>CM037011.1:21966281-24477646 GCA_020875875.1 Dioscorea alata
GCACTTCCCTTTACACCTAAGATGGACACGAGCAGTTATCACACGGATGCCATCCATCATCCACTTGTGAGAAGCATGCGCTTAGGCATAATTGCCAAGTAACCCTAGATCGTCTGGCGTACCTTGTTATGAATGATGGTGCATTCTGACAAGTGTTGGGGAATAGGATCGTCATCATAAAGTACACCACCAAGACCTTGACAAAGGTCTCCTCGTCTCTGTGTTGTTTGCTGAGGACAATTCTCAGTAGGTTATTTTATGCAGAAAACTTTTCTCAAATTCTGATTCGACCCTCTCATGCTTAAAGGATACAGTGTCTCCATCGCAACGAAGGCCTAGGATGAGAGTAACATCTTCTGCTCTGAACGAGGGCATACTTTGTCCTATATAACCCTTATCTCTAACAACAATCACATTCTCTCAAACAAAAACAAAAAGATATTATAACAAAATCAAGAAAATAAGAATAAAAAGAAAAAAACGAAGTAAATGCAAAAAAATCCATACCAAAATCCCAACGGCCTGGAATTCTTATAGATGCAAGCTGTGTGATATTAGCCAAGGGTGCAGTAATAGCTCCAGACAAGCTATTATTGGTGAGCCTCCTGTTAACAATCAATCAAGAAGAGAAATTTGATCAAACACCGTAATAACACGAAGAAAAAACAATAAAACCTTGTCCTGACAAGAAAGATCAAATTTCTTAACAAACTATATAACCCTTATCTCTAACAACAATCACATTCTCTCAAACAAAAACAAGAAGATATGAAGTCTGGGGACGTCCCTAGGAGATGTAATCCCATATATATATATATATATATATATATATATATAATTCAACAGAATATTTAATCATTACATAATTAATACTTTTAAAATTTTCAAAATATATCATTCATAATTAATTACAAAAAATATTTAAGATAGAAAAATAAATTTTCATTAATAATTTGCCAAAATTATCTATTCATAAGCTAAAACAACACATATTTGTTTATGATTAATTAATAAAAAAATTTAGTCAAGCCACATATAAAATCGTTTTTAGAGGCAATTAGAGGGACATTAGCATTCATAAGTTTCTTAGAAAACCAAAAAATACATTCATTGGTTTCTCATAAAACCAATAATAGTTTAATTTGTTTCTTGCTTAGGTTTTATTTTAGCAAAATTTTTATATTACAGTTCTTTGGATGCAAAAAAGTAATAAAATTGTGCTATACTTTATTATTTTCTTTATTATACTTCTAGTTTATCTACAAAATAATCTAAGGTGACAAAAATAACTATGCTCGGTCATATTATGGTAATTCAGGAAGTGTTGGCTTATATATGCTTATCAACTTGAAAACTTAGTTTTAAATAATTAAATAGAAGGGATGATATGTAATACGAATTTTTTCGGCAGCATCCTTGACAGTATCACAAACCACATTTAAGAATGTGATGGGGCGGTCAAGTATGATGTTGAAAAAACTCATATATTAGCGGAATCTCTGCTTGAATTTTGATAATAAAGATGATGGTGAATAAAGAAACAATATATATATAGCTAGGTTGTTATCATTACAATCTTTAAGTAATAATTTTCTGAATTTAAAAAAAAATAACATAAAATCTCATTATCTATCCAATAAATTTGTGAATTTATCCACTTTAAATTCAAAAAAAAATAAAATCTCTTTTGACTTATCTAAAACATCCGTTGTTTGATAGGATGGAGATTGTAAAATTATACTTTGGGGAGCTAAAAGAGATCGATAAAGATTGGGTCAACCCACTCACCTTGTTTCTTTCTCCTCTTCCTAACTTTTATAGATCTAGTGGAAACAAGAGAGAAAACATTAAAATTAACAACAAAACCTAAGCTTTTATAATGTTAAGATTAAGGAGATAACTCAATTAACAATAAATAAATATTTTTAAAAATATCAAATTATTTTATTAATAATTAATTGTCAAAAATAGTTAAAGTAAAAAAATTAAATTTCATAAATAATTCAGCTAAATTATTTATGCATTATTAATTAATAAAAATTATTAGTCAAACTACAAGAAAATTCATTTTTTAGAGAAAATTAGAAGGTATTTTAGCGTTCATTAGTTTTTGTAGAACTTAAACGGTGCATCCAACATACCTCATGCAGCATTAACTCATAATTTAGCTCCCAATTTAGATATCAATTTCATTTTTCTTTTTTAAATTTATTTTTTATTTAAACTCAATAACTCACCAAACTAATAAATCGTCACCTCTAATTTTAGTAATAATAGTGAATTTAACAAACAAACAAACATCAAATTTTAACATCGAGCTGAAGAAAAAATTAAAAAAATAATAAAAAGAGTTTGCCGTTGGCAGTTTGCTTGGGTTATGGTGAGATTAGTATGATTCACAAGATAGTGATAAAAAAACAAATAATAACAATTAATGATTAAATAAATGGAAATAAAAATACTTTTTATTTCAAGAAAACTCATTCACTTAGACTAATAATTGTCACATACGGACAAAATTAATTTATTAAATAAATAAAATTTTAAAAAATGTATACAACATTAACCATGAAAATTAGGCCCAAAAGAAAATAGCGAAGAAAAATAGAAAATATCAAACTCGTTTTTAACTTTGTTATGCTAGTAATATAACTTGCGAAAACTGCACATTTAGTTCAAAAATTATCCTCAGGCAACAAATCAAAATGAGAGGGATTAATATTAACAAGAATAAATGATGCGCTCTCCGCAAGTGTACGGGTCGTAATAAGTAAAAAAGTGGTACTCAATTAAGAGTAGGGTTGTCGAACCTCAGGGAACTGTACTTAAAGTACTCGTTGATCCTTTGATGTCTAGCGAAACAAATAGAAAAGGTATGGGATCATAAAAACAATGAATAAAAGGGTAATGGTGATGATAATGAAGGAGATTAGGACTAAGTACTCAGCAATCACAAGAGTAAATCCCTTCGGAAGTCTCCAATGACTCGTGCACACTATCTCATCCTAGTTGACTACCTCGGTACATTCCAATGACCTTCGTGTGTGCTCAATAGAAATATTGCATCTATGTGTTCGTAGATACACTGCAGTTTTGCTAGGACAACCTAACAACTATGCACTCCAAACACACTACAGTTATGCAATACAAGATTAACACAAACATCTATTAGAACTCCATAGTCAAATACAATGAGTTTATAAGCAATACAGTCTAACGATTGCCAAGGCACTATGGCCAATTAGCCCCTGAGGGCAGGTACACAAGGTAAGGCAAAAGATGGAACAAAGAAAGAGAGAAAGAACCCCCTTCAATACTCAAGATGTCCTCCCTTGTAGTGTCCTTGTGCCAACTCTCCACCTCTTGCAATGCCTCCTACTAGTCCTTGATCTCCTTAGGCGGTTTGGTGAAGCTTGATCTTCGATCTCATCAACGTCCTCCCGATGGATAGATGAATCCTCGAACAAAAGATGAGAAAGAACCCTAATTTCTGGAGTTAAAAAGGCTGATTCGGGGACCGACACGGTCTAGACACGGGCGTGTTCAGACCGTGTACTCTTCTCGGAAATCCTGGGGTGAAACTTTTGAGATTTACAGCAGTTGGGACACAGGTGTGTGTCCCCCGTGTTTCCTAGCACCCGACCGTGTCCTAGGCACCGTGTCCGTGTCGTTCATGAGAGAACGTCTCCTGAGATTTACAGCACTTGGGGCACGGGCGTGTGGTGACCGTGTCCTACATAGGACACTACCGTATCAAGATTTTAGCTCTTCTACACTCCAGGCCGGGACTTACAGCACTTGGGGCGCAGGTGTGTCATGCCCGTGTCAGCCAGTTCTGAACTTTTGGTCACTGCACATGCGGGAAACACCCTCGGTTTCACACCAAATTGACTCAGGCCCCAGATTCCTGCACAAGGAATAAGAATACCTTAAATAGCACCAATTCCAATCAGTAAGTATGCTTAAGTACAGAGAAAAAACTATAATAGAGGGCAAGAAACATGATATAAAATGCACTCATCAATAAAATAGTTGATTATAAAATAAAATATTAACTTTTCAAGAGGGTGTAAGTTCCTAATTTAAAAAATTAAATCTTAATGTACCCAACATGCTCTTACATATATTTTCTCACCGAAAAATCAAGATCTTCATGTAGAAATATTTCTAGAAGTATTTCTGGAAAAATCAAGATAGTTATATATTATAATATTTTTGGAAGTCTGGGGTCATATAATCTATTTACTCGAAACAACTAGTTATTAATGTGGAAAGGATGCCGTGCAAAACAAATTTTACAGCAACATCCTTGATAGTCTCACCAATGAGACTGTGAAGGATGATGTTGAAAAAACTCGTATATTAAGTAGCGGTACTATAATTGTCAACCTTGGAACTTTCACTAGCAAGATGAATTTTGATAATGAAGATGATCAAGATTAATGAAACAATATATATAGCTAGGTTGTTATATTTATAATATTAAAATAACAATTTTTTGAATTTGGATCATATAAAATCTCATTATTCAATAACTTTATCCATTTTAAATTCAACAATTCATAATATCTCATCAGGTTTTTTTGAAAAAAAAAATAGTAGCAATATCTCTTTATTATTTTAAACTTATACTAACATATAAATTTTAAAATTTTTAAAATAACTGTTGCAACAATATATATCATATTATCCATAAGACAAATATAATGTTATCCATAAGACCAAAACAGAAATTATATATTCTAGAATTTAAAAAAAAACTATTTTTCAAATTGAAAGATTCCATTATATCTCAATAATATTTTGAATTTATAATAATATTTAAATATATAAATTATTTCGATTGAGTGAGCATGGCCAAGAACCTGTCGTTACTCATAAAATAAATTAAAAAAATGAATTTAAAATTAGCTTACTTGTTAATTCTAGTGATGTTGTTAATCATATTAGTTTAATTTTTAATTTTATATCAATTAATTTAGTATTTTTTTATAATTATATATTTGATTGATGCTCAATCGGATACTCTTTTTTGTAAAATATATTTAATTAATAACTCATCAAAAATCAAGTGATAATTAATATTTAAATTTTTAAAATAATATTAATAATTAATTATATAAAATATTTAAAATAATTAAATTTTCATATATAATTTCCCAAAGAAATTAGAGGCACATTAGCATTCATTAGTTTGTTAGGAAACCAAAAATACATTAGTTAATTCATAAGAAATAAAATTAAATTCACAGTTTTCTTTAAACAGTGTAAATCTTTGCTATAAATCAAAACACTATCCACCAAAAAAAAAAAAAAAGAAGAAGAACAAACATCTTTACAAGATACAGGTCAGCTAACCTCAACCATAGAAAAATTTTCCTATGGAATTACCATGAAATAAATTGTCAGCTAACCTCAACCATAGAACCCTTTTCAGTTTTTGGATCCTTACCCTCACCAAGCATCATAGTATTTTAGTCCATTGGCTGATTTACAAGTCAAGATATTAGACAAAAAAGGGGAAAAAAGAGGATAGAAGTTGTCCTGCGCATAGTAGATGAGCAGATGAACTATGTAATGATAAAAATAGGGCAATGACATTTGCCGATGTCTTGCTAGTCCATTGAGCCTATGAGAATACTAAAAAGTGAAGATAATGACTATTCAACATTTCCAAACTTAATCAGTTATAAAGTTTAAATATTGTTATATATATAACCTTAATCAAGATCTTTCATGTGGAAGTATTAATTTCTGGAAGTAATTTTAGAAAAATCAAGATTGTCACGCACACTATATATATAGTATTTCTGGAAGTATTGTCTAATATACACCTATTAACTACAAAGAACTAGTTTTAGATGATTAAGTGGAAAGGATGATCTACAATACAAATTTTTCAACAGCATCCTTGACGGTCTCACCAACCAACCATAGTTAAGAATGTGGTGAGACCGTTAAGGATGATGTTGAAAGAACTCGTATATTAGCTACAAAGAACTAGTTTTAGATGATTAAGTGGAAAGGATGATCTACAATACAAATTTTTCAACAGCATCCTTGACAGTCTCACCAACCAACCATAGTTAAGAATGTGGTGAGACCGTTAAGGATGATGTTGAAAGAACTCGTATATTAGCGGTGCCATAATCGATTTTGATAATGAAGATGACCAAGAATAATGAAACACAATATATATAACTAGGTTGTTATCCTTTCAATATTAAAATAACAATTTTTTGAATTTAAAAATCACATAAAATCTCATTATCTATTCAATAAACATGTGAATTTATCTATTTTAAATTCAAAAAAATCCATAATATCTCCTTATATATTCGCTTATCTATTTTTATTTAAAAATAATAATATCTCACCATTATTTTAAACTTGAATATTTGAATTATTTATGATAATCAGAAAAAAAAAAATTATCTTAGAATTTTAAAATAACTACTTTTGAAATTGAAAGCTTCGTGATATATAATTAATATTTTGAATTTATAATTATTTTTAAATATTTAAATTATTTTGATGGAGTTGGATGAACACGGTCAAAAACCTGTTAATCATAAAATAAATTTAAAAAAAATTAAAATTAGCTTACTTGTTAATTCTAGTAATGTTGTTTTTTATATTAGTTAATTTTGAAATTTTAGATCAATTAATTTAGTATATTTTATAATTATATATTTGATTCATGCTCAATCAGACACTCTTTAGGTAAAAAATAATATTTAATTAATAACTCAACAAAAAAAATATTTAATCAATTGATAATTAATAATTTTAAAATTTCAAAATATTATTAATAATTAATTATCTAAAATATTTAAGGTTAACAATAACATTTTAATATATAATTTCACAAAATTATTAATTCGTAAGCTAAAACAGCAAGTATTTATTTATTATTAATTAATAAAAAATTTTAGTCAAATCACCTAGAAAATCGGTTTTAGAGGAAATTAGAGGCACATTTACATTGATTGGTTTTTTAGAAAACCAAAGATACATATATGGGAAAATTACTATTCACCCCTCGCGAATTGCAAAACTTCCCAGACAGCCCCTGCAAGTTTGTAATACCCCAGAAAGCCCTTCCGTTAGTGTTTGAATTCCTTTTTCCCCCCTGTCGTTCATTTGTACAAGGTTTATGCTGTGAAATACCGTGCGTGCCCTTGCAAATGGTGGGAAAAAAACCGCCCAGTCACATCATGTTAAACATTTTTTATTTGGCTTTTGTCAATCTTTTTTATCCCTGCTTGCGTTGATTTTTCTGAAATAAAGTTTGGAAGATTCATCGTTTGCATTCGTTTGAACTCCGCTGGTTGGCCGATAAGCTGAGATAAGGTGAGAATGTCTTCCTTTCCATCACTTTGATCATCCTTTAAGTGAGAGTACCAATTTATATTTATTTATATGCAGGTTTCAGGTTTTTAATGGAGAGTTTTTGTGCAATTGCAAGATACAACGGTGAGGGACGAGTGCTAGTGTTCACGGCACAGACTTCTTGGGATTCAATCTTAGCGGAGATATGTGACCGATGGGGTCTTGATGTTTCCCATGTTAGGGTGAAGTTTATCACACCCGATGGACATAAAACGATTTGTCCAATAGAAAATGAGGTTGACTTCCAGCGCATGTGTCATGTATACTCACTCTTCAAATGCGCTGCAGTCGATCTCGTTGTTGAGACAGATGATGTGCCATTGTCGCATCATAGTCAAAACGAATTCTTGTCATTGTAAAGTTCTTATCCTTTATCTTTACTTTTGAAGTCATATGTGTTCGCCTAATTATTATAGTTACCGTTTAAATATTGTATTTTTTATTTAACTACACCATTTTCCGTTTAACAAATAGTTTCTGTGTTTAACTTATTATTTTATTGTTTAAATATACATGTTTCAAGGTAACTTATTTTGTTTCCGATTAAGTTACTGATGTTTTCCGCTTAACTGAAGTGTTGGCAGGAATTCTGATTCTGCCAGCGCACCTGTTCCATCTCATGGCGACCCGGACGGTGGAGCATGTCTTCCGTCCTCCTCGGATCATCCCGAAGTGCTGTCGTTGGATATCGGACAACGTTTCGTAGACGTTGACCATTTAAGAGACGCGCTTCGGAATTTTGCAATCAAGAGGAATTTCGACTTCAAATTCATAAAGAATGAGAAACAGAGGGTGACTATAGAATGCGCTGCCGTTGGTTGTGGCTGGCGCCTTCATGCATCGAAGGAATACAATAAAAATACGTTCAGAATAAAGACAATGCACCCGTCACACAATTGCGGTGGTGGAATTGGCTCGGTGTCACATCCGAAAGCGTCGAACAAATGGGTAAGCGCACGAGTGATTGACAAGCTTAAAAGCCAGCCATTGTACAGGCCTATCGACATTCAGAAGGACATGTTACGGGAACACGGTGTCCACATTCCATACAAGCAAGCTTGGTTGGGTAAAGAGCGTGCCCGGGTGATTCTCGACGGCAGCGACGTCGCCAGCTATGATCTGCTGCTTTGGTACGTGGATAAGGTGGCCGAGACAAATCCCGGCAGCATTGCGATTGTAGAAAGAGACGGTGACCGTTTTAAACGCGCATTCTTCTCGTTCCGTGCTTGTATCATGGGATTCAAGCGGGGTTGTAGGCCGCTGCTGTTTGTCGACGGTACCCATCTTCTTGGAAAATATCGTGGTACGTTGCTGGGCGCCACAGGCAAAGATGGTAACAATGGGTTTTTCCACTTGGCCTTCGGTATCGTCGACAACGAGACAGATGCGAATTGGACGTGGTTTATTTCCAAGTTAGGTGATGCGTTATACGATGACGGCGATTATGAAGAGATTATTACATTTGTGTCGGACAGGTCTAAGGGGCTTGTGAACGCCATTGCAAGGGTCTTCCCCTCGTCCCCACATGCCTATTGCCTTCGACACTTGGAGGCGAATTTTATGAAAGCAAATGGCGGACTTGGGAAGGCATTGAAGGACGAGTGCTGGTCCATATGTTTTCGTATTGCGTGGGCGTCAACGGCTAAAGAATTTGATGATACGGTGAATGAATTGCGGGCCATATCACCAGAAGCGCACCGCTGGTTGCTTGAAAAGTCAGATTTGTCACATTGGTGTAATTATTTGTTTAAAGGTCAACGTTGGGGCAACATGTATTCAAATGTCGCAGAGTCCTTCAATGCGTGGATAAAAGAAGCTCGCCATCTACCAGTGACGAGAATGGTCGACTCCATACGGTATTTGAATGTTTGATTTTCATTCGGTTTAAACTTCTTCGTCACTGTTTAACTTCGTGTGCTTTACGTTTGCCTATAATGGTTTCTGTTTAACTATGATGGTTCGTGTTTAATTATAATTTTCTCTGTTTAAATAATTACGTTTATGTTTAACTATTCTTGGTTTACCTTAACAATCAATTATAATTTGTTATGATACAGGTTCAAATTAATGCGGATGATATGCACCCGTCGTGAGCAAGCGAACAAATGGGACACCTACTTATGCCCCGATATACATAAGAAGGTAGACGAAGTGGTTGCGGAAAGCCGAAATCTTTATGTTGGTCGTTGTGTCGATGATCGCTATGAAGTCCTTGACCATTGCAGCAACTCCGTCGATCTATCGGGTAGAACATGCTCATGTCGCAGGTGGCAAATTTATGGTATCCCGTGCACACACGCTTGCGCTGCAATAATGCAGACAGACACCAACGTTCATCAATTTATTAGCGACTACTTCACCGTCGAGACATACAAACTGGCGTATAGGGAAGCTATTTTCCCAATACCAGACGACGACAAGCCTACAGACGACAATCGAGAACTCCATCTGCGTCCGCCGGTTACGAGAAGGCAACCTGGGCGACCCAGACGGAAGAGGATCGAGTCGCAAGCTTCCGCGGTCCGCGAGTTACGGTGCAGCCGCTGCCACGCGTCCGGCCATAATCGTAGATCTTGTACTGAACCTGTCGCCGAGTAGGCATTGTAAATAAACACCTGTCTTAACTCATAATAAGCATATTTATGTCTATATGTTTGATATTTACACAGTAAGTTTAAACAGAAAAATATTATTTTAATGAGTACCAATGTTCGTTAAATGGAGACATTACTATTTAAATGGTTTAAGTTATATTTAAATGGAGAACGGTTTGTTTGAAGGATAACATAGAAATGTAGTACATATCACACCAAAGCGTAGTTGTCCGGTCAAAATTGATCGACCCTTGGAATTCTCATTCGAAGACATTTAATGTATCTCCTGAATCGAAGCAGCCAAGTTGAACGACCCTTCAATTTCCCGTCTACTGTATAAATTGCCTTGGAGTGGAGTGATTAGATTATAAAGTTACAAAAACAATTGATGCGACATCTGCTCGACCAGGGGATCGCCGGGACACATATCGGCAATGTAATCGGTCCATCCTTCGAGATCAGAGAATCCGGAGGCGATGACATTACTGATATGCATCCTGGACATCCCCTGTTCGATCAGATATCCCATCAATTGTTTTAAAACTTTATGAAGGTTTCTAGACACCAACAGATTTTGCAGGCGAAGATAATACAATGGCCAGGGATGAAGTTACCAAAAACAATTGATGTGACATCTGCTCGACCAGGGGATCGGCGGGATGCATCTTGGCAATGTAATCGGGGATTTCTTCGATATCAGAGGCTTCCCCGGTGGTTGTTCAACTTGCAATTTGAACAACTGCCTGCGAAGCCTCTGATGTGCAAGATTCCTACGATTACGTCGCCGAGTTGCATCTTGCTCATGTCCTGGTGGATCAGATATCTTATCAATTGTTTTAAAACGTGTCCTTGTTTAATATTTATTCTCGTATTTGCAATTTATGTAATGAGTTATTCTCGTATTTGCAATAAACATATTTCATTTCATGTGTGAAACTGTCTCTATGTTTAATAGTTAAACAGAAACGGTTACTTTTAACCATTTAAGTATTAATGTTAAAGGACTACAATGCCGATAGTACAATGGCCAGGCTGATAGTTAAACAGAAACTTTTAAATTTAAATATATACACTTACAGTTATACATAAATAACATTTGTTAAAGATTAACATAGTTAGTTAAACATAATATCTCAAAACAATAACTCAAGTCGGTTTCCCCCCCCCCCCCCAGTCGAAGACTCGCCTCTTTCTATGGTTCTGGTCCTTCGACCTTCAATGAGTATGCGTGCAACATACTGTAATCGGAAATAGTTGTCTCCGTGTAGTGCTGACAAAGCCATTAGTCCAAACGATAGTGCTGCGGTTAAACGGTAACAGACACAGTAAGAGAAAGAAAACTATAATTAACGAGTAAAAGAAATAGTTAAACGACAACAGACATAGTTAAACGTTAAAAGATATGGTTAAACGGTAACAATTATAGTTAAATGGTAAAGGCTAATGTTGATGTAAAAACTTCCTACATACTCGTCAATATAGCAGTTGACGAAGATCGTTATTAACTCTTGCTCGAATATGTCGAGCCGCGTGTGGCCGGGGTATTTTTTCCGGTGCGGAATGAAATCGTGCCGTACCTGTTCGGGTGGTTCATTGTTGCTATTGTCCGCATGCGATGCGGCGACCACGACATCGGTCCCCGGATTTGTGTCTGTCTGCGACGCTGCTACTGTTGCGTCGTCAGCCTCTCGAGCGATCAGCTTTATTCTTTTGGTTTTTCTCGCGGGTCTCTTCAAATTTGACCGTCTTCGAATGGCGACCGCAATGACCTCATCGTCGTCAAATTCCGAGCTCGTCTCAGTGAAGGCCCCCGCATTCGCCTGGTCTACCTCCGGTGCATCCGAACCGGGAACTTCATTTGCTTGTATGGACGGCTCATTCGAATGTGACCGTCCTTCCATTACATCAACCCGAGCAACAAGCCCTCGGAATTCGGATGTTAATAACTGGCACGCCTGCAGCAGACGTTCGTTGACATCGTCCCTTTCAGCCGGCGGGGTGGCTGCCGTCGTCGGGGGGGCAGCCGACGGCAAGGGGGGTGTTCCCGTACGGCGCGTTGAACTCGTAGTACGTGAATGACGGCTTACGCGCTCGGGAGAGATTGTAGTTTCATCGTGCATTGTCCGTCGGGCGGCCCCAACAGTTATATCTTCATTCGCATTAGCGGCAACCAGCTCACGAAACTAACATATGCAAGGTAAGGTTAGAGAACATGTTTTCTTAAACAAAGACGTCAATATGTAAACGGTAAACGAAATATTTAAATAGTAATGCTTCTAGTTAAACAGAGACTACATATAGTAAATGGTAATATCCATAATTATACGGAGAATTCGGTATGATTACCTCCTTTCCTTCCAGAGATGGCAAAATGGTTTGTATCGACCCTTGCTTCTCGTAGCAAAGCATCCTTGGTGTCTTGCTCAAATTCACTTTGTTTCCGCAACCGGTTAGCTCGTAAAACCATATGTTCAATGCGATCGAGCAACCCTTCACGAACCCCGCCTGAATCTTCTCCCCGGCGCATCTTGCTCGCACTCTTGCGGCAGCTTGTGGGACGTCATCCATAAGCCACTTGTGTGTCGCCTGCGCCCATGCGTATCGGCCCATGCCACGTAGATCGTCGACATAATCAACGACCCAATTTGGAACAGAGCATGACGTATTTGGGAAGAGGACCGTACCCATGAGGTAAACCATCAGGAGTTTGACAAAATTTTCTTCTTGTCCACTTTGTCGAACAACTTGCTCAAGAGTTCTCTTTATAGAGTCTCTGTGTCTCTCGTACGTTCTCGAGAAATACCTCTCTTGGAAAGATGAGCGTGATTTCTTCTTCTGAAAGACGACTTCCTCTCCACTGCAACACACACCAAGAACGAGGGCGACATCTTCAGGCCTGAAACTTAGCATGCTTGTCCCGATCCTGAATTTGCTTGTGCGGTCATCGTAACTTTGCAATAGGAAATCAAGAAGGGCCCTGTCTTGGAATACCGCTCCCACCTTAGTCAATGCTTCGAACGGTGTCATTCGTATAAGTTCCCAGTGCTGTCCATTCATGTAGACCTTCAATTCGGCTATCATCTCCGCTACCGCTGCCAAGGAGCATCGCCCATTAACTAGGGTTGTCGCCATAAGTCCTCCGTGGAGACGATGTTCGAAAGGTTAATTCCGGTCGTACAGTGGCGAAAAGAGAATATATTCAAAATCCCCAACCTCCGCCTAACACGGACAAGTTATTGCAGTGCCCGTTACGAACCGCCCACGACTTCCCATGTATAGTTAAAAAAAAAACGTTTCGTTCTCTCAATCAGTGTTGTCACACAGAAGCCTGATTACGTACACGAAGGATTTTATATTTAAACATAGAATCTGATAGTTATAATATAAAGGTTTTCGTTAAATGTTAACTATCTTAGTTTAAACAGAGAGTTTTTATCGTATGTATAGTTAAAGGTTTTCGTTAAATGTTAACTATCTTAGTTATTGCAAAAGAATGTATGTTACAAACTTTACAGTAAAATTGAGAAAGAACTTTATACAGGATTGACTCTCGAGGACGTCTCCCCTTTATCCCCGACGCCGGCTGCCCTCCCATCCAAAAGTATGCGTGCGGCGTATTTCAGACGTAAGTACGGCACGTCCGTTTGCAGTACCCGAAGCTTTTCGTCAGCAAGAAGTTGCTCAATGAACCGCATCACATACACCGAGCAGTCAAGACTTCCTCGTTTTTGTCTTGGAGTGCTCCTGTCGTGAATGAGGGCGTACGAGGACGTCGCCGCCTCGCCAAGCTCCATCTCGATGCAATTATCGAATAGTTTCCGCTGTAAACAAATAAATTTTGAAGTCGAGATGGAAAATTAGGAAGTAAGTTATTTCCGTTATAGTTAACACGGGAGCTTACCATTTCGGCGGCGTCTTCGTCGTATTCCTCGCTCTGGCAGGAAGAGTAATGCCTGTACTCTTGCGCTATGTTGTCGAGAACGACGATATGGAAATGGTCATGCAAAATTATAGGCATTATTACGATGTCGACTTCGTGGACGTTCCGCGCAGCATCGTCTATCATGTGGAGAGCGTCTTCCGCCGTGTCCTCCCTTTGGGAGAGGAATAGTGCAAGTGGACGGGTAATGGAAGCGCGCTTCTTATAAGGATACGGTTGAAGCTTCAGCGACTTCTGGATGATGCAGACGAAGGCATCGACGACATCGTCTGTCACATTCTCCTTACCCTCGACCAACGTGAACACGGCCTCGCGTGTCGTCTGAACTGCGTCAGTCCTCCATACGGTAGTCCTGATGTTAAACAATAACGTTCATAGTTAAGTGGATAATGATATAGTTAATTGATAACTTAAATAGTTACATACAATTTACAAACAATTAAATATTAAAGGAGATAGTTAAACCGCAAGTGTATTTATTTAACTGTTAACATAAATATACTTACGAGTCCATGACACAGTTGAGGAAGATTCTTATTATCTTCTCTTCGAATTGGTCGAGACGCGACATTCCGGCATATTTTTTCTTCTTCGGAACGAATTTTTTCTGCGCCTCGTCGACGTCTCGTTGCCCTTCCTTGGCAGCCTCTTTATTCGACTCCGGTACTGCCACAGAGTCTTTAACATATGACGGTGCCGGTACGGCCACAGCGTCGTCGACGTCTCGTTGCCCTTCCTTGGCAGCCTCTTTATTCGACTCCGGTACTGCCACAGAGTCTTTAACATGTGACGGTGCCGGTAAGGCCACAGCGTCGGCGACAGCGTCTTTTTTCGGTTCAGCTGCTAACGTGGGCTGACTCGACACCGGCAATGCCACGGAGTCTTTATTCACTTCTGGTGCCACTGGCGCCAGGATTGTGTCTGCCTTCGTCGCGCAGCAATCGTACGCCGGCGCCGGTGCCTCCAACACAGGGAGGTCACTGACAAGGGATTCAATTAACGTGTCGACGGCGGCAGTCGCATCATCGGGCAGAGACACATCCATTGCAGCCGGCGGCACCGCTGCCTGTCCTTTTTCCAATGGCGAGCTCGGACCTGAAGTTGGCTGAGCCTCCGCCATTGTTGGTTCGACAGCATTTGGTACTTCTGTTGCCTCGACGTCGGCCGGCGGAGGGAGACACATCGTTGTCCTCCACATAAGCCTCTTCCTGCGCGGGACTCTCGCGAATGCCCTCGCGAGAACGTCGTCTCTGGCAATCGCCGGGGCTGCGTCCGTTGCATTCGGGCTGCCGGAGATCGTATCATAGTCATCCGGCCTCGTCGTGGCCTGCGAACGCGCCTCCAGAGCATCAACGCGAGCAACAAGACGTGGGATCTCTTGCAACATTAACTCGCACGTCTGCAATAGACGTCTGGTCAGCTCGTCGCCTGTTGGTGTCGGGGAGGGGGGTGGAAGGGGGCTTGCCCGTCGGCGAGCAGTCCGTGCGCGGTGCGGGCTCCGAGAAGGTGATCGGCGTCGGACGCGCTTTGACGATGCTGCCCGATCATCTCTCTTTCTCGCAGGCGGAGCGGGAGTCTTGCTCGCCAGCGGAACGGGAGCGGAAGCGGGAGGAATAACACCTCCGTGGCCGGTGGCAGCTCCGCGGATGGCCCCAACAAATATTTGTTCGTCCTGGTTGGCGGCGACCAGTTCGGGAAACTAACAATTGTAAAAATCCAATACGTTTAAACAATAAACATACGAGTTAAATGTTAAGAAAATAATTTAAATTGTAAACATAGTTGTTAAATACGAATTATTATATTTAAACACTAACACAGATTGTCAAACACAAAAACGGTAAACTTAAATGAAGATTCATTAAATAGATTCATTACCTCTTTTCCTTCAAGTGATGAAAATAAAGTCCCCGTCGACACTTGCTTCCGGTAGCTGTTTTCACCGTAGCACAGGATCCTTGGGGTCTTTCCGAAATGCAACTTCTTGCCGGTGCCGGTGAGCTCATAGAACCAGGTGGTCAACGCAACCGAGCAACCTTTGACGTACCCCGTGTTTGTCTTGTTCCCGGCGCATCTCGCTTGCACTCGAGCGGCCGCTTGTGGAACGTCCTCCATTATCCACTTGTGGGTCGCTTGAGCCCATGCAAATCGTCCCATGGCTGGTAGGTCGTCGACGTAGTCAACGATCCAAACAGGAACAGAGCAGGAAGTGTTAGGGAAGAGGATAGTACCCATGAGGTACACCATGAGGAGCTTTACAAAATTCTCCTCTTCCCCCCTCTCGCGAACTATCCGCTCAAGTGTGTTCTTGATGGAGTCTTTATTTCTCTCGTAAGATCTTGAAAAATACCTCAGCTCGAACGGCGAGTGTGTCTTCTTCTTCTGGAATACGACTGCGTTCCCATCACAGCGTAGACCAAGGATGAGACCCACATCTTGAGGTCTGAAACTCACGAGGCTGGCCCCGATCCTGAATTTGCTGCTGCGGCCATCGAACCTCTGCAGCAGAGAATCAAGGAGGGCTCTCTCTTGGAGGACGGCTTCAATCTCGGTCAAAGCCGCGAACGGTGTCCTTCTGATGATCTCCCAGTGTCGTCCAGTCATGTGAACTTTCAATTCATTCAAAGTCTGGACCACCGGTGTCAAGTAGCATCGGCCGTTAACTAGGTTGACCGCCATGACCAATACACTACAAGAAGAACAATACATTTGTTTAGAGTGATTTATTAAACAATAACTCTATTAATTAAACAGAAACTTCCTTTGTTAAACGGAGAGTACGATTGTTAAACGGAAACGACATGTATTCAACATAAAATCCAACCATTACACTGATACTTTTAAACACAACTCATACCCACATCAAATTAACGGGGAAACACACATTATAATCATTTGAAAACAGAATGAGTTTGCATAACCATCGAAAAATCTCCTGCACCACAACACTCTCGCTCTCGATACTGTGCACAGACAAAGAAAACCCTAGACGGAAAATCTCACTGCAAACTACAATATCATCCAATAATGAAACCATGAAAATGTATGGCCAAAAAAACAACAGAGACGATACTTTACAAACGAAATGGCGAAAAACAAAAGAAAAACCGCACAGCTTCATCGCCTCATTACCTTGGTTGGAAAATCGACGAAATGACGAAGACTAGAGCGGGAGTTCTCCTTCGAAACACTGCCGAACAGGCGATGATAGCAAGATGCCCAACCGATGAAGCGGCGATGATAGGAAATAACCGGCGCCAGTAATGGTGTTCTCCAGTGATTAAACAAATAAAAATAAACCGCTTCCTCTTTAAGCGGAAACATCATTGCACACAAGGGCATTATAGTCAATCCACGCTTCAAATGACACAGCATCCCACGTAAGGGCAATTTCGTCATATATATTCAAACTTAACACCGTCAATCACCGTTACAGCATTGGGGGGTTTAAATTTCTATAAAATCAAAAGGAGGGTGTTTTTAGGGATATGAAAATGTGTGGGGTTTTTTTGTGCATATTGCAAACTTTTGGGGTTTCTTTGGTAATTACCTGTACATATATTGGTTTCTGATAAAACCAAACACAGTTTTTTTTTTTTTGTTGTATTTGAGCAAAACTTTTATATTATAGTTTTTGGCTAAAAAAAAATTATAAAATTGTGTTGTAATAAATCAAAATTCTAATTTAGGTTAAATGTGAATTTTTTAATTTAAAAATTTATAAAATCTAATTTTCTATTCAAGAAATATGTGAATTTATCCAAAGTTGTTATTCTATGGATAAGGATAAGAAAAAATCTATCTTACAATCTTAAAATAATAATTTTTGAATTTAAATATCCATAAAATCAAATTATAAAAAAATATGTGAATTTATCTATAAGTATAAGATTTTTAATAAAAATAATGAAACAATATATGGATGGCACAGTTAAAAAAGAATCTTGAGATAACTATCTTTCAAATTAAAAAAATAATCCATAATGAGAGGATATAAGAATAAAAACATGGTCAAAACCTATTATTTACCAAATAAATTTAAAAAATAATAATTTAAAATTAATTTATTTGTTGATCTCTGTTCTTCTCAAATTTTTGTTAATTTTTTAATTTTGGATCAATTAATTTAGTTTGATTTACTAAAATTATGAGGATGATGATGGTGATGGCGATGTGAAACATCCGCCGTTTGATTGGGACTTGTAAAAATTATACACTTTGGATATAAAACATATTTAATTCATAATTAATTCATAATTAAAAAGATATTTAATTATTAATTAATAAAATAGTTTTAAAAATTTTAAATTATATTATTAATAATTAATTGCCAAAAATAATTAAAGCAAGAAATTAAATTTTCATAATAGAAAGTGGTCAACCAGCGTTTATTAGCAGCACCGCCATCAAATGTGAATTCATGGAGATTGATATAATGGCATTAATCAAATTAAAAATACGAAGTAGAAGAAAGCTTATTTTGGTAAATTTATGGATAAATTTTCACTTTTCACTTGTAAATGGTGATGGGTGTATGACCACTGAGAAGAGCTCAAGTAGAACATAATTCTACTAATGTGAAATGGAGAAACTAACAAAGAAGGTTGCTGCATATAAGAGAACTTCTCAGAAGAAAATAAAAATCTAAAAGATGCATTTTAATTGATAAATAATGGAAAATTAAATTCACTATCAACGCCTTCAATTTCGCTTAGGATCACATTATTAATAAAATAAATGTAAAGAATAAATAAGAAGTCTTCAAAGATTACGGAGATGGCATTATGAATTTATGATTCCAACGGTCCTACATATGGCATAGCTAATTAGTTATGAATTAAAATATGCAATATATGGGATAGCTCATTGATTATAAAATAAAATATTAACTTATGAAGAAGGTGTAAGATCGTAATTTAAAAATCAACCCATGCTCTCAATCAAGATCTTCATGTGGAAGAATTTGTGGAAATATTTTAGAAAAGTCAATATCATCATATACTATAGTATCTCTGGAAGTATTAGAAAAACTAGTTTTTGATAATTAAGTGGAAAGGATGATATACAATACAAATTTTTCAACAGCATCTTTGACAGTTTCACCAGTTAAGGATGATGTTGAAGAAACTCGTATATTAGAGGTACCATAATCGTCAGCTTTGGAACCTCTGCTACCAAAGTGAATTTTAATAATGAAGATAAGAAGAATTATAAAACAATATATATAGTAGGTTATTATTCTTTCAATATTAAAATAACAATTTTTTGAATTTGAAAATCACATAAAATCTCATTATCTATTTAATAAACATGTGAATTTATCTATTTTAAATTAAAAAATCCATAATATTTCTTCAACTAATGCTTATCTATATTTTTTTTAAAATAATAATATCTCATCATTATTTTAAACTTTTAATAACATTTGAATATTTGAATTATTTCTGATTATAGATATATATATTCTCTGGATATAGGAATCAAGAATATGGTCAAAATCTATTATTTATAAAATAAATTAAAAAAATAAAATAAAATATTGTTTGTTTGTTTGTTGTTTTGTTCCTCTCCTCAAATTCTGGTAATGAAATAATATATGGTATTATTCTATGGATAAAAAAAAAAAGAAATTATCTTAGATTTTAAAAATAATTGTTTTTCAAATTGAAAGAGTCCATGATATCTCATTAATATTTAAATTATCTTCTGGGAAGTTCTCTTATATGCAGCAACCTTCTTTGTTAGTTTCTCCATTTCACATTAGTAGAATTATGTTCTACTTCAGCTCTTCTCAATGGTCATTCACCCATCACCATTTACAAGTGAAAAGTGAAAATTTATCCATAAATTTACCAAAATAAGCTCTCTTCTACTTCGTATTTTTAATTTGATTAATGCTATTATATCAATCTCCATAAATTCACATTTGATGGCGGTTCTGCCAATAAACGCTGGTTGACTACTTTCTATTATAAAAATTTAATTTCTTGCTTTAATTATTTTTGACAATTAATTATTAATAATATAATTTAAAATTTTTAAAACAATTTTATTAATTAATAATTAAATATCTTTTGAATTATGAATTAATTATTAATTAAATATGTTTTATATCCAAAGTGTATAATTTTTACAATCACGTCCCAATCAAACGGCGGATGTTTCACGTGGCCATCACCATCATCATCCTCATAATTTTAGTAAATCAAACTAAATTAATTGATCCAAAATTAAAAATTTAACAAAAGTTTGAAAAGAACAGAGATCAACAAATAAATTAATTTTAAATTATTATTTTTTAAATTTATTTGGTAAATAATAGGTTTTGACCATGTTCCTCTCATTATGGATTTTTTTTTTTAATTTGAAAGATAGTTATCTCAAGATTCTTTTTTAACTGTACCATCCATATATTGTTTCATTATTTTTATTAAAAATCTTATACTTACAGATAAATTCACATATTTCTTTATAATTAGATTTTATGGATATTTAAATTCAAAAATTATTATTTTAAGATTGTAAGATAGATTTTGTTTTATCCTTATCCTTAGAATAACAACTTTGGATAAATTCACATATTTTTTGAATAGAAAATTAGATTTTATAAATTTTTAAATTAAAAAATTCACATTTAACCTAAATTAGAATTTTGATTTATTACAACACAATTTTATAACTTTTTTTACCCAAAAACTATAATATAAAAGTTTTGCTCAAATACAAAAAAAAAAAAAAAAAAAAAAAAAAAACTATGTTTGGTTTTATCAGAAACCAATATATGTATCTTCGGTTTTCTAAAAACCAATCAATGCAAATGTGCCTCTAATTTCCTCTAAAACCGATTTTCTAGGTGATTTGACTAAAATTTTTTATTAATTAATAATAAATAAATACTTGCTGTTTTAGCTTACGAATTAATAATTTTGGGAAATTATATATAAAAATGTTATTGTTAACCTTAAATATTTTAGATAATTAATTATTAATAATATTTTGAAATTTTAAAATTATTAATTTTCAATTGATTAAATATTTTTTTTTTGTTGAGTTATTAATTAAATATTTTTTTTTTTACCCAAAGAGTGTCCGATTGAGCATGAATCAAATATATAATTATAAAATATACTAAATTAATTGATCTAAAATTTCAAAATTAACTAATATAAAAAACAACATTACTAGAATTAACAAGTAAGCTAATTTTAATTTTTTTTTTAAATTTATTTTATGAGTAACAGGTTTTTGACCGTGTTCATCTAACTCCATCAAAATAATTTAAATATTTAAAGATAATTATAAATTCAAAATATTAATTATATATCACGAAGCTTTCAATTTAAAAAGTAGTTATTTTAAAATTCTAAGATAATTCTTTTTTTTCTGATTATCATAAATAATTCAAATATTCAAGTTTAAAATAATGGTGAGATATTATTATTTTTAAATAAAAATAGATAAGCGAATATATAAAGAGATATTATGGATTTTTTTGAATTTAAAATAGATAAATTCACATGTTTATTGAATAGATAATGAGATTTTATGTGATTTTTAAATTCAAAAAATTGTTATTTTAATATTGAAAGGATAACAACCTAGCTATATATATATATTGTCTTTCATTATTCTTGGTCATCTTCATTATCAAAACCGATTATGGCACCGCTAATATACGAGTTCTTTCAACATCATCCTTAACGGTCTCACCACATTCATCCTTTCCACTTAATCATCTAAAACTAGTTCTTTGTAGTTAATAGGTGTATATTAGACAATACTTCCAGAAATACTATATATATATATATATATATATATATATATATATATATATATATATATATATATATATATATATATATATATATATATATATATATATATCTTGTGTGTGTGTGACAATCTTGGTTTTTCTAAAATTACTTCCAGAAATTAATACTTCCACATAAAAGATCTTGATTAAGTTTATATATATAACAATGTTTAAACTTTATAACTGATTAAGTTTGGAAATGTTGAATAGTTATCATCTTCACTTTTTAGTATTCTCATAGGCTCAATGGACTAGCAAGACATCGGCAAATGTCATTGCCCTATTTTTATCATTACATTGTTCATCTGCTCATCTACTATGCACAGGACAGCTTCTATCCTCTTTTTTCCCTTTTTTTTGTCTAATATCTTGATGGACTAAAATACTATGATGCTTGTTGAGGGTAAGGATCCAAAAGCTGAAAAGGGTTCTATGGTTGAGGTTAGCTTACCTAATTTATAGGCTACGACGCAATAAGTAAATGAATGAATAAGACCCTTTTTGCCTCTATTTTTAAGCCTGTTGTATAATTCATCAGAAAATGGTTGGTGTTCTGTTCCACCGATACTAAAGAGTCAAAAGTGGTTACACAGTGAAGTTATGCAACTCAAAACAAAATGTTCGAAGTTGAAATTGAATAGAGATTCGGATGAAGAGATACTTGTATCCTTGTAAAGATGTTTGTTTGTTTGTTTGTTTTTTTTTTGTGGATAGTGTTTTGATTTATAGCAAATATTTACTTTGTTTAAAGAAAACTGGGAATTTAATTTTATTTTCTTTATCAATTAATCTATTTTTGGTTTCCTAACTAACTAATGAATGCTAATGTGCCTCTAATTTTCTCTAAACTAAAATTTTTTTATTAATTAATAATAAACAAATATTTATTGTTTAATAAACAATTTTGGGAAATTATATATGAAAATTTAATTATTTTAAATATTTTAGATAATTAATTATTAATAATATTTAAAATTATAAAATATTAATTATCAATTTATTAAATATTTTTTTGAATTATTAATTAAATACTTTTTTTTTTACAAAAAAGAGTATCGATTGAGCATCAATTAAATATATAATTATAAACAATACCAAATTCATTATATATAATAAAAATTAAACTAATTTGATAAACAACATCAATAGAATTAACAAGGAAGCTAATTTTAAATTCATTTTTCAAATTTATTTTATGAGTAACAACATGGCCATGCCCACTCAATCAAAATAATTTAAATATTTAAATATTATTATAAATTAAAAATATTAATGAGATATCTGATATCATGTAATCTTTCAATTTGAAAATTAGTTATTTTAAATTCTAAAATATATAATTTCTGTTTTTGTCTTATCCATTTGGATAATACTATAGATATTGTTGCAACAATTATTTTAAAAAATTCAAATAGTTATATGTTAGTATAAGTTTAAAATAATAAAGAGATATTACTACTATTTTTTTTAAAAATTAGATAAGCCAATATATGACGAGATATTATGAATTTTTTGAATTTAAAATGGACAGATTTATTGAATAATGAGATTTTATATGATCTTTAAATTCAAAAAAAAATTATTTTAAAATTGCAAGGATAACAACCTCTCTCTCTATATATTTTGTCTCATTAGTCATGATCATCTTCATTATCAAAATTCATCTTGGTAGCGAAGGTTGACGATTATTGTACCGCTAATTAATATAGGAGATGTAGACCTTGATTTTCCGGTGACAAAATGCATGTAAGAGCATATGGGGGAGCATTAAGATTTATTATTTAAATTAGGAACTTAAACCCTCTTGATAAGTTAATATTTTATTTTATAATCTACTATTTTATTCTTGTTAATATGAATCCCTCTCATTTTGATTTGTAGCCTGGGGATACCTTTTGAACTGAATGTGCAGCTTTTGCCAGTTATATTACCGGCATGAACAAAGTTCCTTGGGAGTTTGATGTTTTTTATTTTTCTCGGTCTTATTCTTTTGGTCTAATTTGTATTTGTTAAATTTTAAAGGTTAATTTTGCATACATTTTTTAAATTTTTATTTATTTAGGGGCTGTTTGGTTGTCAGTAAGTGAAATTACAGTGTAAGTGAAAATGCTGTATTTTCACTTACATCATAGCTGTTTGGTTTGCTGTAATTTGAAATGCTGTATTTGCTTTTTCTTTGTTTGGTTTGATGTAAGTTGTGGGGTATAATTACCACGTAAGTGAGGTGGTAAGATTACCCCTATCACATATTGTTAATACTAATTATTTAATATTATTTATTTTTTTAATTATATATTTAATTAAATTTTACCTTTAAAAACTATTTAATAATAAAATAGTGAATTAAGATATTTATTCAAAATAAAAATATTAATTATTTTTATTAATGATTACAAATATTTGTTTAATTTAAAAGTAAAAATAATTAATTAACTTAAAATGTATATATATATATATTAAATTAGCATTAAATTTATATATATATTTATTTTAAATTAGCATTAAATTTAATTAACAAAAATTATTTTTTTAACATAAAATTACATTATAAAATATTTAAATCAAAATATCATTAAAGATGTCCTAAGAACATTAAGAATGCATAAAAAATTATTGTTTAAAATTATATCATCTAAAATTCATCAAAGTAAAAGAAAAAATAAAATACCAAACAATAAAATAAAATTTAAGATGATATAATACTTGTCTAAACAACAAACTAAAATACGACAATACATTTGTCCAAACAACATAATAAAATACAACATAATATAGTACTTGTCTAAACAACAAACTCAAATACAACAATATATTTGTCCAAACAACAAAATAAAATACAACATGATATAATACTTGTCTAAACAACAAACTCAAATACAACAATACATTTGTCCAAACAACAAATTAAAATACAACATTACTTGTCCAAATGACACAATATAATACCACATGACATTGTCCAAAAACCAAACAAAGCACAACCTAATATTTGCCCAATTTAACTCATGCTCGGCGATCATCCCTCAAACGATCAAGAAAGTCATCCATCCAAATGCACCGAAGAGAATGAGTTTTATTCATAAATCCATTTGCTAAAAGGAGATTTTGGAGCAAATAGTCGTATGCTCGTCCAAGATCGTATTCACTATAGTGGGCACTTAAGGTCATGATTTCATCAAGCAATTCCTTACTAATAAATTTGCTCTTGTCCGCCTCTAACGCATTTGCAATTCTTCCTAGTTCACACTTTACATCTCGCATGATTTCTTCATCCGCGTTAGCATGCTTCACTCGTTTTTTACCTTTTTTCGCCGTGGAAGTGGCGGTCGTTGGTGTGTCATTAGTAGGATTATCACTTGGTGCAA
This sequence comes from Dioscorea alata, assembly GCA_020875875.1. NCBI lineage: Eukaryota > Viridiplantae > Streptophyta > Magnoliopsida > Dioscoreales > Dioscoreaceae > Dioscorea > Dioscorea alata. The sequence goes on from CM037011.1 coordinate 21,991,386, forward strand.
AGTCATCAAAATCATCAAATCCTTGGGTTTGGTTGTCAAGATCAATTACCGGTGATGTTGGTGGTTGATCCATGCGTGCACCTAGGCTCCTAGAGCTTTGAGAACCTGTTCTTGCAAAAGACCTCGTTGCTTGATCATTCTCACATACAATAGCCATTTCATCATAATCTTGTATTGGTTTATTGATGTAAATCTCCTCTCCGGGGTGTGCCTGTATAATAAACATTACATACCACAAAAAGGGGTAATGTGCAAATTTAGATGTAATATGAAGTATTAATCGTTAACCACAACTTATGACTTACTTGTATGTATATTTGGTATTCCTCTTCCCCCATGACTATTTTTTTCTCCACATCATCCCATGACACACCACTTAAACTCTTAATTTTTTTAATAATTAACCATATTTTCCTTACATGGCGAAGACGATTGTTGACATGTGTGTCACTCACAGCTAGGTTGAACCTCGCACTAACAGCTCTTGCAACTGCGTTAAGAGCAACATTCTTAAATCCCTTATCAGATTTAAGCCCAAGATTTGCTTGCTCAACAAGAGATGTTAACATGAAAGATGTCATCATTGTAGTCCATCGGACATTAGTTGATTCTTTCTTCCCAGCTAAGTTATGGCTTTCTGGTGTCATATCTTGAGATTCCATCTGTACTAAGAAATTAGCATAAAATCAATTATTTAAAAAATATAAATCATAAAGCAAACATCAAAACTTACAAACATAATTGTCTCATACAAGCAAACTTACAAACATCAAAACACATCAAAACTTTCAATATAATGAAAAAAAAAAGACATAACAAACAAACGAAGGTATGCATCAAAATATACAATACTTAATTTGTCTCGTACAAGCAAACATCAAAACTTACAAACATAATTGCTTAAAAACAAAAAAATACCAAATGAAGGTACACATTTTTGGATAAAAGCACCAAAATATAAGAAGCTAGTTTCATCTATTACTCCACATGTCATTCATGATTGCTTCTCGTATTGCTAACCATTCTCTTGTTTCTTCACGGACTTGGGATTGTGTTCTTATCTCGCGCACATTTGGATTAGGTTCCCACTCTTCAAGGTTTGGTACGTACATGTCACTACATCTTTGTAGAATATAATTATGTAGAATGAAACATGCAATCACAATATCTATTTGTGTTTCAAAAGGAAAAAATGGCCTAGACGTCAATATCTTGAAACGATTTTTCAATGCTCCAAAGGCTCGTTCTACCGACGTACGCAAAGAAGAATGTCTATAGTTAAACAATTATTTGCAATTTGATGGAGAATGTGCACTAAATTCCTTAAGATGGTATCGGACACCACGAAAAGGTGATATAAAACCAGGTCGTGTGGAATACCCCGCATCAACAAGGTAATATTTCCCTAGAACAAAAAGTTACAAGTTATTACATAATTGTAATAGGTTAAATATTTTAATTTTTATAAAATGGTATGATACCTTCGGGCACTATAAGTCCGTCTTCTCTTTCCAAAGCATTCCGAAGGACAAGTGCATCATGAGCTGAGCCTTCCCAACCGGCTAGCACATATGTAAATCTTAATTCAAAATTAACTGCAGCTAATACATTCTGAGTTGGATAAGGTTTTCTTCCCCGAAAACGTGCCACAATATCATACGGAACAGAGGCGTGAATATGTGTACCATCAAGTACTCCAATACAATCCTAATTGTTAACGGAAAATTAGTAAGCTTTGTAAATTTTCTTACAATTTAATCATAATTAACTGTAATTTTTTTTTGTACCTTAAAATATGGCATGAATCTTGAATCTTGAATCTTGAGCTATAATTGGACTAGTAGTTGTGTTAGGTGGTACAATTAACTCACCACGAAGTTCTCCAATAGCATCCAAGACATGGTGGAAATATCGGCTAACAGTTTCTCCAGATCGTAAAAAATTCATTCCAATAACTCTATTTCTTACAATATGTCCAACAACGTGAAGGAACATGGCCATTTGCTCTTCAACACTTACATGTAAAGTGTTGAATAACAATCCTTTCGTCTTTAATATATCACATAGTCCAAAAAATGATGCTCGTTTCATTCTTAGCATTGATATATTAGCCGCATCAGAGCTAGATATAATTCTTGAAATATAATTGGTGCGTTGTTCATCCCTATTGTAGTAAGGTTCCCATGGCAAATTAAGTCTTCTTCCTCTATACCACATTAAAGCTAAAATACTAACAAACACAGCAGAAGCAACTGCAACATATTCATCTTCAAAATTTGTATCCATCTATAAATCATGTTGTAGTAGTCAATGTGTAAGATAAATAAGAATTAATTTAAGAAAATAAAATACTCGTAGTCTAAAAATATATCATCTCACATGGTATTTAGAGATCAAACAAGTGCATAACGCATGGAAAATATCAATACACCAAATACTCAAGCTATCATAACTATTAGATAAGTAATGCAAAATCGTGGCCAAGAGAAGATCTCCATGGCCTTCATTTCTATCACTGATCTTCTCTGCTGCTTGATTTCTTGAGATGTTTATTGAAAAAGGATGGGTTGAAAGGGCTTTTGTCTTTAGTTTGTGGGATCATAATGTGAGCAGTGGAATTCAGATGCTATGTCCTTTTGTTTAAAACTATATATGGATGGTTATTTAAACAAAACATTTGCAGAGGTCTTTGTTTTTGTTGATAGTGATGTTGAAAATTATATGAAGCATTTGATGCATGTTGTTCGTTTGAAAATTCTAACCAAAGTTTGGCAAGTGGTGCATGCATCGTGTGTTTTTACTTTTTACTTTTGAAGTTTCTACAGTAACTACTTTGGTAGTAGAGCTTACATTATGACTTGAGAGAATATGACTATTGATTTGTATGCAAAATTACACTAGTAACTTATGAATTTAATATTGCAATGTGAAAAACACGCAAGTTTTATAAAATTGTGACATCAGCAACAATAAAATTTTTGAAAAACCACCGCCCAAAAAATTTATCAAAAAAAATCATCACTGTCTTGTGTCAAACATCATCACCAACTCCAAACCCATACTGCAGAAAATTTGATTGTATTAAGATAACTTCATCACCAATTCCAAGCCAGAAACTATGCACAATGAATAGAAAAATGAATAAATTAGCCAAATGGAGGAAATATGATCACTGCCTAACTATGCATTACAAATATGCAAAACCAATTTGTATGTTAAGAAATAGGTCATGTCATGGTTCCTCACTCCTTGCATCATCAGCCGCTTCCAACAAAATCATTTTAGCAGGAATGTTTGTAAACTTATCTAATAGTGATGACATTGAGCCCCCTAAGGTGTTGTCAGTGAACTACCCATAAAGAAGCCCAATTAAAGCCTTAATGGATTCAAAAAGCTAAATATAATTAGGCAAACATCAGAACTACCAACAAACAAGGTTGAGATCAAAGTCAATCTACCATTTTTTTTGGCTCTTGCATGGGGTTATCCATGGAATCATGGTTAGTTTCAGGTTTACGGATGACTGCAGACTAAGAAAATACAGAATGGATGTACTGATAATATTGCAATGTGCCTAGTTAAACTAGGAAAAAAAAGGAGTTCATCATATACAGGTTCCTTTACAACCTAGTTGATGGATACAAATACATGAGTCATAGATAATAGATGATAAAAATGAACTGCAGAATTCATCAGAATTTGGAGTCAGGTATACACAATATCGCAAACCTTAGGCAAACAAGTATAATATGATGAGCCACACAAATCAGGGAATTGAGATTTATGTAATGTGTCAATTTTTGTATAACAAAAGAAACATAACCACAAATCCTCAAAGAGCTAACTCCCATGTAAATGCAAATTATATATCTGGAGACAGGCATTTTGGATTTGCTAAACAAGCAATCAATCAAATTCAATATGAGAATGATGACTAAAAGTCACTGTAATTTTCACAATAAACAAATCCTTTTAAAAAAAAAAAAAGCACATTTACAAGTGATTTGTCAATACAGTTGCCCAGTAGAGATTCAAAAGGGGGTTGAAGTGATCCATTACACCCCCCTTCGCTTCCTTTAAAATCAGAGGACATAGTCATAGCAATTAATTGATCGTAAGTGCTCCAGAAACAATATACATGACCACAACATCAGATTTTCCAAAACAAAGCAGCGAGAGAAAAGGAGATCTCGCCTACCTGCTCATCGCTGGTGGTGGACGAACTCGTCGGTGCTGGAGGACGTCGCCGGTGGTGGACGAACTCGTCGGTGCTGGAGGACGCCGCCGGTGGTGAAAGTCGTTGTCGGTGCGGGTTGCCGTCGTCGGTGGTGAAGCTCCTCACTGGTGATGGAGCTTGCTTTTGGAGTTGAAAAGCTTGGAGTTGAAAAGCTGAGGTGACAGTAAAGCAAAGCTTTTACTGTATTTTAACTCACAGCAAAAGTTGCTGTGAGTTAAAATGCTGTAAAATGGGGTGTTAGGTAAAACTTTTCACTGGTAAAAGTGACTTTTACATCAAACCAAACACCAAAAAGTAAGTTTTACATGTAAAACTTTTTACATCACACCTACTTACATCTAACCAAACAGCCCCTTAATAAATTAATTTTGTCAGTATCTGACAAATATTATTAGTCTAAGTGAAGAAGTTTTCTTGAAGTAAAGAAGTATTTTTATTTCCATTTATTTAATCATTAATTCTTATTATTTGTTTTTTATATCACTATCTTGTGAACTATATATTAATCTCACCATAACCCAACCAAATTGCCAACGGTTAACTCTTATCATTTTGTTTCTATTTCTTTAGCTCGATGTTAAAATTTGATGCTTGTTTGTTTGTTAAATTCACTATTATTACTAAAATTAGAGGTGATGATTTGTTAGTTTGCTGAGTTATTGAATATAAATAAAGAATAAATTAAAAAAAGCAAAATGAAATGGATATCTAAATTGGGAGCTAAATTATGAGTTGATGCTGCATGAGGTATGATTGGATGCATCATTTAAGTTCTACAAAAACTAATTAACGCTAATATACTTTCTAATTTTCTCTAAAAATTGATTTTTCTTGTAGTTTGACTAATAATTTTTTATTAATTAATAATGCATAAATAATTTACGTGAATTATTTATAAAAATTTAAATTTTTTTACTTTAACTATTTTTGGCAATTAATTATTAATAAAATAATTTGATATTTTTAAAAATATTTATTTATTACTAATTAAGTTATCTCCTTGATCTTAACATTGGAAAAGCTTAGGTTTTGTTGTTAATTTTAATATTTTCTCTCTTGTTTCATCTCGATCTATAAAAATTAGAAAGGGAAGAAAGAAACAAGGTGAGTGGATTAACCCAATCTTTGTTGATTTCTTTTATCTCTCCTAATGTATAATTTTACAATCTCCGCCCGATCAAACAACGGATGTTTTTCATGTGGCCATCATCATCATCTTCATAATTTTAGAAAATTAATCTAGACAAACTAATTTAAAATCTTTTTAATTTTATTTTATAAATAATAGGTTTTGACCATGTTCTTGATTAATTCATATGTCCCACTTAGTAATATATATATATATATATATATATATATATATATATATATATATATATATATATATATATATATATATATATATATATATATATATATATATATATATATATATATATATATAAAAGTTGGACATATGAATTTAAGACAATAATGAGATATTATTATTTTTTAATAAAAAAATAGGCCAAAAGTGATATTTTAGATTTTTTGAATTTTAAATGGATAAATTCACGAATTTATTGGATATATAATGATAACAACCTAGCTATATATATATATATATATATATATATATATATATATATATATATTGTTTCTTTATTCACGATCATCTTCATTATCAAAATTCATTTTGGTAGCGGAGGTTCCAAAGCACAATATTGCTAATTTACTAGTTTTTTCAACATCATACTTGACCACCTCATCATATTCTTAAATGTGATTAGTGAGACTGTCAAGAATGCTGCTGAAAAAATTCATATTGCATATCATCCGTCTTATTTAATTATTTAGAACTAGTTTCTCAAGTTGATAGGTGTATATAAGCCAACACTTCCTGAAATACTTTAATATGACATAGCGTAGTTATTTTTGTCACCTTACATTATTTTGTAGATAAACTAGAAGTATAATAAAGAAAATAATAAAGTGTAGCACAATTTTATAATATTTTTGCACCCAAAGAACTGTAATATAAAAATTTTGCTAAAATATAACCTAAGAAAGAAACAAATTAAACTATCTTTAATTTTCTAGAAACCAATGAATATAGTTTTGGTTTTCTAAGGAACTTATGAATGCTAATGTTCCTCTAATTGCCTCTAAAAACAATATTATATGTGGTTTGACTAAAATATTCTTATTAATTAATCATAAACAAATATGTGTTGTTTTAGCTTATGAATAAACAATTTTGGCAAACTATTAATGATTATAAGGCCGCGCAGCGCATCACCACAGTTAAATGGGTTTATTTTTAGCAATCTCTACACCATCGTCTTGTATTCTTGTGAGAGCCTCCGAAATAGACTTCCCTATGAGAACACCCAGTTGCGCAGGTTGCATACTGATGCTAGTACGCGGTCCAAAAGATGTACCCGAACCAGCTTCCAAAATAGATGGACCAATTGGGTCTACATCATTGTTCACATTTAATCCATTATCCTCAATCTGACCGCATAAAGCAAATGCCTTGTCTTTGTAAGACTCACCGGGCAATAAACGGAGAGGATTTGATGTTGATAACGAAGAATTGCTCCTGCATATAGCCTGACATACTAATCCATATGCCACATGTTTAAAATCCATATCCTTCAATGTGTACTTCAGAGAATGTATCTTGACCATAGGACCTCAGAAAGAAACATAATTGGACTTACGTGCCGCAGATAGTTTTAATAAACCTTTCATTTTGGTGAAGTTTGATCCCACCTTGACATTTGAATCTTGAACACGATAGAATGCCTTCCAGCGTACCGGGTCATTAACAGAAAAATAAGACGAGGAGTAATAATGAAGATCAATTTGACAGTCTATGGGGAAACAAAATTCCGCTTGTAGAGTATGACCTAATTCCATACGCTCATCATGGACCTCCACAATTACCAGACCAGTTGCATTGAATGGAACCTGGGGTTTATACTCGATCTTGCAATGGTCAATACGTAGACAATGGCCTGTTAGTTTAGCCCATGCAACCTCTGCTAATTGAGGGAATACGAGCTGGATTGCTTGTAAATCATTAGACAACTTGTATTCCGACCGTTTGGAAACATGATACTCGGATGTCATTAAAGAAATCTGAGAATCCATAAATTAATACCGAAATAAATTCAAGATGATCAATATTCTATACTGACACCGGTACCTTATTTATATAAAGAAACACTGAAGCTTATAAAGGAAGGAGAAGATTATCATAAGAGTGGCATTGCCGTAAATAAGGGTTACACACTTCTAGAACAGGAAATCTCAAAAACCCCTTAGCAATCGGTGTATGTGTGTACGTTATATAGGCGACCCCCAGAAGGCTCAGAAGGCCCAGAAGGCCATCCGTTAATATTACCCGGATGGCCGCCCCGCAAGTCATCTCACTGTTTTACTTCTTTATTGTATTCCAAAGCTTAGACTACCAACATTCTTTCGATTGTCTTCGATTTAGGCCATTACATACTGAGAACAATGAATCCGCAAAATATTAGATGAAAGCCCAAGTTTAAAGGACATTTACCGTATATATCAGCTAGATCAAAAGGACATTAATAAGTTATTAACAAAAGCATCATGAGAAAGTAAGTATTTTTTATTTATTTCAGTTCAGTTAAAATGGATTACTTGAATGATTTTAAATATCAGCAATTTTTTTTAAAATCTGTATTTTATGATGCCAGGGGATTGAGAATGCACCTTCACATGCATCTTCAAGTGTTGGCCCAAAAAGACATAAATTACATCATGTAATGTTGTCATATAAAACATGTTTGATTATGAAAGCTAGTTTGTGTTGCATTAATTTATTTGAATCTTTGTTTTCTTTATAGAGGAGAAGTAATCAGGCAGTCAATCTAGAAAATGTCTCAGTTGGTAGTACTGCAGCTGCCAATTCACCAAGTCATCCCCTTGATTTTATAGGCACCCAGTAGTCTCAAACAAGGCAACCAAGTCAAATTACCAATAAAGAGCCAGTATTAAATGTCAACATAAGCAGGTCTTCACATGTTAGTGTGGCTAACATAGGAAATGCGATCTACTGCACAATGCCACCTCAATGTCCAACAAGAAAAAGGGCTTCTTCCTCAGTCATGCCTGATGGAAAGGAAATGGAATGTTTTGATGATGGAAAACTTTCTTGAAGTTTAAATTATGAACTTTGTGAACTAGTACTATTGTTATGAAGTTTCTTCTAAGCATTGTCAGTTATATTATTTTGTTGGATTTGTTATGCTGAACCTGTTGTAAGCACTGGAAACTATACATTTAGTTGGTTTTGTTATGAATTGTGTCAATTTTTTCCTAGGATTTTATAACTCAGCTTGTGATGTCCCAAAAATAACCCCTACCTCTTTAGAATCTTCGTGCTACTAACTTTAGAACCTTCTAAAATTAGCTATTGCAACTCCTGTTGTAACACAACTTGCAACATGACTACTGATTTGACTAAGTTCTGGTTCCGTTGCTAAGCGACCTCAAGACCCATTAACCTCCCAGTCATGCTTATTCTGAGTCGATGCAACCAGATCTCCCTATCCCAACTACTGGCAACTAGCCTACCTCCTCAGTTCCTCACCACATAGTCCCCTCGCAAGGGGCGCAAGACTTTGTGCGTCTTCACGAAACTTATCAAACTTGATCTTCAATTCATCCAAGTTTGGCCTTCAAATCTTTCCAAAAAAGATTTCAATCAATTAGTCCAATCATACCAACAATAGGCATGCCTTCAAACATACCCATAATAGTCTTCAATCATACTTATGAAGGTTATTCAAATCATACCTTCAATAGCCTTCAATCATACCATTGATTGGTATTTTTTCAATTAAGCTCCATCCATATTTAGTCTTCAATCAAATCTCCTAAATATGGTATTGATAAAATCTTGCCTTCAAGTTGTAGCACATACCAAAAATAGCTCCACTAAGATCTTCCAAGATATTTGCCTTCAATCCAAGATTCTTTGCCACATCACCACGCTTCCCATGTCATCATCTATGCCATGTCACAATGGTTGCCACGTCACCTTGACTTGGTGTCAAATCATGCCAATAAAAGTGCTTTTGCACCAACAAAATGCATCCAAAATTAAGAGTCAAGATACTATCAACATTGTTTATTAAGAAGGCTCAACTTAAGGGAGATATACATTGTCTAAACTCACTGTAATTTTATTTTAAAACATTTAATTAGGCTTTCATGGTTGCGTATATACAATAACTACTCAATAATAAAGCAAGATTATGAGTTATTTATAAGATAAAATCTCAATTTAAAGATCAAATATGGACATTTTAGAATTAGAAAATTACTTCATAAGAACTTGGAGTTTGCATCAAAATTAAGGCAGAGTTGAGTATATTAATATGTACCTATAGAAAGTTGCATAATGCTACACGAAGACGCAGAGACATTTCATAATTAAAAGTACCTTAAGTGGTGGTAATCTTTTATAAGATTGAATGCTCTCATAAATACTAAAATTTAAAATAATAAAATACATATAAAGAATAAATAAGATCTCTTCAAAGATTATCATGATGATATTTTTAATTCATGATTCCAACGGTTCTACATAGGATAGCTAATTAGTTATAAAATGAAATATGCTATATATGGGATAGCAAATTAATTATAAAATAAAATATCATCCTATCAACAAAGTGTTAGATACTAATTTAAAAATCAAATCTTATGTGTCCCATGCTCTCAAAATACTTATCACCAGAAAATCAAGATCTTCATGTGGAAGTTTAAAAATCTGGAAGTATTTTTTAAAAAATCAAAATTGATATATATATATATATATATATATATATATATATATATATATATATATATATATATATATATATATATATATATATATATATATTATAGTATTTATGGAAGTATTGTCTCATATATTGTCTCATATACACTCTATCAACTCCAAAAAATTAGTTTTTGATAATTAAGTAGAAGAGATGATGTGCAACACAAATTTTTCAAGAGCATACTTAACTGTCTCACCAACCATAGTTAACAAAGTGGTGAGACAATGAAAGATGATGCTGAAAAAACTAATATATTAACAGTGATAATGAAGATGACCAAGAGTAATGAAACAATATATATATATATATATATATATATATATATATATATATATATATATATATATATATATATATATATTTTGTTATCCCTACAATATTAAAATAACAATTTTTTAATTTGAATATCACATAAAAGCTCATTTTCTATTCAATAAATATGTGAATTTTAAATTTTAAATTCAAAAATCCATATTATCTCTTTTGGTTTATCTATTTTATTGAAAAAATTAATAATATATAATTATTATTCTAAACTTATAATTACGCTTTATTATTTGAATTATATATATATATACTCACTCAGTTGGATAAAGGAATAAAGAATATGGTCAAAACCTATTATTTATAAAATAAAATTTTTCAAAAAAATTAGTATTAGTTTGTATGTTTGCTGTTTTTTTTATCTTCTCCTCAAACTCTATGGATGAGACAAAAAAAAAGAAAATTATCTTAGAATTTCAAAATAATTGTTTTTGCCAACGACCATTTGGTCTATTGGCACTGGGTCCCTTGCGTAGGGTCTTCTTCTCGATGGTCGAGCGTGGCTCCCCGGTTCGAAACCTATCACGCGCAAGGTGAGGGCACGGGTTGGTGGTGACCGCGGCTACCCCACGTGTCCATCCCTGAGGTTCCAACGCTTGTCGCCTAATAAAATAAAATAAAAATAATTGTTTTCAAATTTAAAGATTCCATGATATCTCATAAATATTTTGAATTTATAATAATTTTTAAAAATTTTAATTATTTTTATTGATTTGGCTGAACATAATAAAAACTTGTTATTCATAAAATAAATTTTTTTTAAATTAAAATTAGTTTACTTGTTAATTTTACCAATGTTGTTGTTCATATTTGGTTAATTTTTTTTTATAGTTTTAAAATTTGATGCTCAATCGGATATCCTTTGGCTACAGAAATACATATATATATATAATTAATAATTCAACAAAATATTTAATCATTACATAATTAATACTTTTAAAATTTTCAAAATATATCATTAATAATTAATTACAAAAAATATTTAAGATAGAAAAATAAATTTTCATTAATAATTTGCCAAATTATCTATTCATAAGCTAAAACAACACATATTTGTTTATGATTAATTAATAAAAAAAATTTAGTCAAACCACATATAAAATCGTTTTTAGAGGCAGTTAGAGGGACATTAGCATTCATAAGTTTCTTAGAAAACCAAAAAATACATTCATTGGTTTCTCATAAAACCAATAATAGTTTAATTTGTTTCTTACTTAGGTTTTATTTTAGCAAAATTTGTATATTACAGTTCTTTGGATGCAAAAAAGTAATAAAATTGTGCTATACTTTATTATTATTTTTTATTATACTTCTAGTTTATCTACAAAATAATCTAAGGTGACAAAAATAACTATGCTTGGTCATATTATGGTAATTCAGGAAGTGTTGGCTTATATACGCTTATCAACTTGAAAACTTAGTTTTAAATAATTAAATAGAAAAAAGTAGTTTTAAATAATTAAATAGAAGGGATGATATGTAATACAAATTTTTTCTGCAGCATCCTTGACAGTCTCACAAACCACATTTAAGAATGTGATGGGGCGGTCAAGTATGATGTTGAAAAAACTCATATATTAGCGGAATCTCTGCTTGAATTTTGATAATAAAGATGATGGTGAATAAAGAAACAATATATATATAGCTAGGTTGTTATCATTACAATCTTTAAGTAATAATTTTCTGAATTTAAAAAAAATAACATAAAATCTCATTATCTATCGAATAAATTTGTGAATTTATCCACTTTAAATTCAAAAAATATAAAATCTCTTTTGACTTATCTAAAACATCCGTTGTTTGATCGGATGGAGATTGTAAAATTATACTTTGGGGAGCTAAAAGAGATCAATAAAGATTGGGTTAACTCACTCACCTTGTTTTTTTCTCCTCTTCCTAACTTTTATAGATCTAGTGGAAACAAGAGAGAAAACATTAAAATTAACAACAAAACCTAAGCTTTTATAATGTTAAGATCAAGGAGATAACTCAATTAGCAATAAATAAATATTTTTAAAAATACCAAATTATTTTATTAATAATTAATTGTCAAAAATAGTTAAAGTAAAAAAAAATTAAATTTCATAAATAATTCACCTAAATTATTTATGCATTATTAATTTATAAAAATTATTAGTCAAACTACAAGAAAAATCAATTTTTAGAGAAAATTAGAAGGTATTTTAGCGTTCATTAGTTTTTTAGAACTTAAACGATGCATCCAACATACCTCATGGAGCATTAACTCAAAATTTAGCTCCCAATTTAGATATCAATTTCATTTTTCTTTTTTAAATTTATTTTTTATTTAAACTCAATAACTCACCAAACTAATAAATCGTCACCTCTAATTTTAGTAATAATAGTGAATTTAACAAACAAACAAACATCAAATTTTAACATCGAGGTGAAGAAAAAATAAAAAAATAATAATAAGAGTTAGCCGTTGGCAGTTTGCTTGGGTTATGGTGAGATTAATATGATTCACAAGATAGTGATAAAAAAACAAATAATAACAATTAATGATTAAATAAATGGAAATAAAAATACTTTTTTATTTCAAGAAAACTCATTCACTTAGACTAATAATTGTCACATACGGACAAAATTAATTTATTAAATAAATAAAATTTAAAAAATGTATACAAAATTAACCTTGAAAATTAGGCCCAAAAGAAAAAGGTGAAGAAAAATAGAAAATATCAAACTCGTTTTTAACTTTGTTATGCTAGTAATATAACTTGCGAAAACTGCACATTTAGTTCAAAAATTATCCCCAAGCTACAAATCAAAATAAGAGGGATTAATATTAACAAGAATAAATGATGCGCTCTCCGCAAGTGTAAGGGTCGCAAGAAGTAATAAAGTGGTACTCAATTAAGAATAGGGTTGTCGAACCTCAGGGAACTGTACTTAAAGTACTCGTTGATCTTTTGATGTCTAGCGAAACAAATAGAAAAGGTATGGGATCATAAAAACAATGAATAAAAGGATAATGGTGATGATAATGGAGGAGAATAGGACTAAATACTCAGCAATCACAAGAGTAAATCCCTTCGGAAGTCTCCAATGACTCGTGCACACTATCTCATCCTAGTTGACTACCTCGGTACATTCCAATGACGTTCGTGTGTGCTCAATAGCAATATTGCATCTATGTGTTCGTAGATACACTGCAGTTTTCTAGGACAACCTAACAACTATGCACTCCAAACACATTACAGTTATGCAATACAATATTAACACAAACATCTATTAGAACTCCATAGTCAAATACAATGAGTTTATAAGCAATACAGTCTGACGATTGTCCACAACCAAGGCACTATGGCCAGTTAGCCCCTGAGGGCAGGTACACAAGGTAAGGCAAAAGATGGAACAAAGAAAGAGAGAAAGAACACCCTTTAATACTCAAGATATCCTCCTTTGTAGTGTCCTTGCGCCAACTCTCCACCTCTTGCAATGCCTCCTACTAGTCCTTGATCTCCTTAGGCGGTTTGGAGAAGCTTGATCTTCGATCTCATGAACGTCCTCCCGGTGGAGAGATGAATCCCCGAACAAAAGATGAGAAAAAACCCTAATTTCTGGAGTTAAAATGGCTGATTTGGGGCCCGACACGGTCTAGACACGGGCGTGTTCAGACCGTGTACTCTTCTCGGAAATTCTGTGGTGAAACTCTTGAGATTTACAGCAGTTCGGACACATGCGTGTGTCCCCCGTGGTACATAGCACCCGACCGTGTCCTAGGCACCGTGCCCGTGTCGTTCATGAGAGAACGTCTCCTGAGATTTGCAGCACTTGGGGCACGGGCCTGTGGTGACCGTGTCCTACCTGGGACACTCCAGGCTGGGACTTGCAGCACTTGGGATTTAGCTCTTCTACACTCCAGGCTGGGACTTGCAGCACTTGGGACACAGGCATGTCATGCCCGTGTCAGCCAGTTCTGAAATTTTGGTCACTACACACGCGGGAAACACCCTCGGTTTCACACCAAATTGACTCGGGTCCTAGATTCCTGCACAAGGAATAAGAATATCTTAAATAACACCAATTCCAATCAGTAAGACTATAAAAGAGGGCAAGAAACATGATATAAAATGCACTCATCAATAAAATAGTTGATTATAAAATAAAATATTAAGTTTTCAAGAGGGTGTAAGTTCCTAATTTAAAAAATTAAATCTTAATGTACCCAATATGCTCTTACATATATTTTCTCACCGAAAAATCAAGATCTTCATGTAGAAATATTTTTAGAAGTATTTCTGGAAAAATCAAGATAGTTATATATTATAATATTTTTGGAAGTCTGGGCTAATATAATCTATTTACTCGAAACAACTAGTTATTAATGTGGAAAGGATGCTGTGCAAAACGTATATTAATTAGCGGTATTATAATTGTCAATAGCAAGATGAATTTTGATAATGAAGATGATCAAGACTAATGAAACAATATATATAGCTAGGTTGTTATATTTATAATATTAAAATAACAATTTTTTGAATTTGGATCATATAAAATCTCATTATTCAATAAGTTTATCCATTTTAAATTCAACAATTCATAATATCTCATCAGGCTTATCTCATTTTTTTGAAAAAAAACAAATAGTAGCAATATCTCTTTATTATTTTAAACTTATACTAACATATAAATTTTAAAATTTTTAAAAAAACTGTTGCAACAATATATATCATATTATCCATAAGACAAATATAATGTTATCCATAAGACCAAAACAGAAATTATATATTCTAGAATTTAAAAAAACTATTTTTCAAATTGAAAGATTCCATTATATCTCATTAATATTTTGAATTTATAATAATATTTAAACATATAAATTATTTCGATTGAGTGAGCATGGCCAAGAATCTGTCGTTACTCATAAAATGAATTTAAAAAATGAATTTAAAATTAGCTTACTTGTTAATTCTAGTGATGTTGTTTATCATATTATTTTAATTTTTAATTTTATATCAATTAATTTAGTATTTTTTATAATGATGCTCAATCAGATACTCTTTTTTGTAAAATATATTTAATTAATAATTCATCAAAAATCAAGTGATAATTAATATTTAAATTTTTAAAATAATATTAATAATTAATTATATAAAATATTTAAAATAATTAAATTTTCATATATAATTTCCCAAGGAAATTAGAGGCTCATTAGCATTCATTAGTTTGTTAGGAAACCAAAATTACATTAATTTATTGATAAGAAATAAAATTAAATTCACAGTTTATTTAAACAGTGTAAATCTTTGCTATAAATAAAAACACTAGCCACCAAAAAAAAAAAAAAACAAACAAACAAACATCTCTATTCAATTTACTAGTCAAGATAACTAAATTAATTGTCAGCTAACCTCAACCATAGAAAAATTTTCCTATGAAATTACCATGATATAAATTGTCAGCTAACCTCAACCATAGAACCCTTTTCAGCTTTTGGATCCTTACCCTCAACAAGCATCATAGTATTTTAGTCCATCGGCTGATTTACAAGTCAAGATATTAGACAAAAATGGGAGAAAAAGAGGAAGCTGTCCTGTGCATAATAGATGTGCAGATGAACAATGTAATGATAAAAATAGGGCTATGACATTTGCCGATGTCTTGCTAGTCCATTGAGCCTATGAGAATACTAAAAAGTGAAGATAATGAACAACATTTCCAAATTTAATCAGTTATAAAGTTTAAACATTGTTATATATATAAACTTAATCAAGATCTTTCATGTGGAAGTATTAATTTCTGGAAGTAATTTTAGAAAAATCAAGATTGTTTATATATAGCTAGGTTGTTATCCTTTCAATATTAAAATAACAATTTTTTGAATTTAAAAATCACATAAAATCTCATTATCTATTCAATAAACATGTGAATTTATCTATTTTAAATTCAAAAAAATCCATAATATCACTTTATATATTCGCTTATCTATTTTTATTTAAAAATAATAATATCTCACCATTATTTTAAACTTGAATATTTGAATTATTTATGATAATAAAAAAAAGAATTATCTTAGAATTTTAAAATAACTACTTTTTAAATTGAAAGCTTCGTGATATATAATTAATATTTTGAATTTATAATTATCTTTAAATATTTAAATTATTTTGATGGAGTTAGATGAACACGGTCAAAAAACCTGTTACTCATAAAATAAATTTTAAAAACAAAATTAAAATTAGCTTACTTGTTAATTCTAGTAATGTTGTTTTTTATATTAGTTAATTTTGAAATTTTAGATCAATTAATTTAGTATATTTTATAATTATATATTTGATTCATGCTCAATCGGACACTCTTTGGGTAAAAAAAAATATTTAATCAATTGATAATTAATAATTTTAAATTTGTGTTGAAATAAATCAAAATTCTAATCTAGGTTAAATGTGAATTTTTTAATTTAAAAATTTATAAAATCTAATTTTCTATTCAAGAAATATGTGAATTTATCCAAAGTTGTTATTCTAAGGATAAGGATAAGTTTCTTCAAAAAAAAAAAATAAGGATAAGACAAAATCTATCTTACAATCTTAAAATAATAATAAGTATAAGATTTTTAATAAAAATAATGAAACTATATATGGATGGCACAGCTAAAAAAGAATCTTGCGATAACTATCTTTCAAACTAAAAAAAATCCATAATGAGAGGATATAAGGATCAAAAACATGATAAAACCTATTATTTACCAAATAAATTTAAAAATAATAATTTAAAATTAGTTTATTTGTTGATGTCTCTGTTCTTCTCAAATATTTTTGTTAAATTTTTAATTTTGGATCAATTAATTTAATTTGATTTACTAAAATTATGAGGATGATGATGGTGATGCCACATGAAACATCCGCCGTTTGATTGGGACGTGATTGTAAAAATTATACACTTTGATATAAAACATATTTAATTAATAATTAATTCATAATTCAAAAGATATTTAATTATTAATTAATAAAATAGTTTTAAAATTTTTAAATTATATTATTAATAATTAATTACCAAAAATAATTAAAGCAAGAAATTAAATTTTCATAATAGAAAGTGGTCAACAAGCATTTATTGGCAGCACCGCCGTGGGTGTATGAGTATGACCATTGAGAAGAGTTCACGTAGAACATAATTCTACTAATGTGAAATGGAGAAACTAACAAAGAAGGTTGCTGCATATAATAGTCAATCTCCATAAATTCACATTTGATGGCGGTGCTGCCAATAAACGCTGGTTGACCACTTTCTATTATGAAAATTTAATTTCTTGCGTTAATTATTTTTGTAATTAATTATTAATAATATAATTTAAAATTTTTTAAACTATTTTATGAATTAATAATTAAATATCTTTTGAATTATGAATTAATTATTAATTAAATATGTTTTATATCCAAAGTGTATAATTTTTACAATCACGTCCCAATCAAACGGCGGATGTTTCACGTGGCATCACCATCATCATCATCATCATAATTTTAGTAAATCAAACTAAATTAATTGATCCAAAATTAAAAATTTAACAAAAATATTTGAGAAGAACAGAGACATCAACAAATAAACTAATTTTAAATTATTATTTTTTAAATTTATTTTGTAAATAATAGATTTTGATCATGTTTTTGATTCTTATATCCTCTCATTATGGATTTTTTTTTAATTTGAAAGATAGTTCTCTCAAGATTCTTTTTTTAACTGTAATACAAAGATCTGCACAAGGAAAATGAGTATCATAATTTAAAAATGGACTTAGAAACATTGCATTTCTCACCAATTGCCTAAAATCCATTAGTGGATATAAACCAACACTGGGCGTATACTTATAAATGCATTAACTCATACATGCTTCAATTACACTCAGAAAAAGTTCAAAACTTCAACATAAGATAATCAAGAAGAAGAATAGCTCACCAATGTGGATCATCTTCAGAAGAAATTCCTAAACATGTGCCAATTTGAGATGTTGTTCCCAATGAACCTGTATATTTTGTTGGAGAAACCTACAACAGAATAAGAAGCTTAAGATAAAAATGAACAAAATTAGTTTACATAAACCCAACGTCTACCAGACCACATACCAAGAGGAGCATTCCAACAATGGTTTCATCTCTTTTGTAAATCCATGTATTGAAAGATAAACAGAATCTCCACTATTTTGTGGTTTCACAGAACATGACCCAAATATAAAAGCCTAAAAATTTAAAAAAAAAAGACTACTTTTTACATTTCTCACACAAGCATTAAAAGGTTGGGTTAACAAGTAGAATGATTATCAAAACCCTAAATTAACAACAAAACATCCTCTTTTGAGAACGAACAAGCAATGTAAATTAACAACAACATGAAAACATCATCCATCAACCATGCGGCATGCGCTCTCTAAAATCAATCAATCATAGAACAATACTAAATAACCAATAAATAAGAGTTCAATCAAAGTAATCATGATGATGACACCGGGGAGACTCCGATCTATCATCATCACTACTGACATCCTCCTCCTCAACAAACAGATCAAAGTAATATCTATACAAAGAGTAGAGTTCAAATACATATGCTAAATATCTAATTAACATTAAAATTAATTAAAATCAAAATAAAACAGAATCCACCTTTACCACAAAATCTTTTTAACCATTCACTAATGCTGTAGAACCCCATCAAAGGAACCAAGATTTAATGCCTAACCCCCATTAAAATCAAATCTAAAAACCAATGCAAACACTCACACAGCTCAAAATTTTAAATTTAGCAAAGCATTCTGCCATGCTTGCAATGAGGATAAATGTGGAGAGGTGATATATCAATAATGTTCATATAAATTTTGTGTTTTCGGTTATTATTATTTTTTTTAGCTTGGTGAAATATCATTCATACCCTTAGATCCTTAGAGTTCCTTCTCAGAGATTCTGTGTAATGTTCCACTGCCTTTAGGTATTTTTGCTGCTTAGCAAACTCATTGCCTGCAACAATATGAGTTGAATTGGTTAGAGTAAGAAGACAATTATCTGTGTTGCCCTATCAGATAAAAGCATGCATACAAATTCCTTTCCGAACCAGGAATCTAAACAGAGCCAAAATGTATGTTTGGATTCCTAGTTCTTTTGAAATGATGTCCATATCTGATTGTATTCCGTGCAAACTATAAAGGGGAAGATGAAAATTATAAAAACTGTGTACCTTATTGATCTTTAACCAATGGGCAACACACTTGGAATGGAAATTATGCCGGCAGGGCAGATGAATCAATTTTACCCTGTTCTTGTAAGTATCATGACATATCACACATCTGCAATAAATATTAACAGTGAATAGTCTGCGGTAGGCACGGTATGAGCGCTTCCCTAAATAAATTATATAAATTGTATTTTCATTAGCACATCTAAAAGACACTTTGAGTTTTTTGTCTAGCCAGGTTTACATACTTCTTGGTTCAGACTTCAAATTTACCATTAGCAAACAAACTGGGATAGATCTATTTATTTACTTATTTATTTATTTATCAATTATTATTTGGACTTGGAGAACTATCAAAATAAGGGAGGAAGCTCACATAAGACATACTTATCTTCTTTGTTTTTCCGTGAGAAGAGTCCAATTTTGTAAGTAGAAGTTGGCAAGAATGTTATCAGCTCATCAGACAGTCCTTTGGTTTCGGCACCTATGGCTTCACCAAGCAATTGCAATTCCTGATATGGAAATGGATGAGCGAAGAGGCCGATGATCCATTAAAAAAGAAAAATTGTAAAAACAGGCAAGTAAAACTATTTATTTAGAAATTAAACAGTCGATGGAAGATACAAATTCATTTCTAAGAGCCAAGATAATGCAATATATTTGGCTGATGTCTTTGTTTTTAGTTAATTTCCATAAATATTTAGTGGAAAAAAATAAAAGTAAATATGACCAAGGGCATTACTCTAGATGCATTCATCTGTATGCATAGATGCAGCTTGAAAATCTGCTAAGATGATGAAGAATCACATATAACTTTATAATTATTTCTCAATGACATAGATGATATTAGAGTTTCCAGGAGCAATGTGGTAAACTTGTTCATAAGTAGCTCCTGTCCACTACACAGATTTCATTTTCCTATAACTTAATTTTGTTGTCTCAGCCCCTGTGATATGTTTGTTTGTTTGGACAAAATTGGTTTGATACTCCTATTTGGATTTCTGTAACATGTGCAATTTATTTCTGGTCAATGATTAGAAGAATGAAAAATAAGGAATTGTTGGGTTTCTGGTTCTATAGCAGGAAATGTGATTGAATATAAAAAGAAGAAGAAGAAGAAGAAGAAGAAGAAAGGTTGACTCTATTTTCATTTACTTGTTATTAAAGAAGAAAAAAGAAAAAAAAGATCTATTTTAGATGAATATTTTCATCTTTTTTGTTAATTTTCTTGTCTGTTTAAAGATTTAGAAGGATAAAGTATTTTGCTGCATCAACTCTATTCATTCTGTGATGAAAAAAAGGAGATAGTTTTAGTTACATGACAGCTCTTGTTTGATGGTTTTGAACTTCTTTTCTTAATTCTTAGTGTTCAAAGTGACTGCTTTCTCATGGATCTATGGACTCTCACAATTTATGTCAAACGCGTAACTCATGATCTGTCATAGGTCTTATATTTGTTCTAGTTCTTGTGGAATCTAAGCAACACTATATTACTATGCATTCTTAACATTTTATTGTGTTATATAATTAAGAACCTTTCTAGATCCGAGAAACCATATGCAAATCAGTTCATTGTACCAGTTTATTCTTATCATTCTTCTGACGTTTTCAATATTCAACCTCTTGATCAACAAGCAATTCTTGTTCTGCAATTCAGTGTCACTAACAAGTTGAAGAAAACCTTTGGATTGATAAAACGTTACTTAGAAGCATGTTCATATTAAAAATAGTACTAGCATTAACAAATGGACTCTTTATTTTATGCTCTGCTTTTTCTTAGTCTGAATCCTTACAAGTGGAAATTGGATGGTTTGCAAAGAGGACAACTTGCTGAAGTCTTTTTGAAGCATAAGGAATCCAGATGGGATGTATATGGAAGACATCACTGGCATGCAGTTTAAATGCCTATTGAGACTTAAAACTACTATCCTTCTTATCCAGCATGGAGAATTCCATATGCAGTTTAAATGCAGGAATGGTACTAGAAGTAAAGCTTGATATTAGATCATTAGAGGACTAAATGCAAGAACATAAGAATTTCATAAGCATTCAATGCAACAGAGTAATAAGGAGAAAAACTAGAACTAGTACAATAAAAGAAGTCATATCACCTGCACAAGTCCCTGGCTAACAAGTTATAGATGACCAGAATTAGTTATCCTTGTACTCTCCAATTGAAGATCAAAACATTATTCAGAGGCCAGACCTTTACCCTTATCCAGAAAACCTGCTCGACGGGAGGGGAGAATCCGATCCAGAAAAAGCAAGGGAGTGAGAACCTGCATCAAAGCATAACCCAAGACAATCAATGGTGGCGAATTGAGAGAAGAGTAAGAAGAAGGGGAGGAGAAGAGAGATGAGACCTCCTCGGCGGAGCAAGGAGTGGAGAAGTGGGTGATGGCTGCGGAGCCGCACGGGAATCGCTCTCTTGAGAAAGACCGTGTTGGGATGCGGGGTTTGCCGGGAGTTAGCGGCACAGTGGCGCAACGAGTGAGGTTTGTCCGGAGTTAGGGCGAGAGAGAAACCTGGGTTTTTTCGGTTGGGGAATTAGGGCACACACGAGCGAGAGAGAGAGAGAGAGAGAGAGAGAGAGAGAGAGAGAAAAAGAGAGAGAGGGAGATTTATTAATTATTTTTTAAAACAAAATTAATATAGAGGGGTTTAATTAAACCGGCTCTAAAAACATTAAAAAAAATATACTATTTTATTATAGAGGTGGTTTTTTAAAACCCCTCTATTAAAATGTCTCTAAAACCCAAAAATGATGTAGTGAGTAAAGAAACAAACTAACACTTATTTTATGAAAAAAAAAATATTTTATAAATAATAGGTTTTCATCATATTCTTTATTCCTATATCCAACTAAGTGAGAATATATATATATATATATATATATATATATATATATATATATATATATATATATATATATATATATTATAAATAATTCAAATTTTTAAACGTAATTATAAGTTTAGAATAATAATAATAATATATTGTTATTTTTTCAATAAAAATATATAAGCCAAAATAGATATTATGGATCTTTTGAATTTTAAAATGTAAAAATTCACATATTTATTGAATAAATAATGAGATTTTATGTGATCTTCAAATTCAAAAAATTGTTATTTCATGTTGTAAGGATAACAACCTATTTCTACATATTATTTCATTAATCTTAATCATCTTCGTTATTAAAATTCACTTTAGTAGGAGAAGTTCTAAGGCAGACGATTATGGCACTATTAATATATTAGTTTTTTCAATATCATCCTTCATTGTCTCACTACACATTCTTCTATGACTGGTGAGACAGTGAAGCTCCTGAAAAATTTTATATTGCATATCATCTCTTCCACTTAATCACCTAAAACTTTTTTTTTTAATTTTTTTTTTTTGAGTTAATAGGGTGTATATGAGACAATACTTCAATATATATAATCTTGATTTTTCTAAAAATACTTCTAGATTTTAATAAAGATCTTGATTTTTTGGTAACCAGTATTTTGAGAGCACGGGACACATAAAATTTGATTTTTAAATTAGGATCTTACACTTTCTTGATAAGATGATTTTATTTTATAGTTAATTAGCTATCCCATATAGCATATTTTATTTTATAACTAATTAGCTATGATATGTAGAATTGTTGGAATCGTGAATTAATAATGTCATCTTCATAATTATTTATTCTTTATATTTATTTTATTATTTTCCGTTAATGCAAGAGCACAGATGGAACTTAATTGAAGAGATACCTATCAATGGTATAATTAAAGGCTATTGATGGTATGATTTGAACTACATTGATAGATATGATTGAAGACTATTAAGAGAATGATTTGATGACATGCCTATTGTGGCCTAACTTGGATGAATTGAAAATCAAGTTTGGTAAGTTTCGTGAAGATGCACAAAGGCGTGCACCCCTTGCGAAGGGATTTTGTGGTCAGAAACTGAGGAGATAGGTTAATTGTCGGTAGTCGGGATTGAGAGATTTGGCTGCATCGACTTGGACTAAGCATGACCGGGAGGTTGATGGGTGTTGAGGTCGTTCGCAACGTAATGCAGTCAGAGCTATGTTGCAAGTTGTATTACAACAGGAGTTACAACAACTAATTGTGGAAGTATCTAAAGTTAGTAGCCGTGGAGATTCTAAAAGAGGTATGGACTATATTTGGGATGTTGAGGCGTTTATATAATCTACCTTGCTCTGAGATTGGGTGTGACTATTTTGGAAGAGAGCGGGAAGGCACTAGACAATCTAGAGAGGATACTATTCTTTATTTGTGTGATGTGAGTGACAAGTGTTTGTACTTATGTTTTATCACTTCTTTTAGTGAATTGTTTATCTCCGGGCTTGGCCCCTCAGACGTAGGTGAGTTGATGCGAACTGAGTTACCAACTTTGTATGTCTCCTTTTTGTTTTGATTTGTGTGAAAGTTCTATAAGCATTTGAGTGTTCACTAAACCCACAAACCACACCGGTGGAACTAACATTTTCAATTTCAGGTACTTTTAATTATGAAATGCCGCTACGTCTTCATGTAGCATTATGAAACTTTCTATAGGTACATATTATGCTCAACTCTATTTTAATTTTGATTCAAACTCCAAGTTCTTATGAACAGTAAGTTTAGACAATACATATCTCCCTTAAGTTGAGCCTTCTTGATAAACTATGTTGATATTATCTTGACTTTTAATTTTGGATGAGTTTATTTTATTAAGCAAATACTCCAAATATTTTCTTCAATAAATCTTTAAAACTTTTCTCGAATGGAAAAACAAATCCCACCACTCTTAAGCTTCTCCAAGCAAACCAAACATTTTGTGATCACTCAATATATATATATATATCCTCCTAGTACAGGTTAATGGCAAGTTATAAACTTATGTAAATAACTAAAATGGCTACTTGATAAGATAGAAAGTTCTCACTTTTCACCGAAAGTAATTTCTTAGAATCACTTTCGACAATTTAATATATTTTTTTATTTCTTAAAAAAGTTAGTGAGCTCATAGATTTTTTTTTAATTTAAAAGAAAAGTTTTTCATTACAAATCACTTTTCTTATTGATAAGTTAAAAAAATATATTTTACGTAAAATATCCAATCACAGCATAACTGTGCTTCCCTCTTTTTTATTTTTTTTTATCTTCAATTTATTTTCTTCTCCTTTCTCTGTTTCTCATTTCTTTTCTCATTTTTGTTTTTGCTATTTATAATTTTGTCGGAGAATATCAATATATATATAAATATTAATAAAAATATCAGAGATGTTTCATATTTTGAAATTATGTGGTTTAAATAACATTCCATTTTGTATACTTGAATATTAACTTTATATGAATTAGCTTATTAATTAGTTAAAGCATAAATTAATAAATTAATAAAAAATTCTCAAAAACTTACTAACTTACCAAATACTATAAATTGATTTTTATAAATATGATCAATACTTTTTTTTTTACTACTCTTTTGACCTATTGATATTTGGTTTTTTAGATAATGTATTTATTTTGAGAGGACCCGAGATTGAACCCCAAAAGTCACTCAGAGTAAAGGTATATGTTTGCTTAAGGTCTTTGCACATTCCTAATTTTTCTCTTGAATGAGATGTGTTTACCACCTGTTTGTCAAAAATAAAAAAATAATAAATAAATAAAATATTAAAACTTATCTAATTCTTTTCCTTAAATGATTAACTCTGACAGCACCATTTACTCTATGCCAGAGTATCCATTAACTCTGTTAAACACCAAATAAATGGTGCTTATATATAGCCTATTTGGTGCAATATGTGACAAGGCTCACTAAATGGTATTAAGTTGGATTTGAGGTTAGACTAATCATTTTTGTTTTATAATTATGTGGAGCCATTTATAACATAATGATGTTTATATTGTACTCGTGTCAATCCTCTGAATCCATTTAATAATCATGGCATAATCAAGTTGATCTATATATAACCTATTTATGGTGGGTATGACAATAATGTGGTGTGGTGATGGGAAAGTATAGTAACATTAAATTCTTCAATAATAAGTAATTAATATTGTTTATATAGACTTTGAATAAAATATAAAAAAAATCAAATAAAAAGATATTGGAGGACCAAAATGAAAAAAATAAAACAAATAAAAAAAAAATGTCACGCTAAGTATTATGGAGTGGAAAAAAAATTAAAATTAAAATTTAAAAAAAATAATAATCAAGAATATAGATAAGGATTTTTAATTTTAAAAAAATAATAAATAATAATAAAAAAAGAGAATGAGATAAGATAGGATTTTGAAAAAAAAAAAATTTGAAATTAAAAAAAAAAGATTTGAAACAAAATCTCCCATATGGTTGGCAATTTGGTGGAACAAAATCTCCCGTATCACGGGAGTGAGTGATGGAGGGTGAAACAAAAAAAAAGGGAGAGATAAATCTTGAGGGATTTTTTTTTACTTACCTTCTCTTCTCCATGGCGGCGGGGCCCAAAAAAAAAAAGAAGAAGCCCTTGGTTTATTCAAATCGTGGTTCCTTTTCTTCTTGATGGTGGAGATGAGGCATGAAGGAAGGCAAGAGGATAACCCACACCGGCAACAACATCCACGCCTTCGATGAAGAAGTATCGTGGAGATGCTTGGTGATGGTGATGGTGATGATACTCAGCACAAATCTCGAGACAAGAGCATGCACACTGCTCATTTCCTCGTCGTTGGTTTTATTCTCCGACTCCTGAGGAGATCAACGACGGGAAACAATGCAAAACGATGTTCACAACCCTAGCACGAGTCTTGAGACAAGAACATGCACACTGCTCATTTCCTCGTCGTTGGTTCTATTCTCCGACTCCTGAGGAGGTCAACGGCGGGGAAACAATACAAGACGATGTTCACAACCCTAGCACGAATCTCGAGGCATGCATAAGAAGCTCGTGAAGTGCTTACATCTTCAAAGAGGTATATGCTCTTATAGAAATCCATCCAAACATACATGAATATATACATGTTCTAATTGCATCCATGAAAAATGTTTAAATTTTATTCTAATGTGAATGTTTGTCATGGTGGGACCCAAACCTAGGATTGTTTTACAAACCATGTACTCCTTGCTATGTATTACATGCCAACATGTTTTCTCAATCAAAGCCTCTATCCCATGCTTTAGCTTTTAGATTTTCTTCTAGTTAGTTTTGAACTTTTAATATGATGAGTTCAAACATGCTTTAGCTAGCATTTCAATGCAATCTAAGAAATGTCATCGTTCAATATTTGGACTTTTTGATAGAAAAGGCTTAGTTACAAAATTTGGTAAAAAATAAAAAAAATAAAAAAATGGGCTTTTATGCAAAAATCCATGGAGAAATAAAAAATGAAATGTTTGAGGATATATATGCAAAATTATGAAAAAATGTGAAAATATGAAAGCTCGAGGGCCTAGTTGCAAAAGTCATGAAAAATATGAAAATGTGAAAGTTTGGGGTGTTATTTGCAAAATTTGATAAAATAAAAAAAAATGATGAAAAGTATGAGGGTTTAAATGAAAAAAAAAAAGAAAAGATAAAAAAAAGGAAAAGAAAAAAAGGGCTTTTAGCAAAGATGAGGGGCATTTTGGTAATTTTACAAGACCCCTGAAGTCTACCGTGATGTCCAATGCATGGCGAGTGTATATTCTCCTCGAGAGAACCTCTCCATTGCCTCTTGACAATCACGGAGGCGAATGGGCTATTGAAGACTCTTAAAAAAAAAAAAACCTCTTGAAGCTAGCTTTGATGTCCAATGCATGGCGAGTGTATATTCTCCTTGAGAACCTCTCCATTGCCTCTTGACAATCACACAAGCTGAAAGAGTGGATGAAGACTTTTGAAGAACTCTCTTGTAGCTCGCTCTAACACATAGCGATAGCTTCTTTTGAGAGAACCTCTCCATTGCCTCTTGACAATCACAGAAGCGAATGGGCTATTCAAGACTCTTAAAAAAAAAACCCTCTTGAAGCTAGTTGTGATATCCAATGCATGGCGAGTGTATATTCTCCTTGAGAGAGCCTCTCCATTGCCTCTTGACAATCACACAAGCTGAAAGAGTGGATGAAGAATTTTGAAGAATTCTCTTGCAGCTCGCTCCAACACATGGCGATAGCTCTTTTCGAGAGAACCCCCATTACTTCTTGACATTCATAGAGAGGTCATTGAGGATTCTTCTTTGAAGATGTTGATCCAAAATGTGGCCTAGTGCAAAACATGCCACACTTGGGAGTTAAAAAAAAAAAAAAGAATGATTTTTCTCAAATGAAAGAAAGCTTTTCTCTAAATAGAGAAAAAAAAAGCACAAGTCCAAAGTTATAAGGGTTCCATAAGCGTGAAATGCAGAAATCCTCTACAAACATCAAATGCCAAAGTCCTCCACAAGCATCAAATACCGAAGTCCTCAAATTCCAAAATTAAAAGAGATCAAGTTCAAGGTTACAACTTGAAGTCCAATCCAAGAATAAGCAAGCTAAAGTCATCACACAAAAGGTCACTCCTTGATGATGTGCAAAAAAGATCAAATAAATCGACAAATGAACTTAGTAGTCTCAAGACATCAGAAGTCAAAGACTCAAAAAAAGTTTCACAAGTCAAGATATAAAAAAAAACAAATTATTCGACAAATGAACTCAACAGTCTGAAGACATCAGAAGTCAAGACATAAAGAGTTTCACAAGTCAAGGCATACAAAATTAAATGAATCGACAATTGAGCTCAGGAGTCTGAGGATATTAGAAGTCAAAGACTCAAAGAGTTTCACAAGTCAAGACCTGAAGGAAGCTTCATAAGCACAAAAGCCGGAGCCTTTCAAAAGTCAAATTATGTCAAAATCAAGTTTGTGATTTATCAACATAGAGATTCACAGCTTGAAATCCAAATCAAATCCAAGATAAAAAAAAATGCAAATTCAAAATGTCCAAATTCGAAGTTTCAAGCAAATCAACAAATGAGCTCAACAACCTCAAACCTAAAGTGTTGAAGAGTTCACAAGTTGTAAAAAGCTTCACAAGCATGAAAACCGAAGCATATGAAAATTCGAATCAAGTTTCAAATCAAATAAAAAAATATACAAATTCAAATGTCCAAGTTCCAAGTTTCAAGCAGATCAACAAATGAGCTCAACAACCTTAAAGTTAAAGTGTTGAAAAGTTCACAAGTTGTAAAAAGCTTCACAAGCACGAAAGCTGAAGCATATGAAAATTCAAAGCAAGTTCCAAATCAAATAAAAAAAGGAAGCACGTTCAAATGTCCAAGTTCCAAGTTTCAAGCAAATCAACAAATGAGCTCAACAACCTCAAGGATAAAGCGTTGAAGAGTTCACAAGTTGTAAAAAAGCTTCACAAGCATGAAAGCCGAAGTTTATGAAAATTCAAATCAAGTTCCAAATCAAATATAAGATGCAAAAAAAAATTCAAATGTTCAAGACTCAAGTTTCAAATGATCTCAACAACCTCAAAGCTGAAGTGTTGAAGAGTTCACAAGTTCGAAAAGTTTCACAAGCCTGAAGGCCGAAGCATATGAAAATTCAAATCAAGTTCCAAATCAAATATAAGATGCAAAAAAATTCAAATGTTCAAGACTCAAGTTACAAATGATCTCAACAACCTCAAAGCTGAAGTGTTGAAGAGTTCACAAGTTCCAAAAGTTTCACAAGCCTGAAGGCCGAAGCATATGAAAATTCAAATCAAGTTCCAAATCAAATATAAGATGCAAAAAAATTCAAATGTTCAAGACTCAAGTTTCAAATGATCTCAACAACCTCAAAGCTGAAGTGTTGAAGAGTTCACAAGTTTCAAAAGTTTCACAAGCCTGAAAGCCGAAGCATATGAAAATTCAAATCAAGTTCCAAATCAAATATAAGATGCAAAAAAATTCAAATGTTCAAGACTCAAGTTTCAAATGATCTCAACAACTCAAAGCTGAAGTGTTGAAGAGTTCACAAGTTCCAAAAGTTTCACAAGCCTGAAGGCCGAAGCATATGAAAATTCAAATCAAGTTCCAAATCAAATATAAGATGCAAAAAAAATTCAAATGTTCAAGACTCAAGTTTCAAATGATCTCAACAACTCAAAGCTGAAGTGTTGAAGAGTTCACAAGTTCCAAAAGTTTCACAAGCCCGAAGGCCGAAGCATTTAAAAATTCAAATCAAGTTCCAAATCAAATAAAAAATGCAAGATCAAATGTTCAAGACTCAAGTTTCAAATGATCTCAACAACCTCAAAGCTGAAGTGTTGAAGAGTTCACAAGTTTCAAAAGTTTCACAAGCCTGAAGGCCGGAGCTTATGAAAAGTCAAATCAAGTTCCAAATCAAGTTCAAGATGAAAATTCAAATATCCAAGACACAAGTTCACAAGTTTCTAAATCGTGTTCGAGATGCAAAGTTTGACGAAGACCAAAAGTCAACAAAAGTCAAAGCGCACTTTTCGGCGAAATAGTCGGAAGGAGATAAAAAGTTACAACCACTGTTGCGTCAAGATGATTAAATTCCAAACTTCTTGTAATGAAGTCCATGTTTATCGAAATGAATGAAATTTATTTGTCACATCTTGTTTCCTTATTCACACTTATTTTCTTAATCGGAGGTTCCTGCGACAATGTCCAGGGTAATTAACATTAGGGGCTTGCCCTTAATGGAAGTCATGAACCCACAATCCTTTGAAGTCTACAAAATATTAAAATTTGATTTGTGATCCATGCTTTTTAACTGGTCAATCCCAATTAAAGGCCGGGTGGAAAGAAAGGAGCCCACAAATATATTTACTAGTATCGTCATCATCATCATCTTAATTATATGATTATTTTTTACATTTTCAAAAATTATATAATTTTTAATAATTATTTTTGCATTTAATTGTATCTTTATTTAAAATAGGTTTTTTAGAATAATTATTAGGCCACCTATCAAAGTATTTAAGTGATTTAAAAACAACATATTGAAAAGATGGGCACAACTTAGATGAGATGTTAAGGTGGATATCATAGATCATTATGAAAAGATCAATTAAGAAATAATAACACCTAGAGTGAGGCTCGAGATGAGTCAACACTAGTTTGCATTAGCGGGGGATGCCATCTTATTAGGACCATTTGCTTTACCTACTTAGGGTCCCACAAACTTCAAACTTCTCTAGAAAGATAAAGCGGAGTCTTCACGCATCCCTTTGCCTTTAGTTTCATGGTGTTAAGCTTTTGGATTGGATCGCTCATTGGGCTACCCATGGTTAACACAAAAGCAGTAGGGAGCCTTGAAAATGGCCTTATGCCTAGCTGAACTAGTCTTCGCCTCAGTAGAAGGCTCGGGTTTAGTTACTATCTACATTGACTCAGTTAAAACAACTCTTTTGAAAGTGAGTTGTACCCAGTAAAAAGTCAATCATTTTAGAATCCCTATATTTTGGAATCCCAGTTGGAAGCTCACATGCCTCAATACATGTCCTGCCCTCGCCCTTCAGAATATGATCAGGGAGCACAAATGCAACTCCACTAGCCAATACTTGTGTGACACATCAGAATGTACACCCAACAAACATACAAATACCATCAATATATATATATATATAGGTGTATTGCTATCCTTTTCTTGGTTAACGAAGCTTGCTTGTTTGGATTACTGATTACACCATTGTTCAACGCACTGCCAATTATCATGCTGGATGACACCTGATCTGTAATGACTTGCGCTTGGTATTCTTGAAGTGAGAGATCTCTTGAACTACCCTTATAGTTCCATTCATCTCCCAAGGATCTCATTGTTCAATGATGAGGAGCACTAGAGATAAGCACTTTTGCTATGCGAGGTAGATATGTCATATGCTAGGGGAACATGGTTATCCAGTTCTCATCGGAGTTTTATGGCCATTACCCTATCATGTAGATCACCTCAGGCTCTCACTTGATGAGAAGCGAATATCTCATCCTCTAAATTATTGTCTTTCACCTCTTGGGTTTCTTCATGAATGGGCTGCACACATGAGTTATTTTCTCTGATTGTGCCAGTCACCTTCTACATTGTGATTGATAGCTCCCGAATTATTAACATGGTATCTTTAACACCTGTGGTCGCCTTGGAAGGACAATCTGCCTTTTCAAGGCACTGAGGATTTCATGAGTGTAGTGGTGCTCGCAAGTATGTCATAGGGCATCCACGTTTATGTCACCTGAGTGAAGCTCATCCAAGTTTGACAAAGTCACCAGTAAAGGAGCAAATGGGTTAGCAACAACATTTAGGGGGACACCTAGCTTAGGAGGTATGAGTGGCTTCCCCATAGAATGACGACACACCGGAAGGGAAGCAACGGCCTGAGAAAAGTGACGAATGACCAACACATATTTTGACTTCCTGTTGACAGTGAACACCAAATGTATCCCCAGTGTGGTTTGGACTAACTGCATATTATCCTTGTCATTTTTTGACCAAACTCCCTTGTCATCTTCTTCATTATCCCCAAGAACATTAAAGTGGAGAGTTTTAGTCTTTACTTTTCTTTTAAGCATAATTTTTGTGAAACGATATGTTTGACTTTGATTTATGTATTTTTTTATATATATTTTAATCGAATAAATTATAAATTTATAATAGAAGGATTCATTTGGATAATTAAGATTAACTCATCGGCTTATGTTATAATTCTTATGTTATAATAATAAGCACAGTAGTTGATCAGTTTTCTTGATTAAGACGAACGGTAATATAGAAGGAGACAACTTAATAATATAGAAGGAGTTCAAGTTCAGATCATCTATCATCTTGAATCCTTGTTTCCTTCATATTCTCCACATTATTTGAGAACACCATCTCCATCTTTCTCTCGAGCCTCCTCCAATGGCCATGGCTTCCCTTCACCATCTCCATAGAGCTCCTCTTGACACCATTCTTCTCTCCTCTTCCACATTAGAAGCAGTAGCACCTCCAAAGCTATCAAAGAACCAAAAGCCAAGCCATGCAGCATCTCCAATGTTGAGGAGAGAAGCATTGTTGGTCTCTAATATATCTTTCAACCTGATAGCACTGCCATCTCCTTCACAGGCTAGAGAGAGGAGGGGCAGGAATACTATCCCTTTGGAGGAGTTCATGATTACCTGTTACTCGCTGTTAGTTTCCCTCTCTTTTACTCTCTCTCTCTATATATATATATATATATCTCTCTCTAATGTAGTTTGAGCCATATTTGTTCTTCTTTTTATGTCATTGATGGCTATGTTGTTTATTAGTGGCTTGTTGAATCGTAGAATGATATGATTTGAAGATGTTGAATTCGTTTCGTTGTTAATTGTCGCCTGCAGTCATTTAATTTGCTACATTCATCCTGGTCTACTGATTGCAAAATCTCAAAATTTTTTTTAATGTGGTTGAAGTTATATTTGCTGTTGTTTGTGTGTGTGTGTGTGTCATGGATGATTCAGCCATTTAGAGTGGTTTGTTGGACTGTCTGTGGATATGATTTGAGGATATTGAATTGCTTTTGTTGTTACTTGTTATTTGCAGCCCTTTTGATACATTAATATTCATCTTGGTCTAGTGATTCCAAAGATTCCATCTCTTGCATTTTTGAAGTCCCTTGCTACTTACTGTGTGTATGGTAACAGATTCTTTTGTATGTGATGCATTTAGATGATAACAGGTTGAACAACTTTTGATTGGCATGTGGTAATGTTCGATGTCTCCATGGTAGCATTTTAATAAAAAATTAAGTGAGGGTTTCAACTTCGCAACTAATTAAGTTTCGGAATACTGAAGGCTTCTTACATTTATCGATTACCATTTTTTTTTATATTCGTCTTGGTGAAGTGATCGCAAACTCTCTTATCTTGTTTAAGCTTGAACTTACTTTCTGGTTAGTATTTATATGGTAATTTGATTATTGATGAGTAACAGTTTCTTTTTCGTATGTAGTTTTTACATGATAATTACAAGGCATAATCACTTTTGATTGACAAATTGTAATTTTTGATGTCTCAATGGCAGCGTTTGATTTTTGATGTGTAACAGTGTTTAAATTTTATAACTCATTAAGTTTGGAAATGTTGAAGAGTCATCATCTTCACTTTTTAGTGTTCTCATAGGCTCAATGGACTAGCAAGACATCAACAAATGTCATTGGCCTATTTTTATCATTTCATTCTTCATCTGCTCATCTACTATATATTTTTATCATTGGCCTATTTTTATCATTTCATTCTTCATCTGCTCATCTACTATTTTTATCATTGGCCTATTTTATAGCAAAAATTTACTCTTGGTGAAATAAACTGTGAATTTAATTTTCCTTTGTTTATCAATTAAAATGCATCTTTTAGATTTATTTTCTTCTAGGAAGTTCTCTTGTGTGTGTTACCTTAAGGTGCACACAGCTGTCTTTGTTAGTTTCTCCATTTTACATTGGTAGAATTACATTCTACTTGAACTCTTCTCAATGGTCATGCACCCATCACCATTTACAAGTGATAAGTGAAAATTTATGGATAAATTTACCCAAAAAAAAAAACTCTCTTCTACCTCTTCTTTTTAATTTGATTAATGTCATTGTATCAGTCTCCATAAATTCACCATCTAAATTTAACAGTTGTCATTGGCACCAAGCATCATCGTAGATAATGCGAATGGCTTTTATTCATCTCAAGCTTCAGCGGAAAAACTGGAAGCTATGTGTACACTATAACTAAAGGAATGAAAGGTACCACTTCACCTCTTTCGATCATTTCCCTTGTCTCCTTTTCCGTATTCCCTTCTCCTATTCTCGTTTCTCTTAATTTTCCTTTTGTCCAAGTTGTTGTTTCCCAAGTTAATAGTATTATCAGGTTAGTAAATTTTTTATTTATTGATTTACTTATTTATTTACTGACTTACTATTTAGTAATTTTGAAGTTGTTGCACTAGTGAATGCAAAGAGGAAAAGAAGGGGAGTGGTGTAAAGAAGAGGAGAAGCCCGGCAATAGTGATGGAGGGGTCGAGGCACAGCCGGGTGAACGGCAGCAGGGGCTTGCAGTGCTGCCAGCAAAAGCTGGTTGGCAAAGGCCAGTTGCAGTGGCGAACAGGATCCTCGGCCAAATTAGCAGCACTGAGACTCTCAAATCATCTTCATTTATGAGAATGGTGCCAAGAAGAACAAGAAATGGGAACCTTGAAAGCTCGTTCTATTAATGGTTTGCTTGGTGATTAATTAATTAATAATAATAATTGTTATCTTTGTTAGCATTGTTTGTAAGTACCATTAGCATTAGACATAAGAAGACTCGCTATTTTGTTTCATTTTTGTGCCCATTAATGTTTGATGGTTGTTTTTATTTTTGGGGCGTGGATGTAATTTTGAAGTTTTGGAGAGTGACTCGTATCTGATTGGATCAGATCGGATCACTCTCTGGTAGGATCAATCGAAAGACTATTAATCAATTAATCTTACACCTGAGCATTTTCCATGTATCAATTCAAATAATATATTGGTGAATCTTTGATTTTTTTTGTTTTTTACAAATTATTGAATCTTTGAATTTGAATGATAATTAGTTATTGTAAGCTTCTAACATAATTTTTGGTTTTTCTTTCTTTATCTTTAGAATAATACAATAGCTGTATGCATTATTTTATTTCTTCTTGATTAAAAAAATTGATAATTCCCATTATGAAACTTCATACCATATGAATTTGCATAGTTTGAGAGTATTATTTATTTTATTATTATTATTTTACAAAAAAGGGAAATGAGTTTTACGAAAAAACTTATTAAATTTTAGCAAATGAATTATCTCTATAACATACATACATATATATATAATAGTTTTGACTCTCTAAAACTTATATATTATTACACTGAGGACCTAAATTAATATTTTCATAAATTATTTTAAAACTTTAATATTCACTTGTAATTGTAGGGATAGTTTTGTCTTTTTATTGTTAAGGCTATAAATAACCTACAGTATAATTATTTTCATTTTTCATAGCTTCGGTTATTTTATTCAATTTTGTTTGTTTTAGGTGCAAACGGTTGTTATGTTACTCTCTCTATATATATCATCAAATCAATAAATATAGATTACCCACTATATTACTTTTAGCTGGCAACAACATCATTCCACAAGTCATTTAATAGTCACAATTTTATTCGGATTCAATTCTCGGATTCAATTCAATTCATCGTAACATCTAGAACTCCAATTTTCGACTGCATTGCATATTATGAATGTCTAATGAGTATCTAAGTACAAAATTTTATGTCTGGCTATGTTAGAAGAATTCAAAATATTTTTGAGAAAAATTATGTTCCGTTTGGTGGATAGGATTAATGGTTTGCTTGGTGATTAATTAATTAATTAATAATAATAATTGTTATCTTTGTTAGCTTTGTTTGTTATTAGCATTAGCATTAGGCATGTATTGTAACGAAAAAGACTTAGGGTGTGTTTGATTGACAACATGAAAAATGGGTGGAAAAGAAAATTTTTCCACGGAATATTTTTTCATGGAAAATTTTTCCGTGAAAAATGAAAAAATAGTCATTTGATTGGCATTATTTTCTAGCTAGAAAATTCTGATTTTGTTGTTTGATTGCTATTATTTTCCACGGAAAATGTAATATTTGCCATGGAAAAAACTTCATTTATTGTTTGATTGCATCAATTTTCCCAGGAAAAAGTTACATTTTTCATGGAATTTTTTTCATTAAAAATTATTAAAGATCATTTAAAAATATTAAAAAACATTTTATAATTATTTTTATATCATTTGTTAAAACATTTTTAATTATTTTTTGAAAATATAAAGATATTTAAGATGTCGTATATAAATATATATTAATTTGAGCGAGATTTTCATACTCACAAAAAAAAAAAAAGATTTATTTTTATTTTTTTATTCAGTTTCCCAATGAAGCTATGAACCATTGTTACAACTCTGCACTTGCATATTTTTTTTATTTTTTTATGGAGAATCAATTATATATTTTATGTTAAAAATAAACTAAACTTTAAAAATATAAGGCTAAGCCTTGTATTTTTGGCTACCTAAAATTCTCTTTAATACCAATCAATCATTTTTATATATTTTGTGATTAGTCAAACAAAAATTATTCCTATAAAACCCCATCATACTAAACCTTTCAAACAACGTAATATATACCTAAAAACATTGATTTAGTAAACCACAAACTTCAAAATCATCTTTACAAATATGTCTATTGCTTGAAATACAACCAAACCATTCATAGTAAAGTAAACATATTTCTTCCGTTTAATCAAAACACAATCCATGA
Source organism: Dioscorea alata (assembly GCA_020875875.1). NCBI lineage: Eukaryota > Viridiplantae > Streptophyta > Magnoliopsida > Dioscoreales > Dioscoreaceae > Dioscorea > Dioscorea alata. Next base: position 22,028,256 of record CM037011.1, read on the forward strand.
CAAAGATCACTTGCCGAGCTTGTGATTAACCCAAGCATGCAAAAACGCTTTATCATTAATCTCAAAGAATAAACGAGCCTCTTTTTCATCATGCACAAATATTTGCATGAGAGCCATAACATCATCATCCGCAAGGCCTAATTCTCGGACTTTCTCTAGGATGACTTGCACATTGATGTGATTTTGATTTGCTTGCTTCTCAAATGCATTGGCCATTTTTTGTGAGGACTAAGCAATAATTGTAAGCGCCGAGGAGGCATCATCCATAGGTTTTTCACGTTTACGTTTAGCTCTCGGACCTCTCTTTTCTGCTACTTCATTAGGTGCATTGGTTGCGCTTGAGTGACTTGGGTGTGCTTTCTCCATCTCATTTTCATCCCCTAAACCAACTCCCACCGGGTTGTTTATTTCATCTTCATTCATTTGTATAAAATCATTCCCCGTGATAGCCCTTTCTCCTGTTGCGTTGTCATTGCCGAAAATTGTAGCTAAGTCATAATAGCGAGGACATAATTTTCCCTTCAAATTTTTCATATTTAGATTATCCTAAAAAGCCATGAGAATCCAAAAAATGAAAATATTATCAATTCCATGGATAAAATACCAAATAAATATCACTATATCACAACCAATCATAAATATAGCCACAATTGTTTCTAATATTAATTAACCTTCACAACACTTATAAAAGATTAAAAAACAAAAATAAAAAATAAAATAAGAAATCAGACTCTAATGTGGGAGAATAAATGTGAAGAAAGAAGATTTTACTTTAAGGTGCTTCTCCCAAACAAGAGGATCCATTGTGACTTGTTCATTTTCATCCAACCCAAACCCACTCGTCTTGAACAACTCTGTGATCTCCTTGTAATCAGTTTTGAGAGTCTTCAACCTAGCCCTGACATGAGCAACTCGTACAACCACTTGGCAATGTTCAAGTACTTTGTTGACAACCTTTGTATACTCGTCAGCCTTAAATCCATTTTATGTTCTTCTTGGCCCTGCAAGCACCACCTCTAAAAGAGTATCTATTAGTGCTTGATCCATATTGTCTGACCAACAAACTTTCTTTTATTTTTGTTTCTCCTTGTGGAAAGGCTGGAGTGATTTCCTTAACATCATGTGTAGAGGAGCTTGAGATTGTAGCAGGTCTAGAAACAATAAATGAGCCTTGATTGCTAAATCGTTGACTTTCCATTTTCTATTTCATTTAAAAAATCGGTAACATAACATAGCACATATATTACTGAAATGTGCAATTAAAAGTACATAAGTGTAATATAAAGTTATGACAAAACATAACATAAGTAACTGAAATATGCAATTAAAAGTGCATAAATATATAATATAAAGTTATGTCATAACGTAACATAAAATAAGATGTCAAAATTTATAATATAACATAGCATATTAATTAATCATAATAGGTCGCGTTGTAGCTGTTAGCGTCAAAATTATCCCACATAATATTAGACAGTGAATCTCTTTGGTTGGTCTATGCTACTTCAGATGTGATTCTGAGATTTGCATTAACATGTGTGTCTTCAGGTACATCAACATGCGGGGGGTCTATTTCATTGTCGTTAACATCATCATCGCCACAAAGATAACCTGCTGCATCAGTACTTAAGAAGTTATGCAATGCACAACATGCAAGGATGATCTTTGATCGTGTATCTATGTCATGGAAGGGTTGATGCCTAAGATAGGCAAACCTCTTTTTCAACAAGCCAATAGTACTCTCAACAACATTGCGAAGAGATGAGTGTCGAAAGTTGAATAGCTCTTTATGATTTTCAAGAAGTAGACCCTGAATGTCTCTACGATGATACTGCGTACCTTGATAGGGTGTAAGAAAACCAGGGACCAAGGGGAACCCAACGTTGGCAAGATAATATTTACCTATTATTATTATAAGGACGACTTTAGCAAAATGGTCATATAAGGTTCTTGTTATTATTATTTAAGGGATGTATAACATACCCAGAGGAACTATCAACCTAGCTCCTTGCCGTGAGACTGCACTCCTCAACAAACGACCATCATGTGCTGATTCTTCCCAACCAGCAAGCACATAGGTAAACCTCATATCAAATGTACATGCCACCAAAACATTTTGAGAAATGACTTGTTTCTTATTCCGATACCTAGGTTGTTCCTCCACAGGGACGTTAGTGGCAAAGTCAATACCGTCTATAACACCCACAACATCCTAATAAAGATACAATTTATTTTAGTGATAAATATCTAACCTAATAGAAATAGAAACAATCTTATAGGTATAAACATATAACCTGAAAGTAATGGAACCAATCTTGAACATTCTCCTTATCAATGGGGGAGTTTTGATGATCAACATTTTAGACAACATCTCTATAGAGGTTAAGACATGCATTTAACACTATATGGAAATAATAGCAAACAGTTTGGCCAGACCTAAAAAATGTAAAACTTCCAACTCTCTTGCGATGGTCATAGCCAACTGTGTGCACGAAAATAGCTACTTGCTCTTCAGCACTCATAAATCGGCTACGAGTTAACCCATAAGCACGTAAGCGATTGCACAAACTATAAAATGCACCCATTTTCATCCTGAGTAGCTCACAGCAAATCCAATCACTTGTGTTGAACATTCGGTTCAATGCTAACTCTCTCTCAGCTCTCCAATTCCTATGAGGAGCTCTGTGGATAATTCTTTAATGATAGTGCTGACTCATATAATTATAGATCAATGAGGTTTGCATGGCCATCATCCAAAATGTTACCCAAAGTTGATTTTCAAATGGTGCTCTCGCCATTCACAACCTATGGAAACTATTAAATAAAGATAAATAAATATTGTCTCAATTAATTAATTTGGTACCCTAAATCTATGGCATGATCATAAATTATATGGTTACTAACAGGGAACTACATTAGCTTTGCAGTTTGAGCATTGGCTTTAATGTTTAAAACATAGTGTTAACTTGAAACTACTCACTAGAATGAACAATTCAATTTTTTGTTATGAATGACGATCTAAAAAACATGTTACTATCTATCTTGACTGGTCAAAAAAAGTCTTAGAGCTTATTCCATTCATTTCATTGTGTTTCATTTCATGCAGATGATGATGATGATGATGTCATCCAAAAACATGTTAGTAATTTGGATTTGTATTTTTGATTGTGGATTTTTTAAAGGATTAGATTGTGGATTTGGATTTTTTACTTTTAGTCCATGTAAAATTTAAATTTATTAATATAATTAATTAATGGCTTGGGAAATATATGCTAACATGATACAATAATTCAAAGAATCATTTCATGTAATGCATATCGATGTTCACCTTTGGGCAATCCATCAATGTACCATATTCTACATAATGATGCTAATACTAATTTACATAATTAGGCAATGATACATACATTAACTAGAAACATTTATTATTTTTGGATATATAAATATAACTAATAGTGCCTTTACACTAACAACGTTCATGCTCATTAATTATAAGTACAAACAATGAACCTTTGGGTGATCTTGAACTGTCCTATAATAATGAACTTCAATTTACCCATAAAACAATTAATAGTTATCATTTCATTTATAGCATCTAAATTATGGATATTTGAAATATAATCATCCAATTTTGAATTAAATTATTTTAAAAATCCGTTGTTAACAAATTTTTAAACTGTAATTCCAAAATGCAAATGTGAATATAAGATTCCTTATTTTAATTGACCAATACACCCAAATTTAATTTTAATTCATATTCAAATTAAATGGTCAAAATTGTCATTGACTCGAGATCATCCAACCATTAAAATCAACAACAATCTAAAATATTTATCATAAAGGCATAGGTTAGATAAGGATTTGGATAATTCTACTTTATTATAATCATGCAAAACTTTTTCAGAATCTTATCAAAATCTTATCAAGTTACCATTAATATCATAATCTTAAAAACAACTATTAATAATTAATTCATGCGGAAAAACATTAATATTTGAGTTTTTCAAAAAAATTAAGCAAATAAATAATATTCATGGATCAAAACTAAAAATTACCATTAGAAAACTACAAATTCCCAAACCCGCTCTTATGCCACATGTTATGTAACAAACTTTGATTTAGATTCTTAGATTAAGAACACAAGTGAGGAACATTGGAATTAATAATTTTTTTAACAATATTAAATAGAATTACTAACCTTTCTAAATAGTGGAAAGTTGATGATCCAAATTGCTTATCTTCAGTAATAGAAAAAAAAAGCTTCTTTCTATTTCAAGTGAGGTAAAAAAAACATGTTACTTATTCCATTCATTTCATTGTGTTTCATTTCATGCAGATGTTGATGATGATGTCATCCAAAAACACAGAGCTTGATCTCTTGTTCATTATATAGTGAAGTTCATCCCTATCCCAAATTTGATTTGTAGGTGTAGGTTAATGAAAGAAAAACTAGTATGACATGCATGATTCATCATATATTAATCAAGACTAGCAATATCATGTCCTTAATTAATTTGATCCATATATATATGTGTGTGTGTGTGTGTGTGTGTGTGTCGTAGTCTGTTGTCTTGTGATCCACTGACATTAAAAGGTTAAAAAAAAATAATGGAAAAACCCAAACAAAATCAACAAACAGAAATCCCAATCTTCAAATTAAGCAAAGATTCATGGTCAGCTAATCAGATTGAACAAGATCAAAGAAATTGATGAAAATTCGAAGCTAATTTAAGCTTAAAAAAAGAAAAGAAATCAGTGATCAGAATCTGAGGATTCCAAGAAGAATTGGAGGGAGCTCAAAGCCGAAGGTGTCAACCAACACACCACACGATCAATCTCATGGTCAACTGAAATTTATATAAGTAAATTGGTGAAAACCAAAAGAACAAGAATAAGAAAATCAAAAGAATTGAAAAGGAACTGGGAAAGCTTAGGTAATTGAAAGCATATTTAACTTTGGCATTCAGATTATATACATACATATACACATATATGCACAGTACATATATGCTACGCTTTTTGGCACAATCAAATCATCTCGATGGCACAATCTTGTTAGTAAAGAAACCCTAAATCAATGGAGAATCAAAAGCATCCCATGAAACTAGGATAATAAGGATTGCGATTAATGATTACCTACAAACCATAGAAGCGGGAGCAATCGAGAGAAGAGAGAGCGGATCGGAATCAAGACTGAAAAGCAAGGGATGGTGGGGTTCTAGGGTTTCGAAATGAGTTAGGGATTTGGGGTAGGCGTAGGAGAGAAATATACTTGCCTCGCATGTTATTTTTTCAAACAGGCCTTTGTGTTTTCCCAGGGTGGAGGCAGGAAAAATTTTTCACTGATTTAAGGGAAAATAGGGTCACGTGATAGAGTTTGTGGAAAAATTTTCCTGAAAAATTTTGACAAACAAATAGTCTATTTAGCTGGAAAATGACCCGTGGAAAAGTTTTCCAAGGGAAAAAAAAGACAATTTAACACAGCCTTAGAGTATGAGAGTGAGAGTGAGGGAGGAATGCATATGCATAGAGAAGGAGAACAAAAGAGAGATATAAGCACAAAAGCTCTTGATATTATTTAAGCATAAAGATAATTATACAAGGGATTGGTGGATGGTGTGGTTTTTTCCTACAAGGGATGGTGTGTTCTCCTTACAAACCCTAAGGGGCCTTTCATAGGCTCCAAGATACTTAAACCCTAAGTAACCTAAACCTTGGTTAACAAGCTAACCATAGTTAGGTTACTTAACTCCTAGGTAACCATGGTACAAGATAAGTTTGTGTGGATTACAACATTTTCGACAAAGATAATATACAAGGACAATAATTTCCATAAAGATAAGACTTTCTAGTACTATCTACAGTATTGCTATAGTGGCAAACCTATTTTACACAAAAAAAAAAAACAAATACTGCTTTAGTTCACCAAAAGATGAGCGATGTTTAATTAATCAGACTGGTTGAAAGTAGATTCATCAGAGTCATAAGGATTTGATGGTTGTTCGCGAGGAACACCTAAAGGAAGGTCTTCATCTAGATCTTCGATTATTGGGAGATAGCTTGAAGAGTAATCTCCCATGTGTTGGAGTGAGATGATTGCATTGACATCTTTGAAATGTTGTATAGCTGGAGGATTATTGAATTTGAGATTTGGAAAAAGAATGTCAATGGGGAGTACCTCTTTTCTTGCATAGACTTTAATTGTGGTATATTGCTAATAAATGATAGTAAGATTGTCTGTTAGAAATGATTGTGAATGCTCACCACAGAGAGATTTGTTCTATAATTGGAGTGTTAAACTTTTGTAGCTCTTCTGTAAACACTTCTGTAGGAACATGTATTTGGAACGAAACAGACTTCATGAAAACTTCCACAGTGATTGAATGCCTTGCATCTTCTAAATATCCTTCTTCATAGCTTGGTGGAATGGATTTGATAGATAAATTTATGACTATAGGAAACTTCAGTTTGTTGAAGATCTTGATTAATAGATATAAGAGTTTTCAATGCTTCTGAACGATCTTGACGTGCTTTGGCCTTGTGAGTATCAATCTTATGAGCATGCCATATTGTAATAATTTTTCAACAATTGCTGTTATTCTTTTTATTTCTTTGTCAGTCTAGGAAGATAGCTCAAAAGATGCTTTAACAATGAGAAAACCTTTTTCATAATGGTAGTCTTGATGTTGGTGTGGATCATCTTGAAATACATCTACTGAGAGTGCCATACCATTAGGATGTACATCATCTTTAGCCATTTCTCGGAGAAGCATCTATGTCTGAACTAAGTCTTCATATGATGACTTCAATATTTTTTGTAAAATAATTTGTTGTACCTCCTTGATGGATGAAGGAAATCTTTCTAGAATTTCTTCCTTTTGTTTATGATCTTGAATTATATGTTGGGACACCTCTTTGTAATCATTAGTCATTTTTTGTAATTTTTTATTTAATTCTTCTATTTCTTTTTTCTTTACTTCAATTTCTGTTTCAAGTATTTTGATTCTTCTATCTTGAGAGATAAAATGTTCAAGAGCTGGAGGGGAGAAAACTTTTGATTGTGGTTGTTTTATGGTGGAGTTATAGGGAATAATGTTGGGCTTCTCATTTTGGTCTTGGAAATACTGGCTGAGTGTTTTCATTGTTTGGAGAAAATGGGAATTGTTTCTGGTAGCCCAAAGGCTATCAAGAAGATTTTGTTGTTGTTGATCAAGGATATTAGTGGTATGGAATTTTTTAGTAGATCTTTTTGGGAAGGTTGAGAAATGAGGAATAAGATTTGGTGAAGGTTGTTCTTGACCTGAAGAGGTTTTTGATATAGACATTTGCAAAACAAAATTCTGTTAATCTTTCAATCAGATTTTTCTTTTTATCATTTAGGAAAGGTTAATCCAGACTCCCACCATAGTAAGAGCGCAAATGGACATGCTAGTTTTTGCAGCCACAGTCTTTTTATACGGATGGACAAGTCTTTTGTTTAAGTATTTTTGCTTTCTTGTATAATTCTACTTAACTGATCTGCTATAATATTATCTTTCCCTTTGATATGTTCTATAACAACATGAAAGCCATTTCCTATTATATAATCAATGAATGCCAACCATCTATTTGTGGATAATTTATTTTTTGACTTTTTATGATAAAAGGATTCTATTGCTTGACAATTAGTTCTTAACAAAAATTCTTTACTTTCTATTACAAACAATTTGAATTTTTCCATAGCTTTTATACACGCTAGAATTTCTGTATCTGTACTTGTTACTTTGGTATTATAATTTCCACTATCATATCTGCTAATTTTTTTCTTCACTTTTTAAAGATTCTTTTTTGGGTCTAAATTTTAGAATAGCTACCCATCCACCTATATGACCATCTGTTTTAGTTATTAAATATTAATTTGGTGGTGGCAATTCTAAAGGTTTAATATTTCTTACAATTTGTTTTATTTTTTGGACTAGTTTGATGTCTTCACTACTGAATTTTCTTTCTCCATTTTGTTTTGTCTTATTATATAAAGGTCCATCCAATTTGCTTAGATTGGGTATGAAATTTCTTGCATAATTTAGTTTTCCTAAAAAAGATTTAATTTGTTTTAATCCTTCTAATTTATCTGGCATTTCTAGAATGCTACTTGCTATGTGTTTTTGTAATTCTATTTCTCCTTTTCCAATAATTACTCCAAGGAATTCCATTTTTCTACACCCTAATATCATTTTTTTCTCAAATAAAAGTAGACCATGTTTTTTGTATTTTTGAAAGAATGTTATTAAATGGTTTATATGCTCCTTCATATGATTACTAAATATTAGAATATCATCAATGTAGGTGACAATAAAAGGATCATTTCTAAATATATTATCCATTTTTCTATGAAAGATTTGAGGAGCATTTTTTAGGCCCAAAAGGCATAACTTTCCATTCATAATGTCCATTGTGGGTTACAAATGCTGTCCATTTTCTACTTTCTTTTTCTAATTTAACTTGCCAAAAACCACTTTTTAAATCAAATTTGCTATAAATGTTAGTACCTTTGATTTTATTTATTAATGCTTCTTTATTTGGTAAAGGATATCTATCAACTTCTGTATTGTCATTAAGCCTTTTATAATTAAATACCATTTTGCTTTTCCCCCCTAACTATTTCACTATGTTTATTTACAATGAAAGCTCTAGTTTTATGAGGAATTTTTGTTGGTTCAATTATTTTTAAATGTAAAAGTTCTTTAATATGTTTATCAAATTCTTCTTGTTCATATGGAGTTACTTTTATTACTGGACAAGTTATTTTGATATCTGGATTGATTATTTATAATTTGCAATCTTCATTTGTTCTTTCTATATTTTTTTATTGGATTTTCTCCTATTGTCCCATCTTTCTTTAAGTGTTCTAGTATGGGTTCTATTTTATCTTTTAAAGGAGTCATTTGGTTTAATTCAATATGATTTATGACTTCTATTTCTTCATTTAATGGGATGCCTGATTCTGACAAATATTCTAAATATTGTACTTTTGTTGTTGTTTCTAAATGATTTGCTTTATTAAATAACATTACTTTTTCTCCTTGAATAAATATTCCTCCTGCTTGGTTTTTAATAAAATACATGCTTGATAAAAATTGTATGGAATTTTCATTTGTTATTGGTTTTATCCATGTATATGGTAGAGTATATTTTTTATTATTTAAAATTATTGAGCAATCTACCAATTTTTCATTTAAGGTTAATTGATTTCTAAAGGCATCTTTTACTAATGCTTTTTGTATTGTTGTTTCTCTATATTTAGGTGGAACAATATCTCATGTTATATAAGTTTTACTTGCTCCTGTGTCTATTATTCCATTTCCTATGATTTTAAATCTATCTTTAAATTCTAAAATAAAATCTATATTAAGTAAATTATTATCTTTATAATACATTGTCATTATCTTCTCAATTGTTACTAAAATTTTATTTTCTTCTTTTTCTTGTGTTTCTTGTTTTTTATTATTTTCTTTATCGTTTTCTTGATTATTATTTTCCTGAATTTCTATGCTTTTTACATTATTTGTTTCTTTTATATTATTTTCTTTTTCTTTTTGAATTATTACACTTTCTTGTTCATCATCTTCTATTATTATTGCTTCATTTTTATTATTTCCTTGTATCCTTCTTTCTTTAATTATTTTTCTTAAGCTATTTAATTCTTCTTTTATCTTACAATTTTCTTCATTTATTTTCAGGTTTCCTAATTTTTCTCTTAATTTGCTATTTTCTTCTTCTAAGTTTTCTATTCTTTTTAATAGTTGTATTATTATGTCATTATTTGTTATATTTGTTGTTTGATTGTTGAATTTTTCTTGTTTTTGTTCTTCAAAATTAAACTTATAAAGTTCTAGTATACATTTTCTACATAAAGATAATTTGCATTTTTTATATGTTGCCCTATGTTTTGTTATGTGAAATCTATAACATTTATCACATTTTTGTTTATAGTTTATTTTATATGGTTCAAATTCATGTTTGCATTTTTCAAAGTCTTCTACTTGATTATATTGTTCTAGTAAATATTTTGGATTATCATACAGATTATATGTTTGTTTATTCATTTTATTATTCTTTTAAGTCTTCAGAGAAAAAGTTTGGTCCTTTATTTCCATCAAATATAATACAAAAATCACTATCATTTTCAATAGCATTACTATCTACCCTTACAATATCTATTTCATCATGGATTTCTAAATTTTGATGCATATTTAACCTTTTGTTTTTTTACTTGTGTATTCTTACATTCTCTTGCATAATGCCCTTCTATACAACATATATAACATTTACATTTTCCTGGTGGTTTATGTATTTTAAATTTTTTAACATGATTAGGTTTAGGCCTTCTTTTTTTAAAGTATTGGCTTCTTTTTAATCTTTTTTTCTTTTTCCATTCTGTATTAAGTGCTGGTACATAAATTTTACTACAATAACAGTAATTTGAAATTTGTCTATTTGCTTCTGCTTCGAAACATTTTTCTTTTAGATAATTAAATGTGAACATTATTGCTGGCCCTAATCAAGTTAGATTTTCATGTCCTCTTTCTATCCAATTTTTTAATATTATGTCTCCTAAGAGTTTGGGAAGTTTATTAAACCATTTTTTTAATTAATTCATTATTTGTAAATGCTCTTCCTATTTTGGCTGCTAAGGTGATGTATGCTTAGCTAAACTGTACTATCTCACCAAAATTATTTATATGAAGTCTTTCTAGATCTCTAGCTGCCATGTCTTGTAATAATATATCTCCTCTTGATGGATTTGTTCCTAAAATGATTTGTCTAATTTGTCCTATTACATTATAAGGGTTATTTGTCATTTGTACCATATATTGATATTTTTCATGCCCTGAATAAGTTGAAAGGTATCCCCCTCGTATAGAGGTACGTATTAGAGCTACAATTTCTTTCCTCTAAAATAAGGTAATTTTCATTATGCAGGGGTAAACCTTAACAGTCCCCAACATGTAGATAGTAAGTTTTTATCTTGGTTTTATAAATTTTTATTGATTTTATAAACCCTAAAACCAAAAACACATAAAAATCCAAAAAATTAATGGTAACTAAACGAAATCCTAAGTATTTGTATGAGATGATCCAACTGGTATAAGAAGTGTAAGATGAACTGGAGAGCACTAAACAGTAACCGCCAGAGGCCAGGAAGGCCATTTAGGGGAAAAAGAGTGTGGAGGTATGTCTTAACTCTGAAAGTTGGAAGGATTGACTCTCAATATGGAGGATATAATCATGATTCTTGGTCATTATGGGCGTTTGTACCAAGATAAAGATAAGTGAACTTAAGCCAAACAATTAAAGAAAAATGCAAATTTACTTTCAATAATTATGCTCAAACAAGATCACCAACATGCAATGCGAAAGAAGTTAAACGCCCAATTAGTTTAATTAACTCTTCAGTGAAAATCCTTTCTAAAATTTTGCCGAACAGACTAAGCTTGGTGATCAAGGATTTGGTTCACCCGTCCCAGTCCACCTTCATCAAGGGACGATGCATTGTAGATAATATTGCCACTGCACAAGAACTCATCTTCTACATGCAAAAGCATCTTTTCCTTGGCCTGATATTTAAGGTGGATTTTGCTAAGGCCTTCGACACGGTAGATTGGAACTTCCTTTTTGATCTTCTGAAAGCCCGCAAGTTTAGTGAATGATGGATTGGATGGATTAAATCCATTTTTCTCTCCTCTAAGGCTAGATTTCTCATTAATGGAAAGGAATGTGGCTATGTCCGCTATCGTAGGGGCCTTAGACAGGGAGACCCTCTTTCCCCTATGTTGTTTGCTCTTGTGGGAGATGCCCTCAGCAAGCTATTTAATAATGCGTTGGACCCTTTCATTTTACATGGAGTGGCATTGGAAGATTCTGGTATTAAAATGTGCTTCCTTCAATATGCCGATGATCTCCTAATCATGACAACTAAGGGGAATGAAGACATTCGCATCATTAAGATGATCCTGTATTTCTTTGAGTGACTCTCTGGGCTTAGGGTTAACTCAAAAAAAATCTTTCTTATACTCCTCTATTAGGCACTCTGTACCTAATAAGGCCCTGGCTACGACCTTACATTGTACCGCAAGCTCCCTACAGCTTACTTATCTTGGGATTCCTATCTCTGGCAGCCGTCCAAGGAAAAAAGATTGGGATATCCTAATTAATAAGATCAGTGGTAGATTAGCGGTTTGGAAATCTAAATTCTTATCGCTGGGCAGAAGGTTTACTCTTTTAAACTCGGTCTTAACTGCTATTCTGACCTACTGGATGTCAATCTTCAAGCTCCCATGCTGGGTGATTAGGAGCATAGATAAAATTCAACGTGAATTCTTGTGGTCGGGCCCTGATCCCCAGTAGCCTAAAATCTGGCTAGTGAGCTGGGCCAGACTTTATCGCCCAAGAGACCATGTGGGCTAGGGCATTCTTAATCTTGACATCTTCAACTTGGCTCTCCTTGGCAAGTGGTGATGGAAAGTAACCCTTGGCAACAGGTGGTGTGGGGATGTTGTGTTTTGAGAGAATTACTTTAAGAGAGGTCCCTATTGGAACCTTTACCATAAGCAGCCTAGTCGTTGATCCTTTTTTTTTTAACGATATTCTTCATTCCTTACCGGCCTTCAGGATGAACCTGACGACCATGATTTTCGATGGGTCCACCACGCTCTTCTGGCTGGATAATTGGTTGGATGGCTGGGCTCTTGTGGATATATGGCCTCAACTCTTCGGTGAGGCGTACAACAAGGAAGTCTCTGTTAGGGAGTTGGTTTGTGGGGCTACTTTTCTTCCTCTAGATGATTATCCCTCAATCAGAACCCTTACTGATAACATTAATGCGCCCTCGGGCCCTGGCGCAAATTAGAAATGCTGGAGATTGTCTTCAAACGAAACGTTCATGGTTAAGTACTTCTATAATTTTTTGAATGATGGGGGGGCTTCACTGTCGCTGGATACCTATCATTCTTAAGGGTTCCTGCCCTAGGAAGATTAATCTTTTCAACTGGTTAGCTTGGGATAACAAGATTATGTCCTTGGAGAATTTAGCCCCAAAGAGGGTGCAACCTCTCGCATAATACCACGTGCGTGATGTGCCATGTTGGGGTAGAATCTGTTAATCATCTGCTAACTCAATGTCCTGTGGCTTCCTATATTTGGAACTTCTTTGGGCAGTTGTTAGAGGTCTGGGCTGGCCTTTCCTCTATGCAAGATTTATGGGGAAATTGGAGGAAGCAGTTCAGAAAACCTTTGTCCCTGCTTTGGGACCTTTTACTGAGAGCCATTACTTGGAACATATGGCTAGAAAGAAATGCACTCATTTTCTCATCCTCATGCGCATCCACTGTTGGTCTTATTATTAAAATTGCTCATATGGTTCTATTGTGGTTAAATGCAGTCCCTGAAGTGAAAAGAGCTAAGGTTGAAGAGCCTATGAAGAAAATCAACCGGAGCCTAGAATTCCTTTCTGCCAGGGAGACAGATCTGGGAGTCCCCTCAGAGCTGATCTCTTCCTTGAGAGATAGCTAGTTTTGTTGCCTCATTCCCGTAGAGAATTTCTCTATTAGGCTGTCCTCATTTCTATGTTTCTAGCTTTGTGTTTGGACTCATGTGTTAGTTGCCCCACTCTTTGTGGACTGGTGACTTTTTTGTGCTTCCCTATTTTATTTTAATGAATGTGGTTTACTCACTTTTTCAAAAAAAAAAAAAAAAAAAAAAAAACTTAAACAAAAATAATAACCAATCAATCTTAAATCAATAAAATATAAGTATGCAAATTATAAAATCAAAAAGAAATAAACTATAAAGTATAAATCAAATCAAGCTAAAAGTAAATATAAAATCAATTAGCTAAAATTAATCTAAAATAAATCAACTGAAAAGCAACAATATAAGTATGAAATAAAAAATAAACATAAACTATAAATTAAAATAGAAGGCAATATTAATCAAACAAAGTTATAAATTAGTAATGAAAATCCAAGAAATAATATCAATAAAATATCAACAAAAAGAATCTAAGAAATCAAAATAAACAATAAAATATTAAAATATCAATGAGAAGAAATTAAATAGATATAATCAAAGAAATCAAACAAATAAAATAAGGGAAAATTACTTTTTACCCCTTGGGAACTTCAAAACTTCCCAATCAGCCCCTACAAGTTTCAAATACCCCAGACAACCCTTCCTTTATTGTTTTACTTTTTTTTGCCCCTTGTAGATCAGTCAGACTGGATCTATGTTGTGAAATTCCTTCTTTTACCTTGAACATGGTGGGAAAAAATCTACCATGGATTCTCTTTCCTCTACTTTCATCAGCCCCCTTTCCGCTTTCTTCTACGGTCTTCCACCACCATTGCCTCGTCTCATCAGCTTTGCTGTCAAGACCGTAGAGAAAATAAAAACCAACCTCAAACTAAGACCCACCTCTCCTCCCTCCCTCCGTCGAACCCCGCAGCGTCCTCTCCGACAACTTCGCCCCCATCTCCGAGCTCCCCCCGACCCCATGCCCCATCATTCACGGTCATATACCACCTTGCCTCGCCGGTGGCGCCTACATCTGCAACGACCCCAACCCTCATACATCCGCAACAGCCCCAACCCTCAATATCTCCCTCGCGGTCCTTACCATCTTTTCGACGGCAACGACATGCTCCACTCCCTCCCCCTCCTACTCCTCTTCACCCCCTCTTCTCTCCTTTCGCTTTTCATCACCGATGGCGACATCTCCACTCTTGGCCGTGAAGACTTCTTCGGCAAACTCTTCATGGGCATGACCGCTCATCCCAAGAAAGATCCTACCATCGGCGAGGTCTTCGCCTTCCGTTACGGCCCCATATCTCCATTCCTCACCTACTTCCGGTTTGACAAGGACGGCAACAAGCTCGCTGACGTTCCCATCTTCTCTGTTTATGAGCCGTCCTTCCTCCGCCGACGTTTTAGCTTAAATTTTCTACTATCCTTGTCCCATTCCAAGTTTCCGCTTAGATTTTTATCAAGTTTCCGTTTAAAATATTATGTTTACGCTTAAATTCTCCAGTTTCCATTTAAAATATTATGTTTCTGCTTAAATTTTCTACTATCCTTATCCCATTCCAAGTTTTCGCTTAAATTTATCAAGTTTCCGTTTAAAATATTATTTTTCCGCTTAAATTCTCCAGTTTCCGTTTAAAATATTATGTTTCCGTTTAAATTTTCCACTATCCTTGTTCCATCCAAGTTTCCGCTTAAATTTATCAAGTTTCCATTCAAGTTTCCGCTTAAATTCTCCAGTTTCCGTTTAAAATATTATGTTTCTGCTTAAATTCTCCAGTTTCAGTTTAAAATATTATGTTTCCGCTTAAATTTTCTACTATCCTTGTCCTATTCCAAGTTTCCGCTTAAATTTATCAAGTTTCCGCTTAAAATATTATTTTTCCGCTTAAATTCTCAAGTTTCCGTTTAAAATATTATGTTTCCACTTAAATTTTCCACTATCCTTGTCTCATCTAAGTTTCCGCTTAAATTTATCAAGTTTCCATTCAATTTCCGCTTAAATTCTGGAGTTTCCGTTTAAAATATTACGTTTGCGCTTAAATTCTCGAGTTTTCTTTTAAAATGTTATGTTTCCGCTTAAATTCTCGAGTTTCCGTTTAAAATATTATGCTGAAAAGTAATGCATGTACTCATTTCTTAAACATAAGCCTCATATTTCAAACAGAAACCTCATTTCTTAAACAGAAACCTCTTGTTTTAAACGAAAACCTTATTTCTTAAACTGATACTATTAAACACTACATAATGCAACCATATCAAATTAAAGGGGAAACATACAAAGGAAAAACCGCTTCCTCTAAAAGCGGAATAATCATTGCACCCAAAGGCATTATGGTCAAACCATGTCGCACTTGCCACAACTTCCCATGCAAGGGACAATTTCGTCCAAAAAGTTTAAAATTAACTCTTTTAATCACTATTAGATGCTTAGGGGTTTAAAAATCATTGTATTCAAAAGAAAGGGGTTTTTATGGATATTCAAATTTAGAGGGGGAATCTGTGCATATTGCAAACTCTAGAGGTGTTTTTGGCAATTTCCACATAAAATAATTAATCAATGAATCAAATAACTAGAGAGATTTTAGAAATAATAATAATACAAGTAATAGTTATAGTTATAGTTATAATAATAAATATGTTAATTGGTACAATCTTAAAATAAAAGAAATAAAAACAATCTAGAAATCTTAGAAAAAATAATCGCAATAATAGTAAAAATATTAAAAGTCACAACACAAATTTTAGAAATAATAATAATAGAAAATAATTAAAATGAAAGAATTAATTGAAAAATATATCCAGGATATAACTAGAAAATATATTTTGAAGAAATACTAGAAGATATAGAAGATAACATATTCCTAATAGAATGCAGATATGATAAATATAATTATCCAACAAAAGAAAAAATAGAAGAAACTTATATAATAGAAGAAATAAATACTATAGAAAATAAAGAATAAACATATATAATTGAAGAAATTAACAATACCACAAAAGATGAAGAATATCAAGAAATGGCTAGACAACTAGAAGAAATTAATATAGATGAAATAATGATGAATGTAGAATCAGGAGCAAGCCATAATCCAAATAATCAAAGAGCAGAAGTTCAAATACTAGAACAATAGTAACTCCAACAACAATCGAAAGAACTAGTAGAACAACACAACCTTGACAATTTCCATCTCAACATAATTTCACTTCAACTAATTATTATGAACAAAATTACAAAACAAATAAAGGAAATCTAGATCCCTTAGAAGTTATAAAAACAATGCCAAAACAAAATAATGAAGGAAGTATGTTAGTATTAAGTACATTTCATCCTCAAAAAAGGCCAGAATTACTAGATTGATGGGAATCAGATGCTATAAATGTATTAGAAAGAATACCTCATAAAGGCAGACAACACTTATAATGTAACAGGACAAATTAGACAAATCATTTTAGGAACAAATCCATCAAGAGTCGATACATTATTACAAGACGGGGCTATTTAAAAAAATAAATTGAGGGACAATTTGAAAAAACACCTTATTGGAAATGAAAGTCATAAAAAATATTATTAAATAAATATATAAATAAATAAATAAATACTCTGATAATTAAATTACTATGGAGTAATAACTCATTAACAATTGTATTGATTAATTAAGCATAATAGATTTAATCCGCCGGTTTTTTCTCGTATAATACAATATTGGATGTTTTATTTATTAAAATAATCAAATTAGTTCAACAAGTTTGAGAACAAAAGCACTTGCAGGGGTGGAGGAAGAGAGGGGCAGGGGGACAGTCGCCTCCCCTGTGGGCGCACTCTCCTTTTCATGCTCTCTCTCTCTCTCTCTCTCTCTCTCTCTATATATATATATATATATATATATACACACGTTTTTTTCTCCCCTTTTTTTTTATTTTTAATTTTAAAAAATATCTCTATCATTTTTATTTTTTTTCCATTTTTATTTTTAAAAAATAAATTTTTTATAAATTAGGTATCTCTTTTTATATTTTTTATGTCTTTCGGTTTTATGTTTCTCTCTCTCTTCTGGTTTTATTTTTAAATTTTAAAATATCTCTATCTCTCTTGAGGATTTTTTATTTTTATTTAAAAAATCAATTTCTTTTAACAAATTAAGACTGATAATCTAAAACATAATATTTTTAAAATATTTACAAAAATTATTATTTGATCTATTGATATTTGAACATATTTAAAAAAAAATCAATGTTTTAGTTTTTGATTTTTACAAATTAAGTAAAATTATATTTTTAGTTGAATTTTTGTAAAAATTTATCATTTTACATTTGACTTTTTATAAACTAAACTAAATTAACATATGAACAAAATTAAAAAGTAATTTCCTTGGAGAGTATGAAAATTTTTCATGGAAAATATAATTTTTTTGGGAGAAAATTGGTGCAATTAAACAACAAATGAGATTTTTCCATGGAAAATATGAGTAATCAAACAACAAAATAAGAATTTTCCTTAGAAAATTCTTTATTTTCTAACTGGAAAAATTTTCTTTTCCACAAATTTTTCATATTGTAATTTAACACAGCCTTAATTTATTTGTTTGCTGTCTTTGTTCTTCTTTTCAAATTCTATTATTGTTGTGTTTTTTTTTTTCTATTTGTTTAATTTTGAAGTTTGAATCAATTAATTTAGTTAGATTTTCTAAAATTCTGAAGATGATAATGATGGTGTGGCAGCTTAAAAACATCCGCCGGTTTGGTTGGAACGAGATAGTAAAATTATTCCTTTTGGCTATAAAAGTATTTAATTATTAATTAATTAATTAATAATTCAACAAAAATATTTAATTAGTAATTAATAAATTTTTGAAATTTCAAAAATTATTATTAATAATTAGTTGCCAAAAAATAGTTAAAATAGAAATTAATTTTTCATAAATAATGCACCTAAATTTTTTGAGCGATGTTGTTTTACATATTAGATTTATCGAATATGTTTTCAAATGATGTTATTCATCTCATTCTTTTATATATAAACTTCTAATTTTAACTTCAAAAATTTTTGAATTTTTAAAATTATAAAAATTATAAAAGTAATGCTAAAATTATAAAAACCCAAAGACTATAAAATACCATATCCAAAATTCTAAAAACTTAAACCCTAAATACTAACCATTAAACCCTAAAATCTTAAACCCTAAATACTAAACACTAAACCCTAAAATCATAAACACTAAATCCAAAATCCTAAACAGTCAACCACAAATCTTAAATTGATTTATAATTTAGGGTTTAGAGAGAGTTTTCGGTTTACCGTTTACAATTAAATGTTTAAATTTAGGATTCAGATAATAAATCTATTTTGTAAACATATTTTTACTCAATTTCTTTTACATGATTAATTAATAAAAACCATTAGTAAAACTACATGGAAAATCATTTTGAGATAAAATTATGAATTCAATAGTTTTTGTAGAACTTAAATGAAGCATCTAAATATATCGCATGCAGCACCAACTCATAATTTAGCTCCAATTTATTTATTTATTTATACTCAATAACTCAGCAAACTAACAAACTGTTATCTTTAATTTTAACAATGAATTTGAAAAACAAATAAATATTAAATTTTTAGCTTGAGCTCAAGAAATAGAAGCAAAATAAGAGATATAATTTGTTAGCTTGGTTTTATTACATTGAGATTAATCTTTTAAGCAAGATAATAATATATTAAAAAAATGAAATAACAAGAATTACTGATTAAATAAATGAAAATAAAAATGCTTCTTTATTTCAAGGAAACTTGTGTCACTTTGACTAGTACTAGTTGTTGTCGGACAATACATACAATAATGTAAACTCCTTTCAACGAAACTTCTTTATTTGCATAAAATACCATAAAACAGTTATGTGATAAAGTTTTATAAGGAGAACTATCAATTTTTTTTGGGTAAAATTACACTTGTAGAGCATCTCCAAACGAGTGCCAAATCAGTTGGAGATGCCTTGATTTGCACAAGACACGCTCCAAATGAGCGCAAAATCCCTTGCCAAATCAAGATTTTGCTATAATGACACGAAAATAGCCTCAAATCATTGGAGCAAGAGTTATTTTTATTTTTATTTTGTTTAATAATTGTTTAATGAAGTTTGGGCTATTAATTTACAATTTTGGTATACTTTTAGCCACATAAATATACATTGTTGTAAAATTTGTACAAATAATTTTAGTTTACATTTTTAATTAATAAGAAATAAAAATTGAAGAAAATAATACAAAAAAAATATAAATTCATTAAAATTAGGACGAATTATGTGAACAATAAAATAAAAACATAGCATATAATCCCAACATAGGTTATCATCGACAATAATATAAAAAAAAAAAAAAAACACACACACACACACACACACCACCCAAAATACATCTAATGAAGTTGGAAGTAGATGAGGCTAATAGTCTGGCATGTTATCACAACTTCCACCATATTGCCAAAGAATTCATTAAACATATTAGATCCAGAAGGGGTGGTTGTTGAAAATACTCTCTTTTTTGTAAAATTTATTGTTGTGCTTGCATACAAGCACAAATATTTAGATCAATGATAGAATTCAAGTCTTGCATCAAAATTTTGTCCTTATATCTCATTTGGTGAAAAACAAGATTTTTGCTCTGCATTTCTAAGAATATTTGTCGATTTGCATTAGTCTTCTCCAACATCTCCATGATATTAGAGTTATCATCCTTTAGACGACTAAGAGAAGATGCCACATAGTCATCCACTTTTTTATTCAGTTTGGCTTTCTTTTGTCCAATTGGGAGTTTAGAAGATGAACCACTAATACTATCGTCTAAGTTAAGAGAAAATTGAGAAAATCCAGGAGATTCTGGTACTTGTGATTCGGGAGTAGGGTTTTTAGATTCTAATGATACATAGTTAAATTCATGCTTTCGAGCAAGTTGTCTACATGTCATAACATTGTCTTTAAACATCTCAAAGTTCCGTACAATGTGCCGCACATGATCAAACTTGAACCCTTTCTTGTAGTTAGGATCATCCAAAAGCATCCTCTTTGCTTGATTTATTTGTAAACAATTTTAGAGTTATATATTTGTAAAAATATAAATTTATGAAGAATAAAATATATAAAATACATACAATATCTTGTCCTGATGCAACACTTGGATTCAAACTTTTTTTCAATGCCTTTTCTATTGTTTGCATCCTACATTAATGTAAAGAGCGAGCAGAATGTTCCACCCAAGATTTTTTTTTTATCAAATTGTATTTTTCTTTCATTTGAGCCCATAATTGCTCTAAAGACTGGTTTGTACCAATAATGGGGTCTTGATTCATTTCCATGTAAGTTTCACAGAGGTGGACATCTTCATAAGGAGAGTACCCTATATTACGAGATTATTTAGACATTTTTCAAGGGTTACAATGAAAGGGAGATTTTTTTTATAATATTGGTTGAAATAAGAGATTACATATAGAAAACATAATAATTTAATAATTTACCACCTTATCTTCATCTTTTGGATTTGAATTCATCTTCTCAAACTTATCTTAGCAAATTTCCCCATGTCAGAAGATAAGAAAATTGGATAATGTGGCACCTTATCTTCTTACCAACTGTCGGATGGATTTCATCTACATCAACACTGTTGGATTTCAATTCATCTTCTTAAATCTTATCTTGATGCATTTCCACATGCCAGAAGATAAGAAAATTTAATAATGTGGCACCTTATCTTCTTATCAACAGTCGAATGGATTTCAGCCGCATTAACACTGTTGGATTTGAATTCATCTTTTCAAACCTTATATTAGCACATTTTCCCATGCCAGAAGATAAGAAAATTGAATAATGTGCCACCTTATCTTCTTACGAACCGTCGGATGAATTTCATCTACATCCATTTGGTTTGAATTCATCTTCTAAAATCTTATCTTGGCACATTTCTCCATGCAAAAGATAAGAAAATTGAATAATGTGTCATCTTATTTTCTTACCAACCATCGGATGGATTTCATTACAAGCATAATCGTAGGATTACTTACAATATTTTCTTATCTTATCACATTTACATCAAAATTTTCTTATAAATTGACCTTTTTATTTTTCTTTCTATTCATACCCATTCATACAACACATAAACATATACTCAAAAAGAATTGCAACATTGGAGTAACTTCGAATACTGAAAATAACATATCGTCGTCATTATCTTCAGATGATGATGACAATATGTTATGGATGTATGATCTCTTTTTAGTGGAGGGGGATGCAATGTATCGTATTATTCAGAATAATAACATGATTTTATAGTTAACCCTCAGCCATCTCAACAATCGTCGCACCCATGGTGGCTCTATTTTAGGCCATGTTGTTATCAACCATAGTCGTGAAGTAGCAAATCACAATTTGTGGAATGATTACTTTTCAACAAATCCATATATATAATGCTAAAATGTTTCACTGAAGATATCGATTGTCACAAAGTTTGTTACTTCTCATTGTTGAGGCAGTTAAGGACCATGATACTTACTTCCAACAATGATGTGATGGTCTTGGTCAAGTTGGGTTATCTAGTTTACAAAAAATTACTGTTGCTTTTCGAATGTTGGCATATGGTTTACTTGCTGATGTTACAGACGAATATATCAAAATTTGTGAATCAGCTGTAATTAAAAGCTTGAAAAGATTTTGTCGAGCCATCGTAGAGATTTTAGTTGAGTGATATCCTAAATCACCTAATGTTAATGATATTGTAAGACCCTGTTACATTAGAAAAAAATGTGGCTTTCTAGGAATGTTATTAAGTTTGGACTGTATGCATTGGAAGTGGAAAAATTGTCCCACAGCATGGGCTAGACAATATAGAGCTAGGTACGAATGTCTAACCATTATTCTTGAAGCAGTAGCGGACTATGATCTCTGTATATGATACTCTTATTTCGGTATGTTAAGCACCAACAATGACATAAATGTTTTGGAGACTTCTAATTTGCTTTCCAACCTAACATGAGGTATTGTTTCTCTTGCTTATTCTGTCATTCAAGGAAATGAGTATCATATGGGAAATTATATAGCTAATAACATATATCCACAATGGTCTATTGTTGTACAAACTATATTCATCAACCACCAACTCCGAAGAAAAAATATTTTGTAATGAAACAAGAGGTATGCAGAAAAGATGTCGAGAGGGCATTTGGTACAACATCATAGTCGAGGATGAACAAGATCTCAATACACCAATCGTGAATGCAAACGAAGTGCCAATCCCAGTAGTTGAATTGGTACAAGATGAAAATGTTCGATTTGAACAATTTCTTGATCGTTACAACAAATTAAGGACAAAGACGCTTATATTTCACTTCACAATGCATTGATTGAACATTTATGGTTGCGCTATGCAAATAATGAAGATAATTAAAAACTTGTGTACTACTTTAATTTCTAATAATGTGTTGTTTTACTATCTAGCTTATTTAAATGTTATGTTTTTATTAATTAATTAATGTAATGCTCATATTTGTATTTTTTTTATCAATTGGATTTTTTTTATTCAAATACTCACAAGTATTTGTATTTTATATTTAATAAATATTTGTAATAAATATAAAAAATAAAATATATAGTTTAAATAATATAATATTTAAATTCAATGGTTAAAAGTGAAAAAGAACTAAAGTTGATTAAATTTGTTGATAGTAAGAATATATAAATTGTGAAGTGGGAAGAATATTCTTGAGATATTCTATTTTAGAGTTAAAAATAGAGCTATGGTAGGAGAAATTTTCACTGTAAAAGCTATACTTTTGTATACTGAAGCTTTAATTATAGAGTTTTTGGTTGGAAATATCTTAAAAAAGTACAATTTTAACCCTTTTGATCACTCTATTATTTTTTTAGACCCATTAAGTCCCATTATATTTTGAAATTCAGAAGTCTTAATCCTACATCTGACGCACTTTGGATTTTTCATTAGTTTTTTATTGCATAATATTTTTTATTTTTAAATATTATTAAAAATCACAAAAAAATAATAACAAATGTGCTAAAAGAAACCCGAATCCGAATTAAACTCCTTGCCCCCAACCCCTGTCAAAATCGCTATTCTCTAATCTTTAATCCCTTCTAATTCCTTAATCTTTTCTCTAGTCCCCGGACATCCTCGATGCAAGTTTCAAGCAAGGATTGGGTTGAGAGTAAACAGAGGATGCCAATGAAAGATCCAACCTCAGACACCTCTAAGGTAGACATTAGGGAAGATAACAAGAATGAGAGAGAGAGAGAGAGAGATCCAAACGAAGACTGGGGAGTGTAAGCAAATGCTATCAATGGAAGATGATAATCAAAAGATGGCTAATATGTGTGTTTTTTTTTTTTTTAATGTATTTGACATTGTTTTTTAGATGGTATCAATTTTTGTGCAGAGTGCATCAGTTGATATTGATGTTGTTCTATACTATTAGAGTGATGACTCTTTGACTCTTTCAAAGTAATCTGTTGCTGACTTTTTTCTTTATCAGTTGTTGTAGATATAGAATATCTCCTAGATTAGCAGATTTTGTTGTACTCTGTTAGAGTTACTTTAGGAGGTTTGTTTATCTTTTTCCCTGTATAAATACCATCAGAATATCATCAATACAAATCAATCAAAAACAAGTTTTCTATACTCAGTTTCTTTATATGGTATCAGTTTTGTAGAACTGCTCCGTTTTTTAATCCTTTTCCAGCAGTTCAAAAGCCAAGTTCTGACCTATGGCTTCCGCATCCCCACTTCTCGTCTCAGCTTCCAACGACACCACGACCACCCTTCAGTTCCCGGCGTTGGCCGTTCGTCTTGATCGGAGCAACTACTCACTGTGGCAGAGCACCATCCGATCCGCTCTTGAGGCCTACGAGCTCGAAGGTTTTCTCGTCGCTGGTGGAGCTCCTGCCGCCCTCCTTCCGCCTGTTGCCGGAGCGATAGTCGGTGCGCCGAACCCGGCGTTCGCTGCCTGGAGGCGCAAGGACCGTTTGGTCCTCTTGTGGCTGCGTTCCACACTATCCTCGCCGATGCTCGGTCTCGTTTCCCGGTCGACTGCCACGGAGGAGTGCTGGTCCTCTCTGCAGCGTACTTTCCAATCACAGTCCCGAGCTCGCCATATGCACCTGAAACAACAATTGCAGGTTCTGTCCAAAGGCGGCCTCTCCATCCTGGAATACGTCGAGCAGAAACGAGCGCTCGCCGACGCACTGGCAGACTGCCTCACCGTGGTTCCCGACGATGACTTCGTCTCATATGTTCTGTATGGTCTTGGCCCGGAGTACGCTGCTTTCAAAACAGCGATTAGTATGAGCCTGGAACCCGTTTCGTCTGATGAACTTCTCGGCCTGCTCCTCCAGGAAGAACAACGCATCTCCGATGCTTGCCTGCACACCACACCGACGGCACATGCTGTTCATCGCCGATTTTCCGGCCGTCGTCAGCCGTCGCCGGATCACCGCAGGACCACAACCGGAACGTCGCCGGACCACCAGTCTGGTCGTCCGCGCGCCCCCTGTCAGATTTGTGACAAGGATGGTCATGATGGTCGCAACTGCCACCAGCGACTCAATCTCACGGCGTTTCCAGCTACCAATCGTCGTGCCGCCAGTCGTCTCCGCCAGTCCGCCACCAAGTAGGCTTTTGCCGCATCTCCTGAGAGCCCATCCGCCCTCTCAGACCCCTGGATGGTCGACTCCGGTGCCACCAATCATGTCACCGCTGACCTCTCCGGGCTCAACCTTTCCGCTGCGTATGATGGCACTGATAATCTCGTTGTCGCAAACGGTCAGTCCCTTCCCATTACGCATACTGGTACTCTTAATTTAATTGCAAACCATGTTGCCAAACCCCTTGCCCTCAATGATATTCTTGTCGTTCCTACGGTGTCTAACAATCTTCTTAGTGTCCGTCAATTATGTCATGATAACAATGTTTTTGTCGAATTACATGCTAATCATTGTTATGTTAAGACCTTACAGGGCAAGATACTTCTCAAAGGCATCGTTGAGAATGGTTTATACCGTCTCCCAGCTTGTTCCCCTGGTCCCCGTGTCTTTATTGGTGAACGCGCTTCTGTGGCATGTTGGCATCATCGTTTTGCGCACCCTCACGAGTATGTGCTACGTCGTCAACTCACTGATTTTGCTTTACCTGTTTCTGCTAATAAATCCTTACCTTTATGTAGGGCATGTCAGTTAGGCAAGAGTCATAGACATCCTCTTCCCTCTTGTCATATTGTGTCTGATAAACCCTTTGATCTCATTTATTCGGACGTTTGGGGCCCTGCCTTTGTCCCATCTTTATATGGTAATCGATATTTTGTGTTCTTTCTTGATGATTGTACAAAATTTGTCTGGATATACTTTCTTGCTGCCAAATCTCAGGTTCTATCTGCGTTTCAGTCCTTTCAAAAGATGGTTGCCACTCAGTTTTCCACTAAAATCAAAGTGTTCCAATCTGATTGGGGGGGGGGGGTGAATTTCGCAATATCTCTACCTTTCTCGAAACCAATGGCATCATTCATCGAGTCTCCTGTCCGCACACCCCGGAGCAAAATGGTGCGCCAGAACGTCGTAATCGCGTTGTCGTCGAAAAAGGTTTGGCTCTTTTAGCCCACTCCAACCTCCCTATCTCCTTCTGGGAACATGCTTTTCATACTGCCATCTACCTAAACAATAGAACCATTACTCCTGTTCTTGCTCATAAGTTCCCTTATGCCTGCTTATACAATCGTCCACCTGATTACAACTTTTTAAAGTCTTTTGGTTGTCTTTGTTTTCCTTATCTACGGCCTTATAATAATAGCAAACTGGAATTTCGCTCTATGGCATGTATCTTTCTTGGGTACAGTGCCAAGCACAAAGGCTACTTATGCTTTCATGTTCCCTCTTCCAAAACTTATGTTTCTCGCCATGTTGTGTTTGATGAATCTTCCTTTCCCTATCCTGAGCATCAATCTCGATCCTCTCAACTTGATTCATCAAACGTCGGGCTTTCTTTCTGCCACTTCAGGAAGCGACTCGGCCTCCCGTCTCGGCCACTCCTATGTCGACGGCCACATCGTCTCCTTCCGGTCTCCCGCCACCACCTCCTCCGGTGCCTCCACCATCACCGCCTCCGGTCTCCTCAGCTGTCATTCCCTATCCTCAGGCTCCTTCCTATTATCGTCCGTCCGATACCTCGGTCCATGGTATGGTCACTCGAGCCTCTACTCATTCCCTTAAACCACGTGCCCACACTGCTACCAAACATCCTATCCCATGTGACTCTTCTGACTTTGAACCGAAAACCTTTCTCCAGGCCAACAAGAACCCTAACTGGCAACATGCTATGCAATTAGAATTTGATGCTTTACTTGCTAATGGGACTTGGGATTTGGTTCCTCGGCCCCCCACTTCTAATATTGTTGGTTGTAAGTGGGTTTTCAGGATCAAGAAGAAACCAGATGGGTCTATTGACAGGTACAAGGCTCGCTTGGTGGCTAAGGGCTATAATCAAGAGGAAGGAGTTTACTACTTCGACACTTTCAGTCCTGTCATCAAGCCTACCACAATTCGGGTGGTTCTTAGCCTTGCTGTTACTCGCAGTTGGCCTCTTCGGCAAGTTGATGTCAACAATGCCTTTCTCAACGGTGACTTGGCTGAAACCGTCTTCATGGAACAGGCTCCAGGCTTTGTTTCCTCTGCTCATCCTACACATGTTTGCAGGCTCAAGAAGGCTCTCTATGGCCTTAAACAAGCCCCTCGAGCCTGGTTTCAGAAACTGCATCAAGCTCTTCTTCGACATGGCTTCAAACAGTGTATTTCAGACACCTCACTCTTCATCCAACATCATGGTTCTGACGTTGTCTATGTACTTGTTTACGTCGATGACCTGATTATCACTGGATCCAACTCCTCTTTCGTTGATGATTTTGTTCAATACCTCAACTCAGTCTTTTCTCTGAAAGACTTAGGTGCTCTTACCTTCTTCTTGGGCATAGAGGTCCTTCGCAGTTCCTCTGGTATTTTGCTCTCTCAACGAAAATACATTTTGGACCTCCTCAATCGCAGCAAGATGATGGGAGCCAAGCCTATTGCCTCTCCAGCTGTTCCAGGCTCTCGGCTCATTTCTGGCGGTGATCCCTTCACTGATGTCTCTCTGTACCGCAGCATTGTTGGAGCTCTCCAATATGCTACTATTACTCGCCCCGAGATTTTCTACTCGGTCAATCGGGTTTGTCAGTTCATGCACCAGCCATCTGAGCATCATTGGGCTGCAGTCAAGAGAATTCTTCGCTATCTCAAGGGTTCTCTTGATACAGGTCTCTTCTTCCGTCCAGCTCGTGACGCTCGGCTTGTTTGTTTCGCTGATGCTGGCTGGGCTTCTGATCCTGAAGACTGTCATTCTCAGCATGGCTTCTCTATCTTCCTTGGGGGAAACTTAGTCAGTTGGTCCTCTCGAAAGCAGAATGTTGTTGCTCGCTCCAGCACTGAAGCAGAATACCGAGCCATTGCCTTTGCTGCGGCTGAACTTATTTGGCTTCAACAACTTCTCAAGGAAATGGCCTTCCCTTCCCATGGTCCTCCCATTCTCCTCTGCGACAATCTTAGTGCCACTTTCCTCACTGCCAACCCTGTCTTCCATCAGCGGTCGAAGCACATCAAAATTGACTGCCATTTTGTTCGAGAACAGGTTCAAGCCGGAGAATTGATTGTTCGGCATGTCCACTCTGTTGATCAAATTGCTGACATTTTTACCAAAGCTGTTGGCACTTCTCGGTTTCAAAATCTAAGGACCAAGCTTCTTGTTCGTTCCCGATCGTGAGCTTGCGGGAGGGTATTAGAGTGATGACTCTTTGACTCTTTCAAAGTAATCTGTTGCTGACTTTTTTCTTTATCAGTTGTTGTAGATATAGAATATCTCCTAGATTAGCGGATTTTGTTGTACTCTGTTAGAGTTACTTTAGGAGGTTTGTTTATCTTTTTCCCTATATAAATACCATCAGAATATCATCAATACAAATCAATCAAAAACAAGTTTTCTATACTCAGTTTCTTTATATATACAATGACGCTAACATGGATTTTATACCCAAGTTAATTGGAGATTTGGTTGAATTTAGCTTTCATTACTTTGTATTATATATGTTAAACAGGTACAAGCATAATCATCACAAACATTGGCTGCACTAACGGTGGCTGTAATATTGAAATTTCAATGCTTTTTACAGAGTGCATTATAGCTAAATAATTTCTTACCTATACCAACAATGATATCTAATAATTGTAGACTTGAACAAGTTTACAAGAATTTAAAGATGGGAGTAGGACTAGAAGGGAATATCGATTAGAAATTAGGAATTTGATAGAGGCAGGGGGAGAGTTTGGGTCGTCGATTCAGATCCGGTTTTCTTTTAGTAGATATTTTTATTCATTTTGTGATTTGTTTAATAATATTTAAAATAAAAAATGCCACTTAATTAAAAAAGAACTAAAAATCCAACAGAGAATTAGGATATCCTAATTTCAAAAAATAAAGGGACTTAAAGGGCCCAAAAAATAATAAAGGAATCAAAATGGTGAAAATTGTACTTGTTTAGAGACTCAAAAGGTACTTTTACCAATTTTTTTAACAAGAGTAATAAAACAATACATATGGCTATTGTATTATCCTAAAGATAAAGTAAAGAAATTAAGCAAATATTATTAGAAGCTTACAATAACTAATTATCTTTCAAATTCCAAGATTCAATATTTTGAAAAAAAAAAATCAAAGATTCAATAATATTTTATTTGAATAAATATATATGGAAGATATGCAACCCTAATTATGTTCCGGGAGAATTAAGTATCAAGATTGAGATTATAGCTATGATAAAAAGTATTGCTCCCAAAGTTTAAGATTAATTGATCAATGTTTTCTAGTTGTTTCTTTAGTTGTATGTTTTCTAGTGTGTTAAGAACATTGACCAATTGATCCTAAACATTGGAAAGGTGGGCTATAGGGATGGAGAGGGTAAAAGAATGTGTTGCTCTTTGGAACTTTGATGATAATATAACCATGTTTGGTAAGTGTATATATATATAATATTATCCTATGGATAAGACAAAAATACAGAAATTATATATTTTAGAATTTTAAAATAACTGTTTTTAAAATTGAAAGATTCCATGGTATCTCACTAATATTTTGAATTTATAATAATTTTTAAAAATTTAAAATATTTTAATTGAGTTAGTTGAACATGGTAAAAAACCTGTTACTCATAAAATAAATTTAAAAAGAATTTAAAATTAGTTTATTTGTTAATTCTAGTAATGTTGTTTTCATATTAGTTTAATTTTTAATTTTTGATCAATTAATTCAGTATTTTTTATAATTATATATTTGATTGATGCAATAATATCTTATTTGAATTAATATATATCAAAGAAGATGCTTGACAACAATCATGGATAAGAAAAAAAAAATAGAAAACATACATCATAGAATTTTAAAATAACTATTTTTCAAATTGAAAGATTCATGATATATCATTAATATTTTAAATTTATGATAATATTTAAATATTTAAATAGTTTTGATGGAGTTGGTTGACCATGGTCAAAACCTGTTACAACCTCAAACAACAGTGATTGTTTTAAATTTATTTTATGAGTAACAGGTTTTAGCCCATTCACAATGTTGTTTGAGTGCAATTGTTCAAAACAATTGCACTCAAACACTATGACCTGTTACAACCTCAAAACAATTGCACTCAAACAACATAGTGAATGGGCTAAAACCTGTTACTCATAAAATAAATTTAAAAATTTAAAATTAGCGTACTTGTTAATTCTGGTAATGTTGTTTTCTTATATTAGTTTAATTTTTAAATTTTAGATTAATTAATTTAGTATATTTTATGATTATATGTTTGATTGATGCTCAATTGGACACCCTTTGGGTACCAAAAAAAATATAATTAATAAAAAAATTTAATCAAGAGATAATTAATATTTTAAAATTTTCAAAATATATTATTAAAAATTAATTATTAAAAATATTAAAGTAAAAAATTAAATTTTCATAAACAATTTGCCAAAATTATTTATTCATAAGCTAAAACAATGAATATTTGTTTATGATTAATTAATAAAAATTTTTAGTTTAGAGGAAATTAGAGGCACATTAGCCTTCATTAGTTTCTTAGAAAACCAAAGAGAGATTAATTTATATTTTTCTTAGTTTGTATTTTAGCAAAATTTTAAATTATAGTTCGTTCGGTGCAAAAAAAGGTATAAAATTGTGTTGTAGTACATTATTTCTTTTGCTGTACTCCTACTTTATCTACAAAATAAACTAGGATTGACAAAAATAGCTATGTACCGTCATCTATTATAGTATTTAATAATAAAAAAAAACTAGATTTAGATTGTTAAGAAGAGTAGATGATTTGCAATACAAATTTTTTCAACAACATCCTTGACAATCTCACCAACAACAATTAAGAATGTGGTGAGCCTTTCAAGGATGATGTTGGAAAACCCCGTATATTAGTGGCAACATTGGAACCTCCACTACCTTGGTGAATTTTGATAATGAGGATGATCAAGACTAATGAAACAATATATATAGCTATGGTGTTACATCAACTTCTTGGAGAAAAGTAAAAACAAATTCCAAAGATTGTTCAAATGTCAGAACCTTTTCCATTATGTTTATTTTAAGTCGTCATCTTTTTCTTCTTCTTCTTCTTCTTCTTCTTGTTCTCCATCTTGGTGCTGCAACCTCTCATTTATTTGTCCTCCTTCAATTATTCTTTGTCCTCTTTGTATTTGTACACCTTCTTGAGGCCTAGAAAATAACTTTGTTAGGTTCGTCATTATCTCATTTTTTATTCTCCATCTTGTAGAGGCCGTCGAGAAAGCCTTTTGAGGTTCTTCATCTTTTCATCTTTTATGCCGATAACCTTTGTAGTTTTTCAAAATCAATGGAAACCTTTTGTGCCGTAGCGCGATACAAAGGAGAAGGACATACGCTTCAATTCACTGTATTGAGTTCATGGGAAACAGTAATGCGTGACATAAGTGAGCGGTGGGCACTGGACGGTTCTAGGGTCAAGGTGAAGTTTATGACACCTGATTCATACAAGACGCTTTGCCTAATTGAGTCGAATGCTGACTTTCAACGCATGTGTCATATACATCATACTTTCAACAAGACCGTCATTGACATCACCATCGAGCTCATAAGTGGGTCAGCGGATAGCAACTTGGCTTCATTAATTCCATCATAATAACAATGATAACTATTGCCGGTTACCTTTGATTTGTTTGTTACTATATACTTAGTCTCATACATGTTTATTAAAATAGATTTCTGTGTATTACATTAGGTCTTTGTGTGGTATAAATTTGTTCCGTATACTATTATTTGTTTATGTGTAATATTATGTCTTACTGTGTAATATTAAACATTTTTGTGTAGGTGGTCTCAAGTTTTTTTGTGTAATAAACCATGACATTGTTTGTGTTATGCATTGATATGCAGGGACACCTTCTCAGCAAGTATGAACAGCGATGTCAGGACATATCTGTCCCAACATCCTCCGGCAGGGTCACTCAGTATTGTTCAGTCTTCACAAACACTTGATGGGTCAAACTTAAAAGTGGGCCAATGCTTTAATGATGCAGAGAAGTTCAAAGATTACCTACATAGCAATGCCATAAGACAAAATTTTGATTTTACGTTCATAAAAAATGATAAACTTCGGGTGGCTGTCAAGTGCATTACTCGAGATTGTCAGTGGTGTGTGCATGCATCGAAAGAGGAAAACGTTGACATATTCCGAGTGAAGACAATGCAAGCAACGCACAATTGTGGTGGAGGCATTGGTACAACAGCGTACCCTAAAGCAAATAAAAAATGGGTCTCTCAATGTGTAATGTAGAAACTGAAGGAGCGACCATTATATAGAGTTGTCGACATTCCAAAAGATATATTACAGGACCATGGTGTTTACCTACCATATAAGCATGCTTGGATGAGAAAGGACGTTGCACGGGCTGCCATTCATGGTAAGGATGTTAGTAGCTATAATTTGCTTCTCTGGTATGTGAACAAGGTTACAAAGATGAATCTCGGCAGTTTTGTAATCGTTGAGAATGACGATGAGCGATTTAAATGTGCTTTCTACTCTTTTCGGTCATGTTTAGTGGGGTTCAAGCTAGGTTGTAGGCCATTACTTTTTTCTTGATGGAACTCACTTGCTTGGCAAGTATGGTGGGATTCTGTTGCGTGCAACTGGCAAAGATGCCAATAAGGGTATCTTCTATGTAGCATTCGCTATAGTTGATAACGAAACAGATGATAATTGGACTTGGTTTCTTTCTACTCTCGGGGAGGTGTTATATGGCGAAGATGTTTACGAGAAAGTTATTACATTCATCTTGGATCGGTCGAAGGGTCTTGTTAAGGCATGGTTATTGTCTGCGCCATTTGGAGACAAACTTCATGAAGTCTAACGGCAAGCTAGGGAAATCATTGAAAGACCAATGTTGGGCAGTAATTGTGAAAATTGCGTACGCGTACACTTCTAAAGAGTTCGATGATGCAGTTAGTGAACTTGCAGCTATGTCAGCCATTGCACATGATTAGTTGTTACACAAGTCCGACATTGATCATTGGTGTAACTATTTGTTCAAGGGTATGCAGTGTTGCGAGACGTACTCGAATGTAGCGGAATCTTTCAATGCTTGAATCAAAGAGGCAAGGCATCTACCGGTGATGAACATGGTCACTTCTATATGGTAAGATTAAGTTTAAATCTAAAGTTCAATGTTTTATGTGTACTAATCAACATTACTGTGTAACATTTGTCTTTCATATGTAAAACTATATGTTCCTGTGTAGTATAGTATAGTAATGTGTAGAAATCCATGTTGTTGTTCAATATTTCTAATACATGTGTGATATATAGCATAATTGTGTAACATAAAATTTTCTTATGCATTATTTTAGGTTATTGAATGTTATATGATGTACATGTGTAATATTTTTAGATACTGTGTACTATTTAACGTTAATGGGTAAAATTCGTACTGATTACAAAATTTTAACTGGCTTCTCGCATTTAACCGCGTAGGTTTAAAATTATGAACATGCTAAGTGAATAGTGCGAAATGTGTACCATGCGGGATACATATCTTTATCTTGAAATACGCAAGAAAGTTGAACAAATAATTGAAACCAGTCGGTATTTGCTGGTAGGACGATCAAGCGATGACACTTACGAAGTAGGTTGACGATCACAACAATGCTGTCGACCTATGCAACCGGAAGTGCTCCTGCAGGTGATGGGAAGTACATGTACTCCCGTGCAAGCATGCAACTGCAGCCATTATGCAAACAGACACAAATGTGCACTGCTATATTGATGAATATTTTACTGTCGAATCGTATTAGCGTGCATATGCCGAACCAATATACCTGATCCCTGACAATGACAAGCCATCAGATGACACCCTTCTACTCCGAATATGACCATCGATAGCAAAGAAATGACCTGGTTGCCCATGAAGGAAGAGGATCGAGTCACAGGCCTTTGATGTGCGCAATTTATATTGCGGAAAGTGTCATGAAAGTGGACACAATCGATGATCTTGTAATGCAGTAATTGCGAAGTAGATATGAAAACTTCTTTACTTTGTTATTTTAACATTTTCCGAAATTTTACATGCAATTGTGTGATGTATCGTTTCCTGTGTAGTAAATTGTGTTCCTATGTACGTTTTAATGTTATTGTGTAAAAAATAGTTTCTTATGTTTGATGTAATCTATTCTTGTGTACCAAAATATGTTATTGTGTAGAAGATTACTACTATTGTGTGAAATCCTATAATTTGGATTTCTAATTACGGATATGTTTACATGTAACACTTAAGATTTTACCGACTGATTCATAAATGATTCAAATACAAACATTTGCATATTTAGTTACATAGCATTAAAATGTTCAACACTTGGTATCTTTATCAGGTTTGGCAGCGTCGGCTGTCTCCACGACGGGTTTTGCATCGACTGTGTCCAAGACAGGTTCTGCATCGGCAGGTTCCCCATCGGCAGTCTCAACAGCATGTTCTGCGTCCGCTGTCTCCGCAGCAGGTTCAGCGTTTTCATAGTCATCCTTTGATTTGTTAGAAATATTGTTGACGTCGTGAGCCTTTATAATTTTTTGCCGCATTCCATCCAACAATATCCATGATACATAACGCAATCTCAAATACGGGATGTCCCCCCAAGGTATGTCCAGCCATTCTCCATTTAAAATTTTCTCCATATAGCGAACGCAAAATGTTGGACAGTCGTTGCTTCCCGAGGGGTTGCTGAGGTAGTCACGCACATTCTCTAGAGGTAGATCTTTGAAATTGGTGTGGCCCAAATTCATCTCCAGACATAGTTCGAATAGATCTCGCTGAAGCATCATATCCCATCATCATTAAGTATTATATCAAATGAGGAAAGGCAAGCGTTTGAGAAGGTCTTACCATGTCAATGACATCTGAGTCATACACAGACAACTAAAGTGAAGAGTAGTGCATGTATTTTAAATTCTCCAGCTCAAGCGTCAACAAATGATAGTGGCCATTGAAAATGATTGGCATTAGGATAATGTCAGCGTTTTTATGTCCAAACATGATATCCTCCATCATGTATACCGCCTGGTCCGCTGTGGTTTCCAACTTCTGCATGGTGAGCGCTAGTGGACGCATGACGACAGCTCATTTTTTAAATGCGAAGGGATTCAAGAGTAATTGTTCATGCAAGATGAGGACGAGGATGTCAACGACATCGTCGGGGACTTGCTCTTTGCTTTCTAGGAGGACGTAAATGTTTTCATGAGTTGTAAACCCACAGTTGTTCCTCCACACAACTGAACTAAAACAATGAGGAGAAAAGTTTAATGTTAGTCATATATTACACACGTATTTGATAATTTACATATCTATCAGAAAAGTTACACATGTATAAGATAATTTACACATGTATGAGATAATTTACACATTTATTATATAATTTACACATGTACGTATTAGTTTTCACAATTAATAACTATAATACACATGTAATCAAGAATCATGCACAGTAATCATCTATTATCTATCCATCCGGGCTTTCAAGTAATTTGTAATGGCTTCCCGCTCCAACTAGTTCAGCCTTCTGAAGCCTGCATAGTTCTTTTTTTGTGGGAGGAAACCAACTGGGGTCTTGACTTCCTTGGTTGTAGATTTCGGTGGACCCTCGTATGGTATTATTGCAAGAGAATTGTTTTCATGTCTTGTATTCTTCAGGCCAGTCAATGATTCTACAAGTGCGTCCACTTCTCGTAAGGCCTCTAGCTCTATATCTGTGGCGTCATTTGAACTAGACTCAAGTGGGAACATTCTCTTTAGTGAGGAGCGGGTAGGCTGTTGTGTTTTTGCTCCACGGGTCCTTGTAGTTCGTGCTCCCTTTGGTGTGGCTTTCTTGGGTGTAGATTTCTTTGGTGGAGCTCTCTTCAGTAGGGCCTTGCTTGTTGCATCCCTGACTGGGGATTTCTTGGATGGAACCCTCTTTGGTGTTTGTTTGGTGGACACAGCTTCAGATATGTCTGCCTTAGCTGTACAGCGCATTATGCGTCTTGGAGGTGTATCAACTGTACCACCTTCGGCGGTGGAAGTTGCTGCAACATGGATAGGCTCTACAATAAGGACAGGCTCGGCAAAAGGTGTAGGTTATGAAATAGGGGAAGCCACTCGGGCCTTAGGATTGGCATTTTGATTTAGAGGTGCAGGATCTGCAACCAGGGAAGGTGCAGGCTCTGCTATAGAGAATGGTTTGAGCTCTGCAACAGGAGATGGTGCAGGCTCTGCAATAGGCGATGCCGCTGGGGCTTCTCAGGTGTCATTAGCATCAGGATCCTTAGCGAGAGTCTCTGAAGTGTCCCTTTTATGACTTTGGGCAGAGCAGCCATTAAAAGATCGCACTACCTGCTTGAACCTTCTACTTGAAGAAAAAGGAGGAGAAAGGTTCGTTGCTTCCTGCGGTGGTGACCTTGATATGACCCTCCGCCACCTTTTATCGTTCGC
The DNA here is from genome assembly GCA_020875875.1 of Dioscorea alata. Lineage (NCBI taxonomy): Eukaryota > Viridiplantae > Streptophyta > Magnoliopsida > Dioscoreales > Dioscoreaceae > Dioscorea > Dioscorea alata. The sequence goes on from CM037011.1 coordinate 22,064,934, forward strand.
ATCGCGCTCATCTAAACACGCGCGCATTTCACAGAATTCCTGTAATACATGCTACAGGATGTTGTGCACATCATCATTATCTCCCTATGACTGAAGCTGAGAGAATTTTGATGAGTTGTCAGGGGAGGTGTGGCAATCCTCCCGGGATCGCTTTCTTGCAAACTGTCTGCTTGGTTTTGCAGAGGATTCCTTGGTGGGGGTCCTTTTTTTTTCCCACATGCCTCGCTGGTGGGGAGCGTCGTGAGGCCCTTTTTTTTCTGTCGTCTACTTTAGAAGACCTCGCATACCCTTGCTTTCTGCTCTCCCACCTTGCAACACCAACCAGTTCAGTCTCCTTGTCATTGGCTAGAGCAAGTTTGTAGAACTGCAAAATTGTCATATATTAGACATGTAATGCTTATTATACACATGAACTATTGTTTTACACAATAACATATAAACTTACACATAAAAAGGTTCTTTGACACATAATCTTTACTATGCACATAAAAATAGTTTTCCACACATAAAAAAGGTATTATACATATGAAAACGATATTTTACTCATGTAAACTATATTATACACAGCTAATAACGCAAGTAGGATTTTTCGTAATAATTTCACATTGGTAGATCACAAACTTACTTCTCTCCCTTTAAGTGACTTCAACAGAGGACCAATTGAAGTCGCCTTGATGTAACTTGTTTCCCCATAACAAGCGGGGTGTCCTTCCCACCCGTGGTTTCTTCACACTAGTAGTTACCTTGTAGAACCAAATGATGAGGGCAACGGTGCACACTTTCAAATAGCCTGCGGTGGTGTACTTTCATTTGCACCACATCTGTACATGTCCCGCCGTTGTTGGGAGATTAGCCATTAGCCACATGTGAATGGCATGGGCCCAAGCATAACGGCCAAGTGAGGGAAGATCATCAGCGTACCTAGCCACAAATATTGGGGCGCTAAGAGAAGTGCGGAGGAAGAAGATGGTTTCCATGAAGTAGACCACTAGAAGCTGCACAAATGTCTCTTCATCACCGCCTTTCCTTCGCATGAGCCTGAATAGGTTGTATTTAATTGAGTTACGGTGACGATTATGCATTTTACTAAGAAATGTCTCCTCAAACTCGGGTTGGACCTTCTTGTGTCTGAATGATACGATATCCCTTTTAGAGCGGAGACTGAGAACGAGTGCCATGTCTTCTGGCCTTAATGGCAGCATGCTCTCTCTTATTTTGAAGCACTGGGTGCGATCATTATATACCTGCAACAGCACGTCCACCACCCCTCTCTCTTGCATGATGGGTGTGACATCCATGAAATGAGCAAAAGGAGTGCTTCGGAGCATCTCCCAGTGCCGTCTATTCATCTCCTTCCTCAATTCGAAGACCAGTTCCACAACAGGAGCAAGGTAACACCGTGCATATACAAAAGTCATAGCCATCTTCTGTTGTGAAAAATAAAAGCAAACAGAAAACATTAGTATCTTAAACACGAACATACTTATTTTACACACAGATGAGATATTGTTCACAGAAACATGTTGTTTTACACAGGACAGAAATTATTACATGGTACGATACATAAACTAAATGACAATCTCAAGTAAATATGCATCATGAAAATGTAGTATTTCACACAGAAAAGAACCAACGCTACAACATCTAGAAACTATATAATGGGAAAAGATGAAAGCTAACGCTGGCGAGGAAGACTTCAAGGCCCATTTTCTCACTTCTCGGTCGTGATTTCCTTTTGAGAAACTTCTTCAATGGCCGACCTTCAATTGGAGCACAATAGATTTGAAGAAGATGAAAGCTGATGCTGGTAAGGAAGACATTGTGGGGAAAGGCTTCTCCACCGGCTTCACCACCGATATATAGAAGACGACCAGCCACACCACCGTTGGAGAAAAGCGGTCACGGATCCCAACGCTTCGCTAATCCAATTATCCAACCGTGCACGGTTACCGAGATCCTCGAGGGCAATCTGGTCATTTCAACTGTCTGAGAACTTTCTCCACTCATCAAGGGTAATTTCGTAACTTCCACTGCCATTTAACACCCAATCTAACACCATTTCAAGAATAAGGTCTGAAAAGTAAATGCCTAATAAAGGAGGGACTAAACAGGCGACGGGAAACTTGCACCGATTTAGATGGAAAGTGCAAACTTCTCAGCGATCAGGCTATACTTTCCTGAAAAATTTACATGATCAAAGAATTTTTTTTAATTTTCATTTTTCATTAGTGATTAACACATCCTATAAATTATTTTAAAATATAATTTAAATTTTAAAAATTATAAGATGATTTACATAACAAACTCAATTACTTTGAATTTAAAAAATTATGAGATAATTTACATAGAAATACTATTATTAAAATATTTTATATGATTTGAAGCTTTTTTTTTATTAATTTGTGATTAACACATCCTATAAATTATTTTAAAATATAATTTAAATTTTAAAAATTATAAGTTGATTTACGTAACAAACTCAATAACTTTAAATTTAAAAAATTATGAGATAATTTACATTCAAATACTATTATTAAAATTTTTTATATGATCGAAGCAATTTTTTATTAATTTGTGATTAACACATCCTATAAATTATTTTAAAATATAATTTAAATTTTAAACATTATAATATAATTTACATAACCAACTCAGTTACTTTAAATTTAAAAAATTATGAGATAAGTTAGATTCAAATACTATTATAAAAATATTTTATATAATCTAAGCATTTTTTTTATTAATTTTCATTCTTCACTCGTAATTAACACATCCTATAAATTATTTTAAAATATAATTTAAAATTTAAAACTTATAAGATGATTTACATAACAAACTCAATTACTTTAAATTTTAAAAATTATGAGATAATTTACATAACATAACTCAATATATAAGATTTTAAGAACAAAAACAAATCAAAGCAAAATATTATTATATAATAGCATATAATTTTCAATACGACAATTAAACTAAAAAATTAATAGTTAATTAAAAAACCTCAGATGATTTTTTTAATAATATATAAAATAATCTAGATGAAAACAAACACACAATTGAGTCTAGATTGCACACATTTACAATTTTAATTCCAATTTCTAAATTTGAATTTTTTTATCTAATAGTGCAATTGGAGCTCGATGGATTAGAGTTTTCAACTAGCCTCTTTTTAAAATGCCGACATTGTTAACGCTAAAAGGTCTCCAGCTCATTTCAATGACCAAAGTTATCCCATCCTTGAATTCTTACTGTGAGTTCCACAATAATTATTTGAGATGGTTTTGATTTCGTTTCGACATGTGCTTGTTGATTCTTTCCATGTTTTAGGGCTAAATAATTGCAAGCTTTTATCTAGACTACTTAATGATTATTGATTTGCAATTGTTCTTAATTGTTGAATCATTTAACTTTTGGTTGAATAGGAATTCCCTTCTCTTTGTATGGCAATTTGTTTGTGTGTTTATATCCATAATGGTTGGAGGAAAGTAATTAAAACTATGAATAATTGGATAGGTTTAAAAGGTGATCATGGTACTCTGAATTATTTGTACGTTTTAATCATGCAATTGCACTAGGTTTTAGCGTTAAATTTAAATGAGCAATGCACTATGACTAACTCTGAAGTGGATGTTATTCACTCATACACCATATAATGCCATTATTAGGGATGCAGCTAGGGCTTGGCTAAAGGGGCCATGGCCCCCTCATCCTTTTTATAAATAGGTCTCTATTTTTAGTTAAATTAGTGTACATAATATAAAAATTAATGAAAATATTTGCATAAATTTATTGTTTGTCCCCTTAATTTTTATAAATTAGTATATATAATATAAAATATATAATTTTAAAAGATAATTATAAAAGTATATTTTGTCCTCGTTTCTTACAAATTGCAATGTATGATATAAAAATTATATTTTTAAGAAATATTTGTAAAAATTAATTGTTTGACCCACTAGTTTTTTTCCCCAAATTAGTATACATCATATGAAAAATTATATATATTTAATAATATTTATCAAAACATAATGTTAAGCCCTTAAGCTTTTTACAAATTGGTATAATAGTATAGAAATTATATATTTTAAAAAATATTTGTAAAAATATATTGTTTAGCCTCCTTTAACTTTTTACAAGTTTTGTTGTAAGTTCAACTAAAACCTAAACAACTTGCCAACTTTTTTATCTAGCTCCCCTAGCCCAAAGAAAACATTTATGATCCCGTCCCTAGTCAGTATGATGAAAATTTCTTAACAAACTAATAGCTGATAATATTTTAAGTTTCATATCTCTATCACAATGTTTGCTTACTTTGTATTCATTGGATTATATTTTTAGATTCAAAGTTTTTCATTCACAATGTGAGAGTTGAGAATTAATTCTTAATTTAAATGTCATATTTAATCTTACGCATCGGGAGTACATTTCAGCGTCACATTATTCCTTATTAATAAAGAGTACAAAAATTTAAAAAAAAAACTATCATTTTCGGAACATCAAACTTGTGATTGGTAGTAAAAGATCGATTTTCCCGTTGAGACATAGCTTTATGTCTCAGTGTTAGTGTGAAAGTCCTAATATCTTTACGAGGTCGAAATATATATATATATAGAATTTATGGGTAATTTATTTTCATATATTTTTTTTGTACAGTAGAAATTTATCATGGATAAAAATTGGATGCAAAGATCAAGAGCTAGAAATGAATATTTATTAGGATTGACTCAATTCCTGGATTTGGCTTTCCATAAAGCTAGCCATGATGGTAGGATATTATGCCCTTGTAAGAATTGTTGCAATCGGTTTTGGACCACTCATGACGAAGTATATAATCACCTAGTGTGTTTTGGATTTATAGATGGTTATTCTCATTGGGTGTTGCATGGAGAATGCTCTTCATTGCATGCTAATTTGAATAGTGAATCTAAGAAAGATGAAAGGAGTCAGTATCATGATATGGAAGTTTTGCTACATGACAATTCAATGGGTGACCAGTCATATACACAAATAGATGATGTTCCAAATCAAACTGCTACAAATTTTTTTAAGTTGATTGAAAATGGTCAAAAAGAAGTTTATTAAGGGTGTAAGGCTCACACATTACTTTCCTTTCCTCTTTGAATGTTCAACATCAAATGTCTTGGTAAGTTAACTAATTAATCTTTCACAATGATGCTCGAGTCATTAAAAGAGCTACTTCCTGAAGGTGAAATATTACCTAAGTCATTTTATGAGACCAAATATTTTCTTAGAGATTTAGGTCTTAGCTATGAAAGGATTGATGCATGCCCTAATGATTGTGTTTTATTTAGAAAGGAGCATGCAAATAAAAGTTAGTGCCCTATTTGTAATGTATCTAGATGGAAAATAGGTTCGCATGAACCAAAATTAAAATCAAAGTCAAATTCCCATAAAGTCCCTGGCAAAGTTCTTCGTTACTTTCCATTAAAACTGAGATTGCAGAGATTATTTATGTCATCTCAAACAGCATCTTCCATGAGGTGGCATGATGACGGCCGTACAAAAGATGGAGTCTTAAGGCATCTAGCAGATTTTCTTGCTTGGAAAAATTTTGACTTATTGCATAAAGATTTTTCTTTAGACCCTCAAAATGTTAGGCTTGGATTAGCTGTAGATGGCTTTAACCCCTTCAAAACAATTGTTGTTTTATTTCCTTATAATTTACCACCATGGATGTGCATGAAACAACCTTACATGATGTTATCGTTACTTATTCCTGGACCTTCACAACCTGGTAATGATATTGATGTATATTTGGAACCCTTAATAGAGGAGCTTCAAGAATTGTGGGAGTTTGGTATTGATACTTTCGATGCATCTGTTATGGAAAACTTCAAAATGCGGGCAGCAATATTATGAACTATTAGTGATTTTCCAGGGCATGTAAATTTGTCTAAGTAGAGTACCAAGGATGCTTTAGCATGTCCTTCCTGTCATAAGAACACTCATTCATCTTTCTTGAAGAATGGTAGAAATCATTGTTACATGGGTCATCACCGATTTTTAGCTCCTAATCACATATGTCGTCGTCAAACACGCTCTTTTGAGAACACCCAAGAATTTAGGGATAAGCCTAAACCACTGTCTGGTGTTGAGGTGTTGGATGAGCTACAAGGTCATGAGATCACATATGGAAAAATGAGCAGTAACTCCAATTTGGCGCATGGTTGGAATAAAAAGAAGTATATTTTTTAGGTTGTCATATTGGAAAGATAATTTATTGAGTCACAATCTCGACGTGATGCACATTGAGAAAATTGTTTGCAATAGTATAATTGGAACCTAGTTGAACCTTAAAGGCAAATCAAAAGATGGTTTAAAAGCTCGTTTGGATCTAAAATATTTGGGTTTAAGATTAGACCTTCACCTAATTGAATATGACCATAATAAAACTTATGTGCCTACTGCATGCTTTTCAATGAGCAACGAAGAGAGACAAATATTTTGTGAAGTTTTAAAAAGGGTGAAAGTTCCATATGGCTATGTTGCAAATATTTCCATGTGTGTACAACTTAAACAACTTAAGGTTATGACGTTCAAGAGTCATGATAGCCATATTTTAATGCAACAGCTTCTTCCATTGGCTATTAGAAGAGTTTTACCTAAGCAAGTCAATTTAGTCTTAATTGAATTATGCTCTTTCTTTAGATAGTTGTGTTCTAAAGTTTGTCAAGCACAGGAATTGATTTGATTGCAATCTTGTATTGCATCAACACTTTGTCATTGGAAAAAAAATTTCCACTTGCATTTTTTATGTCATGATTCATTTGACGATTCATTTAGCCAATGAAGTCATGATCGGTGGACCTGTACATTTCCATTGGATGTATCCAGTTGCAAGGTAATCTAATTAGATAAATCATTTATGATATATTTAAAATACATGTATTAAACATATATAGGCTAATACATTTAGTTTAATTTCAGGTTTTCGTTCACTTTAGGGTCATATGTTCGCTATAAAAATTGACCTAAAGGATCAATTGTAGAAGGATACTTAGCAGAAGAATGTGTGACATTTTTGTTCAAGATACTTGCAAGGAGTTGAAACAAGGCTCAATTGGCCAATAAGAAATGATAATGTGCTTGAAAGTTATAAAGAAAGGTTTAGTGCAGAAGGATAATCTATTTTTTTAAGACAAGGTCGTCCTTTGGGAAAAGGAGAAATTATCACAATTAAACATGATACTTTGCTAAAGGCGCATCAATATATTTTGAACAATTGTGATATTGTCGCACCATTCATTGAGTAAGACATTACAAATTAGCTAGTTGTGAAAATTTTGATTTTCTCAAACAATTGTTTTGTTTCTTTATTTATATGTATACATGTTGTAGGAGACATATTACCTTTCTCAAACACCAATATCCACGTGCTACACCACATTTTATTACACGGATTCACAATAAAACTTTTCATGCATGGTTCTCAAACCAAGTAAGTTATCAATGTATCATATTAATTAGAATTTTGATAATACATTTAAGTTACTTTATTTAAATTTCCCTTTATGCCTGTAGGTTCGACAAGATAATAGTTCAAGTAATGAAGAAATTATAGAAGATCTCAAATACTTGGCATGGTTTCCAAATAATATTGGTAGAAAATTTATAGGTTTTATTATCAATGGATTTCGGTTTCATACTAGAGAACTTGAGAAGAAGAGAAAAAGTCAAAACAGTGGGGTAGTTGTAATTGCATAGACTCAAAGTTTTGCCAGTGCTAAAGATAAACATCCTATCGATGGCAATGTGACATATTATGGAGTTTTGAAGGAGATTATAGAATTAGATTATTGCATTGGAAAAGAAGTTATACTATTTAAGTGTGACTAGGTATCAAATGAGAGGGGTTTAAAAGTTGATGATCTTGGGTTTACATTAGTTAATTTTGCTAGACTAATGGATGAAATGGAATCATTTATAATGGCAGCTCAGGTTGAACAAGTTTTTTATGTGCAAGACACTATTGATATTGGTTGGTATGATGTTATTAAGATAACTCCAAGAGACTATTACAACATGAATGAAGAAGAATGTTCTGAAGATATAGGGTCACATCTACAAGGTAAAATTTCAACAAGTGGGTTACTTGATGGTGCTTTGGGTGATACTGATGAGAATATTGTTTAGGCGAGATTAGACACATGTGGCACAATTATTGAAGTTCCTCTAGCATCTATGTGGAACTCAAATGAAATTCTTAATAATGAAGAGAATGGAGAAGCTAACAAGACACAAAATATGGAAGTGGATGATTGGTTTGATTATTGATGTATATGTGAATATCGTTGACATGTCCTTCATGAAATATGAGTTCATCTTTTCATTTGTATCTCTGCCTTCTAGCATGTAAGTTTCTTTGCTTTTTTAATATTATTATCAATCACTATTTTAGTATTTTTCATTTTTTATTCAAATGCAATTTAAATGTTTAAAACCTGTAAGTTATTTAATATTTGGAATTTTGCATATTAGATTGTGGCTAGCAACAAGCGTAAATTCAGACAAAGTCTAGCAACAAAGAGTCATCAAATGCAAGGTGATTTAGTAACATGTTTGCCACTAACTCAATTGTGACAGTTCTAGTATAATCAAACTAATTATAAAAATCAAGACTGCGACACAAATCAAAATTGCTCAGGTATTTACATAATTATAATCTCCATGTTTTAAAAAGGTTTATTATCACTAATAAATTATTTATCAAGGTAATGTTGACAATATTTAACAGTAACAAACAATGCAAGAAAAAGAAGTAGAAGGCTGACCATGTGCAAAGACATTTGGAGTCAATCTAAAGGAAGACACATACATATATTTGTAAACAATGAAGGCCAGCCTATCTAGATAATGCAAATAAGTTAAGTACTTTCTCGGGTACATTAGCACTAAATGGTGTCTACGCACCATTGAATTATGATGACTGGATGTTAATGCCAAATGATTACAAAGAGGATGTGTGGAAAATGATTGAGGTATTTAATTTTTTCTACATGTAGAATTATGTTCAATTACAACTATTATGACACATTTGAAATTATTTCAAACTATTTAATATTCATTATTTATAAACTTCAGGCTAAGTTTGACATTGATCCCTTAGCTAAGGATTGGATAATGATGTCTCTTGCTAAAAATTGGAAGGACTTCAAGTCAAAGGTAAAAGATCATTGGATCAAGACAAGGCAACATGATAACAGGGTACTAGAGGGCCAATTTGATTGGCTATTGAAATTTTGGGAATCGACTAAAGCAAAGGTACATACTACTAAAAAAGATTTTTTTTTCCCTTACTAAGGAACTAATACTGCCTTTCTTTCATGTGAGAAATTGTATTTTTCTTTGTTTACTATATTTATAGAAAAGGGAGGTTGTTGGTAAAAGAAACAGACTCAAATTAAAGTCTGTTCATACTTCATCCATTAAAAGTTTTGCAAGAAAACAAGAGGAAATGGTAATTTATTCATTTAATGTAAATTATAATTAATTATATTTATTTATTATAATCATTATTATTTTACTGAAAATTAATAGAAGGCATCAAGACCAAAAGGTTTGAGCCATCTCGAGCTGATGTATACATTGCTACTAGCACACGTAAAGATGGAAGGCCTATTGATCATGAAACTGCAATAACAATTGTAAGTTAAAAAATTTTATTAAATTTATTTTTGTATGTACATATTAAATTTTTTTTATAATATTATAAATGTTTGTTGTGTGAATATTTATTTTGTATAGGACAAGTTACAAGAAGCTGTTCAAAATCAAGGTGTAGAATTTATAGATTCCTCTTGTCCGAATGATGTTTTTTCTTGAGTTATGGTAGAAGATAAAAGAAAATACGCGCACACATATGGTTTAGGTCCTTCTCTTGCAGATTTGTGGGATCACAAGGATACATGTTTAATGCTAAGGAAGATTGTCTCCAATATCAAAATATCATATGAAGAAAGGATGAGCAGATGGAGAAACAGATTGATACATTAACAAGTTGTTTTGTTAAAATGTCTTCTTTGCTACAAATTAAGTGCCTAGATGTAAATGTAAATGATATAACTAAGGCAATCAAATAGGGTAAGTTTGTGTAGGAATAATTTCTTTAGAGTTTTTCTTATACAATTTTGATTATGTAGTGCAAATATATTGATATCATTATTTTAATATTTTGTTTTCTCTTTTATTTAAGAACATACAACCTTTGATTCTCCAGGCAGTTCCTCACAGCAACAAATTCACTCTGAGCCTAATTGCTAAGAAGTTCATCAAGTAAGTGAAATATTTGATTAAAAGTAACACACAATCTGCATTTCTACTCAGCTTGTATTTTACTATTGATTTAGTAACATTTTCCTATTGATTCTTTTGTCATCTTTAATAAACATATCCATAATTTAGCTGCTCTACTAGTAAGTTAAGCACTTAATCATTCTTATTTATCAATTTTAATTATTTATTAACAAAATATTAGTACTTTGTTATTACTTTTAATGCTTCAGGACCAAGTAGATAATATCCAAAATTTCTCATCTCAAACGTCTATACAAGGTTCAGATCCTGTTAATGATGTTCTACACTCATTCTTACCAATTCTTCATTCTTTAACACCAATGGATAAGCCACAAACCAGTGATGTAAGTTCTCCAATAAAAACTTTAGCCACTTACATCCTGTGAACTTCATTATTCACTCACATAAATTGTTTTAATTTAATGAATATTTAGGTTCACTACAAGAATTTCACAGATTTGTAACAACACAATCAGTTACAAATCCGTTACAAAGTAGAGTTTGTGACAGATTTGTAATGGATTGTGGATGTCACTATTTCTCTCGTCGCAAATATTTTTGTGACGGAAAAGTTATCCATTGCAAAGTTTGCAACGGATTTGCCATGGATGGGCAACAAGTTCGTTGCAAATCCGTTGCAATCTTCTAACAGTTTTATAATAGATTTGCAACAGATTCATTACCAAATCCGTTGCAATTTCCGTTGTAATCTTGTAATAGTTTTGTAACAGATTTGCAACAGATTCATTACCAAATCCATTGCAATTTCCGTTGCAAATTTGTAACAAATTTGTTACGGAAGTTTTAGATCTGTGACAAATTAGTTGCAAGTCCGTTGCAACTTTGCAACATATTTGCAATGGATTTTTTTAATTTGTTACAAATTCAGTGACAAATCCTTTGAAAAGTCGTTTCAAAGTTGCAACGAGTTTGCAACAACCATTCCATTCCATATTCATTGCAAAGCCGTTGCAAATTTGTAACAAATCAGTTGCAAAGTCCGTTTCAAATCCCTTACAAATCCATTACAATTGTTTTAATAGTAAATTTAATTTTCAAATATTTCAATATTTACCCTGCTACATTAAATCTTGATATTTAAATTTTGTAACAAAAAAAAGCTGGATATTCAAATAAAAGTTCTACCATGTTTAACAAAATATAACATCCATAGTAATAACAATAAAAGTGTGTACAAATACAAACGACAAAATAGATCTATAAGTCGAGGTCATCATCATCATCCTCCTCATCTCAGCTCTTCATCCTGCTCCTGATGCTGAGAACTTTGACCTGGTCCATTAGGTAACAATCTAGATTGCATCATCATTCTCATTTGCCTCCACTCACGGCGCATCTATTTACACATTCTCTAGTTCTGTTGGATCAAATTCTGATTTTGCTGCTCCAACTCAACCATCATCTTCTTCATGCCATCCATCTCAGACATGATCTCTGGGGGAATAGTAGCCACTGAAGGTGGTGGGGAAGCTGATGTAGCACCACTAAAAAATGACTCTGGATACAAGCTAGATGCCTGTGATCCAAGACCATAAACTCTCCTTTTCTTTTCTCTACCAGAAGCCTTCAAGTATATAGCATCCATATTAGGTGGGGAAGGCTGTGAACCATCTGATAATGGCTGTGAAACAATCTCAACCATCTTTTGCATAGCATCCTTCATTTAAATTATAATGCTTATTAGAATATGTATAATATAATATGTAAGTAAATCAAATCCTATCAAATAAAGGTAGAACATTACATAAACTATTTGTGCTCGCGAATCAACACATTTTCCTTCTTTACTAATATGAGTCTTGCATAAAATATCAAATACAGTAGGTGGCTTCTGAAGTGACTTCCTCTAAAAAACTAATAATACAAAGAACATTAAATAAATTATTTTATAGTGAAATTAAACTTTATATATCTATATAAAACATTCAACCATTACATATGGGATTCATGCAAAGAGTTGATTACTACATTCAATAACAAACTTATATCAACATTCAATGAAGAAGAATAGCAAATGAATGGTGAATAGATTAATTCAATGACAAAGCTTATTATTTAAATCAAGAAAACAAATCTACTACTTGTTACAATTTCATCTACAAGCCTAGTAAAAAATCACAATACATAACTATTGATGTACAACATAAGAGAATTATTTTCAAATGTAATTGCTTTTGATGATCTTATAATAAATTTAATATGTTTAGCAAATCTAATAGCATACTTAACAAGTTATTTGGAGCGATACCTTAACAAGAATAAATATTAATTCAAGGTGAAGAAGATTAAATAAATTTAAAATGTTTACCAAATCTATAGCATGCTCAACAAACGATTTGGAATCTCCTAGATGCCTGCTCATTTCGTTCCCTTCACCTCCTGTCTCGCTGCGCCGATTGTTAGAGGCTTGCCTAGACTTATGCTTGAATTCATCTTTATTCTAGTATTCAAGCCATTTACTCCAAACTTCATTCTCACCCCAAGCAGGCTTCTTACTAGTCTCTTCATAATACTTGTGCCACCTACATAAATTGTGGCTATATTGCCATCGAGAGACTTTTTCCCAAACTATTTTAACAGTTTCCTCTTCTTTAGGGGGCCAATAATATTTATTTTGCAAAAAAAGAAGAAAGAATTTAATACAATGAAACAAATAATGGCAATAACAAAGCCTAATATGTATAAAATCATACCTTAAATTCTCTCCAATAAAAATCATAAGTATGCTTATCAATTTTGGACCACGTATATCCTTCTTTGTACTGTCTCTCCTTTATTTTCTCAGTGATAAATTTTGAAATTGCATGACCATGCGGTACAAATCTACTAACATAAAACAATTTAGGTTAATAAAAATTTGAATAACTTTATAATACAAAAACTTAATGTAGTTTTGTTATATATATACACTTTCTCTTTTACCTATTTGAATGAACATAAATACGAATTCGACATGAAGTATAAGCGTCGCCGCCCTCAGTGGAAGTATAAATAGAAGGAAGGGGAGCTACTGTAGTAACTGCAACAGGAGTTGAAGTAGTACTAGTAGGAGGCACAGAAACTGTAACAGGAGCACTAGTAGACGGTATGGAAATGGAAGCAGGAGCAGCATTGCTCTGGATAGCACTAGAAGAAGATGACATAGATGATGCTGTAGGCTGAGACTGAGAGGTAGGAGCACCACGCCAACGACGAGTAGGCAAACGATTTCGCCAGTCATATCTATAAAAATATATAATGCTAACAATATTATTATAAGATCATAAGAAATAAATATTTGCAATCAAAAACCAAAATAAGTTTAAAAAGTACATTCTACTTTCAAGAATTGTAACTTAAAAGTGAAATATTCATTTCCACATCAAATTCTATTTTAATCTCCATCTTCTACATCATTGAAAGCATCTAACTCATCCTCTTCTTCTTCGTTGTGTTCATCTTCCTCACTTTTTTCACCTTCTTCCTCTTCCTTTTCCTCAAAATCTATACTATCAATTTCAATGAATGTACCATCAGAAGATTTGAGAGATACTTCTTTGACTTCATTCTCAATTTCATGTATTTGTACTTCATTAGCTTGGAAAGCAGAAACAATTAAAATTGCATTTGATTCAGCTATCTCCACAATAGATCTAGCCTTAATTGCACAAACCATAAGCCAAACATTAGAAAATCTCATCAACGAAGGATATGGTGAATAGAAAACTTGTGCAGCTTGAGTTGTAAGAATAAATGATTCATATTTGTTAAATGTTCTATTCTTGTACACATCAGTGAGCTTATATTGTGGGTGTATTCTGGTACCAATTCTCAATGTAGGATCGAACCATACGCATTTAAATAATACAACCTCTTTCATTGGCCAACCTTCATACTCCAACTTGACTACCTCAATCAGCTTCCCACAATATTCCATCTCGCTAGCACTTAAATTAGATCCCTTAATGCACACTCCACTGTTCATTGTGTACTTCATAGATCCTCGTTTTTCTATGTGAAATTTGTAGCCATTTACATAATAACCATTGTACGTTTTAACCTTATGCATTGGCGTGGCTCCCTTCTATTTGTTAAAAGGCTAAGGCAAATTCTGTTTCCAATAAGGAATGAAAACAACCAACATTGGCCACTCTTCTAATTAATATTTTCCCCTTCAAAAAAAAATCTTATTTTTCATATACTTCTACCGCATTAACAACATCATTAAAAATAAAAATTATTCATCTCCACAAATAAATTAACATATCAAATCAAATCAAATCACCATATCTTTAAAACAAGTAAAAAATTCAAGGCCAATTCATTAACACCAAGCCTTTCCAAAATGAAACTCCATCACCTTTAATGCTTCCTTTCCCACATAAATAGCCACTCACTATTCATTTGTTTCTTAAAAATAAAAAGAAAAAAATAAAGCACTTAGGTCGAATTCCAAAACACCAACACCAATTCATAATTACACACACTCACACACACGCACAAAATAAAGCTTATACTGCACTTTAACATTTCTATCCACAATCTAATCCAACCTTCAGAATCTGATTTTTTTAGAGTTTATGATGTATATATAATAAATCAACTTAGATGAGAGAGAGAGAGAGAGAGAGAGAGAGAGAGAGAAACAAAAACAAAACAATTGTGCTGTTGGGCAAACTTGAATTTTGTATTTGCTGAAAAATACTGATCACTCAAAAAGTAAAGATGGTAGTCCAGATAATGAAAGTCCCCAAGGTAGCCAATTGAAAATCAGAGAAATGAGTAACTAGATACTGCATCATAGAAGTTAAAAGGAATAATGATAAATAACAAGTCAAACAACAATGAAACAAGTAGATAAACTTAAATTACAAGAAGCAAAAAGTAAGGAATATGATCATTTTCAAGTGAAACATTGCATGAATCAGCATCTCATTGCACTAAGTGAAACAGAATCAGTATAATTTTCATATGAATTAACTTATACATAAGTAGATGTTTGTATTAGTTTCAAATTCAGATAAACAATAATTCTAGACATTATATAATGTTATAGTCTCATATAACCTGCAGAAACAATCAATGCTTCAGTGAACTAAAAGAAAAATACCAAAAACCAATCATAAATAGAACATTAAAACATTTAATTTTAGAACATATAAATATTTACAGTAAGCAATAATCCTAGACATGTAGAAATTACAAGAGTGACAATGTTGTGTGCATGTACAATTTAGTTAAGAAATTGCACAACACCCTCTGTGATATGGCACTTATGTGAATTTAAATTAAAGCATGTAAGAATCAATCGTTGAACATGAAAATAACAACCATTTTAAAATTACATTTTGTCTTCAATTTAACCTTTTGAAATAACTAACTTGAATAAACTCAACCCTAACTCATTCTCTTAAGTTCTATAAATCACAAGGTTGGAAAGGAACACATTTTCTAACCACAAAGAGGGGCATGCATGCTAGCATTTTATAACTAATGATAAAGCCAAACATACAATTTACACATTGGAATGCATGCAAGATGGCATTGCATACTATAATAACAATACTTTGCAAGCAATGTAAATTGAATAATACCTATTTCCTTCTGACCAGTCTCTTTTTCTATTTTGGGAGAAAGGTTGTTTTATTCTCATTACATAATGCATATCTAGCCTGTAGAAACAACACATGATAATATGGATGCAATTAAATAACAATACACTCAAGCTTTACACATTATTTGAAAAAAAAATCCATGCATGGGAACCGCAAGGGAACTCAAAAAGTGATAATTTGATGGCAAATCACAAGCAACATAAACACATGAGATCTTTAATACATGAAATAAAGCATGCATGACAAGTGAAAATTCAAAATTGGTAATTTAAGTGAAGCACAATGTGAAGACATGGGACTTAAAAGTGCATGAACTAATTGAAATTCTCTTTCAACATCATCACCCGGTTTGGTTGGTAGATAGATATACCTTTCATGTCTGAGATTATCTGAGCTATTAGAGATCTTCAAGAAAACAAGTAAAGCATAAATAATGAATGGCTTAACAAAGGACAAAACTCACCAAGGACTTTGCTATTGTTTCTTTAAGAACCACCAAACCTAATAAAAGGGCCACCTCAATGAATGCAACAATTGCTAAGTTTGCTAGGTTGGTCATCTTCTTTTGCATTCGATGTTCCTCCCTCGCCATCCCTTTTAGTTCTGCAATGAATGGACCTTGTTAGGTTTCAAAGCATTAAATCTATGCATCTATATTCATGGAAAAAATGAGCAGACCTTGGCCATATCAAGCTTCAGAAACCTAAAATATAAACTCAATATCCCTTATTCTCAACACCAAATCCCGCATTTCCCCTCAAATCCGTCAAAATCTACAATAAATCAAAACAATCGGAAACCTATAAATATAATCCAAATCAGCATTTGCTTACTCCCATGATCTCCCATCAAATCCCGCAATTCAGAACATCCAAACCAAATCAATATAAAATTAAAAAATATATATTCTCAACATTTCACATCAAATCCATCAAATTCCGCAAGAAAACCTGTGAATTCAAAGAATATAAACCTCATTCAAAGAGAAAGAAGAATAATAGATTACCAGAGAAATCGAGACCAAATCAAGATGGATCTAGGGGAAAAGAAGATGAGAACAAAGATAAAGTTTCTCTGGGTTTGCTTCGAAGCCAAAGTAGAGGAGAAGTATGATTGAAAAGAGAGGAAATGGGAATGGGAAGTGGGAGAGGAGAAGCAATGGTTATTGGAGTGCTGCAAAGACTTCCGAGGTGATGCATGAATCGAAAGAGATAGAGAAAAGAAAAGGGTTTTCACACATTAAATTGAGAAATAACAACATTGAAATGAGAAAATAAAAAATACCAGGGAGATTTTCAAGTGAACCAAACAAAGCAAAGTAGAATACTGATCAAATAGAGTCATACACGTGAGTAATACGCGGTTGTCCTCGTTGCAGGTGGCTATTGATTCTAGCACCGTCGAGGGTTCCGGCGAGCTAGGGCAAGGATTGAGCGAGAGAGAGAGAGAGAGAGAGAGAGAGAGAGAGAGAGAGAGAGAAGGAGAACAATGATGGAGAAAGAGGAAAGAGGAGGTCTGGGTCTGTTATGTTGTGCCAGCAGAGAGATTTTAGCTTATACGGAACCGATCAATGAGACAATTAAGGATTTAATTATTGGTAATACTGTTTAAATTTTATCATTTGTGTTATTATTATTTTTAATTCCTTTTTTATTAAAGGATAGCTTATTATTTGATATTCAATTCATTCATTTGGGGCTAAACTTTAATTTAGAAATCTTGAATTTAAAATCTTCCTTTTTAAAAGTCTATTTTTCATAAAAAATTATTGGAAAGTGCCCGGGCTTTTGGTTTTTAATTCTTTGCTTTTTTATCTTGTTTAATTGTTTTGTTTTTATTCATAGTAATGACGACGGAGCAGGGAAATCACTCCTTGAAATCATACGTGGCGTATTCTTATTGGTTAAATAGTGAATAACTAGAAAAAGGATAAGAAAATTCCAATGAGAATTCGCCTCGTATGTGGTTGAGATTTATAAGATGTACGAGCGAGGGTTTATGTAACTTATTCTAAATCTGGTTTCTTTTTTTTTTTTTTTGGATAATAATTTATTTAAATTAGTTAATAGTCAACCATCATATGAGATAAGAGAGAAGAAATACAATGGAAACAAATGGTTTTTTTTTTATCTTGAAACATATATATGGAGATTTTTTTATCTGTATATTTTAAAATGGTTAAAAATCAAGATAAAAAAGTGTTTGGATTTGAAACTAGGTTTTGAAAATAGGAAAAAATTGCTTCTATGATCTAAATCACTAAATTTATAAAATAAAAAAAATTAAAATTTTAAATAAATATTTTTAATTTATAAAAAAAATATTTTTATAATTTAATATTTTCTCATAAAAATATTTTAGAATTGAAAATATTATAAAAATAATTATTTGATTTTAAGTATTTTTTTAAATTTAATTATAATTTTTAAAATAATAAAATTATAGAAATAAAATAGGAAAGTATATTAATTTTACTCTGTTTATTTTTAAAAAAATAATTTCATGGCAAAATCCGTTGCAAATCTGTGACAACTATTGTTGCAAATTTGCAACAAAAACAATCCGTTGCAAATTCTTGTTTCCTATCTGTTTAAAATCCGTTGCAAACTATCTCCCACACTATTCCCTCCATTTTATTGCAATAGAAACGTATTACATTGCAAATTTGTTACAATTCTATTACAAAAACTGCTGCAAATCCTTTTAATCCGTCACAAATCGATTACAAAACCATTATAAAATTGCAACAAATTTATTTCGTTGCAATTATCGGCTGCAAAATTGTAATTTTTTTGTAGTGGGTCAAATGGTTGCAATGGATAGAATTCACAGTAACAATTTAAATGAGGTGATTTATAGATTTTTTAATGCAATTTTAATTATTTACTGCAAACATTTGATTATGATTTAAATATATTTTGGTCTTTTAATTAGAAACATACAACCTCTGATTCTCCTGGTAATTTCTCACAATAACAAATTCATTCAATAAATAATTGTTGTAAAGTCTGTTGTGTAAGTAATATATTTGATAAAAGAATTTTTGTTATTTATGGTTTAGGCATTTCATACAATCTGTAGTGTTGACTATCTAGCGTGTTGTTGCTATTGCTATAGTAGCTTTTCCATGTGAATTTTTTTCTTTGTTTTTGATAAAGAAACCTCATAATTTAGGTTTTTTCCAATAATAAGTTTAGCATTGAGTCATTCTTGTCTACCAATTTTATTTAGCAATTAACAAAAATATTAATATTTCATCATTACCTTTATTATTGCAGGATAAAACAAAAAAAATATCAAAATTCCTCATTTCAAACATCTAAGCGAGGTTCAGATCCCATCAATAACATTCAACACTCCCTATCACCAATTCTTCATTCTTCAACATCGGTGCATAAACATCAAACCATTGATGTATGATATATAATAAAAACTTTAGCTTCTTTATCTTGTTAGCTTCTTCATTTACTCACGTAAATTGCTAATATTAAATAAATATTTAGCATGGGTGGTTGAATTGGCTAGGATTAGTATTGGCCTATTAAATAAGGTGATGGTTTGACCTTTATATATATATATATATATATATATATAGTATAAATTATTTGGTTCAAATATTTTGATATGATTTTAATATATTTTTTTTCTCTTCTTTTAACTAGGAACATACAACATTTGATTCACAATAACAAATTCATTCTTTACCTAATTACTTTGAAGCCCATCAAGTAAGTAAATTGTTTAATAAAAAGTAATTTGTTATTTAAAATAGTATGCGTTAATTAATTATTTTGTTAGTAGTCACATTAATATGAAATTTGATACTATGTACATGCTTGACTTATCTATTTATGATTTAGGTATTTTATACAATTTCTAGTTCTACTTGCTTGTGTTTTACTATCACTATAGTAGCCTTCTATTGTGAATGTTTTTGTTGTTTTTGACAAATAAAACACTTAATTTCAAATTTTCTAATACTAGATAGAGTTATCAACCATTGTAATCCATACATTTTTCTTGCTTAATACTAGAATATTTATGATTTGTTATTACTTTTACTGCTCCAAGGGAAGATAGAAAATATCCATAATTCCACATCTCAAACATCTAGGAGAGGTTCGGATCCTGTCAATGATGTTTTACACTCACTGTTACCAAATCTTCGCTCTTCAACACCAATGCATAGGCATCAAATCATTGGTGTAAGATTTCAAATAAAAACTTTAGCTTATTTCATATTAATAGCTTCTAAATTTACTTATATTAATTTCTTAAATATAATGAACATTTAGGGTCGAATGGCTGCAATGCAAAGAATTGGATGTGACTATTTAAATGAGGTAAGTTTTATGCTATATCTTGCTTTTAATACATACTTCTTTATCTATTTGCCTTACACAATCCATTGTTTAAAGTGGAATGATAGGACTATTTCAATTATTAAAAGTCAATTTTTGGAGATAAATACTTCAGCATCAAGAAATTAGTTGCAGTCTAGGGAAGTAAGTGATAGGCTTTTTTCAATGGTTTGTTTATATTTCAAACTAAAATGTAGATATTTTACTAACTTTAGATCTCTATATTTGTACAGAATCAGGCATCAATGTCTTAAGAAAATCAGGTAGAATGTTGGATAAATGTTTTTTTTTTTAACTTTAAGATTTTTTTAATAATGTAGATAATAGCATGCGTTTTGGCATATATGAGTCTCTATAATATTTATTTAAATTTAGTTGTTTATGGAATAGGATATGTTATTTGCTGCATTAAAAAGTATTAAAGATCACACTATTCATGTAGCAAAAGGGATATTAATTTGTAAGAATCTTGGTATAAGTGCGAAAGGTGAGGAATTAGAATCTGGTTTCTTTGAAGTATATGTTGAGGTAGCTATCAAGAAGGATAAGCCTTTAATAAGATCGTATAGGAGTTACAAAACAATTGGGGATGTTATCAAAAGAGTCATTGCATGGCCTTTTCATTTGGTAAGCTAAAGAGTATATTAAATTAATTTTTTTTACATTGGAAATTAATGTACTGTACTAATTAGCTTGATAATATTATCTATTAAATAGCTATTTTATTATTTATATAATATACTATGATTTATTTTTGTTTTATTTGCTTATGCTTTCAAAACAGGTGGATGGAGTAAAAGATTAATTTGCATATGATGATGATGATTTAAATAGAGAATAGTAATGTTATCTAGCATGGAGGTACTTTGTAGAATAACATTTGGATATGTAAATTTAAAACATGTTTTATGGTTATTTTTCTTGTCATATTGAGCTTTGAAGTTTAGTATTATATGTTGGATTGGTGCAGATTGTCGAATTAAATTATATTTAATTTGTAACAGTTACACATTGGAAAAAGATAACATTTTGGTTTTGTTATTAATTATATTTTATTTTATGCAAGTCAACTTTCTATACGTGCAATATGTGTAATTTATGCCTATTATTTGGTCAAATTAAGAAATTAAAAAAAAAACTTAATATGTTTAGAGGCAAATATAAAAATGTCTATAGTCTATAATATTAAAGACACACATGTGTCTCTAAAAGAGATGATTAAGGACAAATATATTTATTTTCAAAAGGTGGAATAAAGGCTAATGAATTTTTTCCTATACACTATATTTAAAGACTTTCAAATTTGCCTCTGTTTATGCACTAGTAGACGCACGCATATATGTCTCAAAAAGTGTTAATTAAAGGAGACAATATTTGTTTATATTTGCCACTATTTATGCAATATTTGAGGCACAAAAATATGTCTCTAAAAAGGTCATTAAAGGCAAATATATTTGCTTTCAAATGGTTGTATAAAGGCAAATAAATTGTTGCTATAGAGTATATGTAAAGCCATTTGTATTTGCCCCTATTTATGTAATATTAGAAGCATATTTATTTATCTCTAAATGTGGTGATTAAAGACAAATATATTTGTTTTCAAAGGGTTGTATAAAAACAAATAAATTGTTGCTATAGAGTATATTTAAAGACATTTGAATTTGCGTCTATTTATGTAATATTAGAGGCACACATATTTGTATCTAAATAATGTGATTAAAGGCAAATATATTTGCTTTGAAAGAGTTGTATAGAAGCAAATAAATGGTCCCTATAGACCACATTTAAAAACCTTAGAATTAGCATCTGTTTATACAATTAGAGGCAATTATGCCTCTAATATGTCGCTAAATACATTTAGTGACTGAACTATTTAGGACAGATATTTTAAGTGCCTCAAAATCATTTAGAGACAATAAAATAACCTTTTGAGACCAATATATATGCCACTATATCCGATTTGTGTTGTAGTGATTTTTCCAAATTCTACCTTGGATAAATTGAAGGTTACCACATGTTTGACATGTTATCATCTAAAAGCTATTCATATAAAAGAATATGACACTCATCAACAATTAAATCACCATACGCATAGTACCTAGCAAAGGACTTCAACCATGAAAGAGATGGAGACCTTGCAATCACTAGAACAAGATGAATGTAGCAAAATTGTTGCAAATAACATGTGAGAACAAAAGCAATTGAACATCTTCAAATCATATCTTGCCGGACCACTAAGAACAAGTCTATTTGGCATGTTTCTTGGATACCGCTTGTAAAGTTTTTCCTTTAGTTATAAGTACTTCTGGAAGTATTGGTTTTGATATACCAATCAACTTGGAAAAACTCATTTAATGGCTTTTGTGCAATATAAATATTTACAACATTATCCTTCATTGCCCCACTAATATAACCACAGTTAAGTAATAAATCCCCCAACGAGAGATCAAGAGAGAATCGTATATCTAGGATCCCAAGAAGTACTATTACTTCCTCTTCGTATCACTATTTAGTCTATCAACTGTGAGAGTGATATTTTAATTAAATCTAAAACAAACAAAGATAAGAATGCTACCAACAAACTCAAATTGAGATGAAGACTCTGTGAATGAAATAGGCCACAGGAATGTATCCCCTTGGGAGTATTAACAATGCAAGGATGATAATGAAATGAAGTAAGTGTTGGCTAATCTTGGACCATGAGATTCTAATGTCGAATATACCAAAAACCTTAGGTGAATAAACCTAATCCTATACTGGTATCTTGGTCACTCTTACGATTACACTGGGTGCAGGAAACCTTAAACCAAGGGTAAAACCCTAATGCTAAAAGCTATCAACACGTGAAACCTCCACATTAAGATACAATGAATCCCTTTCTAATCTATGAATGACTTAGTACGTGCATATATCCCATTCTACACATACAAGTCAAAATTAATTTGCAGAATCCATCCATAATAAATTAAACATGAAGCAACATAGATTAAATCTAAAGAACAAGTCAACATGCATTAATAAAAAAAGTAATCATCCATACAAAGTTTTCTTTCCAAGGTGGTCTTGGGAGTTTAGTTCCACATGAATGAAAGGAGAGTTACAAAATCAATAAAAGAAGAATAAAATTTATTGTAAAACTCCCTATCCATGGATTAATGATGGTGATGGTAGTTTGTCAGTTTCCAATGATGTTACACACAAGGAATACCCAAAACATGGAGATGCTTCGATTTCCTCTTTGTTGAAACTTCAAAGGTGAATCCCACAAGATCTACATTCCTCTCCCTTTAATTTAAACTTGAAAGGGTCTTCTCCCAATGAGATTGGAAAATAAAAGTGTCTGGAGTTGAATAGCAGCCAAGGATCTGTTCTCAATCCCTAACTTCATCCTTTTATAGTTTTTTAGGCATGCAGCCACCTGTGTGGGCCCTGAAGGCCACATGGGATGTTAAAGGATGGATCTGATGAAGTCTGGGAGGTCATGCCATCTCCATGCAGTGCATGGAGGTCGCATGGTTTTTTGGACATGTCATCTTGGCACTTTTCACTGCTATAATACTTTGTCTCAAATTTCCTTTATTTTAACCCAAATTTGGTTCGAAATGAGTTCTTCTACTCTTGATAACTTTCCCATACTCTGAAGCAAATAAAACCAAATAAAGTATAAAACTAATATTGATCCAATCAAAATATATGTAGTGTGAAATATATATATATATATATATGAGAATATGTATATTTAGACACTTATTAGCAACAGTGTTATCCCAAGAATAAGATAGAAACATAAACTGTCTTAAAATAAGGATTTTTTCGAATTCAAAGATCCCATATGAAGATCAATTAATTTAGTTTGCTTTTCTTTAATTATGAAGATGAGGTTGATAGCCACATTTGTTTATTGTTCACGGAGTGCAGATGAAAGCATGGCAAGTAATAATAAATACTATACAAATGAATGAGTTAAGCTAAATAACTTGTATTGTCTTATATTTATAATTTTAAAAAAAAAATATTAATTTGGCGTTCAATATATGAACAACTCAAAAATTTTTATGCTATTTGATTTTTCATTGCTACAAGAAATTACAAAATTACTGTAATACCATTGGTGTTTAAAAAAATTAATTAATAAAAATTCAACAAAAACATTTAATAATAAATAATAAATATTTTTAAAAAAATTATAAATATATTATTAATAATTAATTCCAAAAATACTTTAAGTAAAAAATTATATTTTCAAAAATGATTCATGAAAATTATTTTTTAATGCTTAATTAATAAAAACTATTCGTAAAACCCTATGGAAAATTATTTCTCGGGAAAATTAGAGGGTACTTTAAAATTGATAAGTTTGTTAGAAAACTGAAAATAGTTTTGTTTCGCAAAATTATCATACTATATTTTTTTTTGGGGGGGGGAAAATATATGAAGTTGTGTTATTATATATATATTATGTTGTACTCTTATCCTATCAGATGATTAAAAAAACCTTATGCTGCATTACTAATATCAAATTTTGTTAATAATCAAAACCAAATATTTTGCAATCTCAACTCAACAAACAACTATAAATAGCTGAATCATCCATGACACACAACAGCAAATATGACTTATATATACCGCATAAATAAGACAGATTTTGCAATCACTAGACTAAGGTGAAGGTGCATGGTAAAATGACTGTAAATTAATATTAACAACAAAACCAATTCAACATCTTCAAATCATATCATTCCACGATTCAACAACCCACTAATTAAAAAACAACAAAGCCACTAATGACCCAAAAAGAAGAGCAAATATATGTGGTTCAAACTAGCCCTTAATTGATGGCTTTGTTGTTGGTTTTTGTTTTGTGACTTCAGCAGTGTTTTTTATTTTGTTTTGCTTCTTTTGTTTTTTACTTGAGTGGTATTTGAACTTATTTGTAACTTGAGTTATTTGATTTCCAAAATTATTTGTTTGATTGGAGAAATTTTGAAATGCTATAAAAACTCTAAACACCCCAGGAAGCATATTTAGTATTATGTTCAAATTGGGCGTAACTCCAAATCCCAACAGCAAATGTAAGTTCAACCAAAACCCATGTAGCGTTCACATAAAGGCTTCTATTCTGGAATGGTGACCTCCATTAACCTAATCTTGAAAAATTCTCATCCTTTCCCAGTTCATTATCACGTTCTGTTCCCTACTTTCTTCAAACAAAGATGATAGATGAGATGGATTTAGATCTGATTTTTTTTTTCCTGCTAAATTTGTGGTGTTTTTCAGACATTCTTATACAATGCCCTATATACATATATATATATATATATCTTCAACGCCTTTGGCTAAGATTGATGATTTTTGTCTCAATATTTGTTTATCTTCGATTTGGTTACATGATTTTATTTTCTATTGATTATACTGGATTATTTAAATTTTTGTTAAGTGTTTGTAGTTTGGATTTATTTATCTTTCAATCTATTTCTGTCGTTGTTTAGTATAGTTTTAAGATTTTTCAATGATATCAATCAAAGTTTAGTTGATTTTGTGCAGACTTAGAAGCGTCTAGGACTTTGAAATGCCATTCTTTGTAACTTTATTGTTGTTGATGCTGTTGAGAGTGCAGAGTCATAGTTATGATATTGATTGATTTATATGGCAAGTTCTTTAACAAATTTTGGTGATAAAATTCCATCTATATTTCAATAACTATGGTTTTATAATTTGGCAAGTAGAGTATCTTTTTGGATAATTATTTTAATGTTTTATTAATATAATATAATATTTAAAATGATTAATATAATAAAAAATATTATGCAAAGTGATATGGGTGACCTCGGCGACCGAGGTTGACCGCATTATACATTTTTTAATATCATATTTATAAATTAAATGTATTCAACAAAACACATAATTTTATAATAGAGCATTTTTGCTTATATTCAATTAAATACCATATTTATCGTATTTCCACTTAGGTTCAATCAAAACACCCCCTTAGTGTAGCACAATCAGCCAATAAAAAAAAATTATAAAAATTTGCAAATGAGTAAAACGCCATTATTTTTTCTTTAATGATAAGCTCTGACAGCAGCATTGCTAGGCTCCAGAATATTCACTAGCATCTTCGTTGAACTTTAATCTTGGGGGACCCTCTCCAACACCAAATGCAGGGTATATATAACCAATGTTTTTAAAACCGGACCGGACCGGCCGGTCCGACCGGAAAAACCGGGAACCGGACCGCCGTCCGGTCCGGGTTAACCTTGGGTTTTGACCAAATTTGAAACCGGTCAAACCCGGATAAAACCGGCGAACCGGCCGGTTGAACCGGAACCGGGAAAAACCGGGTTTTCTGAATTTTTCTTTTTTAAATTAGTTTTTAAATCATGTAACCACAACATAGCAAATATTTTATTTTATTTTATTTCTTTTTCTTTACTTATTATTTATAAATAATTATAAAATAATACCAATGTCTTCCTCGATATCTATTTTTTGTGTGGGTTCGGCTTCGGTTCATTACAACATCTTCTATCCGTTACTTTTTAATATGTATTTAGATTATGTTTTAAATGATAAAGATTTAAACTTAATTAATATTTTTATAGACTTTCATATGTATAGATGTTGTTGTTAATTTATTAAATTTTGTGCAGTTTTAGATATTTTTATTTTGAAAATTTGAAAAACTATATAGGATTATATATTTTTTGCTTGATCTCAAATTAGTTTTGTTGTTATGATTTTATCTTTTATATATATTATTTCATTGTTATAAAAAAATATTTATAATTATATATATATATATATATTTATATTTATATTTATATTTATATTTATATTTATATTTATTTATTTATGACGTCATCCGGTCCAACCGAAACGGGTCATCCGGTCGGACCGACCAACCCATGACCCAAATATGTGACCGGTTCGCTTCCCGGTCCGGTTTTAAAAACATTGTATATAACCCATTTGTGCAATATGAGATCATTAACACAATACAAATTTATGTGGGTTCGGGTTTAGTCTTATCACATTTTGATCCATAATTATGTCATCCCATTCATGGCCGTAATCATCTCAATCCACTGAACCCATTTAACAATCATGAAGTGGGTAATAGTAATGCTCGGAGATGGAAATTAGTGGAAGGGTCAGAAAAATATTTTTAAGAAAGGCAAATTGTTTTTAAAGGTACTAAAAATCTTATTAGATAAAAAGTAAAAAGAAAAAAAAATATTAGATTTTTATAAATATTTTCATAAAAATATATATTTTTTCAAATTACTTTATATTAATTTTGAAAAAACTCAAGTTCTCCAACAATAAATTTTACAAAAAAAAAATAAAAAATTATTACTATATAACCAATTTTATAAATATGTTTGTCTAAATCTATAATATTTTTAGACTATATATACTAATTAGTAAAAAAAAAGCAACTCACTAAAATATAGACTTTGCCAAAATATATATATATATATAAGAGGGGGACCATGGCCCCTCTTTGTCCTTCCCTAGGTCTGCCCCAGGGTAGAATGATAATATTTATATTTTAACATTATGCCATCTCTTAGTGTTGTGGTATTCTTCAATAATAAATAAATAAATAAATATTATTATGCCAACACTTATTTAGTTTGGTGGCAGAGGCACTTGGCTATGCATGGCAAGTGTGGGTTCAAAATTTTGTGGCGTGCACTGTTTATATGCTATTCACTCACTTTTTATAGGCATAAGTATTATTTATACGACTGTTTAAATAAATTTCATTCGGTTTCTTATGGAAGGAGTTGTTTTGCTCCTCTCCAACGTTGTATGGCAGGGGATTTATTGATATGGTATAGTTCCTGCAAATCTTCTAGGCATGCATGTGATGGACTTTCATTGTATCATTTGCTGCCTTGCCGAGTTAATAAATCCCTTGGAGGTTGATAAAGCACCTTAATTTGTGCACCTCCATACCTACTTGTACCTTGACAAGCCCTTAAGTAAAGGATGCTTGTCCCTTATTGTCAAAATAATAATAATAAAAAAAAATATTTATTATTATTATTATTATTATTAAATTAAAAAAAGATATAGGTTAATAATGTAATTTTTCCCCTACATTAATTAATTATCATCTTTCTTGACGGGTAAATTAAACACATGGCCACAAAAGTTTTGGGTTTATAACGTTATGGTCAAAAAATTATTTTTTCCTAACGCAAAGACTATAAAACTTCACTCTAGCGCTCATAAATTCAAAATAGATTATTTCCGATGAGCGAGCACATGTGGCATTGATGTGTATGGTGAGTTAGTGTCATGTGTTTTATGGGTTTTGTATTTGAAAAAAAATTGTTTTTTTGTCAATGTTATAAACCCAAAACTTTTGTGGTCATGGGTGCAGTGTAATTTAACCCGCACGCTATCTATGCCCATTCACCAGAAACTATCCAGTTTAGCCATAGCGTTATAAACCTCAAACTTCCATGACCATAGATGTAATTTATTTTTCCTTTGACACTTTATAAAGAAACCCCTTAAAGTCATTTGCCAAGTTAGAGAAACCTTTAAGGTCCCGTGAATTTTGTGACGTTTAATTTCTTCTTTGTATGTTTTCAGTCTCAATTTTTATCCTTCCAACAAAAGATTTTCATTCTTATTTCTATTCCCATTTCCATTCCATCCAATTTCATGAACCAAAAGCCCTGCATCAAAAAATTTTAAAATGGACTCTAATTTATTTAATAAAAAATAAATTTTATTTAAAATTTTTTATGACAAATTCATATATGAGATCTTTATTAATACTTGTAGATGCTAACATAACTTATCATTATTATGATAAATGAGTATACTTTAATTTTCAATTAAAAACTCAATAGCAAAGGAAAGAAAAGAACAATAAAAATAAAATAAAAAATTATTGATTTATAGTGAAAAAGATGTTAGATATGGGAAAAAAAATGTGCAGGCCTTTAGAGAAGATAAGGTAAAAAATATAAATTTATAAAAATTCAGTTGTTAGAACATATGAAATTGATTAATATTATTTATTTATTCATTTATTCATTAATTATCTGTTATATATATTTTTTACATTTTTAATTAAAATTTCATGTTTAATTATCTTTTGGTTTGAAATGTAAATTTTATAGAATGGTTGTTAGGTCTGATGAGAATGTTAAGATTGATATCAAACTATGTTAAGAAAGATCGATTAAGAAATAAATTTATTAGAAATAAACAACATACTCAATGGTTATTGTTAGGCTTAGCTTGTTGTTGGTTAAGTTATAATTATATTCTCAGCAATGGGCTATACATCACTAGTTGATAATTTTCTTGATTAAGACGAATGGTCCAGATTGGGTGAACTCTAATTGTGATATTGTTCCAAAAATAAAAAAGACAAGCCTGTGCTTCTCCCGTGTCATTTTTATCATGTGTCATGTTAGAAATATTTGCAAAATATGTAAGAATAATGTCACGTACAATTTGGATATAATTCAAATTTTATAAATTAATGATTTAAATAGTTAGTTATCAATTTAAAGAGACACAACCGTTAACAGTTAGAAGAGATGCATCTGTTTTTCGTTTGAAGAAATGTGGTCGTTATTGCTTTAAAAGATGTGTCAGTCATGATTTAATGAAAGGTGTATCCCCTTATCTCTTGGATTTAAATAAGATAATCTCTTACCTTATCTTAGAGAATTCATTATCTTAAGATTTCTAACAATTTGCTACTCTCTATTGTGAAATTCAAAGATTGAATCTGTGAGTGCGCCATAGATTCGATTAGGGCTTCATTGTATCATGAAGGCTATTTCTACTTTCCGATTTACATACCAGATTAGGAAGAAGAATTAAGCCTAAAGATTGCTAGATTAGGAAGAAGAATTTCGTAAAAGCTTCAAGGGGTGCTGCGAATTGCCATTCTCCTTTAGTGGAAGAATGATACACCCAATTCTCTAATGCATCTATAGGCCTCAATAGTATCCCCACTCTATAAATATTCTTTAAACAAATCTGAAATTTTCTTCTTCATCTCTTCTATCATGAAATAGTGAAACTGGGTCTGATACTTGCAATGGAAAACCAGGCATCATAATCACTTATATTGAAACTTCTAAAAAAGTGGCAAATGATCAATTGATAAGCTTTAGTCAGATGATGAAGGGGTTTACAAGACTTGTTGAGAGCCTTGATGACCTTACCCTTGATATAACTTCTACAAAAAGTGCTTTCCAGCTGCTGGTACCAAAAGCAATTGACGAAGTATAGTTTGACTCTTCCTTTCTAAAGTCTTCTGGTGTGGATGGAGATCAAAATGATGAAGATGCTGATAAAGTAAGAAAATTCAAGGAGGAAGCTAGTACCAAAATCTTTGAATATTTTCCATCTAATACCAAATGTTGGATTTTAATGAAAAGGAATAGGACAAAGTAATAACGAAAAACATAAGGATTAATTTGCATTAGTTTAATTGTGTACTCACTTGCTTTTAAATACGACATACAAAGCAACAAAAAATTATAAAATCTAAACTGAAAACATAAACAATAAGGAAATTTAACAAGATTTTGACTACGATAATGAGAACTTTGAATTATTCTCCAACACACTTTCTTAATTTAAAGTTTTCAAAATTAATAAATACATAAATAAATAAATAAATTTGAATTTGTAGAGCAGTTCTCTAAATGAGAAACTTTGTGAAACACATCTCTCCAAACTACAAACTTCATGGAGTACTTGTCTTCAAACTTCTAAAAAATTTGTAAAACACCTCACTTCACTAGATGAAGCACTTCTCACCAACTAATTCAAAAATGAGTTTCTTCTTTTGCTTTTTCCTCTGCATAATCCCTCATTTGATTGAGTGTTAGATTATCTCCCAAAGCTTGTATGATCCTGTCATCTTCAACTGATTACCACAAACCAAGCCCCTTCAAATAAGCCTTCATCTTGATAGCCCAACGAGTTTGGCTTTAATCAAACCCCGACACTCCATCTTGATTGAAATCTCCACAATTTTTTATGATTTGGTATCAGATTTCATGTTGAGGAAGAAGCAAAAGCTCCAAGGGCCTCAACATTCATTATTCTTCATTTCCTTTACATCTCTTCTTTGTTTCTTACTCCCACTATTTTGGGGATCAAAGCCATTAGATCTTAAAAGACATGTGGATGATCAACATGGCTACTAGCAATATGTCCACTATTTCATCCGCAATTTTTAATGGTGAAAATCATCAAGTTCAGGCTGTCAAGATGAAGGCTTATTTGAAAAGGCTTGGTTTGTGGCAAACAATTGAAGATGAGAGAAGCGTATAACCTTTGGGAGACAATTTGACACTCAGTCAAATTAGAGCTCATGCTAAGGAAGAAGCAAAAGCTCTAAGGGTTTATCTTTTATTCATGCTGCTATCTCAAAATTGATTTTCACAAGAATCATGACTTGTGAAACAACTAAGGAAGCTTGGGGCATGCTAAAGTAACTATATCAAGGCAATAACAAAACAAGACGAATGCAAGTGTTAAATCTCAAAAGAGATTTTGAGATTCTAATGATGAAATAAAAAGAGACCTTACAAGCTTACTTTGACAGGTAGATGAGAGTGGTGAATAAAATTAGGCTGATGGGAGAAGAGCTACCTGATAGTAGAATAGTGAAAAAGTGTTCTTAAGTTTGCCCGAATGGTTTGAGGCAAAAAAAATCATCTTTAAAAGATTCAAGAGATATTAGTCAAATAACTGTGCTAGAACAAATTAATGCTTCGTAAGAAACAAATACTTTAAGATCTAATGGCTCTGATACCAAATGTTGGGAGCAAGAAACAAAGAATAGATGTAGAGAAAAAGAAGAATAATAAAAAAACAATATTTATTGAATTGCAATCCTTAGTTACATATATATATATATATATATATATATATATATATATATATATATATCATATATTTGCATGCTATTAGCTAGAACCACTATACAAAATTATATTTTTAGTGATAAGCAAAGTAGTTACTAAAAGTAGTAATTTTTGTCACTATTACTGACAGTGTCCAATTTTTGAGGTCGTCA
The DNA here is from genome assembly GCA_020875875.1 of Dioscorea alata. Lineage (NCBI taxonomy): Eukaryota > Viridiplantae > Streptophyta > Magnoliopsida > Dioscoreales > Dioscoreaceae > Dioscorea > Dioscorea alata. The sequence continues at coordinate 22,097,297 of CM037011.1, forward strand.
CCTCTCTTCACAAGTATCTATGTAGTGAATACAATAGTGACCACTTCAAAAATTTGGCCACAATTAGACAAAAATTTGTGGCCAAATTATTGTCACTAAAAACTTCAATATTTGTGATAAAACTATGTGACCACAAATAGTTAAAATTTTGTGGCTAAATAGTTATCACTAAAAACATTTGTGTTTGCGATAAAACTATGTTGTCACAAAAACCTTTCTATTTGTGATAATTTCGTTGACACAAAAAAATATGAAATAGTGATGAATAAAATGGTCACAATAGTTTATTTTATTGTGACACCATTGTTGACACTAAAATGATTTACAATGGTAGCAAAAGATTTTGTCAAAAGTAATATATTTTTATTTGTGACCAATACTTCGTCACTAATATTATTTAGAGATAGTGTTATAAGTTTATTATTGTCACAAATAAAATTATAAAGTTAATAATAATATTGTCACTAAATAAAATATTTAATATTATATAAAAAATAGATAAATATCACTAAAAAGTACAAAATTCTTATTTCAAATATATAAAACTAGAAATTTAAATATCCAAAAATACAATTATAAAATTATTCTAAATTATTCTCTAAAATAAATTTGGAGATGAAGTACTTTACTATGCATTTGAATCTTCTATTTTGCTTTTTAAACTTAACTTCTGCTAGAATTTAACTCCTTTTTTGGGACTTTAACGTTATTTCCTCTTCGTGATGCTTATTTTGCATATTTAGAAAAAATAAAAATGTAATAAAATAATTTAAAAATTTAAAAAAAAAAAATCCAATTCAATTACAACTATCATACCATTTTTTCTCAATTGAGAAGAGACAAATTCAATGTTGCATTTGACTTTTTGTTGTTTTAAATAAATAAAAATTTATAAAAAAAACCACACAATTAAAATATAAACAACATATTCCTACTATGAATCTAAGATTCAAAGTGCCAAAAATGAAAGCATTAACAAACAATCACCATTGAAAAAAAAAATCTAATAAACCTAATATTGAAGATAAAAAAGACAAAGCCAAACAACAATTCTCTTATTCAATGCATAAACGAAGCAAAAGAATTTAAGAAAAGAAAAAGAAGCAAATCTTGTAACTATCAATGATTTGCATCTCTACATCTTGCACTAGTTGAGTCACTTTGGTTCTCCGAATCAAATAAAACCAAATCATTGTCATTGGTTTCATTAGCCACATGAGTACTCAAGGTTTGTCATCTTAGTTTATTCCTTTTATATGTTAAGTTCATTGAAGATATATATATATATTTAATTTTTTTTTTAAATTACATTATCTAGATTTTGTTTTGTGGGATTTGGTAAATATCTATATAATTTTGATTTTAATTTTTAAAATTTTTCTCTAATACTATATATCCGTCTAAGTGAAAGGCCTATTTTCTAAGCCTTATAATATAAATTTTGAGTATGAGATAAAATATAATTTTAAAAACCTTTTAAATTTTATTTATAATTACTTAAAATACCTAATAAATTTTTAAAAAATACATAAATCTTGAGATTGGGTAGAAAAAATAGACTTTTTAATATTTTTATTAAAAATATAATTTTTACAACCACATATACTAATTTATAAAAGACTACATACACTCCATGTTTAAATTTTTTGTATTTGATTTTTTTTAATTATAGTGACGACAATATGTCTTGTCACAATTACACATCATTCTCTTCAAAAAATTTTGACACAAAATCTTATTTGCTTTTCATAACGAATATTAGACATAAATTTTTTTCCCCACTATTAATATATTAAAAGTAACGACTTAATTGTGACATATTGTAATAGTGACAAAAACATAAGTTATCACAATTAATCTAAACAATAGTGTTGCTTAACTTTTTGACACAAAAACCTAATATTTATGACAAAATAATAGAAAATCACAAAAAAAAAATTGTCACTAAAAATTACAACTATTGTAGTGAACTAACTCACTAAAAATGAGGGCTTATTCGAAGTGTAGAGAGAAGTGTTCCATAAAGTTTGAAGTTCTTGAAGTTAAAAATTATGCAACTTTAAATCAAGAGAGAGTGTTGGGGTTTGATTAAACCTTCACATATCAAGTTTAGTAGTTGATGTGTCAATAAAACATATGATGTTAAGAATGAGTCTTTTTTATTGGTCAACATAATAAATATGGTTTGTTATATATTTCCCTCCTAGAAAATCAACGAAGCTTAGGAATGACATTTCTTCCTTTGTGCAAACAGAATTGGAGTCTCTATTTGAGACATGGCAAGGAGCTCATGCGGAAGTGCCCACAACATGGATTCCTCGAGTAGACGATCATTCACACTTTCTACAATGGGTTGAATCCGAGCACCAAGCAATTGCTAGATGCAGCGGCAGGAGGTACCTTAGGAAGCAAGACCCCCGGTGAAGCCCGACACCTCATTGAAGAGATAGATTATGAATAGCTATCAATGGAACTCAAGGGATAGGAAGAATGTTGCCGGACTTCATGAGATAGATGCAGTTACATCATTGGCAGCCCAAGTGGAATCATTGAGTAAGAAGTTGGACACTCTAACTTCACCAAGAATGGCGCCCATCACGAATTATAATGGATGTGGGGGAGGACATGCTTCTAGTGATTGCCCGATTGCAATTGGCGGTACTTCTTCTTCGGTTGAGCAAGTGGATTTTGTAAGCAATGCATTCAGAGGTCAAGGGAATCCCTATAGTGGTACCTAGAATCCGGGGTGGAGGAATCACCCTAACTTGTCATGGAGCAACTAAGGGCAACAAAAGAGTAATATACCACCGGGCTTTCAACAACAACAAGCACCGAATTTGGAAAACCTGGTGTCGGGGCTAGAGAGCAAGATGACCGACTTAGAGAAGGCACTCACAAGGTTTGTCCAGTCATCGGATGCAAGATTCCAATCAGTAGAGTCGACACTTCGCAACCACACCGCATCGCTACACAACTTGGAGAACCAAGATAGCCAAATTGAGAAGTCTCTATCCGATAAACCTCAAGGGTGTTTGCCAAGTAATACGGAGGCAAATCCGAGGGAAAAATTGAAGGAAATTTTTTTGAGGAGTGGCCGAGAGGTTGAGAGTAGTCTCTCTCTCAAGAAGATAAGTGATGAAGCACCCAAAGTTATGGAGGTAGAGGAAGCATCTAAGGAGAAGGAGGTGGAAGCCCCACCTTACTAGCCAAGAATTCCCTATACTTCGCGCTTGAAGAATGATCAACAAGATGAGCAGTATAAGAAATTTTTGGGGTTGTTCAAACAGTTTCACATCAACATTCCATTCGTGGAGGCGTTGTCACAAATTCCCAAGTACGCGAAGTTCTTGAAAGACCTCTTGACCAACAAGAAGAAATTGAAGGAGAGTACATCGGTGATTCTAGATGCCACTTGCTCGGTGGTGTTGCAAAAGAATATGCCGAGCAAGAGGAAAGACCCTGGGAGATTTATCATTCCATGCAACATTGGTGATTTGGGGGAGGAGATGTCATTGGCTGATTCGGGAGCAAGTATAAACGTCATGTCTTACTCATTCTTTCAGAAGCTAGGCTTGGGAGAGCCTAGGCCCACTCGGATGACACTTCAACTAGCCGATCATTCAGTTAGACATCCGAGGGGTATCATTGAAGATATGCTTGTCAAGGTGAATAAATACATCTTTCCTGTATACTTTATAGTGTTGGATGTGGACAAGGATGTCGATGTACCGCTGATTCTTGGAAGGTCGTTCTTGCGTACTTCCATGGCATTGATAGACATGGACGGTGGAAAGCTCACTTTCAGGATTGGAGACGAAAAGCTCATCTATCCCCTCGCCGAAGCCATGAGACATTCTCTAGACTTTGATGATACTTTGTACTATCTTGACTCTATTGATGAGCTTGTGAATGATTATGTGCAGGAAATGATGAATCAGACTCGTATGAAGGGTGGCCAAACCAAGATGGGGAGATTGAAGATGTTCTATCACTTGGTCTTGTGGAGAAAGTGGAGCTAACCCCGGGAATCATGAAGAAGATGATCCGGAAGATGAGGAGATCGAGGAGGCACCACAAGAATAGCCCCAACACAAATGGGGATGACCATTCAAGGAGTAAGGGTGTTTCGCCCTTCTGTGATAACAAACTCGATAACTCCCCCTCTACCCTACAAAAATTATGTTCTGCATGCTTTCAGATTGTAGGAAAGAGGGCAACTTTTATTCATGAACTCCCGTGAGGTAAGGCGAGGTACGTCAAGCTAAGTGACATTAAACAAGCGCTTCTTGGGAGGCAACCTAAGCTTTTACTGTTTTTCTAGGACTTAGATTAGTAGTAGCATGAATAAAAGTTTTAGTGTTGGTGTCTTGTTCATACATGCATGTGCTATGATTTTCTTGTGGATCTTTGATGTTTTCTTGTGCCTAAATGCTGATTGAAGAAGTTTTGGGTCGTTTGAATGTGTTTTCATGGATCTCTGGTCTTAATTTCATAATGTATGCAGAATCTAAACCTTGTATTTGATTTCTGAAATTTTTCTACATAGCCTGTAATTTTTCTAAGTCATCCAGAGAAAACACACGCCCGTGTGGAATTTCCACACGGCCGTGTGAACCATCTCAGAGCTCATCCTGAGTGTCACAGGGGCCGTGTGACTGCCCCTATGAACGACCCTGTGAAGGGCACACAGCCGTGTGGAATTTCCACACGGCCGTGTGAAATCTTGCAAAACTTCAACTCTCATTCCGAAGAGTCCACAGGGGCATGTGGATACCCTTGTGAGTGCTCATGTGTTAAGGCACACGGCCGTGTAGAATTTCCACACGGCCGTGTAAAATTCTGCAGAGACTTCCCTTCCATCTCGAGAAAACACAGGGGCGTGTGGCTACCCCTATGAGAGAGCTTGTGAAAGGCACACGGCCGTGTTGAACACTTAGAGTTTTCTTGGGAGATCCAGAAAAGCTACAGGGGTATGTGGGTGCCCCTGTGGCCGCCCTTGTGTCTTGGCCAGGTTGGGCATACGGCCGTGTGGAATTTCGACACGGCTGTGTGGTTGTGGGTAGTAGCCTTAGGCATTTTTCCGAGAGCACACAAGGGTGTGTGACTGCCCCTGTGAAGCTCCCCTGTGAAGGCACATGGCCGTGTGGAATTTCCACACAGCTGTGTGGGGGTGTTTTGAGAGTAACCAAAGAGAACACAAGGGTGTGTGACTGCCCCTGTGAACCTTCTCAGTAGAGGCACACGGCCGTGTGGATGTGCATAAATCCAAAAGCCGTGACTTTCTCTCAAGATCTACTCGGTTTTTCATTTGTCCATACCTCTACACACTAAAAGAACACTCCCCACCCTATTTCCGACCTTCTCCCACTTGATTCTGCAGGTTTTCAGAAGGTTTATGTGCTGGTTTTCAAGCTTTTGAGTCTCACATCTTCAGTAAACACTTTTCTCCCATTTTACTTCGTCAATCTTGATTCTTTTGATTCATTTTGTGAATTTCTGCTTGATTTGCATGTGTACGTACTTATTACATGAATGTGGAAAGTTTCATGGTGTTTAGAAGCTATTTGTATAGATTATTGGCCTCACGTCCCTGCGGCTGTCGCGGCCTGATGATCCACATGGGCGTGTGGAATTTTCACACAGCCGTGTGGATTCCTGCAGACTGAGTTTTGAAGTGGATTTAATCGATTTTCTTTTCAATTATGTAGGAATGGCACCCCTATCCAAAGCGGCCAGTAAACGTCCTCGTGAGCAGTCTTCCCCAGTAGAGCAGATTGATTTTGCTATCCCGGAGCATTAGACTCGATTTAAGCGGCTGTCGAAGCTACGATTTGGCCAGTCTCGGTTCCCAGATATTAGTGCACTGAGAGGGATACAGTTAGGGAACGAGCTTGTCGATAAGGTGGATGAGCTATTGGCGGTAGGAGGTTGGGACCGTTTGCTTTCGATCAGAGAACCAGTCATCCGCAGCCTTACACTTGAGATGCTCTCCTCGTTTGAGTTCGATAGAGGCTACAGTAGCTTTGGGGACGTGGATACTATTTAGTTCCGAGCATTTGGCCAGAGTCACAGCATGAGTGTGAGCCAATTTTCGATCAGATTGAGACTATATGAGGAGGCCTACACTAAGTCAGAGGAGTATGAGCAGCTTTTCACTGGCTACCCCGGGACATTGACACCTCAAAGAGCCTACAGGGCATTATGCGGAGAAGGTCAGTACGAGCCGGGCATCTCCAAGGCGTCATGCCTTTCCCAGCCTGCCTACAGATATTTACACTCCATATTGAGCAGATGAGTGAGTGGAAAAGGCAATAGTACAGGAATATTGAGCCGACAGGAGTTGCTTTACTTGTACTCCATGGTGCAGGGAGTACCACTTCACCTGGGGCATTTAGTAGCTGATTATCTGCGCCACCAGGGCCAATACCCCAGGGTCGGAGTGATCTTCTCAGGCCCCTATGTTACCAGACTCATCTTGGGGATGAGGTTATTGGACGGCATTAGAGGGGCTGAGAAGACCAGTATATCTGCTCCCCTCAGCCTGGAGACACTGAGGCAGATGGGTATGATCCACAGAGGAGGACCAGGAGTGTATACATTGATCATACCCCAGACAGAGCAGGCTGAGGGATCACAGCCGACTTTCGAGCCACCTCCCGCGTAGGTTGAGAGCGAGGTACCTCCCACAGCACCGGAGCCACCTCTAGTGCGCATATTTTCGCCTTCTCGAGGCCAGGACAGATTAGAGCGCCTTCTAGAGAGTGCTATGGGTCGAGGTTAAAGCTACCCAGGCTGTACAACACACTGAGGTCATGGCTCAGTTTTGCAGTCTTCATCAGCTATTAGAGCAGGCTGTAACTTCACCATTTGTGATGCGACCTCGAGCCTCCCTTGCGTCACCTGCATCGCCACCACCTAATCCACTGGCACTAGCAGAGCCTACAGCAGCACCTGAGCAGACAGCACAGGACACCGACGCTGAGTCGTCGTAGTTTCTTTTATTTTTCTGTCATTTTTGTATTTTTATTTCGTAGTTTGGACTTGTAGCACTCAGAAAGGATTCTCCTTTTGAGTTTATTTTCTATTGTATTTATCTTTTTCTCGAGTTGTATTTCATTGCTTTATCTTTATATACACAAGTTTTATTTTGATTTTTCTTGAGCTACACTGAACCCCTTGTGTTTGTGTGCAGATAGTCTTGGATGTTTGGAATTTGAGGAATAGTCATAGGCATGGTCATTGGACCATGTGTGCTCCACAACCCATTGAGACTCAACTCTAAATGAGCATAGCTCCATCGAACGCAACATTTGGAGTTCAGGGGAGTAATGTTTTAATTGCCCACAGCCGCAATAATTGTTTCAATTGCTATACTTTTCATTGTGCTTGCGTGCTTACATTGGGGACAATGTACATCTTAAGGGTGCGTGTGTGGGGGGGAGGGGAGTTCACATTGCACACACCTTTACTTGTGCGTTCAATTGCTTATGCTCATGTAGCCTGTGGCGGTTCACCTTAGTTGCAACGGTTGTATTCTTAGAGTTTAGGAGAATTTTCAACATTGTATCCTATCATGCTCTAGTTTCTACTTGAATTTTAGGGAATTTTTGCTCGATTATCTCATATTGCACTACTCACTCTTGAAATCTTTTGGAAACTCAAGCTCAATGTTTTTAAGGACTAGTTTATCATTGTTTTAGTGAATTCTTAGTTTTGTTTTGAAAAATATATATAAAAAAAAAAGACATGTGAGCTTGTAAATATTTGTTTAGTTTTAATTGTGCATTTGGGGTGGAAAGAGCTACCTCCTATGAAGTATGTAGCTACTCTCATAAATCAGATACAAGTTATGCCCTAATGAGAGAAAGAGCTATCTCATGGGATGCGTGAAAGCTACTACCCCGGTAGAAAGAGCTACTACCTCAAAAGTGTGAAAGCCACCTTTGGCGGCCGCCTAGGAAAGGGCTACCTTAGAGGTTGTGTGAAGCTACTACCTCCCTACTTTTGTATATAAATAAGTCCTTTTAACAAGAGTTTGAGGAGTACTTTTTGGGTTAAATTGAGTGAGTTCACACACACTTACACATCATCGAGGTGTTGTCCTTTTTTATTCAAGTTTTTAGCTAGAGCAATGATATCTTTATGCGATGTTTTGATTTTCTCTTATTTGTAGAATGCTTCTTTTGCATACTTTTGGTGAACCTAAGGCCGAGCACTTTCAATTGTTCTTTCCAAGTACTTTAATGTTTTATTTTTGCTTGAGGACAAGCAAAAACTTAAGTGTGGGGGAGTTTTATAAGTGTTCGTGTTATAATAATACGAAGTGTTATTGTGTTACATTAAGCATTAATTTTCTCAGATTTAATCATTAATTGGTGTGCATTTGTGTTCTTTTGTGCATTGTAGGGTTGTGGAGTAAGCTTAGAGAAGAAAGAGCAAAGTTAGATCATGTTCGTCATTGTTGGGGAGTTCTTGGACCAAGCAAGGAACAAGGCATGAGTTTAGACTTGTGGGTGTGTGCCAACCTCCTTTGGAGGGGCACAAAGGTAGTCACATTCACAAAAGTCTAACCCGTGTAGCATTGGAGAACTTCGTCAATGAGGAGAATGAAGCAATTGACATGATCTACTGTTGATTGTATGCCCAATTCAACGGCCTCGATAAAAAATGATGAAATCGGGAACATTTGATGCACAAGTACTATAGCAATTAATGTAGTAGTTTGCTGTTCACTGCACGCCAGAAAACCGATTCCAGAAAATCTACACAGCCGTGTGGATGCTCGAAGTTCAGCAGTGACTCAGCACTATTTAAAGGACTTTTGGGGACTTTTTGAGGTATCTTTTTCGCCTATCTTCTGGAGAATTACGGCTAGGGTTTGGAGAGGACTTTGTGGAGGATTGGAGCGAGCTCTCTGCATCAACATCAAAGCTCGTTGGAAGATAGCTATTGGGGGAGTTTTCGTCGGTATCGATCCGGCGAGGTGTGCCCTAGGCTTGACAAAAGGCTTGGTGGAGAGGACGGAGCGACCTTACAAGACCATCGCCACGAATCGCAAGGGGTTTTCATCTATGTTTATCTTTCTTTTTTATTCATACGCATTGATAGATTTGTATAGCTCCATGGAGAGTTAAACCCCTTGTGGGTGTTTCGGACTTGTAAACCCTAGGATGATATTGTTTCTATGACATGTTATTATGCTTTCTTAATTGATGAATTTAATTGAGTTTCAATCTTGATTGCTTCTTGTATTGATTTTCCCTTAGATGTGACACTAGGGTTGAGAATCATCTAGGTTGTCCTTTGGAGGTGTGACAACTCCTATAGGATTTGACTACTCGAGATTGGAGAGGGTCGAGAGGGTGAGTCGTGAGGTAGCGAAACGTCCCCTTTCCCCTCCAGTGTGATTTTCCCTACTTTCGTGTTCCAATAGTTCTTAGGGGTCAAAATAGAGCGAAGTGCTAGGAGATGAACTCCCCTGGGGGCTTAGTTGCGCAAGCAACAGAGTGAAGGGTTGTAGTGAATCATAGTGCTGGGGCTTAATTGAGACTAGGGTTCTTTCACATGGACTAAAGGGTTAGGACTACACTTAGGAACATGATCTATCACTTGGAATCCCTAGAAAGTAAAGCAATCCCACGTAGTGTGAGGCTTAGGACGATGGACTCCCTTGGGGATTAGTTGACAGGTCAATGAGAGTTAAGGGTTGTAGTGAAACCTAATGCCGGGCATAATGTTGGGTTTAGTCACGATTGATCTTAGATTTGGGACTGTGTGCTTTGGGATGTCCACGACACATTAAACATCAATATAAGAGTATAATACATTGTCTTGCACTAGAACATTAGTCCTAGGAGAAGCTCGTCCGGATACCCTATTTTACACTTGATTGTTCTTCTCTTCATTTTTTACTTGCACTCTCCTGTCTTCCATACTTCTCTTCCATTTTCTTATTTCTTTTAATTACTCTTGCACACACATATTGATTCTTCTCACCACCGTATTTTCGCACTAGCTAACTAGCAAATTCTTTTGTCTACAATCCCTACTCCCTGTGGATTCGACTACCCTCTCACCGGGGTACTTTATTACTGTGACAACCCGTATACTTTTGGGCCCTTGTCAATGGCCAACTGTACGGGTCATAACATAATAAAGTGTACTTAGAGGTTCAGGTAGTCAAATCCACAAATAACAGAAGTACTAGTGAAGAACTTCGTTATCTAGTCTCAAATAAGAAGTGGAATGATTAATCATGTAAGTAAGTAAATGAGAAAAAGCGAGCAAGCAATAAAAGAAATAAGAGGGAAATCAAGCAAGATGAATAGGTACCTGAACAGCCTAGAATCTTGCGATAAATGCTAAACTAATAGAATGCTTCCTAATTGAGTATAGTTTAGTCATAGTAAATCCAAAGACATATCGGGCCTTATCTCTAGGCAACTGTTGATTAGCCCCTTACGAGGTCCCGGTAGAGAATTCTCTCAATGCCTCACACCACATATGACAGATTGGAGTTCTAGAGATTCCAAGTTCTTAACCAGATTCCTAATAATAGAACAAACCCTATCTCTAGGTAAAAGATTCCTAATCCCATATGAGGTCCCGGCCAGCTTATTGAATACTAAGGTAGGGGAAATCAAATTGGAATGGAAAAGGGACACCCCACTAGCTCATGGTTTATCCTCTTAACCCTTTTCAATCTTGGTGAATCTAACTCTAGTGGTGATCTCTCTTGTTACTAAAGTAATTAGAACATATAACCAAGCTAGATGTAGCTAATAAGGATTGCATGGAAATGAAAACAAAAGATTAAAATTCAACGTAAAACTTAATTAAAAGAAGAAAAATCAAAGTTGATACAAGATTAGATTTGAGGGTTCACATAAACAAATACCTAATAGGGGTTTAGCTTTTGATGGAGCAACATAAAATCCAATAGATAAATGAATAGGAACAAGTAAAATCCATAAAGAAACCTCCTTTTTAAGCCTGTGATGATAGTCATGATGAGCATCTCCAATGCTCTCAAGAATCCCTCCAAAGAAGCTAGTACATCACTCCCAAATAAGTCTTTAGCAACTCCTTAATAGCTATATCAATGAAGGAATCGATGAAAGTTGGTGATGAAACTCTTCCTTCAATGCAAAGACCCTCTAAACCCTAGCCGCCTTGCTATCTCAAACATGAGAAGAAATATACCTAAAAAAATTCACACCAGTGACCTTTTAAAAACAAAAATTAGGGATTCACTTGGCCTCTAACAAGGACGTGTGGAATGTCGTGCTGTTCTGGAATTGCTATAATATACTACTATAGTATGGCATGTGACTACCCCTATGAGGCCACATGGGCATGTAACTTCTTGGCTCTTCAAATTGTTGAAATCTCCTTTGAAAATCATACATCAGCTGGTACACAGGCATGTGACTGCCCTTGAGCCAATTTGGCCTGTGAAAATAGCTCTAAAACTTACAGAAGTCGGCACACATGCCAATGTGGATGCAAAAGTCCCATGTGTTTGCCGCTATGGCTCATAGAAAGCTTAAATTAAAAATGCTCCACAACCTTATAGTTTCTACATTTCTTCTCAAACCATCTTCACACACTCTGATTGCATAAAAGAACCCAAAATACATAATATGAGTGAAAATACCTAATAAAGATCATGCTCAATGTACATAAAATGATGTGCTAAAACATGTATAAGCAAACACTTATTAGCTACATGCTATTCAATCTAAGCACTAACAAATTAATGATTTTACTTGATGTTGTGTCTTTGATCAAATAGCAGAATAGAAATGGAAAAATGAAGAAATTAGCTTGCAACATGATCATACAACCTTTGAGTTACTTCCTATAACGGCAACTCAACAAAATGATTATCAAGAAGCAACAACAAGTTCTGATTTTTCAAGCAATCAAGTTCAACCACAAGAAGATAATATTGATATATAAACTCCTCCTCGAAAGTATCAACCCTTGATAGATATAAATTCTTCTTGCAATGCACTCTTCTTAGTGAGTGAACTAGAAAACTTTTTTGAAGCACAAAAGGAGGAGGTTTGGAAGAAAGTAATGGATGTGGAAATGCAAATCATTGAGAAAAATCATAGTTGGGAGTTAACATGTCTTCCAATAGGAAAAGAAGCAATTGGGCTATAATGGATCTACAAACTCAAGTATGATGATGCTGGAAACATTCAAAAATACAGAGCTTGATTAGTTACAAAGGATATGCATAACAACTTGGTGTGGATTTCAATGAGACATTTGCCCTTGTTGCAGGAATGGTGACAATTCAAACTATTCTTGCCTTAACAACACAAACTGAGTTAATGGTATATCAACTTGATGTAAAATCAACCTTTTTGAATAGAGAGTTGCAAGAAAAAGTATATGTGAAGCAACCAAAGGGCTATTGTATCAAAAGAAATGAGGATAAGGTGTATCACCTACACAATGTCTAATATGGGCTAAAACAAACTCCACGGCCTTGGAATACCAAGATTGACTCTTATTTTTTGCATTATGGTTTTCATGAAAGTCCAAATAAGCCATCGCCTTACGTGAAGAAAGGAGGAAGTGGGGATTTTTTAAATGTTTGCATCTATGTTGGTGGCTTGATCTATATAGAAATAAATGGGACAATGATAGAAGATTTTAAGAAGAATATGATGGAAGAATTTTAAATGACTGACTTGGGTCTAATGAAATATTTTCACAATATCTAAGCCAGGCAATGAAAAGGATATATTTAGTTCTCAAGAAAATGTATTAAAATTTGTTGAAGAATTTGTCATGGCAAGGCGTAAGGCTGTTACTACTCCAATAAATCCCAATGAAAAGTTGTAGCAAGGTGAACATAAGCAAGATGTGGATGCAACAACCTATATAAGCCTTGTTGGTTCCCCCATATATCTTACTAACAAAAGACGGGATATTGTCCAATCCGTGAGTGTTATTTCAAGGTTTATGAATAATCCCAACAAGAAACATTTAGCTGTATTTCACAATCAACTACAATATTTTTTGACAATATGTTAGCTATTGCTATAATAAAGAGCCTTTTTTCCATGCTAGAAGTAAGTATATCAAGATGTGACATCATTTCATCTTTGATCTAGTGAACAAAGATGAAATTCTCTTGGAGTTTATCAATACATATGAAAATGCAATTGACATTTTAACCAAAGTAGTTGCAAGGGGCAAGTTTGAAATGTTCAAGCAACTATTGAAATCACAAATTAAGAGGAGGTGCTGCATATTTCATTAAGGGAGTTGTGTGAGATCATTGGGATTATGTCCAAGGATCTAATTTGTAGTTGATTTCGTCATCAAACAAATCAAGTTGCATCTTCAAATTGATACCTAATAATGATACAATAGAAATTTAACCTTATATAAATTTGACGTGTTGCACACAAGGAATATTATTTTCATTGAAAGCACAAAAAAATCAACTAACAATGTGTAGCAGTATTAAATTTTAAGAAATAACAAATTGACAACAACAAAAATGTGCAAATAGTTCTTGATGGAAACATAGGAGAGTAAATTTTTCAGTAGGGTACCTAACTATGGTGCAATTTCATTTTGGGGTCCAATCTTTGATTTATATCAAAATGGATACCGAGTTTTCATTTCATTTCACCGGTTGGGTACCATTGTAATTCCGACCAAACTTAAATGATGTGGTAGCCTAGAACTGTGACATGGCAAGAGAAACTTAAATGATGTGCCACATAGGATTGCCATGTCATCAACCCTAGCCAACTAAACTTAGCTTTACACATCAACTTTTCAATCACGTACCCCTCTAAATCCCCACTTCCACATGGAGTAGAAACCCTGCAATGTCTCCAACAACCATATCTACTTTCCCTTTTAGAGTTCTTTCCCCTTCTGAGAGACACAAGGAGTGGAGGGTTTCCTTGATTCGTCTAACCTTGCAGCTTGTGAGTGAGGAGTTGGCCACTGTTGGTAGGAAGGTAGGGGAAGAGCTTGTGAACCTTGAAGATGTCATTTAATTGGGAGAGACGACATGTGGGAGAGGAACCACCGGATTACTATGAGTTCCCTTATTCTAAAACCCTAAATCATCTTTGTAATTTTTAACATACTATGTATGTAAAGATATGATTTTCAGTTGTTAATGATTCCATTCATTTGATATGCTTCACATATGCATGTTTGTTATTTTTCTTAGATATGATTGTTTAGATCTGCTTGTGTTCAATAGATATGGTTGTTATATATTTTTTTTTTAATGACCTAAAGTCCAGATCTACATGTTTTAATATGGTTTTTTAGATATGGTTGTTTAGATCTGCTTGTGTTCTTTAGATATGGTTCTTTAGATATGATATATTGAACCCTATGTTTTTAATGCATAATGTGATTGTTATTTTTCTATGTATGAAATGCAAATTTGTTGTGATGAGATTCACTGTTATTGTTATCCTTCTGGGTATACACGTTCAATTTTTCCCATTCCTATGTTATATTTTTCCTCTGATATGCTCTTCATAACCAATCTTTTTTTATTATGTGAATTGAAACTGCAACCATGTTGTATGAATACCCTTTCAATCGTTCAATTAGCATACCAAATTGCCTTGTTGGATTACCAAACAATATGATTTAACTCATCTTAGGTGTTACTATTACTATCTAGTTCTAGCCAGTTGTAGGTGTACAGTTATTCTAATGACATAGGGTCATTATAGTAATTTGTAGAGACACCTGACTTACATTTATTTTCGGTACCAATTGCAAAGTTGTTCTCAATACGACTACATTATATGGTGGGTGAAACTGAAGGCATGGCAGGCTATATAGACTATTGCTGTGTATATCAAATGCCTAGATTGGAACTGATTTCAATGGGCATAGATTGTGGGTTAGATGTTCAAGGTTGTAGTGTGTGGTGGTTAGATGTATTTGGTGAGGAGACAAGGTTAAAAGAGATAAAAACTGATTTAGATGCCTTTGAAATGGCAATGATTATTGGGCCAGGTAAGGAAGTATGTGTATATATTAAACTCGCTAGTATTAGTTGTCCAAATATAAACAATTAGGGAGGATTCAATGATGGTGAGGGTGTAGAGCCAGAATAAATAAGTATGGTTTCCCTATTGGAAGATGTGGAAGAAAATGAAGCTATGGAGGATGTTGATCTAGAAGACATTTTAGTGAAAGGGCAAGGTCAGGCCAAAATAGTGAATGAGGAGAATGATTTCCATGACTCAGATTATAGTTTTAATGGAGACACTAATACAGAAGATAGTGAGAATGTTACAAGATATAATAATGAGGTAAAAATGAACAACAAGCTAAAGGAGTAGGAAGTGATACTGATGTGGAGACAAACTATGCCATATCTGAAGAACTACACTCATGCTCTTCAACAGATGAGGATGAGTTGGTGTCCACTAGGCCTAACTATGTCGAATTCAATGACAGGGTGGATATGAAGGACCCACACTTTAAGATAGGAATGAAATTCAAGAGTTTTAAACAATTTACGGAGGCTATTAGAAACTATGGGATTAAAAATCAATATGTGATGAATTTCAAACCTAATAACAAAAAAAAAAAATGCAAGACATTTTGTAGAAAGGGTTGCCCCTTATATCTTTGGGCTTCCCCTATGTTGAAGGATAAAAGCACAACACAAATTAAGAGTGGAAATTTGGAGCATGAATGTGCAAGAGACCATGTCAATAGGAATGTCAATGCACAATGGATAGCAAATAATTATTTAGAACAATTTCGAGCAGATCCATCTTGGAAAATTAGTGGGATCATTCAAGCTGTGAAGACAAACCAAGCAATTGACATCAGTAGGCTTAAAGCCCATAGAGCAAATTGTATTGCACAAAGGTAACTATGGCTCACTGTAAAATTCATTTCTATGATTTTTTAGTCCTGATCTTTTGTATTGTACTAACACAATTTAATTCCATTCATTTTTTTAAACTTCCCTTTGGAATTAATTATGGGGTAAAGGCTAATTGATGGTGATGAAGAGTCCCAAATGACAAGATTGCATGACTATCAACTAGAGCTGTTGAAGACCCACCCTGGTTCCATCATCATTGTGAGATGCAATGATGAGGATGTTTTTGAAGCCCTATATATCTACCTAGCTCCATTAAGGGAAGGTTTTCTAGCAGGTTGTGGTAAGTATTATACATTTTTTTCCTAGCTTGCTTAAGGGAATGTTTTCCTATCAGGTTGTCGGCATCTCATTTCTTTGGATGGATGCTTCTTGAAAGGGTTGTATGGAGGCCAGCTATTAACTGCCATTGGGTGCATCTATCCTATTTGTTGGGCTATGGTAAAGAAGGAGAACAAGGCTAACTAGACATGGTTCCTACAGGTAGTGAACTTATTATGTTGCTATGTATTATATGTTCTACCAAATGCTAAACTATTTTTTTTTAATTATGTATTTTTTCTTCTCCAGGTTTCGGCTCAAGATCTGAGGATAAACGACAACAAACAATGGTGTTTCATGTCAGATAGACAAACGGCGTGTGGAGTTTTTTATGAAATTAGTATGCAATTAGTGGCATTTGCAATTATGCTTTAGTGTACTGCAATTAGGAATTAATTATTGCAGGTAGGGTCTAATGTTGATATGCTAATTTTTTCCAGATGCCCTTTTTGTTACTTGGTTCTTGTTGGTGATGGTGGTCTTATTATTTCCATTAAGGTTTAATGCATGCAATTTCAAAATTATTTCCATTAAGTGGACATAGATATTGTGTGAGACACATTCACACCAACTTTAGGAAAACATATAGGGGTAAAGCTCTTGAGGACCAACTCTAGGCTTGTGCTAGGGCATCTTATCATTCTGCATTTGAGAAAGAGATGAAAATTTTGAAGGTGATGTCTGTTGGAGCCCATGAATTTCTAAAAAAATGGAACCCAAGTGACACGACCCCTTGCGTGTATACCGTAAGTGCATGGGCTTGTCGAAGTAATAACCCTGGTGAGAGGGTAGTCGAATCCACAGGGAGTAAGGATCAAAGATACAAGCAATTACTATTCAACTAATGCGAAATACGGAAAACGTGAGCAAGATCAATTGTGTGTGTGCAAAGATAATCAAAAGCAAGAAAGAAATAAAGAGAAATATGGAAGGTGAGAGAGTGCAAGCACGAGTGATAAGAGAAAGACAATCAATGAATGAAATAGGGTACCTGGACAAGCTACCCCTAGGATCTATGCTTCTAGTGCACAACAATGCTATTATACTCTCCTATTGATGATTAATGAGTCGAGGATATCCTTAAACACACGATCCCAAACCTAAGGTCAACTGTGACTAACCCCAACACTATGCCTCGGCATTAGGTTTCATTACAACCCTTGACTCTTATTGACCTGTCAACTAAGCCCCAGGGGAGTCGATCTTCCTAAGCCTCACACTACGTGGGATTGCTTTAAGTTCTAGGGATTCCTAGCGATAAACCCTGTTCCTATGTATAGCTCTAACCTTTTGGTCCAGGTGAAAGAACCCTAGTCTCAATTAAGCCCCAGCACTAGGATTCACTACAACCTTTCACTCTATTGCTCACGCAACTAAGCCCCAGGGGAGTTCATCTCCTAGCACTTTGCTCTATTTCGACCGTTAAGAACTCGTGGAATATGGAGGTAGGGAAAATCACATCGGAAAGGAAAGGGGACGTTTCGCTACCTCACGACTCACCCTCTCGACCCTCTCTAATCTCAAGTAGTCTAACCCTATAGGAGTTGTCACACCTCCAAAGGATAACCTAGACGATTCTCAACCCTAGTGTCACGGCTAAGGGAAAATCGATACAAGATGCAATTAAGATTGAAATTCAATTTTATTCATCAATAAAGAAAATCGATACAGTACTGCTACAGTACTCTTGCCGAAACGCTCCCGAATTTGTTGTTCTTCATCGAGGCCATTGAATTGGGCACACAATCACGGTGGATCATGTTGATTACTACAATTCCCCTCCTTGGTGAAATTCTCCCTTGCTACACGAGTTGGACCTATTGTGAATGCGACTGCCTTTGTGCCCCTCCAAAGGAGGTTGGCACGCACCCACAAGTCCGGACTCGTGCCTTGATTATTCTTGTTCCGAGAACTCTCCAACAATGCTAAACATGATCCAAATTTGCTCTTTTTTTCCAAATTAGCTCCACAAACCTACAATGCATAAAAGCACACAAATGCACACAATTTAGTGATAAAATCTGATAAAGGTAATGCTCATTGTAAGATAATAACACTTCGTGTTACTTTAACACAAGCACTTATCACCAAGCACTGGAGTAAGGCATATTTACAAAGTCAATTCAATTGTGATATTCTATTGAACAATTAGTGTGAGTGTTTTAATAGCAATATCATAGAAGCTAGGATAAAGGGTGTAATCACTATGAATGAGTTGATTAGGACACAATTGATGAAAAGAATTCAAAAAAAGGAGGGATGTGATGCAAAAAGTAACAACATTATATTGTATCAAAATACTAAAGAAGTTTGAAAAATTCAAACAACTTAGTTGGTTTTACAATATAGTCTAATCAGGGGGGGGGGGGGGGGGGGGATGATAAGTATCAAGTTGTGGGGCCTGAAGGCCAATTTGTGGTCAACAAAAAACAATGCACATGTTCCTGTAGGAAGTAGCACTTGAGTGGGCTACCATGCAGCCATGCAATATTTGTGCTATATTATAATAAAGAGAAGCCTGAAAATTACTTAGACAGATGTTACAAGATTAGCACTTACATGGAAACATATAGCCACATATTATACCCAACACATGATAGGGAATCATGGCCTGGAAGTGACAACCCACCTATCATCCCACCTGAGCCAGTAAACAAAAGAAGGGGCAGGAAAACATTAATGAGGAGGAAAGATGTTGGTGAAGACACTGGCTTTACTAATGGGAAAGTCATTAAGAAGGGACTCAAGATGAAATGCAGCATATGTGGTACAGTGGGACATAATAAGAGGTTCCATGGAGCTTAGGTCAGTGAGTTCTTCATGTTTAATTATTATGCATTGTGATCAAGTAAACAACCAATTTTCAAGTGGACAGATGTAGAGATGGGCACGGGCCGGTTAACCGGCCCAGCGGGCACGACCGGCCGGGTTGCGGTTCACCGGCCCCCCGGCCCAGACCCTGCCCTGTATGGGTGTAGAACCCGCCAGGCCGGGTTGACCCGTCAGACCCGGCGGGTCCGGGTCACAGTAGGCCGGGCCCGGAATCGGCCCGGCTTCACTGTTGAACCGGCGGGCCGGGCCGGTTGGCCCGCTCAAAAATAAAAAAAAAATCAAAAATTTCAGAAAATAGAAAATAATAATAATAAATTCAAAAAATTCAAAAAAAAAAGAAAAAAATTCAGAAAATTTAGAATAAAATAGAAAATAAATTCAGAAAATAAATTACATTAATTAACAAATATTTAGAAAATTTTAAAACAACCTAAATTAAAAAATAAATGGCTTGCACTTAATTCGTTTACCTATCGAATTAAGTTGCCTACGTATCGTTCTGGCGAGAGGAATCAAAGCCTACGTAGTTCTCTTCCATTGTATAACTGTTGTCACCCACTTACCTATTCGTCATCATCTGGCTCTTGGTCGGACTCATTGGCTGTTTTCGCGCCAGGTGTGCTCATCATGTTATCTGTGTAGAAAAAATCACTGCCATCTGGACTTTGTCGTTCTGCTTCTTGTTGCCGAACTTGAGCACGATTCCAATCATCCGTGCAAACTTGAATTTCAATATTTTGTGGGGTCAACTGCGAACGTGTCGTGTCCAACATGTTCCCACCCGCACTGAAGGTCTGTTCGCATGCTACTGTAAACATAGGGCACGCAAAAATATCTTTTACCATTAGTGAAAGTAT
The DNA here is from genome assembly GCA_020875875.1 of Dioscorea alata. Taxonomy (NCBI): domain Eukaryota; kingdom Viridiplantae; phylum Streptophyta; class Magnoliopsida; order Dioscoreales; family Dioscoreaceae; genus Dioscorea; species Dioscorea alata. The sequence goes on from CM037011.1 coordinate 22,117,211, forward strand.
AGGGTATGGGTTTCCACTACCTTGCCACCACTGTAGGACGTTCAAGGTCATGTTTGTGTTGATTTCTTCAGAGAACCGGAATGTTGTGTTCAAGTATAAGTCGAGCTCTGTATACTGTAATCCCTTTGGCTTCTTCCTTGCTTGTCTCTGCCGGAATGATTCCCCTCCACTACTGCTAGATTGTCCTATTGGCTCTTGTGCAACCTGTGGGACTACATGGCTATATCTAATACAATAGCTATCATATAATTCAATAAGTTGATTCCTAGTATCAGCAACAATTTCATTGACATCCACAATGCTGTCTGGATCTGGTTCGTAATCTTGGGTATCCACTTCGCTCATGGGCAAGCTCATAGCAAACGGTTGGGAATCTTGTCCTCCATTGAACCCTAAAAATTTGTAATATGCTTCCAAATATGCTTGCAAACCTTCTAGCTTCTGCCTTGGATCAAGAACAAATGCAACTAAAGCAATCAGAGGTATATCCTTGTAATAAAGCAACCATTTAATCCTCATAGGGATCAGTGCCATAAACAATTGTGGATCAGATCTATACTTCCTAAACTGTTCAGCCACATCAACAACACCATATAAAAATAAATGGGAAGTAGGAAAATAAACTTGCGAAAACAAATTCGTACATGTGTTAAAAATCGAAAGAAAATCAATAATACGAGCAATAATCACCCATTGATACTCGCATAGATGGAAACCAACCAGCAAATCATTAACAAAATTAGTCAACAATGTCCTATAGGGAAATGTTGCACTAAGAAGTCGATAAGTGGAGTTCCATCTTGTTTTTACATCTTTAGGGAATTTTTTAACCCTCATGTTGTGTGCTTTACAATAGCGAGCCCATTGTTTCATGAGGGTCATGTTTTTTCCCAAATAAGCTACGACTTCCCTAACAGGAAGTACGTATTCTTTAAGCTCTTGCAAACCAGTTTGGACACATAAGTTCAACACATGACAAACGCATCTTATATGGAAATATTTTCCACCACATGAAGGCCTCAAAAAATCTTCTAGAGGTCTAATTGAGGCCGTATTAGCAGATGCATTATCAAAAGAAATCGAAAAAATTTTGAACATTAAACCAAAATCTTCGATAACTCCACGAATAAGTCTATAAATATTTTCGGCGGTATGTGACTCGTTGAACACCCTAAAAGCAAGAACACGCTTTTGGATATTCCACTTGTCATCGACCCAATGCGCCGTAATACCCATAAAAGAATTTTCATGGAAAACATCGGTCCATACATCGGAACATAAAGAAATTGATGAATTAAAAGTTCGAAAATACTCACAAAGTTGTTCTCTACCATTCTTATATTGTTTGAAAATTGTTCTTTGAATTGTCCTTCGTGAAACCTTCTTACATGCCGGTTGCAATGTTTCATTGATGCATTCTTGCACTTGACACCGTTCAGCCAAGCTGAATGCCAAGGGCTCGACGGATATTGTCTTTGCAATTTTATCCCTGTATTTTGCTTGTGAAAATGTAAATAGTGATGAGTGAGAACCAGTACCTTCGTCCGTAGTGAATCTAATTTGGGATTGTGATCGACTATGTCCAAGTTTGTCCGGGTGCTTCTTCTCCATGTGTCTGTTAAATGTGCCGTATCCTCCACCCTTACAATGCTTAAACTCCGAACCACAATAATTACATTTACCATGTGTTACAATGCCATCATTATTATTACAAACTTTGGTAAAATGAATTTTAAAAATGTTAGATTTGAGGGCGGTTTCCGTCGAGTTGTTTGCTTGTCCGGTTTGTGATGGTGCATTAACCGGTACCGATTGTTGAAATGGACTCTCACTATCCTGAAATGGATTGCTCTCTTCAGTAGGTACGGGAGTGGAGACTGAAGGGTAAATTTTTCATTTAGTCATCGTGTTTTGGCCGAATTTCATTTTAGTCATTGTGTTTCAATTTGTATCTTTTTGGTCATTATATATTGATTTGTGTTCACCGGGTGGTCATTTGGGATTTTCTGGCCAATTTTAGATTACGTGGCAGCCGGAATTGCCAGCTCACTTTATTTTAATTGTTTCTCTCATCCCAGCTGGAGGGATGAGATGAGCCGGATGCTGACTCGGCTTACTTAATCCAAGTCAGCATCCGAGTCAGCTCCATCTTGGCTGCCTTCTTCCCCTTTCTATGCCATTGTTTTATCCCTAATTTGGATTTGATCTTCCGAGAGAGAAAGGGACATCCGAGAGAGTGAGGGCGACATCGGCAGCATCAAGGTCATTGATGGTGAAGCAATGAGAGGAAGAGGAAGCGATCTCCGACATTGTCATAGGAGTGAAGCAAGGAGGGGAATAGTTGTTGATAATGACCAACTGTTGGAAGATAAGAGCTGGAGAAGATGCAGCGCCAGAATATTGTAAGTCTATATCATGTCGTTTTTACATTGATTTGTATTATAGAAATTGGTTGAAAGATTTGGAAATGTTCAAATTAATGTGCATTGGCTATGATTATATCTTATTATCTTTATTAATGGTTCTATTAGTTGTGTGAGTGATTATGCGGGTGTGTTTATTGTTTTGTGTTTATTTCTAGATGAAATGTGATGTCCTGTCATACCCTTGAAGGGATATTGGTGACTGTGTGTGATGTTCTGTCATACCCTTGAAGGGATATTGGTGACTGTGTGTGATGTTCTGTCATACCCTTGAAGGAATATTGGTGACTGTGTTTATTGTTGTCTTTGTTTATCAAGAATTAATGTACTGGTTGTGTTTATAGTTAGATGCCTTATATAATGAGATGTCATTGCCTATATAATGAGTGATTATTGTCTTTGTCCAGTGCCATTTGCTGAGTACTTTACAATACAAATGTACTATGGGATGGATGATGTCGCAGATTTGGGTGATTATAGGCTGGCAGGTTTTGTTGATTTCTGTGATTCTGATTTCATATCTAAATTAGAGATTTTAGATATGGCCAGTGAATTGAAGATTCATGTAGATGGATGCAGTCTTTGGTGGAATGGAAGTAAGAGTGATGTAGTTAGTTTGATAGAATTACAAACTGACTCAGATGTCATTAGGATGGCTTCAAGTGTGGGAGAAACTAGGATTACCAATATCTATGTGAAAGTTGCTAAGTTGGATGGTCCTACTGGTGAGAACATTGTAGGAAATATTGCAAGTGCAGGGCATTCTGTGCAGGCAGCAAAAGTTGATTCAGTTGAGGTTGATGATCTTGATGATGCTGAAGAGCAGGAAGATGAGTTAGAAGAAGCTAGAGATGAAGATGTTGATGATGCTAGAGAGCAGGTTGATCCTACAGGTTTGCAGGAAGATCAGTTACAAGAAACTGGAGATCCTGAAGAATATATGGGCAATAAATTTGTGCAGGATGATGATGTGCAAGAGGCTGAGGGAGATGGAGAAAGTAATATGGCACAAGGAAGTGAAGCAGAGAGTGATATTCAAGATTCAGAATACAACCTTCATAGTGAAGATCTTGATGATGGGGATGACAGTGATGAAAGTGATGAAGGTGATGAAGCTGCTACTGAAGAACCGGCTGCACCTGTAACAGCTGATCAGGAGATAGATGATGATGACCAAGATGCCCACACTGATTATGCTGACTCTGATGAGCTGCAATCATGTTCTTCAACTGATGAAGAAGAGATCAATCTTGCAAGGCCCAAATACTCTGAATTTAGAGAGCAGGCAGATATGAAAGATCCTCAGTTTAAAATAGGGATGAAGTTTAGGAGTTTTGCACAGTTTAAGCAAGCAGTAAGAAATTATGGGATCAAGAACAAGTTTGTTATGAACTTTAAGCCAAATAGCAAAATCAGGTGTAGGGCATATTGTAAAAAAGGATGTCCGTTTTACCTGTGGGCTTCACCAATGATGCATGATAAGAACATAATCCAAATCAAAGCTGGCCATCTCAAGCATGAATGTACACGGGACAATAACGTACGGCATGTTAGTGCTCAATGGATCGCAGAAGAATACCTAGAGCAGTTTAGGTCAGACCCATCTTGGAAGCTTGCGGGTATTATACAAGCTGTCAAGACCAACCAGCAGACACACATCACCAGATTAAAAGCTTGGAGGGCCAAAAATATTGCAATGAGGTATATTGTTGACTATATCTTAATTTTTAAATTGTTGTCTTCACATTTTGTTCATGAGATCAATAATATTGTTTCCTTGTTTCTTTTATATATACTTGTTGGGATTAGAATGCTTGATGGGGATGAGCATACACAAATGAGTAGGCTATATGATTATAGATTGGAATTGCTTAGGACACACCCTCAGTCCACAATCAAATTTAGATGCGATGCGGGTGTGTTTTCAGCAATGTATGTGTGCTTATCCCCACTCAGAGCAGAATTCCTAGCAGGTTGTAGGCAGGTTATCTCTGTCGATGGTTGTTTCTTGAAGGGTTACTACGGATGTCAACTACTTACAGTCGTTGGCATAGATGTAAATGATTGCATCTATCTAATAGCGTGGGCAGTGGTGGACAGGGAAAACTACCAGAATTGGGTGTGGTTTCTGGAATTGGTGGCTGAAGATCTAGAGATTAGCAACTCTCATCACTGGTGTTTCATGAGTGACAGACAGAAGGTACGATTTGTTCAGTACTTAGTTTACTTTGTTAATTACAATTTCATTTTGATTCATAGTATACTATATGTGATAAATTATTTGTTTGTGTTTGCTTTCCATTTTCTGTCCTGTATATGTTTGCTGGTGACACTCATCTTTCCATAGAGTCTTCTAAATGCAATAGAGGAAATCTTCCCTTACAGTGAACATCTATTCTGTGTGAGACATATACATACAAACTTTAGGAAAAAATTTAGAGGTAAAGGCCTTAAGGACCAGTTATGGGTCTGTGCTAAGAGTAGTTACATCCCTTCTTTTAACATGGCAATGGAAGCATTAAAAAATAAGGATGTAGAAGCCCACAATTTCATGAAGAATATTGACCCTGTCCATTGAAGCAGGTCACATATCAAGTCAAAATTTAAATGTGACATGTTGCTTAATAACTTATGTGAGTGCTTTAATAGCCTAATACTTGAGGCTAGGACCAAAGGGATAGTTAGTCTTAATGAGTTGATCAGAACACAGTTAATGGTCAGGATTCAAAGGAGAAGAGATTCAATGAAAAAATGCACCACACAACATTGCCCTAAGATTATTAAGAAGCTAGAAAAGGCAAAAGAATTAAGTTGGTCATGCAAGACAACTTGGTCAGGTGGTGACAAGTACCAGGTTGCATGTGTGGATAGCCAATTCATTGTTGACTCCAATGATAGGTCTTGTACATGTAGAAAGTGGCAACTGACAGGTATCCCTTGCTGCCATGCAATATCAGCACTATATTACAACAAGAAAATCCCTGAAGATTACTTAGATGAGTGCTATAAAGTCAGTACCTTTTTGGCAACCTACAACCATATACTAAACCCAACACAAGACTCAAACTGTTGGCCCAAGAGTCCACAAGATCCAATGATACCCCCAGAACCAGTAAACAAGAACAGGGGTAGGAAACCAATGATGAGGAGGAAGGATCCTCTTGAAGAACCTAGTGGATTCAATAAAGGTAAAGTCAGTCGGAAAGGCCACAACAAGACTTGCAGTGTTTGTGGAGCTATTGGACATAACAAGAGATATCATGGGCAGCAGGTGAGTACTTTAGGATTTTATTAAACTTTGAAAATGTTGTTTGAGACTTCATTTGTTACATTGATACATCTTAATCTGATTTTGTGACATCCATAGGGACAAGGACAGAGGCAGAGAACAGCTGCACAGTCACAAAATCAACAAGTATAATGACAACAAATTTAACTTGAATATATTTTTTGCACTATGCCAATAATATTTTATCTGTTTTCCTGTAGGCTGATACAAATGATATGGATCCTATGGAAACAATTGATGCACAAGTTCTTGAAGATCATTTTATCAATGTTATGGAGGTATGTTTGCTAATATTTGGGAGATGCAAGATGCTCATGCAATATTATCTATGCTCCTAAAACTTAATGCAGATGACTAACATACCTGGGAGAACTGCAAATGTTGCTGAGGAACATGGCAATCCTGCAGGATCAGAACCAGAACCCTCATCCCTGCCACAAGTAAGTCCATAAAAATTGTTTCTGTGATAAAAATTATTGTTATAACACTTATGATGACAATTTGGTCATATGAAATGATTGGGTTTGTGAAATTAATGATCAGACAGCAAGCACAACACCAGCTGGTAGTGGGAGATTGAATGTGGAAAAAATTGCCTCAAGGGGAGGGGAAAAACAACTCCTTTCCAAAGGTCAAGTAAGGAAGCAAATACCTAGAAGACCATCTCCTCAAGTTAACTTCAATATTCCTACAGCAACTGGGACTCTTCCAGCTTCATCTATCCTGCAGGTAGTTGTTTTATGATGAAAATTATTTTACAGCACATTTCTGATGAAAGATTGGTTCTGTGAAATGATCAGGTTGGTCAAAGCACTTATCAGACAACAATAGCTGAAGATGGAAGCATACCTCCTCAGGTCTTTTCTACTACACAAGATGATATGCAGAGGCCAACAACAAGTAAAAGCCAGGCAGCTTCACCTTTCATGCAGGTACTTGGTTTATAATGAAAATTTTCTTTCCCAGCAGATTTATGATGAGAATTTTGGCCACTGAAATGATCAGGTTGATGAAAGATTAAATATGGAAAAAATGGCCTCAATGGGAGGGGGAAAATAGCTCCTTTTGAAAGGTCAAGCAAGGAAGCAAATACCTAGAAGACCTTCTCCTCAAGTTATCTTCAGCACTCCTACAGCAACTGGGACTCAGACAGCTTCATCTATCATGCAGGTAGTTATTCTATGATGAAAATTGTTTGAAAGCACATTTATAATGGAAAATTGGTTCTGTGAAATGATCAGGTTGGTCAAAGCACTGATCAGACAACAACAGCTGGAGCTAGAGATGGAAGGTTGGATATGAACAATTTGCCCACAATGGGAATGCAAAACCGATTACTCTCCAAAAGCCAGGCAAGGAAGCATTTTCCAGGAAGACCAACACTGATCAACAATCAAGGGATGGAGAGGAATTTAGAAGCCAATTCCAAACCTAGTGAAACTGGGAAAAACAAAAAAGTTTGGCTTCCACCAGGCCTTGGAGGGAGCAATGCATCTGGAAGGCCATAAAGAATGCTTTATCAAAGTGGGTGTTGCTGCTCTGCTGCATGTGCATGCCTTGAATTTTTTGCAGTGACCAGTGTAGTGGTCCCGGGATTCTGGCAGTTTTAATTCTGGGTTGTTCAAACTTTGTCCCTTACATATAAAATGGTGTCAAAAAATCCAACTGTCTTTTGTATTTTTTTTAAATTTTGCCAACATATCAAATGGTGTCCAAAACTTGTATCCCAGGACTCACTTGTATATTTAAAATGGTGTACAACCAATTTTGTACTACAATTCCCAGGACTCACTTGTATATCTGTTATGGATGTTATCAAAATTGTGAATTCAGAAAAAACTGATGTTCTTTTTGTAATGCTGTGATTCATGAATTTTGGTAAATGTAACAAGATCTGTAATAGTTGATGGTCTCTTTGATATTTATTCATGTGCAGACTACAATTCTGCAGCAAATCCTCATAAGAATGACAAGGATTTTCCTTATGCAACATGTATAATGTTGAGGAGATTATACTACTTATTTGTGATGCTCATTTGAGAACTCCTGCAAAATACTATAAAACAACTGAGAATCTTTTCTCTATGACTGCTCATTTGTGATGCTTATTTGGCATTTTTTCTCTTTAAAAAGGCATTTTAATTACCTAGAAGACCATTCCACAAAGAATTACTTACATGAAAATTTAACCATTTGCCATTCCATAAAAAATTAGTTACATGAAAATTATAAACAAAAAACAAAAAAAATTGTATTATGAGTTCACTGAGCAAGGGAAAAACAACTTCAGGCACTCCATCCTACAGCTCACCATCCAACTGTGTCAAGCTCTCCATCCTACAACTCTCTAACCTACATAAAAGCAACCTCGACCTCTCGATGGAAGTTCTACACCCTCCTCGGCTTCCTCGACAACATGTGCATCAACCCTCCAAATACCATAGATCATCGGCATTCTTCTGTTCCTTTTCTTTACTGCGATTTGGAAGCTGAGGAAGAAGGAGGATGAATAGGTGGAAGCTAGGGAAGAAGGGGGAAGAAGGCAGCCAAGATAGAGCTGACTCGGACGCTGACTTGGATTAAGTAAGACGAGTCAGCATCCGGCTCATCTCATCTCTCCAGCTGGGATGAGAGAAACAATTAAAATAAAGTGAGCTGGCAATTTCGGCTGCCACGTAATCTAAAATTGGCCGGAAAATCCCAAATAACCACCCGGTGAACACAAATCAATATATAATGACCAAAAAGATATAAATTGAAACACAATGACTAAAATGAAATTCGGCGAAAACACGATAACTACATGAAAAATTTACCCGGAGACTGAACCAACAATGCTTTTTCCTCTCGAGCTTCCACCATGTGAAGCCATTTTTTCGATGTCTAAAAGCACAAGTATTAATTTTGTGTAATTTATTTAAAAATACAAGTATTAATGTTATACAAGTATTTGAAATACAACAATTAAATAAAAAAACAAGTGCACAAGTCTAGTGATATGAATTTCATGCATTTTTTTTTTTAAAAAAAAAACAAGTTCTAACTCCACAAATAAATACTATCACAACAATTATGCTAATAATTTCATGAAAAATAAAATGCATAAAAAACAAGTTCACAAGTCTTGTGATATCAACTTCGTGCATTTTAAAAAAAAAAAACAAGTAGAGACTCCACAAATAAATACTATCACAACAATTATGCTAATAATTTCATGAAAAATAAAATACATAAAAAACAAGTTCACAAGTCTTGTGATATCAACTTCATGCATTTTAAAAAAAAAAAACAAGTAGAGGCTCCACAAATAAAAACTATTACATAAGTTATGCTAATAATTTCATGAAAAAAAAAATACATAAAAAACAAGTTCACAAGTCTTGTGATATCAACTTCATGCATTTAAAAAAAAAAAAAAAAAAACAAACAAACAAGTAGATGCTCCACAAATAAATACTATCACATAAGTTATGCTAATAATTTCATGAAAAATAAAATACATAAAAAACAAGTTCACAAGTCTTGTGATATCAACTTCATGCATTTTTTTTTTAAAAAAAAACAACTTCTAACTCCATAAATAAATACTATCACATAAACTATGCTAATAATTTTCATGAAAAATAAAATACATAAAAAACAAGTTTACAAGTCTTATGATATCAACTTCATGCATTTAAAAAAAAAAAAAAAACAAGTAGAGGCTCCACAAATAAATACTGTCACATAAATTATGCTAATAATTTCATAAAAATAAAATACATAAAAAACAAGTTCACAAGTCTTGTGATATCAATTTCATGCATTTTTTTTTAAAAAAAAAAAACAAGTTCTAACTCCACAAATAAATACTATCACATAAATTATGCTAATAATTTCATGAAAAATAAAATAAATAAAAAACAAGTGCACAAGTCTTGTGATATCAATTTCATGCATTTTTTTTTAAAAAAAAAAACAAGTTCTAACACCACAAATAAATACTATCACATAAATTATGCTAATAATTTCATGAAAAATAAAACACATAAAAACAAGTGCACAAGTCTTGTGATATGAATTTCATGCATTTTTTTTTAAAAAAAAAACAAGTTCTAACTCCACAAATAAACACTACCACAACAATTATGCTAATTTTTTCATGAAAATAAAATACATAAAAAACAAGTTCACAAGTCTTATGATATCAATTTCATGCATTTTTTTAAAAAAAAACAAGTTCTAACTCCACAAATAAATACTATCACATAAATTATGCTAATAATTTCATGAAAAATAAATAAATAAAAACAAGTTCACAAGTCTTGTGATATCAATTTCATGCATTTTAAAAAAAAAAAAAAACAAGTTCTAACTCCACAAATAAATACTATCACAACAATTATGCTAATATTTTCATGAAAAATAAAATACATAAAAAACAATTGCACAAGTCTTGTGATATGAATTTCATGCATTTTTTTTAAAAAAAAACAAGTTCTAACTCCACAAATAAATACTACCACAACAATTATGCTAATATTTTCATGAAAAATAAAATACATAAAAAACTTTAAAATATGAAAATGTATATGAGAAAAAAAAAAGAATTTATATTTGAAAGTAAAAATTTGTAAATGTATGAAAATATAGTAAAATAAATAACATTACCAACTAGTTAAAATAATGGCATAATTTACATCTATTATTAATTAATATTTTAAAAATACAAATACACATTACGCACACGTGTTAATGGCATAATGTTCTAAATAATGGCATTAAGAAAACTTTTTAAAATAAATTATTAATTTCCCCATGACAATCATGCAAAATGTAATTCAATATTCATAGCTCAATTTATTCTATGAAATGAAGATAATAACAAAAATAGTTTAACAAAACTAAAATTAATAACAAAAAATATAAATTATTACCGACCTTGTTAATAATCACTTCAAAGAGAAAGAAAATAATAGATGTCCAAACTCCCAAGTTGCTCCAAGCCTCCAAGCCTCCAAGTATCCAAGACTCCAAAGTATCCAATAATTAAACCCCCAAGTATTCAAGCCTACAAAATTAAATTAAAAAATAATTATTTCATACATTATTTAACAAAACTACAATTATTTAACAAATTTAAACTAGTAATTTAAATAAAGAAATCATTGCTAACCTTGTTAATTGGAGACCTTGAAATACAAAGAAAATAATTAATCCAAACTTGATCCAAAGCTCCAAGAATTAAAATTCAAGACTCCAAAAATAGACCCAAGTTGGAGTTTGGAATTGTTGAAAACTTGAAATTATGAGAGTGAAAGTAGAGGTAGAGGTTGAGAAATGTTGAGATTAAGAGAGAAAGAGTTGAGGAAAGAATGGTATTTGGTAAAAAAAAAAATTGGGTAAGGATGTGGGGATATATATAGGGAAGTTTATTTAAAATTTAAATTTTGAATTTTTTTTTTTACTTTTGAAATTTAAAAACTATAAAAAAATTATAAAAAAAAAAAACCAACGGCTATAATAGCCGTTGGGTAATTTGAAAATCAGCCAAAACTTGGCTGATTTTCAAATTCAACCCAGAGGGTTGACTCGGCCGGTCAACCCGCCGGGTTGAATGTTTTTTAAAAACATTCAACTGCCGGGCCAAACCCGGTTCCAAACTGGGTTTGGCCCGTCGGGTCAACGGGTTGGGTTTCCCCAACCCGTAACCGGCCCGTCTACAGTATGGGCCGGTTACGGGTCATTGAACCGGCGGGCCAGTTCCGGGCCCGGCACGGGCCGGGCCGGTTTTTCGGGCGGCCCTTGCCCACCTCTAGACAGATGCATGAAGGGACAACATCACATGCAGTACTTGGTTTAGAAGTGCCTTTATCAAAAGTCATTTTTTGCTAGTATAATGATAGATTTAATAATATTATGCATTACCATACTATTTGAGTTAATTTTTCACCCCTGCATTGCAGGTCATTTCAATCCTTGTTGAAATATCTCATGAGGCAAGAACTTTGAAAGACCACACAACCACTCAAGCCTCAAAAAAACCTGTGTCATAAGTCAGTTAATTAACTAATTATTTTTTAATTACTTCATGAATTAATTCTTATTACTTTAGCACTGCAGGTAAGTATAAATAATTTGCAGACGTACAATATGGAAGAAAGGGTTCTAAAACTGAATACAATGGTTGGGAAGAAACAAATCAGACTTGGAAAGGAAGACGCAGGACATGGCAAACAACCCTTAACTGGAACTCATTTAAGAAGGCAAGCAATGAATTCAATGGAGATAAAAAATACAAAGTCTGACACAAAGGAGACAAAGAATGCATCAAAAGTGGCACAGAGGAAACACAAGGATTCTACAGAAAGAAGTAAAGTAGAAGATGTTGAAAAGAGAAGGAGAGTGTGGCTGCCACCAGGATCTGGGCCATTTGTAGGTTAATCTAACAACAATGGATCCTTTTTGGAATTGTACTTGTATGACAATGTCTCCATTTTCCTTTTTTGTTGGGTCAGTTGTATACCATTCAATGGTAGTGTGTTGTTGACTTGAGATATTGCACAAATTTTGTTCTTTTGAAAATTTTGTACAGCTACAATTGCAGAACTTGCATAGGCAATGTTGCCTTTATAGGTTTTTCTTGTAAAGATGCATTCCCAATGGAAAAGAATGATGTTATGCTGAACCCTTATAATAATAGTATATTCAAATTAGTAGATTAATTCATTTGAATATGTGACTAGGTTGTAAGTTTCAATTGCTAGTTTTACTGGTTATTAACTTTTGAATTTTTGTAATTGAAATGCTGGTAATTACAGGTGTTACTAATTGGTAGTTTCAAATTTCCATATACTATTTTCATTATAACACAACCACAATTGATAATATAATGGGGAAAATGGTTCTAAATACAGGTACCAGTGCATTCCAACTAAAAAATTGTGCCTTCATACAAGTAACCACAATTGACCACAATTCAAAATCTTGGCATATCATACACAAGAAAATCATTCACAGGAAAAACAAAAAATGAAAATGAAAAGAAAAAAAATAGGGCATTGAGTGTGGCCCTAAACCTAAGCTCTTCAAGCATGAGCGTGTTATGAATTTATTCTCTTCTGGTCTCTCTGTTCTACTTTTACTGTTCTTCTCCTTCACATCAGAACAATTGAGGCCTAAGATCTTCAACCTCAACCATTGAGTATGGCCTTGTATTACCTCACCAACGATGTGGCCTTTAGTCATTGGCGAGGGATTTATACTTTGCTGAGATGGCATCGGCAAGAATGACGACGTGGCAAGAATAGCAAGAACGAAAATATTCTCTACGTTAGCGGAAGAGGAGCACGTGATTGAAAAGCTGATGTATAAAGCTAAGCTGAGTTGGCTAGGGTCAACGAAATTTTAATCTTATATGGCACATCATTTAAGTTTCTCTTGCCATGTCACAATTCCGGGCTACCACATCATTTAAGTTTGGCCGGAATTACACCAGTACACAACCGGTGAAATGAAATGAAAACTGGGTATCCATTTTGATACAAATCAAAGATTGGACCCCAAAGTAAAATTGCACCATAGTTAGATACCCTCCTAAAAAATTTACCCTCATATAAAGTCAAGTACTTTCTGTTTAGTCAATGTTCCAGTTGAGTCAAGGAGGGGGGGGGGGGGGGTTGTTCGCGAGAATGGATTCCTCATGACAGACGGACAAAGGATGCTGCGCTACCTAGATCAGCCTATTCTAGGTCACCTTAATTAGAGGCTCGAGCCGATAAGCTAAAGATTTGAGTGGGTACAAGAGGTTGACTTCTATCAGAAACTATTCTTTTGCCTATGACACTTCCATAAAACATGCAAAAATTGCTAAAGAAAGAACACATGATATGACAAATATATACTTAACTTGAAGCAAATCAAACGTACCACTTTTCTCTTTCCTTTGGCAAATTTTGTCGAACATGTCATATGCATCACCACTCTGTCCATCACAAGATGAAACCAAATAGAAATTCTTCCTAAAAACTTTAAGAAATCAAACTGAAAATAAAGCAAAAGAGATCAATAAAATTCTAATCAAATACAACTTGAAGAGTATTCAATAAAACTCTAATCAACCTTTAAGAAGAGTTTGAATTAAACTTTCACAATAATGATTGGTGGGCTCGCAATGAGGGCTTGATTTAATGATCACATGAAAAAAGAAGATGAAGATGGAGAGAGGGGCTTGGATATGGTAAGAAATTAGAAAACAAAAGAAGGTGAAAAAAAAAAAAGATTAGGACTCGCTGTGAGGAAGAGAGGACTAGCAAAGGACCTTTTCTAATTATCTAATCTTTAATCCCCATTCATTTTAGCTTCAACCTTTATGTGTTTGGTTTAATGTTGAATTAATCAGTAACAAATCACAACCATTCAGTCACTTCAAGACTTGTATAATATTTGAAAATAATCATCTCAAGGCAACAAGATTTGCTAATAATACTCGTCTTGAAGCAATTGCACTCATCAGTCCAAAATCGGTTGGTACAATCTTAACCATCTTAATGATTTTAATGATCATAACAATTTTCACATACAATTTTACCTCGATGCTAAATTTTTTTAATTTTCTGTGCTAGTTAACACGGTTTATATGGTGGGATCACAAACTCGTACAATTTTACAATTTAAAACACTATTTTGACAACATTGCCTACATCTAGTAGAGGTTGAGGTCATTGCTGACGTAGAAAAGAAATAGACTCGTGACTTGGAAGATAACCTGTGTGAGTTTTGAGATGCTGGCAAGTTTTGTCATTTTTTTTTATTAAATTTTATTTTGAGAGGCTGAGCAGGGGAGGAAGTGTGTGTGACGTGGATGCCATGTCATTTGAGAAAGTCAATATGTGAAAATAGTAGTACTCTTGCTTTTATGATGGTTTTTACAAAACATATTGTTTTATTATCATTATTATTGCTATTGAAATATATAAATAACGGGATTGGAAAAAAAAAAATTTGATTCTTGCAAATCTTCTAGACATGCATATGACGTACCTTCATTATCCCATGTGGCACTTAGCTGAAATAATAAAAAAGCTCGATATATAATCGTAATAATAAGTGCACCTCATACCTATTTATTTTTTGACAAAACCCTTAAATTGGGAGGTGTTTGTTATCTATTGTTAAAAAAAAAAAAAAAAGGCGTTTGAACTTAGTTTACCTAGTGGAAAAGGGATGCGACTAAACATATATAAATTAAATAAAATATCAGTTTTTTCTCTTCTTATATTGTAAAAAAAAAAAAAAAAGACGTAGAAAAGAAATAAACTCATGGCTTGGAAGATAACCTGTGTGAGTTTTGAGATGCTGGCCAGTTTTGCGTTCTTTTTTTTATTAAATTTTATTTTGAGAGCGTGGATGCCATGTCATTTGAGAAAGCCATTATGTGAAAATAGTAGTACTCTTGCTTTTATGATGGTTTTTACAAAACATATTTTTATTATTATCATTATTATTGCTATTGAAATATATAAATAACGGGATTGAAAAAAAAAAAATAAAAGTTTGATTCTTGCAAATCTTCTGGACATGCATATGACGTACTTTCATTATCCCATGTGGTAGATTTTTTTATGTTTATGTTCGGTCCATATTTGAATAGACATACATTCCGCAGGAGCAAGTCAGAAAGATTGAGAAATAGAACCATCTGATTTGATT
This sequence comes from Dioscorea alata, assembly GCA_020875875.1. Classification (NCBI taxonomy): domain Eukaryota; kingdom Viridiplantae; phylum Streptophyta; class Magnoliopsida; order Dioscoreales; family Dioscoreaceae; genus Dioscorea; species Dioscorea alata. Next base: position 22,132,613 of record CM037011.1, read on the forward strand.
CGTTCTCAATAGCCATGAGATGATCATCTTACGGTGATCCTTTTGTCAAGGGGGGTTGGTTGTCATCTATTGTAAAAATAACTGGTTGTCATCTATTGTAAAAAATAAAAAAATAAAAAAGCCGTTTGAACTTAGTTTGCCTAGTGGAAAATTAAAGGATGCGACTAAACATATATAAATTAAATAAAATGTCAGTTTTTTCTCTTCTTATAGTGTGCTCTCTTACTATTTGATTCCCATAAAAATAAAAAGTAGAAATGAAATAAAATAAAATTAAATAAAATTAAAAACCTCTGTTACTGTTTTTTTTTAAATATTACAACAATTGAAAAATCAATTATATGTTCCAAAACATTTTCAAAACCATACAAACTAATGTAGCCCTAAAGGCACCCTTTTTTGTCTAATCAGGTATCCTGCATGCCCACACTGTTTCCAACATTGATGCCTGCACTTTTAGAGTTAACGTTGGGTTAATAATGGAGCGTCTAGTGATATTTGACTAAATCTGTCTTAATTCTTTCCTCCTAGTTATCTCCATTAATTTGTAAAGTGCATTGTTAGCTCTCTTCACACCCTCCTTTATTTCTCAAGGAATGACAGTTTGAAATTGTTGATTTAAGTAAATGTAAAACTCCCTTTCCTCCTCGAGTGGCTAGACTCGAGAACAACGTGACAACATGTTATTCTCAATTAAATCATTCTATCAATTTTTTAATGACAAAGGTTGATATGAGATCTGCTTTTTAGAAAGGCTACTTGTTTATTAAAAATCAAAATTTTCAGCTAATTTGGTTGGTATAACAACCTTGGATAACTTAGTGAAGAGATGGCATTTTCTCATTATTCATAAGATACTTACTTTACAATGCTACTGTGGAAATTGTAGATCATATTTTTTTTCTGCGGTATTCAAGCTATCATCCCCTTACCTCCATGATGGGGGTTTCATTCTCTTGGAGAATCAATCTAGATAATGATATGGGAGAGCTGAAATCTTCTTATTTGGATAATATTATGAAGCATTTGACTCAAAGAACAATCATATTTTCACCAATTTGATTATTATTAGATCGGCAGCATGTTTCTTCTGGGGTACACTGCTCCTTCATAGTTGAAATAACAAAACCTAGAGGAATTGGCTACCACTATCATGCGCAATTTTGATTTCACTATTTGAGCTAGCACTATTTTGGATGAATGTTCTATCTTGGACAAGAAGGATGGAGATTAATGCATAGTTTTAAGCTACGTTATCATAGATGATCTCCTTATATGATTGTTTTTTAGGAGCTATATGTTCTTTTCACTCAATGTCGTCACCTTTTACGTTTTTCCTATTTTTGACCCTAAACACTCGTAATGATAATTGTGATTTTTATTATATATATATAACAATATATCCTCTATGGATGTCCATAGATAAGAAATTACTGTTCCAAACAGCGATTACCGTTCATATTACTTTAGCACATACTGTTCATCAATGTCATTCGTTGGATCTTGATCCAACGGCTGATAATGGACATCCATAGATAACTTGTCATATATATTTATTTATTTAACAAAATGTAGACAATACGTATCATAGACATGCATAAGCATGGAATTATTACCCTCAATATACTTACACCCTCCTCATCTGTGAAATTTGAACTCTTGTTTTCGGCGGGCCACTAACACCCAACACAAAGAACTCTTTTTGTTTATTATTAATAATATTTATTTATCTTTTTCTTAATAAAATGTTTTGATTTATCCACGTTTTTATAAAAGAAAAAAAAACATATCAACTAAATTTAAAAAGTTGCCTATAAAAGCCATATCTATAATCTACTCATTCCTTTAATCTTTCTTGGCATATCTTTTCACATCTTTTTGGACCTTAGTAAATTTTATTAGAACACTTCCACATTTAAATGGACATGCACTACCGAAAAGTAAAAGAAAGAAATCAAAACAAAACAAAAAAGAACACCCTTATAATGTCATATATTGCCGACAACAACCAAGAATAAAATCTCACATATATCCATGGCCCTTTGATCCCCACATCCTACATCAGTGCTTACACTTTAGAACAACCGTGCTAATCATTTCATTGAAGACATGGATCTATAAAACCCAGTTCATTTATCATTCTCATTATTTGACATTCCAAAGCAATATAATCAATCTTATTCTCAGTTTATTGAAAGCTTCTTTATATCATGAAACCTTATTCAGCTATGCTTTTGGCAACGAAGCTCTTGTTTATTTCCAGTGGAGTGGTAATACTGAGTCTCATGATTTCTGCTGAAAGGCCTGCAGCTATCAGCGTGGGAGCAGCTTTTCCCTTCAACTCTACCATAGGAAAAGTTGCTAAAATCGCTATACAAGCTGGTGTCGATGATGTCAATTCCGATCCGACCGTCCTCCGGGGATCCAAGCTGGTTCTCACCATGCAAGACACCGAATGCAATTGCTACACCGGCATGACAGAAGGTAGATGCCATTTCTTTTGATTGCTTAAGCCTTGTTTTTTTGTTTACCTTGTGCCCCATTATTTTGTATTTTTAAATTTTGACGTGTGAATTTTATTGTGACTTGAGAAGATACTGTTCATATAAATGCAGCATCATCTAGCTACAAGGATAAAGAAATTTTAAAAATGATCTGTTAGAAAAATTAAAAATTTAAAAATAAGTTTTTTAATTCACTTGATTGCCAGTGGACATCGAAAGCTTTTGCATGTTGATCTAGGGCCTTGAACTTATCCGCTCCTGTTTGGTCTATGCTACACCTAAACTAATGGCCAGTCGGATTCCACCTAGGTCCATCTTAACTGCTTTTGCGTGTGACATGATTAGTTAACACTTTACTTCTTGACAGCTTTTGAGTGCGACATGATTGGTTTACACTTTATTCCAGAGCTTAACAGGCTCGTATGGCTAGAGTTGAATCTGACCCATATGTTTACAACCTTGATTTTAGTAATCATACTCCCTGTTCTACAGCTTTCCGCTTTGAGAAATTTTGGTGCACTATTGAACATTTAGGTGATTGTATGCAGAATTGGTGACGAGAGCTATAGCCATCTAAGTGTAGTGCATTCATCCTTGCGAAGAAGTTAGCTGTTGCAAGTCTAATTTAGTCCACATCACCTAATTAATGGGAAGTTCATGTGCATATATGTGAAGGACAACCCCACCATATCAGATTGGTTTTTTGGGATTGTGGGTTCCCTTCTATGTGCATCATTGATATTTTTGTTGAGAGCAGATAGTGTAGGGTTGGGATAGAGGCTGACTAGCCGAGGGTTCTGACCAACAGAGTGGTTGATCGCGAAAAGCCCAAGTTAAGCGTCGCTAAGTGAAGCGTGCCTGACCTGATGAGGATGTCAAGTTTGATCAATGGAGCAATGTTGCAAGCTCGGTTTAGTCCCACATCACCTAATTAAAGGAGAGCTAATACACATATATGTAGAGAGTAACCTTACATTGTCAAGCTGGTCTTTTGGGTTTGTGGGTCTCCAGCTATATGCATCATTAGCCCTCCTAAAATTAGATAAAAGTCTTTGGTTAAATAGACATTTAGTGAGTTTCTCTCTAGAAGAAAAAAAAAATCTATTCTCTAACCTTAGCATCCTTGGTATTATCAAGGAGTCTAGATTGTTAATGCCTTCGGAATCTCTAAAAGAGTCTTCCATGTGGCTTAAGCTTGGCATTGTTTTACTTAAAGAGGAGTTGTATTGGAAATAGGGCTCCTGTTTGACTTGGATTAAGGAGGGGGATTCAAATACAAAGTTTTTCATTTAGTAGCTAATGGTTGTCTCAACCACAACTTTATCCATCACATCTTCCATAATTATGCTTGGATTGAAGGGGATGACAATATTGCTGTGCCCTTTAAGAACAACATATGTAACCAGTTCAGCACGAAAGGAAGATTAGATATAAGGCCAACTAGGCCAAATTATTTTTTAACAAAGTCCATGTTGACCTTTCATCCTTTGAGTCCCTTTTTACCCTTTAGGTGATTAAATGTGTAATGTTTGATCTCAATGCTGAGAAGGCTCTAAGACCTAATGGTTACCCCATTTTTTTCTTCGAATAATAATGTAGCACTGTAAAGATCAACCTTTTTCAAGCTATTAATAACTTTTATGATGGCCATGGCAATTGAAATGCATTAACTAAGCCAACATTGTGCTTATCACTAAGGCGGATTTGCTAGATGGTATCACTGGCTTCCACCTTATTAGCCTCATTAACTCATCTCCAAGATTATTTCAAAGATCTTAGCCTCTCGATTGAGAATTGTCAAGAAAAAACTAGTCAATGCTTCCTTATCTACCTTTATAGAGGATAGATGTATTATGATCAATATAATCACTATGAAGGGGTTGATATTTAGACTACAAAAGCAGGATTTCCCTGCCAGTATTTTTAAAGTTTATTTTGTACAAGCTTTCTATATGATTAACTGGGATTTTCTCCTTAATATCCTTGCAGCAAGAGGCTTCAATTTTTATTGGATTAGTTAGATTAATAATACTCTCTCCTCCTTTAAGGTGGGCATACTTATCAACAGGGTGCCTCATATCTATATTTTAACTAGCTTGAACTTAGGTAAGGAGATCCCTTTTTCCCGATCCTTTTTCCCTAGCTGCTAATACTCTTAGTGTTATGTTCACTCATGTACTTAACTCTAGTATTATTTACTAGTTGTCCCTTAGTTTCCAAGGAAAAATGTGCAATCTCTAAAATATGAATGACCTTATCATCTTTTCGGCCTGTTTCAAGCTCTCTTCTTAGAAGACAAAATATCTTTCTTTTCAGGGAAGACTCAGAATCAATGACCTACTTATAAACAGATATGTAAGTCTTGTGAGTAATGGGATGGCTGTAAGACTTTAATAATGCATTGTTGGATAAATAGTGGTGGAAGATTTGCTCTAGTTAGACTTCTGTTGGTCTCCAATCTTTTATCTCAACTACCATAATAGGGGCTTCTCATGGAACCTCTGTCATACTCCATTGAAGAGCAAGTACAACATCAAGGCAAAGATCACTCAAATTCTACCCACCTTTTGTACTTGACTAGCTGCTATTGTTTGGGGATGAAGTGTGTATATCTTTCTTGTATGATAGATGTCTTAACAATTGGGCTTTTAGAGACTAATGGCCTGTTCTTCCTTATTCTTCCTTTTTCCCATCAATCCCAGTCCATTACTTCCATGCCAACCTCTCCAATCATATATCTATTCTATGCAGCTTCCTTTTTAGATTTGGTAGGCTTCAAAGTCTTTCTACTACCCTACTCAAATGCTTCCCACAACTCTAAAACCCAGACTCTCAAGTGTAATAGGGTTTTCTTTGTTAGATCTTTCTGTTAATTCCTTAGATCATCTCCAACCCTACACCCAAATCTCAAATTTAGGGTCAAATTTATAGGTGTGGATTGCTCCAACCCACACTCAAATTTGAACCCAAATTTGGGGTCCCACAAGAATATTAATTTTTTAATCATTTGTTTATTTTTATAATTATTATAATTAAAAGGTATAAATATCAAAATGGTCCCTCTATTTTGCGATTTCTGCCTTTTTAATCCCTCTAATATAAAATCAGCCCTTTTGCTCCTTGTAATTGAACATTTTCATCCTTAAGCTGTAAAATTCGGCCTTTTGGTCCTTGTATTTGCACATTTTCATCCTTTTTAGTCCCTCTAATTTATTAGCTGAAAGGACCAAAAGGGTTGATCCGTCAATTGGAGGGACTAAAAGGACAGAAATGTGCAAATACGAGGACAAAAAAGGCGAATTTTATATTAGAGGGACTAAAAAGGCGGAAAACGCAAAATAGAGGGACCATTTTGATATTTTGACCTAATTAAAATTATAAAATTAACAATTCATTAATATAATTATAATTAGTCATTATATACCTACAATATTAATTTGTATGGAATTAATTACTTAATTAATAATAAAATTATTAATTAAATTAAATTATGATAAATTTATGAAACTGGAATAGTTAAAATTTTATTTAAAAATAACCTTAATAAAAGCTAATACAATGCAAAAACTAATTATATTAAAACTAATATTCTGGTAACTTAGTAGCAATTCCGCCTAGATTGTAATAAATTTTTAATTAAATTATTGTTAAAAATGATTAATTTCAAGTATTTTTTTATTGAATAGTAATAATAATATATAAAAATGAATAAGGAATATTTTGTGGATATGTTTTTGTGGGGTAAAATTAGGGGTTTGTGGTTGGAGTATAATTTATTGTAGTAGAACCAAATTTGAGATTTTAGGTAAAAATTTGGGTTTATAGGTTGGAGATGGCCTACAGCGACGAACTGAGGTGCCCCCAAAGACCTGCACTCTAGAAAAACCCTTGTCCTAGGAAATCAAAACTTTAAATTGCCTTTCTTAGAATACAAAATTCTCACTCTAAATAATCTAGTGATGCAGCTTCATAAGATTGTCTACATCAATATGTGTCATTTGTTATGTTATCGTGGATATGATAGACCACATATTCATGTAGTTCCCCTATAATTCATGAATTCATAATCACTTTGACCATATTTTTAGCCTAACTAGATATCCAACCTTAAAGCCTAAGGTTTGATTTTTTTTATAGTCTCAACCAAGGATCCCAAGTTTGAGACAACTAGGATCTCTTCATACATTTCTTTTCTAGACATTTGTAGCATAAGACTAAAAGAGACTTAAATTAGGAGATTTTGCAATGGCTATGAAATGTAGGGTTGGCTTCTTTTTTGGGTGAAGCTCTCCTCCAACCATAAATTCAATTGAACTTTGGCATGATAGAACAACCATAGGGGAATAGTCTCTTTAGATGATCATTTCCTGTAAGCCCTTTCTACATGACTCCATCTTTTTTCCTATCGCTTTAGGATCACTTAACCATCTCTAGATATTTCATGTCACCTCAATGATTTTGTACTGTGCTATATTTTTGTATGTACACTCCAATGTTTTATATATCTCTACTGCATATCTTTCTCTCTATAGTTGTACTTATAATCTACTTCTTCCTTTCTAATACATTTTGGATGGTTTATCCACTTTTTTTTAAAAAAATAAACAAATAAACAAACAAACAAATATGTCACATTACATTACCAGCAAATATATCGTTCAAGTAATACAAGATAATCACATATTTCAAACAATGCATCATTTATTTATCATGTGAGTGTTAAAAATTAAAATAAAAGACATAATATAAATAAATTTAACCTTCCATGCATCTGCTCACTTGTTCCATATTTGTTCACTATTTGTTTTTCTTTTTAATTTACTTGGGAAGTTTATCCACTTTTGGTTAACAAAAACAAAACAAAACAAAACTGTCCATCTAGTATGAATTTTATTTTAAATATTTTGTCTTCTTTGTTCTAAACATTCACTGAAGAGATTGAATTGGTATTATTCATATAGCTTTAAAGTTCATGGAGAACAACATTGTTGCCATGATTGGTCCTCAGTGGTCTTTGATAGCTCAAATCATCTCGCACATCGCCAATAACCTCCAAGTCCCTCTTCTCTCCTATGGTGCTACTGACCCAACACTCTCTTCTCTTCAATTTCCTTACTTAGTGCGTACTACTCAGAGCGATACTTTTCAGATGCAATCTATAGCTGAGATCATCGATTACTATCAATGGAGACAAGTGATAGCAATCTACATTGACCATGAGTATGGCCGCAATGGCATATCTGCTTTGGGTGATAAACTTGCAGAAAGAAGATGCAAGATCAGCTTCAAAGCTGCATTGCCACCTGAACCAGACAGCAAAGACATAATTGATTTACTGATCAAGGTTGGAATGCAAGAGTCTCGAATCATAGTCTTGCATGCAAATCCAGCTGTTGGTATCACTATCTTCTCGGTGGCAAAATCTCTTGGTATGATGGAAAATGGGTATGTTTGGATTGCAACAGATTGGCTTGTTGCTCTGTTAGACTCGACAGGAGCACTTGATCAACAAACCATGGACAATATGCAAGGTGTTTTATCCCTGCGAATGCATACTGCAGACTCAACGAGGAAGGCAACATTTGCTGCAAGATGGAGTGAATTGGCTAACAAATACTCTGGAAGTAACATTGGGCTTCATTCTTATGGGTTGTATGCTTATGATAGTGTGTGGGTACTTGCAAGAGCATTGGATGCATTCTTCAATGAAGGTGGTTCAATTTTATTCTCTAATGCCTCAAAGCTGAGTGTTTTTGATGGAGGTAAGCTTCTACTTAATAAGATCAAGAGGATTAGGATGGAAGGTCTCACAGGTTTGGTTCAATTTGATCAAGATGGAAATCTAATTCATCCTGCATATGACATCATCAATGTGGTGGGTTCTGGACTTAAGATGATTGGTTACTGGTCTAATTACTCTGGATTATCAGTTATATCTCCTGAAAAACTCTATACTATGCCCCCCAATAAATCCAGTGTCAACCAAAAGCTTAACAATGTTATTTGGCCTGGAGACATGGTCATTAAGCCTAGAGGTTGGGTGTTTGCTAACAATGGGAAGGAGTTGAGGATTGGTGTGATTAATAGACCTTTTTTCCAAGAAATCCTATCAAAAGACCTGGAAACCGGCACTGTGAAGGGATATTGTATTGATGTTTTTACTGCTGCAATGAACTTATTGGATTATCCTGTTCATTATAAGTTCATACCTTTCGGCGATGGCCTCCGCATGCCAGATTATCAAGAGATATTATACAAGGTTGCTGCAGGAGTAAGTTTCTTACTTTCATATCACTTTTCTATTCTTGTCTGCCCAGTTCTTTTACTTTTATCTGTGTTACTAGTTGTCATGTTGATAATAGGAGATTGATGGAGCTGTAGGAGACTATGCCATTGTCACAAACAGAACATTGATTCTTGATTTCACCCAACCGTATATCGAGTCTGGCCTTGTCATTGTGGCTCCTCTCAAAAAACTAAGGTCCAATGCTTGGGCATTTTCAAGGCCATTCACTCTGAAACTCTGGTGTGCCACTGGAGTTGCCATTGTTTTTGTTGGAGCGGTTGTATGGATTCTTGAACGCAGAGTTAATGAAGAGTTCCGTCATGGTGGCAATCCAAGAAAACAAATATTTACAATCTTCTGGTATACATATATATATTTCTGTAAGTGTGTTTGTGTGTTCATTAATCTGATATTGAATCATAATGATTTTTTTTTTTTGCAGGTTTGGCTTTTCAACTATGTTCTTCTGCCAACGTGAGTGAAGATTTTTAACTGATCATCACATTTCTTTTGAATTCAGCTTGATTTGCTTATTGTGTTTAATTGCATTGTTTAGAAGAAGAGATTAGAAGCACCCTTGGACGCATCGTCATGATTGTATGGCTGTTTGTGGTGTTAATCATTCAGTCTAGCTACATGGCGAGCTTGACTTCGATACTCACAGTGCAACAACTCTCTTCAAGCATTCGAGGCATCGACACACTAATAGCAAGTGGTGAAAGCATCGGATTTGCAGCAGGTTCATTCGCAGAGAATTACATGGTGCAAGAGCTCAACATTCCAAGATCTAGGCTCAAATCTCTTGCTTCCCCTGATGAATATGTTAGGAACCTTGAGCTTGGTCCAAACAATGGAGGCATTGCTGCTTTTGTTGATGAACGTCCTTACGTCGAGCTTTTCCTTTCAACACAATGTCAGTTCACTACTGTTGGCTCTGAGTTCACTAAAGCTGGCTGGGGTTTTGTAAGCTTACTATAGAACTCCTATGAATTTTGCTGAAAGTTAAAGCAGTAACATTAGTATTGTTTTTGAATGTAGGCATTTCCGCGTGACTCTTTGTTAGCAGTTGATATATCTACTGCAATTCTCAAGCTCTCAGAGAATGGGAATTTGCAGAAGATTCGCGACAAATGGCTGACGAGGAGTGCTTGCAGGTCTGCAAACAATGAACTGGACTCCGATCGGCTTCGTTTGAGTAGCTTTTGGGGCTTGTTCCTCATCATTGGATTGGCATGCTTCTTTGCTCTAGTCATTTACCTGTCTTTGGCACTCTACAAATATATTCAGTTTGCTGGCAAATGTAGTATCCGTGAATTCCTTTCTTTTGTCTGGTTGACTGAAAGAGGAGGTGAAATCCAGTTGAAGAGTTGAAGGTTGGATGCTAATGAAGCTTGTAAGGGCTTTTTCTGTATGTGTCTAGTTTTTGTATCTAGTTTTTTACTATAATTGTATTTGAACATGCTGTAAACTAGATCACAAAATGATTAAGATTAGGAAGTAGTTTTTTTTTTTTTTTTTAAGAAAGGAGTCCCAAGGCTATTTATTAAAGAAAAAAGGAACAAACAAGATACAAAGAAGAAAAAAAAACCAGCAACAAAACAGTTAAAACAGAAACAAGAAATCTAAAAAACAAAGGTGGCATCATAAAAGCCTTTCATGATCCAATTGGGAAGATCACAGTCTTGATAATACAAAGTTAAAACATGTAAATTAGCACCATGAATAGCTAAGTTTAAGGCAGGAGAAGCCTAATTCTTTGGAATAGCATGAATACAAGGACTGCCTGCTGCTATGATAGCTTGTCTAGTGATAGGAATCCATTGACTCGGTCGCCAATTACTCATAAGATGATTTGAATTTAGAACTCCGCTAACTTATGGGTTGGTAACAAAAAGATGCCACACATGAAGGCCATTAGTCAAAAAAGTTTGGATTGCAGTGTTGATAGCCATCATCTCAGCTTCAACGCCCGTTTCGGCATGTATTGAACAGGACCATGCCATCAAAATTAAGTAGTTAGAATTAGATATAAAAGAACTTGTTCCACTCACCTCTTCTACATCATTCCAAGAATTGGAGATGAACAAGAAAGGACCATCTGCATTTGAAAAATTGTTGACGATTAATCGTTTGCCGAGCTGCAGAGCAGTTGCATTATAAAATTTAGTCACATGAGCAAAGGCTCTGCAAACAATTATATGACAATTTGCATTGATGTTCCTAAAAATTTTATCACATCGAGCCTTCCACAAGAACCAAGAAGCCATAGCAATAATAGACTTAATATACAGGGAATAATTGTTACTGATGAGCCAACCACCAGAACCAAAGCCATCTTGAAAATTAAGACAAACGCCAGTATGAGTGCTAACCAGTTCCAAACTGTTTGAGCAATGGTGCAAGAAACCATTAGGTGATCAATCGACTCATAACTAAGACCACACATTGCACAAAAGTTGCGAGGATCCAAATTAAGAGAGTATAGAAATTCATATGTAGTAATTCTCTCTTTAAAAATAAGCCACATAAAATGTTTGGCCCGAGGGGCCACTTTCAATGTCCAGATTTTCCTCCAACCCAACCAATTTTCTAAAGCCCTCTGATTCTCATTTAAGAAATTATCGATCATGGAAGAAATTCTGGTGCTTTAAGACCTAGGGAACCACACCCAATAACTAGGAGCACTGGAATCAATTTTACCAAGTCTCAGAATGAAACATTCCAAACTAACACCAAACAACAGATTTAGCCTTTGAATATCCCAAGTATCATCTATAATAAGATCATAAATGCTATTAGACTCTGAATCCAAGCTCATATTAAGATAAGTAGGATTTAGAGCTAAAGGGGTTTCTAAACACCAAGAATCAAATAAGAGATAAGTCTGGTTTGGATTCATAAAATTAAGCCAAAAATGAGGCCTCAGCTTAAAGGCAATATGACACATTCCTCTAAAGAACCAAGAGCAACAAGCAAGAATAGAATCTTTCTAAAAATTTAACAACCCATGTTTGAGATGTAAAATATCAACCCAAATAAAATCATACTCCGAGACAGTCCCAAACTTGATTTCAGCTCCCGCGACGCCAGTGTAGACAGAAGCATAAGGCAGCTTCACCTGAGTGCCTTCCCCAAGGAAAATGGTGCATGATGCAGCTGCATTGTTGGTGTGGTTTAGTGATGCCATTACGAAAACCTGAAAAGGAAAACATCATATTAATAATGCTAATTGACTTTTTTTTTTCATTCATTTTTTTTTTTTATTATTTCTCATTCACACTTTGTTTCAAAGATGGGAGGAGAAGTTTTGTCCCACCGGGCGTGCCAGACTTTGTGGGCTCCTTTCTTTCCACCCGGCCTTTAATTGGGATTGACCAGGTGAAAAGCATGGATCACAAATCAAATTTTAATTATTTTTATATTTCAGATGATTGCAGGTTCATAACTTCTATTAGGGGCAAGCCCCTAATATTAATTACCCCAGACAATGTCATGGGAACCTCTGATTAGGAAACAAGTGTAAATGAGAAATAAATGAACAAACATAAAATTGATTTTTTTTATTAATTTCAAAGAGCATATGAATACATAATCATGAGCGAAAATGCAAAAAATATTTGGAGAGCTATTTTTTGTCATGTTCTACAAATTTCTCTTTTTTTTTTTTGACTTGGTTGATGCTCTTGACTTCTTTGCTAAAGCATATCAGAAGACCCTCTAGCTTGGTAACTGTGACCTTCTTCAAATTCTTTTTATGTGTGCTTGTATCTTAACACACCGCATAACTCTTTAGCTATGGCTACTCTGCATTTATGAGCTGCCTACTTGATCGTCTTTGCTTCTTTTATCACTGAAAATTTTGGCTCTTTGTGCTTGTAAAATCTTCAGCTCTCTGACTTGTGTAACTCCTCAGGTGTTTGACATCCTTGTGTTTTAAATTCCAGAGTTGCATTTGTCATTTAGGTCTTGACCCTTTAATACTTGTAAGTCTTGACCTTTAAATTTTCAAGTTGTAGACTTCAACATGATTAAATCATTAACTTGGCAATTTTGATTTTTTTGTCAACACTTTTACTCCAATGAGTGTTGAAGAGAATACTTTTATCATTTTTTTTTCCTTTCCAAAATTTTCATTTTTATTCTTCCTTTTGCTCCAAAATTTTCATTTTACTCTTCCTTCCGCTTCAAAATTTTTTTTTTGTTTCAAGAAGAAAGATTTTTTTACTCATCCCTTCATTTCAAGAGGATAGATTTTTTTTCTTTACTGAACTTTTCATTTACTCTTCCTTTCATTTCAAGAAGAGAGAGATTTTTTTTTATGATTTTGTGGAATTTTCATTTTTTATACTTTTCCTTTTCACTTCAAGAATTTTTTTTTTATTTTTCAAGAAGAGAGATTTTCTTTTTGTGGAATTTTCATTTTTTTTCACTTTTCCTTCTCATTTCAAGAATTTTTTTACTTTTTTTTAAGAAGAGAGATCTTCTTTTTGTGGAATTTTCATTTTTTTCACTTTTCCCTTTCACTTCAAGAATTTTTTTTCATTTGTCAAGAAGAGAGATTTTTTTCTTTTTGTGGAATTTTCATTTTTTCACTTTTCCCTTTCACCTCAAGAATTTTTTTCATTTTCAAGAAGTGAGATTTTCTTTTATAATTTTTTTGTAAGAATTTCTCTTTACCTCAAGAATGTCAATACCTCAAGGTGGAGTTAGAGAAATTTCATAGAAATTTTCTCCTTACACCAAAAGTATGTCAAGACCTCAAGGTGGAGTTAGAGAAATTTCATAGAAATTTTCTCTTTACCCCAAGAGTATGTCAAGACTTCAAGGTGGAGTTAGAGGAATTTCGTGGAAATTTTTCTCCTTACCCCAAGAGTGTCAAGACCTCAAGGTGGAGTCAGAGAAATTTTATAAAAATTCCTCCTTACCCCAAGAGTATGTCAAGACCTCAAGGTGGAGTCAAAGAAATTTCATAGAAATTTTCTCCTTACCCCAAGAATGTCAAGACCTCAAGGTGGAGTCAAAAGAATTTTATGAAAATTTTCTCCTTACCCCAAGAGTGTGTCAAGAACTCAAGGTGGAGTTAGAGGAATTTTCCAAAAAGAAGTCCTGCAAAAAGAGAAGAAAATTATGAAAACACCCTCACACCAATAAACTCACTTTCCATATTTTTTTCTTTTTTTCCTTCTCACTCATCCTTCATCATTTTTTCCCTTTTCTTATTTCACTCATCTCTCATTTTTTCCATTTTTCCCCTATTCATTTTTTTCATCTCTCATTTTTTCCTCTTCATTTTTTTCTTTTTTTTCTCTCTTCTCTTTTCTCACTCATCCTTCGTCATTTTTTTCTTTCTCTTTTTTTTACATAAATACCCCTCTCATGACGATTTTGCACCTTAGCCCACAAATTCTTTTCTTTTCATAAATTTAAGGATTTATGCAACTTCACCCTCTAACTTTCACATTTTTTCACATTTTATCAAAATTTGCAAATAAACCCCAAACTTTCACATTTCTATATTTTTTTTATAGCTTTTGCACTTAAACCCTGTAGATTTTTTTTTACATATTTTTTATGCAATTTCCTCAAATGTTCCCGTTTCACTCCTCATTCATTTTTTCCTCATTTTTTACTCTCTTTTTATACCAGAAATACCCTCACACTTCATTTTTTTTTTCTCTAGGGCATAAAGTCTATACTATGTTCTCCATATTCTAACCCTACAAACTAAGGAACTCTAGAGTTTCAGAGAAAATTCTGTTATACTTAACAAATCAAGTTCTCACTTATCTATGGAACAACCAAACCATTGGTAGCATGCTAAGATTTCTTCTCCATAATGAAAATATTCTAAGGTTTACTTTTGCATCCCTTGGTATGTATACGGGTTCTAAAACAAACGAAATCAAGTATTGAACCGATGGATCTAACCGTATCATTACATGTAAAACACTCTAGCAACAAGTAGTTGAGATAATTCATATTACATGTCCTTCAGGTACTCAAAAGAAGCCAATGTCAATTAGACATGCAGAATTACCTCTAAGCAAAATAAGGAATCAAACTACTTGGTCTCTCAGTCCCATTAACATGGTCCGGTGTTATATTAATTTGAAGTCTGGATCTTAAGACAGCATCTCTAGCAATTTTGGCCTTAGATTGCCCAACATGGCATTGACGTATGCAATTGAAGAAAAAGCAAAGTTTGCATACATACATGGTACTATGCGACATGCATGATAAATAATTCAAAAGAAACACCATGAGAGCATGAGAAAAGGATCATGGGCGGTATACATGCATGACATTCATTTAACTTCAAAAAAAAAAAAAAACATTGTTAAGAAGTGGGGCCCTTATGAATCTTGTCATGAGAAGCATCATGCATAGGCAACATACATGCATAACATGAAAATATTCAACTTGATGGACAAAGCATGTTTGCTTTTTTTTATTTTAAGAAGCCAAAGGACACATGCTAACTTGGTTTATTAGAACAAGAGATCATACGTACATAGCAAGAGAATATCTAATATAATAAGTAGGGCCGGCCAAGTAGGTAAGCATGGTGGATTGGTGTTTACCTTTTCTTTTTCTTTTTGTGTTCTCTTTTATCCGACTTCAGGCACCTTATCAGCCTTCTTCTTCTCTACTCTTCTCTTCGGGCTTCAATCTAGTCACCTTTTGCTCTTCTTTCTCAATTTCTCTCTTTGTTTTTCTTCTCTCACTCCGTTTTTTTATCTCTGTTCTCTCTTCTTCCCTCAAAAAACCCTCTTCTCTCTTTTTTTTGTGTATATCTCCCTCCGTTTTCTTTCCTCTCCCCTTTTTTTCCTTTTTTCGTCTTTTTATTTATTTATTATTTTTTTTCGTTCCACCCAATCCTCAACTCGATCAAGAGATATTTTTTTCAACAAATCCCCAACTCCCCAGATACGGGAGATTTTCTTCTTTTTTTTTTAATTTAAAATTTAAATTCAAATTCTTTTCTTTCTTTTTTTCTAATTCTTATCCTTTTCTATTTTTTATTCATTATTATTTTTTTTAATTTAAAATATCTGAAATTCAAATCCATATTTTAAATATATATATCCTCTCTCTTCTAAAAAAAAATTTAATTTATATTTATCATTATTTTTTTTTGTTTTCCATGCCATAATTTTTTTTTTCATTTTGGCCCTCCTATATTTTTATTTGATTATTTTTTTTCTTTCATTCTTTTTTTTTTTCTCTTTTTTTATTCAAAGTCCATATAAACAAATGCCCCCCTCATAACTTCCTTACACACAATAGTTGTGGGAGGAAGGTACGAGTGAAGTGATCTGAAGATCTGCAATGTGTTTAAGCATTCAAAGTGATTTTGATTTTGATTTTTTTTTTCAACCATTTGATCATCAACTTAAAGATCAACAATGGAGACTATAATGCTTAACAAAATTTGATTTAAGCTTATGAATTTTTATATGGTCGGTGAATAAACCTCAAACCCAATCTCCACCGTCCATATTGAAGATGAAAACGTCATGAGCATGTAAAAATATTTTCAAAAAGATCCCATAATTTTCAACTATTCGATCATCAACTTGATGACAAACAATTCCCATGATGATTATCAATGGATTTCACTGCTGAGTCACGAATTTTTTAGAATTGTTTTTGAACTCAGAATATAATCATAACCGTTCATATGAAACATTATGACGTCTCAAAGCTTCAATAAAATTTACAGGTTAATCAGAGAAGTTATCATAGTCCGATTAAGCTATTGATCAACTCTGATCGTTGAAGGACAAATTTCATGAAACTTAGCTTGAAGTTTAAATTTCTTTGAAAATCATCAAAACACCAAATTTAATTTTAGCCGTTCATATTAACTATTATCATGTGATTATACTGTAGTTAAAATTTCATTATGATCAGAGCTGATCTGAATACCCGATGAGCTACTTGATCGAAACAGAGCTTTTATGAAAAAAAACTGCGGATTTTGTCTTCAAAATTCATCACTTCCTTGATTTTCTTCTTCTCTCTTTTTTTTCGCTTGTTTTTTGTGTTTTTTTTTTCTTTGAATTTATTTTTTCCTTTATTTTTTTTTCTCTTTATCTTCATTTTTCATAAATTTTTTCTTCTCTTTTTTTTTCTTGATTTCATAGTTTCTTACAAGATTTGCACATAGTCTCTTAAAGCTAAATTCACAAGAGCCATTACACAATTCATGGAATCATGTCTTTATTCAACTTGAAAAAGAAAACAACATGATAAAATTTGTGTTTTGCCTCGAGAAGCATATATCATGCTTAACCAACTTGCTCAAACAAGAGCACTGGACATTCCGTCATAGACAAACACAAAATTCTTTTTATTTTACAATATATCTTTATTCAGATAGAGAAGAAAAACAAGATAATGGAACTCGTAATTCGTCTCGAGAAGCATATATCATGCTTGACCAACTTGCTCAAACAAGAGCACTGGACATTCCGTTATAGACAATCACGAATTCTTCTTCTTCTTTTTTTTTTTTTACATTTTTATATCATGGATAATATTTCTTCAAGAAGCGCGCATTGATGGGCGGTATAGGTCTTCTTCCATCGGCGTCAACTAGCTGATAAGCTCCTCCTTCGTAGACGACCTCTATAATGTATGGGCCTTCCCAATTTGACTTGAACTTGCCCCCAGCATGTTTGTTGATGATGATTGGTCTTCTTAACACCCACACCATCTCTCCTTTCTCAAAAGTTCGAATGCGAGACATCTTATTGTAAGCTCGTGCCATCCTTGCTTTGTAGACTTCAAGATTTTGTTGAGCCTCTAATCTCCTTTCATCTAAAGCATCAAGTTCATCCAAACGCAAGCGAACTCTATCTTCATTCGTGAGTTCATTTTGTAGGGCAATTCTTAGAGATGGAATCTGGACTTCAAGTGGAAGAACAACTTTTGTACCAAAAACCAACGAGTATGGTGTTGATTGAGTTGGCGTTCGATATGTTGTTCGGTATGCCCATAAGACTTCAGGAAGTCTTTCATGCCAATCCCTTTGACTTTTCGAAACTGCTTTCTTTAACAACTTGGATAATGTTTTGTTGAATGCTTCTGCAAGACCATTTGCTCTAGCATTATAGATAGAGGAATACCTCCAATCTATTTTGTGATGCTGAGCAAATCTTCCAACCTTGAAGCTTTTGAATGCTCGCCCGTTGTCGGAGATGATCCTTCGAGGCATTCCAAATTTATATAGCACATGATCCTTGAAGAACTTGATGATGTTTTCCGCCTTTACTTCCTTTAAAGGGATGGCTTCCGCCCATCATGAAAAGTAATCAGTGGCAGCTAATATAAAACGATGCCCTCGTGATGATGGAGGCTCAATAGGGCCTATCACATCAGTTCCCCACA
The DNA here is from genome assembly GCA_020875875.1 of Dioscorea alata. Taxonomy (NCBI): domain Eukaryota; kingdom Viridiplantae; phylum Streptophyta; class Magnoliopsida; order Dioscoreales; family Dioscoreaceae; genus Dioscorea; species Dioscorea alata. Next base: position 22,150,796 of record CM037011.1, read on the forward strand.
TCTCAAAAGGCCATGAAGAGATTGTAGGGTGTAAAGGGTTGGGGTGTTGATGAATGAAATCCCCATGAGCTTGACACAATTTGCACCGTCTTGCATATTGTAGGCAATCATTCATCATGCTTGGCCAATAATAACCAATATGTTTGATCTTCAACCGCATCTTGGGTCCTGACTGGTGAGCTCCGCATATACCAGAATGGACTTCATGCATAACTTCTTCAGACTCCTCCTTTGAGAGACATCTTAGTAGGAGTTGATCATATGATCTTCGATAAAGAACGTCGTTAACAAGGGTAAACCTCATCGCCCTTTTCTTCAACTGCGTCGCTAGAGACTTTTCTTTTGGAAGTTCGCCATACTTCAAGTATTTAACGAAAGGCTCCTTCCAATCATCTTCATCCACTATTAGAACTTCTTCTTTTCTAAGGTGTTTGTTTTCAAACTCTTCATCAAGGCATGAACTCACGACCCTCCTGTTTCGAATGGTGACTTGGATTTCCTCTTGATCTGGATCAGCTAGTTCTTTTGCCAATTTGGCTAAGCTATCTGCTTTTCCATTAGCGGACCTAGAGACTCTCTCCAGCTTAACATCAGGAATTTGCTTCAATAATTCAATAACTCTCCGATGATACTGAAGAAGCTCTTGCTTATAAATCTTGAAACTTCCTTCAACTTGATTTATAATGAGTTGTGAGTCGCCATATATATGCAAACTTTGAATCCTCATCTTGATTGCTAGCTCTAATCCGGAAATAAGAGCTTCATATTCTGCCTCATTGTTAGTGCATGGCTTTAGCAAGGAAAGAGAGTATCTCAGGATCCCACCGTCTGGAGAAATGAAGATGAGTCCAATGCTAGCTCTGATTTGAGGAATTTTAGGTCTAACAGCTGGTTGGATCGAAGAAGCTCCATCAAAGTACATCTTCCAACATTGTTCTCCTTCTTTAGTTGTCAAAGTCTCTTCATCAGGAAGATCACATCTTAAGGGAGATTCATCAGGCAAAGGATGTGCTGCGAGAAAATCTGCTAATGCTTGACCTTTGATTGCTTTTTGTGGAGTGTAAGTTATGTCGAACTCCATGAGTATTAATACCCATTTTGCTAATCTTCCAGTAAGCAATGGTCTTGACATCAAATACTTGAGTGGGTCTATCCTTGAGATGAGAATCACCTTATGTGAGAGAAGATAATGTCGAAGCTTCTTTACCGCAAACACTAAAGAAAAACAGTGTTTCTCAATAGGAGTATACCCGTTTTCAGCGCCCACCAACATCCTGCTAAGGTAATATAGGGCGTTCTCCTTTCCCTCTTCATTCTCTTGAGCTAGTAGAGCTCCAAGGGATCCATTCAAGGCTGTTGTGTATAAGATTAGTGGCTTTCCCGCAATCGGCGCTGCTAACACTGGGGGATTCAGTAAGTAGCGCTTGATTTCTTCAAAAGCATTTTGGCATTCGTTGTCCCACTTGAAAGGAGCATTCTTCTTTACCAGCTTAGAGAATAGCTTACATCTTCCTGAAAGATTGGCGATGAATCTTCGAATATATGCAAGACGCCCTTGGAAAGACCTCAACTGCTTCAATGTCTTTGGAGGTGGCATTTTTATGATTGCCTTAATTTTGGAGGGGTCAATTTCTATTCCTCGGTGTCTCACGATGAATCCAAGGAATTTTCCAGATAATACCCCAAATGCACATTTCATAGGGTTCATCTTCAAATTGTATTTTCTAATACGATCGAACACCGTTCTCAAGTCATTGAGGTGTTGATCTTTTGATTGTGTTTTCACCACCAAATCGTCTACATAGCACTCCACGACTTGGTGAATTAAATCATCAAAAATTTTTGTCATTTGCTCTTTGATATGTTGCCCCCGCATTCTTTAATCCAAAAGGCATAACCTTGTAGCAGTAAATACCTATTGGTGTCCGGAACGCAGTGTGCTTTTCATCCTCTAGGTCCATCTTGATTTGGTTGTACCCAGAGAAACCATCCATGAAAGAAAACATCTCATAAGAGGAAGTGTTATCAATCATGATCTCCATAACAGGTAGTGGAAAGTCATCTTTGGGACATGCTTTGTTTAAGTCCCTAAAGTCCACACATATTCTGATTTGGCCGTTCTTCTTCTTGACAGGCACTATGCTGGCGATCCAATTAGAGTATTTTTCTTCCCTTATGAAACCAGCTTCAATTAGTTTCTTGGTTTCTTCAATAACGCTCTCCTCCAGATCAAACTTCATCTTTCTTGGTGCTTGTTTTACTGGTGGAAAATTTGGGTCGATGGCGAGCTTGTGCACTGCTACTTCGGTGTCGAGCCCTGGCATCTCCTTATAGCTCCATGCAAAGCAGTCGATATACTCTACGAGAATGCTTTGAATGGCTTTTTTTTCTTCTTGAGTTAATTGTCCACTTAAGAAAGTGGATTTAGGATCATCCTCACTTCCCAAGTTAATTTCTACCAACTCATCAATTGTCGCTTGTCCTCCGTCTTCAAGCTTAGGGGGTGCGTCCTTCAATTTAATATCTTTCGCAAGATGATCATCTGATGCTTCTTCAAGTGGATCTTCATCCTTTGTATCTAACCTTTCAACAGTCAACACCATATGACATTCATATACTTGCTCATCTTGAAACCCAAGCCCCTTCCTGCTTAAGCCTTGTCCTTGCATAGCAATCTTGAAAGGATGCCAAAGTTTCTCAAAGAGAGCATGTCTATCCCTTGAATAGTTCAAACTGACCCCAGCTTGTTTTATGAGTCTTCTTAGCCTAGGAGGATAGTAATTTGGAATCCTCAAAGGCCAAGGTTCTTCATCTCCCATTGTCTTTACCATCAACATATCTTCATCATTGATCTTATTAGGATCAGACTTATAGAAGAGGATTCCTCTCTCCTCCGGATGACGAGAAGGCACATAGAAGGTGATGAGCCGTTCTACTGAGTTAACATCCAACTCATCAAGAGCTTTGTAAAGGCCTTCTGGTATTCTCGTAACATGAAGAGAATTTTCTAGTGGACTTTCATCATCATCTTCTTTTTTAATAGGTGGAAATGAAGTTCCTTCTCTGTCAGAATCATCACTTCCAAAGTGCCAGTTTCTCCTATGAGAGTGAGAAGATGAATTGGTGGCATGCATGTCTTCATCATTTGTTTCTTCTTCTGAAGATTCCGTCTCACTTCCAAAGTGTGGTTTCAAAGGTATGAAAGAAACCTTCTTCTGAGTGACCTTGGTAGTCTTGGTGACCTTCATGAGAGCATCATCCTTTGCTGCAGAAAGCTTACCCCCTTTTGGTGTATCAACAAAATATCGTGCATCCTCATAGCTGATTTCATGCACACCAAATGGTTGAATCTCCCCATCTATGCGGTATACATCATCATCCTTCATATACTTCAAACACAGATGCAGAGTGGAAGGAACCACATAATTTTCATGTAACCATGGTCTCCCCAACAATGCTTTATAGGAAGCATCAGTGTTGATAACATGAAACTTCACCTCTGATGTCAGCTTCCCAATCTTGAAAGGGAGAGTAATTGACCCAAGGGCCTTTTGACTATGTTGGTTGAAGCCTTGGACAATAATCTTTTCAGCTGACAAATGGTATGTCTCTAAAGCCAAGGTATGCAAAGTTTTTAAAGTCATCAGATTTACAGATGAACCCGGGTCAATGAGGATTCTGTTGACTCTTGTCCCGTCACAAGACCCAGTAACATATAAAGGTCTATTATGCTCTTTTGTCCCAAGTAACAAGTCTTTCTCTGAGAATTTAATCGCCGGAGAGCCAAAAGCATGGAGAGCTTCCGTCATATGAGCTTCAGCAAAATAAGCTTGATATTCTTCTGGATTTTGCAAAACATGGATCAATGTGTCTCTGAGCTCCTGCGACATCATCAACGCATCAAAGACACTTAGTTGAGCTGGAATTTTCTTCAAATGAGCAGCAATATTGTAGTCTTGTGTCTTCGAAGTAGAGATCTTCCGTGGCTGCATAATGTCTTCATTTATGTCGATCGCCTTTTCTTTCCCTTTATCCTTAGTGCCACGTGCTTGTTCAAGAAGCCTCCGAACATTATTAATCATTCGAGGCTCCTCTTCCTCATCTTGGCGAACGCACCCATTATCATGTCTTTCTTTGATTGTCAAGGCACAACATGTACCTGACATCTCAAAATACTCCTCAGGTAAATCTATGGCACCCGAATTAAGTGCTGTATATAGCCAGCTCTTGAAGCCATGACAATCATCCAATTCATGCCCAATCAAATGATGAAAAGGACAGTACTTAAGATGATCATTCATGTTTGTTGTAGCATCCTTTCTCTTCTTTAGAATCAATATACCTTCATTTACCATCTTCCGAAATAATTCTTTCATTTTATCTCTTCTTATGGAAAAGCGCCCATCTCTTATATTGCTTAGAAGTTGAGGTGTTCTTCCTTCCTCCATATCAATTCTTCGATCTTTACTATGTTGAGGATGTGTTTCCTCTTGGTGGAAAAAATCATTCACAGTTTCTATGACTCCAGACTCATTCCAAGGAACATCACCATCTGGAATATGTGGCTTCCGATGAGCTAGGTCATATGTCACTTCTTGGATGAAGGACGGAATCTCTTCATATGGCATCACCTTTCTAAGTATTTTATGTTTAGGTGTTCTTCTTGGTTTCTCCTTTGAATAATGCTGGCTTGCTTGACAGGATTGTGTTGAAACTTCCTGCAACCTCGCATTCGCCATTTGAACCCTTTCTTTAAAAGCTTGTTTCTTTTTCTGCTTTTTACTCACATATGGTCTCCCATGTCGATCATATAGCTGTTCAGATAAAGAATCACCATCATCTGGGTAGTAGAGCTCAAACTCATCTTCATCATCAACATCATCCCATGTTTCTTCTTCATATATGGTAATAACTCGACAAGTCTCAACCATAGGTTCTTCATCTTGAGACTCATCCAAATCTGAGAGCAGCTCCTTAACCTCACCAGGGAAGTAATCACCTAATGTAATTAGTGCTCTCTCCTTTTGCTGATAATCTTCCAAGGAGTCAATATATTCCTCAATAATTGACTTCTTATGGTGAAACTCAGCGGGCTTTATCTGCTTTTGCTTCTTTTTCTTGTTCTTGATCTTTTTGTTCTTCTTGGCTTTTTGCTTATGCTTCTCATCTGGTTCTTGAGCTCTCCGCCACTTGATACCAGGGAGCTCTCCCAATTTCTTCAACATCTTTCTTGATTTTTTTGAGATAAAAATTTCCCATAAGCCTTCTGGAACTCCAAGAGGAGCGGGCTCCTTGGGAACTTGACAACCTCTCTCAGCTTGCACGCCTTCTGAAGTGCCCCTGGCATCTTGCCCCCATAAAGCTTCTTCTTGTGAGACAACTGACACATAGTTGGTGTGTTCTGCTGGTTGATCGACTAATACATTCTTAGATAAAGTGATCTTCCCTTCTTGATACTGTCGCTCAATCCAGTCCTTGAATACATAGCAATTCTCAATCGAATGACCCAATATTCTATGATATGGACAAAAATTTGGGTGATCTTTCTTGTCTGCCTCTTCTGGTCGTTTGCTCTCTGGCAACTGCAAACCCACCTTCAATGCATCTTTGAATATCTTCATCACTTTGTCCCTTCTAAAAGAATATTTTTTACTCATCCTCTCTTGAAGAGAACTTATAGGCTTAGGTGGTTCACTTCCACTCCCGAGTGATGGTGGCCTTGACTTGTTATAATTTGCTGGTGCAGTGGCCTCTTTTGCTTGATCAGTTGCAAAGGCCACATGCTTAACACCTTCTGGCTTTCTTGGCTTTTCTTTGTCCACTTTGGTGGGTTGCATTGTAGATACCACCCTTGGACTAGTTCTTTCTAATTTTTTAACTTGTGAGATTAAATCTTGGAAGGTGTGAATGTCGGATGAACTGAGAAATGGAGCCATCCAATTGTCAATATTCCCTACCAATAGCCCCACTGCTTGCACTTGATCGAGTGGCTGCTCACACTTGATGCTCAAGTTACGCCATCTCATCACATAATCTATGACTTTCTCATCTCTGTTTTGCCTTGTGTTAGCCAGATCAGCTATAGTAATTTTATCAGTAACTCCACCGAATCGAACTCTAAAGGAGTCCTTCATTTGCTGCCATGTCTGAATGGATTCAGGTTGCAAGTTTGCATACCATTCAAAAGCCACACCAGTTAAACTAGCAGCAAATTGTCTTAACAAAAGAGACGGGTTATTGCTTGTGTCTCCGCATGCTGTTATGAAATGGGCCAAATGTTGATCAGGATTCCCTAAGCCATTAAACTACTTAAACTTAGGAACATTGTACCCCTTAGGATAAGCCACTTGATCATGAAAGATTGAGTATGGTTTATCTCCATCACTTTTTACTATAGCACCCTTAGCTTGCTTCAATTGTGCAGCAACTATTTTTTGTACTTCTTCTCGGGATATCATTGGCTGAAGTGCCGCCGATGTTCCATCTTGCTCATGTAACCCAAGAACTTCCTCTTCATCATCTTCTTCATCTTGAATAACCTGTACAGATGGTGCTTGCCTATGAGCCCTTGAATTGTCGTGGAGTAGATTTTGGACTTGATCACTTAAACGGGAGATCACACCAGACAGAGACGCAACAGTCTGCATCATAGATATGTGATCTTTCTCTCGTTGATCCAATTGCTTCTTTAATTTTGCAAACATTGGGTCTTTATTCGATGTGAAAATAAGGTTGTCATCTTCTTCTTCACTTGAGTCATTATTCCTCCTAGGAGGTGTTTGAAACCCAGCTTGGGAGAAGGCTTTTGCCCTTTCTTGTAATGCTTGATTAATATCTTCTTCTTGCATACTACTTGTACCCACAGTTATCTTCTTCCTCAACCTAGTGAAGGGACGCTCAGGCTCAGGTGGGTGTTCAGATCCTTCAGTAATCACCCGTACAGTGTGTACTTCAAGATCTTCCATCTCTTCATCTTGCTTCCTTATCCACTGAAACCTTGAACGAGGAATAAAGGGGGTGGTCTTCTTGTAAGCTTGCTTCTTCGGTAGTGCAAGCCTATCAAACACGGACGCTCGCGACTCCGAGAGTAAATTCTTTTTTCTTAGGTAAAACTCCCTCGGTGTCATCTTTTCTATCTGAAGCTTTCTGTAGGAGGTGTAGTTATCATAAATCTTCTTAGCAAAAGTGTTCTTCGACTGATAGAACCTTGGTGGCCTGCCCTCTTTCTTCATGTCGGTCTGTTGGGATCGAAGCTCACCAGTTGTGGAGTTCTCCTTCACCATTCGCAGTGGTGTGAAAGAATTTGCAAATAAACCTGGAGAACTATTCCTTGAATCTTGGAACGAGACAAAACTTGCCTTCTCCTGAGGTGAGGGTATCTTCCTCTTGGTCAGTCTTGGGCGCCCCATCATGAAAGATTTTGTTGGGGTAGCGTTAGGCTTCTTAAAGATACCACTCTCCTTCCCTCTAGAAGTGATTGTGAATGAAGGTTCTTCTTCATCCTCCCCTCCATTAATGTTCACGACTCTTTTTGGAAAGGTGAGTCTGTCGAAAACAGATGCTTTAGCAGCAACAACGCCTTCTTCGACTTCGGCAGGCAACATCACATTTGAGCGACGTCTCATTGATGGTGATGATGGTGGGCTTGGCACAAAGTTGACATACTCCGAGACAGTCCCAAACTTGATTTCAGCTCCCGCGACTCCAGTGTAGACAGAAGCATAAGGCAGCTTCACCTGAGTGCCTTCCCCAAGGAAAATGGTGCATGATGCAGCTGCATTGTTGGTGTGGTTTAGTGATGCCATTACGAAAACCTGAAAAGGAAAACATCATATTAATAATGCTAATTGACTTTTTTTTTCATTCATTTTTTTTTTTTATTATTTCTCATTCACACTTTGTTTCAAAGATGGGAGGAGAAGTTTTGTCCCACCGGGCGTGCCAGACTTTGTGGGCTCCTTTCTTTCCACCCGGCCTTTAATTGGGATTGATCAGGTGAAAAGCATGGATCACAAATCAAATTTTAATTATTTTTATATTTCAGATGATTGCAGGTTCATAACATCTATTAGGAGCAAGCCCCTAATATTAATTACCCCAGACAATGTCATGGGAACCTCCGATTAGGAAACAAGTGTAAATGAGAAATAAATGAACAAACATAAAATTGATTTTTTTTATTAATTTCAAAGAGCATATGAATACATAATCATGAGCGAAAATGCAAAAAATATTTGGAGAACTATTTTTTGTCATGTTCTACAAATTTCTCTTTTTTTTTTTTTTGACTTGGTTGATGCTCTTGACTTCTTTGCTAAAGCATATCAGAAGACCCTCTAGCTTGGTAACTGTGACCTTCTTCAAATTCTTTTTATGCGTGCTTGTATCTTAACACACCGCATAACTCTTTAGCTATGGCTACTCTGCATTTATGAGTTGCCTACTTGATCGTCTTTGCTTCTTTTATCACTGAAAATTTTGGCTCTTTGTGCTTGTAAAATCTTCAGCTCTCTGACTTGTGTAACTCCTCAGTGTTTGACGTCCTTGTGTCTTAAATTCCAAAGTTGCATTTGTTATTTAGGCCTTGACCCTTTAATACTTGTAAGTCTTGACCTTTAAATTTTCAAGTTGTAGACTTCAACATGATTAAATCATTAACTTGGCAATTTTGATTTTTTTTGTCAACACTTTTACTCCAATGAGTGTTGAAGAGAATACTTTTATCATTTTTCTTTTCCTTTCCAAAATTTTCATTTTTATTCTTCCTTTTGCTCCAAAATTTTCATTTTACTCTTCCTTCCGCTTCAAAAATATTTTTTTGTTTCAAGAAGAAAGATTTTTTTACTCATCCCTTCATTTCAAGAGGATAGATTTTTTTTCTTTAATGAACTTTTCATTTACTCTTCCTTTCATTTCAAGAAGAGAGAGATTTTTTTTTATGATTTTGTGGAATTTTCATTTTTTATACTTTTCCTTTTCACTTCAAGAATTTTTTTTTTATTTTTCAAAAAGAGAGATTTTCTTTTTGTGGAATTTTCATTTTTTCACTTTTCTTTCTCATTTCAAGAATTTTTTTACTTTTTTTTAAGAAGAGAGATTTTCTTTTTGTGGAATTTTCATTTTTTTCACTTTTCCCTTTCACTTCAAGAATTTTTTTTCATTTGTCAAGAAGAGAGATTTTTTTTTTTTGTGGAATTTTCATTTTTTCACTTTTCCCTTTCACCTCAAGAATTTTTTTCATTTTCAAGAAGGGAGATTTTCTTTTATAATTTTTTTGTAAGAATTTCTCTTTACCTCAAGAATGTTAATACCTCAAGGTGGAGTTAGAGAAATTTCATAGAAATTTTTCTCCTTACCCCAAGAGTATGTCAAGACCTCAAGGTGGAGTTAGAGATATTTCGTGGAAATTTTTCTCCTTACCCCAAGAGTGTCAAGACCTCAAGGTGGAGTCAGAGAAATTTTATAAAAATTCCTCCTTACCCCAAGACTATGTCAAGAACTCAAGGTGGAGTCAGGAAATTTCATAGAAATTTTCTCCTTACCCCAAGAATGTCAAGACCTCAAGGTGGAGTCAGAGGAATTTTATGAAAATTTTCTCCTTACCCCAAGAGTGTGTCAAGAACTCAAGGTGGAGTTAGAGGAATTTTCCAAAAAGAAGTCTTGCAAAAAGAGAAGAAAATTATGAAAACACCCTCACACCAATAAACTCACTTTCCATATTTTTTCTTTTTTTCCTTCTCACTCATCCTTCATCATTTTTTCCCTTTTCTTATTTCACTCATCTCTCATTTTTTTCCATTTTTCCCCTATTCATTTTTTTCATCTCTCATTTTTTCCTCTTCATTTTTTTCTTTTTTTTGTCTCTTCTCTTTTCTCACTCATCCTTCGTCATTTTTTTCTTTCTCTTTTTTTTATATAAATACCCCTCTCATGACGATTTTGCACCTTAGCCCACAAATTCTTTTCTTTTCATAAATTTAAGGATTTATGCAACTTCACCCTCTAACTTTCACATTTTTTCACATTTTATCAAAATTTGCAAATAAACCCCAAACTTTCACATTTCTATATTTTTTTATAGCTTTTGCACTTAAACCCTGTAGATTTTTTTTTACATATTTTTTATGCAATTTCCTCAAATGTTCCCGTTTCACTCCTCATTCATTTTTTCCTCATTTTTTACCCTCTTTTTATACCAGAAATACCCTCACACTTCATTTTTTTTTTTCTCTAGGGCATAAAGTCTATACTATGTTCTCCATATACTAACCCTACAAACTAAGGAACTCTAGAGTTTCAGAGAAAATTCTGTTATACTTAACAAATCAAGTTCTCACTTATCTATGGAACAACCAAACCATTGGTAGCATGCTAAGATTTTTTCTCCATAATGAAAATATTCTAAGGTTTACTTTTGCATCCCTTGGTATGTATACGGGTTCTAAAACAAACGAAATCAAGTATTGAACCGATGGATCTAACCGTATCATTACATGTAAAACACTCTAGCAACAAGTAGTTGAGATAATTCATATTACATGTCCTTCAGGTACTCAAAAGAAGCCAATGTCAATTAGACATGCAGAATTACCTCTAAGCAAAATAAGGAATCAAACTACTTGGTCTCTCAGTCCCATTAACATGGTCCGGTGTTATATTAATTTGAAGTCTGGATCTTAAGACAGATTCTCTAGCAATTTTGGCCTTAGATTGCCCAACATGGCATTGACGTATGCAATTGAAGAAAAAGCAAAGCTTGCATACATACATGGTACTATGCGACATGCATGATAAATAATTCAAAAGAAACACCATGAGAGCATGAGAAAAGGATCATGGGCGGTATACATGCATGACATTCATTTAACTTCAAAAAAAAAAAACATTGTTAAGAAGTGGGGCCCTTATGAATCATGTCATGAGAAGCATCATGCATAGGCAACATACATGCATAACATGAAAATATTCAACTTGATGGACAAAGCATGTTTGCTTTTTTTTATTTTAAGAAGCCAAAGGACACATGCTAACTTGGTTTATTAGAACAAGAGATCATACGTACATAGCAAGAGAATATCTAATATAATAAGTAGGGCCCGCCAAGTAGGTAAGCTTGGTGGATTGGTGTTTACCTTTTCTTTTTCTTTTTGTGTTCTCTTTTATCCGACTTCAGGCACCTTATCAGCCTTCTTCTTCTCTACTCTTCTCTTCGGGCTTCAATCTAGTCACCTTTTGCTCTTCTTTCTCAATTTCTCTCTTTGTTTTTCTTCTCTCACTCCGTTTTTTTATCTCTGTTCTCTCTTATTCCCTAAAAAACCCTCTTCTCTCTTTTTTTTCTGTGTATATCCCGTTTTCTTTCCTCTCCCTTTTTTTTTTTTTTTCTTTTTTCGTCTTTTTTTTTATTTATTATTTTTTTTCGTTCCATCCCAATCCTCAACTCGATCAAGAGATATTTTTTTCAACAAATCCCCAACTCCCCAGATACGGGAGATTTTCTTTTTTTTTTTAATTTAAAATTTAAATTCAAATTCTTTTCTTTCTTTTTTTCTAATTCTTATCCTTTTCTATTTTTTATTCATTATTATTTTTTTTAATTTAAAATATCTGAAATTCAAATCCATATTTTAAATATATATATCCTCTCTCTTCTAAAAAAAAATTTAATTTATATTTATCATTATTTTTTTTTTGTTTTCCATGCCATAATTTTTTTTTTTTCATTTTGGCCCTCCTATATTTTTATTTGATTATTTTTTTTTCTTTCATTCTTTTTTTTTCTCTTTTTTTATTCAAAGTCCATATAGACAATAGTCAAGATATATAATTTATATATGTCTTGTTTGGCTATGAGGGTTTAGCACATGATGCCTGAGTACTTAGAGATGCCGTTACAAAATCTAATGGATTGAAAGTTCCAAACGGTTATTAAAATACACCACCATTATTTTTGATATTATTCTTGCAATGAACCAAATAAAGAATATGTATCATCTTAGGTTTCTATTAGTTGGTTGATTCTGGATATGCAAATTGCCCTAGATTTTTTACACCTTTCCGAGGCCAACAATATCATTTGAGTTCATGGGCATTAATAATTGAAAACATTTGTGTCTTTAATTAAAAATGAGAAATTTATTTCATTTAATGATTAATCGTATTAATAAAATGATTTATTAACTTAATTAATTCTTAATAAGGATATTAATAATTGAAAATATTTGTCATTAATTTTTTTTCAAAAGGGTATAAAGATAATTGTCTCACATATCCTCGAAACACAGTTTTTATTCTTATCCCCTCATCATTACCCTATTCACATCCCTCTCTTCATTACCCAATTCTTATCTCAATTCTTATTCAGTCATCCAAAGGCACCAAGAGAACTCTTTAACTTCTCCAAGATTTCACGAAGCCCATGCAACACTCACCCAAGAAAAGTCTTTCTTCAAAAAGGGATCAAAAGGATGTGGGCGAAGTCATTTATGTCCAAGCACATGAGAGGGCAACATTTCTTCTCTATAATTGTTTCTCTTAAGTTGCCTCGTTATCTCTGGCGTTGACAATGAGAGCACAGTAACTACCGATATCCCCAACACACCGAGCAAGCAATACTTTTTTCACAAATTTATAACATAAAATAAAAAGAAATTATCTCCATTGACCAAATGCAGAGTCTTTGCATTTTTCAATCCATCAGCAACAAAGTTAACTGTCTAAATACACAACCAATATTTTGCCTGAACAGAGCAAATCATGCTTCATACACTTTGCATTCTTCAGTCTCAGGATTTGTCTCGCAGAAATCTTCAAGAGGATCTCCGCTCGCTTGCACTGGCGTTCCCGGCCACTTGCTCGCCACCAAATGCGCTAAATCAACAACCCGTTGGCTGTGAATGATCGAAAGTCATGTTACTTCATTCATACAAATTCACTTAATCAATGCAGGTTTATTAGTACCACTACTGTGACTAACACATTCTCACCTGTAACCCCATTCATTGTCATACCAAGCGACCACCTTCACCATGTCATCACCCATGACCATTGTAAGCGAAGAATCGATGGTGGACGATACATCAGTGCACAGGAAATCAAGTGAAACCAAAGGAATGTCACACACTTCCAGAATTCCCTTTAATGGTCCTTCGGCCGCCTTTCTAAACGCGCCATTGACATCTTCAGCACTAATACCCTTCTTCTCAACATTCACCACAAGGTCTACAACCGAAACATTTGGAGTAGGCACTCTAAGTGCAATACCATTTAACTTCCCCTTGAGATTTGGCAACACAAGTGACACCGCCTTAGCTGCACCTGTGCTTGTAGGAACAATATTTAGAGCTGCTGCTCTCGCCCGTCTCAAGTCTCGGTGAGATGCATCTAACAGTCTCTGTCATTTAACAGGAATCTATAATCAGATCATGTACATTTTGCTTTCGATCTTTCGCACATTTTTTAAAAAATTTATACCTGATCTCCTGTGTATGAATGAGTAGTTGTCATTGTTCCCTTCACAATCCCTATTCATACAAGCCAAACAACAAGTATTTCAATTCAATTTTGTTCTTTACCCATCAAAAAATAAGAAAATTAAGTACAATGCTCACCAAATTCTTCATCTAGGACTTTGACAAAGGGAGCCAAGCAGTTTGTAGTGCAAGATGCATTACTGAAAACACCCAAACAGTATCAAAATTATACAGAATGAAAGCATATAACTAAGAAAAACAAAAGGTGAAAGTGCACTTTTGGTCATTAATTACACAAATATGTTGATTTTGATACTTGAGCTAAGAACAGCACACTGCAGGAATAATCCATGAACTATGGAAGAAATCAGCAAAGTATCGTTTTTAATTTTCACATTAAAGTGTCGTTGTTTTCAGACAAAAGCAAACACATACTTAAATAAACTTATATACTAAACACTGACCTAATAATGTTCGCTACATCATGGGAGTAGCCTCCTTCATTCACACCCACAACATAAGTAGGAATATCAGCCCCTTTCGCCGGAGCTGTGATTATAACCTTCTTAGCACCAGCTTGTATGTGCTTCCCTGCACCAGGACCATCTACGAAAACTCCGGTTCCCTGGTTTGATGATTTCTTCTTCTTCATATTCATTAAATTTTAAACCATCTTATATTCACATTATGAAAAATACCTCAATGACAATGTCTATGCCAAGTTCAGCCCATGGCAACTGCAGAGGGTCTCTGCTTGATACAACTTTGATTGCCTTACCATCGACAGTGATCGTCTCATTGTCTACAATCTTCACATCAGCCTTGAAAGTTCCAAGCGTTGAATCATATTTTAGGAGGTGTGAAGCCTGCAATGTGAGATCGTCAGAGTAAATATCATCTAAGGTATCAATGTGCCGTGATAAACTATGTAAGCTAAACATCATACATTCTTCACACCACCACTATCATTGACAACAATGACATCGAGTGGGGAATCCTTTCGGCCATGCCAGCATCGTAGAAAGTTCCTACCAATGCGCCCGAATCCATTAATTGCCACCTTCAACTTAGCAACTGTCTCTCCTCTTATATGTCTACCACCTACATTCTGATCCATTACAAATATACAAACCTCACAGATGAATCATTCAGCATACTATTAGTTGAACTCAACATGTTTGATTGGTGTCGGAAATTGCATTGATATGCATAGTTTTGCATGGTACATTTTGGGATCAGGGAACTTACATTGGAAGCTAGCTGAAAAGAAAGAGTGTCAGAGAAAGATGCTGCTCTTGCATTTGATTCATAAGTGAGACAAGCATTGGACCGAAGACCAGAAAAATCAGTGAAGTTGATTCTCTATTTACATCAAAATCATCAGAGAAAATACATTTAGCAGTAAAAATACTGTGCTTTTGATACTGATAAAAAGTTGATACCTTAGAGAAGCATGAAGAGGGATTGATATTGGTGGCCTTGGAATGAAGTCTTGGGCTAGAGGTGATCCTTGACGAAGCCGTGGCTGCTTGGTTGGCCATTGCTGTAACAGAGTCTGAAAACAAGAAGGAATTGGAAACTGAGTTGGGTATAGAATTAGAGAGATAAGCATTTGAATGATCTGTGCTTGGAGCCACACATTTCTTACCTCCCTTTCTTCTACGTATGATTTGGTTTTGAGAATTACCAAAATGGCCTTTCTTGGTGAGTTGCTAAGTTTGTGGTCACCAGAGAACGAGTGTTTGTTTGGGCTCTATTTCTGGTGGTTAGAGTCCAAAACAAGAGGATTTTTTGTTTTGTTGGCTTCCTTTGATTGATCTTTGTGAGGATTACATGTTGATATATTTGTAAAAAAACACATCATGTTATCCTTCTCGTGGCTACATTTTGGTTGCATGCATGATGGTGATATGCATAATTGGTCAAAACCGATTTAAGTTAGTTGATTCCGCTGGAACACATTATTACAATCTTTTCATATAAAATAATTTTATATGAAACACTAAAATTCTTTTCTCCTAATAATAGAAATTAAAAACCATTGTTGTTTCAATCTTTATTATAAAAAAGTTCTCTACCATATAAGACAGACCCCTAAAAAATTAAAAAGCAATAGTAAACATATGGATTGTGCTACATCTGTTAGTCATAGTGCACTAAACTGACACACAGGCATGCCCACTAGCACTATTATTCATCTTGAAAAAAATTAAATGGGGCACCTGAATTAGAACATTTCATTTTGCATAAAATGGGCATCAAAATACAGGTAAGCGAGATGTCTATTTGATCACAAACATAAATCAACAAAACCTCCTATGCATCCACATTTATTCAGTACAGAAGAAAAGGAAAGGAACATCAACAATTTCGACAAGTATAGCACAATTTTATGCGCCTTGCTCATCATATTCCAGCTTCAATTTCATCAGAGACTACAGGCATTCCATTTGGTGTTTCATCTCCTCGGAGCTGAGAAGAAACACCATCAATAGCTGCATTTAGTTGCTCAATCTTTGCCTCCAGGATCTTCCTCGTCTTCTGTTGTCACCAATTGCATTGCAGAAAACATTGCAGGTGAAGTCATGTATGAGGAAACAAAATGAATATCAAGAATTGAAAGTTAGATGTCCTGGTAGCGGAAATTTGACAAGGTGATTAAAAACCAATATTTTGCATAGGTTGGATCTAGTTTGGACTACAAGCTTGTAAATTTTAATATATTAAAATATTGAGAAACATAAACATTCAGAAACAAGGCATAGCAGAAAGTTGATTAATCTTTTCTAAGAAAATAAAGGAGACATAAATTCCAACTAGCAGCTATGAGAAAAAGAAACATTCCATCCAATAGTTGGGTGGTGCCATGAATAACAACATATAAGACCACTGATGGGTGTGCTAGATAAAAAAGGGCACACTTTCCAAAGATTTTAAAGTTACAAATTGTAAAATTATAACCAGGAAAAAAGTATGATTTCTGATGAAAACAAAATCAATTTTAAGAGAGATCAAGTGAAGGTTTGACAAAATAAAGTTTTATTTCATTTAATTTTTCATAAGTACAAAATCATGTAGCTCTTCACTTTCTAGCAGGAGTGATAAATCAATTTCTAAGGACTAGTACAACTTGTCTGGTTTCACAAAGCATGCAACACTCGAGCAAACAGTAAATCAAAACCAACGATGAAGATAATTAGGTCCAGGTAACATACATATCATCAATAACAAGTCCAATGTATCAACATAGATATTGGGATAAATAAGGCAGAAAAAATAGCAACTATTTTCAAACAGATAGCTTAGGCTTAAACTAATGGAATTAACCACAAGATTGCGCTCACCTCCAAAGCCTTCTCCTCATCATAGATAAACTTTGGCAACTTCCTCATCAGATCTTTCTTGTCCGTCCCAGCAAGTGCTTTGCTAATCTGGAATGGATGAGTGCTTCTTTATTAATGAAAAAGATGCTGTAGTTATGCAGAAATTGGGTACTAACTAGAAAACCATCATATGATGACCTCCGCAGCGGACAACTAAACAAAGTTTGGGTCAAGCATCTCTGCCAAAAGCCTAATGAATTTAAGGTGGAGCATGCATCTAATTAACATATCCTTGAGTTTTGGTTGTAAATGCACTGGAATATCTGACGAAATAGTAGCAATAAACAGATAAGGATAGTGTCATTACCTGTGGTGCATAGATGCAACCAAGTGCCCCCATTATTAATCCTCCCAGAACAAAGCCACCAACAAAGATGCTAGCACTAGAAGGCCTTCCAGTATCTCTACCATATTTATGCAAACAGAACACATCAAGGACCAAAATATTCAGGGAGGATAAAATATGGCTGATTGCAAAAATGAGAAATAAACATGTAGAAAATTAATTAAAATGATTGTGAATTTAACATAGCACTTGAACCAAGTTATACTATATAGTACAAACTGAATGAAGGATGAACTGCCAAAAAGGCCAACATATCTGTGGTTAAATTAACTGCAGTATTGAATTTGCACAAACCAAAGAACGAGAGCATTCTTCTCTTTTAACTGCTGAACGGTTTTATCCCAACAGTTTATATACACAGATACATACATAATTATGATAAACAGTAAAGGGAGTACGAATGTAGGCCATTAGGTCTAGAAATATAAACCAATTCTTACAGATTCTTTCAGATGCTTTTGATCTTATTCAATATATTTATCTTTCCTTCAGAATGTATACAAGTTTAATTTCATTTAAGCGGTTAATAACAAAGAGGAAAGTTGAACTTAAATTTGAAGTAAAAAAAAAAAAACAATCAATGATTCGTCCGGTCTGTCCATTCATTCTTGTGATAAAAGAAACCTGGAATCAGTAGCCATGAATCATTTTTCTTTGAATAGCTAAACTGCTTGTAAACAGTTAGACAAATAGTCCCACAACTATTATAGTCTTCTAGAGAATATCTAGATTCCAAAATGCTTCGGCAGAACCAACAGAAAGATATAGAGAAATGAGGATATACAAATTTCATCTAAAATCCAAACATGACTAGGGGATTTGTTCAGAATTTATGAATTTTCACCAACTAGCAAAAGAATTCACAAGAACACAAAAAATAAAACAAAACAAAAATAAAAAAAATAAAAAGATTATAATGACATAGTAAATACTAATACACAAATGAGAATACAAATCAAAAATCAATCAGGAGAACATCTACAAGACCTTCCAATCAATGTTCAAAACATATAAAAAAAACCAAAATTATATAATAAACCATAAGTAAATAAACCTCACTATCCAGAAGTTCGAATTGCATACCCAAATGCAGCTTGAACAACAACCCTCTTCTTATGGGTCGAAATCCTCGCCCTGCTCAACAGACTGGGACTGAAGTTCAAACTTTTAGGGCCAAAGATCACAAGAGACAGGTCCGACGATTTCAACGAACGATCTTAAGAAAAACAAACAGAATCAAGAATCAAACACCTACCATCTAACAACCAAATCAAAAGAACACCCTCAATTCCCAAAAACATCAAGATCCTCAAGAAACCTCCAATCAAATTATCTAAGCAATTCAAAAACCAATAAGAGGATCAAAAAACGACCAAAGTTCAAGAAACAGATCAATTTAGACAAAGAAACGAATGGTGGTGGGAGTGGAGGACATACCAGAGAAGGACGGCGGCAACAGAGCTCGGGAGGTGACGATGGAGTTCGGGAGAGCCGCCATGAGAGCAGGAGAAGGTAGAGGAGATGGTGAGCGAGAGAGATGGTGGAAATGGTTCGAATGGAGGAAGAGAAGCGATGAATTCCAAGGTTTCGAAAGAAGAAACGCTCTTCTTCGATCTTATCGACGATCCGCTAAAAACTGGAAATTCGATGGTGACTAAGTTTGTTTTTTGCAAATTACCCCTTTAAATGTTTCTAATTTGCATTGGAATTCCTTAACTTTTTTGGAATATATTTTTCAGATATTTTGTATTTAAGCACTTGTAAAAATCTCCATTGAGATATATTCAAAATTTTTTTTTTTTTTTGCCAAGATGAGCGGCCTAGCCGCTAAGACAGGGGCGTGCACAAACCTCGGCGGAGCAAGTGAGAGCGGGGCCGCGCACACATGGGCGCAAGGACCACCCGCATACAATCACTACTCACACTCCCAGAAATGTGCCCTCACCCAAGATTCGAACTTTCACCACTTGTGAAGGGTTCTATTAGAGACCCGGCTACCAATAGACCACTTGGTCGTTGGTGATATATTCAAAAGTTATTGACATATTTTTGGATTTATTATGAAGCCCACCTCTTGACCTATTCCCTTATATATAATGCTCATATTTTGTTGAAGCATACATAGAGTACAGATACAGATGTATTGAGGTAGTAATTCCATATATCTAATACTTTATTTATCCACATCTCATCATATATATATATATATATATATATATATATATATATATATATATAAAACAAATTACTTGGCTTTGTTAAATTTTCAAATATTATATAACAAATTACTTGGCTTTGTTAAATTTTCAAATATTCCATGCCACTTTTTTCTATTTTATTTTTCTTGACATAATTTATAACTTTTTTATTTGAGTTAAAATTATTATTTTAACTTTTTTACATAGATTATTTTTTAATGAATAATAGCACATCACTGAGTCTTAGGCATCTATTTAATTCATTTTTAATAAATAAATCATGTGTTTTATTAGAAACAATAAGCATATATATATAATCTAAGAAATAAAAGTTTTTAATTAAAATAAAGTGAGAACCACTAGTACCCAATAGTATCCCATTTGAATAGTGAATTGGTAGTTCAGGGATCAAAACCCCTTGGTTTCATTGGTCTTGGTATTGTGCAATACAATGCAACACTATATAATACTTTAGAAACATTATGCAATTCATTCATCCATCCAAAGTTATATGATAAAAAAAATTTACGATCGTGGAGGTTATGATTTATGATATATTATTTTGAGCGTATGTGACAGATTGTTATTATCCTGTGTTAGCTCATTCTCTATGATAAATTCTTAAAAAGTCGTTAAACCACTATAAATAGTACACTTTCGGCATGCTTGTATTTTTGAAGATATTTGTTGTTTTAAAAAAAATAATAATAATAAATTAAGCACTTTCCTATTTTATGTGACATCGTACATACCCACTGTGAACACCGTTGACATGAAAAATATCTGATTTGTCAGATAAACTAAATATGTTTTGACTAAGTGAGCGAGATGAGCCACTCATATAATCATGTGGACCACACATGAAAAGAGAACCCAAGTTGGCTTGGTTGAAGCACAACAACACCATCAGGTTTATATGTAAAACTATGGCATAGGCCCATGAAATGCCATCTTTAATTGAATGGCAAATCAATTATATTGTTATGGTTTGAAGTAAGCTAAAATTTATCTCTGAAGGTCATCTTACATCATGGTTTTGCAAATTTATCAACTAAGGTTGATATGCCACAGTGGCAAATTTCATTATAAGACAGCAATTACTTATCTCCGTTGATACTAATCATTAATTGAAGGCAGCTGAAAATTGCATACAAAAAGAATCATTCTAGGTAATGCACACAAAATATGGAATCTAAAAGAATAGAATATCGGATAGGTAGCCTTTATGAGAAAAAGACTTGAAGTAGATTAGCAATCTGTGGCATGCATGAGATGGGCTATCCACTACAGAAACAATATATATATTTTTTTAATCTGTAAAGAAGAAAATGAGAATGATAAATTCTCAAAACCAAATATAACAAAAAAAAAAAAAACAAACAAACCTTCATAATCAATGCAATATTATAAAATATTTTTAATAATAATATTATAAAATAATGGTGATTATTTTCAAATATCAAAAACTAAAATATCAAACCTATTGTAACATTAAAATATATTTTCTTACTATACTAAAAAAAAAATCACATAAATTTGAACATAGTTATCACTGAATATATAGAAAACAAAATAGTAATTAAAAAAAAAAATTCAGGTCAACATTGAAAAAAAAAATCATCCACCAGATTGTCGGCATAGCGAATTTGCAACCTTCCAATGGTGGAGTTGAATGGAAAAACAGCTCCATTAATTGTTGATATTTGGAGATGTTATAAACTTTTTTTTTTTAAAGTGGATAAACCATTTAAATTAAGATAAAACGAGTACCACTAGATGTGATAAAGTACAGAGAGCACAATAAAAAGAACAAACGAAACAACAACAGATGAGGAACATCCCTCCTTAAGGCCGACACAAGACTCAACAGCACCTAGCCCTTGACAACATGGTGATCCTCCTCTGGTGGTAGTGCCTCCTGGAAATGTCCCACCCGAGGTCCTAAAAACTTCAAGCTTCTTCTGACAGAAGTGGTAGCCTCATCCAACTTCTCTTTGGCACCCTCGACAACTAAAGAGAACCAAGATAGCAACAAATGATCAATTTTCAGGATAATGTAATACACATGCAAGAAATTGGCGTTAAAGATGCAGTCATTTCTAACAAGCCAAATAGACTAAACAGTTGCTTTCACAACAAAGGCACTCAAGTCCCGTTTCGCTGGATGAATAGACTTCCTCCACGCTCCACAGAGTTCACACAAGGATGGGGGCAGGTCTGGAAGTTCAAATAGATGAACGAAATAATTCCAGATTTGCAAAGAAAAGGGGCAATGCAGAAAAAAGGTGATCAACAGATTCCGTCCCCGCGTGGCACAGCACACAAGTGTCAGCTGGCAACCTATTGCACCTCTTGTGTGCAAGGGTCTCCAAAGAGATGATTTTATTTTGCCAAGCCAACCAGTTGAAAAGGTTGATCTTCTTCGGACATCCAGAGCTTCGTCACAGGGCAGTGAAGACCCCCGTCTATCAGGAAGTTGTAAAAAGATTTGACTGAGAAGATCCCGTTACCAGTCAGCTTCCACCGCTTTATCTCCTTAGCTTCCTGGATTGGGTCACGGAGTATCTCCCGAATTGTGGAGATCTCCCCAAGTGCGAAGAAATGAGCCAAGTCCAAGAGGTAAGCCAGCTCGTGAACAGTGCCATTGGGAAGGCGACAATCCCCAAACTCTGCTGGCCATAAGTTTATAGGGGCCCTCCCGTTGAGCCAACAGTCCTTCCAGAAGAGAGTTTCCTTACCCGAGATGATATCTAGTGAAAAGCAATTCCTAAGAGAAGGTAAACAACTCAGCACACCTTTCCAAAAGTAGGAAATTCTGCCCGTGGAGGGGGGCACAGCCGCCACCGAGGTCACCCGTAGTTAAATTGAGTGACCTTCGCACCACCCCAAGATGGATCCATCGTGTACTTCCACCACTATTTCCCCAGTAATGCCTGGTTGAAAGTGGCAAGATCAAGGACACCCCAACCCCCCTGGTCTCGCAGCCGACAGATGTTTTTCCAGCTAACTAAGCGGCATCCAGGTTGATCCAAATTAGGTCCAGACCACAAGAAATATCTTCTGATACAGTCGATCTCCTTGATGACCCAGCAAGCAACCTGTATATAGACATCTAGTACGTAGGAATTGCGACAGCACTGAGTTCACCAGCGTTAAGCGACCCCCTAACGAGAGATGCCTCACTTTCCAAGATGCGATATGTCATTTCACCTTAATGATAAGTCCTTCCCAATCCTGCCTGCGGGGTCTCTTACCAGAAATCGGGATACCTAAGTAAGTGGCAGGTAGAGAGCCCACGGGGCAATGAATCATGTTGGCAGCCACAAGATCAAGACGGTCGCCCATCCTGAACGAGTAGAGACATGTTTTGGAGAAGTTAGTTGCAAGACCCGTCATCCCTTCAAACACGTACAGGATGAGTTTAATGATTATTTGATCTTCCAACCCCCCAGCAGTAATGATCAGGAGATCGTCTGCATAATACAGGTTACACATACTTCCAAACTCACCGAGGGGTACACCAACCAATACCCTAGAGGTGATGGCATGTGTGAACATCGAGCTCAAGGCATCCATAACTAAGATGAAAAGAAGCGGGGATAGGGGGTCACCTTGTCCCAGTCCGCGGAGATAGCGGAAGTAGCCGTTCGACGATCCATTAACCAGAATGGATGCCTTCGAGGAGAAGAGAATACATTTGATCCAACCAACCCATCTTTCTCCAAAGCCCCTTGCACTGAGCAGATCGAAAAGAAAGTCCCAGTCGACCAGGTCGAATGCCTTAGTAAAATCAACTTTCAGGATGTGACCTGGTATTCTGCGTTTATGGAGACTAAAGGTCAGCTTCTCCGTGGTAGCAATATTATCCAGGATGCACCATCCCTTCAAGAAAACCGATTGCTCCAAGCCCACCAACGAGCTTATAGCTCCACTTAGATGGGATGCCAGTATCTTGGAGAGAATTTTTAAGGAGGAATTAATAGGGTTGATAAGGCGATAGTCTTCCGGACATTGCGGCGCTTCCACTTTAGGAATAATAGCAATATTGGCCCAGTTGATCCTTTCTAGGTTAGCTCTTCCAACAAAGAAGTCCTCACATAATTTTAAGAGATCCAGTTTAATGGTCTCCCAAAATTGTCTAAAGAATTGTAAGGGGAAGCCGTCCGGTCCCAGCTCTTTGTCTTTCTCGAGGTCAAAGACCACCAATTTGATTTCCTCCAAAGAGAAAGGCCGCTCCAGATGGGACAAGTTGGCCTGCCTTTTGTGAGCGAAAAGTTTGCTAAAGTCGATCCTAAACCGCGAGGGTTTTTTACATCCAAATTGTTGCTAAAAGAGGCTAGCGAACAGTTTCCTAATCTTCTTGGGGTCAGACGAGGTGGTCCCATGACAGCAGATACTAGGAATGAAGTTCCGGTTTTTACGTCCATTAGCCACCGTATGAAAGAAACTGGTGTTTTCGTCCCCCTCCTTTAACCATTGTAACCTGGATCTTTGTCTCCAGTACACCTCTTCATGTTTGCGAAGCTCACTCAACCTCCTCAAAACATCCTCCTCTAATTTGCATTCATCCTCAGAAAGGCGCCTGTGCTCTTTCTCAATGTCGAGATTCTCCAATTCATAGAGGAGGCTCAATTTTTTAAGTTTGATAGAACCAAACGAGTATTTTGTCCACTGACGTAGGTGGCCCCTAAGGCCGATCAACTTTTTAGCCAAAACAAATGCCCCGCATTCATGAAACAAAAGTTTTGTTTACCATTGTTCAACAAGATCCAGGAAGCCCTCGACTAAACCCCATGCCAATTCAAATCTAAAAGGTCTAGGTCTTGCTATGTGATGGCCCACCTCCAACTGCAGAGGTAGGTGATCCGTCCCCAATCTTGGGAGACTATTCTTCACCATTTTTCGGAATAGATTCGCACAAGCACCATTAACAATGAATCGATCCAATTTAACCCAAATGGGGTCCGATTGGCCGGTGGTCCAGGAGAATCTTCTCCCCACCACAGGCTGTTCGAACAGAGCAAGGTCTTGGAGAAAAGAATTCGCCATTCTAATGTCATCCAAATTGGGAGGGCCAACGTTCTTATCCCCCATATCGAAAATAGCATTGAAGTCCCCGCCAATAATCCATGGGAGCTCCTCAGGGCCCACACTTTCTTTTAACTCCTTCCAGAAATCGAGTTTAAGATTTCTGGCATTTGGACCATAAACAGAGGTACACCTCTAAACCAAATTGTCACGTTTGGAGCAAAATTCCACCGTTAAGCTGAATGTGCCTACATTCAACAACTTGGCCTCCAAGATCACACTATTCCATCCTATGATAATGCCCCCCGCCGAACCCCGAGCAGGCACACAAAAGAATTGGTCTAGGCGGCTCCCCCCGATCTTCAACCAAAGTGTAGAAGAAATTTCTTCCAATTTGGATTCTTGACTACCCCTCTCGAAATAAACAAAAACTTCATAACAAAAATATTACTGAATAAGCTTCCATGATTAAAAGGAGAGAGAGAAAGAGAGAGGAGTTGAAGAGGTAGGGTTTCATGGTGGGAGAAAGAGTTTTGAAAATGTTTTAAAAAAAGTTAGAAGCATAAAATTGTTATTTTCTTTCTTTCTTTTTTTTTTCTTGGAAACATGAGGATTGTTGCTAAAATTTTTTAAAACAAAAACAAGGTGCCAAACATGTTTTCTTAGTTTTGTTTCCAAAACATGAAATTGAAAACAAAAAACAGGAATTGGCAATAATGCTAAAAAAGTTTTTGTTTATTATTTTGTGTTTTCGTTTAAAAACACTGAAGGGCATTTCAATCAAAATTCTGAAAAGTAAACTGTCAGAGGGTGTTAGAAAAAAGGACCTTTTTGGGAATTTTGAAATACTCCAAGGATTTTTTGATCAAGTAAAAAAGTTGGAGGGATGTCATGAGCAATTTCTCTTTATATAAGATGGCAAGAAAATGAGAACAACATTCCTTTCTTTAGAATGCCATAGTGCACCTATTGGACCTTTTGTTTAACAAATTACCTTTATTTTGCTACCTCGGGTCCTTTTGTGCTTAAACATAGGAATGTTACGATTCCAAAGAAAGTAACATTTCTTTCTTTGGCATGTACTGAAAAATTGATTAAATTGATGGAAAATAATATTTTTGCATTTGGTGTGAGAAGACATTCTTGGGAATTTATTGGCATAATGACAAAAATAATCTTACATTGTCTGACCTATCAACAACCGATCAAACATTTTTAATATTAAAATAATAATCAATTAACCTTCTATGCAAAAAAAAAAAATGTCATTAGCATAATAAACATTAACAACATTAAGCAAAAAATCCATGAATACAAAATCCGAACATGTAAATTAATCCAAAAACACCTACATATTGATGGAGATGTCACTGGTGAAGATCATGCCAAGAATTGGAACCACTACTGAACAGTGTTGTCAAAGTGATGTTAAATGAGAAAAACCCTAGGCTGTGGAGTAATTGTGATGAAAGAATGAGGGCACTTTGGATAACATAAGTTGGTTTGTATTCCATTCCCATGAGACTCTCACTTTCCCACCATATATTGAGGAATCACTTTCCCTCAATTTGAGCTAATAAGACTCCCATGTTAATATTACTTTTCAGGGAAAATACTCAACCAAACATAGTAAAGTGATTCTCTTATATTACTTTTCAGGGAAAGTGCCTAACTTTTCCACGTACCAATCACCCCAAAAGTATCGCAGTTCATTTCTCTCCTAAGTAGAAGATTGAGGATTCAACTTCATTCCAACATAATCGTTGGGGTTCATGGCTTGTCCACATTTATTAAAAAAAAAAAAAAACCTTTTATCCCCACTTTGATTTGAAATTATTTTTTAAAAATTATGTTTATTAATAAAATTTGAGAGTTTTGAATATATAAAATGATCAACATTTGCTTTTAAACTTTTGAAGAGTAGTGACATCAAAAGAGAAGATGAGATTGTTGGTTTAAATCTAATTTGGATTTGAATTATCGTCATGATTAATTTAAAATTAAGTAGATTTAAATAACTATAGTAGTCCATGAAATTATCATTTGTAACCTATATTTATTCTAATTGCTATTTTTGGATAATAATATACTTTAAAATTTAAAGTAGATTTAATTTTTTGATATAAAGGATTATATATAGGCTAGGGTCCTAGATAAATTAGATATTGTACTTTGTTTTTTCATGATATAACATGCTTACATGCTTGGATGTCATATGCCGTAATGTGGTTATTTCTAACAAAGATTAGAAAAAGAAGAGTAAACAACCTGTAGTTTTGGTGGATTTCCATCTTAATCAAACTGAATAGTACCTGTGAGACTTTCCAACCTAATTCTTTTGATCTTATCAAGTAGAAGCTTAGCTTCATTAAAAAAAACTCAGCTTTGGCGCATTAGAGAATGAAATGAAACCATCATCATTCAAGAATATATCTAATGCTTTGCAGCCACACACACACTATTATAAGCACACAACTTAAGAATGAAGCCCAAAGTTAATTTCAGAGTAATTGTTAGCCAATCCACTCTATCATAAAGTAAATTCTACCTTCCTTGTTGAATTTGTGGCATGCTTTCGTAATGAGGATTAGAAATTGCTAATATATCATATTAATAAATCCTTATCCTAAAGCATAAAAGTTAAAATATAATGTAAAGAATAATATCCAATACAACACCTCCAAGTTCACATAACTCATATTTAGGTCAAATACATTTTAGAATCGCATGAGCCATTTGCATATAAAGCCTTTGACAATTCACATGGTTAGTACAAGTAATAACTTCAATACGATAAAGAACACTAGGCTCTCCAGGTAGCTGTCAAATAATAACAAGGAAATAGAGTTCAA
This sequence comes from Dioscorea alata, assembly GCA_020875875.1. NCBI lineage: Eukaryota > Viridiplantae > Streptophyta > Magnoliopsida > Dioscoreales > Dioscoreaceae > Dioscorea > Dioscorea alata. The sequence continues at coordinate 22,178,072 of CM037011.1, forward strand.
AAATGAATGAATGAAGTTTAAGTAAAGAATTTAGTAAGCCATCTTTATAAATGCAAACTGATAAATAAATTCTAGTATAATGCTATAAAGTAGATCTCCTAGTTTATGGAATATTCAACATGGTTCCAAATACTATTTTGGAGAATAGTTCTTCAAATACAAAACATACTACCAGATCACCATGTAAAACTCAATAAACAGCTTTTGAGTAAACAAACATAGTGATCAATACTTAAAGATTTAATTTAGAAAGATCTAATTCGAGGACAAGAGAGTGATAGTTAGATGAGGAGAAACCAATGCTTAAAGATTTTAAGGTTTCTGAGTTCACCTAGAATAATTCCACCTAAATCGTCTGGTTCAATCAATCAATGTTTATTTCTTATGTTGTCATTAAATTTCTCTAAATTACCTATTGATCGTTCTCAAGCATCGATAGCATATTCCATTAGATAAGTTAACATCATCTTTGAGATAACTATGAATCTATGGAACTCATTAAGCTCTAGAAATTTATAATGATGCATACAATCTCATAAATATCTCTATCTTATGATGATTGTATGATATTTCAATCAAGACCTAATTTAATTATCACTTCTTGTTCTCAAATCGAACTACCAATCATGTATTTGTTGATCAAGCAATAACAAGCATTAAGCATAGATTATAATATCCAACATAACCTTGAAACGAGCATCAATTGAATTAAACAAAGATGAATCTAGGTTTTCATAGTTTGCCTACATTGTAGCCCAAGAAAAAGGTATTTAGATTATGATAATTGCAAAGCTCGACATATTAATAAAGTTCATAATCAAATAAACAAAGAATAACTAAAAAACTAAACCCTGGCAATGAATCCTGGCCAAATGTTCGCTCTCGGCCTTTTGATCTCCGAATTCTCCCCGCCCCCCTCCCTTCCCCTCCCTTTTCATCTCAAACCCTAGCCCCTTTTATAACTTGAAATTGGGGTAGCGCTGGTGCTATACTCTGTTTTGCAATTCTTATTGTTGTAGCACCTAGGCGTTACATGCTAGCGCCTAGGCGCTATACTCTGTTTTGCAACTCTTATTGTTGTAGCATCTAGACGTTACATACTAGTTCCTAGGCACTAGTTTTTCTATTTTGCTTGTTCACTCTTTATTGAAATTTGATTCACTTTTCTCCAATTTTGTGCTTTTGATGTGCTCTTCCTTCAAATCATTCTCTTTCTTTCCTGAAATGCAATAACAATAAGATTAGGAATAAAATTGTTTCAAAAAAATCACATTTAATTCATCATGAGTTAAAGAATGTCTATATATTGAGTGCAAACTACACTCATCAGAACATTAAAAAACTAGATTTCCAATTATGAATACACACATGAATTCAATTGAAATCAATGGATGAAACACTAAAGGATATTAGATGAAACACTAAAGGGTATCAAGATATCTTCCAACTCATTCAAAGAACATCGAAAAGACTTAGAAAATTTTATGTAAATCATAGAAATTCAAGAAAATAGAAGAGGAGAAGAAAGGTTTCTCTTACCTAATGGATTTGGTTAAGAAGTAGGGAATGAACCTCAAATTCTTAGCTATGATTTGGAGAAGAAGGAAAGAAAGAAAAGAAAAGATAGAGAAGAAGATGAAGATTAAATGAAAAATATGGAAAAGGCTTTGAGGATGAAGTGGATAAGAATAAAGGGAAGAAGAAGTGGATAAGGTTTTAAAGAGTGATCACTTAGGGTCCGTTTGGATCACGGAATGGGAATGAGAATGGAAATGGGAATGGGAATAGGAATGGTAATAGGAATGAAAAAGTTGTTTGGTTGGAAGGAATAAACATTGGGAATGGAAAAAGTGGGATAAAAAATTGTATGTAAATTATTTTAATGCCCTCAACCAAAACAATAATAATATTTTTATATAAAATGATTACATATAAATAAATATTATATCTTATAATTGTGGTAATTAATTATTTAGAATAAATAATTTCTTTTTATCATTATTCACTTTAATTATTAGAATAATAATTATTTTACATAATTATTATTGTTCAAATTATTTTAATATTTTATATGAATATTTAGAATTAATATTTTATTTTAACCAAGTTTATTTTCACAACTATTGCTCATATGAAAATTTTAATATAATTAAATAGTTTATATGTAATAGATAGGATGGATATCACTCCCATAGTTCCTAGGTGGGACTTTCGCATGAGAAAACCTTGACAATTGTACATATGTTCTCATTTACTAGTACATTTGTTGATAAAGAAAAATAAACACATTATTTAACAATAACCACTGGCCAAATTAGCAACTTACCATACTACAAAATATCATAATACAACTCCATTATGTAGTAGTCATAAAGCAATACATCACTAATATCAAGTACTCATAATATTCCATTACAAACTTGCAATCTAACAAATTTAACAATTAAAATAAGTTCCACATAAACCAAGTACTAACAAAGTCCATAATGAAAAGTCCATAACCACACAATCACCAAACCTAAAACATGTATACAAATGTGACTTACATGTTAGGTGGGTGAAATGACATCCTCGCTAAAATCAAACGACAAAAACGAAGCTTCTTGTTATTCAGCAAGTCCCAAAACATGTCGAGTTCATTTTCATCTCTTTGCAAAAATTGTATTACAACTAGTGCTTCATCCTCTGATAAACCATCAATGTTGAAGACGACTTCATTTAGCAATCTTTTCCTTTCTTCAAACTCTTTCTTCTTTTCATCAATCTCTCTGGGGACGCTTCCATAAGAGTAACAGTCTCGGCATTACGAACTACGCAATCTGCCATCGCCTTAAGTCTAGGCCCAACTACCTCCACAAATTGTGCTATTTTTTCAGAAATTATCTCGAGAGTTGGGTCATTGGCAAGACCTTTTTTTCGCCGTTTAGATGTTGTGGATGCATTATTTTCTGAAGTCATAGGTGACGAGGGGTCAATAGGTTCTTGCATAAATGCAAAAAAAATCATAGCTTGGAAGTTGAGAGGGCCCTATATTCTCCTCAAAAATAGTGTTTTCATGCATATACTGAGTTGCATCATCCCCAAAATCACCCCTTGCATTACCATGCGCTCAATCTTTTGTGAAGACGGGGGCAAGTTCATTGAAAAATGGAAAAGATTTCCCATAAAGCCCGGTAGCTTCTTTGTGATTCTACATTTCAATAATATAGAAAGTTAACATCAAAAGTAACAAATAAAGACCTTTACTTAATATGAAATTTAATTATAATTACCTTCACATACTCGTTATATGAGCTTTTCTCACACTCAATTGTTCTATTTTCATGGTTCTAAACAAAGCCACTAATGTATAGAAGATCGGCAATAGCTGTAGTCTATCTCCTTAACAGTTTCACTCAAGACTTAATGTTTGGCATGGCCTTCAGTGTAGTTCGTGGAATCTTTGCCTTAATCATTCTCTCCAACTGAAATAAGTACCCATTCTGAAATCCATTCTCACTCTGCCACATAGAATCTATGGATAGCTCAACTAAGGCTTCAATTAGGGCCTTATCTTCTTCTAAAGTCCAATAATGTTTGTTTTGTCCCCTTCTCCTATGTTGAGATTCTCCAGTATCCATTCTTGAAAAACTTGAAAACAATAAGTTAGTAAATACTGGAAATTGGATCATATCATGTAAGAACCACACTTCATTAATTCTAAGTACCACTTTCATAATTAAGTCAAAACACATGCAAATTCAAACAATTAATCACATCCTACACATCCTGATATAATATTATGCTTAAGCATTTTTAATTAATTGATACAAAACTATTATCTCTAGTATCATAATAAAAAAAATTAAAAAGCTCAGAGAGTCTTTATAATAGACACAAGTATGCATTTTCCATATATATATATAATATACAATGAGATATATAATGAGATGGAACAGCTTTTCTATGCTTTGTGAGAATACCTGAAAAGACAAATACAATTCAAAAGAATGTTGGCAATAGTCCGAGACAACATGCCTGACAAGATGTTCACAAGCTTTAAAAACATATTTTTTTCTGTAATATTAGAGCAACACAACAACAAGGTTCTCCATGGTGAGAAATTAATAAAGAAAGAACAAGAACACAACATGAATATTGTTCAAGATAAAGTCATTAGTTTATGTGTCAACATGATATTTGACATGGCAAATAAGGACGAAATAGCCAAAAGATACATTCTCCTGTGCATATCCATCATATTTGCACATATTTTGAAGTAATCAAACTTCAGTTTTAAATTCTCTAATAAAATTACTTGTGCTCACAAACAACATGATATAACACTGAAACATATTCAAATAAAAAAGAACATAAAAGATAGTTGACTCCTTCCATGGCATGATATAACACTGAAACATTTAGTCACTTTTACAAAAGCTGTGAATTTGACAACATAGATAATAATTAATCCAAAATCAATTACTAGAAAGACCACCACATCACAAGTTTAGTTTTGAGTACATAGATATTAAATATTGAAATCAACTTGATCGCCATGTATTAAACATGTCCATGGCCATGTCATTCCTAAATTGGGTCCACTCATCTGTTGGATCAACAGCTGTGATGTTGTCAGCATCATCTCCTGTGTTCTCCCCTAACATTAAATTATCAACTTTAGATTCCGCACTATCTTCTTCCATTTCTCTCCGAATGAAGTTGTGTAATAAGCAACATGCATTAATTATGTGCCTCTGAGTTGCTATATTGTAGAAGCTTGGACTCGCAAGAATTTTCCACCGAATTTTTAGAAGACCAAAGGTTCTCTCTATTACATTTCTCAAACTAGCATGTTTTATATTAAAAAACTCTTGAGCCGTGCGAGGTTGACGTCTATCGGCCCAAGAACTCAAATGATAATGTTGCCCTTGAAAAGGTGCAAGAAATCCAGGGCAATTTGCATAGCCAGCATCAACCAAATAGTAAAAACCTAACATACAATTAGTATATGTCATTAGCTAATGGTTTAGGGACCATTTGTTATTAATAATAAATTAGAAAAGTAATGAGAACACATTTTATTTACCATTTGGAACCTTTAATCCATTAGGTTTTGTAACCGCATCTCTAAGAACTCGACCATCATGAGCCGAGCCCTCCCAACAAGATAAGACATATATGAATTGCATATCTTGGCTACAAACAACGAATACATTAGTGGTGATTTTTGATTTTCTTGTTCTATATCTTGGTCGATCAGCTTTAGGCACATTTACTCTGATATGTGTTCCATCTAGTGCTCCAAGGCAACTCTACGTTGGGAAAAAAAATTTTATTACTTATGAACCATTGCTATGATTATTTCATTAAAAAAAACATGTGGGTTTGAATTAATACCTTGAACCACTTCCACCAAAAATCAATTAAATTCTTCTAGGATAGGTTCTGGTTTCTTTAATAACACACCATAACAAAAGAGTGATTGCCTTTAAAACAGAATGGAAATGCCGACTAACTGTTTCAGCAGATCAGACAAAATCAAACTTAATTACTCTATTCTTGACATGGTGTGCCACAATATTCAAAAACATCGTGATCATCTCCTCAACCAAACATTTCTTGTACCACGTAAACCACCGGTAATGGTTAGCAATTGACATAAACTATGGAAACAATGGCGATCCATGTGTAGTTTATCAATGCACTGAATATCACTTTCGTATACCACACGACGAAAGTATTCATATTGTTTGCGGCATGACAGGGACCCGAAAGTGCATGGGTTGTCGAAGTAATAATATACCCCGGTGAGTGGGTAGTCGAATCCACAGGGAATAGGGATTTGAGATACAAGTATTCACTATATAGCTAATGCGACGTGTGGAAAAAAGTCAATGAGTGAGTGTGAAAGCAATTACTAAAAACAAGAATTAAAATAGAAGTGTGGAAGGTGAGAGAGTACAAGAACGAGTAAATAGAGAAGGACTAGCAATGGATGAAATAGGGTACCCGGACAAGCTACCCCTAGGACTTATGCTTCTAGTGCAAGACTATGATATTATACTTTCCTATTTATATTAATTGAGTCGAAGATATCCTTAAATACACGGTCCCAAACCTAAGGTCAACCGTGACTAACCCCAACACTATACCCTAGAGGAGTACGTCTTCCTAAGCCTCACACTATGTGGGATTGCTTTAAGTTCTAGGGATTCCTAGTGATAAAACCAGTTCCTATGTATAGTTCTAACCCTTTGGTCCAGGTGGAAGAACCCTAGTCTAAATTAAGCCCCAGCACTAGGATTCACTTCAACCCTTCACTCTATTGCTTGCGCAACTAAGCCCCAGGGGAGTTCCTCTCCTAGCACTTCACTCTATCTCGACCGTTAAGAAATCATGCAACATAAAGGTAGGAAGAATCACACCGGAGGGAGGGAACGTTCCGCTACCTCACGACTCACCCTCTCAACCCTCTTCAACCTTAAGTAGCCTAACCCTATAGGAGTTGTCACACCTCCAAAGGATAACCTAGATCGTTCTCAACCCTAGTGTCACGGCTAAGGGAAAACAATTACAAGAGGAAATTAAAATTGAAACTCGAATTTATTCATCAATAATGGAAAAGCATAATAACAATGTCATAGAAACATAATGATCCTAGGGTTTACAAGTCCGAATACCCACGAGGGGTTTAGCTCCTCATGGAGCTATACAAATTCATCAAAATATAAAAGAAAGCACAAATTGAAAGCATTGATGAAAACCCCCTTGCGTATGATGTGACCGTGGTCTTGTACGGCCGTTGGACGTCGGTGACGATGCCGATGACGCGCTCCAAACCTCCACGAAGTCCTCTCCAAAACCCTAGCCGCCTTCTCCAGAAGTTGGGGAGAAAGATAGGTCAAAAGATGTGTCAAAAGTCTCCAAATCAGCTTTTATAACGTTGAGTCACGGCTTTAAAATTGGACTTATCGGGATTTCACACGGCCGTGTGGAATTTCCACACGCTCGTGTGAACTCTCTGGTTTTCTGAATTTTGGTCGAAAATGAACAGTAACTTGCTACGGTTTTTTTTTTTTTTTGATACAGTAGCTTGCTATAATGCTGGTACAGTACTCGCCGAAACGCTCCTGAATTCGTCGTTCTTCATCGAGACCGTTGAATTGGGCACACAATCAACGGTAGACCGTGCCGATTACTTCATATCTTCTTATTGGCGAAGTTTCTCCTTGTTAACACGAGCTAGACTTATTGTGAATGTGACTGCCTTTGTGCCCCTCCAAAGGAGGTTGGCACACACTCACAAGGCTAAGGCTCATGCCTTGTTCCTTGCTTAGTCTGAAAAACTCCCTACAACGGCGAACACGATCTAATTTTGTTCCTTTTCTTCAATTTATCTTCACAACCCTACAATGCACAAAAGTAAACAAATGCACACGTTTTAGTGATAAAATCTGATTAAATCAATGCTCATTGCAAGATAATAACACTTCGCATTACTATAACACGAGCACTTATCACGGCACCTAACAGATGTCGTCTCAATCTCGTGTTGGACCATACTATTTCGTATATTGCTCCGTTTTATTGCATATGCTACAATCATAACATTCAGTAGGAAAATATAACATATGGACATAAAATAATATAGTCTGAGTCCTTCTATATTGTCCAGATAAGCTGGGAGCATATGTTAAGAAAAAAAATAACATAATAAGATTATGAGAAATGTATAAAGGCATGAAACACACTAGTAATAATGTGCAAAGACATGAAACACACACAATAGTGACTATCCTATCTTGACCACAGAGATGCAAAAAAAAAAAAAAATTGTCAAGTGATGATCTTCTTTTAGCAATCTAGAAAAGATGCAAACCAAGCACAAAATCAATCTAAGTAATTAATATTTTAATTTATAAAGTTATAAACCCATATGTGCAAATCACCATGATCAATGTATTCCAAAACCAAACATCCTCACCATGATAAAGTTAAAAAATCCTTTCCATTCAATGAAACTGAAAGTAATAGTCCTTTGTTCTCTCTGTCTTACTATCACAAACACCTTTCACCACAATACTCAAGATTGGGGCTGGAGATGTAGGTATGGAAAAAAAATTGTGGACTACTAAAAAAACAATAATCAACACCCCTAAAAATCGCCACCATAGTTTTTGCTACCATGTCTAATCCTCAACAAATTTCCATCTAATATCACGTTAAACCTAAACTTTTACTATAGAGCAAACTATCTTAGCTTAAATTTTATAGTATGACATACTGAAATCTATCATAACTAATCACACATTATTTTAAATACCTTTAAACCTATTTTACTTAAAAGCCAACAATTCAAAGTTTGTGGGTGGCCTTAAACAATTAGAAAAGAAAAAAAAAAAGAAAAATCCAATTTGACGCTATCATTTGCAAGAATTTCTCATGACATCTTCCCAACAAGCAACTTTATTTGATAGGAAAAAAAATCCCAAAGTTGCAAATGGTCCAACATTCAAATGTAAAAGAAATAAAAAAAAATTGAAATTACTAGAATTCAATATTCAACAAAAAAACCAAACAACAATCTGCAAGCAATCTATCTTATCTATGCAAAAAGATAACATTTCCTAAACTAACATCATGAATAACCAAAGCTAGTCATTTAGGCATCTGTCCCCAATTCCCTAAATTAGCTTAAGTACCAAAAGTTCATGGTCTTTAGCATTCCATCCTCATCAGAAACAAAACTAAAATCTATTTCTACAGCTTTGCGTAAATTAAGTAACTCATAATCAAAATGTTTTGATTGCATAGCCATAAGACCTAGAACCAGAACACAAGTCATGACTTTCAACAAAAGTAGACTCAATCCTCACTATAACCAGTGGACATGGTAAGGAAAAGAATAATATCAGAAATCCTTACCTTAAATACTTTCTTCAAGTGCTCAAGTTCCTTATCAAGATCACTGATCACCTGGTTGTTGGAGACGTCGAAGTCGGAGGAGAGAAAGGATGGCCCTTGGAGATGGTTATTGGAAACATCAAAGTCGGAGAGGCGGACGAGGAAACCAATTTGGTCGGGGATGGGGCCGCTGAGGAGGTTGGAGTGGAGGTCGACGACGGTGAGGTCTCTTGCAACGGCTCAGTTGAGGATGAAGCCAAAGAGGAGATCAGTTGATAAAGCAAGGGCAAAAATGACAAATGGGGCCTCAATCCAAGCATTACCCCCAATTTTCAGGGTAATGCTAGAAGCTTCAACAAGGCCATGTGATGCCCTTCTCCTTGGGATTATCTCAACAGTAAAAGCTACCCAAACATGGGTTTGAATGGATGGGGGTAATGAAGCCCATGGTGCCCATACCCAGGGCTTCATTACCCCCATCCAAACGTATTGTTAAGGGTTGCGTTAAGATAGACAAAATTACCATTTGCCCCTCTTTAAGAAAAATTTTAAAGACTAGATTTTGATGAAATGGAATATTTTTATCCTCATATGGCCTCAAGTAAACACACAAGAAGGGTCACTGTACTAGAGTACTCATGAACCAGTCCAAACATGACTCAAAAATGCTTGATTTTATGGTGGAATAGACCAAGTTTATAATGTATAGAACTAACCAAAACTTCACACACTACAAACCCCAAATCCTAATCCTAATCCTCTTCCATTCTAGGATTGGGAACTAGGTATCATATTTTCTACCCTCTAAGTGATCTAAATATTTGTTGGAGATAGCCAAAATGCTCCAATTTGTTCTTGTTGTAAACCAGGATATCATCAAAATAATCCATAAAAAACTGTCTAAAGAAGGGTTGAAATACATAGATCATGAGCTCTATCAAGGTGCTAGGAGCATTTGACAATCTAAATTGCATGACATTCATTCAAACCATCTCTAGTCTTGAATGCTATCTTTAATTCATTCCCTAGACATATTCGAATCTAGTGATAACCACTTATTAAGTCGATCTTTGAGACAAAAGTGGCACCACATAGTTGATCAAGTAAATCATCAAGGTAGGGAATAGGGGAGTAATATTTGATAGTAATTTTATTAACTGCTCTATATTATCAACACACATTCTACAAGATCCATCCTTCTTAGGGACCAATAAGCCAAGCATGGAATAAGGACTAACACATTCCTTACTAAGTCCTTTTGCTACTAATTCTTTGACTTGCCACTGAAGCCCTTAGTGCTCTTAGGGACTCCTCTTGTAGTCAGACTTGTTTGGAATGACAAATCATGGGATGAAATCAATTACATGTTATATGCCACGTATTGATGGTAGTCCAAGTAGGATCTTATTTAGGATAAAATCATCAAACTTCTTGATGAGAAATTGGATCTCTTTCTAAACACAAATAGAATTATAGTCCTTTTCAAATATGAGCAAGAGACATGCAATTCTAACATCTTGATATAACATGTGGAAAGTTGGTCTAGTAATCTATATCCTTTCATCAATTTGCTTCTTGAGTAGGTCACCTAGCATGATGGGAGTGAGTTTGATCTTTATACCATTTTTTATAAAGGAGTTGGTGTTAGTGAAACCATCACAAATACTTTGTGATCATTTTTCTAAGAGTGAGTGAGTAAAAGGTCCATAGGAATAACTTCACACCATAATTCATCTTAGTATTCATTGATAATAGAAAAGGATATAAGGCTTTTATTAGTTACCTTAACCAAAGCCAATGCAACTTGTAAGTATAGGCGTACTGTTTAACTAGCAGGCCAAGCTTCTCAACCATGTAGCTAGATACTGTGTTCTCACAAATTTTGTTATCAATGATGATAATTCAAAATTTATCTTTAGAGGTTCAATGGGTGTGAAAGATGTTATACCATAGTCAATCTTCATCTTTGTCTATACTAGTGTGGAGACTTAGATTCTCCATAATCAATTAATATAAGTTCTTCCTTATGATCAGCCACATAACTACTTCACTAGCTTCTTGCTTAGAAGCTTCATGGACTTCTCCAATAATGGTATTGATCCTCCTATTTGGAAATTCAAATGTTATGGGGCCAAATCCTTGATACTTGAAGCATGTTTGAATGTTGGATTAGGTGGGATGACTTAAACTTGCTCATTTGTCAACTTTGGAGGGAGATATGGCAACAATAAGCTTCTTTCAGGCTATGGTCCCCTTACTATTTTAAAATCTCACAATTTTGAAGATGGAACAACACTTTACTTTTGCTTTTCAACTAAGAATGATAGATGAATGACATCTTTTAAAGTCCAATATTGTTGCAGTTAGATAAATTTAGTAATCTTATAGTCCAAGCCCCCAAGCTAATGTGATATGGTATGCTCTTCCTTTTCTCTAAGGTAACTTTAGCAATCTAATAGTCCATCACACTTCATCATATGTTACTCAAATTTCATAGTGTATTCATCCACTATCAAGGATTTTTTTGGTTCAAGTTATGGAACTTGGTGAAGTTATCTTGATAATACTGATTAGGCAAGAACTCATGTGTAAGCTCTTGATGCATTTTATCCCATGTGTGGATCTTTCTTCAACCTTCTCATTCTCAACTATGTTTGAGATTTTCCTACCAAATGGATGCATGATTCTTAAGCTTGATGGCAATAAGCATAACTCATTGATCATCGGGAATCTCTTTTACTTTGAAAATACATTCCACTATGTGTAGCCAATCAATGAACTCATCATGTTGAAGCCAAAAATTTCAACTCTACAGCAAATGTCAATATAAAAACAAAGGGTTGATATAGAATTAAAGTAAATTATGGGCGTCAATGTGAATATGTGTGTGAGTGTGTGAGCCTCTTAACCATAGAGCCATTCTACTTCTTTTCCACACATAGCCCGCCAATTTCTTCCTTCTATCTAAAAGTTCCAATTTTTCTCTTCTCCTTTCTTTAATCCTTTGAAAACCCCAAATTCTTTTAAATCCAAAGGAGTTATATCAAATTCTAGAGAGGTACACTGCAACATTTTATATTACTTCTTTGTTTCAAAAAAGATAAATTAAATTCTGCAAGATCTGGATCCATTGTTGTTGTACCCTTTTGGCACCATTTTAGATGAATCTTGCTTGAGCTCAATTTTTTTTCTAGTTTTCTAACAAAGCCAATGAGCAAATCAAAATATTACTCCCATGCAACATCCATGAAGAAGCAAAATATAAAGTAATAGGTACCTTATTCTTTATGTGTCTATTTATACAGATATATGCATGAATCTTTAAAGATAAACCTGTATGAAAGCTCTGGTTCTCTTTTACTTTGTGAACCAAAGCCAAAAGAACAACCTTATCGCTAGCACTTCAATGCCAAAGATTTCATAGGCTAACTAAATACATAGGCATCATAACAGTGTTACACTTAATTCTACACCTTCTCTACCCACCAAAATTTCAAGGAGAACGTAATTCATTGCTTAAATTGAGATTAGATTCTATTGCTTAGAGATACATAACCCCTTGTTATCCACAAGTGCATAGGTCCTACAAGTAGTAAAGTGTACCCATATGGGTCAGGTAGTCAAATCCACAGGGACTGGGAAGCTCCTAGTACTAATTGATCCTCTAGTATCTAACCGAATCAAAAGGTTCGGGAAAGGTATAAATCAAAGAATCTAGAAAGACATAAAGAATGAAAGAAGGATGGAAATAAGTAGGGAATTGAACTAGATAAGAGACACTAGAATGAAGCAGTGTTCCAGACTACTTCCATTGAGGAACATGTATTGACTCCTACAATAATTATCAGGTACATCCTATTAGACCGAAGGGTAACCATAATTCGGAAGGCTCAACACCATACACACTATCTTTAGGCACGCATTTAATTCCAATCTTCTATGTATGTCCTAACAAGCAATGATTGCAACTATAGCAATTGTGCATAATGAAATTGCAAAACATGATATAACATAGAAGAATCCAAGAAAACTCCATAGCCAAAGTGACCGAGTAAATCAAATACACAACATCTCAAGGTTCATAGATCCGAAGCACCGGAGAATGGTTTAGCCCCTCATGGGTTCACACAACATATAAAAGATAGAGAAAACAAACAAGTAACAATCCCTAGAACTCCCTTTTATTTCTCTAGTCTTCCCAATTATGCTTTGAGGACCTTCCCTTTGACGTAACTCCGATCCAATCAGTGCTCTAATATCTCAGTTCTCTTCCCTCTCCAAATGATGGTGAAGTTAGTCCAGCAACCACAACAAAAAATCCAAGAGGAAGTCCACCCAAACCCTAACTTTGGGGGTTTAAAAAGCAATTCCCGATACAAGCACTGTTGTGCTTAGTCTGTGCTTGTGCCCGTGCACTTTATAGGTTGGTCTAGAGTCTGGCATTAGCTCTAAAATCATCCAGGTAGCAATTTGCATGGGCATAAGCATACCCATGCTTAGAAAATGCTTCTATCTACAAGGCCATGCTTAGATCTCTGTGCTCATGCTTCTCTTATTCAAATAAAATCTTAAGTCCTGATGAAGTTCCATTATGTTCATTTGATGCTAAATTTGCTCCAAATCTTGTTCTTTTACCCCAAGACCTGTTTACCTGCACATATAAACACATATACCCAAAGTAACATCAAAATAAAGGAATTGAATACTAAAAGACAAGCTAAATACATAAAGGAGGTATGCAAAACGTCTATATGAAATACACTAATCACTAAGTCACAAGAAATTTTCTGAATAGCTAGTGCCAGGCAAGCCCTCCAATCAAGCTTTCCCTTCATAATTTCCTAAGTTTTTTCAATTTATTGACTAGTTTTCTATTCCAAACCTAGTTATTATTATGTTGCAACCCTTACGCATCCAGCTTGAAAATTTTCCATTCCTCCATTGCACACCCAATTTTCTAATTTTCATGATCAATGAACTATTCAAAACCCAACATACACTTTTCCATCATATAACCAATATAAATACGACCAAAAAATAATTCATAAATAAATTCATAAGGTTTTTATTTAAAGTCAGCTAAATTTTAAATTAAAAATATTACGCAAAGATAAATATTTTAAAATAAACAATGTTTTGTTTATCAATGATGCATACAGAATGTTTATTGTCAAATGTTAATTAATTAAATCATGTGAACATTTAGGTGGACAACAAGTGAGTTATAGCTATAGGTTATATCTTGAGTCTTGGTTAAGATATGCAATAGGCGAGTTATTCCGCATGCCATTTGTACCAAATATGGTTTAGTTGTTGGTGTTAATTTTGTGTGGCTTGTACACATATTAATGGTTGTTTACTATATAATTTCATATCCTATTGGAAGGTATACATTGTATAGGTAGTCTTGAGGAATCATGCATATGCCTTTGATTATTGACTTTTTATGTTGCACTATTGTTGTTCATGAATTGAATAAATTTTCAAGTGGATTTCTGACTCATCTCTCTAATATTTTTTGCTTCAGAAAAGAGAAATATGTCAAGATTAAGTAAGCTCCATTGCCGTGGTATTCTTTTGTTACCATTCCAACACTTCTCCATGTTTTCCATTAACTTTCATCTTGCATATGTTGGTATATGTTACAATAGATAACTTGTACAATTTATTAATTTTTTCTCAAGTGATCAATTGATAAGGAAAGGAAAGAATAATTTGGTATAGAGAAATAAAACAAATAGAAGATCTGTTGGATCACAGAATATTATCATCTTATTTTAAATGAATAACAACCATTATGATTTATTTAGGAATTATCTAACAATCATTCTCGCAAATGGTAAATATCATCATCTAATTTGAATGGTATTCATTAAATATGGAAAATTCTTTTGTGAAAATGTTACGTACAGCTCAGTGAATTTAATAATTAAATTTTAGAAGTTTGAGCAAACATATTTTTGTCATAAGTCAAAATCAATTTTTTTAATTAATGTATAAATTATATAAAGACAAAGATAATAAAGAGAAGTCAAAGGTGGAAATGCTATGTTATTTTTAAATTATTTTAAATTTAACTTCTAGTTAGTTGCAATTGAAATGATTCAAAGTGAAGAAGATTTTTATTTGAAGTAGATTAAATTTTGAATTAAAAATATTACTCAAGATAAATATTTTAAATAAACAATTTTTTGTTTATCAATGGTGCATGTTGAATTTTTATTTTTTAAATGCTACATAATTAAATATGTGAAAATTTACAAAAATAATTAATATTCATCAACCATGATTGAAAATTCAAAAGAATGGGTGTGGATCATACAAAGACCATTACAAGCCACCATTTTTATGTGCTCTAGAGAAGGTTGTTAAGAGCTAATCTTTTTATCTTCTCTCTTAATAAGAGGATTATCATGAACTTTGTGTTTTACCATTATGAGCACATCTTCTAGTTTCCTTTGTTTAATGTTTATCTTGTATATATATTTAATATGGAATCGATTGTATAATGGATAAACAATGGATGCAAGACAATAAATTGAGTGATGAATATAACAAAGGAGTGCATATTTTCCTTGAATTTTCATTCAACCATAAAAAACTAGATAATATAATTCACTTTCATTGTGCCAAGTGCAATAATGCTTTACTCAAAACTAGAGATGTGGTTGAAGAGCATCTAATGGTGGATGGAATAATGAAAAGTTACACTCATTGGTGGTATCATGGAGAGGCCATCATGGAAGGAGAAACTAATAATAAAGTACATGTTAATGATTTTGATGATATGTTTTGCAAGATTTATAATGCAGCTAGACCTATAATCATGGATATCATAATGCAAGATGTTACCAACCAAGAGCATGATGATTCTAATATTTCTAAACATGGTGAATGCAAGGGTGAACCTTCTAAACTTCTAAATCTTGGCAAGGAGGCTTCTAAATTTTTTAAGCTATTATAGATGCCTAACAAAAGCTATATCCCAATTTTGAGAACTTTACAAAGTTATCATTTATTATTAAGCTATTTCAGATCAAGTGTCAATTTGGGCTTAGTGATAAAGTAATAAATATCTTAATGCAACTATTTAAACAAGCACTCCTTAGTGGTGAAACTCTACTCAAATCTTTTTATGAAGCAAGAAAATTGAGTAAGGATTTGGGTCTTAATTATGATAATATAGATGCTTGTACAAATGATCGCATGTTGTTTTGGAAGGAGAACATGACTCTTGATCATGGTTTGATTTTTGGGAAGTCTAGATGGAAATCAGATATCATTAGAAAGGGTGAGAAAAATAAAGTCTTACGCTACATTCCTCTAAAATCACCAATGGTTGTTTATGTAATCAAAGACATCTTTTGACATTAGTTGGCATCATGACCAACGTCCTAATGATAGTATTCTTTGACATTCCGCAAACTACTTAGCATGGAAACCTTTTGGTGAATCAAACATAAGATTTGCTAGAGAGCCTCAAATGTGAGACTTGGATTATCAATTGATGGAATGAATCCTTTTGGTAACATGACCGTTTCATATAGCACATGGCATATGATTGTTTCTTTATATAAACTACCTTCGTGGATGTGTATGAAGCAATCATATTATATGTTGACTTTATTGATACATGGACATAAATCTTCTGGAAATGACATTGATTTTATTTACAACCTTTAATAGATGAATTAAAATATTTGTGGTATAATGGAATCTATACTTATTGTGCATCCAAGAAAAAGAACTTTCGAATGCATGTTGAAATTATATAGACTATCGGTAACTTTCCTGCATGTGCATAATTATTAGGATGGAGCACAAAAGGTACATTAGCTTATCCTTCATGTAATAAAGATACTCCACCTTTCCATTTTGAATATTTTCATAAATTTTGTTACACGCATGCTCATCGATTTTTACATCTAAATCATAAGTGGCATACTAGTAAAAATGCTTTTGATGGAACTGTTAAAAAAGGTTGTCGCTCTCATTTATTGTCTAGACATGATATTTTCAATCAATTACATAAACTTCAACAGGAAAGACTGTTATAAAGCCAAAAGGAGGTAAAAATAAGGATCATTTGAATTGGAAAAAGAAAAGCATATTTTTTTTTTTTTTTGAGCTACCTTATTGGAAAAAAGTTTTACTATGACATAATCTTTATGTTATGCATATTGTGAAAAAAAATATTTGTGAAAATATTTTTGGTACTATGTTGGATATAGAGGGGAAAACAAACAATGGTTTGAATGTATGTCATAATTTGAAAGAAATGGATATTAGAACAAATCTACATCTATTTGAAAAGAAAAATGGAAGATGGCATTATTAGATGAATGTTTTGCTTTGTCTACTGAAGAAAAAGATAAAGTGTACATGTTTCTAAAAGCTAGAAAAGTTCCAGATCAGTTTTCTTTAAAAATATCTCAATGTGTGAGTCTAAAAGAACGCAAAGTATTTGGGATTAATAGTCACGATTGCCATATTCTTTTATAACAACTTTTTCCATGGCTATTCATGGGATTGTTCCTACTAATGTGTATGATGCTACTGTTGAGTTGGATCCTATCTCTCAAATTCCAATTACATTACATAAGTTGGAGAAAACTTTTCCACTTTAATTTTTTTATATTAAGGTGCACTTGGCTATTCATCTTGCAATTGAAGCTAAGCTTGCAAGCCTAGGTCCTATACATTACCGATGGTTGTTTCCAATTGAGAGGTAATATTGAAAATTATAATATTCTATTTTAATCTTTTTTTAATGCTTTAATATTTTTATATTGGATAAACAATTAATGACAAAGTTGCATTTTATAAATTTCTTTATAAATTAAAATGTTATGTTCTTAATCAAAGTCAACCAAAAGTCTCCATTGCAAAAGGCTATATTGTAGAAGAAAGTCTAATCTCTTGCTCAAGATATTTACATGGTATTGAGTTCAAATTTAACCAAATAAACAAAACTTGTGAAGGAAGTTATGTTAATTCAATGAGGTTATCTGTGTTTGCGCAAATGGGTTTTTCTTTATCAAAAGGTAAACCTAAATATCTAGAAGAATATGAATGAAAGCAAGCCTGACTCTGTGTTGAAAATTTGTGAAGAAGTTCAACCTAAGAAGTTCAACCTTTTTTTTTCTGGTATGATACAGTTTTTTCCTTTGTGTGTATGTGTGTGTGTGTATATATATATATTTTAAATTTTATGGTGAATATTGATACTCTCCTTCTATAATCGCAAATGCACGGGTCATACAAGTAGTAAAGTGTACCCAAAAAGATCGGGTAGTTGATTCCACAGGATTGGAATAGCTCTCAATGCTCATTCGTTTCCTAATATCTAGCTAGTACAAAGATTGGATTGAATTAATTAAACTACTAAAGAAGGAAAGAAGAGAAGAAAGAAGAGACAGGGTTTTGGGTTGAAGAGATAGCAATGGAAAGGACAGTGCCCCGGACTAATCCCCTTGACAAATGCAATGAGTAGCCTATGATTCAAAAGCTTCTTCTTGGACTGTGGTGATCACCTACAGAGGGTTTGCTAACGTACATCCTCACTCAAGGCTCGGAGAGGACACAACCCTTTCCCTAATGTGTGCCCTAGCTAGACGAATAGAATCTATCCTCTAGATAGCAGAAAGTCAATCTAGGGTTAACTAGCAACTTAATTGCGATTGCACGAACGGGAACTAGTAATGAAAAATCAATGCTCAAGTGGCTATCGGCAATCCCCAAGTCAAGTTAATAATGAACTCGCAACAAGGCAATCAACGTAAAGATGAATAAACAATATGAACAAAAGGGAGACCACAAGGAAACTCAGGAATCAATATCACTAAAATCAAAACATTAAACATCAAGGTTCATAATCTGGGCACCGATAAATGGTTAGCCCCTCATAGTCTTACAAACAATCATAGGAAAGCAATAAAAGAAATAGAGATTGTCCATTAAACTCCCTTCTTGCTTCATAATCATGTCAGAGAAGGCTTGACAATGGTTATCTCCAACGATCCTCCTTTTCCACTCTTTTCTCTTCCACTCTTTTCTCCACTCCAGATCGGGCCCTGAATGATGCCGATGGCTGCCCTAACCTATGCCTCCAAAAAGATGGAAAAGATCCCTTTGAAATCTAAATTTAGGGCTTAAATAACCATTTTCTCGATGTAAGCACGCCTATACTGACAACCGGCCGATGACCGTGCTTGGTTCTAGATTCTAGGAATTAATTTTGGTACAAAACCAATAAAACACATGAGGGTAAGCATGCCTATGCTTATTGCCCATGCTCTTAGAGCACGCTCATGCAAGGAGTACAGTGAACATGCTTATATTCCTAAGAGATTTTCAATAAAATGCACTGGGATAAGCACACCCTGCTTACTGATATTGTTCCCGTAGCATGATGGTGCTAGGGGTAGTGAAATTGTGCTTCTCAGTTCTGTGCAAACTCCAATAAAATCCACGGGCCTTAGCACTTCCATACTTCCGAGCAAGGGTGTGCTTCCGACCCTGCTTGTCTTGAAACTTGCATTCCAACGTTGTTTTACATCAGAATTCATCTCTTTTCATTCCTTTTGGTCTGACCCTCAAGTATCTACAACATTTAGCAAACATATCTCAAGTAGCATTGATTTATCATAAAAACATGCTAAAAGGACAAGTAAAACACACAATAGGGTATATAAAATATCTATATAAAATGCACTCATCAAATATGAACATAGCTTTTGCAATATTGATCTCTTTGATTGGTTTCGTCAAAGAGTATATTTCATTTATTATTAATTTTAGTATTTTATACATTAAATTTCATATAATTTCTAAGAAGAAACTTACATTTTTCTTATGGTATGTGAATTTCATAGGCTACACAATTGCATCAAGAAGGATGTGCTCATGTAAGTGAAAAATTATTATCATTGGTTTGAGATCCACTTTCTAGTGTCGACAATTTGTGGGATATTTCATAAATGGGTTAACGATTCATGCAAAGCAACTTGAAAGAAAAAGAGTAAACTAAAATAGTGGTGTTTTGGTGAAGGGATTGGTGGGGTTCTAAGAGTGTAGACTGTTTTAGGTAAAAATTCAATACGTAGGAGGGAAAATAATTGTTTTGTTTAAATGTGATTGGTGGGATGTTGATAAAATTGGAAAGGGAGTCAATATCATTAAGCATAGTTTTCTTAGTATTTATACTTTTAGGAAGTTGGTAACTGATGAGCCATTTGTCCTTGCATCTCAATCAAAACAAGTTTTTATATTAAAGATGGCAGCAATCCTAATTGTTTATTGTTTTAAAAAGTGAATCGGAGAATTTTTATGATTTACCATCAAAAGGTTTGAGAAATGTTATTGCAATACATACTAATGAGGAAGCTTTTCAATAAAATACATCACAAAACTATCATGAATTTTCAAACACAATTGAAGAGGATGATGGCTTGATAAATTTTGGGAGAGATAGTGTGAATGTTTTTACAACTGATGTTAATCTTATTGATGAAACTTTAGTGGAAGGAGATATAGAATATTATTTCAATACTGATACTAAAGATTTATTGCTATGAGAAAATTATAGCATGCTTATAAACTAAAGTTATGTATTATTTTCATATTCTATGTTTTTTTTAATTTTTTAATTAGGATATTTTTTTTTCATTTGTTCTTTTTTAATTTTTATTTTTTTTATGTAGATAAAAATTAAGAAAGACTCAGGTCATCTTCTTTATTGATCTACTAGAGATATCCAAATAGAAATAATTTTTATTTAGCTTTTAAGTTGATTTTTTTACTTAGTAGCTGAGTTTTAGGAGATAAGGCCCCCCCCCCCCCCCCCCCCCCCCCCCCCCCCCCCCCCCCCCCCCCCCCCCCCCCCCCCCCCCCCCCCCCCCCCCCCTCCACAATATAAATATATATCAGACCTTTTAGGGAGATGAAAGGGTATGAATAATACGGTCATAAAAAGAATCTTCTCCTATTGTTAGTGTTTTTCATATTAATTTCCATTACATAATATATATTTGATGAAGATTTTGTCTTTCACCACAAGTTTTTTTTTTTTTTTTGGATTTTAATCTATTTTAAATACTTTTTCATATGGCCTATTTAACACATACTCAATATTGAGTATAATTCTTTATTGCTCATTCTTTCCTATAAAAGAATTCAATTTGTATTTTTACAATTCCGTTGAAATGTATGTTTGATTTAAGAGGAGAAACAGTTGGGATATTCTATCATTAGGAAACACAAAAATATTGATTTGATCAAAGGAGAGCTGAGATTAATAATTCATTGATTGTGGAAATAGTAAAATTTGCATAATGGATTTGAGAATTTATTTTATTATTTTTATAAAAAATTATAAATAACTCAAATTGATCATAAACAAAATCATTAGGTAAGTGCTTTACTTATACTTATACATAATTGTATGTTTAGCTATGTGAATTTACACTTATGATTAAGTTTATTGAATTGAGTGATTGCTTTATACTTGTATGTAATTGTATGTACATGCGGTATGTTTGACTATGTGAATTGATATATATGATTGATTTTATTGGATTGTGAAAATATTGAGTATGATGCTATTGTTTTTAGATTAATGGTATGCTAAAATTTGTGTTTTCATATGATAAGTACAAATTATTTTGTTTAAAGTATGTATGTAATCGAAAAAAGAAATGAAAATTTGTGTTAGAACTAATTTGGTTTGATATTGAGATGTAAGATATAGAATAATTGATAGGGATGAACAACTAGCGCATGCCTATTTTGGATATGTCCTTTTGCCTAGAGATTGATGTGTTGTATTGTGACCATATTAGCACTTGCCTATATTGATGATGATAGGGTGCTAACACCTGCCCAGTAAGTGATGATAGAGTGTCAAGGTATTGTGTCAATATAGGTGATGATAATAGTTATTGAGATTTTGTGAGATTGGGTGAGATATGACCATTAGATCATTAGACATACTTAGCTAAGTTAAACAGGGTCTAAATAAATAAAAAGAATAATAGATGGTAGTAGAGATTTGAGAGTATAGGACAAATAATTTGAAAACTAAGTTGGTAATGACCAATTTTGTGTATTAATTGATTGGTTATATTTCTTTACATAAAAATTTAATTGGTATGATCAATTTCAACTTATTAACTACTTTATTATACTTTTTTTTTATATGAGAAGTAAATTGGCATGACTGATTTCATGTTATAAATTTCTTGATTATAGTGTATTTTATAACTATATACATATATGTAGTACTTATAAGCCAACAGCTTACTCCTTGCCACACATTTTTAGACTGGCTCTAGTGTGTTATAAATTTTTTATATGTATTTTGTGAGATTCCTTTTTGACTAGCTCTAGCCATTTTGCTTTATTGTTCAGATTGGCTAGCACATGAAGATCCATTGCACTTTTCATTATGATAGCTTGTATTTCTTTGAGTTAGGATTATTGCATTAGGATGGACGTTTGAATTTATGTGACATAAAAATTGTTGATAGTTGAAATAGTTTATAATATTAATTATATTTTAAAAAAATAACTCTTCTTCTTGGTGAGTGCAGCAAGCTCGTTCACATGGCGAGGAGGAAGGGTCATAGGATTGTTCTCTTTATTGATTTGGTTATTTCTGATAGTGAGGAATTCTAACATTGTTGGTCTGGTTGGTGATGAATGATTAGAGGTTGAGACATCAAGCAATGGTGATTGTGAGCTTAAGAAGGATGCTGCCCTAGCTTTGAAGCAAATGGAAGATGGAGTGGGTGGCTTGGTTTCTAATTTCCATGATCTTTCCTCTTGCATTGAAGGAGATCTGAGGATTGTTGTCCTTGAATGTTGGTAAGAATCTTGTGAATTATAAACCATGGGTTTCCTTGTTTTCTAAGAATTAACACAAGGGTTTGGGTAATGATTTGAGGTTTGTTCCTTCTATTATATCTAATGCGTATTGACTTGTGAGATATCAATTATCTAAGGTGAAACAAGAGGAATTGAGATGGAGGAATATGTTGATTCGGTATGTGTATCGCTTGCAACCGAGGTTTGAGAGATTGTCTTCTTTTGCTCTGATTTGGTGGAATAAGTATGGAATATTGACTGTCTGTAGAATAAATTCAAATATGTTCCTTTTTCAATTCAGTAAAGAATTAGGATGTGATCAATTGTTGAAGGATGGGCCATTCACATTGATAATCGGCTTTTCATCTTAAAGAAGTGGCATTCAAGGATGAGCCTTGATAGTTTATCAATTGCTTCTTTGCTAATATGGATTCAGCTTCCTTATTTGTCATGGGAATTTGGCCTCCTATGATGCTCAATAAGATAGGCAGTGACTGCATTGTCCCTCTACATTGTGGTAAGTGCACTTTGTCGAAAATGAAGCTAGGATATGCTCTAATTCTTGCTGATATGGATGTTGTTGCCATATTTCCTAAGACAATTGAATTACAAGATGAAAATGGGATTGGCTTTCATCAAAATGTTGTTTATGAGTGGGAGCTTTCAATGTGCTCCCAATGTAAGAAGTTTGGGCATCTCAAGCAGGACAGTAAACTCAAGAAGACTAAGAAGGTTATTTGGAAAGCAAAGGATAAAAAAGTGCAAGAGCCATATGGTTATGTAAAGACTAATGCATCTCTTTCTATTGTTAATAGTCAAGTTGAGGAATTAGTGATGCAGAGTGTCATTGATAATTTTATTTCCACTAATAAAGTTGATAATGATGGTTCTTCTAGGGTTTAAATCTGTTATGATGTCAATAATGTCCTTGATGGGAGTTGAGGGTTTGGCACCAATCATTTGCAGAGCTGTGTGAAAATAATATGGTTGTGGTGGTTAATTCTGTAGGAAGATCCCCTATTCCTCATAATGGGAAAGATAGGAAGTCCCCTTGTTTGGTTCCTACAACAGGTTTTCCTAGGGATAAAAGAGTTTGATCTCTTTTGATTCTGGTGGTATTGGTGGCATTCAGAAGGTGGATTGGTGAAGGTGGGGTAATTAATAAGCCTAACTGTAGTATTGGGTTTGAGCTCTTGGATGTTAATAAGAAGAGAATTTCTCATAAGAATGCTATGTTGGATGGTAAAAAAGGTAGGAAATCTTCTCTGCCAAAAGATCTAAAGGATGATTATGTCTTGGAATATTAGAGGGTTAAATAATCCTCTTGAGCAAAATGAAATTAGATTAATTGTATTGAAGTTCAAGCTTATTGTTATAGGTGTATTGGAGACCAAAATCAAAGAGAGGAATACTAAGAATGTGTGGGCTAGTATGAGATTACCATACTAGGATTTTTTGCATAACTATGCCAGTAGTGACATGGGGTGGATATGGATTTTGTTTGACATTAATAAGGTCAATCTCACTATTGTGGAGTCTGGGTTGCAATTTATAGATTACAAAATTGATTGGTGTAATGAGGATTTTTTGCTGGACATGTGTGTATTGGTGTATGATGTGGCTTCCCGGAAGCTTTTATTACAGGATCTTATCAGAATTGGTATGAGTATTACTGCTCCTTAGCTTTGTGGGATGGAAAATACGCGTCCTAGTGTCGTATCGGTGAAGAGACACCAGGTGATATGTCGAATCACAAATGTAATTTATTTTTATTTTATTTTTGTGGACTCTTCCATTCTTAATAGAGGCAAGCCTCTATTATTAATTACCCCAGATTGAAATCTTGGGAACCTCCGATTAAGAGCTTGAGTACAAGTAAAGACAAGAAAATTTGCGAATTATAAATTTTATTATTTATTATATATATATATATATATATATATATATTCATTACATCATTTATGTGTCAGCATATAACTATATATATATATATATATCATTGCCGCTGCCTGTGCCTTGTCACTGTATTGCATGTTGTGTTGTCGTCTGAGTTATACATCTCATTATTGCCTTGAAATTTGCCATTGTCTCAAGATAAGAATTTTTATTGTTGCTTTGGGATAAGCACCCTTTTTTAAGTCTGAGTAAGTTGATCATGAATTTCTTGGACTCCTTGCAACCATATTGCATGCCTCGTTGTTGTCTTGAGATAAATCTTGTTAATGATGCCTTGAAACAAATTTAGGAACTACCTTGAGATGAGCATTGTTTTTGTTGCTTCGAGATGAGTGCTTTAACTCTATATATGAATGTTTCTTCTTCAATAACCTTCATTGCATCAATGGAAACCCTACTCAAACCTTTCCCTAGTAAAACCCATTGAATACAAATATGGCTTCCTATTCTTCCCATATATCACTTTTTTTAGTTAATATGATAAGTTGATCTTGTAACCGGCACCAAAGTCTTCCCATATATTATCCATGGAATCTCCATCATGTTTGAATAAAAAGATCAAAAATAGTGGGAAGAAAGAGAGTTTGCATAGCTATTAATGGTAGTAGTGGTACGTACATGCATGCATGTAATAAATTAAATTTTTTTTATTATTTATTTTCCACTACCAAATCAGAGGCATTCCTCTACTTAACCACCTCCATTATTGGTTCCCTCTTTGCTTTTATTTATTTAATTATATATATATATTTTACATGAAACCAATAGTAGTGGGTCCCATATATATTAATATTCAAACCATAACATTCTTTGATTGTACATGATAATACAGGTGAGCATAGTTGCATACATGCTTTTCATTTTCTTCTCATTATTTATTTATTTCCATGTATGTCTCTTTCATGGTGGGCCATGCATAAATCATTCATCACGTGAGTTTATTTCCCATGCAAGCATTTTGTTTTAGTTGTAACACCCCGAAAAGATGATCAAGTAACACAAATACACATATGAGCTTCAAATTTCAGTTCTTGCATGATCTGTCATCACTAATAATTCCTCATGCTTTCATGATTATCAATACATAATATATAATATATATATATCTCAAGCATTAATATCCATTTGAGACAATGAAGCAGATTCAACATCTTCAGCAATAGCAGTTGAAGTTGAAGCATAGCAATAGCAGTTGAAGTTGAAGCAGCTTGTTCAGTTTCATAGCAAAAAGAACTCTTGTTGCCTAAACCTTTGAGTTCTTAAGCTGATGGCCTCATCTTCACACCTTTTGTCATATATTGCCCACGTTTCATATTAGAGTAAATCACTATGAAGTTTCCTTTTTGAAGCTCATTTATTCTCACAAAATCTCTTACATTCTTCAGCAGATACATTCAGCTTTTGTTGTTCAGCCAGTACTTGAACTTGTTGGCTGCAACACATGTTTCAAACTTTATATGATCTAATGTCTTCCCTAGGAGTGGAGATGCCATCTCTAACATCCAACTTTGGGAGATGAAGCATAGCCCTTTTTTTTTTAGAATAATTCTTCCAAGAGCACCAGCATCACCTTATTTTAATACTTTCTTGCGTTGTTGAGAAGATTCTCCATCAACAAAAGAACAATTTGGCTGCTTCCTTGGTCCTTCATGAGTCTCTAACAGGATAATTTCTTTATCAGCAATTTCATGTTCTTCTGATGCTTCCTAATCTCATGCAAAGCGATAGCAACGACAGCAGCATGCAGCGACAGTGGCGGTGAAAGAGATGCGAACGAGGGATATTCCACCCTCGTTAGCGTTGTCGACGGTGTGGGCAGCTACGATGACAATGGCAATGAATAGTGATGAACACAAGCAGAGTGGTGTGAGAGTTTTGAGTCAGGGTGGCGAGTGATTTAGGCTTTGTAGGGAGAGAGAGAGACAAAGGGAAAGGAAGAGAATGCTGGGATTTTTTAATCAACAGCCAGTGAGGGGTATTCCACCCTCACTGGCGTTGACAATAGGAGAGAGAGCTTACGGGAGAGGAAGAGAATGGAATTTTGAATCAACGGCCAGTGAGGGATATTCCACCCTCACTGGCGTTGACAACAACGGCGAGTTATCTCGACGACGAGCAACAACATGGTGACGAGCACAGCAACTATATATTTTTATATCTATATGTATATATCTATATATGTTTAGTAGAGAGAATCGCCTTCTTCTTCAAATCTCTTTTTTTTCTTCTTCTTTTTTTACTCAGTAGGTTCTTGGTTCCTCTTTCTGAATCCTTCTTTTTTAAAAGCCTTCCCGAGAAACTGTTACATTAATCGTGCAACGTGTAGAGCAGTTGGTGAAGACGTGAGGCGACCATGACACCACACGACCAACCCCTTTTTTTTAAATTTTATTATAATTATTATTATTTTAACCTATTATTATTTTAACCAATTATTATCATCTTTTTTTTTATTTTATATATTTATTTATATTTATATTTATACTATACTTATCTTTTTATTTATTTATTTTATTTTATTTTATTTTATTCTTACATGATATATTTTATTATGATATTATTATTATTATTTTATTTTATTTATTATTGTTTTATATATATATATATATATATTTATATTTATATATATTTATTTATTTATCTAATTTTATTTATTTTATTTTAATATTTAATTAGATTTGATTTTATTATATTTATATATTTTTTTTATCTTATCTTATTTGATTTGATTTGATATTATTATTATTTTATTCTATTTTTTTATATTATACTACATTATTTTATTTTATTTTATTTTATGTAGCTTTATTATGGTTTATCTGAATTGATTTTATATATTCTTCATCGATTTTTTTTAATACATATTTATATTTATATTTTTATTATTTTTTTTATTTACTTTAATTTAATATATTTTTTTAATTTATTATTATTATTATTATTATTATTATTTTTGCCTCGTGATTTGTATCCACGGTTGATCTTGGGATATGGATCGCCTCAGGATTTAACATTTTATATCAACTCGAGATCTGTGCTCGTGGCTGATCTTGAAATTTGAGTATTTTATATTGCCTTGAGATCTGTACTCTCAGCTGATTTTGATATTTGAATATTTTTAGATCGCCACGAGATCTGTACTCTTGGCTGATCTTGATATTTAAATCTTTTAGATTGCCTCGAGATCTGTGCTCTTGGTTGATCTTGATATTTGGAAATTTTTAAATCGCCTCGAGATCTGTGCTCTTGGCTGATCTTGATATTTGGATATTTTTAGATCGCCTCGAGATCTGTGCTCTTGGCTGATCTTGATATTTGGATATTTTTTAGATCGCTTTGAGATCTGTGCTCTTGGCTAATCTTGATATTTGGAAATTTATAAATCGCCTCGAGATCTGTGCTCTTGACTGATCTTGATATTTGGATATTTTTAGATCACCTCGAGGCTGATCTTGATATTTGGATATTTTTAGATCGCCTCGAGATCTGTGCTCTTGGCTAATCTTGATATTTGGATAATTTTAGATCGCCTCGCGATTTGTACTCTTGGCTGATCTCGATATTTAAATCTTTTAGACCACCTTGAGATCTGTGTTCTTTGCTAATCTTGATATTTGGATATTTTTAGACCACCTCGAGATTTGTGCTCTCAGCTGATCTAGGGATTTGAGTATTTTAAAATTTTGATTTTGATGTATTATTATTATTATTTTTTATATAAACAAGCTTATTCAAGGAGATTTTAATGCAATGCTTAGTGATGGGGAAAGAATGGATGGAATCCCTGTCAACCTGAATGCTACTAATAATTTCTAGAATTGTTTATAGAGCGTTGATTAACATGAAGTACACACCAGTGGCCCAAGATTTACATGGACGAATTTCCATGAGAGTGATAAAAGAATTTTCAGGAAGATTGACTGGTGCTTTGTTAATCATTTTTGGGTCAGAAAATTGGGTGACACCCAATGTTCTATGCTGAATTATGGTGTTTCAAATCATTATAGCCCACTTATCAAATTTTCTGGAAGTTGTAGGAATATTAAAGCACCTTTTCAGTTCTTTAACATATGGTATGATCATCCAGATTGTTTAAAAATATTTCAAAAAGTTTGGAGAACACTAATAAGAGGAGGAAATATGTTCAAAATTTATCATAAATTAAAGTTGTTGAGAATTAAGTTGACACTGCTTAATAGTAGGTCCTTTAAGATGATCTCGGATAATGTTCTTCAATGCAGGAGTTGTTTTGATGATCTTCAGAGCCTACTGTAGAGTAATCCTTTAAATTTGGACCTCCGAAAAAAGAGAAATGTCTTAGTGTATTCAATTGCAACAATTGGTAACATGAGAAGAGAAGTTTCTGAAGCAGAAATCCACATGCCAATGGATTAATGAAAGTGATCAAAATTCTTTAGAATGGTGTAGCAAAGGAAATCTAGGAATTTTATTTCTCAACTCACTTTAGCTAATGGTAATTTTTGTTCTGACCAATCTTCTATTTCTGAGGCTATCCAAAATACTATTAGGGTTTTATAAGCACTAATCACCCAAGGTGGGGTGTGCTTAATACTTCTCTGTTTCTTGAAAAGGTTGTCCATATCAGTGAGTGGGAAAGTTTGAATGGGGAAGTATTTGTGCACAAGATACAAGAGGCTTTTGGAGTATTAAAGATAATAAAGTCCCTGGGTTAGATGGATTTAATAGATTATTTTTCAAAAAGCATGGAGTATTGTGGGTCATGATGTTATAAAAGCTATGAAAGATTACTTTAGGAATGGGATTATGTTAAGACAAGCTAATTCCACATCTATTACACTTATTCCTAAAGTTTCAAACCCACAAAAATCTAAATGAATATAGGTTAATTTCCTGTTGCAATGTGTTGTATAAGATTATTTCAAGAGAGGTGTGTTGGATTGTATTGTTTGTCTTAATCAGTTTGCTTTCATACCAGAGAGGAGAATTGCAGATAATATTTTGTTGGTACATGAATTGGTCAGGGGGTACCATAGAGATAGAGCTTGTTGTTGTGCTATCAAGGTAGATTTCCAAAAGGCTTATGACATTTTTTGGGACTTTCTTGTGGAGGTATTGCTTGCGTTTTGGTTTCTACATCAATTTATCATGTTGATAATTAATGTTGTGACGTTATGTATACTCTCCATCATGGTAAATGGTCAATTGGAGGGTTTTTTTCCTGGGAAGCAAGGATTATGGCAACAAGATCCTATTTCCCCTCTCTTATTTGTTTTGTGTATGGAGTATTTCACTAGGAAGCTTAATAAAGATGCTACTCAGGATTATACATACACAAGTATTGCCATGAGATGAAATTAAATCATCTATGTTTTGCAAATGATTTATTTGTTTTTACCAATGGAGACGTTGAATCAATTAAGGTCATTCAATCAGTTATTCAACATTTTCAAGGCATATTTGGCCTTCATCCCTATATGAACAAAAGTTTAATCTATTTCTCTAGTGTAGTGCCTACTGTCAAGAAACAAATTGTGTCTATCTTGGGATTCCAGGTGGGTGTTTTACCAATGAAATATCTTGGCCTTCCTTTGATCTCTACAAGACTCATAAAAGAGCACTGCCTTAAGCTCATCTCTTGGATATCTTATTTCTTCTAGAATGGTGAATTGGATAGCAAAAACTCTATCATATGCTAGTACGCTTTAGCTAGTTAATTCTATCTAAACTAGCAAGCATGTATATTAGAGCTCAGTTTTCTTGCTTCCTATAGCTACGGTCCATGTGGTGCAGAAAATTTGTAGGTCTTTTCTATGTCATGGGTCTGAAAACTACAATTGATGAAGGATGGTTGGCTAGTCGACTATGTGTAAAAGGAAATCAAATGGTAGTTTGTGTGTTAAGGCTATACATACATGGATTTGGCTGCCCTCACAAAGCATATCTTGGATCTTGTGCAGGAGAAACAGAATTTGTGGTCCGCTTGAGTGATCAAGAACAAGTTGAAAAGATCAAGTTTTGAGGGCATTACTAAGACTGTTGATTGTAGCTGGAGCTGGAGGCATTTGATTAAGTTGAGGGTTTCGGTGAAAAGTCTATTTGATTATAGGTTGGGGGATGGGAGGAGATTCTCCTTTTGGTTTGATCCTTGGTGCGATGGTTGTTCACTTGTTGATTTGTTTCCTAATATTGATTTGTGAGGGACCAATTCGTCTAAGGAAGTTTATGTGAGGGAGTTTTGGAGGGATGGTAGGTGGTATTTCCTAGTTGTTGGGAGATCCTATCTTAATTCAAGTCTGGGATTTCCTGAAGAAGAATTATACTATTAATTCCAATTCACGCAATTGCATATTATAGAGACCTGCTAAGAAGGGTGTTTTCAGCATTAGAAGTGCTTGGGGAAGCTTGATGCCTAGTAAATAGAAAGTTCCATGGGCTAGTTTGGTGTGGCCTTTAAGCGACATTCTAAGGCACTCATTTATTTTTTCGTTGGCTCTACATAATTGGCTACTGACCCGAGGTAGACTATATTCTTGGAAAGTTGTTGATTCTGAAATTTGTGTGCTGTGTGACAAAGCTAAGGACGATGTGTCCCATCTGTTCTTTAGCTGTGAATATTCATATAAAGTCTTGGTCAAAGTGCTGAGGGTTGCTAAAATAATGAGAAGACCCTATAATTGGTATAGGGAGATTAGTTGGTTTCATAAAAAAGCCAAGGGAAGTCATTTCTTATAAAGATGAGAAGAACAATGATCTCTACTACTAGTGTATATTTGATTTAGAAGGCAACGAATTTCAGGAATAAAATTAGGTATTTGGACAGGTTAGGGAGGTTATATTGTGTAAATACTCGATTTAATTTTCTAAATCTATTGATGGCACTATTTTAAATAGTTAGCTGTAATAGGTTTTTATGTTATTGTCTGGAAGGGTGATGTTGAAATTATCTGTAGATAGACTCTGATTAGGGATTTGGTAACTGCACCTGTTATGCTGGTGATGGTGTTGTGTTTGTTGATTATCTAAGTGGGCAGATAAGGATTTGTGGTTACTCTCACATCTTATTGGCCTTGTTGATTATGGTTGTCATGGATTGGTTCTGCGAAGCTAGTCTGATTGGTGGCACCCTATAGTGGATAGTTGGTTGGGTGATTGATGAGGTCTATAAGTCACTTGGTTGCTTTCTTTTAGGAGTTACTCCCTCCATTCCTTTTTACTTGTCATGGTTAATCAAATCTCACTTACCAAGAAATTTAGTTATTTAAGAAAATTTATAAAAAATTAGTTATCTTTCCAAACTTACAACTAATTTATATCTTCACATTTCTCTCTCACATTTAATTCCAAGAAAAGAATTGAATAGAATGTTAAGGGTAATTTTAGAAAAAAAAATAATAAATGCCTCTTGATGTTAGAAAATGACAGATAAAGAGGAACATGAATTTGTGACAAACAAAAAGGAACGGATGGGGTGTAATGTCTTTTGTTTTGATGTTTCTATTAGTGCTAGTGGTAAGGAGTCTTTCTTTGATCAGATGTTGTTAGCCTGCAGTTATTGTAGTGATTAAGTTGTATCCTTTTTGTTTGAGCTTAATAAATTTTACTATGGTACCACCAAAAAAAGGAAAATATTGCTTGTGTTTATTGTGAAGGATTTATATTATTATGCTGTACTTTTTTTTTTTAATGAAGGCGACAAGTGCCTCTCCACAAAGGGGTGTCAAGGAACATAGAAGTACCATGGTGCACTTGTTAAGTTGAGTTAATGACCGCATAGGGATTTATTAACTCGGCCAAATGTCACATGGCACGATTAAAGTCCTACTATGTGCATGCTTAGAAGATATACTGTGCTTTTAGGTTGGTGAGATATTATGACATTTTAATTTATTTATTTAATTATTTATTTTTATCAATAAATTGTGTTGAAAAAAAGGATGTTGCATAATTAGATCACAAAAGTGATGGAAAATCTTAAAAAAATGTGGAAAATGTGTGATTCTGGACAAAGTCATGGCCACTAAAGAGAAAATGAGAGAACACTAACAACTAGAAAAAAAGAAGCTACTTTCTTCTTCCCGAGATGTCCCCGGAATCTGATGAACCTCCGCTGACACTTTCTTGGGCTAAAATTGCTCGAGCCTCCAAACCTCTAGCAAACTCAGCACATTAGGTTGATGGTGCAATTCTGGATAAATTGAAATAGACCATTACTAATGTATTCAAGGTGGATAAAGAAACCAAACTGAGAACAAGGTTGAGATTTCAACATGCTTTATATGCTAAGCTCTTTGGCAAAGCCCCAGCCTTTGAATATGTCAAGACTACCCTGTTGGGACAATGGCAGATTTTGGAAGGATTTTGATTTCTAATATGGCAAATGGTTTCATGCTAATTCAGTGTGGGAATGATGAGGTAAAGCAGAAGATTGTCTTTGGAGGTCCGTGGAATTTGAAAGGGATAACCTCCAAATTTCACTCTGGCAACCATTCTTTGAGCCCGCAACGACTAAGCTACCAAAGGCGATGGTGTGGGTGCAACTCCACAACCTCCCGGACAAATTTTGGGAGGGTGAAGCTCTAGATTCCATCACCGAACCTCTTGGAAAACTTCTCAAGATCGATGAATTTACTTCTTTGCTTTCCTGAGCTTGATTTGCAATGGTTTTCTTAGAGATTAATTTGTCACTTCCTTTGAAAAGAGGATTTTGGCTTGATGATGAGGATGGTAAGGTATTTGTTCTTGTCTTATATGAGCACCTTCCAACATTTTGCTATCACTGCGGGTTAGTTGGACATGGCATTAATTCCTGTAGCCATCGTTGTGGATTTGTCCCGAGATATGAACTTGGGATTGCTCACTCTGGTAATGGAGTTGATAGTGGCCCTAGGTTCCCAGTTGAAAGATTGGATATGGTGGTTGAAGGTCAAACTGATTCTAGATGTTCAGCCCCAATAATGTTTCTCATTGGTCGGGGTCGTGGTCACAGCCGTGGCCACGAAAAGCAAGATAAATTCCAGCCATTGATGCAAACCAATCCCATGGAAACCTTGATCTGGCTTTAATGCAACCTCCAGAAATTGTGCCATCATCCAGAGCTTTTCGTGGAGGCTCACTAGGTGGTTGGCATAGTAGGGGCGGGCATTCTTCTTCATCTCGGGACCAATCATGCCACTGCAACATTCTTATTACCTCTAATGTCTGTAAAGTGGGCTCAAAAGATAAACAAATTGATTATTCTGGGGATTCTAATATGGAGAAGACGACATTAATGCAAATACTCTTCTTTGGAACTATTTAGATGCATGGGAAAATGGAAAAAAGGGAGTCTTCCAAGATGGTGGAGGCTTCTTAGAAACAACCACTGCACCTCTATTCATTGAACCTGTAATCTATTAGAGGATTAGAGACAGCTGATAGCACACACAACATGTTGGTAGATAGAATGGATGATGCTCTAGCTGGAGATTCGGCCTCTGACAAAGATTTTGATCAGTCAATGTTAGCCTCATAGGAGTTAGAGGAGAATGATGACATGAGTGATGAGCTTGGAGATGACCTAACCATGGCTTAGGCTCAAGAAAAAATCTATAGAGAAGCGTTAGTCAGAAAAGACAGTCAGTTACAAGATTTATCTCCAAAGAAAAGGAGAATAGAGGGAAGTGAAGGGGATCTAACTGATCTCCTCCTGTTTTTTTTCCCTATTATTATTCACATTTTGATTTTTCTTCATTAACTTCTTTGTTTATTTGGTTCCCAAATTTTTGTTATTAGAATTAGTCATGATGAGCTATCTAAAAGTTATTTCTTGGAATTGTAGTGGGACAACTGGCCTTGACAACATCAACCATATTCGATTGATGGCAAAGAAGCATAAACCCTTGCTTATCTATTTAGTTGAAACTAGGGCTGATAATGATCGAATTTTACGTGTTTGTTCCAGGTTTTCCAAAAGTTGGAAATGGGCGGCTATTGCAGCTGAAGGTTATTCAGGGGGTATTATTGCTCTTTGGAAGGAAAATCTTGGTTGTATCATTTTGATTGTGAAATCAAAATTTATTCTCCATTTGTAATATCTAACCCATCCTTGAATACTTTGATCATTTCTATTATCTATAATAGTCAACAAGCCCAGATTCAAAAGAAGGTTTGGGGGGAACTTACTTGGCTAGCTTCTCTTGAGCCCCTTGGTTCACAATAGGTGATTTTAATGCTATCGTTGGCTCTAATGAACATAAGGAAGGTCATTACTCGTATTATAATAGCAAGGCTTAGTTTGTCTTAGATTTCATTGCTAACAATTCTCTTCTTGATATTGGGTTCATCGGTCCAGATTTCTCTTGGTGTAATAGTCAATCTAGCAGGGCAAGGAGATGGGCCAGGCTTCATCTTTGTTTGGTTAACCAAGGTTGGTATTATTCAGTTCTTATAATATCACTCATCTACCTAGAATTCTCTCTGATCACTCTCCCTTGGTCTTATATGCTTCTAGAACTGCTGATAAACGTTGTAATATTTTCCATTTTGAGAATCATTGGTTGGAGTATAATGATTCCCTTATTGCTAGACCTGTCCATGGGTCGGGCAGGGCCGGGTTAAGACCGGTAATTATAAAATTTAAACTCGCCCAAACCCAACCCGGCCCGGCCCGATAATATAGGCCTTATATTTTGCCAAAACCCACCCAGATTTTGTAGCCTTAAACCAAGGCCCGCCCAAATAAATTTTTTAAACAAATAATAAATTAATTATTAAATGTTCAATACCTGAGACAGTATTCTATAACACATTACAGTGCTAAAAATTAATCATATGTAGATTTATATATATATATATATATATATATATATAACAAACCATTATCACATATCTGGGAGCTAAAAACAAAAAATATCCTTATAGAACATTACATATGGGACAACATCAAAAAACATTTACAAACTTACTATTATCATACATATATCTACATCATCCTATTTAAATAGCAAACCATTATCATATGAGATAATATTATCCAGCTTAAATAACAAACATTGCACAAAACTAGGTATCAAAAGGCCAAATGTAACTAATATATATTCCTGTTGGCATCCATATAAGATTAGAAGTTGATACTTGTTTCTTCCCAAAATTTGTTGCAGAAAAACATTACCTGCAAGACAAATAATAACCAACATTAGATAAATCAAATAGAGCAAAGAGAAACAAATTGATCAATAAGAGAAAAAAGAAACAAGTATCAACTGGTTATCCAACTTATCCAATCTGAGAAGTCACAAACCTTTTTTTTTTTTCTCTTCACATAAAGTGGATTATATGACAAAAAAAAAAAAAGATCATCCAAACATTTCAATATTAAGAGAACAATCAAATTAAGGAAAAAATAATGGAACAATGATAGCAATGCATGATACGCATATCTGAAAAAATCAAGAAAGACAGAAACCATGAGCTAGCTTTTTCCATCATTCAATGTACTTCAAAATTAAATAAATCAAACTAAACTTCAAATACATCACAAAGCTATTTTACCTATGAAGTCATTGTAACAGCTTCATTTTCCTCATCATTTTCATCATCACTAGAGACATATGCTTCATCTTCAAATCCTAATATACTTGTAAAATAACAAACTAAGGAATCAATAAGTAAAAATAACATATCAGTACATGGAAAAGAATCAAAAGATTAACCTGCTGAAAAACCTCTAGCACGCATCCAATCATCCAAACAAACAGTAGCTTGAACAGTTTTTGGTTTAAGTGAACTCCTCATATAGTTGATGACTTTCTTTCCAATACTAAACGTCGACTCTGATGCCATGGTAGATATAGGAATTGCCAAAAGATCGCGGGACAATAATGAAAGTTCAGGATATCTCATTGAGCTTCTACTCCAATAGTCCAAGATATCAATATCAGTGTTCAACTCAAGTGCTTTTTCCTCCAAGTAAAGATCCAATTGTGACTTTTCAGTTTCTGATGTAGATTTGCTCAAATACTCTTTGTAATCTTCACTCTCATCACAACTATCAAGTTCAGCCCTAGCAATATTAAAATTCTGGCAGATGAATTCAGCAAAACTGGCCCCCCGTAACACTTGAACTTCCAACCAAAGATGAAGAATTGAATTTGGAGTTCTTCAAGTATTCATCAAATAAGATTCTAAGTGTATTAAGAAAAGTTTGCACAAATTCTGATGCATGGCTGCCATAGAGCTTTGTATAACAATACTCCACATACTTCAACTTGTAACGAGGATCTAAAATAGCTGCACAAGACAATACCTCATTGTATTCTGCCCAGTATTTGTTGAATTTCTCTTGCATCTCCTTAACCATAGGACTCAAGAATAAATGCGGACCTTTAACAGTGTCTATCAATACATTGTGAATTTTCCAAACCCCTCTAAAATAGATATTTGAAGTGGGATATTTTGAACCAGAGAACATACAAGTCACATCATAAAAAACTTTCAAAAACTTGCAAAAAATCAGAACAAATCCCCACTCTTCACTAGAAAGTGCAAAACAATGAAAATCTTTATCTCGTTGCCCCCAATAATCTAACACATCTTTGTAATAAATAGCGGATTCAAGCATTAAATATGTAGAGTTCCACCTAACACACACGTCTTGATGCAATTTTTTAAGTCTATTCAAGTGAAAACATTTTTCAGCCATTTCATAAAATCTTTTCTTGCGAGGACCAAATTTTTTTATGTGCTTTATCCCATCACGAATTTTATTAACAACAGCATTAATCAGTTTCAAACCAGCTTGAGCAATGAGATTCACAATATGTCCTCAACATCTGATTTGGAAAAAAGCCCCATCACATAAGAGAGCCCTGTTAGCCCGAAAACGACTTTTAATAGAAGAAACCATGACATCATTATAAGAAGCATTATCCAAAGTAATGCTAAAAATTTTCTTGTCTATTTTCCACTGAGCTAAGCACAAAACAAGTTCATCTGTGATGTTCATAAGGAGGGGTCAAGGCTTTGAATCTGATTATTCTTTTTTGTAATTTCCAGTCACTATTAATCCAATGGGCTGTAACACAAATATATTCATCAATAGTATGCTCAAATTTCCAATTATCAGAAGTTAGGCATATTCGACCCGGGGCTTTAGCCAACTCTTCTATGACATGCTCTCTTTCTTTTGTATAATAACGCAAAACATCCCTCGTAGCTGTTTGTCTACTTATATTTTTATAGTTTGGACTTGCAATACTCATCAAATATTTAAACCATGGTTCTTCAATTGTTCTAAAAGAATGCTTACCACATGCAAGGAAAATTGAAATGGCTCTACGACATTCTTCTTCGTTATATTTATAATTCTTGATGAGTGACCCACCACTTGTAGTTGCCTGACTTGCTATTGTATATTGTCTAATATCTTTGTTATGTTTTTTAAGACAGCCTTGTAAATGACGTCTCAAATGAGATGTTCCACTAGAGGATTTAGCAGATAGAATGCCCTTACAGTGGTTGCATTGTGCCTTTATTAGCTCTTTGTCCTTGCATTCAAGTTTTGTCATATCACTCCACACCTTTGATGTAGTAGCTTTTTGACGCTTGGAAGCATTTTCATATTCAGTATACCCATCATTCACATTTATGGGAGCATTTGAACTTTCCATTGTCAAGTCCTATAACAATATAAAGTGTTAAAATGAATAAGAGTACTAGAAAATATACAAAAGCACAATTTGACTTTTCTAAATTAATTTGTTGCACAATGAACTTAAGCATTAGAACCCAAAAAAACCTATGTGTGTATATACATTGTGTATATATATAGCAGTGCACTAATGAAAAACAAGTATATATAAAAAAGAATTAAATTATAGAAAATAATAATAAACATTATTTGAACTATGAATGTGATTGGTGTAGCTTTGAGATGTAAAGAACAAGGAGATTAATCCGATTCTTTAAGTTTCAAGCATTGATTTATTCATATTTCATTCTATAGAAATAAAAGTTACAGTTGATGGTTTCATGGCAAGGTAATAGTCATCTAGCAATGCACTTTGCAGCATTTCAGAAGTCAATTTAAGAAAAGAAAAAAAAATCACCAAATCATGCTACACAAAAGGAGGAGACTTTCTCCAAAATCAAAATATAAAATCCCAACTCACAGATAAAACCTAACATTATAATCAAATCCATATGAAACCCTAATAAATAAAGAAGATCTATTATTGTTGAACAAAGAAATAAATATATAATACAATAAATTAAGCAAATCATAGGAGAACTCTAATTCCCAAATTAAAAGTTGGTTATGAAACCTTAAATCGAACAACAAATGAAGAAAAACTTACTTTGCACTTTCAAATTTGAACTTGACTCGAGAAAAAAGATTGAGCTCTCTGATGAGCGATGACTCTCTTCTGGCCTTAGGAAGTTCTTCCTTCTGTTGAGATCCAAGAACCCTCTTGATTTGTGAAGATTGGAAGCTTTTCATTGGATTTTGAGAAACTTCATGGTTGTGGTTTAGAAGAAAGACTAACGGCTAGCCCTAAATCAAAAGAGAGAAACATTAGCTTTTATATTTTCAAGATATGAATATTTAGTTTTATTAATATCTAATATATTTATATTATATTTATAACTAAAACCACAACTGACAACACCCACATGTTACTCTTCTTGCTTTTTATTGTTTTAGAAATATATATATATTCTGGCCGGGTCGGGCTCGGACTTAAAACCATAAACCCAGACCCGGCCCGTTTTTAAAATGGGTTGTTTTTCTTGTCCAAGGCCCAATCATTGGGCCTTATATATGTGTCCAAGCCCTCCAATTTTTTGGGCTGGTCTTCGGGCTTGCGCGGGTAGCCCAGCCCTTGGACAGGTCTACATATTGCTATTAGAAATGCTTTAAAATTTCATGCCCATTCTTTTGCTATGCATGCGTTCACTCATATTTTTATCACTACTGTTAATAGTGACCAATTTTTGTGGCCGTCACTTATAGTCACAAATACTTCCATCACAAATACAATAGTGACCATTAAAAATTTGGCCACAATTACACAAAAAATTTGTGACCAAATTATCATCACTAAAAACTTTAATATTTGTGATAAAATTATGTGACCACAAATAGTGAAAATTTTGTGGCTAAATTGTTGTCACTAAAACATTGATATTTGTGATAAAATTATATTGTCACAAAAACCTTACTATTTGTGATAATATTATTGACACAAAAAATACGAAATAGTGATGAACAAAGTCATAACAATAGTTTATTTTATTGTGACACTTATATTTTTTTTGGTGACCCATGTTTAGT
The DNA here is from genome assembly GCA_020875875.1 of Dioscorea alata. NCBI lineage: Eukaryota > Viridiplantae > Streptophyta > Magnoliopsida > Dioscoreales > Dioscoreaceae > Dioscorea > Dioscorea alata. The sequence continues at coordinate 22,218,069 of CM037011.1, forward strand.
CATTAATATTGTTTAAAGATGGTATTATGTGTTGTCACTAAATAAAAATTATATAAATAAAATTATTTGTGATAAAAAAAAGTTATATCTTATATAATTCTGTCAAAAAAAAAAAACATTAGTAGTAAAATATTGACACACAAGCAAGCAAAAGTATTTATATTATATAACAATAGCTAAATATCAATAAAAAGTACAAAATTCTTATTCCAAATATATAAAATTGAAAATTTAAATATCCAAAAAAACAATTATAATATTATCCTAAACTATTCTCTAATGCAAATTTGGATATGAAGTACACTACTTTACATTTGAATCTTCCTTTTTGCTTTTTAACCTATGCTAGAATTTAACTCATTTTCTCCTCTTCTTGATGCTTATTCTGCATATTTAGAAAAACAATATAAGAATCTAATAAAATAATTTTAAAATTTTTAAAAAATTCTAATTTAATTACAACTTTCATACTATTATTTCTTCTCAATTGAGAAGAGACAAATTCCGTGTTGCATTTGACTTGTTGTTTTAAATAGATAAACAATCATTAAGAAACAAAACTACACAATCAAAATCTAAACAACATATATCTAATGTGAACCTAAAATTCAAAGTGTCAAAAATGAAAACAATAACAAATTAACAACCACCATTGAAAAATTCCAATAATCCTAACTTTGATGATGAATAAGATAAAGCAAAAGAACAATGTATAATCTCTTATTCAATGCATAAACTAAGTAAAGGAATTCAACAAAAAAAGAAAAGAAGCAAATCTTGTGACCATCATATATATATATATATATATATATATATATATATATATATATATATCTGTGTGTGTGTGTGTGTGTGTAAAACCAAACCGTTGCCACCAATCTCATGAGGTACATAAGTACTCAAGGTTTCATCATCTTTGTTCTTTTTATAGGTTAAGTCCATATATATATATATGTGTGTGTGTGTAAAACCAAACCGTTGCCACCAATCTCATGAGGTACATAAGTACTCAAGGTTTCATCATCTTCGTTCCTTTTATAGGTTAAGTCCATTGGGGATATATAACTTTTAAATTTTAATTTTTTTTAAAAAAAAATTGCATTAACCAAATTTTATTTTATGAGATTTGGTAAATATCTATTTAATTTTGATTTTAATTTTAAAGTTTTCTCTCATACTATAAATCCTAGGTATGATCTAAATTAAATACCTGTTTTCTAAGCCTTATAATATAAATTTTGAATATTAAATAAATTATAATCTTAAAAACCATTTAAATTTTATCTATAATTACTTAACATACCTAATAAATTTTTAAAAAATCTATACATGATTTATAAAAAAATAGATTTTTGAATATTTTATTAAAAATATAATTTTTACAATCACATATACTAATTTATAAAGACTATATATGTTCATTAATATTTTATGAAGATATTCAGTAGACACTACATGTTTAAATTGTTTTGTATAAAAAATTATCGGCACAAAAGATAAGATGCATAATTGTGATAAATACTAAATTGTCACAATTGAAATTATAATTGTGACAAAATAATTAAACATTACAATTAATCCAAACTATAGTTACAATTAACATAGTTAAAAATTTAATTTTTGTGACAATATTTAGGACACTATATGGTTTAATTTTTTGTGACAAAACTATTGTAACAAAAATAGATGTTGAGTGACTAGAAAACACATTTGCCACAGCAAATGAAAAATTATAATGATAATAATATGTCTTGTCACAATTACACATCATTTTCATTGAGAAAGTTTTGACACTAAATCTTATATGCTTTTAGTGACCAACATTGGACACAAAAGAAATTTTGCCACTAGTAATATATTAGTAGTGATGACTTAATTGTGACATATAATACATTGTCACAATTATATTTGTAATAGTGACAAAAATATAAGTTGTCACAATTAATTTAAACAATAGTGTCGGTTAACTTTTTTGACACAAAAAACCTAATATTTGTGGCAAAATAATAGATTGTCACAAAAAAGTTGTCACTAAAAATCATAACTCTTGTAGTGATGCTTTATAGTAAACATAGAGCTGTACTTAGACAGAATGCAAAAGCATGGGCCCAAAGGGCCAAGATCAATTGGATTCAAAACAGTGACCTTAATAACTCCTTTTTTCACAAAAGTGTTAGAATTAGAAAGCACTCCAATTGCATATCTCACTTTGAGGATAACCAGGGAAATGTTTTAAAGGATCATGAGCAAATTAGACAAAGCTTTGTTAAAAGCTTCACTCATCTTTGGCAGGAACCCAATAATTAGTCCTTTGATTCTATTTTTCATGCCTTGCCTGATGATCTAGTAACCATTTTTGCTGGGGATTGTGTTTTTTTTTTTTTTACTAGGGATGTTAGTAAAGATGAGATTTTCATTACTTTGAATTCCCTGCATTTTGATAAAAGCCCAAGCCTTGATGGTTTTAATTCAGAGTTTTACAAGTTCTTTTATATGAGATTGGTGATCACATGTATTCAGCGATTAAAAATTTCTTTGAAGCAACTAGAATGGCAAAAGGCTGGGGTAGAACCTATGTGGCCCTAATTCCTAAGATTGAGCATCCTAAAAAAGTTTCTAACTTTCGGCCGATCTCTCTTTGTAATGTTTGCTATAATATTATCACGAAAATGTTGGCTAATCGTCTCAAAGTTATTATAAGGAAATTGATTATTAGAGAACAATGTGGTTTTGTTCTAGATGTAGTCCTATGGATAACATCATTGTATTCCAGGAGGTGGTCCACTCTATTAATCAGGATTCCTCTAATCCCCCTAGGATGATTATTAAGGTAGATATGGAGAAAGCCTAAGATACTTTAAATTGGCATGTTGCTCTTGCTGTCCTTAGCAGAATGGGTTTCCCTAACAAGTGGGTTTCCTGGATTAGTACCTATTTGAAAGCTTCCTCATTTTCCTTTTTAATCAATGGTTAACCTTCAACCTAGTTTACCTCCACTTATGGTGTTAGGCAAGGAGACCCTATATCCCCTTACCTTTTCATCATGTTCTCTCAAATTCTTTCAAACATGCTTAACAAAGCCAAAAGTATGAACTTCATCCCTGGCTTTTGCAAAGAGCTAAATTATGATTTCAATCACCTCATGTATGCAGATGATCTCATTTTGGTGATTTCTGCTACTAGGAAGGCTACTAGAAACATTAACCTGGGTTTAGATATTTATTCTTCTTTAACTAACCAAAAGCCTAACACTCTAAAATCTGAAATCTACTTTCCTGATTGGTTCAATCATCGTGTTGCCAAAAGTATTTGCCGAATTCTCAAGTTCAAAAAGGGAACCTGCTTTTTGCTTATCTTAGAGTTTTGATTTCTTCTAAGAGTTTGTTCCTTTCTCATTTTGATAACATGATTAGGAAAGTTAACAGGGCTTGCGCTGGTTGGAATAATGCTAAAATCTCTAAAGCTGGAAAAATCATTTTGATTAATAGCTCTATCATGGCTTTCCCATCTTATTATTTGTTAGTTTATCCTATCCCTAATTCAGCTATTGATAAATTAACCCGCTCTGCTAGGAAACTTTTGTGGGCTAATGGCAGCAATGGAAGTGGCATGTCAATGGTCAGTTGGAACAATACTACTCTTGATAAGGCTAAAGGGGGTTACGGTATCCGTAATTTATGCCTAGCCAAACATTCATTAATGGCTAAAAATCTTTTTAATTTTCTCAATAGCAATGATAATATTTGGGTTAATATTATGCAAAAGAAATATGCCATGCACAAGCTTTGGAACCTGTTACCTCCTCCAAGGTGCTATTGGTTCTTCAGGGGTCTTTGCAGAACTGCGAAAATTCTTAAACCTAATCTTTGGATTAATGTTATTAATCCCATCAAATTTCTATTTTGTAGGATCCTTGGGTGTTTGAGATTTCCTTGAATTTCAAGCCAACTTTTATTAATATGGAGGTAGATTGGGACAATATTTCTTTCTCTTCTTTTCATAATACTTCTGGATGGAATATTCAAATATTCATTCTTGTATTTGGTCGGAATTTGGATTCTCCTGTTATAAGCATGGGGAAAATTGATCCAAATGGTTCTCACCATTGCGTCTGGTTCCCTCGTGCCAATACTAACAAAATTTCTTCTGATGTTTATCATTTTTTAAATAGCAGACATTGTATAATGCAGAGAATTGGATAGGTTGGAAGAACTTGTGGAACCTTAATGTATCTCTGAGAGTTAATACCTTTACTTGGTTGCTCTGTCATGGTAAAATTAAAACTTATGCTTTTCTTCATGCCATGGATTTGGGCCCTCTGAATAATTGTGTTCTCTGCGATCTTCATGTTGAAATGGTGGAGCACTTATTTAATGACTCTGTTAAAACCCAGTTGGTTTGGTCTAAAATTGTGGAATTCACAGGCTGTAGTACTCATGGCTTTACTTCCATCACATCTGGATCTTGGATCGATTATTCCCATAACAATTTTTCTAGATTCATGGCTTCGTTAATTGCTTCAGCTTGTTGGTATATCTGGAAAGTAGGTGTGACTATATTTTCAACAATATTTTTCCAGATTTTACTAAAATTGCTAGGACTGTAATGGAACATGTCAAAGAGTTTTCTATCTGTTTAGCAGCACAAAAAGGTCTTCAATTTTTCCATATAAATAAACCTCAAGCTGGGCATATTCACTTATATGTTGCAGGATGTTGGAGAAGCAATACAGGTAAGGCTGGTTTGGGTTTCATTGCTGTAGATTCTAATGCTAAGGTTATTTGTGCAGGCATTAATCAGAAGATTGTTTATTCTCAAGTGAAGGCAACTGCTACGGCTTTGGTGGAAGCTTTAAACTAAACAATTTCTGATACTAACTGTGGCAGAAGAGTTTTTATAAGTGATCATCAATTGTGGAGAGCTATTCAAGGTTTAGATGATGAAATGAATTGGAGATTGGAGCAGAACATCAAGGCAATTAAGCAAATCATGAGTCAAATAATTGATACACAAATTGATCTAATCCCATCTGAGTGGAACAAACTGACAGCTGCTATAGCGGGATAAGGCTTTCAAAACTCACATCTATCTATGTTTCATCAAGGCCTTGAAAAGCCTCATTGGCTGATGCAGCTCATCTCCAATTTTGGTTTTAATTTGTAATGTTTCTTAGATTACTTGTGTTTTAGTTTGCTGCTTTTGTTAGTTTAATTAGTCCTTTTGTGTTTCTTGTTCCTCTTTTCTTATCAATAAATAGCTACTTTGTAGCTCTTTTTTCAAAGAAAAAAAAAAACAACTAGAAATCAATTACTGCTGCCATTATGGAGAAGATAAAAGACAATTAAAAAAAAACCTTTATAAAAAAAGCCCCTCATAACATTGTGGCAAACTGCCTTTGGTATTAGACATTTATACTAAGATAGTTATCCAGCATGGAGATGAAGCAAATACAAACACATTCTCTCTAAGCACAGCATGGTTCACAACAATTCTCCTTCTTTTTATCAGGCATCTTATTGGCGAAAGTAAGAAACCCACGGAAACTATACTTCTTGTTGGATGAAATGTATTCATGGAGCAACAAGAAAAAGTAAATTATAAGAACGAAGATGCAAGATAATCCACTGATGAGAAACAAGCCCCAAAAGCTTCTCAAATGAAGCCGATTAGACTCAAGTTCATCTTTTGTGATGGTACAAGAACTTATAGTCAGCCATTTATCCCGAATCTTTTGCAAATCTCCATTCTCGGAGAGCTGAAGAATAGCTGTCGATAAATCAGTTGCTAACGGAGATTCCCGTGGAAATGCCTGCATTAAAAAGAAAGAAAAAAAAAAATCAACACAAGTGTCATTGTTCTAACTTCAGCAGAAAATAAATAAAACTCCAGAAAAATTCTAAAGGTGAACTTACAAATCCCCAACCAGCTTTAGTAAACTCAGAGCCAACAGTGGTGAACTGGCAGTGAGTTGATAGAAAGATCTCAAGATAGGCTCTGTCATACACAAGACCAGCAACACCTCCATTGTCAGGACCAAGCTCAAGGTTCCTAGCAAATTCATCAGGGGAAGCAAGAGCATGGACCCTTGATCTTGGAACTTTGAGCTCTTTCACCAGGTAATTCTCAGCCAATGAACCTGCAGGGACTCCAATAGGATAACCACTAGCTATCAATGAATCGATTCCTTGAATGTTCGATACAAGTTGTTGCACAGTTAGTATTGATGTCAAGCTCGCTGTGTAGCTCGACTGAATGATCAGCACCACAAACAACCATATAATCAAGAACATGCGTCCTGGGATACTTACAACCTCTTCCTCTAAAAAATTCAATTAAACAAAGTCAGCTAATAAATCAGAATTCAAAAGAACCTTGATGATCAGTTAACAACATTTCACTTACGGTGTGTAAAGAACAATGTCGAAAAGCTAAACCTGCAAAAGAAGAATTAACAATGCATTCAATCATCACCTTTTAATCTGATGATGAAGAACATTATATATATATATATTTACCAGAAGATGGTAACAATCTGTTTCATTGGTTTATCAGGATGATTAAATTCCTCGTTTACTCTACGTTCAAGTATCCAGATAACCACCCCAACAAGAACAAAGAAAGCTCCGGTGACACACCAGAGATTTGCAGTGAATGGCTTTGCAAATGCCCAAGGATTGGTGCTAATAGATTTCTTGGGAAGAGTAACAACGAGGAGACCGGATTCAATAAACGGTTGAGTGAAATCAACAATCGTCGTTCGATTTGTGATAATGGCAAAGTCTCCTACAGCTCCATCAATCTCCTATAATCAATATTAGCAAAGCTAGTAAAACAGAGGAGGGGATAAAAAAGGAATTACAGAACAAGATTAAGAAATGCTTGAGTTCTTACCTCGTTTGCAACCTTGTAGAGAATCTCATCATAGACCGGTGGCTTGATGCCGTCACCGTAAGTTATGAACCTATAAGGAACAGGATAAGGCAGTAAGTTCACTGCAGCAACAAAAACATCGACGCAATAACCTTTCACTGTGCCAGTTTTCGGGTCTTTCGATATAAATTCTTGGAAATAAACTCTATTAGGCACTCCAATCTTCAACTCCTTCCCATTGTTAGCAAACACCCAACCTCTTGGCTGAATGACTGTGTCTCCAGGCCAAATCACATTTTTAAGCTTCTGGTTTACACTTGATCTATTTGGAGGCAAATTGTATAGTTTTTCAGGAGAAATGACTGATAATCCAGAGTAATTGGACCAGTAACCAATCATTTTAAGACCAGAACCAACCACATTAAGAATATCAAATGCAGGATGAAAAAGATTTCCATCTTGATCAAATTGAACCAAACCTGTGAGACCTTCCATGCTAACCCTCCTGATCTTATCAATTAGAAGCTTACCTCCATCAAACACACTCAATGCTTGAAGATTCAAATTTGCAACATCATCCTCTCCCCTCAAATTTGAGTCATTAGAGAATGAAATTATACCACCATCATTAAAGAACTCATCCAGTGCTCTTGCAAGTATCCACACACTATCATAAGCATAGAAACCATAAGAATTAAGACGAACATTAGGGCCAGAGTATTTTCTGACCAAGTTGCTCCACCGTGAAGTAAATGCGGCCTTCCTCGCTGAGTCTGCAGTGTGCATTCTCAGTGAGACGACACCTTGTATATTGTTCATTGTTTGTTGATCAAGTGGTCCTCTCGAATCCAATAGAGCGACAAGCCAATCTGTTGCTATCCATACATAGCCCGAATCTGTCATTTGTAAATAGTTTGCTACGGAGAAGATGGTGATGCCATCCGTCGGGTTTGCATGTAAAACTATGACACGAGACTCTTGCAATCCAACGTTGATCAGCAAATCGGTTATATTGTCACGGGTTGGTTTAGGCGGCAATGGAGCTTTGAAGGTGATCATGCATCGTCTTTGTGCAAGTTGATCACCTAAGGCCGATATGGCATTGCGGCCATTCTCATCGTCAATGAAGATAGCTACCACTTGTCTCCATTGATAGTGATCAATGATCTCAGCTATGGATTGCATCTGAAAAGCATCACTCTGAGTAGTGCGCACAAAGTAAGGGAACTGAAGTATAGAGAGCGTCGGATCGGTAGCACCATAAGACAGAAGAGGGACGTGGAGTTCATTGGCGATATGCGAGATAATATGAGCCATCATAGAACACTGAGGACCAACAATGGCGACGACATCATTCTCCATGAACTCCAAAGCTATAAAGAACAATACTTTATCATTATATATATGTCTCTGTATTTTAGTAAATCATATATATATATATATATATATATATATATAAATGCATCATGATATGTACCTCCAATCATGCCAATGAAGCCATTGCATTCGGTGTCATGCATACTAAGGTTTAGCTTCGATCCTTTGAGAACTTTTGGATCGGCATTAACATCGTCAACCGCAGCTTGGATGGCGGTAGATGCAACTCTTCCATAGGTAGAATCGAAGGGAAATGCAGCTCCCATATTGATTACCGCAGGCCTTGCAGCAAAACTGACCACATTGACAGTTAAGAGTCTGATAAGCAAAAGCAAAACTGAAAATGATTTCATGATTTACAAAACAAGATTGATGTTTGCTTTGGAATGTGATAACAAAGGATGAATAAATTAAGAGTTGTTATAGATTCAAGAGAGCCAATGACAAGCAGTTGGTGTGGAAAAGAGAGATGTGTTTACCCAATGTGAAGTAAGGATCAGATGCTTGGTTTCATGACTGCAAAGTGAAAGCAGTGCTGATGTATGAACAGTCGATTAAAGGAGGTGCAAAGAAAACATGCCAAATGTGACCAACAAGAGTACAGGAAAGCATCATCCACCAGAAAGATGCGTTTTAAGACTAGCAAGAAAACATTCCAATGGGAATAATGATTAGTCCTGGCTTAATAAGGTTGTTTAAGGCTTGTACTGTCAAGCACTAATCAAGGACACAAAAAAAAGTTTCTCTTCGGAGGCCACCTGTATTATGGGAAGCTTTGGGAGGGGCCAATGCTAAGATGGCATAAATTGTTTTTTTTTTTTTTTTTTCTTGTAAATCTCCTAAATTTTGTTAGTCGGTGAAATTTTTTAATTTTTATCCACAGGCAAACTCATAATATTAGAGATTTTTCATATAATTCATGTGTCTAGGGATGTAAATGGGGCAGGGAATCCCCATTCCCCGCGGGGACCTGCCCTGACGGGGCGGGGATTCCCCGAAATAACCCCCACAGGGCGGGGAATTGGGGAAAACCCCTCACCGACCCTGTGGGGGTGAGGGGAATATATTTCCTGCCCCGGAGGATCCCCGCCCCGCTCCCCGTGGGGTGAAGGATTCTCTAATTTTTAAATTAAATATATACTATATATATTAAAAATAACTTATATGATTCTTTTATTTATTAAAAAATTGATATAATATTATACTGACCAAATATTTGGGTTTTAAAAATTTTATTTTTGGTATTTATTAATAATGTTTTAGATTTTTAATAAAAAAATTAGTGTTACTCCAATGCAATAATAGAAGATTATTATATGAAAAATTGTTTTAAAAATTATAATTAAAATTTTTTATTTCCTATTATAGATAAATATGTTATATTAAAATTAAGATGAAATTGATTAATTTATCAACTTTATAGAAATCTCAACTTGTAAGTAGAACATTTCTTATGAAATCTCAACTTCCACAGTTCCTCTTCTTTAGTTCTTCATACCATCGATTACTTCGTTAGTTTGTTGTTTTTTCATACATTAAATAATGTTTATTTTTATGAATATTTTGTTTATTATTTTTTTAGTTTCATATATAATGTGTTATATGTGTAATTAGGAAAAAAAATTTGGCGGGATAGAGATTCCTCAACCCCGCGGGGAATCCCCGACCCTGTGGGGATCCCCGCGGGGGATTGAGTGGGGGCAATTTCTCCCCTAGGGGAATCCCCGCCCCACTTGCATCCCTGCATGTGTCTTTAATATTTGTGGTTATTTTAAATTTTTTTTTCCCTACAACATTATTTTATTCCATCCAACTTTTTGCAACATGCAACATCATTGTTAACAAAAATTCAGTCTAAGTATCCTACAGAGAATAATTGATTTATTGCGAGACTCAATTAACAAGTGAATTAAAAAAGTAAGTATGATTTTCAATAATATTTTAGTATTTATTCAATTTTAGAGTAATATATTTGAGCTAATAAATGTGATTTATTTATTTTTTTAAATAAAAAAATAATTGGTTATACAAGTAGTTTTACTTATTTAGGTAGTTGTTGTTTATGCATGTTTAAAAACCGTACTTTTTGTGACATAATTGTGCATAATATAATGATTATTTGCTTATCTAAAAATAAAAATAAATTAACAGATCAAACTAGGCCTTACTAATTTTAGAAAAAGAAAATATGATTTAATAACCAATAAGATTTGTTCAAGTGTTAAATGCTTAAATCGCTTAAGTATGTAATTCTGAGTTGAAATTAATCATTATTTTAAACCATCAATAAAAATTTATATCTTTATTTGGTTTTCAATACTTGAGTCCAACTGGTTTAGAATGTATAGCTCCGAAGAAACCTGTGAAACAAAGATCCAAAATTAATAATAATAAAATAGAAATGATGGCAATTCAACCTAGGAGTTACTAAACCTTAATTGAGAAAAGTCCAATTTCATTTGTTTTTTTCAAAGAAGAGATAGAAATCAGAATAGTTCAGAACCTATAGCATCTAAGAAACGGGTGGGACAATGACTTAAAAAAAAAAAAAAAGTAATAATAAAATAGAAACAATGGTAATTCAACCTATTAGGGGTTACACCCTTGGAAAAGTCCAATTTCGTTTGATTTTTTATCCATAGATGAGACAAAAATGGAAATTCCCATTTGAGGGTATCTTTAATTGTTAGACTATCTTAAAGTTTGATGGCCATGCCACCTCATCAACCTATTAAACTCTTATCTATTAAACTATCTTCCATAATTAATTATACCATAAGATGGGACCCACAATAAGTTTATTCAACTTTTCAATTATTCATATTATATGTTTCATAATAAATATACTTGTTTAACAAAATCATTTCATTATTTTCTAAAATTGGTTGAGAAATAAAAATAATTTAATTTAAATTACCAGTCGCAAAAAATATCAAATTAAAAATAATTAAAACAAAAGTTAAAAAAATTAAATAAAAATTAAATAAAAAAATATTTATATTCATAAGTTTGAAAATAAAAAATCTGCTTAAAATAAAATTATTGTTTACCCGGTCAAAATATCAAAATGGTCCCTTTATTTTGTGTTTTCCGCCCTTTTAGTCCCTCTAATATAAAATCCGTCTTTTTTGTCCTCGTATTTGCACATTTCTGTCCTTTTAGTCCCTCTAATTGACGGATCAGCCCTTTTGGTCCTTTCAGCTAATAAATTAGAGGGACTAAAAAAGATGAAAATATGCAAATACAAGGACCAAAAGGGCGGATTTTACAGCTTAAGGATGAAAATGTGCAATTACAAGAACCAAAAGGGCTGATTTTATATTAGAGGGATTAAAAGGGCGAAAATCGCAAAATAGAGGGACCATTTTGATATTTATACCTTGTTTACCCCTCAGAAATTTTTAATCTTCCCAAACAGCCTCTGCAAGTTTCGAATACCTCGGACAACCCTTCCGTTATTGCTTTACTTGCTTTTTGCCCACTTTAGGACACCCGGGCATTGTTCATGTTGTGAAATTCCTTTTATGCTCTTGAAATTGGTCGGAAAACATGTCAAACTTTTTTGCATACCTCTTTGCATTATTTTTGCATTTATTTTCAAAAACAAAGTTTGGAAGGCTCATCAGCTTGGATTATTAGAGTTTTCAATTCTTTCCCATTTGGTTCGTTTGATTCAAGTTCTTCCGGTTGCCCAATAAGGTGAGAATTTCTTCCTTTAACTCACATTAATCATTCTGCGAGAGAGAGTAACAATTTATAAAACTAGAGGTTTGTTATGAAGAGTTTTTGTGGTATTGCTAGATACAATTGGGGGGGGGGGGTGAATGCTAGTGTTCACGGCGCTGACTCCTTGGTAATTAGTATTAGTGGAGATATGTGAGCGATGGGGTCTGGACGTTTCCCGTGTCAGGGTGAAGTTTATCACACCCAATGGACATAAAACAGTTTGTCCGATAGGAAACAAGATTGACTTCCAACGCATGTGTCACGTGTACTCCCTCTTCAAATGCGCTGCAGTCGATCTAGTGATTGAGACAGATGATGCGCCATTATTGCATCCTACTGAAAACAATTTCTTCTCATTGTAAAGTTCTTCTCCTTTATGTTTTATATTTACATAGTCATAGAAGTTAATTATTGCTTAATTATCCTAGTTTCCACTTAAAATCATATGTTTTCCCTTAAATAATCCAGTTTCCGCTTAAACCATATGTTTCCACATAAAACAAAGCAAAACCATAAGCTTTGCTTTGCTATCCATTTCCCATCCCAGTTTCCATTTAAAGTTGTCCAGTTTCCGACCCCTTTAAAAATATTCTTTTCCGTTTAAGATTTTTTGTTTCTTCTTAAAATATTATTTTCCCATTTAAGTTATCTAGTTTACGTTTAAAATTTTGTCTTTTTGCTTAAAATTTTGACGTTTTCCGTATAAACAGAAGTGCTGGCAGGAATTCAGATTATGCGAGCATATCTGTTCCAACTCATGGCGACCCTAGCGTTGTGTCATGCCTTCCTTCGTCGTCAGATCAATCTAAGGTGTTGTCGTTGGATATCGGACAATGTTTTGACAACATTGAACATTTAAGAAATGCACTTCAAAATTTTGCTATCAAACAGAATTTCTACTTCAAATTCATAAAGAATGAAAAACACCGGGTAACTGTAAAATGCACTGCCGTTGGTTGTCCATGGCGCCTTCATACATCGAAGGAATATAATAAAAATACTTTCAGAATCAAGACTATGCACCCAGCACACACTTACGGTGGTGGAATTGGATCGGTGTCTCATCCGAAAGCGTCCAAAAAATGGGTAAGCGCATGAGTCATTTAGAAGCTCAAGGAGCAGCCTTTGTATAAGGCCATCGACATTCAGAAGGACATGTTACGGGGACATGGTGTCTACATTCCATACAAGCAAGCTTGGTTGTGTAAAGAGTGTGCCTGGGTAATCATCGACGGTAGCAACATCTCCAGCTACGATTTATTACTTTGGTATGTGGATAAGGTGGTTGAGACAAACCCCGGCAGCATTGCAATTGTGGAAAGAGACGGTGAGTGTTTTAAACGTGCATTCTTTTTTTTTTCTATGCGTGTATCATTGGATTCAAGAGGGCTTGCAGGCCACCATTGTTTGTCGATGGTACCCATCTCCTTGGAAAGCATCGGGGTACTTTATTGGGTGCCACAGGCAAAGATGGAAACAATGCTTTTTTTCACGTCACCTTCGGCATTGTAGACAGCGAGACTGATGCCAATTGGACGTGGTTCATTTCAAAGTTAAGTGATGCTTTATACGATAAAGGAGATTATGAAGAGATAATTACATTTGTGTCAGACAGGTCTAAAGGCCTTGTGAACGCCATTGCAAAGGTCTTCCTTTATTCCCCACATGCATAATGCCTCCAACACTTGGAGGCCAATTTTATGAAAGCCAATGTTAGACTTGGGAAGGCATTGAAGGAGGAGTGTTGGTCCATATACTTTCGTATTGCGTGGGCATCCACAGCTAAAAAATTCGATGATACTGTGAATGAACTACAAGCAACATCACCCGAAGCCTATTACTGGTTGATTCATAAATCAGATATGTCACATTGGTCGAATTATCTGTTCAGTGGTGAACGATGGGGCGAGATGAATTCAAATGTCGCAGAGTCATTCAATGCGTGGATCAAAGAAACTCGGCATTTACCGGTGACAAAAATGGGTGACTCCATACTGTATTTTAATGTTGATTTTATTTAACGCTTAAAAATGGTTCTTATCCTTTAAACTTGCTTGTTTCTGATTAAATAATGTCCTTTATGTTTAACTATAAAGGTAATCGCTTAATGTAGTTTGTTATAATTTAAAAATGTTAGTTTCCATTTAAATTTCAGTGTCTTAGCTTAATAGTATTTAAGTATACGTGTTCTACGTCATATAGGTTCAAGTTGATACGCATGTTATGCACTCGCCATGAACAAATGAACAAATGGGAGACCTACTTATGCCCCGACATATATTCGAAGGTAGAGCTACTTGTTGAGGAAAGCCGAAATCTTCGTGTTGGTCGTTGTGTCGATGATCGTTATGAAGTGATTGACCAGTGTAGCAACTCCGTATCTCTATCGCGTAAAACTTGCACATGTCACAAATGGTAAGTTTATGGTATCCCGTGCAAACACGCTTGCGTTGTAATAATGTAGACATACACCAACATTCATCGATTTATTAGCAGCTACTTCACCATCGACAATTACAAATTAGCGTATAAGGAAGCTATTTTTTCCATATCGGACCATGACAATCCTATGGACGACAATCGAGAATTGCATTTGCACCCCCTTGTCACAAGAAAGCAACTTGGCATCCTAGACGGAAGAGGATCGAGTCGCAACTGTCTGAGGTCCGCAGGTTACGTTGCAACCGTTACCAAGCGTCCAATCACAATCGTCGATCTTGCAATGAAACTGTCGCCAACTAGGTATTTTAAATAAACAAAATTTAAACAGAAATAATCTTATTTACGTGTCATTCTTTGATATTTAAACAGTGACTTTGATAGTTAAACAAAGACACTGAAAGTTAAACAAAAACGCTTACTCTTAAATGTTAATATAGAAATTTAAACAGATACATTGGTAGTTAAACGGAAAAACTGAAAGTTAAAAAGAAACAATGATATTTAAATAATACAATTGAAAGTTAAACAAAGAAAGACAAGTATACAGACATTCAACGGACACAAGTAAATTTACATGAGAAACCTTACCATATCAGTGGAAAACAATGAATAGAATTTAAATTATAACGACAAAACTGTATTACATTTGAAAACAATATTAAGTTAACTCTGTTCCCCCCCTTCCCCCAAAGTCGAAGAATCGCCTTTCCCAGTGATGCCGGCTGCGCTTCCTTCCATAAGTATGTGGGCAACATACTTTAATCTTAAATAAGGAGCATCCGTTTGCGGTAGCTGTAGCTTTTCATAGTCAAGTATCTGTTTGATAAACTGTATGACATAGACGGCAAAGTCGACACTTCCTCTTTTCTGTTGTGGGGTTTCACTATCATGAACTAGCGGGTACTTTAGAGTCACCGTCTCGTCGAACTCCATATTGACACAATAATCAAATAGTCTCCGCTGTCGAGATATACAATTTGAGGTTAGATTCCTGATTAATAAAGTACTATTTATAAAACTCTATTTATCAAGAACTTACCATTTCAAGCGTGTCTCTGTCGTATTCCTCACTTTGGCATGAAGAATAATGTTGTATTCTTGTTTATCATTATCAAGAACCACCACATGGAAGTGGTCATTCATGATTATTAGGAGGATGACTATGTTAACATCATGTAGGTTACACGCGATATCTTTGATCATAGTGAGAGTCATGTCACGCGCGTCCTCCTGCTTGGACATAAACAGTGCCAGTGGTCGTGTGATGGAGGCGCACTTCTTATACGGATATGTACTCTCTTCAGAGACTTTTGAATTATGCATACGAACACGTCCATTACATCGTCTGTCACCATTTCCTTCTCGTCCAACAGTGTGAATAGTCTGGCTCTTGTAGTGATGACAGAGTCATTCTTCCAAATGACAGTCCTGCGGTTAAACAATAACAGATATAGTTAAACAAAAACACAAATAGTTACGTGGAAAATATATATTTTAAATGATAACTTAAATATTTAAATGGAAACAACCAAAGTTAAACTGTAAATCATAATTTTAAATGCTAACACTAATATTTAAACGAAGTCTACATAACTTAAATGGTAACATAAATATTTAAACTATAACATAAAAACTTCATACATACGAGTCCATAAAGCAGTTGAGGAAGATCCTTATTAACTCCTGCTCGAATTTGTTAAGGCGCACATGGCAGGGTATCTTTTTTCTTTGGAATAAAGTCCTTCCACACTTTTTCGTATTGTTGATTGGCAAGGACCATATTGTCAATGTTAACAGCAATCATTGTTTTTTCGTTGACATTTCCTTGCCCCTCATCAACAGTATTGTTGGGATCATCATGAGGCACTGTTGTTGATGGTTGTTGGTGTTCAACACCAGCAACATTTTCCTTCAATGCGGGCATGATGACAGTATCAACCAGAGACACATTCTTTGATACTTTTTGTTGTTGAGGGATTGTATCTACCTTCGATGCGTCACTGTCATCCACCGGTTCCACCGAGACGGGGGTTTCGTGACAATAGAGTCAACGATCTTGTCAAGCGCGGGCACGACAACAGCATCAGCGGGAAACACATCTTTTGCTGTTTCTTGTTGTTGAGGGATTGTGTCTACCTTCAATGTGGCACTGTCGTCCACCAGTTCCACCGAGATGGGGATTTCATCAACCGCAATAGACTCAACGATCTTGTCAACCGCCGATGGTGCTACTATTATTTCATTGTCAGCCAGTGGAGAGAGAGGCATTATTATTTTTCTTCTTTTCGCAAGCCTCTTCAAATGTGACCCTCTTCGAATGGCCATCCCAATGATGTCCTCATCGTCAAAATCCGAGGACATCTTACTGACGTTGTCGGCAATCGCCGAGGCTACCTCGACTGCATCCAGGATACTCCTAGTAGTGTCCGTGTTGGGTACTTCATTTTTTTTGTAGGTACGACACATTCGATTGTGACCGTCCTTCCAGTGCCTCAACCCGAGCAACAAGCTGAGAGAACTTGGTCATCAATATCGGGTATGTCTATAGCAGACGTGCAGTGACATCATCGCCTATTGCCGTCGGGGAGGCTGTGGCAATTGGGCCGAATGTCGCCGTCGGCGGGGCTATTGCCGTCAGTGGGGGTGTTGGCGTCCTGCGGGGTAGGAAGGATTCTCCAGCGCCGAGGAGTGCATGAATGTGTTGGGCTGGAAATAGGGGAACGACGTCGAGCATGTACGGAAGAGGTTGGCCTCTCATCCTGCCTTTGAGCAAGTGGTTCCGGAGCAATAGCATCCTCCAGGTGGGTCACCCAAACAAATATATCTTCATCCGCATTTGCCGCGACCAGCTCAGGAAACTAACATATGTAAATAACACAACCTCAGCGAAATCATTCAATTTAAACAATAATAAATGTTTTTAAACGTTTAACTCATATATTTAAATGGTATCGCATATATTTAAACATAAAACCAAAACTTTAAACACTAAAGAATTTTTTTAAATAGAGACTACTATTGTTAAATGCTAACTACTATAATTAAAATGTAACTACTATTGTTAAACACATTGTTCATGATTTATTACCTCCTTTCCTTCGAGAGATGACAACATGGTTTCTATCGACGCTTGCTTCCGGTAGTTATTTTCACTGTAACACGGCATCCTTGGGGGCCAAAATGTACTTTCTTTCCGATGCCGGTCAGCTCATAAAACCAGATATTTAGTGTGACTGAGAAACCCTTAATGTACCCAGTGTTGGTCTTCTTCCCAGCCATCTTGCTTGCACTCGTGCGATAGCTTGTGGATCGTCCTCCATAAGCCACTTGTGCGTCGCCTGCACCTATGCTTATTGGCCTATGCCAAGTAGATCATCAACATAATCAGCGATCTAATTTGGAACTGAGAATGAGGTATTTGGGAAGAGGATTGTACCTATGAGGTACACCATCAGGAGTTTGACAATTTTCTTCTTATCTCCTCTGCCGAACAAGTTTCTCAATGGTTCTCTTGATGGAGTCTCTGTGTCTCTCGTAGGTTTTCGATAAATACCTCTCTTCGAAAGATAAGCGTGCTTTCTTCTTCTAAAATGCGACTGTGTCTCCATCGCAACACATACCAAGAATGAGAGCTACATCTTTAAGGCTGAAACTCAGCAAGCTTGCCCCAATCTTGAATTTATTGGTGCGGTCATCGTACCTTTGCAACAGAGAATCAAGAAGGGCCCTCTCTTGGAATATAGCTTCTAGCTCAGTGAATACTGCAAATGGTATCCTTTGGATAAGCTCCCAGTGTTGTCCACTCATGTGAATTTTCAATTCTGCCATGGTCTCCACTACCGGTGTCAAGTAGCATCACACATTAACTAGGTTTACCGCCATAATCACAAGCCTGCGACAAAAAACATTACATTAAGCAGTATTCATAACATCTTAAGCTGAAAAGTTAAATTTTTAAACGGAGACATCACTTCTTAAACAGATAACTCATTTCTTCAACAGAAACCACAATATTTAAACGGAGACATAATTTTTTAAACTAGACCTCATTTCTTAAACAGAAATCTCATTTCTAAAACTACAACAATATCAAATTAAAGGGGAAAATACTTTATAAACATTACACAGCATAACAATCGAAAAATCTCTTTCGATCATGTACACAGAGGAAAATGTAAAACAAAACAAAACCCTAGCCAAGAAATCTCCCTGCACACTTCAATATCATCCAACAAAAATAGAACCACAAAAAAAAAAAAAAAAAAATCTCTCTTTATAACAAAATAGTTTTAAAAAAAAAAACCATAATCACAACTTCTTCAATGGCGTCCACCTCGGCTCAATACCTTAGACTGTAAACTGACGAAATGCCGAATACTTGAGCGGGACTTCTCGTTCGAGACACTGGTGGAAAGGGAAATTTCGGTTCTACAAAGGTGAAGATAGAAAAGCTGGAGAGACGAAGAGAGAAAAAAACGTAAATGGCGCCAATAATGGTTGTCACTTGGGATTACCTTGAGATAAACCCATACTTCCTCTCAAACTGGAGAAATGATTGCAGTGGGCATTATGGTCAAACCATATTGCACTCCCACGACTTCCCATGTAAGGGGCAATTTCGTCCAAAAAATTGAAAATAACTCTGTTAACCACTGTTACATGCTTTGGGGGTTTGAAAAACATTGTGTTTAAAAGGAAGGTGTTTTTAGGGATACACAAATTTAGGGGTTGTGTTTGTGCATATTGCAAACTTAGGGGGTGTTTTTGATAATTTCTAGTAAAAATAAAGCTGCTGAAGAGATGCAACAGCAAAAAAAATGAGTGGACCCCATTGTTAAATGTTTTGTGATCACCAAACGTTTAATGCCCATTAAACCCTCTTTATGGAGGGTTTAATCCTCAAGCATTTATTGAACACTTTCAAAGGCACGGTTAAAGATGCTCTAACCTCAAGGGAATAGGGAAAGGTCCATAAATAAACTCCTCGCCCCCGCTCGCGCGGGCGCGCGCGCGCGCACACACACACACACACAGATATATATATATATATATATATATATATATATATATATATATATATATATATATGTAATATTTTTATTTTATTTTACTATAAATAAATTGAATAATTGTAAAAATATAAATTTATAGAAACTTTTTTTTACCGTATTTTACTAAAATTTAATTAATTTAGAAAATTCTAATGGTCCTAAAAAAGACCAAAGCTCTAACAATATAGGGCTCTAAAATGTAGGACTCCAAAACACCTAGTTTGTTCTTGTAATACCATTTCTAATCCCATATAAAACTATGTTCTACTCAAAATAGTACCATGAATATCTAATGAACCTTGCCTTAAATTTTTCAGTCTCCACAAAGCACCATCTTATTATTGTCAATATTAACAATTCACTTTCAACCAACTGATTTGATAAGTGCTCGTGTATAAGTAATACAAAGTATTCTTTTCTTACATTGAGCATTATTTTTCTCAGGTTTAATCATTAATTCGTGTGTATTTGTGTTCTTTTGTGCATGTAGGGTTATGGAGAAGAGTTCAAGAGAAAGAAGCAAAATCGGGTCATGTCCGCGATTGTTGAGGAATTCTTGAACCAAGCAAAGATCAAGGCATAGGGTTGTACATTTGTGGGTGTGAGCCAATCTCCAGTGTGCTCAAATTATTCTATACTTTGGAGGGGTACAAAAACAGTCACACTCATAAAGTCTAACTCGTGTAACATTGAAGAACTTCATCAATGCGGGGAAAAGAAGAAACGACAAGATCTACCGCTTGGTTGTGTGCCTAACCTAGCGTTCTCAATGAAGAAAATGAAGTTAGGAGCAACTTTGGTGTGAGCACTGTAGCTGTTTACTGTAGCAAAAACTGTGTGCCCAACCTAACGCGTCGAAAATCAGATTTTCAGAAAATCCACACGGGCATGTGGAAATTCCACACGGCCGTATGGATGCTCGATTTCAGCCCTTTAAATACCGTGACTTCAGATTTATTTTGGGCGACCTTGGACCTATCTTTCGCCGAACTTCGCGGAAGCTTGCAGCTAGGGTTTGGAGAGGATTTTGCGAGGCTTTTGGAGTGAGTCTACGGCATCGACATTGACATCCTTTGGAAGATAGCTATTGGGGGAGCTTTCATCGTCATTGATTCGGTGAGGTATGCCCTAGGCTTGACAAGGGATTCGGTGGAGAAGACGAAGCGGCTTCACAACACCATCGACATGGGCCACAAGGGGGTTTTATTTATATTTTCTATACTTATTGGTACAAACACTTTGTTGACTTTGTATAGCTCCATGGAGAGCTAAACCCCTAGTGGGTATTCGGACTTGTAAATTCTAGGATGACATTGTTTATATGACCTTTATTATGCTTTCTTAATTGATGCTTTTAAATGAGTTCTAATCTTGAATATTTATTGTATTGATTTTCCCTTAGCTGTGACACTAGGGTTGAGAGGCATCTAGGTTATCCTTCGAAGGTGTGACAACTTCTATTGGATTAGACTACACAAGATTGGAGAGAATTGAGAGGGTGAGTCGAGAGGTAGAGGAATGTCCCCTTTCCTTTCTGACGTGATTTATCCTACCTTCACATTACAAGAGTTCTTTGCGGTCGAAGTAGAGCGAAGTACTAAGAGATGAACTCCCTTGGGGCTTAGCTGCACGAGCAACAGAGTGAAGGGTTGTAGTGAATCTTAGTGCTGGGGATTAATTGAGACTAGGATTCTTTCGCCATGACCAAAGGGTTAGAATTATACTTAGGAACATGGTTTATCACTTGGAATCCCTAGAACTCCAAGCAGTCCAACACAGTGTGAGGCGTCGAGAGCATCCTCTCCGCCGGGGCATAGTATAGAGAGCTAGTCACGGTTGACTTTAGGTTTGGGACAGTGTGCTTTAGGATGTCCATGACTCATTAAACATCAATTAGGAAGTATAGTAATAGTTTTGCACTTGAAGCAACTAATCCTGGGGTGAGCATTGTCTGGGTGCTCTATCTTCTCATTGATTATTCTTCCCTTACCCTTTTGCTTGCACTTTTCTTCCTTTCATTTTCTTTCTTTTCTTTGTTTTACACATATTGCTTTCACTCACCACCATTGTTTTTCACATTAGCTGAGTAGTAACTTCTCTTGTCTCTAATCACTACTTCCTGTGGATACGACTATCCACTCACCGGAGTATATTATTACTTCGACAACCCGTGCACTTGCGGAGCACTCTCGCAAGGGGCGTGTCATGATTAAAACCCATTTTATTGTCTTTTTTTTTCAATTCAGATCGACAATTTTGGTAACACTTAGATTTTATTCTTTGTTTATATAAAAATAATCCATAAAAAAACTACTATTCAAAGGGCCAAGATTGCCTAATCCGGCCCAACTCACCACAGAACTTGCCTAATCCGGGCCAAGATTGTTTGACTCGGTGGGTTTTTAGGATTCGAGCCAAGGAACCATGCATAACAAACCATTACTTTAATCAACTCTTCTACAATTTTTTTTTATTTTTGTCTTAATGTAAGACATAAATAAAAAACAAAGAAATTAGAAAAGGATTTTTTAAAATTTTAATCTCAAAAAGCAAAAAATTTAAAATAATTTATAATAACTTAAAAGAATTTGAGACAAGTTAAAATAATTTAAAGAAGAAAAAAAGTTGAATTTTAATTTGTTTATTTATCAAATTAAGTTGTTAACAAACATATTTTCTTGAGAGCGAGAGAAATTAAATATCAAGTAATTATCTTATTTTAAATCGAAGTTATCATCCACTTATTTATTCATTGTAATTAGTTGGCTCTTTGCTTTGACTCTGATCTCAAACTCTAGGTGCTATTCTTATTATACTCATCATCATGTGGTCATTGAAAAAAAAATCACTAACTTTAAAACTTCCTATATTTTGTACCTAGTCAAAAGAATATGGTACCAACCATCATTTAATGATATTGAAATTCATATTTATGTTCAGATGCGAAGCCAGGGGTTGCCCCCTTGCCCTCCCTTTTTTTTCTTTTTTTAATCTAATATATATATATATATATATATATATATATATATTAAGGGAATTTAGGAGCGTGCATGCATGGGGACCTGGTGTTAATGGGCCAAAAGTTGATTGACAAAAAAATTATTCTTGTAGGAAAATATATTTGTGAAAATTTATTGTTTAGTACTTTTATATTTCAAAAATTTGTTTGTATAATTTTTTTAATTTATCATTTGACCTCTTCATTTTTATAAATTAATCTAAATATATATAGTATAAAAATAATTTTTAAAAAAAAATATTTGTGAAAGAGTATTGCCTTAGTTTTAGTTGTCTCCTAATAAATTTTTTTAATCTCCATCGCACAACTATCTATGTATATAGGTAACTCACTCAGCCAGTCAACTCATCAGGTCACAGGTTTAGAGACTCTCGACCCATACCAGGCCAGCGACAATGCCGGCCGATTACAAGTTGCCGCCTCGGTCCTCCGGGTCAGCTGACCCAGAGGGTTTTCTTGGGCCAGTTCGGGGACGGGCCAGGCCAAATCCAAGCCCATGCCTCTCCTCTAGTTTGGAGGGCAATTTGAATATTTAATGGCTAGGTTTAAAATAATACTCTTAACCATAAACCTCCCTCATTGCCGACTTTATGATAAAACCCAATCTTAAAGTGATCTTTAACAAAGCGGACATAGGATGTTAGTTTTGTTGTTTGAATTAGCTCCTGTCTAAAATTTTAGGAAACCAAAATATTATGATTTTGTTTTAGTTTAAATTCTCTCAGTTCTATGTCGCACTTTTCTTTTTAGTTTTAATAAATTTATGGTTTATCTATTTTTATCAAAAAACATAATTGAGAACGACATTAACCGAAATGTTTCTAATTAATTTAAAAAAAGTAATTTTTTTCCTAATAGATAATCATGATTTATTTTGATATAAACAACATCAAACTTAAACTTAAAATGAAATAAATGCGGCAATTCATTGGTAATAATTATTATTACTACCATTGAAAATTAAAAAAATGAAAAGAATAAAACCATCTTAGATAATAATTTTGAACAATTGTTTTCTTTTTAACTCTCGTACTTTTTTTTCTCCAATGTTTTAAAAAGGTTATAAGACGCCATTAGATTTCTCATATACAAATGAGGGCTCCTAAGTGATGTGTGCAACGGAGTTAAAGGCAGAGTAGGGATCTAAATCACAAATTGCTATCAGTGGATGACAAAGGTGCAACCTAGTAGAATCAGAAGCTAACCTCAAGAGACGCAGATCACCGACTTCATCGGAAAGGTGCACTCAATGCTTTCATTCGGTCACAATGCAAAGAAGTGTCGGTACATTGTTCTCTGTCTTCTGATGCTCTCGCATAAATCACGCAGTCGCGTACTGCCATACTCCTCCTAAGGAATGAGTATAGCACAAGAAGAGAAACGAAGAGAGAGACAGTAGATGAAGTGTGCGATGACCAGTACTAAGATTGTAGCATAAGCTTCTTCTCTTGAACTATCACACCTACAAAGGACCACAATCTAGATATCCTTATGTTGGACATCATTAAGTCTAAAAAGGACCTGCAAAAGGTAATTGTCATTATGGAGCTTTCCGGGTTCATCACTAGAGAGGGTCTCCGAAATGCGATCTTGGAAGAGTTTGGTGTACTAAAGATGGGCAAGATCTCTCTGTAGCGATCTTCGGCGATCTGAGTTCAGGGATTTAGGGGAGGAATGAGTTGGAAGAGAGGAGAAGAAAAGAAAAGAAGTCTGAGGAGTAGGAGAAGTAAGTGGAAATTGTTATTCCTTCCTTCCTTCCTTATGGGTTATCTTTGTCTGAGGAGTAGGAGAAAACAAAATACATAACCCATCAGTTACAACACTGCCACATTACTCATTGTCATTGGTTGAGGTTACCTCCACTAATTGATACCCTTGATTATGGTAACTCCCAAGCAAATTTACATAATAAAGTCACGGAATTTCATGACATTTGTCTTTATGTGGTTGCTCCTTACTTGTCTTTCCTGAATCTTTGTCATACTAGCTGTGTCTTGCTTCCTAGTTTCCTTAGTAGTCACCACACCATGCTCCTTGCTATCTTTGACCGTTACATGGGTCTCCCCTTTGACAGCCAGCTTGTCCTCAAGGTGAAAGATAGGTAATTACCAGTGAAGTTCATCTTCGGTTGTCCAAGTAGCTTCTGCTGCAGAGTGATTTTCCCAGTGAACCAAATATTGACGAACAGAGTTGTTGCCTTGGAGTACAATGCGGGATTGGAGAATTTCAATTGGTTTGTAGAGAGGTTGGTCGTCTTGAAATGTGGCTGAAAAAGAGAGTTGTTGTACTAATGGGTTGCCATGGTGACACTTGAGTTTAGAGAAGTGAAATACGTCATGTAACTAGGTTGTGGCCATGACTGAAGAAGCATTTAGAGAGCTTGTGAGCGGGTTGGCCAGTGAGGGATGGGTGCCTGTATGGTTAGAGCTTTAGGAAAACCCAGTCGCCTATTTGGAAAGAAATGTCTGTGCATTTGGCATCAGTGAGGTTTTTCATTCTTGTTTGGGCCCACTGAAGGTTCTCCTTGAGATGCTGCAAGGTGTGTGTTTGGTCAGTAAGCAAGGTGTTGATTGTCTTAGCAGTGAAGGTGTCAGCCGTGTAGTCTAGAAGGATGGGCGGAGGTCGATCGTATACCACTTCATAAGGGGTCATACGAATGAAGGAATTCCATGTTGTATTATAGTGTCATTCGGCCCATCGAAGGAGCTTGTACCAACTCCAAGGATCGTTGCCGGAGAAGCATTGTAAATGATCTTCCAAATAGCTATTAACAATCTCGGTTTAGCCATCCGTTTGCGGGTGGTACACGTAACTCATGGAGAGATGGGTACCCTGCAAATGAAGTAATTCTTGCCAAAACTGACTGACGAAGATCGGGTCGCGATCTGTTACGATGGAAGCCGACATTCCATGGAGTTGGATAATGTCTTGAATGAAGAGTTCTGCTACTTGAGGTGCTGTGAAGTGAAAGGATAGTGCCGAAAAATAGACTTGTTTTGTCAATAGATCGACAACAACTAGGATCATCATTTTACCGGCTGAGGGTGGTAAATGTGTAATGAAATCCATTATGGCCAGCTCCCGTACTTGCCCTGGGCTTGGTAATGGTTGGAGCAGGCATTGAGGGGCACGATTGAAAGGCTTGACTTGTTGACAGATACTACAGCGATTGACAAAATCTTGGACATGTTTCTTAAAGTCGGGCCAAACAAAGGTGCTAGAAATTCGATAAAGAGTGAGTCAAATACTAGCATGCCCTCCGACAGGGGTGGTATGATACTCTGAGATGAGGAGTTGACAGAGAGCGGAGTTGTTAGGAACCAAGACATGGCCATGATAGAGGATGATATTGTTCTGAATAGAATAGCTCGGATAATCCTCAGGGTGCTTGGGAATTTCTTCTAAGAAAGAACAAACAGACAAGTTATCCTTGTAAGCATACTGGAGAGCTTCCTAAAGGGCCTGTAGGGGTCGTGAGATGGCTATGGATAATAGATGGTGTTGTCTGTCATCATAGAGGCTAGATAATGCATATGCAGATTGGTTTCTGCTGTCGAGTTTATAGAGTATCTCGAACTTGTACCCAAGATGCTTGGTTAGCCATTTGTGTTGCTCAGGTGTTTGGACGGTTCGGTGTAGTAATGATTGGAGACTTTGGTGGTCAGTGTAGATAATGATACGCTGACCTAGGAGATATTGTTGCCATCGTCGAACCGCTTCAGTGATAGCATAAATTTCATGAGCATAAGTGGAGGTGGCATGTTGTCGCTGTGTCAATGCCATACTGAAGTACGCCATTTGATGATTGTCTTGTAACAGGATGGCGCAGATGCTAGTGAAGAAGGTGTCTATTGGTATCTCAAATGGTTTGGCAAAATTTGGAAGATGTAGGACAGGAGTTATGGTTAGTGCTGTCTTCAATGCACAGAATGCCTCGGTCACCGTAGTAGTACAAACAAATGCATTTTTGCAAAGGAGGTTGGTTAGCGGGGCTGCAAGCTTCGCATAGTTGGTGATGAGTCTCCGATAATATTCAATTAATCCTAGAAACCCATGCAAGCTTCGCACGGTGATGGCTAAGGCCCATTGCTGCACAACTTGTATTTTGTCGGGGTCGAATTCAACACTAGCACCTGAGATTCAATGATCAATATAGGAAATGGTAGAACAAGCTAATGCACACTTGGTCATTTTGGCTGGGAGATGGTGTTGTTCGAAGATTGCGAAGACTATTTGAAGATGGTGCAAGTGCTCTTGCCAGGACGGGCTGTAGACCAGAACATCATCAAAGAAAACTAATATGAACTTACGCATCACTGGTCAGAAAATGCCATTCATTAAGGCCTGGAAGGTCGAGGAGGCATTTGATAAGCCAAAAGGCATCACGAGAAACTCATAATGGCCTTCATGAGTGCTGAACACTATCTTCTAAATATTGCAAGGGTGGATCCGCACTTGGTGATAATCGGAGCATAGGTCTAGTTTAGAGAATATATGCGCACCTACCAATTCGTTGAGGAGTTCCTCTACGGTTGGTATCAAAAATCGTTCACGGATGGTAACTGCGTTGAGAGCGTGGTAGTTGACGCTAAATCGCTATTTACCATCCTTCTTCTTGAGCAGGATTACCGGTGATGAGAATGGGCTATTACTCGGTCGAATGATGCCATCTACAAGCATTTCATCTACCAACCTTTCGATTTCTTCTTTTTGGAAATGGGGATACCTATATGGTCATACATTCACTGGGGTAGTATTCATCTTCAATGGAATACGGTGGTCAAAGGTTCGACATGGTGGCAATCCTGTTGGCATGGAAAAGATGTCAGTATAGTCTTTCAATAATTGGTGAAGTTGGTCAACACAATGGAATGGCGCGTTGGGGTTGACGGGTGATGTCGAGATAGGTGCAGGTTCACTTGATTGTGTGTCGAATGAAACTGAGTGGTGAAAATATTAACTGCCATTTTGATTCCGAGCATGACGCTTCAGGGCCACAGCAGATGTAGCTGTTGTATTGGGATTCTTCATGCCATGAAGCCTAACCCAGGTGTCTTAATAGTCAAAGTCCATCTAGAGTTGTTGATAATCGAAGATTGTTGGTCCTAGGTTAGCAAGCCAGTGAACACCTAAGACAATGTTTG
This sequence comes from Dioscorea alata, assembly GCA_020875875.1. Classification (NCBI taxonomy): domain Eukaryota; kingdom Viridiplantae; phylum Streptophyta; class Magnoliopsida; order Dioscoreales; family Dioscoreaceae; genus Dioscorea; species Dioscorea alata. The sequence goes on from CM037011.1 coordinate 22,245,698, forward strand.
GATTAAAAACTGGTAGCATGATGAGGTCGACAGGAAAAACAACATTGTTCATTTGGAGGAGCACTTGCATGTATGTGCCGCCGCATTGAAACTCAGCTCCATTACCCACCGTCACTCTCATGTAAGGTGATGGTTGAATGGTTAGGCCTAGATGTGTGGCCTAACATGTCTGAATGAAATTATTGGTTGATCCTCCATCGATCAATACAACAACCTCTTGTTCATGGATCATGCCTGTGATCTTCAAGGTGGAGGGTACTATTGTCCCAATAATGGAATGGAAGGAGATGCATGGGTTATCGGTGCAGGAGGTGGGCTTGAGAGCAGAGCTTGGATTCTTAGGAGGTGGAGAAAGGGTCAGGTTTGCGTCTGTCCTTGAGGTTGTTCTCCTCATCATCAACTAAAAGGCATAGGAATTGTTGTGGGTTACAGCGATGCCCTTTGGTGAATGGTGAATCACAGTTGGAGCAGAGTCCTCGTTCATGTCTGGCCACCATCTCTGTCGACGTAAGGCATTTGATGGGTATTGTAGGGTATGGCAGTTGTGGTCGTGGTTGGCCGGGTAAGGAAAAAGTTGGTGAGACACCTAGGATTGTCAGGCGATGTGGAAAGCAAGGAAATCCTGAAGACGGTTTGGTGGCGTTGAATTTATCTTCAACCAGTTTGGCCATGCCGATGGCATTGGGAAGTGTTTATGGTTTCTACATGTAGAGTTCGCGCTGGATATCGTCGCACAGTCCTAATAAAAAAATAATTGATGAGCATAGAGGGGCTTAAATCTAGAACTCTGGTTGACAAGCACTAGAACGCTGTCAAATATACTATAAGGGTGGTATGTTGTTTGAGTTTAAATAGACGGGCTTCATGGTTAACAAAGGTAGAGGGTCCGAGGCATAGTTCAGCTTGTTGTGTAAAGGCCTACCATGTGATCAGTTGTTTGGTCAAGACTAACTAGTGGTACCATTGAAGTGCAGTACCAGTCATGTAGAAAGCCACTATATGGACTTTGTGGTCGTTAGGAGTTTCATGGTATGTAAAAAAATATTCAATTTGGAAGAGCCAGGAGAGAACATTCTCACCAGTAAATAGAGGGATTTCCAGCTTAGGAAGATGTGTTAGTGCCGAAGAAGTGGAGCTCGGAGGAGAGGAAAGAGTGTTACTCGTTTGCAGGGTAATGCTGGGGGACATCGATGGTGATGGTAATAAGAGCGGATGGTTACCGCGCTCTAATTTGGAGAGTTTTAGCATCATGTTGGACATGATTGCCTATTGTGCCGACACGGACTTTTGAAGCACGTCAAATAGCTCAGTGTGGTGTCGAACTGAAATGAACAAGCCTTCCATGTGTGAGAACATGGAATCTTGGCAGTTATTGATGAGGGAGAGGTGTTCTTCCATCATCCTAGAGCGTATCTTTGTCCCTTCAGTATGCGTCTGTTAAAATTCAATGAAAGCACCAGTGTAGCAATCTTCGAAGATCTGAGTTCAGTGATTAAGGGGAGGAATGAGTTGGAAGAGAGGAAAAGAAAAGAAGAGAAGTCTGAGAAGTAGGAGAAGTAAGTGGAAATTATTATTCCTTCCTTCCTTCCTTATAGGTTATCTTTAAACAAAATACATAACCCATCTGTTACAACATTACCACGTTACTTATTGTCATTGGTTGAGGTTACCTCCACTAATTGATATCCTTGATTATGGTAACTCCCAAGAAACTTTACATAATAAAGTCACAGAATTTCGTGACATTTGTTTTCATGTGGTTGCTCCTCACGAATCTTCGTCATACCAGCTGTGTCTTGCTTCCTGGTGTCCTTAATGGTCACCACACCATGCTCCTTGCTATCTTTGATCGTTACACTCTCCCTTTGAGGATCACTCTTATATTCTTAATTATAGTTTTGAGGAGGCGGCGAAGATGCTTACAAACATCAGTAAATTCCACTTCTCTTCTTCTCACAGCTTCTATTTGGTACGACTCTTGGGTTAGTCCCCAGAAATTGGGTCATCTGGAAGGACAACCAGCAATAGGAAATGGGTTAACATATGGAACCTCTCCATGCATTGTTTGGATGGAATGCAGTGATGGAGGTGGGCCCAGCCCCAAAGCCCGGCCCATTGATAGACCGGCCGCATCCAATAGGGCTGGGCCCACTGGGTATAAGATCTCATATTTTAGATCTAGTCAGAGTGATCATCAACAAATAAGAAATGAGGTAATAATACAAAAATACAGACAAAAATAATAGTAAATAGACATAATTCGAGTATGGACTTTAGCATCCCTACAGATATACAGTGCTACACCTAACAAATAGAAAAAAAGAATACAATTGTAATACAAGTCTCACTCACATAGAAAAACAAGTTACAAGGTCTACAACCTCAAAGTTCAATTATTTTAATAAGACATAATAACTACAGAAACAAAACCCTAGAACAACCCGCCAATCCTAAACTTATTCTTCTCATGCTAAAAGAAAATCATAAAGTATATGAGCCATAACGACCCAGTAGGATCACAAAATAACAAAAAATACAATATCAAAAAATTCACAGGTAATACGGCCAAGTATCTAACAGAGAACATATAACAAGCCTGTAAAGTTTAATATCAAACAAAAATATAGAAAATAAAATATAATTAAATCAGAATGCTGAAATTGCATAGAAAACCAGCAGTGTGCATCCCCCTGACTAATAAATAGAATTACTAGCCCAAGGCCGAATCTTCGACTGTAAAGTCGGAACATACAAAATATCAATAGCCAAAGCTGAATCTTCTACCACAGTCAGAACAGACACGTGTGCCCAATAGCGCTACTACAGAAAAAAAAACATGTGCACATGGCTAGCACTTACTCCTCCTAGCTGGGCAAATTGCCAGGAATGATGATGTACTAAAAACAACATAAATATGGAGTACATATAGTGAAATACCAAATAAAACTTTTTACAACATAATTAAATTAAATAAATAAATAGCAACTAACAAAATAATAATAGAAAATGGCAGCAGAAATAATACCAAAATTACACGAATAAATAAATTTCTAAATATTTAAGTAACTAACGATACACTAGAAATATGTAGTTATACGGGTGCAAGAACCTACCTGATCTAGGAAATACGACTTCTAAAACAAGCTAGGACCTCAACTCCTCCCACTGCCGACCAGCTCCACCAGATCTCCCACCAAAGAGAAGCAAATGTTAAGGAAAAGAAAACTTGCAAATGAAGAAGATGAGAAAATTTCTCCTTCCCCAAGCTTACAACCCTCTTCTCCCTTTAAAGAAGCTTAGAACAAAACTTCATTATCCAACTCAATTACTGTCTCAAAGCATCAATAATTCTCCGACTAGATACAAAGTTCAAGGGTGAAAATGACAAACATGTGGGCTCAACTTCCATGAATTTTCCAGCCTGATGGAACTTATGGGGATTTCCAAAGCTTTGGTCAAAGTGGTCAAAGTGGTCAAAGAAAAGGGGGTGAACTTATAGTATGTATGACGTTGTCACACGGTGATTGGTACATGAGTATCCAAGTGATAATGTGTCAAAACGGGATTCACTTCCCACCACTCCATGCATGCAAAAGACTATGTATGTGATTTAAACCCTCAGTCCATGCATGATGATGTGATTAGCTTAGGGATGTCAACTCCTCTCAATTCTAAGTGTGGATCATCTCAATAGGGTGATTTAACTAGGACAGAACTTGTTGGGAGTGATCAAGTTAGGAATGATGTGAGTTAGCTAAGTCAAATTCTCCTAAACTTGACCATGCATCTAATCATAGTATGTGGCTTGAACAAATCAATTGGATTGAAGCCCTCGATTTTAAGTAGGTTTGAACCTAATCTAAATCCCACCAAGCCTATAGTCCTGGCACACCACCACTAGCTGATTCAAGACCACCAAACTCCTCTAGAATGGGCCCAATGGCTTCCAAATTCAACATGGGTCAAGGTTTATTATCTAACATAGACCAACTACCAGATTCTTTCAGGGATACATCCAATATTGAAGGATGATTAAAAGTTCATTTGGTTGGCATATTATTGGTTATAGTCAAGTCTATGTGGCATTAGAACGTTGTTAAATGTTCATGTTATGAATTAGTTTATATAACTGTTCAGCAGTTATAATTGCTCTATGTATGAAAAGGCATGAATGCCTAGTTATAAATTTGTAAGAAGTGAAATACAAGTTTCTAATTGTTGTGTTATTTGCACTTTATCTTTTTAATTTCATCATAGTGGTATGAGAGATACAGTAAAAGGAAACAATTCATGGCTTCATCTACCAATGCTGTGAATGTTTCATGGCCCACTCTTCCAATATTTAAAGGTGTGAACTATGATTTCTGGACATAAAGATGAAAATATTGTTTATGGGATTCAGTGGAGAATGTTTATCAAGAATCAGACGATGAAGCTGGTTGAGGGAAAACAAAAAGAAGGATTCAAAGGCTTTGTTTTTCATTCAACAAGCTATAGATTAATCAATCTTTTCAAGAATTGCAGTAGCCTCTACATCAAAATAGGCTTGGTCAGCATTGCAAAAGGAGTTTTAAGGTTCATTAAGAGTAATTGTTGTCAAGTTGCAAATTCTTCAGAAGGAATTTGAAACAATGCATATGAAGCATAGTGAAGCAATACAAGACTACATTTCAAGAATAATAGTAGTGCTCAATCATATTAGAGCATTTGGAGATACTACATCTAATCAAACAGTGGTTGCTAAAGTGTTAAGAAGTTTGACATTTAGGTTTGATCCCATAGTAGAAACCATAGAAGAATCCAAAGATTTAACTCAGTTCTTAGTTTATGAATTGAGTGGATCTCTTCAAGCACATGAAGCAAAGATGAACCGTTCTGTAGAAAAACCTATTGAAAAGATTTTTCAAGTCCAGACAAAAGCATCAACAACAAAAGAAGTTGATTTCATTGGCAGAGGAAGAGGTAGGGTTCTTTCAAGGTTTGAAGTTGTGGCAGAGGTCAAGGGAGGAATGTAGAACAAAGACAAAACTTTAGTGGTCTAAGGAATCATAAAGGCAATATAAAGTGTCATAATTGTAAAAAATTTGGGAGTCAAAATGTTGGTATAAAGACAAGGCAATGAACTTGGTAGAGGCACTAATGAATCCAATCTATTTATGGCACACACTGATATATTTGATGCTTCTGATAATATCTGGCTAATTGATAGTGGTTGTTTTAACCACATGACCGTGAAAAGGAAGCTGTTCAGGGAATTAGATGAGACCAAGAAACAAAAAATGAGGCTTGGTGATGATAAGGAGATTTAGGTAGAAAGAGAAGGCATAGTGGCTATTTCAACATTAAGTGGTAATGTCAAACTTATCCTCAAAGTCAAATATGTTCCTAATCTAGCACATAGTTTATTAAGTGTTGGACAATTACTTAATATTGGTTTTATAGTGATATTTTCTGGTGAAGGCTATTATATTAAGGATGCAAAGTTTGGTCATCATGTTGCTAAAGTATTAATGACAGTGAATCGGATGTTTCCTCTGGAGGTATCCAAACAAGGCAATTTCAATCTTCTCACACAACATCAAATAACTATTGCTTTATGGTATTTAAGGTATGGTCATTTAAACATCAAAGTCTTGCAATTATTGAGTAGAAAATGCATAGTAAATGGGTTGCCAGAATTTGAACAACTCGCACTGTGTGAAAGCTGTGTACTTGGTGAGCAAATACGCAGATTGATAAGTGCTCATGTATTAGTAATATGAAGTATACTTTTTTTACATTGAGCATTACTTTTCTCAGGTTTTATCATTGATTCGTGTGTATTTATGTTCTTTTGTGTATTTAGGGTTGTGGAGAAGAATTGAAAGGAAAAAAGCAAAAATAGGTCATGGACGCACTAGTTGAGAAGACTCTTGGACTAAGAAAGAATCAAGGAATAAGTTGTAGACATGTGAGTGTGCGTCAACCTTTAAAGTGCTCAACTAATTATACAAGTTGGAGGGACACGAAGACAGTCACACTCATGTAGTCTAACTTGCGTAACATTGAAGAGCTTCATCAATGTGTTAAAAGCAAGAGGCGACATGATCTATCGCGTGTTGTGTGACCAACTTAGCGGCCTCGATCAAGAAATGAAGTCGGGAGCAACTTTGGGCGAGTACTATAGCAGTCAATGTAGCAAAACACTGTAGCAATTCACTGTAACAAGTTGTTGTTCACAGCGCACCGAAATTCAGAATTCCAGAGAATCGACACGCCCGTGTGGAATTTCCACACGGCCCTATGGATGCCCGATTTCAGCCTTATAAATACAGCGATTTGATTTATTTTGGACGATCTTTTACCTATCTTTCGCCCAACATTTGGGCAGAGCACGGCTAGGCTTTGGAGAGGATTTTGCAAGGCTTTTAGAGTGGTTCTACGGCATCACCATCGAGTTCCGTTGGAGGAGAACTATTGGGGGAGCTTTCGTCAACATCGATTCGGCGAAGTGTGCCCTAGGTTTGACAATGGAACCTAGGATATGTTTTCAAACTCTTTGTTGACTTTTTATTGCTCCATGGAGAGCTAAACCCCTAGTGGGTGCTTGGACTTGTAAACCCTAGGATGACTTTGTTTCATTGACTTTTATTATGCATCTTTAATTAATGATTTTAATTGAGTTTTAATCTTGAATGTTACTTACATGATTTTCCCTTAGATGTGATATTGGAGTTGAGAATCCATCTTGGTAATCCTTTGAGGGTGTGAGAATTTCGTTAGGATTAGACTAAGCAAGATTGAAGAGGGTCGAGAGGGTGAGTCGAGAGGTAGCGGAACGTCCCCTTTCCCTTCCGACGTGATTTATCCTACCTCCACGTTCCAAGAGTTCTTTGCGGTCACAATAGAGTGAATTGCTAAAAGATGAACTCCACTGGGGCTTAGTTGCGCAAGCAATAGAGTGAAGTGTTGTAGTGAATCTTAGTGTTGGGGCTTAATTGTGGCTAGGGGCCTTCCACTTGGACCAAAGGGTTAGGTCTACATTAGGGAACATGTTTTATCACTTGGAATCCTTAGAACCTCATGCAGTCCCACATAGTGTGAGGTGTCGAGAGTATCACTTTCCACCGGGGCATAGTGTAGAGGGCTAGTCAGGGTTGACCTTAGGTTTGGGACCATGTGTCTTTGGATTTCCATGACTCATTAAAACATCAATTAGGAGGTATAATATTAGTTTTATACTTGAAACAATAATCCTAGGGTGAACAATGTCCGGGTGCCCCATCTTTCCATCAATTACCTCTCTTTACTCTCATTGCTCTTCTTGCGTTCTTTTACTTTCTTTTGTATTCATATACTGATTTCTTTCACCATTGATTTTCTTCATAGCTAAATAGTGATAACTCTTGTTTCTAAACACTATTCCCTATGGATATGACTACTCACTCACCGGGGTAAAATTTTATTACTGTGATCACCCGTGCACTTGCGGAACACTCACATAAGGGGTGTGTTATAGATCTTTTCGAAAAGGAGCATGGAGGGCTTCAGATCATCTTGAACTTATTCACATAGATGTTTGTGGTCCCATGCAAACACAATCACTTCGGAAGTGTTTGTATTTTCTACTTTTTATTGATGATTTCACTAGGATGAGTTGGGTATTCTTTCTCAGAGCCTAGTCAGAAGTGTTAGGATGCTTTCAGAAGTTCAAAGCACTTGTGAAGAAGCAAAGTGGGAAGTTGATAAAGATTCTATGATCAGACAAAGGGGAGCATTTTTATCAGCCAAGTTTCAGCACTATTGTGATCAAAATGGCATTAAAAGACAACTCACATCACCTTAAACTCCTGAACATAATGAAGTTGCAAAACGGAGGAATAGAACTGTTGTAGAATGGCACAAAGTTTGCTGAAGGAAAAGGATCTTCTGAATTATTATCGGGCTAAAGCTATAGCAACATCAGTGCACTTATTAAACTTATCTCATACAAAGGTATTAAGGAATTTGACACCTTTTGAAGCTTGGTCATATGCAAGTTGTGATTGGGATTCAATGGCAGAATTAAAGGAGAACATACCAATTGATATTGTAGAAGCCCAAAGTACACTAGAAGTAATCTCTTCTAGTGGTGCAAGTACACCATCTTCAAGTCAGGTAGAAACTGATAACACAGCTGGCACTGCAAGTGATTCTGGTTCCTCTTCATCAGATGAAACACCATCACTCAAAGTCAAATCGCTAAGGGAAATTTATGAAACTTGTTCATATGCATTAAAAATTACTGATCCTCTCACTTTTGATGAAGCTATAAAAAGACAGGAATGCTTGGATGCTATAAAGGAGGAAATCACTTCAATTTAGAGGAATTCCACTTGGGAATTGGTGGATTTACCAGATAGCAAGAAGGCAATTGGTTTGAAGTGGGTTTATAAGACCAAATTTCATGCTGATGGTTCAATACAAAGGCATAAAACATGATTTGTTGCTAAAGGATATTCACAAGTACAAGATATAGATTTTGAAGATTCTTATTCTCCTATGGTTGAGACTATGAGGGTTTTCTTGGCATTAGCAGCACAAAATGAAATGGCAAGTATATCATCTTGATGTAAAATCTGGCTTTTTGAATGGGGAGATACATGAGGAAGTGTATGTTCTTCAAGTAGATGGTTTTATATCTAAAGGAAGTGAAGAAAAGGTTTATAGATTGAAAAAAGCCTTGTATGGCTTGAGACAAGATCCAAAAGCCTGGTATAGTAAAATTGATAGCTACTTTCTTTTGCATGGCTATGATTGAAGTGAGATAGAACCTACTTTATACATTAAGAAGCAAGCCATTACTAATGTACTCATGATTTGTCTCTATGTTGATGACATTGTTTACATGAGCTCTTCACCGGCATTACTTAAAGAATTCAAGGCGGGTTTGTTAAGCACCTTTGAAATGAATAATTTGGGGTTATTACATTATTTTCTTGGATTGGAGATTCATTAAGGCAAAGATGGGATCATCATTTCTTAAAGTATGCAAAAGGTTTAGTTAATATCTTTAAGATGATCCAGTGTAAAAGAGCACTAACACCAATGAGAAACTACAGATGAATGATGGCAGTGGAGATTCAGATGCACAAATCTACAAGAGGTTGATTGGAGGCTTAATTTATCTGGTGCATACTAGGCCATATATTTTTTCTCTATTGGAATGATGTCAAGATATATAAGTAGACCAAGCAAACATCATCAAGGTGTAGGTAAAAGGATTCTGGGATATGTGGCTGGGACACTGGATTATGGTCTCTAGTATGAATATGTTTCTAATTTTAAACTAATTGATATGTTGACAGTGATTGGGTCGGTTCTTTGGAGGATATAAGTACTTCTTGTAGTGTTTTTTTTTTTTTTGCTACAAATGCTGTGACATGGAGTTCAAAAAAGCAGCAAGTTACTGGCCTTTCAACTACTGAAGCCAAATATATATCTGCCACATCCATAGCCTGTCAATCAGTTTGTCTTAGGAGACTACTTGATGATATGAATCAAGAACAAAACAATGCAACTCTAATTCTATGTGACAACAAATCAGCCATTTCTATAGCTAAGAATCCTACTTTGCATGGTCGTACTAAGCACATGGACATTAGATATCAATTTATTAGAAGTCTTATTGCAGAAAGGAAGGTAACATTGGAATATTGCAACACAGAAGATCGAATTGTAGACATCTTTATAAAGCCTCTTGCAGTGAAGAAACATCTCTATTTCAGATCTTTGTTGGGTGTAAGAAGCTTTCAATCAAGGGGGAGTACTGGAGGATGATTAAAAGTTCAACCAGTTGGTATATTATTGGCTATAGTTAAGTCTATATGGCATTAGAACGTTGTTAAATGTTCATATTATGAATTAGTTTATATAACTATTTAGCAGTTATAACTGCTCTATGTATGAAGAGACATGAATGCCTAGTTATAAATTCGTAAGAAGTGAAACTATCATCAATCAATTAATTCCTTCTTTCTATCTGATCAAATACAAGTTTCTAATTGTTCTTCTATTTCCACTTTATCTTCTTAATTTCATCATCCAAGCCACTTCATATGGGTTTCATGCCAATAGGATTCACATGGCATATCATGCTAGGGATTTGGTTACTAGTCTTGAAGATAAACATTAGCTTGATATTTAACTCAACCGCCATACTCAACTAGGAAGAAGGATACCTTAAGATGTTACCCAGAAGGTACCTTTTCTAACCCTAATCCTTTATTAATTTCCACTTTGTCATATGTTCAATTAGAAAAATACTATCTGGCATGTGTCAGAATTTTAGAAATCAGCCTAACCATAAATCAAACTGCTTTAATTATATTAGGGATCTTGAATCCCTTTGTGCTATCCATTCAAAGGAACATCAAGGCCAATCTAACATGTCCACACAGGATAATCCCCTTTCTTAATGAACATCAACTATTAGAATATAAGAGGCCTACGCAGACTCTTTAAATGATTCCTATTTAGGAATTTTCTCAACCTTCACCACATACAAATCTGTTGCGCTCAAAAGTCTAAATTAGCAAAGGTCAACTAAGAGACCTAGAGATCATTTAGTGGCCCAAGCCTAAATTGTTCCTACTTCACTCTTGCAGAAGGAAACTCTGAGGGAATGATCGTTCAACAGAGCAGCTCTCTATTTAAAGGGATGTTGATACACATGGGTCCATTCTACCTAACGGTTGAATTTACTAACAATAAGGCATGCAAGTCAAATTTTTAGAGGGAGATTTGAGCCAGTAATGTTTCCAAATCACTCCCATGGATCATCTGTGGGAACTTCAGTGTAATTTTTTCCGCTCAAGACAAGAACTTGGGAAATCCAAACCTTGAGAGTATTCAAAATGCCTAGGATTGCTTGAGGGATTTAAATCTAGTCAAACCACTATTGAGGGCTAGAAGGTTTACTTAGACAAACAGGTAAAAGGACCCTGTGTAGGTTTGTTTGGATTGGTTCCTAGTCACTATGAATTAGCTAGTGACAAGTGCCTAAATACATCATGTTTTAGTTATAAAATTTGTTTACTTTCATGCAACTTGTATTCATTTCGATGACATTTGGTGCGCTTGATGCATTTATTTTCGTTTCAGGGCTTCGTGGACCGTTGTCGCGATAAAGATACGTATTTGAGTTGTTCCGGAGGAAAATGAGGAAGAAAGAAAGTCGTTACATGCTCCAGACACCAAGGGACGCACGCGCAATGCTTACACTGAGCATTTGTGGGGCCACTGTGCAGCCCCGCACAGTGGCCGCACGCACCCTCCAGAAGCCTATGCGGCCAGTGTGCAGGGCTGCACACTGGCCGCACACCACGGCTAGAACCCTGTGCGGCTAGTGTGCAGCCCCGCACACTAGCCGCACAACACAGCTAGAAGGCTGTGTGGCCACTGTGCTGCCCCGCACTGCCTCGGGGTATTTAAGTTGCTCTTCAAGGGTTTTGAGGGGCATTCTTGGTCTGTTAGCTTTCAGCCGACCTCCACTCTTCATTGGGTCATTCTCTGTCATTTTGGAGGCAATTTCAGTAGGAATTGAAGGAGAGAAGAAGGGGAGAACGTAGAGAAGTATCAAGGAGTCGCCGGAGCGGATCCGACGAATCCTCATCAACACCTTCTAGCCGACATTTCGAGGGGAGTTTCATTGTCGATTGTATAATGGCTATTATCTATTTTGAACCCTCTCATTTTGTTATGTCGAACTAGACTCCCAAGGCCACAGGGCTCCCGGTGAACCTTGGGAGGAAACTTTGTATGGATGACATTGGTATTTATATTTAATTGTGTGTGACTTGTGTTGTTGGCTTTAATCTATTATTTTCATGTTCAATCTACAATGGATGGATTCCGTAGATGTGATTTTGAATTATACTTGTTTGGCGCGATGCTAGCATGTATTAGGTCTTGTGATGATTACAGAGGGATTCATTGTACTAATACACCGGAGGTTCCGGGTGTTAGTAGCCTTCCACGAGGTTAGGATTATTTTAGCCGAGAGTGTGCATTAAAATAACCCTAACCGAGACTCCCCATTCCCAATGACATCGTAGGGGTATCTTCTGGATAGAGGAACCTGTACTGGATTAGGGCTACACTACGGAGGCTCCGGGGTAGTCGACATCCGAGTCTAGTGAGCCAAAACCAAGTCAACTTTATCCTTGAGTTTATTACAGTCATCCGTACTTAGTTTTCTCCCATGGGGATCCTCGCCCGAGGCCTTCCTCAATTATTGGATTTTTCATCCCCATTTCCATCCAGATCGAGTTTTATTGTATTTTTACTTTCTCGTTGCTTTTATTATTTTCAATCTTATAATCGCATCAACCCTGTTTTATTCGACTAGACAGTGAACCCATAAGGGAAGTAATAGTAGATCTCGGAACCCTTGGGAATATGACCCTCTCGTGCATGCACGAGAGGTTATTACTTGACGACCCGTGCACTTGCGGCCGGGAAGTCGCATGCTCGCTCTTTAGCGTGTCGCGCGGCGACCATCAGCTAGCCTACTTTCCCAAAGTCCATCATGTCTACATTCCCTAAGTCGTATGTTATCATGTTTTGATCCGAGTAGAGTCAGGAAAACATTTATTCAAATATAAACATTTCAAATTTGAACTTGCATGGTGTTTAAAGGATGTTTAACCAATTTATTCCATGAATGGTGGATTAAGCCTCAACTAGAATAGTGCAACGCCTTTGTCACAACCAAAAAACTTACATAGTTAAAATGAAAATAAAAATACTTGGCAAAAAAAATATGATTGGATCCATTAGAGTGTAGAAGCTTACATAACTTTAGACTTTAAGCTCAATGGATCTAATCGAGGAATCTTGTGCCCTTGACCATACAGCACAGATGCACGAACTAGACCTCAAACAATCTTTTGAATCCCAATGTAACAAGAGTAAGCATACTGGATGCAGAGATCAAGAGTCACATGACTAAAGGAAGGCGATGCAAATACCAATTTCTTTTAAGATATTAGCCTATAGCTCCCAAAACTGTAACCTCTTACATAAGATCAAGCATGATAATATTTTGTTTGAAGATGAAGATGAGGATGGAAGGTCTTTTATTTCCCTCTTTAATAGCTATTCGGGGTCAGGTGACAACACAAATTCAAAATTGATTGCTTTAATCTTCTCTCAACTAAGACTAAGGTGGATCTGACCTGTTGGAAACCCCATTTTTCCACGGAAGAAATTAAAATGACTATCCATGAGTTGGGACTTAACAAAGCTCTAGGACCTAAAGGATTACCCATCTACTTCTTTAGAAAGTTTTGGGATGTAGCCAAACCTTAATATAATGTTACTCTACACCAAGTTCCACAATGGATAGTGTTATAACCAGGCTTTACCATAGCAAAGAACAGCTATTACAATAGCTTTTTCAGCCACTAATGTAGATTTTTTAGATATTGTAGCAGCCACAATTTTAGATCTCTTGCTTTTTCTTTCTTTATTCTTCTTTCTTTCTCTCATTCGGCCAAACCATCTTCTCTCTTGGAATTTTTCTGATGACCTAATTTTGGTGAACTTAAACTAGAAACCTCTTCCTCCCTTGCTTATGAGTACCCTAAGTGCTTTATCTAAGTTTTTATTCCATATTTTACTCGTATTTCAAAGTTTTTGAACCCTTGGTAAATCCTAGATTTAGAGCTTGATTGTGGATGGTTATAAGTTTAAATTGAATCTATCATTCTTGTTATTCATTTTTGTGGATGATGTAAAAATCTGGAGAAAACCTTTGTGTTAGGGCCAATTTTACTATAGTAGTTCTTAGTACTGTAGCACTGATGAACTTTAGTTATTTCTTTGGTTTTTTTGGTTTAGAGTGAAACTCAAACCCTTAGGGATTCATTCTTAACCTAAAGATCTAGTTTTGAGAAAACCTTATGATCAATTTAGGGTTGTTTGTTAGAGAAACCTAGGGTTTCATTATTTGGTTTTTTGTGTCTAATTCTTGCGATGTTTTTGTTGTGTTTTGGCAAGGAGATGAAGTCTTGGTTCAAGGCAAGGAGCTAGCCGACAATTAGCATCCAGGGAAATGAAATCATAAAAGTTGTGAGTAGGATTGATTATGCATAATTCTATTAGGAGAATACATATATATATATATATATATATATATATATATATATATATATATATATATATATATATATATATATATATATATATATATATACTATATTGCTTGATTAAAGTTTTATTGCTTTTGTACTTGAATCGAGGTTTTGATTTACTTGAAATGAGTTTATATACTGATGATTCATACTTGCAAAATATTGTTAGACAAAGGAAATTATTTGTTTAAAAACTTTCGTTATGTCTTTTTGTTCATCTTTTCCTTGTGAAATAGCACTTATTCTTAGATATTGATTATCGTTCTAGCTATTGGACTCCGTGTAGAGATAGACTTGTATTACTTGGCTTGGATGGTATTACCCCTACTACAGTATGCGGTCCTAGCGGCCAGCCTTTTGAGGTGGCACGAAAGACCAGCTGATCCTTTTTGACTAATTCAAAAGGGGGCGTAGGACCCTGATTGGATGATCATTGGGGAACCTAAGTCACCATATGATGAACTAATTGGTCAACATCAAGGGCTTGAGTACCTTGACGGTTCTGAACCTAGCCTCAGCTACAATGAAGGTTTAGAGAGATGTCTAGACCACTACTTATTGGGTGTGTTGTGATGTTATCTTAAATTTATGGTGAGAGGGCGAAACCCAGCTATCACCCTTAGGAGAGTAGTCTTCAACAAATTTGATTTGGCGATGAGTATTATGTGTTGCATATCTTTTGTATTGTCATCTTAAATTTGTGGTGAGAGGGCGAAGCCCAGCTGTCACTCTTAGGATGACAGTCTCCAACAAATTTGATTTGATGACGAGTATAATATCTTATGGATTTGAAAACTCGTATTATATAGTTTATTTTTTAGGGTAAACTACCCAAATAGTCCCTAAACTATGGGGGTATTCCTATTTTGGTCACTGAAGTTCAAAAAATTTCAATTGCATCCCTAAACTATTTATTTCCTTTCAATCAAGTCTTCCCGATGAACGCCGTTAAAGGCAAGCTGACGTGGCTTGCCACGTCATTGGCAACTTACCAAGTCAGCTTGCTTAAAATGCCACACGGCTTCACTCTTTCACCTCTACAGCCAACATTTTTACTTTCCCTTTCATCTCACTTTCCCTTTCATTCATCCATGAAGGAAGGACTCGATGAGCATGGCGCCAAGGAAGAGACAGAGCAATCGCCAGAGTGGTGTGATGGAGGAAGACAATATTAAGGTAGGTGTCCCTTTCCCGAAGCTAGCCCATCCTATTCTCTTTCCCTGCCCTAGAATAACCTTGTTGTCTGATTTTGATGTTGATTTCTGTCAAGTTGTTTGGAAAACTTGAAGAACAAGGTGACCTAAGTGTTGATTTTTGTCTCATGAAATCAATTTTGGAGGTGACCATTACATACCTTTTTATTTGGGTCTCTGGGTGATATCAAAGAAATCTAGTTATTTTTATCAGAGTAGCCAAATTCATAGACAATTTCTATTGGGGAAAGAAATTTCTAATCTAATTGCCTATATTTCCTATATATTCTCAATATTACTAGGGATATGGTAATTGTTTGGTGAATGGCATTGACTCTAGTGTGGCTTGTTCAAATACTACATGTGCTTAAATTTTTGATAAATCAAAGTTATATAACTGCATCATAACTTTATTCTAATACTATTGTACTTTAAACAAAATGCAAATAATAATCCATGAACACAAGTACTTTTCACATGTGCTTATATTCTTGAATTGCCAACTTGTTATGCTTCTATGTTATTTAACTTGGTTGGACAATTGCAAAATTGTTATGAGAGAATTTTCTAAATTAAGTGGTTAAGTTCCTCTTAGTTTTTCTTTCAGTGCATGATAGTGGCATATGATTAAAAAAAATTGCAGGTTGATGCTAACTGTCCAGAGGAAGTACTTTCCACTCGCATTGATAATAGACTATCTGATTGTGAAGAAGATGAGTGTAATGTAGGTTATGATCAAGAGATTGGGTCTCATATTGATAGTTCTGAGTCTGAATTTCATGAAAGTGATTTTGACATGGAAGATGATGATGACCAAGAGTATGATATTAATGTTGATCTTGGGATAGAGAGGGATATGGGTGATGTGCAAGAAAATGAAGAACAAGATTTTGTACCTGGTGTTGTGATCGAAATACTATATTAAGTTGAAAACTCAGAGGATGATAGTTCATATTCCTTGCATAGTGTGGATGATCTTGATGATGTAGATGTATGTTCAAAAAGATGGCCAGAGTTTAACAATGACACTGATATGGAAATATCAAAATTAGAAAAAGGGATGATTTTTTCTGGTAGAGAGATACTAAAAGAAGCAGTGAGGCACTATGGTAGAAAGAATAGATACACTGTCAAGTTTGTCAAGAATGATAAAGACAGAATCAAAGCTAAATGTAAGCAGGATTGTCCATGGGCAGTTTGGGGATCAAAAATGAATCCAAGAGATAATTTGGATAGCACTTGGCAAATAAAAACCTATGTTAGTGAGCACACATGCTCCAAGGTTATGAAGAACACGAATGTCACCTCAAAATGGATGGCCTCTCACTACCTGCACAAATTTACTAGTGACCAAAATTATTCCATCAGCTCACTACAACAAGATGTGAGGAGAGATTTTAAATTGTTGGTCCCATTGAGTAGATGTTACTGGGCTAAAATAATGGCACAGGAAAAGGTCTGTGGGAATGCAACAGAGCAATATGGAAAGATTTATGACTACTTGCAAGAGCTAAGGCAAACGAATTTAGGAACAACAACAATTTGCCACTTGGATTGCTGGTTATTCTTAAGGATGTATGTTTGCTTGCAAGCATGCAAAGATGGGTTTAAATCTGGATGCAAGCCAATCATTAGTCTTGATGCATGTTTTTTGAAAGGTTATTATGGAGGACATCTTATGGTGGCAGTTGCCATTGATGCTAATGATTGCATGTATCCCCTCACCTTTGCTACTGTTGAGAGTGAAAATTTTCAATCATGGTGCTGGTTCATTCAGTTATTGATACAGGATTTTGAGATAGTGAATTCTTACCATTGGTCTTTCATGTCCGACAAATAGAAGGTATTTTCTTTTCCTTATGTTTTAATTATTATGTAACCTTAACTTGGATGTTAGTGATTCTGTTACTTATTCAAATTGAAACTCTGTAGGGACTTGTGGATGCTTTAATGGAGTTGATGGCTGATGCTGAACACAGGAATTGTGTGAGGCATCTGTATAGCAACTTCAAGTCCCAACCAACCAACAAAGGGAAAGCATTGAAGGATTGTTTGTGGAAATCTACCAGAGCTACATACATGCAAGAGTATGAAGATGCAATGAGGGAGATGAGGGGTTTATCTGAAGCTGCCTACAAATGGTTGGAAGGGAAAAAACAAAAGCACTGGTTCAAGGCACATTTCTCTACAATGTGTAAGTGTGATATGTTGTTGAACAATCTATGCGAGTGCTTCAACAAGTATATTTTGGAGGCAAGGGGGATGCCTGTGTTAATTATGATGGAGACTATGAGAACCAAACTAATGGAGAGGGTTGATATGAAAAGGCAAGCAACTGAGAAGTACACAGGAATTCTATGCCCTAAAATTCAAAGGAAATTGGACAAGATCATTGAAGAGTCTAATAAATGTTGGGCTAAGCATGCTAGCAGTGCAAAGTACCAAGTCAATTGTGGACCAATAGACCAACATGTAATTGATTTGGAAGCCCATAGTTGCTCTTGTAGAAAATGGGATCTCACTGGCATTCCTTGTATTCATGTTGTGGCAGCAATAGTCAGTATAGAAGAGAAACCTGAGAAATTTGTCAACTCATATTACTACAAGGAAACACAACTGCAAATTTATTCTCATTACATCCAACCAATTAGAGGGGCTAAACAGTGGAGTCATGTGGAGAACATGGAGCCTATTCTACCTCCCATGTTGAGAAGGCCTCCAGGCAGGCCACAAAAGAACAGAAGGAAGGAAGCAGATGAAACAAGTGGAAGACAATCCAATATATCTAAGAGAGGAGTGTAATTGACATGTAGAAAATGTGGGAAAACAGGGCACAATGTCAGGACATGCAAGGGTGAAGTTAGTGCTAATAGTAGACTTAAAAAATTGCCTGTAAGTATTTTATACTTCATTTGCAGAGCAACTGTAGTGTGGATTATGTTTTACTAATTGCTAGAGAATTGATATGTTGCTGTGCATTCTTTGTAGAATAGGGGAGTTGGTAGAAGCAATACAAGGCAGACTAGAGAGAAACCTGGGAATGAAAGGGTAAACATTAATTGTAGATATCTAATTAATTGGTTATGATAATTTGGTATTCAAATTTATTTTTCCAAATCAGAGGACTTCTTTGAGAAGAGAAAATAACTCAAGTTCTATAACAACTGTTAGGTGGATGCCTGATGTGAGTTTGTTGTTTTGAGCCCTTTATGTTTTTGTTTTAATAATTCTTAAATTGGTAATTTTGATTTTTGGGCTTGTCTATAGGGTTCTTCACAAACTGTAACTGAAGGTGGATTTCGAAGGGTTCAACTAAATGCAAGTCAAGAGGTATGTCTGTCACTCTATGAAAATCAAATTTCATGGGATAATAATAGGATATTCTTAAGCTGTGTAATTAATTTGTAGGGTTATTCTCAAGCTTCAACCCAAGAGAGATCTGAAATGTTGCATCAGGTTGATGTGCAAGAGGTAAAATTACTCTTGTTTCATGGCTCACATTTGTGATACACTAATTTTTTTTTTCTCAATCAGGCACATGTAAAAAATAGCTCCTCTTAGGTAGAAAATAACTCATTTCATCATCAAAGTCAGAATATTAATCACGAGGTAAAAAATTGTATTACTTTCATAGAGTTTTTTTTTTAAACTGTGTGAGATACTAATTTTGTATTTCAACAAGTCAGATGCCAACTCCAGCTGGGCAAAATATATCCACTCAAGCTCATACAATAACTGTAAGATGGATACCTGATGTAAGCCTAGTTTGTTATTAATCATCAACAAATTTTCCTTTCAATGTCTTCTCCGCTTTGAGGATTTGTGATATTTGGGGTTGTATAGGGTACTTCTCAAACTATGAATACACAAGTTGCTGCTGCACATCCACCTGGGCCTATAAAAGTTGCAAGGAAGACAAGTGCCTTCAAGATATAAGGGAGGGTTATCTCAAACTACAAAGTTGGGGCTGGGAAAAAGAAACATGTGTCAATCTGTTGAAAATGCTCAAAAGCAGACCAAGAAAGATTTGTCCAAGGGTGCACATGAGCAAAAGGACTGCTACTAGGGGGTTGTGCACGATGTCGAAGCTTTCTTTAAGCTTATTTTTTGGATTACAATGCCCAAGTGTTTTTTTTTTTTTTTTTTTTTTTTTTGAATCAAACTATGTGGAAGCTTTGGTTAAGCTTATTTTTTGGAAGCTTTGATATTATCACTTTTTGTATGAATGGTTCAAGTTCTATTTTGCTAATATAAATATACATTTTCAAACAAAAATCTGTGTTATTATCCTATGATTTGTGTTGTCCACTAAAGTTTAGAAAATTTCAATTTCATCCTTAAACTATAGGGTTGTTCTTATTTTGGTCACTCAAGTTTATAAAAACTATGGGGTTGTTCCTATTTTGGTCACTCGCGTTTATAAAATTGCCAATGAATAAACTATGGCCAAGCTGACATGGAAAGTTGCCAGTGACGTGGCGAGCCACGTCAGCTTGCTGTTAATGGCGTTCGTTGGGAGGACTTGATTGAAAGGAAATAAATAGCTTAGGGATGCAATTAAAATTTTTTGAACTTCAGTGACCAAAATAGGAATACCCCCATAGTTTAGGGACTATCTGGGTAGTTTACCCTATTTTTTATACTAAACTATTCTTATCTATATGTGCATTATTGTAAAAGCTTGGCTTGATGTTCAACTTGATATATAGTGTAAAATCTGTGTTTGTATTTCATGGATTTGTTGGTGAAAACCCTAGTCGGGGTAAAAAGACTTTCTTTACACTATCCTTTGTTTTATTGTAATAATGATTATTGTTATATGTATTTATGTTCTAAATTGGTTGTATTATTAGTAAAACATTATTTTGGTAATTTATGGTTATTATTTTGGTACATTCTTGTAAAGTGGTGCTAACCCACTCACTGAGTGACTTAGGTTACTCACCCCTCTTTCCTCTTCCCAGGTTGTTGTAGATAGTAGTGCAGTAGTGTGGCGGCGTGCTGGGCATTTGTTAGCCTTTCATCGTCTATGTTCATTTTCTAGTCTCATGTATGCTTTTTTTATCATAAACATGTTATATATGGCTTGGATCCACTAGTATATTGAAAACTCTATTTGCATGGTTATGTATTTGAACACTTCTTAAACTCTTGTGTATAAGTATTTACTACTATTGTTGTTACTTCCCTGTGTGTCTTTGAATTCCTCTATTTTGTACTTGTGTTTGTTATTATTGATTCCAAGTATGTTGGTCAGCCTTGCGCCTACCCAAGGGTTAAGTGGCAGGGCATTCCTCCTCGGGTTATCGCGGTGGTTGTCTCGTCCCTTGGGCCCGTGGGTTAGACCGTGACAGTTAAGCCAATATTGAGAGACTTAATTGAGCAAATATCATGCTTATCCCAAAGGGTGAATCACTAGAGCATCTAGAGACTTCCATCAGATAAGTATGATCAACTCTATCCTCAAAATCATCTCAAAAATCCTAGCAGCCTAGTTGGCTAAGGTGATTAAGCAGTTGGTTGATAAATCCGTTAGGTTTATAATGGACAATATGGTTATAGTAGAGGAAATCATCTTCAACCTCCAAAAAAGGAGAATACCATGCAACATTTTTAAAGCTGACTTTGCCAAAACTTTTAACACGATCACTAGGATTTTCTCCTAGATCTATTAGAGATAAGAGGTTTTGGCCCACACTGGAAGGGATGAATAAATAGCCTATTATGTACTTCTAAGGCATCAATCCTCATTAATGGTTCCTCAAACAATTACTATAATATCATAGAGGACTAAGACAATGGGACCCTTTCTCCCTTCTGTTTTTTGAGCTTGATGTTGATGTGCTTAGTATAATGTCCTCTCATGCACTTACCTCTTGAACACTCTACAAAATACCTTTAGGAAGACACCAGAAGATGTATTACCTGCAATATGTGGATGATCTCATCATTATATCTGCAGGTGGAAGGGAGGATCTTCATATCAACTAGCTGATTTTACAACTATTCAAAGATATCTCAAGCTTGACCGTTAACTTTGACAAAACCTACCTTTACTCAACTAAAATTTGTCAAGTACCAGACGAGAGAGTGCTTGGAACCCTTAATTGTTCTTTGGGCCTCCTTCCACTAACCTATTTAGGTGTTTCTATTAATGGAAGGTGTCCTAGAAGGCAAGATTGGAAAAAAGGTTATTAGAAGAATCAAAGAGAGATTGTCGTCCTGGAAAGTTAACTTCTTATTTATTAGTGGCAATGTCATGCCCGGGACTGTGGGCCTAGCACGTGACAACCGCAGGGACAACCCGAGGAGGGGCACTCGTGCCACTCAACCCTTGAGTCGCCGCAAGGCTAACAAAACCCTGAATTTTCAGAATCCTGTACAAAAATTCACAAGAAGTATATCCAGGCTATAGAGTACAAATATACACAGAGGAAGCTACACACTCAGCAAAGAATTAAAGGAATTCAAAAGCTAAATAAGACATCACACAACCAAGTTAACCTATAAAGTATAGCGTGCAACAACACTACTAATTTTCAAAACCTAACATTACTAGTAGATCCATGAATGTTATACAATGCAAACATGCCCAGAGGTACAAATATACAAGATTGCAGAAAAAGAAAGATGAACAATATGAGCCATGTACAACACTCTACCAGGTCGCACTGCC
Organism: Dioscorea alata; assembly: GCA_020875875.1. Lineage (NCBI taxonomy): Eukaryota > Viridiplantae > Streptophyta > Magnoliopsida > Dioscoreales > Dioscoreaceae > Dioscorea > Dioscorea alata. Next base: position 22,267,720 of record CM037011.1, read on the forward strand.
TCTAAAATCTGAAATCTAAAAAGGAGGAGAGAGGGTGAGCAACCTAGGTTACTCAGTGAGTGGGTTAGCACATAACTGATAAACTATAAAAACAAGACAGAGAGTTTCCAAAAATGTCATTTTCCACGAATAACACCAAGCAAAAACAAAGTATGAAACTCCAATAATCCACAAACCAAAGTATAGGTTTTTCACAAATATAGACAAAGCCTCGAAGCTTTTCATCAAGTATAGAGAAAATACAAGTACATAAACCACATAAAGAGTATAAATGGCAACACGATCAAATAAAGCTCCCAACACTCTCAAAATAACCAATATGCTAAATATATGAGTTTTAAAATTAGTAAAACATAATACTCTTCATCAAATCCTTTACTTTCCAAATACTCACAAGAGCTCACATTTCAGAGTTACTTTGCAAAGAATATAAAAATACAAAGTTTGCAACGCAAGCAAACCCACAATGGTTTAGAAATTCCTCCAAACATTCACCATTGTTGCAGCTATGTTCAGAGCCGTCAAGATACTCATGCCCTTGATGTTGACCCATCGGTGCACCATTTGGTGTCTCCGGATCCCCAATGACCGTCCAATCAGGGTCTTACACCCCTCCTAAATTAATCGAACAAAGATCAGCCGGTATATCATGTCACCTTAAAAGGCTGGCAACGAAGACCACCTACTACAGTAGGGTACCATCATTTAAACAGTGCAATACATGCTTATCTCAACACAGAGTTCATAACCAGGACAACATTCCAATATCAAGAATCCAAGCCATTCCACGAATACCCATGCTAGATGCATGATAGAATAATCAAAGCCTCATAAATCAATTCAACTCAAATGCAGGAATAATCATAAACACTTTCATTCAAACATCAACATTTTCAATATGAATCAATAAGATAGAAATTCAATTATCAAGCTGATGAATAAGCATGAATAATTCCATCAAATAATAAGGGTTTTCCGATATAAATCCACAGTAAGGAAAGTCTTCCCAAATCGATCAACATATCAATTTAAATATGATAAACCACAAATAAATCTCAAATCAAATAAAGAAGACCTTTGAATCATATTCTATTTAGAAATGTGCAACAAGATAACCCACTTAAACATTGGGGATTTAAAATTCTCGGATACTCTAATCCTCCGTTGGCTCCCATCCTTGAGGCGAGCACTCATCTCTTAGCCAAAGCACACACACACACATTAGCAATAACAAGAATTAAACAAAGCACATCAACAAAAGAAAAGAAACCTTAGGTCACACTAACGTGCAACCCTCAAACGACCCTAAGGTTAGCTTAAAACTGGCTTCTCAGGCTACCAATGAATTTCTAATGGTTTGAGCTTAACTCTAAACCAAAGAAGCCAAAAATAAAAACTAAAGTTCACCGATGATACAATACTGCTATGGTTACCAAGAACTGCTGCAGTAAACCCTTAAACAAGGAAATTTCTTTACAAACATCAACCATAATGAACCACAAGATCAATGGCATTGATGTAAGCCTATAATGACCCAAAATCAAGAAAAAATCTTCGACTTATATCTAGGTTTTAGAAGAATCAAATGCAAAGAAATACGAATAAAATACGGGATACAAACTTAGATCAAAGCTCCTACCGAATTCAAGAGTAAGTGCTGAAGAGAATTGATGCTTTGATCTACTGGAAAAAAGGATTGTCGGAAAATTCCTAAGGGCAAGGTTGCTTAATTGAATGCAAAGAAAAGAAATGAAGAAGAAGAAAGAAAAAGAAAGAAGAAAGCAAGGCAAATCTCGAGTTGCCACAGTACCATGTGCTACAGTATAAAATAAAATCTACATCGCTAGGCTAAAAAGCTACAGTAACTGGCTGGTTATAATAGGAAAACTCAGGCTTATTACTTCAATTATCACCTTCCTACTTACTTATTTGATGTCTATATTTAAACTTCCTATATGGCTTAAGAAATCCATTGATTGTATCATATAGGACTTTCTCTAGGGAGGCCCCGATATAGAGAAACCCAAGTATCAATTTGTTAGCTGGAAAAGGTTGTGTGAACCATTGGAACAAGGAGGATAAGAGATAATCATCTTAAAGGAGTTTAACAATGCCATTTTGGAAGAACGGTGGACTAGCATATCCTAATACATTGCCCAAGTAGTTCAATTTAATTATTTTTCCAATAACCCAAAGAAGGCATCCTTCTTCTGATAGAGTATCCAAAGTTTGCTTAAGGTCTTCCAATGCTATACCCAATACTCATCCATTGGTATGGGGTAATTACTCTTTTTATAGCATGACAATTGTCTTAGGGTTATGCACTAAGAAACCTCTAGCCCCAAGAATACTCCATGATTGATTGCCTCATGGGTTCAATAAAAGATCATATCACGTCATTTATGGCAGCGAACCCTGCATTGGTCCCTCTATTAGAAAAGGTATGTTATCAGCTCAGATCCCCGTCCTTAGAAAGGCTTGTCAGTAGAATATGAAAGTTGAGACCAACGAGCCTTTTATCAGTTTTTTCCTTTTATAAGTTTCTAAATAATGGGGAAAGCTACGATACAAGGGTAACTCTAATCATTCTAAAGAGCTCCTACCTAAGGAAGGTTAATGCGCTCAACAAGCTACCAAAGCCCTCATGTACCCTATGCTACACTATGATCAAAACCGTGAATCATCTCTTTATCCATGGTCGCAACATCAATCTAGAATCACTTTATACTAATTTTAAGATTAGACCAGACTTATAGTTCATTAGCTAACCTCTAAGATGGCTGGTGCAAGGGGTCTTAGTCCTTCACATAGGAAATCATGGTCCTTGCTCATTGAAGCAATTATTTGGTAAATTTCGTTAAGAAAAAATGAGTGTAAATTCAATTTCAAACTTCTATCATTATATTTAATGATTATAAAAAATTAGTCACTTGTTTTTATGTAAGTGTCTGCAGCTCCTAACACCATGGACGGTAGATGAAGGAGTCATCTACTATGGTAAAAAGGAGCATTCAGTTCCCAAGGCCACTTGTGAAGCATGAGCGTGCCCTGGTGATGGCCTAAATGCTACTACCATCTATACTTTAGCTATTCTCGAGTCCTGCACTGCACTCTATATTTTGTTATGCTTTTTTTTATGTAGAGAGGATCTCCTCCAAGTTTGGGTGGGCATTATATATTTACTTTGTATTTTGTTATCTCCCCTTCATGTTATCTTTGTTATCCTGGTTGTGTCTCTTGATTTTTTTTTTTGGTACTGTTTAGACCTTTTAAAACATTTGTAGCTTATCACATTTAAAATTTAAAAAAAAAATCTCTTCCTATTACCTTTCTTCTATTTTGATTCTTGTGGGTTTTTTTAAATAATGTGTGTAAGGAAATGTGATATAAGAGAACACTCATTCATTAGGGCAACAACCCAATAAATAGATACAAGAGTATGTAAGAGTATGTATGAATAGGAAAATACAATGTATATATACATATACATTATACATAAAGGAATATTATTCTAACACTCCCCCTCAAACTAATGGTGGGTCCTAAACTAAGAGTTTGTCAACTATGAACTAAAATTGAGCGATAGTATGTGCCTTAGTGAAAAAATCAGTAAGCTACTGCATAGAGGCAACATACGGAAGAAGAATACTGCAAGCAAGATAATGATGACAAACAAACTGAAGGGAGACCTCAAGATGCTTCGTGCGCTTATGAAACACAATATATAAAAGTGGGGGTAGATGTGGAGACAATAAAGTCCATCAAAATTGAACGCAACCAAAGAACTTCCTTAGCAGTGGATGACATAGCACCATACTCAGCCTCAACAGTGGACTGTTTCTTACTTTTCCAAGAGATAAGTGAATCTCCAAGAAAAATGTAGAAACCCGTAGTAGATCTCCGATTAGTAACATCACCTACCAAATCAGCATCATAGTATGCACACAACTCAAGCGAGGACGTAAGAGAGTGAGTGATAGTGCCACGGAGGTAACGAAGAACCCATAGAAGTACAGCAAAATGAGTAGATTGGGGAGCACTGACAAACTGGCTAAAAATGCGAACAGCATATGCAATATCAAGCTGAGTGATGGTCAAATAAACAAGAGCACTCACAAATGCTCGATAGTAGGTAGGATCAGTCAACAACTCACCATCAGAAGAGGAGAGACGATGATTGATGAACTCCTTATGGGTGTGTAAATTATGCAAATATATAAACATGCAAGTATGCAAGTAATACTATAATTATTCCGTAATACCGCAAGTGTATGAATCGTCAAGTAATACCTCGTGGGTGAGCACAAGGGTTGCATTTCCCAAGGAATAGCAAGAGGCTCCTATTACTTCCTTTCACTTAATTAATAGCCTAATCGTTTATGTTCTTTCTTTAGTTTACTTGTATAACACTATTAAACAATACAATTGAAGACATCGTTAAGCACACTTGGAAAGAGTTGAGAGTATGTACAATAGTTATCTTGATTATTAATTATGATAGGCATTAAGTGTCAATTTGTGTTTTAGGATCGAACCAGGGGAATTCAAAGGCCTTCTAGCCCCCAAAAACCCATGGTGACTAGGCCTAAATCACTAGGAACTTAAGATGGAATCTCTTCCCCTCCAGTCTCCTATGTTTGCCTTAAGTATGGGAATCCCATGAGAAGAGACCAATCGAACACTAAGCCTAAGCGCAATCAATCCCTAATCCGGAAACCTAGCTATGCCTAACCTCTTACAACATACATAGGTCTATCATGGCACGAGCGTCCTCAACATGGGGGCATAACCTCCTCATCCACATCAACAATAATAATTAATTAAGAACATGTAATGATTACGAAATCTAGAACGATATATATTAATCAATTAAGATTCATAAATAATAACTGAGGGACCTAAACATACAATTTCTCTCGAATAAGGTTCTTATGGATCACAAAAAGCAAACATCAAAGCACAAGAATGCCACAAGACCAAATAAGAATAAATAAGTATTCAATGTATTCCTTGACTAACTCCCTCCAATAGTTCTTTGAAGGTTGTAGATTAGAGGATCCCAAGATTGTCTGGATGACGTATGAAGATGCATGTCATATGTGATCCTCTCTGATGATGCTCATTAATGTATGCTTAAGAAATCCGCCGGAATTCACTAGAATATGGAAGAAACCCCATCTCCCGCCGCTCAAATCTCCAAAAATCCAGCCGCCCTACCTTACTGAGCAAAAGAGTCTCCCCGATTTCAGAGAAACCTAGAGTTTTTATAGAGTCAAGTTCTGCCACGACCTCACCACGGGCGTTGTGATACCCATGGCGAGTAAGTTATTGCTTGGGCTCTAAGTCAAGTCCTCGCACGGTCTCTGGGCGTTATGTGTCTTGATAACGGTCGTGATGGTGTTCATAACAGCTGTTGTGAGGCTGGTGTGGCTTCTGTGTTGCTTCTAGTGGTTCCATGCTGCCACGACTTGATCACAGCAGTGGTAAGTATAGATAACGGGGGTGGTAAGTTTCCATAACGCCTGTTATGAGTCGTTGTATAGCCTTGATTCAATAACTTGCTTCATCTTTCTTCAAAACACCCCCCAAATTCACTTCTTTTTTTCCATAAGCAGAAATAAGGATCGTTGTGAACAAAAGAATAAAATTTCATACTAATGAGATGCTAAACAGGTAAAATTTCATGCTAAATACAGTGTAAATGATATAGAAAATATGATCAATATAGCACTTATCAATGATGCAACTCAATAGGAGTAGAGGTAGTATGGAGATCAATGATGCTAGCTCATCAAAAAATATCAAAAATGTACTTTTGTTGAGATACCAAGTAACCTCGGCGAGAATAAACGACCTCAAGACCTAGAAATTAATGAAGAGGTCCAAGGTCTTTCATCTGAAACTTGGTGTGTAACTTCTGTTTCAGAGAAAGAATAGTATCAGCATCATCACCAGAAATGACTATATCATTAACATAAAGAAGAAAAATAGTGATACCTCAATGAGTCTGCCTAGTGAAAAGAACATAATCATGAGAGCTCTTGATGAAAGCAAGAGCAAGAACTATACTACGAAAACGCTCAAACCAGGCGCGAGGAGCCTGTTTGAGTCCATAAATAGCCCGATGAAGATGATAGATATGCTAAGGAGTATGAGAGAAACCAGGAGAATGAGTCATATAAACAACCTCAGAAAGATAAACTCACTGACAGCTAATAGGAGTAACACTAGAAGGTAGTGGAACAAGCTCCCATGTATGCATGCGCTAAAGGACATCGAGTTCCTCTGTCATAGCCTGTTGCCAACAAGGATGACTCACAACCTCACGATAAGACTGCGGCTTAGAATGGGAGTGAACAGTAGTAAGGAAGGCTTGGAACTCTTGGGAGTAAGTAAAGAAAAAAGAAAGTGCATACCGGCAAGAAGACTATGAATGTGGTCTGGGTAACAATGGGAGGCATCAGAAGCATCTTCAAGAGAAGATGGGCCGGTGAAGAGAGGAGGCGAATCACCAGAACCATCAATGCACCCTAAGGAAGGAGGAATAGAAGAAGTATCAGTGGAGACTATGGAAGAAGGCACAAAATTAGTAGTAATGGTGGAAACCAGAATAATGACTGAAGGGAGGGAAGAGGATGCACTAGAGGAAGACTAAAGAAAAGAAAGATTCAGAGAAGTTGAAGAAAAGTAAAGTGTGCCTTCAAGAAAAATTACATGACTGAAAATAAGAAGACGGTGAGATAGAGGATCATAGCAGCGATATCCCTTGTGTTCAAAGCTATAGCCTATAAAAAAAGCACATGGCTGAATGAGGAAAGAGTTTGGTTCACTAAACAGCAAGCAAAAGGACAAAACAAGTATAACTAAAAGTCTGAAGGTAACCTTAAGAGGGTGATTAAGAGTAAAGACGCTCGTAGGGAGTGACATCAGAAAGAATGGGGAAAGGAGTTCTATTGATGAGATAGACTGAGGTAAGAATGGCCTCAGCCCAAAGGTTTAAGGGATAATAGAAGAAAAAAAAAGGGCATGAGTAGTTTCCAAGATGGGATGATTCTTGCGCTCAATAACACTGTTTGAGCAGGTGTGTAAGGACATGATTGCTAAGCCAGAGTGTCATAAGTAGATAGTAACTCTCGAAAAGATGTAGAGAGATACTCAGGTGCCCCATTAGAGCAAAAGACCTTAATGCGTTTAACAAACTAAGTATATACCATTTGTGCAAATTGAAAACAAATGGCAAAAACCTCAGATGGATAATGAAGCATGTAAAGTCAGGTATAACGAGAGAAATCATCAATAAAGCTGATGTATTAGGAGAAACCACCAAGAGATGAGAGTGGGGCAATACCCCAAACATCTGAGTGAACAAGCTCAAAAGAAGATTTTGAAAGAGAATCACGGGAGAAGAAGGGAAGAGTTGTATGCTTAGCTAGCTTACAACCCATACATGGAGGTAAAGAAGTAATAGAAACATAACCAAGACTACTTAAAGTAGTTAAAAGTTTCAACCGAGCACTAGACAAGTGACCAAAATGATTATGCCAACGATCAAGAGAACACACAGATGCAACAATGGCAAAAGAGTGAAGAGCTGGAAGCTGAAGATGGTCTAAGTGATAAAGTTCGCCAACTTTGCGCCCAGTCCCAACCCTTTTACATGAAATATGATCTTGCACAAAACAAGCAAAAGAAGAAAAGGTAACTGTAAAACCATGATCAATGAGTTGGCTAACCAAGATAAGGTTGAGAGCTAAGCCAAAAACATGATGGGCATCAAGAATATCAAATGAAGTGAACTAAATACAGGTGCACTACGTAACATTGTGAATGCTCCGATCAACGCTGGCAAATGGGAAAGGTGTGGAGATAGAAACTAGACTAAAGGTATCTGCAGTCATATGATGAGTGGTACTAGAATCTAAAACCCACTAGGAGAAAAGCATACTAAAGGCAACAGACATAATAGAGGAAGACATATTAGAGACAGTAGACATAACAAAGGAAGTACTGGATTGCTTACCATGTTGCATGGCATGGATCTACTTAGTAAGCTAAGCAACCTCAAAAAGTATATCAGCAAAAAATTAGGAGCTAAGATAGAAGAAGAAGAAGAAGAAGAAGAAGAAGAAGAAGAAGAGGCATAGGAAAGGACTGGTACCCATGCCGTTGCTGAATCTTAGGACACTAACGCTTCATATGTCCAAAACGCTTACAGTAATGGCACATGACCATAGATCCTGGAGATATATATATATATACATAAAGTTATAGGAATGCGTGAGCCACTTAGGTTGTCTGTTACTTGTTTTGGTTGAGAAGTCAAGGACTTGAATTCACGGACAACCTGTTATATCCAAAATGCCTTGGAAGGTAAATTCACATAAATCAAGTGGTAGTAAGGCCTTAGGACTTGAATTCAATGAAAAAGCCTTGAATTCATGGAGCTTTGTTGCAAGGGAAAACTCCTTAGGACTTGAACTCAATGGAAAGTCCTGAAAATCATGGGGATTTGTTGTGAGAGAACATCCAGCTACCTTTTGATTCTTGCAACATAAAAGTGCTTCTATCCATCTCACTGACTTCATCATCTTGCTAACATGATGTGCTTCTACTTTTTTTTTAGTAAAAATGGAACTGAAGAACAGAAAGGTGTTGGATATTGCCAACATGATGTGCTTCTACTTTTTTTTAGTAAAAATGGAACTGAAGAACAGAAAGGTGTTGGATATTGGAAAAAAGGCTATCACTAATAGCAATGGTGGCCCTGTGTTGAGACATCACCAACGGATTCTAGATCAATCCTCTGAAAATTGTTATGGAAAATTGATAAGTGCTTGTGTTATAGTAACGCAAAGCGTTATTATCTTACAATGAGCATCTCTTTTATCAGATTTTATTACTAAATTGTGTGCATTTGTGTGCTTTTATGCATTGTAGGTTTGTGGAGCTAATTTGAAGAAGAAGAACAAAGTTAGATTGTGTTTGCCGTTATTGGGGAGTTTTCGGACCAACCAAGGAACAAGGCACGAGCCTAGATTTGTGAGTGTGTGCCAACCTCCTTTGGAGGGGCACAAGGGCAGTCACACTCATAATAAGTCTAACTCATGTAGCTTAGGAGAACTTCACCAATAAGGAGATTTGAAGCAATCGGCACGATCTACCATTGATTATGTGCCCAATTCAATGGCCTCGATGAAGAACAACGAATTCGGGAACGTTTCGGCAAGAGTACTGCAGCAGCACTGTATCAAGTTATTGTAGCAAGTTACTGTTCACTGTATGCCAAAATTCAGCAAACAGAGACTTCACACGGGCGTGTGGAAATTCCACACGGTCGTGTGAAATCCCGATTCAGCCGATTTTAAGCCGCGACTCAACGTTATAAAATCCCGTTTTGGAAACTTTTTTAACATCTTTTTGCCAATCTTTTCTCCCAACTTCTGGAGGGTTGCGGCTAGGGTTTCGGAGAGGACTTTGTGGAGATTTGGAGTGCGTCATCGGCATCATCATCGACGTCCAGCGGCCGCACAAGACCACGGCCACACTATACGCAAGGGGGTTTTCATCTATGCTTTCAATTTGTTTTCACTTTCATAGTTTGATGGATTTGTATAGCTCCATGAGGAGCTAAACCCCTTGTGGGTATTCGGACTTGTAAACCCTAGGATTATTATGTTTCTTTGAAATTGTTATTATGCTTTTCCATTATTGATGAATAAAATTGAGTTTCAATCTTAATTGCATCTTGTACTTGTTTTCCCTTAGCTGTGACACTAGGGTTGAGAACAATCTAGGTTATCCTTTGGAGGTGTGACAACTCCTATAGGGTTAGACTACTTAGGATTGAAGAGGGTCGAGAGGGTGAGTCGTGAGCTAGCGAAACGTCCCCTTTCCCCTCCGGTGTGATTCTCCCTACCTCCGTGTTCCATGATTTCTTAGCGGTCGAGATAGAGTGAAGTGCTAGGAGATAAACTCCCCTGGGGTTTAGTTGCGCGAGCAACAGAGTGAAGGGTTGAAGTGAATCTTAGTGTTGGGGCTTAATTTAGACTAGGGTTCTTCCACCTGGACCAAAGGGTTAGAGCTATACATAGGAACAGGGTCTATCACTAGGAATCCCTAGAACATAAAGCAATTCCACACAGTGTAAGGCTTAGGAAGACGAACTCTCCTAGGGCTTAGTTAACAGGTCAACAAGAGTCAAGGGTCGTAGTGAAACCTAATGCCGGGGCATAGTATCGGGGTTAGTCACGGTTGACCTTAGGTTTGGGATCGTGTGTTTAAGGATTTCCTCGACTCAATAAACATCAATAGGAGAGTATAATAGCATTGTCTTGCACTAGAAGCATAAGTCCTAGGGGTAGCTTATCCGGGTACCCAACTTCACTCATCGATTGTCTTTCTCTATTTACTCTTACTTGCACTCTCTTACCTTCCATATTTCTATTCTATTTCTTGCTCTATATAATTGCTTTTACACTCACTCATTGATTCTCTTCACACTTATCGCACACAGCATAGCTAAGTAGCGATTACTTGTGTCTTTAATCCCTATTCCCTGAGGATTCGACAACCCTCTCACCAGGGTATATTATTACTTCGACAAACCCGTGCACTTGCAGGATACACGCAAGGGGTCGTGTCAAAAATCCTCTTATGCTGATGGTGGGTCCCATGAAGAAATATGTAGAAACAGCGATCGAGCAGCTACGGCGATGACGTGTGGTGTGCTCAAGAGAGGGTATGGGAAAGATGAACAATGCGACGGCAAAGAACCATTGGCGGCCAGGAGATTTTTTTTTTTTTTTTTTTTTGAGATGTTATTGTCAGTGAAGAAGGAAAACATAAGCTTGAAATCCAATAAGAATCCGGTGAAATCCGGCGAAGTAACGACAAAGGTTTGAAAGATTCGCCGAAATAAAGATAAATCGGGCTAGGTGAAGAGATGGCTAGAGTTTATTAAAAAAATTGCCCAAAAAATCTTCTTTGATACCATGTAATAAAATGTGAGAGAAGAGAACACTCATTCATTAGGGCAACACCCCAATAAATAGATACAAGAGTATGTAAGAGTATGTATGCACATAAAAATACAACGTGCATGTATGTATATATGTATGTATGTATGTATGTATATATATATATATATAAAGGTATATTACTCTAACAATGTGAATGGTTCGCTTCTCTCAATAAATATAGTTTTCAATATATCTGAAATACGTCTGTAGAGAACATTTAGGGGTCGTTTGGTTCGCAATAATGATATATTACCACGGTAATGAGATTACCATGGCAATAAGGTCGGGAATGTTATATGTCTGGGAATATTATGGTAATGTGAGATTACCATGTTTAGTTGAGAATTTATATTACTGGTAATATTTCATTACCATGTTTGGTTAGTCATTGTAATTATCTCAGTAATGTCAAATTTACTAAAATACCCCTATATATAAAATTTTGAAAATTTTGATTTAAAATATTTAGATAAATAAATAATTAAATTATAATATCAAAAATTATTTTTTTACAATGTTTTAAAATACCTTTGTATTGACCAAAATACCCCTACATATAAAATTTTGAAAATTTTATTTAAAGGATTATTTTTTTGCGTATTTTTTAAAATACCTTTGTATTTACCAAAATACCCCTACATATAAAATTTTGAAAAACTTAATTAAAAGTATTTAGATAATTAAATAATTAAATTGTAATATCAAAAATAATGAGGGAAAATAAAAACTAAGGTTTTGATAATGAGTATAATATGTAATTAGATTAAATGAGTGGGGCATAATTGGAAAAAAATATTATACATTACAACCAACTTGGTAATATGAATGGACACTATTTTGGTGGTAATCACATTACCACCTTATTTGGTCATATTTCACTATTTATAATTTCACATTGCTATCAACATTATCACTGCTACAATAGCCAAACATGGTAATCTGAACACAGTACCACCTGATTCCCTGTAATGTTTTCACATTACTGCGAACCAAACACCCCTTAATGGTTTCTTGGATTGAGTTTATTAAGCATTTGGAAATTAAATGCTCCGTATATAGTATTTGGTGGGGGCTCCCATTATATTTAAATTGAGATGGCCGTTGTGTTGCATAAACTTGCAAATATTTTTTCTATTTTTTTAATCTATGCCTATAAATACATGTTCATCCGGGAAAAAAAAAACATTCTTCTATATTTCTCCACCTTCTTTCAATCTTCCACTTTTGATAAAAATACACTTTTTTTCAACCAAATATACAAAATTTCCAAAATCTCCATACTCTTTCTTAATGAAAAGACATATAATTTTTAAAATATTTTTTATAATGTATTTTAAAAATATTACCTAATTATTTTAGTAAATAATAAAATATTTTTGTTAAATAAATATATTTATTATGAAATGTATATTGTGAATAATGAATTGATAAGGTGATATGACATTAAACTATTGGCTAGTTTAACCATCTTTAGTTCGGTTCACCAAATTAATTCAATTTAAAGCAAGTTAACTAATTTAGTTTAAACCTAATTGTGATAAGCTTACCTAAAATGTAAGTTTTTAAAAAGAAAAAAATAAATGAACCACCCAAAATAAATTAAAATGAAAACAAGTGTGAATAAAAAGAGGTAGAACTTGAGTGGAAGGACAAAAAAAAAATCATTCCAATCCACCAAAGATGGTTAAGTGACCCTATAGCAAATAGAGAAGTATAAGGAATTAGCACTCGAGTAAAGTAAAATATAAGATTTTGATTCAATCAAAATGACTAAAAATGGTTAGTTAACCATCCAATGGAAAGAAAAGAGACCAAAAAAAATGAGAAAGTGATAGGGACTAAAGTCATGTACTGTATGTAAGTATACATGTTAGTCAAGTAATATAAAGTGTTGTGAAGCAGGGATGTCAATTCGCAGGGAACTAGAAAACACTAGTACTAACTCTAAACTTGATAGTTAATCTAATCAAAGAAGTGGAGTGTATATATTTGAAGTAAAAGCTAAGAACTAGAAACACAAATAGAAAATACGACAAAAAAAATATAATGAAAGGATGTTTGGGCATAAACTACCTCCAGGGTTTGTTAAGTCCTAGACAGTGGTTGCCCAAAATCTCGCAATCTTGTTAAACTGGGAGAGTTCCTAGTACATACTACTACCTTTCTTAAGGTGAATAGTAACTGGTCCCATAAGGCACTAATACAGAATACCCTATAACCGCAATACACTCTATGAACTCTTTTTAGATAAAACTCAAATGCAAAGGATTAGGCAATTCTACTCTTGAAGCAATTGTCCGTAATCACATATGAAATAAAAATCGGAATCTCTTCTTGAAGGTTACACCCTACGATTGCATTACTCATAAAATCCTATGTTAACTAACTCGAAAGGATCACGGAATAAGAAATTTTAACTCCAAAGTGCCCTATTTATAGGCAAACTCTTGATCCCCTTCAATTGCGGTGTATCTATACTAGGTGGATCATTCGAGTCATAAAAAAAAATAATAATACATCACTCATGAATTCTCGACTTTTGCTACCAAAGAATCCAAGAAAATTAAAACGCACAATTGAAGTCAACAACAATAGATTACAATTAATCAATCAACATAAAGCATTCAAAGTCTACAACCAATGTCAATTAAAGTATAAAACCTACGTTCCATCTATGCCCAAACACCAAGAAGTCTGTTCTCCATTAGAGGAGAACACTCATATAATCCAATAGCGGTGAGAGAAATAAATGAAAACATGGAAACCCCTTTTTCTCTCTTCACCGCCTTGGGGTGCTGATGAACTTCCCATCTATCTTCCACAAATGCCGTCAAGAATGATCCTTGATGTCTCCAATGGTGCACTGGATGTTGGATAAACTTTTCCCCCTTGCTGGATTGCTTGAGAAACCTCTAAGAATCTCTTCCTTTTTCTTCCTTTACTTGCCCATCAAAAGATTCTTCAAAACCCCTCAATAAAGTCTTTTATACCTAACCAATTACAGGCTACTTATCGCCGTAAGAACAAGGCTGTAAGGAGCTAGAGATGATGGACTGCGTGCCTTGTTGACATCTTACGGTCGTAAGCTCCGCCTATATGGTCTTCTGTCCTGGTGTTATGGTTCAGCTTATTCTTGTAAGTGTTGTGTTGTAAACTCCTTTGGATGGCATTTGCAATCTTCTTTACGGGTGTATTCTACTCCCGATAAGCTTTTTTGGATGGCCTTTACAGTCCAACTTACAAGCATAAATCTTGCCCATAAGTCCCTCTGTCTTGCAGTTACACTCCTTACTATCATAAGTATGCCTGAAAAGTTCTCTAAATCAGGCTTATAGCCGCAAGTCTGGCTGTAAATGGACCATAAGGTGTCTTATCTTACATGTTCTCATGTTGTAGGTGTCAAGAGAGCTTTATCTTCTATATTTTTGGCTCAACATTATTTATTTTGGCTCACTCCTCTCATTATGCACTACCAGTCACCTAAAATCACATTTTACACCATATTAAATATCGTCTTTCAAATAAACACTATAATACATACCAATTATGTATGTAAAATAGTATAAAATATTTTCAATTATACATTTATGAGAGAGCTTTTAGAAAATAACATACAAAAAGTTGTCCATATTTTACTCTATCAAACCCAAGGCATAAGAATATTTATCACAAAATCCCTCGAACAAAAGTCACATCCTCCCCTTCAAATCCCACCACAGCATATAAATAAATAAATAAAAATATGATTCACGGTTTTTTTTTTTTTTTTTTAACAACGCTAAAGATTATTATTTATTTTTGTTTCATTTGAATTTTTTTTCAAATTATTTGTATTTTTAAAAGTTCTATAAATATTAATTATTATTTTTCATATTTAAAAATGGATATATACATTAATAAGAATAAATTACTATAATGAAAATCAAAATATCAAATTATAAAATTGTTTATAGATTTTAAATGCTTTAATCATGATTTTTATATTTATATAAATCTCAAATATAACAATTAATACCAACCAGAGAAGTGACAGTTTTGGGGACAAGCAACAAATGAAGAAATAAAATGAAACTTAGCTAATAATCATAGGCAAATAAAACCAGTTCAGCAGCCAATAAGAAATCGCCACGTCATACAATCAACGTCACCAAGCCATGATAGAACAAGACGCCATTGGCGTCGGAGCAAGAGACCAGCGCAAGGAATGAGAGGCGGAGCTCGTGCCCTCTTGGCACTGGCCACTCTCGCCACCGCCCTCCTCCTCGTCTCCGGCGATCCCCAGGTCAATCTCTCCCTTCCCTTCTCTTTCTCTATCCCTCTCTGTCCCTTTTGAGATCTCTTTGATCAATCCCTTCTTCCTCTTTTCAGGCGAGTTGCAGCAAATCCTGTGTCGCCATGAACTGCAATTGTGAGTTGAGCTTTTTTTCTTTTCTATCAATTAATTTCTTTGATTAATGTTGTTTTTTTGGGGGCTTTGTGAAGCTATGGGGATCAGATATGGGAAGTTTTGTGGGGTGGGATGGACGGGTTGTGCTGGGGAGAAGCCATGTGATGAACTGGATGCTTGTTGTAAGATCCATGACGAATGTGTTGAGAAAAAAGGTATGATCCATTGAATCCATTAATTTTGATTTATATGATTGGGGTTATGTGTGTTTATGGTGGAGTTCTTATTGTTGATTTTGTGTTTGAGTTCTGGAAATTGGAGTGTAAAGAAGAGAAAGATTTAGCATGATTTGTTTCATTTGTTTTATGTATTCAGTGAATAGTTTCGTGATTTTGACATTAGCTTGGTCGTCGATTATTTGGTGCAAAGATGTGAGCTTTGGTGCTTGTTTGTTAAGGAAAGTATGAAAAAGTTGGGATTTTTATGGGAATTCGGCAGAATGCATTACTTGTTGGTGGTTATATGTTTGATATTAGAATTTTGGTTGATTTTGTTTGTAGACTATTTATTTGATTGGAAGATGTAATCTTTTTGGTAGTTTGTCAATGAAAATACAGGAAGATGGAATTTCATTGATAACTTTGTTTTTGTTTAGAGACTGTTTATCTGATGTAAAGATGTGACCTTTTGTGCTAGTTTATCAAATAAAGTACAAAAAGACGAAATTTTGGAAAGGAATTTGGTCATATGCATTATCGATTGGTAATTTACGCTTACAATATTATAATATGGATTCTTGTCTGTGTAGGGTACTTGCTTGATACAGAGATGTGATCTTTTTGTTGGTTTATCAATTAAAATACGAGAAGATGGAATTTCCCTGAGATACCCGTTTTTATCTTGCATTGTCTTGCTTTAATCCATTATAATTGTGCTTTATGAGGTTCCTCTCTTTAGATTTAATGCTAAAGCTCACATGCAGAATAATGAAGTTCACCCTGTGACCCTACTTCAGTTTCTGTAATTTTACAGTAGCTATATGATTATTCTCATCTAAATTTCATCATTTGAAGCTGCTTGATGATTACTTTCTGTGTGACAAGGCAATCTTCAACCAATTTTGGGCCGGATCCATACCATAATTTGAGTTTCTGTAATATTCACAGCCATGCATTTATCAGAAGAGTACACAATTTTTAAACTGTTAATTTCATCTTCCATTTATTTAGCTTTAGGAATCAGATATGAAATTTTGTTATGAGGAACCTACCCTGCTTTATTATCAAAATTGTTATACATGTTATCATTCCCGGAAGTATCGATTATTTTTTGCTTGGAATTCTATCCTATTGAATTATGTATTGAAAACATTTATTCATCTGTTTTAAACACTGAACTAGTTTGTTGGCCAAATTAGTACCTACCATTCTGTGGTATTAAAAGTCGAGCAGGATCAAATTAGTCAGTATGCATTTATTGAGTTGGCTTCACTAATTTCTTGTCAATTAATCAATTTCCAGATAATTGGCGGTATTGATAAGCTAGAGTTATGTTGAAATTCTTTCTCTATCCTGCCACCAATGTTTTCTTGTTGAACCGAAAGTGATTCAACACTTATAGTATGATAAGCATCAATGAATCTATACCATTTTCTGTTGATGTTGAAAACTTTGCAGGGATGATGAGCGTAAAATGCCACGAGAAATTCAAGAACTGCATCAAAAGAGTGAAGAAATCCGGGAAAGTTGGATTCTCCAAAGAGTGTCCTTTTGAAGTAGCAATGCCTACAATGATCCAAGGTATGGACATGGCCATATTATTCAGCCAATTTGGTGGCCCAAATGATGAACTATGATTCTGCAATTGATGTATGCTGTCAAAAAAACTATACATTCTGTAGTTCAACAAAAAGAAATTTATGATTCTTTAACAATGTTCATGATTTTTCTGTAAAGAAAGATTCAGTAGCATCAAATTAGAATTTCTTGGAAATTCAGAAGATGTTAAATGAAAGATTCATCATGTACTTTGATTGGTTGGCAATTCTCTGTAAGCCAGGAAACAATGGTCATAGTTTTTCTTTTAAAATGTGGTTTATTGGCAGCAAATTGAAGGTTCTTGGAAAGTTGGAAGATGATAAATATAAAATTTATTTACTTTTTTTTTATTGGTTGCCAAATTTGGTTTGAGATTTGAAACAAAATTGCTCTTTTGGCAGCATTTATTATCAGGTTTCTCATGTTATGCATTTATTAATATAGATAATTAGATTGGGCTTTTTTCTGAATATACCTCCCTGAAATTTTATTTTTTACAGAAATTTTTTACCAATTTACATGAGAAAAAAAATGATATAATTATATCAAAACTAAGAATACCTATAAAATCATAGAAAAATCATTATCTATTGCATATCATTGAACAAGATTAAATATTAATTCCAATAATTATTTTTTTTTTTCAAATGTGACAAATGCATATACAGTAAAAAAAATGTATGCATATAAATAAGAAATTTGATTATTCAATCTATGCGGTCTCATCTAGTCACACGGGATTTGGGCGATGCTTATAACAGAAAACCCATTATTATCACTGTACAGCACAGTCAATACTGTTTAACTATCAACCCTTTTGCAATTATCAAATCAATTATAAATAAGAATAGCTTTCAATTTTTTTAATGAAACCAAATTTGTGGGAACTTTGTGGTCCTTGAGATCCCTGGTGTTATCATATGCTGAATCTCAACCGTCCAAACTCCCTCATGGACATTGGGGAAATCGTAGCCGTGCAGATCTATTATGACTGACACGTGTACGTCTCTGACAGCTAATCATCAAATAGTCTGGTACTTGAAACCGGATGCGACCTGCGATAGCCGGTGGCTAAAGAACACTATAAAAGGCTTCAGTTTCTCCTCGCTTTTCCCTCCCTATTTTTCTCTCTTTTTTCTCTCCGATTTCTTTGTTACTATTTTTTTATCTCAATGATCTGCCTCCAAAACTCCACAAAATCAAATAAATTAATGGGAAAAAAATCCAATCCCATCGATTTGCTCGGAAATTCATGCAATTTCATGTCCATCAAGTAATTTCTGAGAAAAGTTTAGTGTTTTTTTTTTTATGTTCTTTAGATTTTTAGGTTTCTTTTTTAGATCCTCTTCAGATCCATGAATCCTTGTTGTTTCTGTTGAAAAGTTGTGATCTTGATGAAGTTTGAGAAGTTTCCATGCATAAATGTGAGACTTTTGATGCCTTGGATTGTTGGGTATTTGGTAGGAAGTCAATAACTTTTTAGGATTTACTTGAATGTGGAATGTGGGTCTTCTTTCTCTATTTGGAGTGGTTGGTGAGAGTTGAGAGTTGGAGGAATTTATTTTCAATCATAGAGCACTGTGAATTTTATCCATGAGAAGAAGCATTTGAGCAAGTTTATTGGATTGAGGGTTTTGTAGATCTAATTAGTAGTTTGGAGGATTGTTTCATTGAAGGTAGTTTCCAAAATTGTGAGATATTGCCTTCAAGGTGTTTGTATTAATGCCGATGCCTATTTTAGAAGAAGGTGGTGGTGGTGGTGGTGGTGGCGGTGGTTTGGGTAGCAAGGAGGCTGAGTCTATAGATGTTGTGAATCCGGTGAACAACGGGAAACCACCAAGGCACGTTCCGATGATTCGGCATCTGTAATGAATGCTCCTTTAGTCCCACATCGGCTATGAGATGGAGTCCATGTGTGCATATAAGTGGTGGGCATCCTTCACTAACAGGCCGGTCTTTTGGTGACACGCTCTCCTCACCACTTGTATGCATTACATTGGTGCTTTCGTTGAGAGTCGATGTGGGGCACGATACGTGGGTCCGGACGGGAGGGGCTGACCACAGAGGGTTCTGACCAGGGAGGGTTCTGACCAGGAGAACATGGACACCTGAGTAAAGTGCCCTGAGTTAAGTGCTGTGAGTAAAGCGCCCAGATTATCTGGACTGACGGGGACGTCAGTCTTTGATCGGTGGGGTATTGTAATGAATGCTCCTTTAGTCCCACATCGGCTATGAGATGGAGTCCATGTGTGCATATAAGTGGTGGGCATCCTTCACTAACAGGCCGGTCTTTTGGTGACACGCTCTCCTCACCACTTGTATGCATTACATTGGTGCTTTCGTTGAGAGTCGATGTGGGGCACGATACGTGGGTCCGGACGGGAGGGGCTGACCACAGAGGGTTCTGACCAGGGAGGGTTCTGACCAGGAGAACATGGACACCTGAGTAAAGTGCCCTGAGTTAAGTGCTGTGAGTAAAGCGCCCAGATTATCTGGACTGACGGGGACGTCAGTCTTTGATCGGTGGGGTATTGTAATGAATGCTCCTTTAGTCCCACATCGGCTATGAGATGGAGTCCATGTGTGCATATAAGTGGTGGGCATCCTTCACTAACAGGCCGGTCTTTTGGTGACACGCTCTCCTCACCACTTGTATGCATTACAGCATCCCGGGAGCACAGCTAGACTTGGTGGTTCGGCTGAATTGGTATGTTGTTTCTTGTGAGTTGTTCTATTGATGCATCATTCATTGAAACGATGTATGAGTAGATTACTTGATTGGTTTTATTGTAGGATTTGGATATTGGGAGTTTGGGCTTGAGGTCCCCATCTGATGTGATTCCTGGGTTCTTACCGGTGTTTCGATCAGGAAGCTGTGTGGAGATCGGCCCAAAACCAAACATGGAAGATGAACATATATGCATTGATAACCTTGTTGATCATCTTGGAGGTGTTGCTTGTTTTCCTTCCCCGGGGGCTTTCTATGGGGTGAGTTTGTGATCATGGCTTGTTATGCCGACTTTATAGATGATTGTAAAGAAGTATATATTGAGCAGGTATTTGATGGCCATGGTGGCACAGATGCTGCATCATTTGTGCAAGAGAACCTTCTCCGGTTCATAATTGAGGACACACACTTCCCGAATTATGTTGGTAAGGCCATTAAGAGTGCATTCATGAAGATTGATCATGCAATCGCCGATTCCCTTTCGATTGATAAGTCCTCAGGCACCACAGCTCTGACTGCCCTTATTTTTGGAAGGTTTGTCTTCATCCCTGCTGTTTGAATTTTAATGAACTCTTAATTTATGTGTGTATCAACTCAGGACTCTGCACATTGCCAATGCTGGTGACTGCCGGGCAGTGTTAGGTAAGCGAGGGCGGGCGGTTGAGCTATCAAGAGACCACAAACCAAATTGCCACGGCGAAAGGCTTAGAATTGAGAGGTTGGGAGGCATGGTCTATGATGGATATCTAAATGGGCAGCTTTCAGTGGCAAGAGCTCTTGGTGATTGGCACATGAAGGGTCCTAGAGGCTCTGTTAGCCCATTGAGTGCTGAACCAGAGCTACAAGAGACAACACTATCAGAGGAGGATGAGTTCTTGATCATCGGCTGCGACGGCCTTTGGGACGTCATGAGCAGCCAATGTGCTGTGACAATAGTCAGGAAAGGGCTCATAGCACACAATGATCCTCAGAAATGCGCAAGAGAGCTTGTGCAAGAGGCTTTAAGAAGAAATACATGTGATAATTTAACTGTTGTGGTTGTATGTTTTTCCACTGAACCTCCTCCTCGGATCGAGATCACAAGGCCTCGAGTCCGGAGAAGTATATCTTTGGAGGGACTGAACTTCCTTCAGGGTGTTCTCGATACCGTATGAAGGAGATGAGTTGCCAACATTTTCCAAGTTCTGCTTCTTGTGTACAGATTGTATGTATGATGCATGTGTTTCAATGTATTTTCAGTTGTGGAATAATGGTGCTAGGTGTTTCATATTAGTTGATGTTTAGGATAACTTTTGTAAATTTGTAATCCAATTATTTGTCAATGAATAATTATCTGTACCATAGATTTTGGCAGATATCTATTATTAAAGCTTTTTTAAACACAGGCTGTGAACATCAAGAGATAAGACAGCTATTTAAATTAAGCTATTGTTATGTTCCTTCAGAGAATCAATGTGCATTTTCATTTGCAGTTTCCTTGTGCTTGTTTAATTTTCCGTCCAAAAGCCAAAGATTTTTTTATAAAAGTAATATCTCAACACTTTTGGGCTTTTACCTTGCATGAATTAGGCCCTCTCTGAACATGAACACTTAAGGATTAGTTTGGTCAAAAGCTAAAGATTTTCAATGCATGAGTTGAATGAGCTCAGCTTGAAATGTGGAAGTTTCATTTTCCTTTCTATATATATTTTAAATTCATAAAAGACTTAAAAACTGCAAGGAATCTGAAAACACAACCAAACTGATTTAGATAGGAATTTTTATGTTTTTCATGTTTTAATTTTTTTTGGTTTTCATTTTTCAAAGTTTATCTAATTTTCATGTAAAACACAACTAAATTGATTAATGCATAGATTTTATTATTGACTTGGATTTTGATTTAAACAAAAAATAAAGGTATTTAGCAAACTGAGACATAAGCTTAGATAACATACTTAATCAAATTTCCATGACTTGTGTGTGTCCCAAGAGAATTTAATCTTTGAAATTTTATATATTACATGTTTGTCAAAGGCAATTTAAAAAAATAAAAAAAAAACAAGAAAATGCACACAAAACACACATTATACATAAAGAGG
The DNA here is from genome assembly GCA_020875875.1 of Dioscorea alata. NCBI lineage: Eukaryota > Viridiplantae > Streptophyta > Magnoliopsida > Dioscoreales > Dioscoreaceae > Dioscorea > Dioscorea alata. Next base: position 22,289,748 of record CM037011.1, read on the forward strand.
AATTTCACATGTAATTTCAATGCTCTGTTAAGGTTTTTACACAAAACTTCAAACACTCCAAAGAGATACATACTATATAAATAGAAAAGAATACATTGGCAGGGTAAAGAGCAAATATGACAAAGAAAAGCTGCAGGATTTTTTTAGTAAGATGCTGGGAATTTTAAGATGATCAGGAGGCTGGGAATTTGACCTTCCTCAATCTGGAGGCCAAAAATACATCTTCATCAACAACATGGTCTGAAGAATGCTCAACTTCTCCATGCGGAAGACAGCTCCAAATCTGTATCTTCTTCCCACCATGTCGTGTTCTGCATTAATACGACATAATCAGTAAAGTGACAGTCTTGATTATCACAATGCAAATATTCTTCGCATTCATATCATTTGATTTGATTTTATTCCGTCTCGTTGATATGAAATTGAATTTGTGCCAGAATTAAGGCTCATATTCAGATCATCAGAGCAACATAAAAATGTCCGCCGTTTTTGCACGCGTGTTTCAGGGTTTCAAAAAAGCAATATGAAACAAGTGAAATAGAAGATATATTACACTAGAGAGCAACGGCGAGTACAATGTAATTTGTGAACTTAATAATGGTAGTTTAAATAGAAAAAGCATTTAGAGGCAAAGATAAAGGATGCAAACCTTGTATCCTCTTCTTAGAAATTCTAATGAGCTTCCTTGCTCTTCTTGAAGTCCAAGAACACGTAGGAGTTCATCCTTCGTCTGGGCACCAGAAAACATCTTGATTTATCAAAAGAATAGAGATGACAGATCAAAAGAATCACTCTAATGTAAAGGTTGGAAAATACCTCCCCTAGTGTGAAGCGGGTTGTGCTTTCGGCTACACAAGCATACGAGCCATCAGTCTGTTTAAGCATCACCTGCCAAGGCCCTGCACAAGAATATTCTTGAGGAAAGTAGATGGACTGAAGTTTTGAAGCATAAAATTACATTTTCCAGTATTGTAGCTTTAAACCTTAAAGGGTCATCAAACGAGCTCTGATACATATGATTCAATTCCCAAATTCTGAAGAGCTGAAATTTAGAACCTTATCATTTGCATATATTATCCACGCACAATCCTCTCGTTGTTTTGATGAGGTAAAGAAACTAATTTTGAAGCGTAAGAATGAAAGAGTAATGTATGGCTAAGGATTGACTATTGAGAGACTTGATCTATTTCAAATTAAGTAATAATGTTGAAACCCCATAATGTAGCCAAGCATGCATGTGAACCATCTCAACAACACATGAAAGATGCAAGAGAAGGGATGAGAGCATTAAAAAAACTATAACAAATATGAGAGCAATTATGTGCCATTAAGAAAAGACTAAGAGCATGATATTTCAGTAAACAGCTCATTAACACAAACAAGTGACCAACATGATTGAATGCATGCCAGATTCTACAAAACTATTAGACCCAAGTTATGGAAATTTCTTAGGATTGCTAGAGAAAAACATCAAGGAAACAAAATTTGGAAAAGTAACTCCTACAAGGTTAATATGAGAATATGCTACACAACTTTTCCGGAAATTGGATTACATAGGAATTTATCGAAGTAGCAACTGGAAATTCAATTGAGTTTATAAAGAGAATTAGTTTCTCACCAGGATATTGGCGGAAGAGAGCTCCATTGTAGTTCACTATGAAAGGTGCAACTGGCACTGTCTTCAACGCATCAAAAGAAAAGGATAAGGAATGGTCATGAAACAGGATGATCAGCTAAACAATCTCTACCTTTGAATACTCTCTCGTGCGGATGTAGAATACTGGAACAAACTGAGAAAGAAATCTATAGTGTATATCTTTGGTGGGAAAACCCAAAAGACCCAAGTCTGAACTGCAGGATAGAAAACAACAATTAGCCAGAGAGGTCACATGGTGACATCCAGGGAATGTGTGTTCTTTATTGACAGGAAGTGAAATAAATTAATACCGCAATGTGTCTAATTCCAGATTGAAGAGAAGAGCAGGAGTTGATGTGGCAAACTTTTCCTGCAAAAGCAGGATATGAAATGAATAAAGGAGACGGCCATAAAAGCTAAATAATAGGCATGACAATGCTTGACTTCTGTTATTTAGTAAATGAAATGTTCCATCAATAGTTAAAGCAAAACTAGTATGAAAAAATATTTGTGTTAATCAAATGGACTACCAGATAGATAAAATTTAGGGGTTTTTTGCTTGAATATAACCCTGCAAAAAAGGGCAATTACTTATATACACCTGTAAAATTGATATACCCTGACAAATCATTCCTATTTGCTTATATATCCATCCGTCCAAAAACCAACACAAAAAATTCATTAGAAAACAAAACTATCCTCTACCCTATTCACTTCACTCATTTTGGGAAATGGAAAAGGAGAAGAAAAAAACAATGATCAATCTACATCTTATATTGTAGATTTTTAACCAAAAGACATATAAGCAAATAAAAACATTTCATCAGGGTATAAAAGCAAATATGATTCTTATTAGGCTATATTAGCAATTTTCTGCTTCTGTAAGTACGCAAGTAACTTTTTTCTCAAGTTTAATACAAGCTTATCACATGTGACTACAACTTGATATCAGATTGGGCAGTCAGATTTGTGAAATTCACAGATTATGAGCATGATATAGATAATTTCGAGGAAGTAGTTCAACCAAGCTTCCTAGGAGCCAAAAAGAATTAAACTAAGAAGACAAGGCATACCACATACTTCTCTATAACAGAAAGATCACGTGTGCTACAGTTGATAAATAATAACAATGATGGCGGTTCATCTGGCTTCCAACGATCTGGAATCAAATGGAATACAGGTCAGAATATAGGATAGAGCTAAATAAATTAATAAAAAAATACAAGTTTATATATACCAATTTCATATATATATATCAGTTTTCATCTAGTTCTAACATTGGTATAATAAATTAAAGTTAATCTATCTTGTAAGGAGCTGACAAACAATATCTGATACTTTTAAGTAACAGTGAGTATAAGCATGGGTGGGGACGTCCCAGAATGAAATTTAGTCACAAGATTACAGGCCTTCTTTTACGTATGAAACCTAAAAATTATAAAAATACCAAAAATGGTCAACCTTTGCCTAGATGAGATTTTGACTTGAATCACATTTAAAATATGGCAAATAAACAGCCAGCACGCATGTACTACTTCCTCAATGATTTTATCCTGAAAATGTGTAGTACAGCATTATCCTCAATGATTTTATCCTGAAACCAAAAACAAAGGAAAAAAAAAGGCAGAATCCAGATGACCTTATTTCTATGGGTTGATGTTGGAAGATTATATAGAGCCAACCAATGCAGTAAAAAGACCTACTAAATCTTCCTTTTATATCTACAGAAGCCATTGATACATGTCTTATCATTTAATTAGAAAAATCAAATGCTCAGTTTCATTAGTTCAACATATTGCGGATGCAGAATGCCATCAAACTCGGATACTTTGAGACAGCTGAGACAAAGAAGCTAATGTTTCTAATTTTCATGTAAGAAACAAACCTTCATCGGTATCCACAAAATCAAAATCCAATGTGCTTCTTATGGATTTGAAGAAGGTAGTAACAGGTCCACTAGGTAAATCATCCAAAGAGGCAAGACTCACATCACCAATCTAGAATAAAAGAAAGCACATAATGAGAAGCAGAGATGCAAGCTCCAACAGCCATTGAAGGTGACAAAAGAAGATGAAAGATACGAAGAAAGAATAGAAAAGATAAACTTTCTAACATACATCTGGAATGATAAATATGACAAGCAACAACTTGTTACATACTTTGAAAAGAGAGTTACCGTATCAAGAGCAGCCCTAAACAACTTGGAAGCCCTTCTCTTTTCTGGTCTGTCAGGAAAAACCTACATTCCAAAAAGTGAATATACTTTCTAATAAATGAACTGTGTGGAGTTTATTTCTGATACAAACATAAATTATAGCACTGCATGATACAAACAAAGCACTAACACAATTACTACCAATTAATTAACCAAGAAGATTGCATAAACTCCTTGTCCTTTTTCATCTCAACTATTTTATTCCGAATTACAAATCAACAAAGATCCAAACTTACAATGCAAGACTTGGTTCCTTTTATCTGTTGAAGCTTTCTCACCACAGCCAATGCAAGTTGGATGTTAGCATCAATAAACTCATCAGAAGACCCCTAAATGAAAGAGAAATGAAAGAGAGAAAAAAAAAGATACCAAAAAATCATGAGCGCACAAAATCCAATTTTCAATGGCAATAATCATTAGTGTGTGTGTGTGTAAACTTAAGAAAAGAATCATCCAGAAGTTGTGACACATAATAGCAAATGCAAGCATGAGTACCTTGTAACTAGAGACACTGCTCGGCAAAGGCCTGCTCATAGATTCCAAGAAAATGCCAAATTTAGTCATTTATCCATTCAATTGTTGTGAGAAAAAGGATAGCAAGACAAGCAGAAACAGTAGACTGTCTAAGAAATCTTTCTCCCTAGTGAGATCAGACACCAGTAGAGTAAACAAAACAAATAACCAAATAACTAAGAGAATCGCTGCAGCAACACAAGCACAAAAACACCAATATTACATGGGAAACCCATAAATAAGAAGGTAAAAACTATGGGACCGAAGTCCAGTCAAAAGCTCCACTAATTATCAATAAAAGATTTCACCAAATCTTCTCTAGTCACAAACTAAAAACAAATACACCAGTATACACTAAGAATCATGAATCCTTAGATCACAAACATAACTATGACCACCACCCGTACCGATGAAAGCCAAACTAGAAGAGAAATAGGAAAATTTTCACCAGAATTAGCTTCGAAGACAACCAACTGAAGTTCTACCCAATGGAGGAACCAAGGGGGGGGGCTAGCGACAGCCCCCCCTGAAGCTGGTGAGCGATGACTTGTTGATGGTGAAGCACTGAAGCCCCCTCCGGAACAATGGCAAGCTGTTAATGAAACTAATGAGGCAAAACAAAATGGCTTAAGTTAGTTATGTGCTTAATTATTGATTAGTTAATAGTTTTCATGGAGGAAAAAATGTGCATGATTGCATCATTGGAAAGCTTCCCCTTTAAAGTCTGAAATATTCACATGACCACACATAAGATGAGACAAGCGCCATTGGTCCATTGCATTATAAATTTTTAAATTATAATCATACTAACCTATTAATCATTAATTTATTCTATGTGAAATTATACTTATAACTAATAAATCTTCATTATTATGACAATAATGCATCTTCATTATTGTCATAAACTTGAGTAGTTGCATCTTCATAATTATGACAATAATTAATAAACCTTCATTATAGCTAGTAAATCTTCATTATAGCTAATAAATGTTCATTATTGTGACAATAATGAGACAAAACAAAATGCATCTTCATTACTGTCCTAGTTTTTTACATGCTTACTATTAACTCATGTGCAAACAGTGATGAGTTGCAAACAGTCTCACTGTTTGCACATGAGTTAATAGTAAGCATGTAAAAAACTAGGACAATAATGAAGATGCATTTTGTTTTGCCTCATTATTGTCACAATAATGAACATTTATTAGCTATAACGAAAATTTACTAACAATAATGAATATTTATTAATTATTGTCACAATAATGAAGATGCAACTACTCAAGTTTATGACAATAATGAAGATGCATTATTGTGACAATAATGAAGATTTATTAGTTATAAGTATAATTTTACATATAATAAATTAATGATTAATATGTTAAATATGATTATAATTTAAAATTTTATAATGCAATGGACCAATTGTGCTTGTCTCATCTCATGTGTGGCCATGTGAATATGTCAGAATTTAAGGGGGAGCATTCCAATGATGCAATCATGCATTTTTTTTCTCCATTAAAGCTATTAACTAATCAATAATTAAGCACTTAACTGACTTAAGCCATTTTGTTTTGCCTCATTAGTTTCATTCATAGCTCGCCATTGTTCCGGAGGGAAGCTTCAGTGCTTCACCATCAGTAATTCATCGCTCACCGGCGTCGGGGAAAGGCTAAAGACCCCACTAACCCCCCTTGGTGTCACCACTGCATGGACATGATGAGTCCTCAAGTTCATTGAACAAAGGCAATTTTCTCGAGTTGCTCCGGTGGTACAATCTACGATACCAAGAGGTTTAGAAGACAGTTAATCAAAATGCCCCTGGTAACAATCAAATGACTTCTCCAAAAGTTCAAAAAAAATTAACAAATGCTTGTGTAAGGGAGATCACACGTATTATTATTGATGATATTGGAGATAACTATTTTTCTCTTATTATTGATGAAGCCTGAGATGCCTTAGTGAAAGAGCAAATGGGAGTTGTTCTGCAAAATGTGAATAATGATGGACATGTGATAGAGTGATTCCTTGCTATGGTTCATGTGCCTAACACCTCTGCAATTTCTTTGAAGGATACAATTGATTGCCTATTTGCAAAACATAGGTTCTCTTTCAAAGCTAAAAGAACAAGGATATGATAGAGCCTCAAATATGCAGAGTGAATTCAATGGTTTAAAGGCACTTATCCTAAGAGAAAATCCATATGCAAGGTATGCCCATTGTTTTGCTCACCAACTCCAGCTGGTGATTGTTGTTGCTAAAGACAATTGGATTGTAAGTGATTTTTTCAAAATGTTGCTATGATTGTTAATGTGGCCATAGCATCATGTAAAAGGCAAGACCAACTTCGACAACATCATGATATGTTGGTTAAGCAGTTGGAGAAGATAAAGAAAGTGGCAGAGGAAAAAAATCAAAAATCCAGCTTAGCACATCCAGGAGATAATCGTTGGGGATCGCAGTACACTACCATTCTAGAGGTATTGCAAAACGTGCATGATGATGGTACTTCTAATGATAATAGAGGTATAGTGGCAAGTGTGATAGAAAAAATGGAGAATTATCAGTTTGTATTTGTGATGTACTCGATAAGACGCTTGTTTGGAATAACAAATGAATTATCACTTGTTTTACAACAAAAAAGATCATAATATTATCAAAGCCATGCACTTAATTGAAACTACAAAAGCTCGGCTTCAAGAGTTCATAAAAATAGGATGGGAAGGATTCTTGCATAAAGTTTGCTTTTTCTGTAAGAGAAACTTAGATCCTAGTTCCTAATATGGACAATAATATGAGAACTCATGGTCGTTCTAGGCAGGATGGACAAGTCATCACTCATTTTCACCATTATCGAGTTAAAACTTCTGTGAGGTAATTATTTTTTTTATTTAGGATGTTTTTATAAATAGCTTTAATTTAGGTATTTAGTAATGTTTGCTATTGATTTTATTATTGTTGTAATGTTAGGTTGTTGATTTGATTGCACAAGAAATATAAAACCATTTCCCAGAAACTAGCACGGAGTTACTTCTTCTTATGTCATGCCTTAATCCAAGAGACTCGTTCTCCAAATTCAACATCCACAAGCTACTCCGTCTAGCAGAGCTTTATCCTGAAAACTTCTCAATAACTGAACACATGATACTTGAGGATCAACTTACTACTTTTATTTATGATGTGCGATATGATGAAAGTTTTGCAAGTATTGGAGACTTGGGAGGTTTTGCTTAGAAAATTTTTGACACAGGCAAAAGTGGTATTTTCCCACTCGTGTATCGCCTTATTGAGTTGGCATTAGTTCCACCAATTGCAATAGCTAGTATTGAGAGGGTATTTTTTGCAATAAATGTTGTGAAAACTGATTTACGCAATAAAATGGGAGATGAGTGGATGAATGATAGCTTGTTTATTTATATTGAGAAGGAGATTTTGCAGCTATCGACAATGAAGTGATTCTACAACGTTTTCACAAAATGCAAATTCGTCAGATGCAGTTACCTCCTCTTAGTCGCATGCTATGCGTGTCTGGTATCAGCATTGGTTGTGGCAGCAGTTCTAGTTCAAATGTGCAAAAATAGTTGTTTTATGCTTTTTCCTATATGTGCAGTTCTAGTTCAAATTGCAATTATTTTAATTAAAATTTGTATTATCGTATTATTTTATATTGCAAACAATTGCTTTGTTAGATTTTTTTCCCCGCCAATGCATCTTGGTTCCGCCATTGGTTCTACCTTAATTAACTTCAAAACGCAATCCAATTGTTCAAGTGTTGGGTAAACCAGTCCTTGATATACCTTCAAAATTTCAGCTCAATCTGATGTTTCACCACCCGATCGCCCACTTCATTAGAAACTGTTTTTCTTTCTCTACTCTCAAGCATTTTTTATGTCATTTTCAGCTTTCTCCTTTTTTCCCTACATAGCTGCTACCAAACTTCTACTGAACCATTAATAATGCAACCCCTAATGGTGATTTTTGGTGTTTAAACACCCTCCAAAATGGCCATATTTACCAATATGCCATTACACAATTTTGAAATACAACTAGTAAGCTTTTAACTATAACAATATACCATCTGCTTGGGCCACAAAACAAGTCATTCACGTAGGCCACAAAATACTTAAGTTGTCCTCTATATAAGAGGGAAACTTACCCAACATTCAAAGCAAAATACTTAGCCATCCTCTATACTTGGGTTAGTCATTCGCAAAATACTTGCCATCATCTATACTTGGGTTACTCATTTGCAATATACTTGCCATCCTGTATACTTGAGTTAGTCATCCGCAAAATACTTAAGCCATCCTCTATACTTCGAGTCAATCAACTGCAAAATACTTGAGTCATCCTTTATACTTGAGTCATCCAATTTTGAGTTTCCCTCCTATATAAAGGATGGCTCAAGTATTATGTAGCCCATTTTGATGACTTGTTTTATAACCTAAGTGGATGGTATGTTGTTCTAGTCAAAAGGCCACTAATTGTAGTTCAAAATCGTGTAATAGCATATTGATAAATATACCCACATTGGAGGGTGGTTAAGCACCAAAAATTATCATCAAGGATTGCATAATTGATGGTTTAAAAGAAGTTTAGTAGCAGCATGCAGGAGGAAAAAAAAAGTAAAAAACTGAAAATGACACCAAGAAATGCTTGAGAGGAGATTGAGGAAAACATGACAGTTTTTTTATCAAGTGCACAATCTGGTGGTGAAATATCATCGGATTGAGCTGAAATTATGCAGACATCTCAATAATAAGGTTAATTTTGATGAGATTTTTCCTACATGTGTTCTAGTTTGGTTGCCAAAGGTACAAGCAACAGCACTGAGTATGTTTGTGATAAAAAATATATAATTCTTGTTGATGTATTTGTCTCAAGCTCATGACTAAAGAAAACTTGGCATAAAATCCTTTCTTACTGGTTGGTGGAGCTTTTGACTGGACTTTGATCTTGTGGTTTTTTACCTTATTATTGAGTAGTTTTCCCCATATAATCGGTGTTCTTGTGCTAGTGTGTTACCATGATTCTTTTGTTTATTTGGTTATTTACATTACTTGCTGTATTAGTGTTTGATATCACTAAAGAGAGATTTCTGAGCAGTTTACTGTTTAGCTTGTTCTTATTGTCCTTTTTCTCCAAACAAACAAATTTCACTTCTAGCAGCAAAGATTGTGAAAAGAATTCTAAAAGCGCTAAATTGGGCCAGTTTTTCATGCATTTTATGAAAAACAACCAATAACCAGAAACCACCCTCAGTAAAAATCAGAGATTTATGAGAGGCCAAAAAAAAACAGCAATGAAGCAGTGACAGAAGAGCTCACGGGAAATCGATTTCAAGACGGGTCTTTCCATCCTCAATAGCGAAGACAAGGGACCGCGCCGCATCGGAGACGAGGACTTCATAGGACTTCGGCTTGTAAACCGCCACCCCAGCCTTGGGATCAACCCCAGAGGAACCAGCATCAACACTCGCTTTCACCACCCTCAAGCTCTGTCCACCATGAAATCCACCACTCCGAGTAGCAGAGAATGGAATCGATCGCCATTGAAGCAGAGGAAGCGGAGGAGAAGCTCGAATGGGAAGAGGAGCAAAGCACGAGAAGAGATAACCCTGAGAAGCCATGAAAGGATGGAAGTCGAAGAGAGAAGAAGATAAAACCTCATAAACTCAATCCTGACCGTTCATCAAATCAAATGATATACATAGATCAACGGCTAGTATTCAAGCAAATTTCGCCATTGAGACCAATGATCAAACACCTTCCGAGCGTGAGCTCCATTGATTCCTTGCTCTCAAAATGCTCAACCATGAACCAGATCGAGCAGCTCCACTCGCAGCTCATCGTCCATGGATTGCTCGGAGAAACCATCACTGTTGCAAAGGTCGTCGCTTTCTGCTCTCTGTCCGGCGCTGGCGATCTCATTCATGGACGCAAAGTGTTCGATGCTTTGCCGAAACGCAATCGTTTCATGTGGAACTGCATCATTCGTGGGTTCTCCATGAAAGATCACCGTGAGACCCTTGTGCTTCACCGCCGGATGCTTTCGGCTGGGTTCACGCCCAATGGCTTCACTCTTCCCTTTGTCCTCAAGTCTTGCGCGACTGGGTCGGCCTCCAGTGAAACGCAGATGGTTCATTCGTTGATCTTTAAACTTGGTTTTGAATCGCAGGTCTTTGTGATGAATGCTCTGGTTCATGCTTACACTATGTGTGGCTCGGTTGAGCGTGCTCGCAAGGTGTTCGATGAAATTCCTCAGAGAAATATAGTGTCTTGGAATTCAATGATTAATGGGTATTCCCAGTTAGGGAATCTCCGCGAAGCATTTGGTTTGTTCAAGGTGATGAGAGATTCAGGTTTGAAGCCAGATGGATTCACATTTGTTACCCTTCTTTCGGTTTGTTCGCAGACTGGGAATCTGAAGTTCGGCTTGCTTGTACATCATTTGATCATCGTTGCTGGAGTTGACACTTGTTTGATCATGGGGAATGCTTTGGTGGATATGTACGGGAAGTGCAGAGAATTGAATGCTGCTACATCATGCTTTGAGAGCATGCCGAAGAAGAATGTTGTTACTTGGACTTCAATGGTGTGCGCTCTTGCCAAACATGGGATGATTGATCGGGCGAGATGTTTGTTTGATGAAATGCCTAATAAGAGCTTGATTTCATGGAATGCCATGCTATCATCTTATGTACAATGCAGTAGATGCCGGGAAAGTCTTTTGCTCTTTCAACAGATGATCAATTCCGGAGTGATTCCGGATGATGCTAGTCTAGTTACTGTCCTTTCAGTGTGTAGCCAAATCGGTGACTTGATCATTGGAAAACAAGTTCATGATTACATTTCTGCAAACATTGTGAACCCAAGTGTCACTCTATACAATGCCATTATTGACATGTATGCGAAATGTGGATTACTGAATATTGCATTGCAGTTGTTTAGTTCGACACTGACAAAGAGTGTTGTTTCATGGAATGTGATCATCGGAGCAGCTGCAATGCATGGGCACGCAAATGCAGCTATTGATCACTTTGAACAGATGGTTGCTGCAGGATTCCCGCCCGATGGAATCACATTCACTGGTCTGTTATCTGCATGCAGTCATGCTGGATTATTAGAAATCGGCGAACACTACTTCAATACAATGAATCATGTTTACAAAGTTCCATATGAAATCGAACACTATGCTTGCATGGTTCATCTTTATGGTCGGGGAGGGCAACTTAAAGAAGCCGTCAAACTGATAAGGAGCATGCCAATGAAGCCTGACGTTGTAGTTTGGGGTGCATTGCTTGGAGCTTGCAGGATTCATGGTAATGTGAGGATTGGAAATAAAATACTGAAACACTTGCTTGAGATGGAGCAATGCAATGCTGGAACTTATGTTCTCATGTCAAACATTTACAGTGAGGCTCGCAGATGGGAAGACATGAAGAAGCTAAGGAAATTAATGAAAATTAAAGGAATAAAGAAGGATGCAGGAATTAGCTTGATTGAGATCAATGGTGTTGTGAATGAGTTTCTAGTTGACGACATGAGACATGAAAGAGCTGAAGAAATCTACATTTCACTGGATAGATTGACACACCATTTGATGTCCACTAAGGCATATATTTCTGAACATATAACTTAATTTACAAAGCATCTTATACAAAGCGGGATGATGTATTTGTCACTTGCTGTCGATGATTACAGAACAAGGAATATACGTGTCACTCTTTGGAGCTATAATATACTTTGTGTGACTATTTTTGGCGCTAGATTTCACAAAATCATACTCTGAGGAGGCTCAGATTGCGCATGAGATGATGGAGAGATTAGTGATTTTCCATATGCCATTGGCAGTGATAATAGTTTCTTAGCCTTGCTCACATATGCCTTCTTTGTGAAGTTGTTGTAATCATTTGCTTCAATCTCGTCAAGGATTTGCCGATACAACAACAGAGAAGCCCATATCTGCAATGTTCAACAGATTCGATATAGCCTATTGATGATATTGAAATGTAAGGGTTCTTCTAAACTTACCGGCCACCTACTGGCTTGACTGAGTTCTGTCACACCCTGCTCTGCTTGCCTGAAGAACATTCTAGCCCGCTTAATTTGAACCTTCATGAAATTTCGCCATTTGTCAGTTACTTTCCCATTGAAAATGTCCTCGTCTGAGAGGCCCGCCTCTGCAAGCTCATCCAGTGGCAAATAAATCCTTCCTCTTCTCGCACTGAATCACACATGTTCACTTTAGGTAAAAGGATATGCAAGAAAGGCAAAATATTTGATGCGAGACTTCACTTACTCTTCTCCGACATCCCTGAGTATGTTTGTAAGCTGGTTTGCGATTCCGAGAGCCAAAGCCGCATTGTAGACACTCTCTATTGTTGCCTTCGACTCCATTGCAATGCCCATCACTGGCACACTCATTAATCCAACAGTTCCAGCTACATAGTAACAGTATAGATAAAGTTCATCAAAGTTCTCATATCTTGACTTCTTGAGATCCATCCGCATTCCTTCAATCATGTCTTTGAACAGCTGAAAATGCAATTAAAACTACCTGTTCAAGATAAAGTGAAGCCTTGATGTGTTTAACTGCGAAACTTGGAGAACATGCCTGAATGTCGACAGGAAACCTTGAAACTGTATCTGTTAGAGCTGCATCGAGCATATCATATGGCCGACCAGCGAAGAGATCCTCGAGCCTCAACTCCCATCTGTCCAGAGCTGCCGGTGTTATATGTGAGGCATTATGTCCGTCCACAAGTTCATCTGTCCTTCTGCACCAAACTGAACATGACAAATGATGAATCTAATCTTAGAATTATCATTATATTCCTTTTTAGTTTCTTGTTTGAAGTATTCCAGGTTTAGTCTGGACATTGACTAAATCAAAATGTCAGCAACAACGTAAAACTTTAAAAATAAAAAAACATTGTAAAGTAGCTTTCATTCATAAGCATCCAAAGTGTAAAGATTGATTAATTATATATCGACCAATTGTTATACCAACGGCTCACATTAACATCTAGAAACTCAGGAAACGACAAGGTTTCAAATGAATAATAAAGAACTCTAACAGAAAGCAGCTTCAATGATTTTAAATTTATATGACGACATCTAGTCCTTTAAATTTTGCACTAAGCTTATTCCAATAGTGTTAGGAAAATCTCAATTGAAATTACTATTCACAATCATTGTAGTAGTACTGTGGCATTGTTAATGTAAATATCTGTATACGGGCACACATGACACGCAAACCTCTCTATTAAGCCTATGCTTGGTCAGATACAACTGTTGCAAATGCAAATTTAACCTTTCTATGTGATAATCAACTTTTAAACCAACAAATACAAACAACGCAAGACACCAAATTTTAACATAGAAATCCTTCAACTTGAGGGAAAAACTAGAGGTCTCCTTATAGCCTCTTAACCTCTTCACTACATCAAAAATCGGATTACAATGTACACCTCTCTAGATCGAAGTTAGAGATTCATAAGAAAATGAGTATCTTTGCCCAAAATAGATTCACAAGACAAAACCTCTAAGAAAAGATCCAAATCTCACAACAATGAGTATCACAACCAACAACAAAGAAGAAATTAAAGAGGGATCAACTTACAAGAATTTTCTTCCACAAATTGGAGCTAAATCCAACTAGACTTTACCGTCAGATCATCTTGCGAGCCTACTTTCTCCTCTTTTCTCTCTCTTTCTCACCTCACCTCTCTTCAAGCTATAGTCGACAACATTTTTCTTTTTTTTTTTACTCATTCTCTTTCTTCTATTCAAATGAGTGAGTTACCCATTTTGCATTTCAAAACTTCCTTGCTATAGTTTTTATTTAGGAAAATTTAAAAAAAAAAACTTTGTCGTTTCCTTGTTAGTAAGAAAGAGAAAAATTCCGTTAACTGTTGTTTACGTGGCAAGGGCAAAGTTGTCCAAGCTATTTGTGATTTGTTCCAAGGTGTTCTCAAATGCCGAAACAATAAACTACTCACTAAACCACCTCCAATGCATCTGTGGTTCCCTCATGTCAATATTCCGGCCCGGCCTTGTCCTTGAACAACAACGGCCGCCACCGTGACGGTGATATCAGTGATACGGCAAGCAATAATATTCAAGTCTCAATCCATTCTTTGATGAATTTTCTCATACCTTTGATGCTTATGCACTTTGCAGTGATAAGAAAACCAACAGAGCCATATGAGAGCTCAGAGTTACTTTCAAATGCACCAAGAGAACTGTTTTTCAGCGTTTCACTAAGTAGATAACCTAATAAATAAGCAAATCAAAGGTTCTTTTATTTTGTCACTGCAGAAGACAAGCACCTTGTAAGCTACGAGATCTCCAAAAGCTAACATGAACGAATAACACTAACAAAGTAGCAACTTTCTGCTTTGATGTCCAAATCCCTGAAGAGATCTATGCTAAAAGAAGTATTTTCTAATTTGACAGAAAAGCCAAAGATTAACATTCACAAAAAAGCACTTTCTGCTTCAATGTCCACAATCCTAAAGAGAACTTGAGATTACCGGAAATCGCCGATATGGCCCTCTGTCGCTCCGGTGTCATCAACAATGTTCCTGCAAGAAGTGAACAAAAGTTAGATATATGTTAACCACCATGGATGAACTCACAGCATGAGAAAATTACCAACAAGTCATAGAAGCTCACCCAAGTAGAAAGTCTTCGCATTCTCAGCACAAACTTCTCTACACCGATCATAGGCTTCCTTCAACAAATATGTAGTGCCAGGAATGACCATGTCGGGTTTCACATTGACAACTATCTTGGACATCTTGTGATCCTTCACCAATGCTGCCTGCCTAAGAACAACATCATACACCTTCTGCTCTGAAGACATCACTGCTTCACCAGCTGTGTTTGCTACCAAACTAGATAAAACTGTAAGTTTTCCATGTTGCTTAGGATTGTCATGCAATGAACAAAAACTCCATCTCACCTTCTTCCTAGAGTTCTTCCCTACAAACTTTGAACTGAGAACTCTACCTGCATATCTTGAACTATCTGAGTCTGCAAAGCCAAGGCCAGCAGAGGTTTCGATAGGCGAAACAACTTGAAGCAAAGAAAAAGTCATGGAGAAAAGCTTTGCAAATTCTAAATTCTCTTGTTTCTCAAATAACAAGATTCAAGAATCCTCCAATTGAATCTCAAACTATTCAAGCAACTTCATTGAACAAACAAGACACATAACTCAGAGACCAGAATAAACCACTCACCACTTCCTCCCACTCTCCACCATTGAAATACCACCATAATTACCCATTAATCACCATCAAACACCTCCAAAAAACAATACAAATAAAACAAAAAACAAAGAAATTTCTCTTTCTCTCCCGAAATCAGAGAAAGGATGGGAAGATGGGAACTCGCTAATGATCCTCGTTCTATCGAAAAGATAGTCCATTATTGTTCATGGACATAATTATCAAAGTGCCATTTGACTTCTTGACTTCTTATTTTGATAAACATATATATATATATATATGATTTTGAAGAAATAAACTAATGAAAAACTGATCTGCTGTGGGCATTTAACGTGAGTTGAATTTTCTATGTCTGCAACATTGTTCAATAAGTTGGCATGCTTTGTTTCTGACAGTGACATTAAAAATAATTGAGCAACATATCATTTACTAGCACCTCACTCCCTGTAACTTGTAGGAGCAGTGATGTGCGGTAAAAGTGAGAAGTATAGTTTTCAATTAGAAGCGTTTAATCATTATTACTATAGTGCTTAGCAAATTTGAACTCTTAAATTTCATTTATACTAGCACCTCAAATGCAGAATTTTTTTTTAGGGTAAACAACTAAAATGGCCTATTTCCTTTGTGTGTGTTTCTATTTCAGTCCCCCAGCTTTAAAAAATTATGTTTTGGTCTCTTACCTTTATTTTTTTTATATAATTCAGTCACCTGAGCGCACGTTGTTAACGGCAATCCCACGTAGCAATCGATGTGTCACATTTTTGCCACGTGGAAACCCTCTTAATCCATCTCAAACGCCAGCGAGGATGCCACGTCAGCTCTTTTTTAATACAGCT
The DNA here is from genome assembly GCA_020875875.1 of Dioscorea alata. NCBI lineage: Eukaryota > Viridiplantae > Streptophyta > Magnoliopsida > Dioscoreales > Dioscoreaceae > Dioscorea > Dioscorea alata. The sequence continues at coordinate 22,306,178 of CM037011.1, forward strand.
GTAGAGCCTTTTCATCCCCACTTTCCCTTTCTCATCTCCAACACTCAAATTTGAAACCCTCACTCGAGAATCACGTGGTTGCCACGCCATTACACCAAGGAAGAAGGAGAACATCGACAGCAAAGGAAGGTTAATCTCTTCTCATTGTCAATTGATATCACTTTATTTCTCCATTTCTTGCGGTGGTTCCTAAGTTGCAAAGATAGGTTATATTTTTGAGAAATTATCATTAATGCGCTTATAAAGTTGCATTTGGTATACCATGGCAGAGTGTTCAAAGCAATGGCTTTCTTTTTTGTTTATAACCAACTAATAATCCCCGGTCATTGGAGCACAAACCTCTGCAAGTGACATGCTTTTCTCTTTATAATACATTTGTGATCCCCTTATCTTTATGGCTTTAGTGAAAAAAAAATGGTCCCTTACTTTTATATATCTTTAGTTGTGTTTTTTTTTTTTAATTTGAGTTTATGCCTAATTTTTATTGTTTTGGCTGATCAGGACTGAGATATATTTTAATTTGAGTTTATGCCTAATTTTAATTGTTAGCATTTTTGGTGATCAGGACTGAGATATAATTGCTTTATATTTAGGTCAATTGTGCCATTTATTTATCTTCTTTTGTCTTTTGTATGACATTGATTTACACTTGCATTAATTTTGGAGTTAGGGATTCTTTCTCTTATAGTTTGACTTGAAACCATTGGTGTACCGAATTTATTTATTTATTTTTGTGAAATGCTAATGTAGCTTGTGTGTGATGCTAATGCAAATTGTAACATTGGAGCCTTTCATCTATTACCATTTTTATTGTTTGATTTCTTTATTTCCTCATTTATTTATTTTTGTGAAATGCTAATGCAGCGTGTGTGTGATGTGTGTGTTAAGATTAGTTGTGAAATACTAATGCAATTTTTATTTAATTTGAGGATTGTTGGGTAATGTGTTTTTGCAGGCAGTAGGTAATGCTATAGAATTTGAGTACAAGAGATATAATCAACAAATGGAACATGTTTCTCCAAAATTTGGTACTATTGGTTCACATATTGAGGCTGGAGAATTGAATGAAGATAGGTATGAAGAAGGAATGGAAACTAATAGTAGTGATTCTGACCCTGACTATCATGAGAGTGACTATGACATGGAAGATGATGATGATCAGGTGTTTGAAGTTAATATTGACTTAGGAATAGAGCAAGATATGGGTGGACAGCTAAATGGATTAGGGTCTAGCATAATGAGTGAGGGTGGAGCCACGAATGATAATTCAGAATATGATAACTCAGTATCTTTGCATAGTGCTCATGAATCTGATGATGGTGAGGATGCCTCTTCAAGGAGAAAGTTTCCAGAGTTCAACCAGCAAGTAGATATGGTGGAACCTTATAAATTAGAAGTAGGAATGTTGTTTAATGGTAAGGATACATTAAAAGAAGCAATAAAACAATATGGAAGGTCAAATAGGTATAACTTGAAGTTTGAGAAGATGATAATAGGAGGGTGAAGGTTGTTTGCAAACAAGAATGTCCTTGGGTATTATGGGGAGGTAAATTACATCCAAAAGATCCACAGGACAGCACTTGGCAGATTAAAACTTACAAAAGTGTGCACACATGCTTAAAGGAGATGAAAAATAAGAGCATCACTTTAAAATGGATGGCCCATCATTACCTCCACGAGTTTTCCAATGATGAGCATTACTCCATCAGTTCACTTCAGCAGGATGTTAGAGCAGATTTCAATACCTTGGTGTCATTGACTAAGTGCCATAGGGCTAAGTTAGCTGCACTGGAAATTGTTTTAGGGAATGCAAAGGAGCAATATGGTAAGATCTATGACTATTTAGAGGAAGTTAGGCAAACCAATGGAGGATCTACCACAATATGTTACCTGGACTGCAGATTATTTTTGAGAATGTACATTTGCCTACAAGGGTGCAAGGAGGGCTTCAAATCTAGCTGTAGATCTATCATAAGTTTAGATGCATGTTTCTTAAAAGGCTATTATGGAGGCCAATTGATGACAGCTATAGGGATTGATGCAAACGATTGCATGTATCCTATTGTATTTGCAGCAGTTGAGAGTGAAAATTTTGACTCATGGTGTTGGTTTATTCAGCTATTGAAACAAGATTTGGAGATACATAACTCATATCATTGGGCCTTTATGTCAGACAAGAAAAAAGTATGTGTCTTGCTTTTCTTAACTTATAACATTACAACTTATCCTTACATGGTTTACAACTTTTTGTAATTGTCATTATCAATATGTTCAGGGACTTGTTAATGCATTGCTTGAATTGGTACCCAATGCCCAACATAGAGTTTGTGTTAGGCATTTGTACACTAATTTCAAGTCACAAACTAACAGCAAAGGGAAGATGTTAAAGGACTACCTATGGAAAGCAGCTAGAGCAACTTATTTCAAGGGAGTTTGAGGACGCAATGAATGAGTTGAAGAGTTTATCAGAACCTACCCACAAATGGCTGCAATCCAAAGACCCTAAGTAATGGTCCCAAGTCACACTTTCCCATAATGGTTAAGTGTGACATGTTGCTCAACAATCTTTGCGAGTGCTTCACAAGTACATCCTCGAGGCAAGGGGAAAACCTATACTAACTCTGATGGAGACTATAAGGACAAAATTAATGCAGAGAATTGCTATGAAGAAATCAGCTGCAGAGAAGTATAGTGGACCATTATGCCCAAAAATTCAAGCAAAGCTGGACAAAATAATTCAAGATTCCAATAGATGTTGGGCCAAATATGCTGGTGGCTCAAAATACCAAGTATCATATGGTCCAGCAAACCAGCATATAATTGACATGGAGATCCATACTTGCACATGCAGAAAATGGGATCTCACTAGTATCCCATGTATACATGCTGTTGCTATAATGGCTCTGAGTGAAGAAAGACATGAATGCTATGTGGAAGAATGTTACCATAAGGATACACAAATAAAGATATATTCAAATTTTATACAACCAATTAGAGGAGCAAAACAATGGGTTCATGTGGAAGATATGGAGCCAATTCTACCTCCCACACTGAGAAGGCCTCCAAGTAGACCACACAAAAGTAGGAGGAAGGAACCAGATGAGACAAGTGCAAAACAATGCAAGCTTAGCAAGAGAGGAATGCAGTTGAACTATCACAAATGTGGCAAACCAGGACACAATATGAGGACATGCAGGGGAGAGATTGGTGGCAACAATAGACCACAAAAGCTTATTGTAAGTACCTTACACAAACTTCAATGTAGAGTTTAGTTCAGTAACTTGTGAATCTAATGTTTTCCTTTCCTTTAACAGTGTAGAAGAGGTAGTGGATCAACCAGCCAGAAAAAATCAACATTTAAGGTAGAATTAAATTAAGTTATATTTAAAATTAAATCATGAGTTGATCTTCCACTTACAATGTTTAATTGAAGTCCTTAAACTTTACAAGAAAACTTTACAACAAATTGAATTTCAAGGTGACAATAACATTACAACAACTGAAGGAGAAGGTTTAGAATCACAGGTACAATTGAATTGTGCCCCATTTAATTTCTTTGAGATCTTGAAAACCTTACCTCAAATTTTGAAATTTGGTTTTTAGTTTGGTCAGGGTGTTGCAAATAGTGGAGATTATGAATTTGAAGATGCAACAACACAATCACAGGTAAATCATGCCATGTTTAATTCCTTTTATTAACTACTAGTTGAAGACTTGTTGAAGACTTTCATTTTTACAGTGAATGTTGGTTTTTAATTTCTTTAGGGTGCTTTCAGTGGAACTACTCAAACAGGAGTTGCATTAGCACAGGTAAAGTCAATCATGACAGTATACCATGTTTAGTTTCTTCTAAGTGATCAAACTTTATAAGAAACTACTGCTCACACTTTCAAATGATGCCCTATTTGAGGTATTCAAGACCTTGGCCTTCAAATGAAATATTGCTCTTTAATTTATTCAGGGTGTTGCATCTAGTGGACTATCTCAAATGGAAGCTATAACAACACAAGTAGAAGTCAATTGTACATTGATTAATTTCTTCTAAATTAATGCTCAAAGTTTATAACAAAAAGCTGATCTTAAAATGTCAGGGTAATAGCAACACAGGTAGTGAAGCTCTAACATCATAGAATGAACCTGTAACAACACAGGTAGCTACATTAGCCCATTATAAGTTTATAAGATACTGATTTTCATTTCTGTGTGAAAAATAGTCTCCTTGATTTATGTAGGAGAAAGGGAAAGGTCATCCGACATTTGCAAATCCAGTTAAGCACCAACAAAGACAAGCAAGACAAGTGCCATCGAGGTACATGGGAAGAAACACTAAAGATGGAAATGGAGCTAGAGGCAAAAGAAAATTAGCTCAATTTCCTTAAAATGCTCAAGACAACAGAAGGATGTGCAATGGTGAAATATGCCAATGGGGAAAATGTGCAAATTGTGTAAAACTTAACTAAGTTTTCTCTGAGTAGTAACATCTGAAACAGCTAGGTAGTAACATGCATGTGAAACAAACTACTTTCATTTTTCTCTTAGAACCTATATCAAAATGTAATGATGTACCCAATATCAATTTGTGTTTGTTTTGTAGTTTTGGAAGAAGAATGTTTACAAATGCAATTTCAGATTATCTTTTGCATATGTATCTTTTTAAATTTGTTTCAAGTGTGTGTTCTTAATTTATATTTTTTTTAGAAGAAAATTCATAGGTAGCACATCTTGAATGACATGAAAAATAGAATTTTGCAACTTTTACAAGCACAGCTCAAATGAACACACAATAGTAATCTTCAAAATTTTACAATGTGTACACAGGATGCAATTTCAAGTTTTAGCAACCAACTTTTATAATTCTTCCAAGCTTTTCAGTCCACCGGCTATTGTCTTTCTTGCTGATTTCAAGGATCGTGGTCACTGTCCTCCTTCTTCCTCAACATAATTGTGAAGCCACCATCGGATCGTGGAACGAGGGTTTCAAAGTAGGGTTTCTGATGTGGGAAAATGATGGGCAAGAGAACGATTTCACAAGGAGGACAACACCGGATGGTTGTTTACCCTAACAAAGCACCATTTTTCGTTGTTTCTAGAGTTTTTTCTTTCCATTAGACCGAACTAGAGTTTGAAGACAAGATAACGTGGCATCCTCGCTGGCGCCTGAGATGGATTATGAGGGTTTCCATGTGGCAAAAATGTGACACGTCGACTGCCACCTGGGATTGCCGTTAACGGCGTGCGCTCGGGTGACTGAATTGTATAAAAAAGTAAAGGTAAGGAATCAAAACGTAACTTTTTAAAGCTGGGGGACCGAAATAGAAACACACACAAAGGAAAAGGACCATTTTAGTTGTTTACCCTTTTTTTTAACTCAACCAATCACCTTATCAGTTACCTGGTACAATCCACAGTCACTATATATATATATATCTTACAACCATGAATATGTTCTAGAAAACGTTAATGCTTATATTCTTACAATCAGACAACCTACAAATGACAACGCAATTTTTATTGTTTCTTGAAAATGTTTCTCCTAGAAGATATGTATCGGTATGAGTGCATAACTATTGTCTAAAATTAATCTCATGGATACTTTAGCAAAACTAAAAGCGAGGTTGACAACCATCCAAGAGAGCTTTGATGGCAGAGGCATCTCCGGTGTTCAAGGCGTCATTGACCAAAGTCAACCAAATACAACTTATAATTCTAGTAATCAACAAGGCCACTAAGACATGTGCCTAGGACCTTAATTTGATTGAACTCCGCAATCATGATAATTTTTCTTTTTACAAAATGGACAAACGCTATATATTAGGGGTGTAGACACAGGCTGAGAATTAAAAGTCCAATCCATACACCCTTTGTTAGAATTTAACAAACTTAATTATGACATCTATGTCGTATATTATATGCGGAAGCAGGATCACTTACCTCCAGCCATAGCAAATTATTGAAGACGACGAGAACCTCTAAGTCCACGCTTGTAATAACTAGGGACTCTTCCAATCTATCCCGTCCTCTCCCACCGATGGAGCTAGGTATTTGCAAGAACGATAGATTGGGGACCCCTGGTGCTGTCCTATATATAATCCTTACCATCAAAGGATTAACTCCACTTAAAATTTAAGTAGATCATTATCCAAAGTGCCAATCAGAGTTAACTTAGGACTCCTATTAGATAAAGTCATGAACCACTTTATATAGTTTGAATTCAGGTTAAATTAATATCATCACGAAGTTAATTCAGAATAGAACTCAAACTAACATTCTCCCACTCGGTCCAACTTTATCATAGGTAACTTAATATCCATTCACATTAACCCATGAATCTATATGTCTACATCAAAGAAATAAATTACACGAATCATGGTGGTAAGTCATCATTATAACCGAGTATTACCTTCCATGCATTACGATGCAATCTCTCTCTTTAATGCAAAACCTATATATGGCATTTTATCATAATGAATAAGCTAGATGCTTATTCGGGTCCAACACACGAAAACTAATAATGCATAAACTTAATAATTGTCATTCTCAAACTTAAAGTATAAAGAGAAGACAAATAAATAAATAAATGTTTAAGAGTTCAATACTAAAGTGATATTAATTGTTCATAGAGAAGAACCAAGTCCCATATGTTCAACATGATCTCTAAACAACTTTGGTGCGATTCCTTTCGTCAAAGGATCTGCAATCATCAACTTTGTGCTAATGTGTTGAATGGTTACTTTATCGGCATTCACGCGTTCCTTTAGTGCCAAATACTTGATGTCGATGTGTTTACTTCGACTACCACTCTTATTATTCTTAGAGAAGAATACAACAGCAGAATTATCACAATACATCCTCAATGGCTTAGATATAGAATCAATGATTCTAAGCCTTGATACGAAACTCCTCAACCAAATACCCTGGGAACTCGCCTTGAAACATGAAACGAACTCGGCTTCCATAGTGGAAGTAGTAACCAAAGTTTGTTTTGCACTTCTCCATGAGATAGCACCACCGGCCAACATGAAAATATAACCAGATGTTGATCTCCGAGAGTCAAGACAGCCAGCATAATCTGAATCCAAGTACCCAATGACCTCCAAGTCATCTGATCTTCTGTATGTAAGCTTGTAATCCTTCGTACCCTAAAGGTACCTCATTACTTTCTTTGCAACTTTCCAGTGGTAAATCTCTGAATTACTTTGATATCTTCCTAACATCCCCACAGCATATGCTATGTCCGGTCTCGTACAGACCTGAGCATATATAAGACTTCCAATGGCTGAAGCATACGGGATGTTTTCCATTTGTTCCTTTTCCAAGTTATTTTTAGGACACTGGTTCAAGTTAAACTTGTCACCTCTCACAATATGCGCAACACTAGGCAAACAATTTTTCATCTGGAATCTCTCAAGAATTTTATTAATATAGGCTTCCTGAGACAAACCCAAAACACCACGATATCTCTCTCTATGTATCTTAATGCCAATGACATAAGATGCCTCGCCCATATCTTTCATATTAAAATTCTTAGAGAGAAATCGCTTCACCTCATGCAACATACCCTTATCATTGGTTGCAAGCAAAATATCATCAACATATAGGACTAAAAAGCAAAACTTACTCCCATTGTCTTTATAGTATATGCATTGATCCTTAATGTTCTCAACAGAACCGAATGATGAGATAACATCGTGGAACTTCAAATACCACTGTCGGGACGCTTGTTTTAGTCCGCATATAGATTTCTTAAGCTTGCAAACCAAGCTTTCACCTTCACTAGAGAAGAATCCTTCAGGTTGTTTCATAAACACCTCTTCATCTAGATCTCCATTAAGGAAAGCAGTTTTCACATCCATCTGATGTAATTCCAAGTCAAAATGAGCAACTAATGCCATTATAATATGAAACGAGTCCTTTTTTGAAACTGGAGAAAAAGTCTCATTATAGTCGATGCCTTCTTTTTGAGTAAATCCCTTAGCAACTAATCTAGCCTTATAACGCTCAATGTTGCCTAGTGAGTCTTTCTTGGTTTTGTAGACCCACTTACACCCAATGGCTTTCGCTCGTTCAAGCAACTTAACTAGATCCCAAACACCATTATGTGCCATGGATTCCATCTCATCCTTCATAGTATCATACCACAACTTAGAATTACTACAACAAATAGGGTCATCAGCGGCTCCAAAATCATAGTCAGATTCTTGTAAATACACAACATAATCACTAGATATTGCTGGTTTCTTAATTCTAGTTGATCTTCTTAATGCCACATCATTATCTTCTTGATGAAGTTGTTGCTCAATAACTTCATATTGATTTTATGGGACTAGATCAACTGGATCAGTAGGATGTGGTTCCTCAATGATTGTCATTTCAATGTCTTCCAAATTGTGATGGTTATCATGTGAAATAATCAATCTTTGATTAGTGTCCGGAGTTTCTTCATGATCTTCTTCAAAACCAAAGTCTAGAGGTTGATCACTCCCACTAATCAAGTCATTCTCAAGAAATTTGGCATTTCTTGATTCCACAATTCTAGTGCTATATGATGGACAATAAAACCTATAACCCTTGGACTTTTCGGCATAACCAATAGAATAACCGCTAACAGTCCTTGGGTCCAACTTTTTGTCATGCGGATTAAACACTCTTATTTCATCTGGACAACCCCAAACACGCATATGTTGCAAACTCGGTTTCAAACCTTTGAACAATTCAAATGGAGTTTTAGAAACTGCCTTGGTCGATTTAATATATATGCAGCTATTTTAAGAGCCTCAGTCCACATAAATCGAGGAAGTTTGGAGTTGCTAAGCATACTCCTTACCATATCCATTAAAGTGCAGTTTCTTCTTTTAGCTACACCATTCTGATCTAGTGAGCCAGGCATAGTATATTGGGCCATAATACCATGCTCTTCTAGAAACCTCGCAAATGGACCTGGTGCTTGTCTATCCTCTGTGTACCTACCATAATATTCTCCACCTCTATCTGATCTCACAATCTTTATTTGCTTACCGCATTGTTTCTCTACTTCAGCTTTAAAGATCTTGAAAGCATCTAATGCTTCACTCTTATTATCAAGCAAGTAGAGATACATAAAGCGTGAATAATCATCAATGAAAGAAATGAAGTATCTCTGACCATACGAGTCCATCTCTGGACTGCAAATGTCTGTATGTATGATCTCTAATAAACAAGAACTCTTCTTAGCACCTTTCTTAGATTTGTTGGTTTTCTTACCCTTTATGCAATCCACACAAGTTTGAAAGTCGGTAAAATCAAGAGAGTCAAGGATTCTATCATTCACCAACTTCTCAATTCTCTTTATGGAGATATGTCCCAATCTCCGGTGCCATAACATGGAAGATTTATCATTCAAAACACTACGCTTAATACCTACATTTACTTGATCATGCAACACATTATAAGAAACATTACTTTGTAAATAAATTTGGAAAAGACCATCACACAATGCACCATTCCCAACAGGAGAAGAATTATAAAACAAACGAAAATATGTTTTATAAAACTGAAAGGAATATCCTAATGGTACAAGTTGTGAAACTGAAATCAAATTTCTAGAAAAACTAGGAATATAAAAGGTCTTTTCCAAATCTAAAATAAAGCCTGAATCTAAAACTAATATGCATGTCCTGACTGCTTCTACATGTGAACGAATCTTATTCCCTGAATAAATAAATCGTTCACTCTTCGCCGGTATCCTTCAGCTTAAGAAGCCCTGCAAGGTATTAGAAATATGGATTGTAGTACCAGAATCTATCCACCAAATGTTATGACAAACATCAACCATATTAGATTCATAACAAACGAAAGAAATTTTAGTACCTTTCTTCTCAAGATGAATCTTAAGTTTCGGACAATCTTTCTTCACGTTCCCTTTCTTCTTACAAAAAAAGCACTTGGACACCTTCTGGATCTGAACAGGTAATTTGCCTTTATCCTTGTTCAAGTTGGTTCGTCCTCTCTTCTTACCTTGAATAGCCATATGTGCACTTTCACTCTTTTCTAACAACAACCTTTCCTCCTCTTGAACACACATAGTCAAAAGCTCATTAATAGACCATTTATCTTTATGTGTGTTATATGAGATTTTGAAAGTGTTATATTGATGTGGAAGAGAGTGCAAGATAAAGTGCACAAGGTAACCTTCTGAAAAATCGATCTGCTCTAAAGCCTTAAGTTGAGCCACTATATCTCTTATCCTCATGATGTGCTCTCACACACCTTTAATACTTGTGAGCTTCATGGATAATAATTTGGTCATGAGAATGCTAGCAAGAGCCTTATCTGAAGATTCAAATTGATTATCAATTGCCTTCAGCAAGTCTCTTACATGTGCACAATCTGGGATTGAACCACAGATACTAGCAGATATACGTGTCTTAATGTACATCATGCTCAAGCGATTAGATCGCTCCCACCATTCATACAAGGCAATCGCAGCATGAGTGCTATTGTCTGTCGACACAGGTGGTTCATCCTTCCTTATAGTATAGTAAAAATCCATGCATCCCAACTGGAGGAGAATTAACTCCTTCCAAGTTTTATAATTATCACCCCTTAACATAGGAACATGACATTTTTCATCAAAAGCATCTGATTGCACTCTCTTCCACATCAATAACATACATATCATACTTAATATTCAAGGCAATAAAACAAGTTGGTATGCTTACCAATGCAAGCCATACTGAAAAAAAAAACATAAATCAATCTGTTATCACAATCTGCCTGTGGGCAAAGATATAGATACAAAATAAGACTCATAACCACCGATAAAATTAATGGATAATTAAAATTCCTTAATACATGTGGGCGACTTAAGAAATAAAAATTAACCATTATTCTATCCTGATTAATTATAAATATAACACAATCCCTGTGGGGCAAAATCATTATATCAAATATAATTAATCACAATTTGCCACTTGATAAAACTAATAAATAATTAAAATTACTTAATACCTGTGGGCAACTTAAGTAATAAAAATTATTCATTATTTTATCCTAATTAATTATGAAAAATATAACAAAATCCCTGTGGGGTAAAATTATTATATTAACCATAATTAATTACAATTCATGTCATTTAAGCTAGATGTGATCAATTGCACTCACAATATGTAATCTATAATTTTTTATAAAAATAAAATTATGAATATTGTGGCCACTTCATAATTAACAAAAAAATTCATTCGATACATGACATAACAACCATATACATGAACAAATTTAATGTAAATAATTAATTATACAAATTATAATTAATCCACTTAATGCATGAAAAATTCATACAAACATAACCCTGAAATTTAAATAAACAACTAAACAGGGATCTACATGCAAAACTACACCAAGTAAAGTAATTTTGCAAAAATACCCATTAAACTATTTTATTTAAAACATCATTCAAAATAATGATTTAATAAAATAAAATAAAATAAAATAAATTATTGTTAGGGAAAAACCCTAACTTCCCCATGGGCTGCTGCCACCGGCCGGACCACCGCCGGCTGGTGATGCTCACGCGGCCAACTAGCAATCGCGCACCTAGGCTGGCATGCGCCCAGGCCGGCACGCAGCCAAGCCTGCGCGCGGCTAGGGCCAGCGCCCAGCCACGTGCACACCTTGGCCAGCCGCGTAGCCCAGCCAGGCCTGGGTGCGCGCCCAGGCCAGACGCGTGCAGGCAGCGCACGCCTAGGCCAGGCACGCGGTCAGCCAGCGCGCACATGCGTGGCCCAGTGCTCGCGTGTGCGGTCCACCGCGGCTTATCCGCGGTCTTGTCCATAATGGTTTGATTTTAGGCCTAATACCCAAATCTTTCAAACCCTAAATTAGTCTAATTTATTTCATTATAAACATGCGTAAACATTAATGGATTTAGTTCATACAAACCCTAACTCATGCATGTTTATTATAATCTATATGAAATAATGAATTAAATTCAAACAATGTGTAATTTGTAAATAACACATACATGTCAGAATTTAATCATGCTAGGCAAAGGTATTAAACAGGCTCTGATGCCAACTGTTAGAATTTAACAAACTTAATTACGACATCTATGTCGTATATTATATGCGGAAGCGGGATTACTTACCTCCAGCCATAGAAAATTATTGAAGACGACGAGAACCTCTAAGTCCACGCTTGTAATAACCAGAAACTCTTCCAATCTATCCCATCCTCTCCCACCGATGGAGCTAGGTATTTGCAAGAACAATAGATTGGGGACCCCTGGTGCTATCCTATATATAATCCTTACCATCAAAGGATTAACTCCACTTAAAATTTAAGTAGATCATTATCCAAAGTGCCAATCAGAGTTAACTTAGGACTCCTATTAGATAAAGTCACGGACCACTTTATATAGTTTGAATTCAATGTGAATTAATATCATCACGAAGTTAATTCAGAATAGAACTCAAACTAACACCCTTAACAAGGGATCAAGGGACTGAGCTGCGAACCTGAATCCAAATTATTGTTTCCAATAAATCTTGAACTCGAGACCTTTTAATTGTCTTACTCTTGTTTTCGGCAATGAGACTAAGTACCGCAAGGCTATGAGCTCTTTAATTGATTATTTAAATAATATATTTCAAATTTTTATTTATTATTATTATTTTATTTACATAATCATATTTTTAAGAATTTCAAATATTTTTTTAAAAAATAAAACTTATCTTATTTAATTAATTTATGATAATATTAAATATATTAATTTTATCCCATCATAATTATTTGCGGGCCCACATTTTTTAAAATTAATTAATAATTAATTAGTTATTATTATTATTATTATTATTATTATTATTTTATCAAATTAATTTTATTGGTAAAAATTTTATTTAATTTTTTTAAATGTAGTTAGATGTAACCCCCAACCAAGTATTGTATAGATATTGACAATGAAGCACAGGGAGGATCTTTTACACTTAATAATTTAGTAACGTGATTATTTAGAAGTCATATGCACCCACCAATTTGCCTAACAACTTTGCCTAACAAATGTGATTATCAAGATTATCAAGTACTTACATACACCTACCACTTTGACTAACAAAGGCTTGACTAGATGTTTATCTACTAATGCTAGGACTCCAAAATCCTTTTCTTTGATTTTTTTATTTTTTGTTTAATCCTGATACCTTCATGAAAATTTTGTTATTATATATCATATATAATTTATATATTCATTCCCCAAGAAAAAAAAAACCCCGAGTTGGACCTGTGCTTTTATGTATGTTAAAAAATGTACAAATAATAACATTTAGGTTAAATAACCTAAATAGTCCCTTACTTTTTTCGTGTGTTTCCATTTTAATTTCTTAGCTTTAAAAAGTTATGATTTTGTCACTTATTTTTAATTTTTATTACAATTTGGTCACCCGAACATATGCTATTAATGGCGATTACATGTGGCATATGTCAAATCAGATGCCAAGTCTGAGAAAAAATATGCCATATAGTATGCCACATGTGATTGCCGTTAATGTCGTATGTTTGGGTGACCATATTGTAATAAAAAATAAAAGTAAAAGACCAAATTGTAACTTTATAAAGCTGGATGACCGAAATAGAAACACATGAAAAAGTACGGGACCAAGTCCATTTTTATCTGGTGCATGATCAACATAAAAATTATGAGTAATTTTCATGAACTACATTGAAACCAATTTTGAATTTTGAATAGATTGGACACGAAAATAGATTGAAGCCTGCCATTTTGGATGTGCATCATTACTTGAAGCCTTATTTTTATTTTTATTTTTTCATTTTTTTCATTCAAATCACAGTTAAGCTATTAACATTAGAGAATTTAAGGAACCATGAAGGTAATTACCTATGTTTGTGATTGAGAGGTCTCGAGTTCAAACCTCTTAGATTATAATTCATTTTTTGGGTCCCCTTATGAGAAATACCTCTCATTCTCCCCTCCAAGATTGGTTGTCGTACCCATTTATCCTTATGTTACTTGTCAATTTTATAAAAAAAAATTAAGCCTTGTCATTTCTTAAGATGCCGGCCCCTCCATCAATGACTTTTTTTTTTTTTTGTTCTTTTCTTCTAGTTATTGTTTATGTTCTTGTTTTGGGATAGGAGAAGACATAAAAATAACTGTGATATTGCATAGAAAATATTATTCCTAATTCAATAAACCAAACAAACTTAGACTTTCAAATCAGGATAATTAAAAAAAAATTTAACTTTTGAGATTGATCGAACAATATACATGAGCAAATTATACATTTATACCCGATCGTCCCACAGATCAATGATTATGAAGTCCACTTTGATGTTTTCTTTTTTGAAACAAGAACAAAATCAATCTCCCCAAAAACAAAATCGCAAAAATTGTTAAAACAAAAACTTTCTCGTTTCACAAAGAGACTCACTTATCAGAAAATACAAATAAGGATTCCCTAAGTTCATCATAAGGAGCTCCAAAGGCTTTTTCTCTCCATTGCAGTCACTGAAAAACACAAACAACATCAAAATAAAGGGGAAAAATAAACAACACTAATAAGATTATCCTCTCAATGGCATACTTGAAGATCTTACCTATGGACTTGAAGGCTTCGGTGTATGATTATGCAAATGAGCATGGGGGTTGTCTCCTTCTGCACCGTTTAGAAAAAATGTTTTCTACTTCTAATCCGTTTCTAAATAAATTTAAAAACGGATTACAAATGGAATGTTTAGGCTCCTTCTAAAATTTAAACGGAATTGAGTCTGCTGCTAAATCCTAAAAATTGAAATAAAGAAAAATCTATTTCTAATTTAACTATGTTGCAAATCCATTTCAAAAATAAGAGGGTAAACAACCAAAATGGTCCCTTACCTTTGGGTGTGTTTCTATTTCGGTCGCCCACCTTTAAAAAGTTACAATGTCATCCCTTACTTTTACTTTTTTATTACAATTCAGTCACTCAAGGTTACGCCGTTAACGGCAATCCCACGTGGCATATGATGTGTCCCATTTTTTCCAAGTGGACAACCTCATAATCCACGTTGGACGCCAGCAAGGATGCCCAATCAGATCATCTTCAACCTTAACTCACGTTGAGCCTTCTACTTGGTGCTTTTTCCAAAGAACGAGTAGAAAAATCACTCACATTAAGCCTTCTGCTTGGTGCTTTTCTAAAGAACGAGTACAAAGTTCTTGCGATCGTCGGGATCCTTAACACTGAACTGACAAGCTCCACGTACTGCATTTCATCGACCACCACCCTGGTGTCTGACAGAGCATTACTGCACTAGAACAACACCTTCTTTAGCAACTCAGATGCCAACCTTTCGAATTCTTTTTCCTTGATAAACCCTTTCACGTCCTTGTCGTCCATCAAGCATTCAATACTCATCGACACCTCCATGTTCGAGCTCAAGACCTTCTTCACCTTTTCGCACTCTACTTTCAACCGAATGTTATCCTTTGCATTTGAAAAACCATCGATCTGATACTCGTCCTTAAACTGTTTGCTAAAATGCTTGAAAAGTATCTCATCAAAGTCACGCCCGTCGAGTCGGTAATCAGCACCATGCGAGAGCACATGCAAACAAGGGCGGAACCAAGGGGGGCTAGCAGGGGCTAAAGCCCCCCTCGGCGCCGGAGAGAATACTTCTCAAGAAGTATAAGATTTGATAATTTTTGGTTTTCCTATACTTAAATTAATGTAAAATACAATATTTGAACAAATGAAAGTGTGAAATGTAGGTGGGCTTGAGTGGTTAGTGGGTTTACCCATAAAGTGCATGGCTTTTTCCCTCTTGGTGCATTTTTTCCCCCATTTTATTTTTTAATTGAAAAATTACTATGATTTCAAAATTTTAATAAAAAAAATATTATATACAAATTTTAGTAATTTAAAAAAAGTTTAAATTGATCATGAGGCCTAACAAATATATAATAACATATATACACATATGTTATAATGTACCATATATGCTAGAGTGAAAGAACAAAAGTTTTGTATAAACAATAGTTTGGTTGTTTGTAGTGAGAGGGATCAATTTTACCATATTTTAAAAAAAAATACAAACTTAAAATGTATTTTTATTAGTTGAATTATTGAAAATCTCATATATTTGTATAGGTAATAATAAAATTTTAAATTATAATCTATATTTATTTAATATATGTATTCAAATTTGTGTTATACTAGCATATTATTCTTCATTTAAAATAATTATTTTGTTGGATTCTTTTTTTTATTTTTTTGTTTTTCTTTTAGGCTTCAGCCCCCCTACCATCGAGTCCTGGTTCCGCCCCTGCATGCAAACCACCATTATTGAAGAATACGACTAAAACCTAGGTGTTGTAATGGTCGACATCGCCGAAGATGACATGGATTTCGCTGTTAGGGAAGTCGGTCTTGTAGATGCCGTATCCTAATGCCATCGCCGTCTTGTTATAGATCAAATGAAGGGGTTTCATGCTTGCGATCTGAGTCACATGGAGATAAGCTCAACGCTCGAGTTGATCGGTGAAAGAGGGCACGGAGATGGCGCACTCGGAGACATGGGCTCCAAGGCATCGTTCGGAGATGAGCTTTAGATGAGAGAGCAACATTGCAAGAAAATGGACAGGGATTAGAGTGATTTCACGATTAAAAAACAAGACACGATGTTGGCCCTGGGGTTAGGAAAGGAGGAGGTCCTTGATGTTGGAGAAGGTGGAGGAATGGTAGATGAGAGAAGAGGCGGATGAGCCGATGAGATACTGCTTATTGTCTGTGAAACCACCACCAAATCGTGGAACAAGGGTTTGGAATGAGCGTGAGGCTGAAGATGATCTAACGGGCCATCCACGCTGGCGTCTGACGCTGATTATGAAGTTGTCCACTTGGAAAAATGGGACACGTCATATGGCACGTGGGCTTGCCATTAACGGTGTAGCATCGGGTGAATGAATTGTAATAAAAGGTAAAAGTAAGGGACGATATCGTAACTTTTTAAAGCTGGGAGACCGAAATAAAAACACACCCAAAGGTAAGGGCCTATTTTAGTTGTTTATCCAAAATTAGAAATTGTTTGGAAATAGAAATATTTCGTTTCAAAATTAGAAACGGATTATAAATGAAATTATTTTAAATATGGTTTTTATGAGTAGCAGTAGTGATGTCAACAGCTCAGAAAAATACATATTTCAACTTATTAAATCAAAATTTTAAAAAATAATTGAAATCAAATTATAATATTTTAAAATTTTATTAAAAAAATCTTCTAAATATCTCTAATCAACACACACCTATATTAACAATGATTTTCTTTTAATTAACAAAATAGACAAAGAATAAAATAAAATTAAAAAAAAAACTACAGGGCTTCTAATGCACCATCGACTTGAACAAATTTAGGTTAAAAAAACAATTAATAGAGAATGGCCACCTATTGATGAGGTGGAGACGATCAGGCCATCATCGTGCAATTCTTATGGCTCTTTGCATCCCGAAAAAGGAAATGATTTAGTTTTAAAACAAAATAATCAATAGAGTACATATAAATGTCCCCCAAAGCACGCTTAGAAAAGCGAGAAATTTAAAGGTTTGATACTTGAACTAGCCAAGGTAAGAGATGGGAGGTGGCGTCGCTAGTAAGAAAGGTGGTGAGAGACCTCGGGTAGAACTTGGAGATTCTAATACTTGTACCGACTGGGGAGAGAGATGGGATAGCAACATTGCATAGATGCCACAAGAGGTTATGGTGAGTATCAAGAGTGGGGAAGAGATGAAGAAAAAGACGAGATGGAGATAGTAGTGCGTAGGTTTACCACCAAAGACGGGAGAAAATTAAAAAATAAATAAATAAATATTTAACTTTAAAGAAAGACAACCAATAAACCATTGACAAATGTTCACTTAAAACAAACCGGCTTCCAGGGTTGTTTGGTTTACATTACTATGGTAATGAGGTCGAGAATACTATATACCTAAGATGTAGTAATTTGTGATAACCATATTTAGTTGGGAACTCATATTATATAGTAATTAATAATATTCCAAATTTTCCAAAATACCCTTATATCTATATGTTTAAATAAAATTTTTTATTACTACGCATTTTCTTACGGAGGAAAATGGAAAATATTGGGACACAGAAGGAATAGAACCTTCCAGTCAACTCATAGCTCCCGGACTTCCTCCCATTCATTCCCTTAAATGGGAAAGGGTAAAAGTGACGTGTAGACTTGAGAATATATCCTAATAGAATAACGAGGCAGGCTTAGCTGTTCTAATGGGCCATTGACATAGTGCGAGAAAGAACTCCCCTATGAATGACTCCCTATTTGGTAATCCAACATAGCCACCTATTTTGATAATAATGGGATTATCAAGTTATTTAAATAATATTCCAAGGTTGATAATCATATATTACCATCAATATTACCATCGTCATCAATTTAAACATGATAATTTTTTCAAACTACCATATAACATGCGATAATACGAAAACATTACCGTAAATCAAACAACTCTTAAAAGTATAATCAAAACCCCCAAATTTATATTAATAACAAGCATTCATATAAAAAAAGATTAAAAAAAGAGAGTATTAAATAACAAACATTTACATGAAAAACACCGAATTAAGGGGTCATTTGACATTATTGTCAATTCCTGTTTTTTATTTTCAATTTCATATTTTGGAAACAAAACTGAGAAAACATGTTTGTTTTTTTAAAAAATTTTGGCAACAATCCTCATGTTTCCGAAAAAACAGAAAATAACAATTTTATGTTTTCAACTGTTTTGGAAACGTTTTCAAAACTCTTCCTCCCACTACTATAAAAACCTTCCTCTTCTACTCCTCTCTCTCTCTCCTTTTAATTTTTAATTCCTTTTATTTTTTTATTTTTTATTTTTTTTTAAAAATCAATTTTTTAACAAATTAATAATAATAATTTTAAAAATATATTTTTAAGAAAAATATTTATAAAAATTTATTATTTTGGCTTGATATTTTACAAATTAGTTTATATAGTATAAAAAATTATAATTTTATAAATTATTGTGAAAATCATTGTTTGAACCTTGATTTTGATAAACTATGATATAATATATATATTAAATTTTTTAACGCAAACGCCAAAATATTTTTTAATTTCAAATGATGCAATTTTTATGAGATATTTTTTACCCACACAATATCAGGCTATGTTATTAATTTTATTTAATAATATAATCAAGAAAAATAAAGTTTTATAAAAAAATTTAAAAATATGGATTTGAAAAAAAGGATAAAAAAAGCGTTATAATAATTTTATGCTAACCAAACATGTTTTTATTTACAATTTTTTAAAATACACAATAGTTAGTGTATCCAAACATGTTTTTGTTTTCAAAAAATTGAAAATAAAATGAAAACAAAGCAAAAGCAAAACAAAAGCGAAACAAAAACAAAAAACAAGAAAATAGAAATGATGCCAAACAACCCCTAAATATTTGAGACACATAGAATTAAATGTTTTAAAAAATATAAAAATGAAAAAATGTTCTAAATTTAAGAAAGAGAATAAGAGACAAACACAATAAACAAGTTAGAGAGAGTATAAAGATTGTGAACTCCTCTTATTCACCTTCTTCTATATATCATGTACAAACTCACAAAGACTATATTTTTAGGCTAAGTACAACATATGAAAGGTCATAAATTAATATCATGTAATTAATGGTTTTAGGAGTTTTGTGGGGAGAAAGAAAGATTTAGGAGTTTGGGGAGATAAATAGTATGCGTTAATAGGCATCCACTTATTACGTTTCATAACACTCCCCCTTGGATGCCTATAATCAAACGAAATGTCTCATTAAGGTTACTAATAAAAATCCAATGGGATGAAAACCTAGTCAAGGAAAAAGAGTACACTATTCTTCGTATACGCCATAATTTCTGTCTCATTAAAAACCTTACCAGGAAAACCTAATGGGAAAACCATGTTTAAAGGAAAAAAGACTACAACATGTATTACCTCTCATTAAAAGGAAAAACAATTATTTAACAAACAACCTTTAGTATAGAAATTCTACCACAATTAGTATAGTTGGAAAAACTTAACCTGGTATTCGAGAACACAGCAGGCAAATCAAGGTCATCTTTAAGAAGAACCTTAATCCTACCAGGTGTAGCAACTACTGTATGGGAAAGACCAAGGTCAAAGAAGGCAATGGTGGTCATCCGTCTGGTATGGCCGGAGATGGAAGTTGGGTTAGAGAGAACGGTGGAAAGAAATAATGGATAAGATAAGGAACCAATGAAAATATTGCCCTAGATCAAGCAGTGCCAAGAACTGGCAACAAGCCATTATGCCAAAAGCTGGAGTCCGTGGAACTAGCAACACAGGAGATGGCACTAGGGTGGGTAATGAACCAGTCTGAGCAAGTCCTCCAAATAAACTCCAATAACTCAAGAAATCCCTGTTTTCTTAGGAGATAGGCTATCATACAAAACCATCCAATAAGCTTTGAAAATCTGCATAGCTTTTGTGGGTGGAGACATCTCATGCAAGGAAACTTGTGGCACTGGCTCAAATGCACTTTAGGCATCCACTGAGGTTGCCACAATAGGCTCATGCCTCAAAGTGGCTTCTTTCCTAGGCGACGATAGAGATGGGGGTGGAGATGGCACTCCACGCCTTGCATCCTGCAACAGAACAAGCATAGTGATAGTAGTTGAACTAACCACCCCACAAGATGTACACGGGCATTGTACTAGGATGTTAAACTAAAAAGGACACAAAAAGAACTTTTAGACTAAAATCTATATGCACTTACCCTATGTGCTCAACTCTAATTGGATCCACTAGTTACTATAGGAAACAAATGAATTAAGGAATCATGAACAACTATTGACTTAGACTAATAGCTCTAATACCACTACAATTGTCACACCCCAACTAATAGGACGGGCTTACGACAACCACTACGATAGCTAGATATGGGATAAACACCGCCCAACCTTAGTCTGTCACAAAGCTTATAACTTCCTGCTAATAACAACATGGAAAAGAAGTATGCAATTAGAAGATATGAAACAAAAGATAGCAAGAATAGAGTATATAACATATTACCACTTGACATAGTACAACGAGAGATATAAAGTTGTAGAATATAGGTCAAAATCTCAACATGATTATCAAATGTAATAAATCTCACTAGTGGATCCATAGTTTTATGCAATGTGTCATAATGAAGATGGCAAAACATATACCAAAGACTAGAAGGAGAAGAAGAGAATCTCCGAGCACCCATCTGATCGCATCTTCACTACTCACTAAAGCCTGGAAAGATTAAGAAAGGGTGAGTAATCACTTTCACTTAGTTAGTGGGAAAAACACAGCACCAAAAGAGTCCTCATATAAGCTTTCAAATAAAATAATAATTCCATAATCACATAGTATAATATACTTATGAATACTTCGAAGTAAAAGTGTATGCTTTTCAAACAATTCTGAAATCCAACTATATTTTGGGAATGTGACTTCTTTAGAATACTGTAAAAGGAAAAAAACATTCATCATCAATTTACAATAGCCTAAAAATCTCTCTGACCCTAGTCATAGCCTCGACTGGGTCCGGAGTCGTCAAGGCACTCATCACTATGATGTTGTCCATCGAGACCAATGTGGTGAGTCCATATCTCAGTGTATTACCACCCATTCGAGAAATTCTCCTCACCTCCAAAAAAGGAACATAATTTGGGCCCACCATTCATTCTTTAAAGGTCGGACCATGGGAACCCCCAACTGCAGTAGGCAGGCTAAAGCCTCATCACCATCAAACCATAATCACAGAGTAACGTCATAGCTTGTATCATGGGGAGCCCCTACTACAGTAGGCGGGCTAAAGCCAAATCACCATCAAACCATAATCACATAGTAAAACCGTAGCTTGTATCATAACAATACAATGTTGACATCTTCAAGTATCACAATAACAATAAAAACTTCCATGCTTCACATTTCACTTCACAATTAGAGAAAACTCATGTTTCATATAGCAAAAGTCATTCAATTATTATAAATGATTAATTTAAGAAGACATTCATCTATAAAGGATTTTCAAAGCACATACATATGATTACATAAGTACATACATACATATATACAAACATATCAACATATACCCCACCGTGAGAAATACCCATATCGATTGAATAATGACGTCACCAAAACATTCTCAAGTATCAATTAGAAATATACACGAGTAATAGGAAAGCATGAATATGTCAACTCGAACAATTAAAATCATTCAGAAACTAATGGAGTTATGTGATGCAACATAATCTCACTCACAAACTTAGGAGGTCGAGGAGTCTCTATCGCGCTACTCCTCCACCGGCTCCTTGCCTCTACCCAAAGCTTTACTGCATACAAACAAACCATGCAACAAAGGAAAAACTCAACCAAAAGAAAAGATGCATGGAAATGCAAAAAATGTGAACCCTAGCTCTATATGCCAATCCAAACTCTACTAAGGACTTGGGTATGGCTCAATCTTGTACTCAACTATTTCCAAAGAGTTTTCAAGGGAATTCATTCTAATTAAAACTAGATCATCAAAGGAAAAGAGATGGATATCTTGGTGCTACAGTAACCCAAATTCAAGTAATGGTAAGATTCAACAATGTTGAACAAGGAAGGGTTAGAAATTTCTCTTTCCATGGCAACCATTTCTCATCATTTTTCAACAAGGATTTGGTAATCACAAACCTAAATAGAAGACAAGCCCTAGATCTCCCATCAAAGAATGAAGGAAAAATGAGAGGAATAGAAGAGAAAGAAGGAAGGGATCTCATACCTTATCAATAATAGGGATGAGATGGAATGGAGAAAACCTTCAACCAAGAAGGAAGATAAAGGAGATCAAGAGCTCTTCTCATTCAAGAGAAAGGCAGAAATGAGAGGAAGAAAAGGAGGAAAAAGTGATATATAGTTGGAGGTGCAAAATTACCGAAAACCCAAGTCATTTTGTCCTAAAACCTGAGCAATTTAAGAAAATGATTGACAACCTTAAAATGTACAATATGTACCATCAATTTAAGGGGGAGTGTTCGAATTTCTAGAATGAGTTACAAGAAGTAAATTAGTTTCCTTATTTTTAGGAAGTTAGTTTTTTTTTTCTCTACTCATGTAAACAATATAAAAGAAAGATGTGAGAGTTGTAAAAATAAGTTTTAATGTTTTAAAGTTTTGATGAGGAAACACGAAGTGAATATTTGATGTTTCATTCCTCGCTTGTATGCCATGGTGGAAAAAATCCAATGGTGAAGTGCTTTAGAGTGTTTGTGGATTGAAGATGATTTTTGGGATTTGTTGCGGGTGAAATTTTTTCTCTTATATAAGGGTCTGTTAACAATCATATGGAGTCATCGTTAGATTATGTTAGCATATAGATGGTTTTGGGATATTAACCACATCTACTTTTTGCCCAATTCTTCATTGAAGAGAGCTTTCATGTGATAACTAACATCTAACTTTAACAGCAAACAAGTCAAAAAGATATGGCATGTTGAAAGTTAAAGTTCCAACCATAAACTTTGGAGAACTAAAACATAATAATTGAGCTACAAGAATTCAATTATGATGCAATTTATCAAATGTAAAGGTGCGTACCAGATCAACTACTAAAATGAATTGATTCTAAGCTCCACAAGGCCTAGGCATATTGTTATCTATGATAACACTAGTTCTCCATAAACTGTGAAAGTAGTTCAACTATATCTCATTCTACACCATGATTTCCAGCAACTAAACCTTCATCTTGTTTGGAGAGCACGTGTTGAAGCACATGACCATACTCATGGAAAACTATCTCAACCTAAGAGAATGACTAGTTGACAGAATATACCCTTACAAATTGTTCCTATTTGCTTATATGCCCATCCATCCAAAATCGTATTGAGGTATTAGAGTGAGTTTTACTCACTAACCACCGGAGAACAATTTTGCCTAGATGCTGGGTCACACACACACAGAGGCCCACACTCCAAAAGTTCTCACTCTTTTTTCATTCAAGTTGATAATTAGAATTATAGTCAAAAGTCTATATGAGTGCAACCAAAAGCAAAGCCAGCTAATGCTCACATAGAAAGTACAAAACGCAAAGTCATAAAGTAACTAAGAAGGAAGTACAAACCATTAACTATCATTAACTACAAAAGCCATCCCTTCTATGTTGTGTACACCTACAACACCATGCACCCCACAATCCTCTCCATCCAACCAGGCTCGCATGTCTTGATCTCGCCCAAAATTCAAACATAACCTGATATAGCCTCCCTTAATTGAAGCTTCTAGAATCCAAGTTGTATCCTAATTACAGTATGCTTCTTAACTGGTAGAGATTTGGTGAAGATATCCACCAGCTGACTCTTTGTATTGCAGTGTTGTAAGGAGATTACACCATCAGTAATAAGCCTCCTGATGAAGTGATACCTTATATCAATATGTTTAGTTCTACCATGAAGTGTTTGATGCTTGGCAATGGATATAGTAGATTGGTTATCACACCACACAATCATTGGATGATTGATTTCAATTCCATAATCTATTAACATTCTCTTGAGCCACACTATCTAGCAAACAGCAGAGGTGGCAATGATGTACTCCACTTTTGTGGTTGATAACGCCACTATGTCTTACTTCTTGGACCCCCATACAATTGCATAGGACCCAAACCAAAACACCATTCTTGAGATGCTCCTCTAATCGATCATAGAGCCACCTTAATCACTATCTAAAAATCCTTCTAGAACCCCATCCGAGTATTAGGAAAACCATAACCCATACTCTGTTGTTCCTACTAAGTATCTCACTATGCACTTAGCTACATATAAGTGATGTTTGCTTGGATTAATTAGGAATCTCAATAGCAAACCCGCTGCATAACAAATGTCGGGTCTGGTGTGTTACATATGGTAATTTTGCAACCAAACTTTGGTACACCTTATATCTGCCTTCTCTGAACCATCTTCAAACAAATGCTTCTGATTCAACCAATTGGTTTTCGTACAAAGTTACAGTGCTCCATATTTAGCTGAGCTATAAGATACTTCACATATTTCCTCTATGTAATAAATGTCCCCCTGATATCTGCTTCACTTCCAACCCTAGAAAGTAGTTCACCAAGCCCAGATCAAGCATATCAAATGAGTTCGTCATGTCTATCTTGAATTCTTCAATCATCTTCAATGATGAGCTGGTATAGATTATGTCATCTACATTGAGACTCAGCAGCAGAACCTCTCCACCCTGATATTTCATGTACATAATTTGTTCATTCTCACTTCTTGTATACCTAAGCTGTCAAACATGCATGTCTATTTTTTTGTACTAGGCTCTAAGGGCTTACTTTAACCTATATAAAACCTTCTTCAACTTATACACCATATCCTCTTTTTCTTTCACAACATAACCCTCTAGTTGCTCGACAAAGGCCTCCTTCAGTATCTCCCTATTTAGAAAAGTGGATTTTACATCAAAGTGATACACTGACCAAGTTGCTTTTGTTGCAAGTGCAAGGATAATTCTCACTATTTCCAACCTCGCTACTAGTGAAAGCACCTCTTCATAATCTACAATATATTGTTGTGTATATTCTTAACCAACCAATCTAGTTTTGTGTCTTTGGATCAGGCCATCAACTCTGTATTTCGTCTTATAGATCCATTTGAGTCCCACTATTTTTTTTTTCTAGAGGTAATTCAATTAATTCCCACGTATTATTGTTTTGAATTGCTGAAATTTCTACAATCATGATATCCTTCTATTCTTTGCACTTCACCACTTCATTGAAACTTGATGGGTCAGTGATGTTAAGAGAAAATGAGCATAAGTTACAGATGTCAGTGAGGGACTTTATCTTCCTAGGAGACAAGCCATCTGTGGGTGTTACTCCCGGTCTTTACACCTCAATCATCTTACTCTGGTTTGAATAGCGTGTCTCCTGTTAACCAGCTAGATTCTGCAATAGCCTTGGGTGTTTTGTCGTCAATAGTGGGAGAACTTTCATCTGCATTACATGTTGACTCTTCAAGTGTAATAATTGACTCATTTTTTCCCAGCATCATTCCCGTCCCAGCGTTTGTTCTCATGAAACAACACGTCTTCACTTACAATGACCTACACATAACCGGGTTATAGAGTTTGTATGCCTTTATTTCAGAGTAATAACCCACCAATATACATTTTTCAAACTTCTCATTCAATTTTAAGTGCTTTTGCGTAGGTCTTAAGCTAAAAGTAACACTTCCAAACACTCTAAGATGACCTACATAGGGCTTCACTCCATGCAACACCTCATAGGATATCTAATTGTGAACTAATTGAGTTGGAGATCTGTTGATCAAATAGACTGATGTTGAGACCTACAATACAATAATGGCAAATTAAAATCAAGGATTATTGAAAGCTAAATAAGAAAAATTCCAATCCTCAAAGAAATGTTATAAACACTTCATATGATGAAGATGACATGGTGTGTGAAGTAGCAATGACAATAGGGAAAAGATTTGCTAATGTGTGGCTTCTTGATTCAACGACCACTTTTCACATGTCCTCCCGAAGAAAATGGTTCCATCACTATGAACCAATCTCTTGAAGATTTGTGTATAGCTACAATGATCAAACTCAAAAGATTGTTGGTATTGGCATTATCAAGCTAAAGATGTACGATGGCACAATTTATACTATTCAAAAAGTCCGTCATATGGAGAATCTGAAGAAGAACTTGTTGTTTATAGAACAATTGATAATCTTGGTTACAAAATTGAAGTTCTCAACAAGACTATAAAGGTAATTCAAGGAGTACTAGTATGCATAAAATAAGACAAGATAGCTGCAAATTTATACATGCTAAAGAGAGAAACCTTGCAAGAAGGAGATGCTTCAATTCCCAAGAGTAGTCCAAGTGAAAGATGGGCAATGACATGGCACAAGAAACTTGGAAATATGTCAAAGAAAAGAATGAAGATTCTTATAGAAAAAATCTACTTCTAGGTCTCACTTATTTAACATTACCTTTTTGTGAGCATTGTATTATGAGCAAGTAGCATCAATTGAAGCTCAACACATCTAATTATAAAAGCAAGGCAATTCTATAATTAGTTCACTCTAATGTGTTATAAGCATAGGTTACGTCCCTAGGATAAGCAAATTATTTTGTATCATTCATTGATGATTATTCTGAGAGGTGTTTCCAATCTTCAAATTTTACAAAGCGCTAGTAGAACTTGAATCTAGCAAGAAGATCAAGTGTGTAAGGATAGATGATAGAGGAGAATACACTAACAAAAAGTTTGATGAATTCTGCAAGCTAGAGGCATCAAAAGCTTATTCATTACAGCATACACTCCTCAACTAAATGAAGTGACAAAGTAGATGAACAAGATTCTCTGAGAAAAACAAAAGCAATAATGAAGCTGCAAGCGTAGAAAAGAAATTTTGGACAAAAGCAATCAACACCACCTGTTATGTGATGAATCATGCTCCATCAATTGCAATCAAGTTAAAGATACTGATAAAGATGTGGACTGGTAAGCCAGCTAACCATTCAAACCTTCATATATTTGGAAGTCTTGTATACGTGGTGTGCAATGCCCAAGAAACTACACAACTTGATCTAAAATCCAAAAAATGTATATTATTCAAATGTGTTGATAGAGTTAAGTGGTACCACCTATGGGATCCCACTGCCCACAAGGTTGTAATCAGCAAAGACGTTATATTCATGGAAGACAAAGAACAAGAGCAAACAGAAGATGATAGCATTTCAAAAGAGAACATAGAGACTACATCAATACAAGTAGTGAAAGAAGTTGAAGCTACACCAAAGCATAAGGTACAAGACCCAGCTAAATCTAAAGTTCCAAAAGTTCATTGATCAACTTATACAAGAAAGGCACCAAGTTGGCATTCTAACTATATTATGGAGGATAATTGATAAGTGCTCATGTTATAATAATGCGAAATGTTATTATCTTACAATGAGCATTATTTTCATCAAATTTTATCATTAAATTGTGTGCATTTGTGTACTTTTGTGCATTGTAGGGTTGTGAAGCTAGTTTAGAGGAAAAGAGCAAAGTTAGATCGTGTTCGCCATTGTTAGAAAGTTTTCAAACCAAGCAAGGAACAAGGCACGAGTCTAGACTTGTGGGTGTGTGCCAACCTCTTTTGAGGGGCACAAAGGCAGTCACATTCGCAATAAGTCTAAGTCGTGTTGCATAGGAGAACTTCGCCAATGAGGAGAATTGAAGCAATCGACACAATCTACCGTTGATTGTGTACCCAATTTAACGGCCTCGATGAAGAATGATGAATTCGGGAGCATTTCGACAAGAGTACTGCAGCAATACTGTAGCAAGTTACTATAGTAAAAAATACTGTATCAAGTTACTGTTCACTGTTTGCCGAAATTCAGCAAAACAGAGACTTCACACGGGCGTGTGAAAATTTCACACGGCCGTGTGAAATCCCGATTTCAGTGATTTTAAAGCCGCGACTCAACAGTATAAAATGCTGCTTTTGAGACTTTTTCTGGATCTTTTTGCCAATCTTTTCTCCTATCTTCTGGAGGGTTGCGGCTAGGGTTTGGAGGGGACCTTGTGGAGGATTGAAGCGCGTCATCGGTGTCATCATCGACGTCTGGCGGCCGCACAAGACCACAGCTACACTATACGCAAGGGGGTTTTCATCTATGCTTTTGATTTATGTTTATTCTCATATTTTGATGGATTTGTATAGCTCCATGAGGAGCTAAACCCCTTGTGGGTATTCAGACTTGTAAACCCTAGGATGATTATGTTTCTTTGACTTGTTATTATGCTTTTTATTATTGATGAATAAAATTGAGTTTCAATCTTAATTGCATCTTGTATCGACTTTCCCTTAGTAGTGACACTAGGGTTGAGAATTGTCTAGGTTATCTTTTGGAGGTGTGACAACTCCTATAGGGTTAAACTACTTAAGATTGAAGAGGCTTGAGAGGGTGAGCCGTGAGGTAGCGAAACATCTCCTTTCCCCTCCAGTGTGATTTTTCCTACCTCCATGTTTCAAGAGTTATTAGCGGTCAAAATAGAGCAAAGGGCTAGGAGATGAACTCCCCTGGGGCTTAGTTGCGTGAGCAACAGAGTGAAGGGTTGAAGTGAATTCTAGTGCTGGGGCTTAATTGAGACTAGGGTTCTTTCACCTGGACCAAAAGGTTAGATCTACACATAGGAACAGGATTTATCACTAGGAATCCCTAGAACTTAAAGCAATCCCATGTAGTGTGAGGCTTAGGAAGATGGACTCCCCTAGGGCTTAGCTGACAGGTCAACAAGAGTCAAGGGTCGTAGTGAAACCTAATACCGGGGCATAGTGTTGGGATTAGTCAAGGGTCGTATTGGACCGTGTGTTTAAGGATATCCTCGACTCATTTAACATCAATAGAAGAGTATAATAGTATTGTCTTGCACTAGAAGCATAAATCCTAGGGGTAGCTTATCCGGATACCCTATTCATTTCATTGATTGTCCTTCTCTTATTACTCTTACTTGCACTCTCCTATCTCCCATATTTCTCTTTTATTTCTTGTTTCATTTAATTGCTTTGCAATCACACATTGTTTCTATTCTCACTCTTCGTACACCGCACTAGCTAAATAGCGAACACTTGTATCTTTAATCCCTATTCCCTGTGAATTCGACTACTCTCTCACCAGGGTACTATTATTACTTCGATAAGCCCGTGCACTTGCGGTACACACACGCAAGGGGTGTGTCAATAATATTGTCTTCTAACTAAGGATGGAGAACCATCAACTCTCCAATAAGCACTAAATAGTTCATACACATCTTAATGGATAGCGATAATGTAAGAAGAAATTGGAGCCCTTCATAAAATTAAGACATGGGAGATGGTGTTAATACCGCCAAGTAGGAAGCCCGTTGGCAACAAATAAGTCGACAAGATCAAGTGCAATAGTTATGAACAAGTAGATTGCTATCGTGCTAGATTATTGGTGAAAAGATATGCTCAAAAGAAGAAGATAGACTTTAATGAAATATTTTCACATGTGGTTTAACTAGCTACAATTCTAGTAGTCCTGGCAATATATGCTACATTTAACATATATCTTGATTAATTAGATGTGAAAACTACATTTCTTCATAGAGATCTTAAACAAGAGATTTACATGCTCCATCTAGAAGGAATTGAAGAAAAAGATAAAGAAAAATTAGTTTGTAAGTTGAACAAATCTCTGTACAGTCTAAAAGATGAACTAAGATGTTGGTGCAAAAGATTTAATTCTTTCATTATGAGCCTCAAATATAACAGACTCAATTCGAACCTTTATGCGTATCTGATGGCATCTTATGGGTGTGTAAATTATGCAAATATATGCGCATGAAAGTATGCACTTAATACTACAATTGGTCTGTTATACCACAAGTGTATGAGTCATCAAGTAATACCTCGTGAGTGAACACGAGTGTTGTATTTCCCCAGGAATGGCGAGAAGTTCCTATTACTTTCTTTTCACTTAATTAATAGCCTAATCGTTCATGCACTTTCTTTAGTTTACATATACAATACTATTAAACAATACAATTGGAGACGACGTTAAGCAAGCTTAGAAGGATTTGGAGTATGCACTATATTTATCTTGATTATTAATTATAATAGGCGTTAAGTGCCAATCGTGTTCTAGGTTCGAACCGGGGGAATTCAAAGGCCTACTAGCCCCAATAAGCCATGGAGATTAGGTCTAAATCACTAGAAACTTAAGATGGAATCTCTTTAACACCATCATCCTATGTTTACCTTAAGTGCAGAAATCCCACGAGAATAGACCAATCAGACCCTAAGCCTAAGGGACAATCAATCCCTAATATGAAACCTAATTATGCCTAACCTCTTCGAACATGCATAGATCTCATGGCATGGGTGTCATCAACATGGAGGATGACACGACCCCTTGCTTGTATCCCGCAAGTGCACGGGCTTGTCGAAGTAATAAAATTACCCTGGTGAGTGGGTAGTCGAATCCACAGAGAATAGGGATTTAAGACACGAGATTTCGCAATCTAGTTGTGCGGTGTACGAAAAAGTGATAATAGAATTAATGAGTGAATTATGGAAGCAAATATGATAAAAAGCAAAGAAATTGAATAGAGAGATGGAAGACAAGAAAGTGCAAGAAGAAGTGAATTAGAGAAAGACTAGTAATGGATGAAATAGGGTATCCGGACAAGCTACCTCTAGGACTTATGCTTCTAGTGCGAGACTATGCTATTATACTTTCCTATTGATGTTAATTGAGTCAAGGATATCCTTAAACTCACTGTCCCAAACCTAAGGTCAACAGTGACTAACCCCAACACTATGTCTCGGCATTAGGATTCACGTCAACCCTTCACTCTGTCGCTCACGCAACTAAGCCCCAAGGGAGTATATCTACCTAAGCCTAACACTACGTGGGATTGCTTTAAGCTCTAGGGATTCCTAGTAATAAAACCTGTTCCTATGTGTAGTTCTTACCCTTTGGTCCAGGTGGAAGAACCCTAGTCTAGATTAAGCCCCAGCGCTTAGGATTCACGTCAACCCTTCACCCTGTTGCTTGCGCAACTAAGCCCTAGGGAAGTTTATCTACCTAGCACTTCACTCTATCTCGACCGCTAAGAAATTAAGGAAAACGGAGGTAGAGAGAAATCACACCGGAGGGGAAAGGGGACGCTTCGCTACCTCACGACTCACCCTCTCAACCCTCTTCAATCTTAAGTAGTCTAACCCTATAGGAGTTGTCACACCTCCAAAGGGTAACCTAGATTATTCTCAACCCTAGTGTCATGGCTAAGGGAAAACAATTACAAAATATAATTAAAATTGAAACTCGAATTTATTCATCAATAATGAAAAAACATAATAGCAATGTCATATAAACATAATAATCTTAGGGTTTACAAATCCGAATACCCACAAGGGGTTTAGCTCCTCATGGAGCTATACATGTTCATCAAAATATGAAATAAAGCACAAATTAAAGACATTGATGAAAACCCCTTTGCGTATGGTGTGGCCGTGGTTTTGTGCGGCCGCCGAACGTCGATGATGATGCCGATAACACGCTTCAAACATCCACGAAGTCCTCTCCAAAACCCTAGCCGCACTCTCCAGAAGTTGGGGAGAAAGTTAGGTTAAAAGATATCTCAAAATTCTCCAAAATCGGGATTTTATAATGTTGAGTCGCGGCTTTAAAATTGGACTTATCGGGACTTCACACGGCCGTGTGGAATTTCCACACGCCCGTGTGAACTCTCTGAAATCCTGTTTTTCGGCAGAAAATGAACAGTAGCTTGCTACAGTGTTTTGCTACGGTAACACGCTGCAGTGCTCGCCGAAACGCTCCCGAATCCATTGTTCTTCATCGAGGCCATTGATTTGGGCACACAATCAATGGTAGATCGTGCCGATTGCTTCAAGTCTCCTTTTTGGTGAAGTTCTCCTAAGTAACACGAGTTAGACTTGTTGTGAATGTGACTGCCTTTGTGCCCCTCCAAAGGAGGTTGGCACACACCCACAAGTCTAGGCTTGTGCCTTGTTCCTTGCTTATTCCGAAACCTTCCCAACAATGGCGAACATGATCTAACTTCGTTCTTCTTTTCCAAATTAGCTCCATAAACCTATAATGCATAAAAATACACAAATGCACACCATTTAGTGATAAAATATGATAAAAGGTATGCTCATTGTAAGATAATAATGTTTTGCATTACTATAACACAAACACTTATCAGGGGCATATCCTTCTCATCCACATTAACAATAATAAGCAATTAAGAACATGCAATGATTATGAAAACTAGAATTATTTGTATTAATCAATCATGATTCATAAATAATAACCGAGGGACCTAAATATACAATTCTCCTCGAATTAGGTTCTTGTGGATCATAACAAGCAAAGCATCAAAGCACAAGAGAACCACAAGACCAAATAAAGAATAAATAAGCTTTTAATGTATTCCTAGACTAACTCCCTCAAATAGTTCTTCGAAGATTGGGGATTAGAGGATCCCAAGATTGTCTGGATGATGTGTGTCATTCACACACCTCTGATGATAATCTTTGAACATGCCTGTCACGCGCGATCTTCTTCGATGATGCTTGTTGACGTACTCTTGAGAAATCCGCCAAAATCTGTTGGAATATAAAAGAAATAATGTCTCCCGCCACTCAGATCTCCAGAAATCCATCTATCCTAGCTTCTTTAGCAAAAGAGTCTCCCCGAATTTAGAGAACACTAGGGTATTTATAGTAATCAGCTCCGCCACTACCTCACCATGGGTGTTATAATGCCCGTTGTGAGTAAGTTATTACTTGGGCTCCAAGTCGCGTCTTGGCACGGTCTTTGGGCATTATGTGTCTTGACAACGGTCGTTATGGACTTCACAATGACTGTTGCGAGGCTGTTATGGCTTCTATGTTGCTACCAATGAGCTCATACTGCCACGGCTTGATCATGGTAGTGGTCAGTGTAGACAACCGCAGTTGTGTGTTTCCATAACGCACGTTGTTAGTCATGGTGCAGCCTTGATATAGCAACTTACTTTATTTTGCTTCAAAACATCCTTGAATTCACTTCTTTCTTTCTAAAATAGAAATAAAGATCGTTATGAACAAAAAGATGAAATTTCATAATAATGAGATGCTAAACAAGTACAATTTCATGCTAAATGCCGTGTAAATGATATAGAAAATATGATCGGTTTATGACACAACCCCTTGCGTATATCCCGCAAGTGCACGGGCTTGTCAAAGTAATAAATTTTACCCTGGTGAGTGGGTAGTCGTATCCACAGGGAATAGGGATTTAAGATACAAGAACTCACTATTTAGGTATGCGGTGTATAAAAAGTGAGAGTAGGATTAATGAGTGAGTGTAAAAGCAGTTAAAAAGAGACAAAAAATAAAATAGAAGATGGAAAGTAAGAGAGTGCAAGTAGGAGTAGATAGAGAACGACAAGCAATGAGAAAAGATGAGTACCCGGACAAGCTACCCCTAGGACTTATGCTTCTAGTGCAAGACAATGCTATTATACTTTCCTATTGATGTTAATTGAGTCGAGGATATCCTTAAACACACGGTCCCAAACCTAAGGTCAACAGTGACTAACCCCAACACTATGCCCCGGCATTAGGTTTTCACTACGACCCTTGACTCTCATTGACCTGTCAACTAAGCCCTAGGGGAGTCCGTCTTCCTAAGCCTCACACTACGTGGGATTGCTTTAAGTTCTAGGGATTCCTAGTGATAAACCATGTTCCTATGTATAGTTCTAACCTTTTGGTCTAGGTGGAAGAACTCTAGTCTCAATTAAACCCCAGTTCTAGGATTCACTTCAACCCTTCACTCTGTTGCTCACGCAACTAAGCCCCAAGGGAGTTCCTCTCCTAGCACTTCACTCTATCTCGACCGCTAAAAAATCATGGAACATGAAGGTAGGGAGAATCACACCGAAGGGGAAAGGGGACGTTCCGCTACCTCACGACTCACCCTCTCAACCCTCTTCAATCTTAAGTAGTCTAACCCTATAGGAGTTGTCACACCTCCAAAGGATAACCTAGATTATTCTCAACCCTAGTGTCACGGCTAAGGGAAAAAAATTACAAGAAGCAATTAAGATTGAAACTCAAATTTATTCATCAATAATGGAAAAGTATAATAACAATGTCAAAAAAACATAATAATCCTAGGGTTTACAAGTCCGAATATCCACAAGGGGTTTAGCTCCTCATGGAGCTATACAAATCCATCAAAATATGAAAGTAAACACAAATTGAAAGCATCGATGAAAACCCCCTTACGTATGATGTGGCCGTGGTCTTGTGCGGCCGCCAGGCGTCAATGACGATGCCGATAACGCACTCCGAACCTCCACAAAGTTCTCTCCGAAACCCTAGCCGCGCTCTCTAGAAGTTGGGGAGAAAGATTGGGAAAAAGATGTGTAAAAAGTCTCCAAATCGGGCTTTTATAATGTTGAGTCGCGACTTTAAAATCGGCCTTATCAGGATTTCACTCGGTCGTGTGGAATTTCCACACGCCCGTGTGAAGTTACTGAAATGCTGATTTTCGGCTGACAGTGAACAGTAACTTGCTACCGTATTTTACTACAGTAACTTGCTACCGTGCTGCTACAGTACTCGCCGAAAACGCTCCCCAATTCACCGTTCTTCATCGAGGCCATTGAATTGGGCACACAATCAATGGTAGATCGTGACGATTGCTTCAAATCTCCTTCTTGGTGAAGTTCTCCTAAGCTACACGAGTTAGACTTATTGTGAGCGTGACTGCCTTTGTGCCCCTCCAAAGGAGGTTGGCACACACTCACAAGTCTAGGCTCGTGCCTTGTTCCTTGCTTGGTCCCAAAACTCCCCAACAATGGTCAAACACGATCTAACTTTGTTCTTCTTCTTCAAATTAGCTCCACAAACCTACAATGCACAAAAGCACACAAATGCACACAATTTAGTGATAAAATCTGATAAAAGATATGCTCGTTGTAAGATAATAATGCTTCGCGATACTATAACACAAGCACTTATCAAACTCCCCACACTTAAGTTTTTGCTTGTCCTCAAGCAAAAATAACCCGTAAAAGTACTTGGGAAGAACAATTGAAAGTGCTCGGCCTTAGGTTCACCAAAAGTGTGCAAAAGAAGCATTCTACAAGTAAGGGGAAATCAAAATATTGCATAAAGATATCAATGCTCTAGTTAAAAACTCGAATCAAAAAGAACAATCAACTCGAAAATGTGTAGTGTGTGTGGACTCACTCAAGACAACCCAAAAAGTACTCCTCAAACTCTTGTTAAAAAGGACTTATTTATGTACACAAAGTAGGGAGGTAGTAGCTTCACTCAACCTCTAAGGTAGCCCTTTCCTAGGCGGCTGCCAAAGGTGGCTTTCACACTTTCGAGGAGGTAGCTCTTTCTACTGGGGTAGTAGCTTTCACGCTTCCCATGAGATAGCTCTTTCTCTCATTAGGTCATAACTTGTATCCGACTTATGAGAGTAGCTACATACTTCATAGGAGGTAGCTCTTTCCACCCCAAATGCAAAGATAAAAGCTGAACTAATATTCACAAGATCACATGAGTTTTTTTTAATATAGTTTCAGCAATATAGCACTTTAAAAACTTACTAAGCAATACTAAACTAGTCCTTAAAAACTTCAAGTTTGAATTTCCAAAAGATTTCAAGAGTGATTAGTGCAATAGGAGATAATCGAGCAAAAATTCCCTAAAATTCAAGTGAAACTAGAGCATGATAGGATACAATGTTAACAATTCTCCTAAACTCTAAGAATACAACCATTGCAACTAAGGTGAACCGCCATAGGCTACATAAGCATAAGAAATTAAACGCACAAGTAAAGGTGTGTGCAAAGTAAAACAATGAAAAACAATTAGTGTGGAAGTGGGCAATTGAAACATTACTCCCCTGAACTCCAAGTATTGCGTTTGATGGGGCTAGGTTCATTGAGAGTTGAGTCTCAATGGTTTGTGGAGCACACACGGTCCCATGACTGTGCCTATGACTTGTTCCTCAAATTCCTTACATCCAAGACCATCTGCACACATACACAAGGGTTCAGTATATCTCAAGAAGAAATCAAAATAAAAACTCGAGTATATAAAAATATAGAAATGAAATACAACTCGAGGAAAATAAAAGAAAAGAAAAGATAAACTCAGAAGGAAAGTCTTTTTTGAGTGCTACAAGTCCAAAATAATACGAAAAGTGCAAAAGAAAGAAAAACTAAAAGAAAATATGACGCCTCAGCGTCGGTGTCCTGTGTCGCTGACTCAGGTACTGCTACTGCTGCGGGCTCTGAGGTCTCTGGTGGATCAGCTGATGGTGATGGAGATGGGGGTGGGATCGAGGCTCGAGGCTGGACCACAAAAGGAGATATCGACACAGATCGCTCGAGTAACTGAAGGATGGCGGCGAGCTGTGCCGATGTATGTGTGAACTGTGCCGCCTGTGTGGCCCTAACCTCGGCCAATTCAATCTGCAGGACACCCACAGCACTCTCTAGACGCTTAAGTCAGTCCTGGCCTCGAGAAGGCGAAAACATGCGCACTAGAGGTGGCTCATATGTTGTGGGTGGTGCCTCAGCCTCTGTCTACTCGGGGGGTGGCTCTAATGCTGGCTACGACCCCTCGGCCTGATCTCCCTCTGTAGACTCTGAGTGGGGGATGATCATGGTGTATACTCCTGGTCCTGATCTGCGGACCATCCCCACCATCCTCAGAGTCTCTCTGCTAAGCGGAGCCAGTACAGAAATCTTCTCGACCCCTCGTACTCCGTCTCGGAGACCCATCCCAATAAGGAGTCTCGTGATGTAGGACCCTGAGAAGATCACTCCAATCCTAGGGTACTGGCCCTGTTGGCGCAAGTACTCTGCTAGGATGTGCCCTAGGTGGAGTGGCTCGCTCTGTACCATGGAGTGCAGGTAGAGTAACTCCTGTCGGCTCAGTACCCTTGTACTATCCCCCCCGGCCGCTCACTGATACACTTTTTAGGTTTTATTTAGTCTCACTCATACACTTTTCATAATTTCTATACATGTTACCCTTTTTTCTCTTTTTTTCTCTCTTTTTTTTCTTTTTTCCTTTTTCTTTTTTTCACAGTCAGTAGCTTTCACACTTCCCAGGATGTAGTCCTCTCTCCCACTAGGGCATACATTTTATATCCAACTTGTTGGGAGTGACTACGTACTACAAAGGAGGTAGCTATTTCTGTTGTACATATATCCTAACTTAGAGCAATAAAGTAAGTACTGATCATACCCCCATTATAAAACATCACTCACTAGGCAAACATAAGGTTCAAGGTAAAGTAAGAGGGAGAACAGTCAAACTCTTGAAAGGGAACGAAAGAATTGCTAGTCTAGCATATCATGTCCCTAGACCAAAGAAATTCCAACAAGTAAGTGCAATCCCTTCGAACATCAACACTAACATGTGTATAAAATACAAGCACCACTAAAAAATTTTTTACAAGATATATAGTATAGTAACATAGTATAGTATAGTATGAAATTCTCAATAATGTGGAAAGAAAAAACAAACCTACACTCCCTTCCCACACTTAAAGATGTACATTGCCCCCAATGTACACATGCATGCACAAGTGTAGTGAAATATAATAAGAAAAGAAATTAAAAGAGTGTATGGCCACTAGTACTCCCTTGATTTCTTAGTTTGGCCAACCAGGGTGATGAAGTTACCCTTGTCCAAGCAACAAATTATGGGGGCCAAAACAGCACCCGATCACCTCAAACCCTGATGAGACATAAATGGGGTAGTTAAATACACAGCTAACAAAACTATATAGTACTGTAAAATAAAATCCACTAATATCATAAAGTACAAAAGCAGCAAGGCAAGTGTCTTTTACAGTGATAAAATGTACAATGTACTGAAATATATAAGTTCAAAAGTGGTATATAAAATCAAAAAGGTGGAGTCCGGTAGGGGAAGTCTGGTGCTGTATATGATCGATGAAGTACTGGTGGTGTCAGTGAAGCTGGAGGAGACTCTAGCGCCACTAGAGCTATAACGGTGGGTGATGTAGGCGCCGGAGTGGTCGAGGGGTCCTAACGCTACAGATGCACTAGGATCTATCAAAGTAGACCCCTGATCCTTGCTTAACCCTCCTCGAGATGGGTCAAGCGTTCTTCAAGAGCTAATGGAGATGATGGAGTCGGTGCGGCAGTCATAGGAGGAGTAACAGCAGCCCCGTCAAGAGCTGGGGTCAGGATCGGAGAAACTGTGGTGGCGGTGGTCTCTAAAAGAGACTTCTTATCGTCTGAAGAATCAGAATCGGTCCAATGGACTACCCGATACTATACCCCGTGGGGTATGTCCAGCTGCTCAATCATGTGCATGCCCCGAAGCGTGGTGACTTCAAGCGGCTACATGTCCCTTACATGGCGCATGCCTGGGCAGCGATCAATTAAACCAAGCCCAGTGCAAGCCTGGCAATGTATGGACTAAGGAATATAGTCACCAGGCGGGGGTCCTGAGACTGATATCTCAACTGGCAAGCTAGTGCGTGACCAATGTAAATCAACTGCCTAGCTACCATGCTCCACAGGAAATACAAGTCACGGAGGTTCACGACCCCCGTGCTGTCTCCTTTCCCAATCAACATCCGAGATAGAATGTTGTGGAGGTACATGAAAGTATGGCGTCCCAAGACAAACGCCTTCGAGGTCCAGACCTGATCAACGCTCAAGTGGACCAGTAGGTCGACATGGAGTTAGGAGAATGACTCGGTGCGAGTGTACTCCACGTCAACAAGCCCCATCGCCATGGAGAACTCCATGTACAACATGAGGTACTCCATCCCGTACATCTAGAAGCTGATGGTCTCGTGGTGACTAAGTCTGATGATCATCCTATCTGGCTCGAACGAACTCATCACCTCTAATGCCAGCTCCCAAAAAGTTGGCTCTCGAATGCCAAAGAACCATTCCAAGCCCTGTACTAAAATAAGATCTCGTACCTTATCGGCAAGACCTATGCGCTTGAAAGCCTACCAGTCGATGACCTGACCCTCAACAAATCTCTGATAGACGAGCCTCCTATAGCAGGCTCTGTGCTTGAAATCCCCGAATCGTGGTACTGATGGCCGAGAAGACTCTCTGGGCTTCTTTTTCTTCTCGGCCTCTACCTGTGGACCATTAGCAGTTCTCTTTTGACAAATAACTTGCGATTCAAAAAGAATACAAAAAATTAATCAATAGAATACAAAAAATGCAATGCATGAAGGGACAACGGGTGCATAACGGGTACATCATGGCCTTTATATTATCATAATGGTCTCACAACGCCCGTTACCAAGGCCCTGATGTCTCTCTGGATTATCACAACGGGTACATAACATTCCATTGTGTGACTCACCAGCTCAAGTATACATTGTGCTAGGGTCACCACGGGCGCACAACATCGGCTGTACATCCTTAGTGTCCTCTACTGAAGCAACGGCCAGCTGACAATGGGCTTCCTCCTGTTGCCAGGTGTTGCTGAGATGAAATGAGTGGACAACACTCGTTGTGGCTCATCTTTCCCTTGTTTAGTGTTTGAAAGCAACACTCATCACAACAGCTATTGTTCATCAAGGAACGACCGTTATGATACTCAACCATGGTGAAAAATTTCTATACATTGGTCTATTTCAATGGAAATTTATATAAAAACATTCACCAAGAATTATTAAACAATTTCATGCCATTTAAACATTATAAAATCGCGATTTAAAAGGTTTGGAAGGGTTCTTATGAAATTGGCCGAAGAGAGAGTTTTTTGTGGTGAGAATCAAGTGGATGTAGTGCTAAATTGAGCAGAAACAAGCCCAAACTCTTCAGAATCACAAAACAAAGACCAAGGAAGGGTCTCTAGTGAAATGGCAAAGAAGAAAATGAGTTTTGAGTGAGAAAGGCCAAGAGTTGACTATCGGTGACCCTATATCTACCCATAACAAGGTTAGCAATGGCCATTGTTCATGCGTTCAGTCTCTTTGAGGCACCATGGCCATTATAAGCCCATTTTGGGGTTGTTGTCAACTCAATAGAGGCTCAAAATTTTCTAAGTGTTAGCAACGGCCGTTCTAGGGCTCGTTGTGTTTACTATGGCCAGACTACAGGTGTGGTGAAGCCGTGCCAAACCTTTGAAAAACCCAAAGTCACGGCACACTCTGTGGAACGGCCGTTGTAAATCACCAAGGCCGTCATGATGGGTGTTATAAGCCCATTGTAGACTCACTCAATTTTTAAAAAAAAGTCTATCTCTCTGCCTGAACATCACAATGGGTATAACGGATTTACCACACCCATTGTGATGCTCACAATGAAAAACTAAAGATTTTCCCTATGTAAAACAGCATGAAAACAATTCTTACGGATAGTACTAGATTCCCTAATCATGTTTTGCTCAAAAAATTCAGTGGAGGTGAGCCAATTTCACACTTCATATTGATTACCACTTTCTGTATTTTATTAACTATGAATAATATTGAAAACTAAGAGTAAACAAACTAAAGCTTAGAAAACTACTTAGGTTGCCTCCCAAGAAGCTCTTGTTTTATGTCACAAACCTGACGTACTTGTTCTTACCTCAAGAGGGCTATGATAGGTCAAATTCTTCTCCCTTGTTAGTCCAATTGCTCCCCCCAAAATAATACTTCAAACGATGACCATTTACCTTGTGAGTTCCTATTTTGGGGTGAGTTATCTCTATAGCACCATAGGGAAGTACTTGTGTTACTACAAATGGACTCGACCATCTTGACTTTAACATACCAGGAAATAACCTCAGTTTTGAATTAAAAAGATGGACTTGGTCCTCTTCTCAAAACTCCTTATTACGTTTGAGGTATTGATCATGGTATCTCTTTGTGCCCTCTTTGTATATCTCCATATTTTCATAGGCAGTCATCCTCCATTCTTCAAGCTCTTGTAGTTGCAATTTCCTCTTCCTTCCTGCGAGATGAATGTCAAGATTCAAGCTTTTTATTTCCCAATATGCCCTATGTTCCAATTCTACAAGGAGGTGACAGGTTTTTCCATATACTAATTTGCATGGTGAAGTCCCTATGTGTGTTTTGAACGAGGTTCAATACGCTCACAAGGCATCATCTAATTTATCCAACCAGTCCCTCCGATGATGAGCTACTATCTTCTCCAAAGTTTGTTGCAACAGTTAGTTGGACACCTCTACTTGCCCACTTGTTTGCGGATAATAAGGGGTAACTAGTATATGCATAACTCCGTACGTCCTCAAGGTTTTCATAAGCTTGTCATTGCAAAAATGTATACCCCTATCGCTTAATATCATCCTCGGTGTTCCAAATTTAGAGAACAATTTCTTTAAGAACTTAATCAAGACCCAAGCATCATTTGTCAAGAGAGCTTGTGCCTCTACCGATTTGGAAACATAATCAACTGCGACCAAAATAAACTTGTTACCAAATGATGTAGGAAACGGTCTCATAAAATCAATACCCTTTACGTTGAAGATTTCACATACAAGAATAAAATTTTGGGGCATTTCATCTCTGTGAGAAAGATTACCTATGTGCTGGCAGTTGTCATCGTACACACCTGTTCGCATCTTGGAAGATTGTGGACCAGTAAAAACCTGATTCTAGGACCTTTCTAGCTCTTTGATTTATGCTAAAATGCCCTCCAGCTGGTCTTAAGTGACAATGCCTGAGAATATCCCACACCTTGAATCGTGGTACATATCTTCTAATGATCTGGTTTGCATAGATTCTAAACAAGAATGGGTCTTCCCACACATAGTGCTTAAGGTCCGCGAAGAACTTCTTCTTTTGTTGGTACATGAACCATTTAGGAAGAGTACCTGCAACCAAATAATTTGTGAAGTCAACAAACCAAGGTGAGTCCTTATCTCTTACCGTATTGAATATGTACAAGTGTTCTTCAGGGAAGGCATCATCATTGTCTCCATCCTTTAATGATTTTTTTCCAAGATCTTCTAGCCGGGATGGTGATTTACAGCAAAGTTCTCCGCCCCTCTTTTGTCCTTGATCTCCACATTGAATTCCTGCAAGAGTAAAATCCACCTAATTAGGTATGGTTTAGCATTAGTCTTACTCATGAGATACCTAAGTGCGGAGTGATCTGTGTAGACCATGACTTTTGAAAGTACTAGATACGGCCGGAATTTATCGAGGACGAAGACTACTGCTAACAGTTCTTTTTCAGTGGTTGTATAATTCTCTTGTGCATCATTCAAGGTTTTGCTCACATAGTAGATGGGATGAAAATGCTTATACTTCCACTGACCCAATACAGCTCCAACTGCAAAGTCACTGGCATCACACATCATCTAGAATGGCAAATCCCAATCTGAGGAAATCATGATCGGAGCTTGCACCAGTTTATCTTTTAACATTTTGAACATATGTACACTATTTATTTGGCTTCTACCCTAATGAACACAACACACTTCTCTCAAATTTCCTTTCATGGTATTAGACATCGGGGAACGATCTCACTAGATTCTACATCACCGAACTATGATCTTCGTTGGCTCTTTACAAATCTGCTCTTCTTGCCGAACTTCAGTCCAAGTTGTTGTAGAGTTGCTCTAGCCACCCTTTGCCACGGCCATAGAAGTGTCTTCTTCTACTATTGATGAGAGAAGCCTCTATTCTCCTTATGCCGACGCCGCTAACGCCACCACTGCCATGTCTTTTTTTTCAGCCAAATAGCTCGTTATCTTCCTCTCAACTCCCTTTCCATTGAACTCTACCCATTAAAAAAACAAAAGGTGAAGTCGAACTTCCCCTTGTCAATGCCGTCAGCAACTTGCAATTCAAGCCCTTCCTCTTAGTCACAGCCATCCTACCTTCATCTTCACACTGTCCTTCCTCTTAGTCACAGCCATCCTTACACGACCAAGCATTAGTTTACGTGCAATTCAAGCCCGAGACTTAAATTTTTCTTCTTCCATTTGTTGCTGAAGTCCCAGACCAAGCCTTGGATCATGTGCACTTCAAGTCCCAACACATACATTATTCTATTCTTTTCCAACACAACGACTGAGGTTTAAAAAAAAACTTTCTTCATTGCCTCTTTTTCTTCATCTTCTCCAAATTTTCTTTCTCAAGTGAACTTCAAACTCAATGGCTCCAACTACAAAGAATGGTTTACTACCCTTCATATCATCTTACTGGGCTTGGAGCTGCTTGGTCATGTTGACGATACCTCTTCCCAACCTTTTGTGCCCGACCCATCATGGACTCTCGCTGATCATT
Organism: Dioscorea alata; assembly: GCA_020875875.1. NCBI lineage: Eukaryota > Viridiplantae > Streptophyta > Magnoliopsida > Dioscoreales > Dioscoreaceae > Dioscorea > Dioscorea alata. Next base: position 22,350,031 of record CM037011.1, read on the forward strand.
GTACCATAACACTTATTTGTTAGTCTTGTGATGCCGATATTTGTATGGACATCAGACATCTTCCTATTACACTACAAAAAAAATACAGTTTTGCAATGGATATTTGCAACTGATGAATTCTGTTGCACTTTTGCAACAGACTTGCAATAGCTTTGCAACGACATTGAACATTTGCAACAGATTTTACAACGAGTAAAAAAATTTGTTGCAAAAATAGTGGGAGAGATTTTGAAATGGATTTGCAACATACTTTATGACAGGTTTGCAACGGATTTGCAATGGCATAAATTTTCGTTTCAAAAATATGGAGGAAAGTGCACGGGAGATATTTTGCGAGGACTTTGCAACGGACTGATAATGTATACAAAGGCATTACAATTTTGCAACAAAAATTTGAAACGGAATGATTCCATTGCAAAGTTCTATTGCAAATTTGCAACAGAAACTTGCAATAAAATTGTGACATTACAAAGTTGCAACAGAATTGTAACAAAGTTGCTACGGGTTTTAATTTAATTTAACTTTTTAAAATTTAAATAATTTCTAAATTATTTTGTTAATATTATATAATTTTAGAATTATTAAATATACTTTATGTCAAAATTTTAATATAATGATGATGATGTACAATACAATGTCTTTTGATTTATATAAATATAAATACTAAGATATTCTAAATTTAATTACTGATAATAAAGAATACTAAGTTATTTCATTTTTTAATCAAAAATTGATAAATTCAAGATATATATATATATATATATATATATATATATATATATATATATATATATATATATATATATATATATATATATATATATAAAGTAGTAATCACATGAGTATATCTCATAATTAAGTATTAACTTGAGTATTTTTATTAGTATATTAATAAGATTTAAAGTTTATTTCACTCTCATTTAACTTAGTGAGGTATCATTTACGAATATTTATTATAACATAAAATTTTTTTAAATGACATGAACAAATCATAATTTTATAAATCTCTAAAGAATTATCCTTAGTATCTAATTTGGGTGAAAAATGAGTTATTATTTTTAACAAAAAAATTTTCATCAATTTTTTTATGTTAATATATTCTAACAGTAAAACATTGAAAACATGAGGATTCATTTATTTATTTATGTGCTTTTATGAAGATGTAAAGCTATTAACTAGCTTTACATCTTCATATCATATTAAACAATTTTGTGAAAGAGAAATCCAACCAAAGTTATGCAAAGTTATAACCCAAAATTATAAGCCCAAATCCCAAATCATTTGAAGAAATCTAGCCAAAGTTAACTTTCACTTTTTACTTTACCAAATTTTAGGGTTTGGCAAAACTTTTCACCAGCCAGCATTAATTGACTCTCCGACCCCTCTCGGATCATCGGCACCATCACCAGCAACAGCACCACCATTACCTGCTCTCCGACCATCCCCTCCACTAGATGAAGGAGGACTTTAGTATTGTTTTTTTCTTTTCTTTTTCTGTTTAGGGTTTTGGAGTGGAGATATGATTCATGACTTCTCTTTTGTTTTTGGTTTCTTTTTGGGACTTGGGAAGACAAAGGATTCATTGGAAGCCAATGAATCCTTTGTCATTCGGAATCTCTGTTTTTTATAATTTGTTTATCATTATCAATCAAATGTTTTAGGAATTTATAAATTTTTTCTCTTCCCTTCCTGATATTGTCATTTGGAAGAGAGTGATGCTTTTATAATTACTCCTTTATGGACTTAGTTTGTTGGATTAATATATAGACCCGGAAAAGTAATACCCACTCCTCATTGATCTCTGACTCATCATGCAATTGTAGGCATATGAAGAGGCATGAGTAGTTTAGTAGATTGAAGAACACAACTAGAAGAAAATTCAGAAAACCAACCAATGGCATACTTTTATAAAGAAGTAGTTAACTTTTACAAATATCTTAAAGTCTTTTTCTTATTATAAAATTTGCAGTGGTGAACAACCATCTTCTCAATATTCAGTGTGTTTTAGTCAGCCTCTTTATGTCAAAAACCTCAACAGTCCTTCCATTCAATGCCTGAATTGGCCTTGCGTTTTGCTTATATTTGACATCAAGTGGCGCTCTAAGTGAAGACATCTTCCTCACCTACAACAATATAATGTGTTTCAATCTTTGGGATGTAATCAAAATGTTCTCAAACAGCTAAAAATACCTTGCCAACAATGTTCGATTCCAAACTACTTAGGAGAAGCATAAGTTCTATGGAAAGTTGAAGGCCTGAGTCATTCACAATTCATAGTAATTAGTGGTACTTAATTGCTTATTGATTTTCAATAATATGGTTGTTGAGATGCAATTTTGTTTGGTTTATTTATGTGGTTTAAAGGCTTGAGTCATATGAGCAGAACTTTATTTAATATTTTGGGAGAATTTAAACTGGTTTAGTTACTCTCAATTAATATGTGAGAGCTCATGAGACTTGTAAGTGAGTTTTATACCATTTTGGTCATTGTTGGGCATTGGTTTTTTTTTTTTTTTTGGTTTCCTTTTATTGTTAATTAAGTTATGTTGATTATCGTTTGTGCTTGATTATGTGAAGTTGAATCTGTTGATCCATTGCTTTGTTTGGATATATGTCTAAACTACGCTGAGTGATCATGTCTTGTTTGTCCGCTTATGAAGTTATTATTTTTATGTGAATAATGAGCTCCTGATAGAGATTGTTTTACTTGGATTCATGTTCATTAAAATTTCTTTCAATGATAAGACCCTGAATTGCAAATTGTAGTAGTCTTATGAATGATCAAGTAGGGATTAATGACTATTATAGTGAGTACCATGTGAAATAGACTGTATAAATCTCTAATAGTTTTTGGGTTTTTATAAGGAATACCCAATTGCTATAATGCTATCTGTCATTAATTTTTTCAAATTGAATAAATAGGCTGCTCTTGAGAAGCTACCAACTTATGACATGATACGAAAAGGTTTACTGACAATAGAAGAAGGGAACCAAGGAAGTGGATGTTTTGAACCTTGGAGTTCAAGAGAGAAAACAGTTGCTTGAGAGATTGATTCAAGTTGCAGAGGAGGATAATGAGAAGTTCTTGTCGAAGTTGAAGGATCGGATTAATCGGTTTGTAGTTTTTTTTTTTTTTTTTGGTTATACTTATAATAATGGAATCTAAAAAGAACTCCTTTGAAATGTTTTATTAATTAATTACATATTGTAGTAATATATAATTTTAAGCATGATAAAATACATGTATTTGCGTAGATTGAAGAATAACGTGAAAAACAAAGCTCATGTTGAAGGATCAATATGTAATGCATACCTCGTCGAAGAAATATCATCATTTTGTGCACATTACTTCGAGTCACATATTCACACAAGACATCGAAAAGTGGGAAGGAACAATGACAATAATAATTTTGATATGCAAGCATATCCTAGAATGCTTTCAATTTTTAAACCATCTAGTAGGCATTTGGGTCCTAAAAGAACACGACGTCTAGATGAAAAGGAATACCATGCTGCTCGAACATATGTTTTATTAAACTGTGATGAAGTTCAACCATACATCAAGTAAGTGATAATATTACATTGCACTGCTTCAGTTTCAATTGATCCTAATAATTTACATACACGATTTAATTTATTTTCTTCAATTCAGAGTATATGAAGAATGGGTAAGGGAAAATCAAGCTAACATTCAAGATCATGAAATTGACCTTCTATTGGGAACATAATTTGCTTTGTGGTTTGATAATTATGTGAGTGCCCCAACCTAATCATATTGAAAACATATCAAATTTGTATTGTCTATTAATAACTTGCTATTTTCATTTTTTTTATATAATACATAGGTACACCATCCTAGTTCAGGGATCATGAATGAATGGTGAAAATGCCTTGCCGCCAAACCAATGCATAAGATTAAAACATACAATGGTTATTGTGTAAATGGCTACAGATTTCATACAAAAAATAGTGGATCTTCTAAGAGCACAATGAATAGTGGAGTGTGCATTAAGGGATCCAATTTAGGTGCTAGTGAGCTTGAATATTTGGGGAAGTTGGTTGAGGTGGTGAAATTGGAGTATGAAGGATGGCCAATGAAAGAGGTCGTATTGTTTAAATGCACCTGGTTTGATCCAACACTACGAATTGGTACCAGGATTCACCCACAATATAAGCTCATTGATGTTCATAAGAATAAAGCATTTAACAAATACGAACCATTTATTCTTGCAACTCAAGCTGCGCAAGTTTTTTACTCACCATATCCTTCATTAAGAAGATCTTGTAATGATTGGTTGGTAGTTTGTGCAATTAAGGCTAGATCTATTGTGGAGGTAGCTGGATCACATGCGTCATCAATTTGTAATGCTTTTCAAGACGATGAAGTACAAGTACATGAAATTTAAAATCATGAGGAAGAAATATCTCTAAATTCTTCCGACGGCACATTCATTGAAATTGATGGTATGGATATTGAAGAAGATGTAAGTCAAGAAGGAGAAGTGAGTGAGGAAGATGATGAAGATGAAGAAGAGGAAAACGAAGTAGATGTTTTTCATGATGAAGATAAATACCAAAATATAATGTGATGTTAAACTAGTTTTTTCATTTCACATTGCAAGGACTACAAGTAGAATGTATTTGTTTAAGTTTTTTTTTACATTGTTGTGAATTCTTGATAGTTATATATTTTGAATTTGTATTATTAGTTTTGAGTTTATATTTGTTTATAGATATGGTTGGGAGAAATCGTTCGTCAGTTGGTCGGGGAAGAAGTATAGCTACATCTCAGGCGGAGTCCACAGGGGCATCTACATCATCTTCAGCTACTACTATACAAAGCGACACTACTCCCCCTACTACTCTTGCTCATACTACTACTCCTGCTCCTATCTTTATGCCATCTATTATTGCTCCTACTACAGCTTCTGTGCCTCCTCCTACAAGTACTACTCCAGTTACTACTGCACCTACTACAATAGCATCCCCTTCAACTATTTTTGCTCCTATTGAGGGTGCTTCTATAGGTGACGGTGGCTCTTCATGCCGAGTTTGTATTTATGTGTTGTTTGACAGGTAAAAGAATCTTTTTTTAGAAACCAAAAAATAAAATATAAAAAATTTACATGCGCATTTTTTGTATTTTAAAATTATATAAATCTTCATTAACATTTATTGTATTATGTTTTTAGGTTTGTGCCGCACAGTCATGCCATTTCTAAATTTATTACTGAGAAAATGAAGGAGAGGCAGTACAAAGAAGGATACACATGGTCCAAAATTGATATGCACACACATGATTTTTATTGGAGAGAGTTTAAGGTACAATTATGTTTTAATTTAAGTAGTAAAATTTTAGTAATCGTAATATTATGTTTGTTGCATTAATTTATTTATAGTTCTTATTGGTTTTTGTATGAATGAAATAATTTTAAATTTTTCTTGTTTTGATTTTTGTAGAAACATTATTATTGGCACATAGAAGAAGAAGATGCTATCAAAGCAGTTTGGGAAGAAGTCTGTAGAGGCCATTATAGTCGGAATTTATGTAGGTGGCATAAGTCTTACAAGAAGACCAGTAAGAAGCCTGTTTGGGTTGAAGATGAAATTTGGAACAAATGGTTGGAGTATTGGAATAAATTATAGTTCATGAAGAAGTCCAAGCAAGCCTCCATTAATCGGTGTTCTGAGACAGGAGGTAATGAGGGTAGAATTAGTAGGCATCTAGGAGGCTCTAAGTCATTTGTTGAGCATGCTATAGACTTGGTAAATATTTTAAAATTTATTTGAGTCTTTTCCTTTCATCATTCAAAAAAAATTCATGGTTTAATTTTAACGTTTTTACATTGTCCTTATTAAGTAAACTTGTTATAAATTTCTTATGCTTTTGTTTTATTAGAGTAAGACACTTCAGAGAACACCTACTGCATTTGATATCTTCTGCAAGACTCATGTGAATAAAGAAGGCAAAGGTGTTGATTCATGAGCACAGGCGATTTATGTAATTTTCAAAAATTTATCTCATATTTGATTTATAGATTATTTCATACATGTTGTAATTAATGTTATTATAATTAATTACAGGATGCTATGCAGAATATGGTTGAGACTGCTTCTCAAACATTATCAAATGGTTCGCAACCTTCGCCACTTGATACTGATGCTATGTACTTGGAGGCTTCTGGTGGAGAAAAGAAGAAGAGAGTTTATGGTCTTGGTTCTCACGCATCAAGATTGTATCAAGAGTCATTTTGTAGTGATGCTACATCAACTCCCCCACCATCTTCAGCATCTACGATTCCTCCAGAGATTGTGTCTGAGATGGAGGGCATGAAAAAGAAAATGGTAGACTTGGAAGAGAAAAACCAAAGTTTGATACAACAAAACTAGAACATGATGAGACGGATGCATCGTGAGTGGAAGAGTATGCGAATGATGATGCAGTCCGGACCAGGCCAAACATCGCAGCCTCATGAAGATGAGGAGGATCAGGAGGATAAGGATGATGATGATGATGATGATGATGATGATGATGATGGCCTATAGTTATATCATGAGTATTTTCCTTTGGCTTTGTGGATGTTACTAATACTATTTGTGCTTCTTACTTGTCTTTGTGCACATTACTACTTTATGTTTTTTTTTTTTTTTTGTGCATGTTACTATGACTACTTTTTATTACTATGTTATATTTTGTTAAATACATTAGAATTTCTGTGTGCTATATTTTATTAAGATGTTCATTGTATAATTCGTAGAGATACATAATAACAGGGTATTAGTGAATTTGTATTGGATTTATTATTGGCCAAAAAATAGTGTTGCAAAGCTGTTACAAATTTACAACCGATTTGCAAGTGATTTGCTATGGATTTATTACAAATTTGTTATAAATTTGCAACCAATTCGCAAGGAACTTGTTATGGATTCATTGCAAATCTTGCAACCGATTTGCAATAGGCTTGTTATGCATCCATTGCAAAGTTGTTGCAAATTTGCAACCGCTTTGCAATAGAGTTGGCACAAATTTGGCAACTCTGTTGCAAAGCCATTGCAAATTTCCAACACATTTGCAATGGACTTGTTTGGGATCAAAATATATGTTGCAAATCCCTTGCAAATTTGCAACCCAATTGTAACAGACTTCACAATGGAATGGTTGCAAGTCCCTTGCAATTCTGTTACCAATTTATAATATATTTGCAACGGATCTCATGCTAATCCATTGTAAGGGAGTTGCTAATTCATTGCAAAAGTTTTGCAACAAATTAGTTCGCATTGCAAAAATTTGCTATGAGCAAAATAGCAACAACATTAATCCGTTGCAAAGCCATTACAAAATGTTTAATTGCAACAGAGTTGTGATGGACTCGATAGTTGCAAAACTATAAAATTTTTGTAGTGTTACTCGTGCGATGTGGGAGCACTTGATTCATATGTTTGAGCATTCTAGTTCTGCACGTCAGTTTGCTATTTTGTAGGACATTACTCACGTATAGCAATGTGAGCGCTCTGTCAGGGAGTATGTCACTGAGTTGCATTCTCTTTAGAGGCAAATTGATTCTTTGGAGGTATCTACCTGTTTAACATGCAAGTATTGCAAGATTCGCACTCAATTTCACCAAACACAGTGCGCTTTTGAGTTCTTGATACATCTTCATCCTGACTTTAAGCCTGTTCACAAACAATTGCTTAATGGGGACCCTCTTCCTTCATTCGATGATATTATTCATATAGTCATTATAGAGGAGGCCCGGCTAAGCGCGCTCTTCCCCAGGCTTATCTCTACTGATATAGTCTTCACTGTGAACTTTTCACGCTTTTCTCGGGTATCTTCCAACTCTTCTATGCTACCAGCTTCTGCTTCACTATCCCCTTCTCTAGGATCTTCTGTCATGTGTCGTTACTATAAACATTCTAGACATGTGATGGGTCAATGTCCTAAGCTTCAACAGCAACATCAACAGCAGTTACAACAACAGTCTCGCCTTCCACCTCATCCTTATGTTATTTCTCCATCTCCCATGTTGCTTCTGCTGTAGTCTTAGCTCTTGCCTCTTCTACTATTCTACACTCACAGGTTGCTCAACTTACCGAGCAGATCCATGCCATGTCACATGCTATGCAGTCTAGTAATTCCGTTGTTACATCTACTACCTATGGTATGTTTTCCTCCTCCTGGATTTTAGATTCTACTACCACTCATTATATAACTGTCGATGCCTTTACCTAGTTTCTAGTTCTACTCCTCACTCATTCTCCAGTGTTTGCACAGCTAATGGGAGCCTTTATCCTGTCACGCAGTGCTGTTGTCTTCACTCCACTTCTCTCTATTAGCCAGTTCACTGATCATGGTCTTACAGTTACATTTTCTTCTTCTGCTTGCTTTGTGCAGGACCATCTTATAGGTCAGAGGATTGGGACTAGGCATAGAGTTGGAAAACTTGATTACCTAGACCATCTTCATCTTCCTGCTATTCTATCTTCTGACATTGCCGCCTCTGTATGTTCTCACAATCATTGGTACAGTCACCTCAGTCACTTGTCTAGTGCTCACCTAAAACTCTTAACAAGTTCAGGTAGACTTGGTTTTGTTTCTCTACTTCTTTGCATCCATGTTTGGGTTGTAAGCTAACTAAACCCACCGTTCTTCCCTTCTTTTCACGTGAATCACTTTCAGAATCTACATTTGATCTTGTTCACTCTGATGTATGGGGCCCTGCATCACTTTCATCTCTTAGCAGTTTCTTCTACTATATCTGCTTTATTAATGGTTTGTCGTGTTATACCTGGCTTTACCTAATGCGTTCTTGATTTAAGGTTTTTCCCATTTATTCTTAATTTGCACAAATGGTATATACTCAATTCAGTAAACACATTAAGTTTTTTTGTTCTGACGATTCATACAAGTATCTCTCTACATCTTTTCAAATGTTACTCTCTGCTCACGGTATTCTCTCTCAACAATCATGTCCTTACATACCTGCTCAGAATGGCGTTACTGAGTGAAAGCATCATCACATCTTAGAAACTACTCATGCTCTTCTCTTTACCTCTTCTGTTCCTCAAACTTTCTAGGCTGAGGCTTTTCTTACCTCCATCTATCTCATAAATAGAACTTCCCTCCTCCACCCTTTCTAGCATCACTTCTTATGAATATCTTTACTCTCATTCTCTCCTTATGGTCATCTTCGCACTTTTAGTTGTACTTGTTTCATCCTTTTGCCCGCTATTGAGCAAACCAAACTCTTTCCTCATTTTCCCATGTGCATTTTTTTGGGCTATAGTTTTGAACACAAGGGTTATCACTGCTTTAATCCTTTATCTCATTGATAGACCTCTAACGTGTGTGTAAATTATGCGAATATATAAACATGCAAGTATGCAATTAACACTACAATTGGTCCATAATACCTCGTGGGTGAGCACGAAAGTCATATTTCCCCAAGAACAGAGAGAGGCTCTTATTACTTCTTTTTCACTTAATCAATAGCCTAAATGTTTACACTCTTTCTTTAGTTTACTTTTATAGCACTACTGAATAATACAATTAGAGAAATTATTAAGCACAGTTGGAAGGAGTTGGGAGATTGTATAGTAGATTATCGTAATTATTAATTATGATAAGTGTTAAGTGACAATCTAATTCTAGAATCAAACAAGGAAAATTCGAAGGCCTACTAGCCCCAACTCTTGGCGACTAAGTCTACATCACTAGGAACATAAGGTAGAATCTCTTCCTACCCCAACCTCCTATGTTTGCCTTAAGTACGGGAATTCCATGAAGAGGGATGAATAAAATCCTAAGTCTAAGGGCCAATCAATCTCTAATCTAGAGACCTAGCTATACCTAATTTCTTACCGCATGCATAGATCTATCATAGCATGGGTGTTCTTCACATGGGGAAATAGCTTCCTCATCCATATTAACAAGAATAACCATTAAAAACAGGCGATAAATGACACAGACCGATTTGCGTGTGTGTATCGTAAGTGTACGGGTGTCAAGAAATACCTGGTGAGTAAGGTAGTCGAATCCACAGAAAACGGAAGTACTAGTAGTAACTACTTCTTTATTATCTAGTCGAAATCAAGAATATGGTGCAATAAACTCAACTGCAAGAATAAGAAAATAGCAAGCAAGCAAAGGGAAAATAAGAGAAATCTCAACCAATAAAGATGAGGTATTCGGGCAATGCTCTCCTAGGATCTAACACGAAGCACAAGATTTACTAAATGTTTCCTAAACCAAGTTAAATAAGTCGAGGCAATCCAAGAATAATTGATCCTACCTCCAGGCCATCGATACTAGTCCCCTACGAGATCCTAGTGGAGAAATCGCTCAATCTCAACACCTCATACCACATATTACTGCAAAAAACTCTAGAGATACCTAAGAGTGCAACCGATTCCTAAAGATAGACATAACCCTACTTCTAGGTAAAAGATCCCTAACCCGCTACAAGGTCCCGGCGGAGAAATCTCTTAATCTCACGCCTCACACCAAATATGGTTGCATAAAGCCTAAAGAATACGGAGATAGGAAACACTCAATCGGAAGAAAAAGGGGACACTCTACTATCTCATGACTCACCCTCTCAACCCTCTTCAATCTAGGAGTTCTAATCCTAATGGAGACCTCTCTCTCACCAAGGCAACAAATCATGTAATAGCAATCAATCACAAGGATTAATAAGACATGTAAGCAATGATAAACAAGATTGAAACTCAAATAAACTCAGATTTAATAGAAAGCATAAAGTAAATCAATACAAAGATTCGATCCTAGGGTTCACATACCCAAATACCTACTAGGGTTTAGCCCTCCATGGGGCTCATTATAAAACAAAGATTAAAGCAATAAAAAACAATGAAAACCATATAATAAAACCCCCCTCGAATTCGTGATGATGACCTTCATGGGTCGCTCAACGTCTTGAAGGATACCTCTTCGAAGCTAGGTTACCAAAGGCTCCCTTAATGCTATGACAGAGAAAAGATCTATCAAAGTTGGTGAAGAACACCCTCCCCCCCCCCCCCCCCCCCCCCCAAAATTTGCCAAAGACCTCCCTTCAAACCCTAGTCGCATCACGTTTCAATCTCTAGCAAAAAGTCTCTAAAGAATCTGGCAAAATGGCTATTTATAGACTCAAACCGGGCCTGTCACGTGCCTCCACGCAACTGTGTGAGATTTCAAGTGCCCACATGTGCTGTAAGAATTTCCACATAACCGCATGGAATTTTCACACATTCACGTGAACAATAATTTTGCTACAGTAAATTCCTGCAGTGATTTATTACATCACTCTTCATAAACGCTGTCTAAATTCTCTTCTCTTGAGGTCACATGGTCGAGTGCACGTCCACGTGGTAGATTATAAGGCTTTTTGTCATCAAATCATCATTTGGAAGTTCTTACACTCTTCAAACAAGTAGGGACATAGAAGTGTAATTGCCTTTGTGCCCTTCCAACTAATAAATTGACTTGAAATTCTCTTGAATGTTGGCACACACCCCCATGTACATGAGCTCCTCTTGTGTCTTAATCCTTGTGTTGTACAAAATCTCCCAAAATGTGCCTTCATAACCTATCTTTGCTTTTTTTTTCTTCCTCCAAGGTATCCACAATCTAATTACACAAAGGAACACCAAATACACTGTATGAGACATAAACTATGGTAAAAATGATACTCAATGCACGTAAAACATATAGAGAAATATGTCAACTCAAGCACTTATCACTTAATCACATAAACTAGAAAGAGATATTGAATTAATCAATCAAGATTCAAAAATAATAATCCAAGGACCTAGACATACAATTCCCCTTAAATTAGGTTCTTATGGATCATAACAAGAAAGCATTAAAACACAAGAGAGCCACAAGACCAAATAAAGAATAAATATGCATTTAAGATATTCCTAAACTAACTCCCTCCAATAGGTCTCCGAAGATTGAGGTTGAGAGGATCCTAAGATTGTCCGGATGACATCTATCACGCAATCCCTCCTCTGATGATGTTAGTTGAAGAACGTATGTCATGCGCTCCCTTCTCTGATGATGATCATTGAAGTGTTCTTCAGAAATCTGCCAGAATATGATTGAATATTGAAGAAAACCTATCTCCAACTACTCAGATCTCCAGAACTCCAGTTGCAATACCTTATTCGGCAAAAGAGTCTCCCCAATTTCAGAGAAACCTAGGGTTTTTATAGAGTCGAGTCCACCACGGCTTCATGACAAGCATTGTGATACTCGTGGTGAGTAAGTTATTGCTTGGGCTCTAAGTTGCTTCCTGGCATGGCTCCTTGAGCGTTATGTGTCTTGATAATGGTCGTAATGGTTTTCACAACGGCCTTTGTGAGGCCATTGTGGCTTCTATGTTACTTCCGGTGGTTCCATGTTGCCACGGTTTGATCACGGCAGTGGTAAATGTAGACAACGAGTCTGGTAACTTGCCATCACACCCGTTGTGAACTATGATGAAGCCTTGATTCAACAACTTGGTTCATTTTGCTTCAAAACACCCCTAAAGTCACTTCTTTTCCCCTAAAATAGAAATAAGGGTTGTGGTGAACAAAAAAATGAAATTTTGTGCTAATGATGTGCTTAACAAGTAAAATTCCATGCTAAATGCAGTACAAATGATATAAAAAACATGGTCAGTTTAGCACTTATCACTCACCGTCTTTGTATTTCCAGTTGCGTTACCTTTCTTGAAGACACACCTTATTTTTTCTTCCCCTTCTCCGAAACTTTCATTTCTTCAGTTTTCTTCCAGTATGTCATCTCCACGTCCCTTCAGTAGTTCTTCAAATTGCCACAATCACTGACAATATTATGCCTTCTCCTGAAGTCTCCTCATACACTTCTTCTATTCATTCCTCCCTCTCTTCTGTGTGCATTAATGGTTCTGGTGATTCGCCTTCTTTCCCTGTTGGCTCACTTCTCCTAAAGATGATCCTGTTGTCTCCTATAGTTACCCAGACCGTACTCAACGTCCTCTTGCCCAATATGCACTTTCGAGTTCCTCCACCTACTCTCCCAATTTCCATGCCTTCTTTGTTACTATTCACTCTCATTTCAAGCCGCAGTCTTATCGTAAGGCTATGAGGTATCCCTAGTCGCCGCAGGCTATGACAAAGGAACTCAATGCTCCTCAACATATGCATACATGGGAACTTGTTTCGCTTCCTTTAAATGTTACTCCTATCATAAGTCTCAAGCTGATAAAAGCATCTAGTGTCATAAGGCGCTCCTTGTTGCTTGTGGTTCCACTCAAGAGTATGACATTGACTTTGAGGAGACATTTGCTCATGTGGCCAAGTTCACGACTGTTCATCTTCTCTTTGCTATTACAGCAGCTTGTTAGTGGCCACTTCATCAGCTATATGTGACCAATGCTTTCTTACATGGGATCTTTCTGAGGATGTTTACATGATTCCCCCTCCTAGTCTGTCTCACCCTCCTCAGCTTGTCTATCATCTTCATCGAGCTATTTATAGGCTCAAATAAGCTCATTTCGCCTGGTTTGAGCACTTTCTCACTGTGATTCTTGCTCTTGGTTTTACAAGAGTTCTCATGATTACGCCCTGTTCACTCGCCAAACTCCTCTTGGTTCTAATATTCTTCTTTTTTATGTCGACAATATAGTCATTTTTTGTAATGATCCTGATGTTATTCATTCACTGAAACAACGGCTAAACACTGAGTTTCAGATGAAAGATCTTGGTCCTCTTCGTTACTTCTTGGGTATTGAGGTTGCTTATTCTCACCGTGGCTACTTCGTGTCTCAGCAGAAGTATATTTCTAATATTCTTCATCGAGCCTGTCTCACAGACCTTCATATTGTATCTACTCCTATCAAGCTTAATTACCGACTTTCATCTTTTGATGGTGAGCTATTGATTGATCCCACTTATTATTGCGCACTTGTTAGTGCTCTTGTTTATTTGACTATCACTTGGCCCAATATTGCCTATATTGTTCGTGTTCTTAGCCAATTTGTCAGTGCTCCCCATTCCACTCACTATGCTGCACTCCTACGGGTTCTTCGTTATTTACGTGTCACTATCACTCGATCTCTATTTTTCTCTATCACGTCATCTCTTGAGCTCTGAGCCTATTCTGATGCTGATTGGGCAAGTGATGCTACTGATCGGCTGTCCACTACTGGTTTCTATATTTTCCTAGGTGATTCACTCTTATCTTGGAAAAGCAAGAAACAATCTACTGTTGCTCTTTCCACTGCCGATGCTAAGTATGGTGCTATGCCCTCTACTGCCTTCTTTGGTTGCATCTTTGATAGATTTTGGTGTCTCTATATCTGCTCTCACTCCTATTTATTGTGAAAACCAAAGTGCCATCAAAATCGTCACCAATCCTGTGTTTCATGAGCACAAGAAGCATCTTGAGGTTGCTCTTCACTTTGTTTGTCATCATTACCTTGCTGGCAGTATTCTTCTTCCGTATGTTGCCTTTACACATAAGTTTGCCGATGTTTTCACTAAAGCACATACTGTCTCTCGATTTCAATTCCTAGTTGCCAAATTCTAGGTTTATGACCCACCATGAGTTTGAGGGGGCGTGTTTACTAGAGTATATGTATATATACTTTGTACATATCTTATTCATACATACTAACATATGTACACCTGTATCTATTTATTGGGCTTCTGCCCTGATGAACACAACACACTTCTCCCACATTTTCTTTCATGTCTTTATAGTCAAGGAGGACAACTTAAAAAAGCCATCGAATTCATAAGGAGCATGCCAATGAAGCCCGACATTGTAGTTTGTGGTGCAATGATTGGAGCTTGTAGGATTCATGGTAATGTGAGGATTGGAAATCAAATACTGAAACACTTGCTTGAGATGGAGCAATGCAATGCTGGAACTTAACTTCTCATGTCAAACATTTACAGTGAGGCTCACAGATGGGAAGACATGAAGAAACTAAGGAAATTAATGAAAATTAAAGACATTAAAAAGGATGCGGGAATTAGCTTGATCAAGATCAATGGTGTCCTGAATGAGTTTCTAGTTGACGACATGAGACATGAAAGAGCTGAAGAAATCTACATTTTTCTTGATAGATTGACACACCATTAGATGTCCACAAGGTATAATATTGCTGAACATATAACTAACTTTACGAAGCATCTTATACAAAGCAGGATGTTGTATTCGTCACTTTCTGTCGATGATTACAGAGCAAAGAATATATGAGTTACTCTTTTGAGCTATAATATACATCATGTGACTATTTGTGACACTAGAATTCACAAAATCATACTCTGAGGAGGCTTGATTGTGTATGAGATGATGGAGAGAGAAATGATTTTCCATATGCCATTGGCAGTGATAATAGTTTCTTAGCCTTGCTCACATATGCCCTCTTTGTGAAGTTGTTGTAATCGTTTGCTTCAATCTCATCAAGGATTTGGCGATACAACAACAGAGAAGCCCATACCTGTAATGTTAGACAGATTCGATAAATCCTATTGATAAATTGAAATGTAGGAGTTCTTGTAAACTTACCGGCCACCTACTGGCTTGACTGAGCTCTGTCACACCCTGCTCTGCTTGCTTGAAGAACATTCTAGCCCGCTTAATTTGTATCTTCATGAAATTTCGCCATTTGTCAGTTACTTTCCCATTAAAAATGTCCTCATCTGAGAGGCCCGCGTCTGCAAGCTCGTCCTGTGGCAAATAAATCCTTCCTCTTCTCGCACTGAATCACATGTGTTCACTTTAGGTAAAAGGATATGCAAGAACGGCGAAATATTTGATGCGAGACTTCACTTACTCTTCTCCGACATCCCTGAGTATGTTCGTAAGCTGGTTTGCAATTCCAAGAGCCAAAGCTGCATTGTAGACACTCTCTGTTGTTGCCTTTGACTCCGGTGCAATGCCCATCACTGGCACACTCATTAATCCAACAGTTCCAGCTACATAGTAACAGTATAGATAAAGTTCATCGAAGTTCTCGTATCTTGACTTCTTGAGATCCATCCGCATTCCTTCAATCATGTCTTTGAACGGCTGAAAATGCAATTAAAACTACCTGTTAAAGATGAAATGAAGTCTTGATGTGTTTAAGTGCGAAAGTTTGGAGAACATGCCTGAATGTCCACAGGAAACCTTGAAACTGTATCTGATAGAGCTGCATCAAGCATATCATATGGCCGAGCTGCAAAGAGATCCTCGAGCCTCAACTCCCATCTGTCCAGAGCTGTCGGTGTTATATGCGAGGCATTATGTCCGTCGACAAGTTCATCTGTCCTTCTGCACCAAACTGAACATGACAAGTGATGAATCAAATCTTAGAATTACCATTATATTCCTTTTTTGTTTCTTGTTTTATGTATTCCAGGTTTAGCCTGTACTTTGACCTAATCAAACTGTCAGCAATTATGTAAAACTTCAAAAAAAATCATTGTAAAGTAGCATTCCTTCATATGCATCCAAAGTTTCTAAAGATTAATTAATGAAAAATTGACCAATTGTTATAACAACGGCTCACATTAACATCTGGTAACTCAGAAAAAGACAAGGTTTCAAAAGATTAATAAAGAACTACAGCTCTGAAAGCAAACAATCACATGATGCTCTGCTTCAATGATTTTAAATTTATACTACATCTAATCCATCAAACTTTGCACTAAGCTCATTCCAATATTTACCTTCGGATGCACCGAGAGAACTGTTTTTGAGTGTTTGTCCAAATAGAGAAACTGATAAATAAGCAAATCAAAGGTTCTTTTAGTATGTCACAGCAGAAGAAAAGCACCTTGTAAGTTACAATATCTCCAAAAGCTAACATGAAAGAATAGCACTAACAAAGTAGCAACTTTCTGCTTTTATTTGAAGAGATCTATGCTAAAAGAAATATTTTCTAATTTGACAAAAGAGCCAAAGATTAACATTCACAAAGTAGCACTTTCAGCTTCGATGTCCACAATTCTAAAGGGATCAATGGAAAAATAATATGTTCTCTAATTCAACAGAGAGCTTGAGATTACCGTAAATTGCCCATATGGCCCTCCGTCGCTCCGGTGTCATCAACAATGTCCCTGCAAGAAGTGAACAAAGTTTAGATGCTAAACACCATGGATGAACTCAACAGCAGCATGAGAAAATTACCAACAAGTCACAGAAGCTCACCCAAGTAGAAAGTCTTTGCATACTCAGCACAAACTTCTCCGCACCGATCATAGGCTTCCTTCAACAAATACATAGTGCCTGGAATAACCATGTCCGGTTTCACATCGACAACTATCTCGGACCTCTTCTGATCCTTCACCAATGCTGCCTGCTTAAGAACAACATCATACACCTTCTGCTCCGAAGACATCACTGCTTCACCAGCAGTATTTGCTACCAAACTAGATAAAACAGGAAGTTTCCCATGCTTTTTATGCTTGTCATGCAATGAATAAAAACTCCAGCTCCCGTTCTTCCTAGAGTTCTTCCCTACAAACTTTGAACCAAGAAGTCTACCTGCATACCTTGAACTATCTGAGTCTGCAAAGCCAAGGCCAGCAGGGATTTCGATAGACGAAACAACTCGAAGCAAAGAAAAAGCCATGGAGAAAAGCTTTGCAAATCCACAGTTCTCTTGTTTCTCAAAATAACAAGATTCAAGAATCCTCCAATTGGATCTCAAACTATTCAAGCAATTTCATTGAACAAAAAAAAACACACAATTTATAGACCAGAATGAAGATTGAATCTCTCTCAGTCCTTTTCACAAACACCTCATCAACAAACACTTTTTTCTAAAGCAAAGACTAGCAAACAGTAATCCAACAACAGAATTGGAAGAAATACCTCATCTTATCACTAATTTATTGATTCCCATGCAAAATAACCAACGAAGACTAGACAGTCAAACTAATGTCTCCAAGAAACAGCAATCCAACATCAAATATGAAGCAAAAACAATCAGATTAGTGTTCCCACACCAAATGTCCCACTAAGCACAGCAAGAAAGCAACTTTTTCACAAAGACACATATTGGGCACCCAAATTCAAAGAAAAAAGAGTTTATTTCCAAACAAAATGGTCCACTAAGTCCAATAAACAAGTTGGAAAGAAAGAAGATGAGCTTTTACCACTCACCATTGCCTCTCACTCTCCACCATTCAGACACCACCACCATTACCACCAGTCACCATCAAACGCCCCAAAAAACACATAGAATAAAACAAAAAAACAAGGAAATTTCTCTTTCTTTGCCGAAATCCAAAGATTTCCAGAAAGGATGGGAAGATGGGAACTCTCCACTGATGCTTGTTCTACCGAGGTGAAAGTCCATGATTGTTCCTATGAACTATATTTAAATGTTGATTTTTTTTGGAACTATATATATAAATATTTTTTTAATAATTTTTTATATATTTAATCTACATGTAACTATTATTAAAATATATATAATAATGCTTTTTCATGTAAATATTAAATATATACATCAACTTAATGGTAACAATACTATGAGGATCGCTAGTAAAAATATTACCACGTAACACGTTTGATATTGCACTGGAGGTAATCTAGACACACTAACAACATGAGAATATTACCAAAAAATTGATAATTCTATTACCACCAAATTTAGTGCCTATCTTGAATTATAGTAATTTCATAACTTGGTAATTAACTATTTCCAATAATAAGAGTTCTCAACCAAACATAATTATATTAAATTACTACAATATTCCTAACCATATGATATTCTCACATATAATATCATAGTAATATGTCATTACCATGAACTAAACGGTCCTTAAAAACTATTTACATAAAAACAAAGTTTAATATGGACAAATTACCATAATTACACTTATAACAAATTAATTTTTATTTTTATAAAATATGATATATTATGGTGACAGTAAAATGAGATTTTATATGTTTTCCCCACTGACACAAAAATTAGATTTTTCATAAATCAAAATATTTTACAGTAAAATCAATACCACTGAATTAGAGGTTTTTTATTTAATAAAATTTCAGACATAGGGAGGGATGAATCCCTCGAACTCAATATTTTAAATATTTAAACGGAATAATCTTTATTTTTTAAAATATATACTTAGATATTTTTTTAATAGAAATAATTTTTGGCATTATTAAGCAAAATGAGAGGGCCTTCACCAACTTGATAAAGAATGCAAGTTTAGTGGTGCATGCATTTAGGCCTCGTGGCTGGAAGTGGACACGTGGATGGGATAGGGTTTTCACATGGGGATATAAGCCATTGACCAGTGCAATAACGCCACGTAGCTAAAAGATCCAAGTGATGGTGTAGTGGGTCCCGCAAAAAGGTTCGCTATCGGGTTGCGAGAACGGGGACGGGTGTCGGTGGGTTGGCCATCGCCGGTTGTCATCGTTAGTGCCACGTGTTGTTTAGGGAGGTCCTCGGACCGCCACGTGACTCACTCGCTCTTATTGCAGAGTTTTTGTTTACACTAAAAATTAGAATATAATAATAATTTATAAAATGTATAATCTAGACGAGGCAAATAAGATCACAATGGATGTCAAGGAAGCGAAGATTCACCGAGAGATGAATTTCTTGACCCCGACTTGGACTTATTAAACCTGTCTCCGAATCTAGGTTTTGTGAAAAAAAAAATTTCCCCCTCTCAATTCTCGCAGGGAATTATCTGCATTGGAGGATTTTCCATTCCCGATTTTATTTTTACATATGTATTTTTTTAATAATATATTATTTTATTTAATATAAATAATTTTTTAATATATATATATATTAAAATTATATATTTTGGATAGGGTGGGGCGAAAAAAGATACCCCATCTTTACCCCAGTCTCGCTCCTATTACTCAAATTTTAGTGTGGCTCCTACTCTGTCAAGGTAGGAAATCGAGTTCCCTATCGAGTCTTGGGCAAATTGATAACCCTAGTACTCACTTAATATTGTTTGTGATAAAGGGGTATGGAGAATTTAAAAATATATTTTAATATATATATATATATATATATATATAATTATAAATTTTTATTAATGATTAATATTGTGAAATATTATAAATTTTTATTAATGATTAATATGGTGATTTCACATTTAATAATGGATGATTATTACATTTAATAATGGATGATTATAGAAACTAAAAGTGATATGTGATGCTATATTTGTACACTAGATTTTACCGATGTTAACTTAGGATCTACGTCATTTTTTTTTTCATAAACTTCAAATTCAAATCGTGTAAATCAGTCAACTTTAAAAATTTTAAAATATTATAAAGCTCTATCTAAAAACTCAAATCCTAAATACTAAGTATTAAATCTAGAGAATGGGTTTTGGGTTTACCATTTATGATTAAGGATTTATATTAAAAAAATTATTTTTTTTTTTTTAGAAAACAAAAGATAAAATGAGAAATAATGACACGGATGCAAACTTGGGATCCATATAAACCTATTTTATAAAAATATTATTGTTTAACAATTATATATTTAATTGATAAAAATATATTTAACAAGGATTATGAAGACATTTAAGCATATTTATATTTGCAAAAAAAAAAAAATGAGAAACATTGGAAAATCGAAAATTTATAATTTTAAAATAAACCAATGAGAAACAAAATAGCCCAAACCCTAATATACTTTGTTGGCAAACAAGCACCTTCTAGTTTGGTAATGAATCTATCAATATACACAATTACCCATAAATTTCTGGTAAAATCTCACCGGTGCCTTAGATTAGTAGGTAAGATTACCTATTAATGGGCTTTGAACAACCTGTCTCATTTGCCAAGTCACAATTTTGAAGTGCTTGCGTACAATAGTGGGGTGCATATACACATTAAAACACAAATAAATTTTATTAGTGGCTGCCCAAAAGTATGACAATAACCCACTATGTTGGTTTATTATAATGTTTATAACAATGTTGGCTGTATTTCTAATGCATTGTTAATCATGAATTTGTATAAACTTTAGTTGTAAAATTTATCATAACATCTCTACTTAATTTTAATTCATGATAAATAATAAATAAATAAAGTCAAAAAAAAAAAAAAAACTGTTTGGTAAAGGTACAAATCAACACCAGGGCATAGCATGGCCCCGCACGACTTAGGTAGTACCCGGTGTGGGCATGGCTCTACTGTACCATGGTAGACTAGGTAAGGCTCAAAACTTAAGTTGGGTTAGGGTCGAGGTTCCATAGTGTACCAGCAAGGTCGTCTTAGATTTTGCCAATCTAGCCATGTGGGCTAGTACAACATGACTTGTGACAGTCACCTAGCGGGCCACCCCAACTGACCAGCTTTTTTTTCAAATGGATAAAATTTCTTTTTAAGCTTTTCAACCACTATAAAAATACTAGTTTTGATGATATTTTAGTTTTGTTGGTTTGACGGTATTCATTAGACCATATGTGTGAATAACCAAACCAAAATGATTTTTTTTATCTTTCTCAACAATGATAAACGACTAGTTCACAAGGGTATTTTGGGACTAAAACAACTAAAAAATATCTAAAAATGCCCTTAAACACTAATACTTTCTCCACACAAAATTACTCATTCTTACTCTAATTTTCAAGCATTTAAGCCCCCTTAGCTCTCAATCTCTTCAAGTTCAAGATTTGAAATTTGTAAAATTCAGCTCAAGTTCTTATCAATTTCTCAACTGCATTTCAAGAAAAGTGGGCGATAGTTCCGCCGGTTAGGGTTTGTGAATTTAGATGAACACTTACTCACTTAAGCACTCAAGAATAGCACACACAAACCACACAAGAGAAGACACAAGACGTTGGTAACCCAGTTCGGCGTCCACTCGCCTACGTCTGGGGGGCCAAGCCCGGAGATCAACAATCCACTAAAAGAGGTAAAAATACAAGAGTACAAGCACACTTGTCATTCTCTCACTCAGACAAAGAATACTACCCTCTCTAGATTGTCCAGTACCTCCCTACTCCCTCTTTCAAGAGTCTTACCCAATCCTAGACCAAGGAAGTATATATAAACGCCTCAACGTCCCAAATATAACACATACCCCTTTTAGAATCTCCACGGCTTCTAACTTTAGAACCTTCCGAAATTAGATGTCGCGACTTATGTTGTAATATATGTTGCAATATAGCCCTGACTGCTGGCTTGGCTGATTTCTGGCTCCATTGCTAAGCGACCTCAAGACCCATGCTTAGTCCGAGTCGATGCAGTCCGATCACCTAATCCAAACCACCAGCAACTAACCTCCCTCTTCAGCTCCTCACCACACAGCCCCCTCGCAAGAGGCGCACGCCCTATGTGCGTCTTTCATGAACCTTGCCAAACTTAGTCTTCACTTCACCCAAATTTGGTCTTCAAATCTTCAACAAAGATCTTCAATCAATCATCCATATCTTGCCAACAATAGGCGCATCTTCAAACATACCCTTAATAGACTTCATATCATCTCTATTAGGGTTCTTCAAATCTTGCCTTCAATAGTCTTTCAAAATCATATCATTGATAGATTATTTCTTCATTTAATTCCACCCATATTTAGTCTTCAATCACATCTTCTAAATATGATCTTGATGAGATCTTGACTCCAAGATATTGCTTGCTTGATTCTCTTGCCTAAAATAGTTTCAACAAGATCTTCATTTAATCTTCATGAGAGTTGCAATTTCTTGCCAAAAATAACTTCTCTAAGATCTCCCATGATATTTTCCACCTAGCCAAGTTTGTTTGACCATGTCATCCTTCATTCCACGTCATTCTCCATGCCACGTCATCATACTTGCCATGTCACCTTGACTAGGTGTCAAATTATGCCAATCTTAAAGTACATTTGCACTAACAGTGGGTATTCAATTTATATCTTCAATTAATCTTCAAGCAGTTTGTGGTAACCCTAAACATTTTCTTTTAATTTTACATAACGACCGGTTCTCCCAATTTTCCTTTTGATAATGCATCATTTTATTTTTATGAAAATACCCCCCACAAATTTTGTTGATTATGATGATGGATGAGCTTGTTACTAAATCTCCTATTATAAGACCATCTGGTAGCATGCCTCAAACAAGCACAAAAAATGAACTTTGAGGGAAAAATGCAAGAAAAAGGTGTTTCTTACCAAACATCAAGGAAGGATCATTTAAAAACAAGCATGCCACAAGTCAACATTATCCTACCCAAACACAAATAGTTTTTCAAATTCAAGTATTGGGACTTTTATTTTTAATTATGAAAAAAAAAAGAAATTGTGAAATTTATTATTTAAGAAAAACAACTTTATATCTTGCCAAAAATCCGGCGATTAAAAAAATTCAGTTTTAATCCAAATTTTAAACCCATTTTAAGGACTACTATAAGAAAATAAGGTCTTATTATTTAAGATGAATATAAAAAAAAAATAATTTTCAAAATTTCTAAAGATTTTTTAAAATTATCTTACTTCCCATATTCGTTCTTCTCAATCTAAAATGGATTATCTTTGTGTTAATACTTATTATATTGATAATAATTAGACTTTGAAAAAATGTGTTTTGAGTTTTATTGAATTAGAACACTGACATACAACAAGTAATATTGCGGCTACATCATACGAACTATTAATGACTATAAAATTCAAAAATTAAAATTTATATCTTCTATTACTTTTAATAATGCTTGGGCAAATAATGGTCTCGTTGAAATTTTAAAAATGCAATTAAATCCTATATTTTCCGGAAATTTTTTAATGTTCGATATGTATGCCATATTTTAAATTGATGTGTTAAAGATGGTTTAAAAATAATTGACAGGCATATTTATAGAGTTAGAGAAGCTATTTTATTTTTAAAAAAAATTCTTCAAATCAAAAGCATGATTTTAAATGATATTTCAATCAAATGGGGGAAAAATAGAATAAATTTATTTTGGATGTTGGCCATAGGTGGAATTTAACTTATGCAATGTTGGATTGTGCCTATGACTATAAAGATATTCATTCAATGTATTGCAATAAGTATTTTCCCGAAGTTAGAGTTACTTCTTATGATTGGGAAATTAGCAATATGATAAAGGAATTTTTGGAAATATTTTATACTTATGATTATTTTTTTTCCCTAGTGTTTATTATTGTACTACTTTTATGAGTATAAATCAATTATATTTTATTAGTGAAATTTTTTTAAAATATAGACATGATCCTCATTTTCCTCTCGTTGTTGCTCTTAGGCTAAGCAAATAGGTACCCAATCCTATTTTTGGGCACCCAGTTTTTGGATAGGTAGTGGTGTCAAATGGGCCAGCCCGGCCCGGCATGGCACTGGCCCGCTGCGGGCCGGGCACTATGCGTGCTCGGGCCGACACAACAAGTCTAGCAATCGTGCTGGGCCGACACGGCCCACCAACCACCAAAGTTGGCCCAGCACGTGGCCTGACCTGGTTATATTATATTTATATTTTTTTATTTTAAACCCTAATAATAAAAATAAAAATATCCTAAAATTGCTAAAAATATAAAAAAAATACTCTAAAATTCAAAAACATAGAACTAAAAGCCTTATTGACTAAAAAAACAAAAAGTATACCAAAAAAATAAAAAAACGAAAGAAAAACTTGCATTTGGCGTGCCATGCCAATTGGCCCAAAGCGGGCCGCGGGCTGCAAATCCCTAGCCCAGCACGGCCCGAGCACGGTACTGTAGCACCATGCTTGGGCCAAGCACGACCCAACTCGTGCCGGGCCGGCAAGGCCCGTTTGACACCACTATGGATACGCAAAAACTCAACTCGTATTTAGCTAAGTTTAAACCTGGTATTGAAAGCCGAGTACCAGATTTAAATCATATCAGATATCAGATATCAGATATCCAGATCATGAAATTTTTTTAAATAACAACATTAGGTAAAGATAAATAAATATAAAAAATCCACATGATAACTAATTCTATGGGGGAGTCGGGATAAAAACATGTAGAATATGATAAAAAAAACTTAAATTTATGTTTTTGCCCTTTTATTTGGTTTCTCTCCCTCGTCTAGGGTCTGTTTGGAACTTTGCAGGGAAAGACTTTTCATGCAATTACTTTCCCTGCAAAATAATATTACAATGTTTGGTTATCTCAATCAAAATTGTAATTACTTTACATGCAAACTTAATTCCCTTATTTGGTATGAACTTGTTTTCAATGTAAAGTTAAGTTTATTCTCATTTTTGCCCTTAGTTGTTGTAGTTACTACAATAAATCCTATAACTTAATATTACAACAAAACAAATCTTAAAATAAAAAATAAAAAAAAAAGATATATGAAAACCAATTTTCAAAAGAATGTATGAAGTTTGCAAGCAAAACCCTATAATGGTTATGAATTACATTGAATTGCATCAATTTTTTAAATATCAAAAGTCATCTATTTTCATTTACATAAATTTTACCAAGTTACAAAAATTAGCAAAACATGGAATTTATGAACATAAGAAAAAGGTTTGCACCATTTTATCTACAATAAAATACCATAAAAATAAAAATATATGTTATGCAAGGCATGATAAAAGACACAAGAAACAATATTCTTAAGCTAAGAAATTGATATTTTGATTTGAATGCTTGTAATTAATATTTATTTATTTATCTCATAGATTTTAAAAACTTTGATTCACTACAAATACAAAACAATTTGTTCGTGGGAATTAAAATAAACAATCGTGGATAACAAGAAACAAATAAAATATATATGTCTCAAGTTTCATCTTATCATGTTGGATTATTATATCAACATAGAATTCTCTGTCGAATTGGGAAATACGATCGCGTTAGGGTTTTTCCAAAGACAAAATAAATGTCATAAAGGGTAGTTTGTTAATTTGACAATTATCAAACTTTTACATCCAATGGTGCAATCATTTTCCCTAGTCAAATAGAAAGTGATTACAAGGAGGCTATATTTCTTTTTTGAAGAACCAAACGGTTGAAAGGGATTCACCCCTCTTACTTTGCATGGAAAGTAACAACTTTACATCATACCAAACGGGCCCCTAGGGTTTCACTTTCCCTTCTTTTGATTTTTAAACCCAAGGTGGTAGATCTCATGCCTGAACAGGTTGTTTTTTTATCTAAATCTCTTTTTGATCATGTCTTATCTTTAGTTTCTCTACTCGAATGATTTTTCTTTTTTTTCTAATTAATTTTGATGTGATTTTTAAAAAATGCAAACTTAGGTTGGTTTGTGAGGGTAAACAACCAAAATAGTCCCTTACCTTTGTGTGTGTTTCTATTTCGGTCCCCCAGCTTTAAAAAGTTACGTTTTGGTTACTTAGCTTACGTTTTATTACAATTCAGTCACCCGAGCGCACGCCGTTAACAGCAATCCCACGTGGCAGCTGTTAACATTGGAATAAAAATATGACATGTCGACTGCCACGTAGGATTGCTATTAACGGCGTGCGCTCGGGTGACTGAATTGTAATAAAACGTAAAATAAGTGACCAAAACGTAACTTTTTAAAGCTGTGGGACTGAAATAGAAACCCACACAAAGATAAGGGACCATTTTAGTTGTTTACCCTTTTTTTTTAATAGAGCTTGTGTAGTATGTGTTTTAGGGAAATGAGTTTTAGTTATTTGCTAATCATGTAAAGGTATTAAGATTAAGTTACTTATATTGCCTTGTTCTATGTTTTTATTATTATTATTTTTTTTAACGTAAGGGCAACATTAGCATTAATGTTAAGAAAAAAAAATGCAAAGTCATTCAGGTTTGTGATTTTTTTTTTGGGTAAACTAACCCAGATAGTCCCTAAACTATGGGGGTATTCCTATTTTGGTCACTGAAGTTCAAAAAATTTAAATTGCATCCCTAAAGTATCTATTTCCTTTCAATCAAGTCCTCCCATCGAACGCCGTTAACGG
The DNA here is from genome assembly GCA_020875875.1 of Dioscorea alata. Classification (NCBI taxonomy): domain Eukaryota; kingdom Viridiplantae; phylum Streptophyta; class Magnoliopsida; order Dioscoreales; family Dioscoreaceae; genus Dioscorea; species Dioscorea alata. The sequence goes on from CM037011.1 coordinate 22,376,903, forward strand.
CAATCTGACGTGGCTCGCCACGTCACTGGCAACTTACCACGTCAACTTGCTTACAACGCCACACGGCTTCATCTCTTTCACCTCTACAGTCAATCTTTTACTTTCCCTTTCATCTCACTTTCCCTTTCATTCATCCACGAAGGAAGGGCTCAATGAGCATGGCGCCGAGGAAGAGACAAAGCAATCGCTGGAGTGGTGTGATGGAGGAGGACAATATTGAGGTAGGTGCCCTTTCCCGAAGCTAGCCCATCCTCTTCTCTTTCCCTGCCCTAGAATAACCTTGTTGTTTGATTTTGGCGTTGATTTCTGTCAAGTTGTTTGGAAAACCTGAAGAACAAGGTGACTTAAGTGTTGATTTTTGTCTCATGAAATCAATTTTGGAGGTGACCATTACATACCTGCTTTTTTGGGTCTCTGTGTGATGTCAAAGAAATCTAGTTATTTTTATTAGAGCAACCAAATTCAGAGACAATTTCTATTGTTGAAAGTAATTTCTAATCTAGTTGCCTATATTTCCTATGTATTTTCAATATTACTAGGGATATGGTAATTGTTTGGTGAATGGCATTGACTCTAGTGTGGCTTGTTCAAATACTACCTGTGCTTATATTTTTGATAAATCAAAGTTATATAATTGCATCATAACTTTATTCTACCTGGCATATGATTAAAAAAAATTGCAAGTTGATGCTAACTGTCTAGAGGAAGTAATTTCTGCTTGCATTGATAGTAGACTATCTGATTGTGAAGAAGATGAGTGTAATGTAGGTTCTTATCAAGAGATTGGGTCTCATGTTGATAGTTCTAACTCTGAATTTCATGAAAGTGATTTTGACATGGAGGATGACGATGACCAAGAGTATGATATTAATGTTGATCTTGGGATAGAGAGGGATATGGGTGATATGCAGGAAAATGAAGAACAAGATTCCATACCTGGTGCTGTTACAGAAGGACTATATGAAATTGAAAACTCAGAGGATGATAGTTCACATTCCTTGCATAGTGTGGATGATCTTGATGATGTAGTTGTATGTTCAAAAAGATGGCCGGAGTTTAACAATGACACTGATATGGAAATAGCAAAATTAGAAAAAGGGATGATTTTTTCTGGTAGAGAGACACTAAAAGAAGCAGTGAGGCAGTATGGTAGAAGGAATAGATACAATGTCAAGTTTGTCAAGAATGATAAAGACAGAATCAAAGCTATATGTAAGCAAGATTGCCCATGGGCAGTTTGGGGATAAAAAATGAATCCAAGAGATAATTTGGATAGCACTTGGCAAATAAAAACTTATGTTAGTGAGCACACATGCTCCAAGGTTATAAAGAACAGGAATGTCACCTATAAATGGATGGCCTCTCACTACCTGCACAAATTTACTAGTGATCAAAATTATTCCATCAGCTCACTACAACAAGATGTGAGAAGAGATTTTAAATTGTTGGTCCCATTGAGTAAATGTTACCGGGCTAAAATAATGGCACTGGAAAAAGTCTGTGGGAATGCAACAGAGCAATATGGAAAGATTTATGACTACTTGCAAGAGCTAAGGCAAACGAATTTAGGAACAACAACAATTTGCCACTTGGATTGCAGGTTATTCTTAAGGATGTATGTTTGCTTACAAGCATGCAAAGATGGGTTTAAATCTGGCTGCAGACCAATCATTAGTCTTGATGCATGTTTTTTGAAAGGTTATTATGTAGGACATCTTATGGTGGAAGTTGGCATTGATGCTAATGATTGCATGTATCCCCTCGCCTTTGCTGCTGTTGAAAGTGAAAATTTTCAATCATGGTGCTGGTTCATTCAGTTATTGATACAGGATTTTGAGATAGTGAATTCTTACCATTGGTCTTTCATGTCCGACAAACATAAGGTATTTTGTTTTGCTTATGTCTTAATTATTATGTAACCTTAACTTGGATGTTAGTGATGTGGAGAACATGGAGCCTATTCTACCTCCCATGTTGAGAAGGCCTCCAGGCAGGCCACAAAAGAACAGAAGGAAGGAAGTAGATGAAACAAGTGGAAGCCAATCCAAGATATCTAAGCGAGGAGTGCAATTGACATGTAGAAAATGTGGGAAAGTAGGGCACAATGTCAGGACATGCAAGGGTGAAGTTGGTGCTAATAGTAGACTTAAAAAATTGCTTGTAAGTATTTTATACTTTATTTGCAGAGCAACTGCAGTGTGGATTATGTTATACTAAGTGCTAAAGAATTGATATGTTGCTATGCATTCTTTGTAGAATAGGGGAGTTGGTAGAAGCAATACAAGGCAGACTACAGAGAAACCTGGGAATGAAAGGATAAACATTAATTGTAGATATCTAATTAATTGGTTATGATGATTTGGTATTCAAATTTATTTTTCCAAATTAGAGGAATCCTTTGAGAAGAGAAAACAACTCAATTTCTATAACAACTGTTAGGTGGATGCCTAATGTGAGTTTGTTGTTTTGAGCTCTTTATGTTTTTGTTTTAATGATTTTTAAATTGGTGATTTCTGATTTTTGGGCTTGTCAACAGGGTTCTTCACAACTATAACTAAAGGTGGATTTCGAAGGGTTCAACTAAATGCAAGTCAAGACGTATGCCTACTACTCTATGAAAATCAAGTCTCATGGGATAATAATAGGATATTCTTAAGCTGTGTAATTAATTTGTAGGGTTATTCTCAAGCTTCAACCCAAGAGAGATCTGAAATGTTGCATCAGGTTGATATGCAAGAGGTAAAATTAGTCTTGTTTCATGGTTCACATTTGTGATACGCTAATTTTATTTCTCAATCAGGCACATGTGAAAAATAGCTCCTCTCAGATAGAAAATAACTCATTTAAAAAACAAAGTCAGAATATTAATCATGAGGTAAAAAAACTGTATTACTTTCATAGAGTTTTTTTTTTTTTTAAATTGTGTGAGATACTAATTTTGTATTTCAACAAGTCAGATGCCAACTCCAGCTGGGCAAAATATATCCACTCAAGCTCATACAATAACTGTAAGATGGATGCCTAATGTAAATCAGGTTTGTTATTGATCATTAACAAATTTTCCTTTCAATGTCTGATGATTTGTGATATTTGGGGTTGTATAGGGCACTTCTCAAACTATGAATACATAAGTTGGTGTTGCACATTCACCTGGGCAACAACAACAGCTGTAAGGAAGACAAGTGCCTTCAAGATATATGGGAGGGTTATCTCAAACTGCAACGTTGGGGCTGCGAAAAAGAAGCATGTGTCAATCTGTTGAAAATGCTCAAAAGCTGACCAAGAAAGATTTGTCCAAGGGTGCACATGAGCAAAAGGACTGCTACTGGGGAGGTTGTGCATGATGTCGAAGCTTTGGTTAAGCTTATTTTTTGGATTACAATGACCAAGTGTTTTGTTGTTGTTGTTTTTTTTTTTTTTTTTTTTGAATCAAACTATGTGGAAGCTTTGGTTAAGCTTACTTTTTGGAAGCTTTGATATTATCACTTTTTGTATGAATGGTTGAAGGTATGTTTTGCTAATATAAATGTACATTTTGAAACAAAAATCTGTGCTATCATCCTATGATTTGTGTTGGTTACTAACATTTAGAAAATTTCAATTTCATCCCGAAACTACAAGGTTGTTCCTATTTTGGTCACTCAAGTTTATAAAATTATGGGGTTGTTCCTATTTTGGTCACTCACGTTTATAAAATTGCCAATGAATAAACTATGGCCAAGCTGATGACGTGGAAAGTTGCCAGTGATGTGGCGAGCCACGTCAGCTTGCTGTTAACGGCGTTCGTCTGGAGGACTTGATTGAAAGGAAATAGATAGTTTAGGGATGCAATTGAAATTTTTTGAACTTCAGTGACCAAAATAGGAATACCCCCATAGTTTATGCTTTGTTTGGTTGGTGGTTTTAGAAGGTTTTGTAAAGTAAGGTAAAGTAAAATAATGGAAGGTAAAAGGAGGTTTTGAAACCTTCCTTGTTTGGGGCAAGGTAAGGTAAATGAAGGTTTTAAAACCTTGTTGTGTTTGGTTTGAAAGTAATTGGAGGTAAGGTTTATAGTAATATTACCAAATTACCCCTATGTTGAAAGGCAAAAGTTGTAATTTTATTTACAATTACATGAAATTTACATAATTTTCTCATTGTTTATATAAACATCTCCTTTGATTATTGCTATATTAATTAACAAAATAAACATATTAATATAATATTAATATTAATTAATATGTTTATTTTTTTAATTAATTAATAATATTAATTAATATAATAATATATTATTAAAATAAATATATTAATATAATATAATATTTATATAATTAATATTATATTATTATATTAATATAATATTAATTAATTATATTAATATTATATCAATATTATATTAATAATATAATATTAATATAATTAATTAATATAATAATATTACTTAATAATATTATGTTGGAATTTTTGTAAATGGCCAAGGGTATTTTGGTCAATAAAAAAAGTTACTATTGAAAACCTTCCAAACCCTCCAATTTGGAGGGTTGGAAAGTGGGGGTTAAATGGAGGTTTTAAAACCTCCATCTAACCCTCTAAACCCTTACCTCCACCTTTACCCTCTCCCCCAAACATGGTTATACCCAAAACTTTATTTTACCCTACCTCCCAAAACCCCCAACCAAACAAAGCATTAGGGACTATCTGGGTAGTTTACCCTTTTTTTCTGGAGTTTGTGCAGTCTGTGTTTTAGGGACATGAGTTTTAGTTATTTGCTAATCATGTAAATGTATTAAGAGAAAGTTAGTTAAATTGCCTTGTTCTATATATTTTTTATTTTTTTAATGTAAGGGTAACATTAGCATTAATGTTAAGAAAAAAACAAATGCAAACTCATATTTTTTTTTTTTTTTTTTTTTTTTTTTTGAGCTTGTGTAGTATGCATTTTAGTTATGTCAATCATGTAAAGGTATTAATATAAAGTTATATATATATATATATAATGTTAAGAAAAAAACAATGCTTTGTGTCCACTTGCAACTCAAGGTGATTGATTTTATATTGAACACTGATATTTGGGTTATGATGTCTTTTTTTGCCTTATTTGTGTCTATGTCTTTTTTTCTTTTTTCTTTTTTTAACCTATGAATGTTTACTTATCACTCTAAAACCATTTTTTTTTTTAGTTGAACACCCCAAATTGATCACATAATAATGGTAATGAAATTTTGCACTTCATAAGCACTGTAAATAGAGTTCCTTTTGCATTGAGTTCATTGCTACTTAATATTTCCACAATAGTTATACAACAAGACAAAACAATAACTAGAAGTATGGTTTCCATTTTAGTACCAATAGCTAAGTTGCTTACAATAAGGATGCATTACATGATTGGTGATATAGAGGACCTTACTGGATATGTAGATAACTGTTTTGAAGATCAAATTTCAAAAATTAAATTGCTATCAATGGCTAAGGAGTTTAAATTAGATGTTGAAGGGTGTAGCATATGGTGGTTAGATGTTGTTAGTGGAAATATGGGCTTAAAGGAAATACAAACTGACCTAGATACACTATTGATGAGTGCTATCCCGCAAGTGCACGGGTCGTCAAGTAATACCCTGTGCGTGACACAGGGATCGTATTCCCTGGGGCCCGAGAAGCTACCCTTACTTCCCTTTTACAATGTTGTTTGACCGATACAACTCAAGATTGTGAATATAATGCAAAGAAGCTAGATAAGTAAATAACCAAAGCTAACATACGAGGGCAAGATACGGGGTAAAATAGGGCTACGAGTGGTCACGGATGAGGATTCCCTTAGGGGCTACTAAAGTGAGTAGGATGCTTGAACTAACATGCAAGTGGCTAATTGGACCGAGAAAACCCTACACTAAGCCAACCCGATGGTCACGGAAGTCGGCCCCTAATCCGGTATGGGTATTGGATATGATACGTATACCGCCCAAGATTACCCCTACGATTGCAAAGGGTGAAGTGGTTTTCTCAAACTAGGGTTACAATACAAAAGAGTACTAAACCCTATGAGTGGAGGGGTACAAATACCCGATGGTCACGGCGTATTTATATGTATTTCCCTTCCAAGTTTGGTGAGTCTAACACTACGGCAATGGTCATGCAACCTAGCATTTCCTAAGTCTTTTGATACATAGATTTCTCATACATACCAAGCATGTAAAACACCAAACAATGGATCACAAACAAGCCACAAACAATAAATAGAACAAAATCATCCAAAACATCACAAGTTCACCCCCAAGGTTCACCTACATCCGGTGACCTTGGGGTTTAAGTGCTCATGTTCACTAAATACAACAATAAATGCATGGAAACAACCAACAAAGGCATGAGAAGAACTCCCTCAAAGGATGAAGGCCGGAGAAGTTCCAAAGACGCCACTCCAAGGGGTGGCTTCCCTAGTCTTCAACCTCCAAATGTATGCCCTAGGATGTAGAATCTTCCCAAAACCTTGCTCTCCTCGCCAAATCCTTGCCTAGATCGCCCTCCAAAAGCTTCTTCTTCCTCAATTCGAAGGTGGTGGTGAGAGGCCCTAAGAAGAAAACTCAAGATGCCCTTGAAAACCCAAGCCAAAGTCCTTTAAAAGATGAGTTCGGGCAAGCTCACAGATGGCCTCACGGTCCATATATGGCCCATGAGAGAGCCTGTAATATGGGCTACAAGAAACCGCAAAGTTGTGATTTTGCACAGTAACTGCTACAGTACTGCTCGCGGATGACCTCACGGCCATGAGCCTGCCCGTGAGGGTTTCCAGACTTCATTCTCCTTCCAACTCTTCGTGCTTCGGGCAGCTACACTAATGCTACAGTACTCAGACCCTAAAACAACAGTTTCGGTGCAGATTTCCTCTCAAATCGCGTTATTAGGGTCACCAAAGCATATAATGTACCTGAAACACGAAATAAAACAATTTAGACCACAAAAGGGCATCGAATCATCAACAAAATATGAAAAGCATACACAAGTATACGTATAAAATACGTACATTTAGACGTTTATCAAACATCCCCACACCTAAGCGTTTGCTTGTCCCCAAGCAAACAAACATGAAGAACAGGGGCAAGAAGATAAACGACTAAATGTACGACCTCAAGCTCAAAAGTAAAGAACTCCACAGGCATGAATGGACAGAAATCAAGAAGTGAGCTGATCAATGAATAGTCAAGTAATACTAGTTCTATTTCTCCTAGAGTGCCCCGTGAGTGTGTGCTCAGTTAAAAGTCTTTCGGTTCCTGAACAAGACTCTAGCACTTAGGTGACTATGTAGCAAGCTCCAGGGAATCAAGATACTTAACTCTTACATATATACAAATATACACACTTTTTTTTTTTTTTTACTGAGTCCCCGACTAACATAGACTGCACAAAAATCTTTCAAACGGATGCACATGCTGGCCAGGCACAAGAGCCACCCATCCTACTTGATTACAGTCTACATAGACGCATTCATGCTGTACTAGCAAAGGAATACTGTCATAGACTCCTTTTTTTTTTTTTTTAGATACATATATGTACAGACTAACTCTCAAATCCCCTGGCTAAACCCACTACAATAGTTCACAATAGGCTAGAGAAATAATAAAGGAACACAAAAGCTCTTAAAAGAGTATTGAAAATAGAATTTAACAATTTAATGCCAAAATCATTATAATGGGTTGGTTGGAGTGTACAAGGTAGAAGCTATCGTGTACAGGTATAGGGTTGCACTAAAGGTGAAATAGAACTACATTCAAGCACATGTAAAGGTACAGCTCACAACTATCATTCTACCAAGCCAGGAAATTCTAAACATGTAGATCATAGCTATCATAGGTAATCAAAGCATGCATAGAATAAACATACTCCAAAAATCCATCCCCACACCTAAAGCTGTACATTGTCCCCAATGTACATAAGTCAGCAGAACAGGGTGGGACAAACATGGTAAGCACAAGTAAATGGAGTAAAAGAAACTTCCCCAACAACTAATGAAGAATGTCATGTGGTTCTCAAGGTTGGTGGGGTGAAAGAATACTGAGGACGCGGAGTGTGAAACTCAGTAACAATTCTCCTGAAAGCACAAGAAGCATAGATCACAACTCCAGAAATTAAAAATAACAGAAGAGAGCAAATAACAAAAAGTCTCAAAATAACCAGAAAAAGTTTAGCAGGGCGAAGCCCTAGCTAACTCAAGAGTACAAAGTACAACATGAAACAGAAAATGCAGCGAAAAAGGGAATAAAAAACAACAAAGTAACATAGCAAGCATGCAACGTGAGTCTAAGGGCCGGAAGGGAATGACGGTGCTGCACAGGTGGTGGCCGCTGAAGTGGTGCCGACTAACGATGACGAGCTGTGCAAAAACGCTAAAATGTCGGCAGAGGCGGTCTCAAGACGGCTCACGGAGGCAGTCAGCATCTGCAACTGCTCGCAGACCTCAGCACGAAAAGTGTCAAATCTCTCCTCTAGCGAATGTCGAGGTGCCCTGGGTGCAGCAGCATCGTCCAACTCGGACTCGGATCGAGACTCAGACTCGGTGTCATGAGATGGGCCGGGGTCAGACTGGCGTCGCACTATCCTGTGTGCACTGCCCCGCCGCTCAACAATACCAATGCATACCAATGTCTACAAACTGAGTAGGACGACTGCACCCACAACTGTCATACCCTGGGTTCCCTCAAGAAGTTCCATACCCTTGATCATGTGTGTGATGTAGGGCCCGGCGTAAATGGATCCCAAGCGGACAAACTTGCCTTGGTGGGCAAAGACATCGGCGACCAAATGACCCATGTGGAGGGGGTACCGCTGTATAATGTTGTACAGCATCAGTAAGTCCGTGCGCGATACTACCCCGGTAGAATCCAGTCGACCCCCAATGCTCCGAGTCAGTAGGGCATGAATGTATCTGTGGGCGGGGTCTTTCAACTGGGAGGCCTTCTTGGTACGTGACCGGTTAGCAATAGTGTTCCAATATGTAACAATGGTCACGGGATAAGGGAAATCCCTGCCTAAATCCTTGAATTCCGGCCTTTGGGTGAATGCTTTTGTGTAGAATCCCATGTAAATGCCCAATTGATCTTGAGTGACTCCGTGGCTCTTCCCGAAGGCACGAAATGACACATATCCAGGTTGGCGAGAAAATGGATTGAAGTGATAGATTTCAAAGGTGCTTAACACTTCAAGAGTTAATTCCTTGTATGTGGGTTCGTCAATGGAGAATAATTTATCCCAACCGTCGTGTGTGATGAGCTCCAAAATTGTTTCATCCAAACCCAGGGTTTTTAGAACATCCCAATCAATCTTCTTGATCGTCCCAAAATTCTTGCGCGAAAGGAGCGCAAATCGATTCTTGTGTTCTTCTTTTTGAAACTTGGGTTGCTCGTGAGGCGGAGGAGGGTCATTCCGGGCTCTCTTGTAGGCAACCTTCTTAGTTCTCATCCTACAAAATTAATGGAAGCTCAATTAGACAAGCTACAAGCAACAAAAGTCTTGAAAAAAGGAAGGAATCATGAAAAATTCTCAGTGCTACAGTAATTCCGAAAAAAATTTTCAAGAACCTTGTTTGAAAACTTGATGATCTCAAAATACAACCATTCCAAAATAATAATACAAGCTTGTAGAAGCCAAAGAGAGAATAAACCATGGGAAAATCAGCCCACACAACCATGGAAATACCAAGTTCATGAGATCAAAAACTCACCTCAAAACCTTGGGTTTTTGGAGTGAAACTTGGGTTGAATCCGGCCAAAAGAGTGGTTTTTCTTCAAATCTTAAGCACCAAATGTTTTTAGAGGAGAGTGAGAGTGTTTTAAAGCAAGAAAAATGGAAGAAAATGGAGGAGAAATGAGAGGGAAGCGAGAGTGTTAAGTGGAGAGGATGATGAATAGGAGAAATGGCCAAAAGGGGTTTAAAAACCTAAGTCCCGAAAAGCCTCACGGGTGAGCTCACGGGCGTGAGAGCTCTCGGGTTTGCTCACGGCCAAGCTCACGGCCGTGAGCTTGGCCGTGAGAGCTCTCGGGTTTGCTCACGGGCCAAGCTCACGGGCGTGAGCTTGGCCGTGAGTGCTCTCGGGTTTGCTTGCGGGCAAGCTCACGGCCGTGAGCTTGCCCGCAAGGGTTCTTTCCCTTGCTTAAAGGCACACTTGTGAACAAAAATTGGCTCTCAACTCGATTTAGCAATGAAGAACACTCCTCTAAAGCTTAAAAACACTCAAATTAAGGCCGAACAAAGCATGAAAGCAATCAAAACATGAATCTCATGAAATCTAATCATTAGACAACTCACAACAACATACAAGCATGCAAATATGAATTAAACAAAACGATGAACAATAAGAGCACACAAGAACAAACCCTAGGGAGCTAACATGCTAAAACACAACAAAAATACGAAAAAGAGAAACACAAACACTCAAACAACAAAAGAATGAAATTGCAATGAATTTAAACTTGGGTTGCCTCCCAAGAAGCGCTTGGTTAACGTCGTTAGCTTGACGTGTTTTACCTCAACAATCATGGTGGGACAAAAGGAGGAAATTTACCTCCAACCTTTGATGATGCATTGTTACCCGAAAAGTTCATGGAGAGGCATGAAAAGATCTTGAACTTCCCTTGGTTTTCCATGAGTATGTCATCTACTTCCTCGGGTGATGCCGTCGCAATCTTTACAACTTTCTTTGGTTTTTTCTTTGTTTTTCTCCACACCTTTTTCATGGGTTTCTTCTCCTTGTCATGTAGTGGGGAGTCAAACATCACTTGAGCAAATTGTTGCATTGGTGGAGGAGGGGCTTCATTTTCTTCTCTCTTTTCCTCCTCTAGCTCATCCAAAATTTCATCAAGTGGATTCAAAGCCAGAACCTCCTGCACACAATCAGAAATAATTGCATCAGTTTTATCCATGAAATAAAGACTATCATCATGGTCAAGTGTGTGCCGCATTGCATCGGGAAGAGTAAAGACCACTTGTTCATCACCAACTCTTAATGTCATCTTTCCGCCCTTGACATCAATCAATGCTCCTGAAGTGTTTAGGAATGGGCGACCGAGAATGATGGGGACCTCAACATCATCATCCACTTCTAAAATCACAAAATCCACGGGAATGATGAGTTTGTCAACCCTTACAAGGACATCTTCAACAATACCCCTTGGTCTCCGCATAGAACGGTCGGCTAGTTGTAGAGTCATTCGTGTAGGCCTTAAATCTTCCAATCCCAATTTCAAGAACAACTTGTAGGGCATCACATTAATACTCGCACCCGAGTCGGCTAAAGCATTCTCTTGTATTCCTTCACCAAGTACGCAAGGGATGATGAAACTACCAGGATCATTGAGTTTCTTGGGCAACTTCTTTTGAATTAAGGCGGAGCAATTCCCTGATAGTGTCACCGAGTCCACATCTTCTAGTTTTCTTTTGTTTGTGATGAGGTCTTTCATGAACTTGGCATACTTGGGCATTTGTGAAAGGGCCTCAACCAATGGAATATTAATGTGGAGTTGCTTGAATATGTTCAAAAACTTTTTAAATTGAGCATCCTCCTTATCTTGTTTCAATCTTGTCGGGTAAGGTACCACGGGCTTGTACTCGTTCACCTTTGGGACAGGGGATTTTTGGACATCATCACTACATTCCCCCTTATCATCCTTGCATTCTTTCTTGTTCAAATGAGGGTCTTCCCGATCGGTTACCCTACCATTAGAAGCACTTGGACTCGTCTCGACCCTTGCTTCCAATTGCTTTCCGCTCCTTAGTGTAACAGCTTTCAAGTGTTCCCTCGGGTTATTTTCAGTGTTGCTTGGCAAGCTACCTGAAGGACGATCAGACTGTGCTCGAGCAAGCTGTCCCACTTGGTTCTCAAGGGATTGCATAGATGCCTGAACATTCCTCAATACAGTGCCGAACTCATCCAATCTTTTCTCAATACCCTGAAACCGTATTTCGGTATTAATCATAAATTTTGCCAAAACATCTTCCATGGTATACTTCCTTTCTTGTTGCGGTGGTGCTTGGTAATGGCTTGCTTGAGGTGGAGGGGGCCTCTGTTGAACTTGGCCTTGACCCCAGGGCATGTTCGGGGGATTCCTCCAACCTTGATTGTATGTATTACCATATTGATTTCCCGGTCCTCTAGATCCACCTCCAACATAATCAACGGACTCCACAGGTGCAGATGGGGCAATGAATATAGGGCATTTGTGTCGTTGCATGCCCCGCTCTACATGTGTCACAAGACATCACGGCCTTAGGGGTGGAATTAGACCCCAACATCAATTGCTCAACTTTATGTGCCAATGAACTGACCAAAGCATTACTGTCCGAGAGATTCTTTGACAAGGCCTCAACCTTAGCTGTCAATGCTGTGTTTTCATTCACCTCAAATAGGCCTACAGCCTTTGGTGCTTTCTGCCTAGTACTCCAGTGACACTCATTACTGGCCATGCTTTCAATTAAAGCTTCAGCTTCTTCAGGCAGTTTGTTACTCAAGGATCCACCTGCTGCGGCATCAATCAGTTGCCTTGTTAAATAGTTCAGCCCATTGCAAAACATTTGCACTCTAATCCAAGACTGAAATCCATGGTGAGGACATTTGCGCAACAAGTCTTTAAACCTTTCATGTGCTTCAAAGAGTGTCTCCGAATCTCCCTGCCTGAAGGATGATATTTCTTGCCTCAACCTCGCTGCTTTGCTAGGAGGAAAATATCGGGCCAAGAATTTTTCCACCATATCCTTCCAAGTGGTGATGGAGCCGGGAGCCAAGGATGTGAGCCACCTATAAGCTGCTCCCCTCAAACTGAATGGAAAAAGTCTCAGCCGGATGGCATCATCAGATACCGAGTTTATCTTGAAGGTTGAACAAATTTGCAAGAAGCGAGATAGATGAGCGTGCGGGTCTTCATCTGCCAACCCGTCAAACTGAACCGAATTCTGAATCATTCCAATCGTGCTCGCTTTAATTTCAAAATTGTTAGCCGGAACAGCCGGTGCCTAAACACTGAATTCTTCACCGGTGAATTGAGGCCGCTCATAATCAGACGGGGTCCTCCTTGGTTCGGCCATAATGGTAGGTTCACTTGATTCCACAACAAACTCTTGTCCTCTTTATCTCGAACTCACACCCAACTCTCTCAACCTTTGATGCAGAGTTCTCTCTACCTCGTTGTCGGGTTCAACTAGGTTTGCTTGACTCGAACGTGTCATAAAATAGGTACCTTGCAAAACCGGAGTCAAGAATTAGCAATCGACGAGAGGTAAGAAAATAAAAAATGCAAAACGATAGATAATGGAATATACACAAAGGATGATAAATGCAAAACAAGAAAGTGGTCAAATCAACACGCGCAAAGTTTTCCGAGTATTTCTCGTGGTTCCCTGGCAACGGCGTCAAAAACTTGATGAGTGCTATCCCGCAAGTGCACGGGTCGTCAAGTAATACCCTGTGCGTGATACAGGGGTCGTTTTCCCTGGGGCCCGAGAAGCTACCCTTACTTCCCTTTTACAATGTTGTTTGACCGATACAACTCAAGATTGTGAATATAATGCAAAGAAGCTAGATAAGTAAATAACCAAAACTAACATACGAGGGCAAGATACGGGGTAAAATAGGGCTAGGAGTGGTCACGGATGAGGATTCCCTTAGGGGCTACTAAAGTGAGTAGGATGCTTGAACTAACATGCAAGTGGCTAATTGGACCAAGAAAACCCTAGACTAGGCCAACCCGATGGTCACAGAAGTCGGCCCCTAATCCGGTACGGGTATTGGATACGATACGTATACCGCCCAAGATTACCCCTACGATTGCAAAGGGTGAAGTGGTTTTCTCAAACTAGGGTTACAATACAAAAGAGTACTAAACCCTAGGAGTGGAGGGGTACAAATACCCGATGGTCACGGCGTATTTATACGTATTTCCCTTCCAAGTTTGGTGAGTCTAACACTACGGCAATGGTCATGCAACCTAGCATTTCCTAAGTCTTTTGATACATAGAGTTCTCATACATACCAAGCATGTAAAACACCAAACAATGGATCACAAACAAGCCACAAACAATAAATAGAACAAAATCATCCAAAACATCACAAGTTCACCCCCAAGGTTCACCTACATCCGGTGACCTTGGGGTTTAAGTGCTCATGTTCACTAAATACAACAATAAATGCATGGAAACAACCAACAAAGGCATGAGAAGAACTCCCTCAAAGGATGAAGGCCGGAGAAGTTCCAAAGACGCCACTCCAAGGGGTGGCTTCCCTAGTCTTCAACCTCCAAATGTATGCCCTAGGATGTAGAATCTTCCCAAAACCTTGCTCTCCTCGCCAAATCCTTGCCTAGATCGCCCTCCAAAAGCTTCTTCTTCCTCAATTCGAAGGTGGTGGTGAGAGGCCCTAAGAAGAAAACTCAAGATGCCCTTGAAAACTCAAGCCAAAGTCCTTTAAAAGATGAGTTCGGGCAAGCTCACGGATGGCCTCACGGTCCATATACGGCCCATGAGAGAGCCTGTAATATGGGCTACAAGAAACCGCAAAGTTGTGATTTTGCACAGTAACTACTACAGTAAAACTGCTGCATTATGCTGCTACAGTACTGCTCGCGGATGACCTCACGGCCATGAGCCTGCCCGTGAGGGTTTCCAGACTTCATTCTCCTTCCAACTCTTCGCGCTTTGGGCAGCTACACTAATGCTACAGTACTCGGACCCTAAAACAACAGTTTCGGTGCAGATTTCCTCTCAAATCGCGTCGTTAGGGTCACCAAAGCATATAATGTACCTGAAACACGAAATAAAACAATTTAGACCACAAAAGGGCATCGAATCATCAACAAAATACGAAAAGCATGCGCAAGTATACGTATAAAATACGTACATTTAGACGTTTATCAACTATCAATGGCAAAGTCAGTAGATTCTAGCAAGGAAGTATACATCTGTATTAAAATAAAGAGTGGTGCTAGATCCAATGAAAGAGTTAGTAAAATGGGACACACTAACTTAGACAATGTAGAGGAAGATAAAGCAGAAGAAGAAGAAGAAGAAGAAGAAGAAGAAGAACTAGACTTGGAAGGTACATTAATTAGGTGTAGGGGAAAAGGGAAAAAGGATGGATATGACAGTGATTTAAATTATTCTGATTATAATTTTTGTGATGAGTCAGATGGATAAACTTTGAATAACAGTGAGTTACCTAGGGTTGTGACTGTGTTAGATCAAGAACCTCCACATGTGATGTCTGAAATTCAATTTGACTCAGACTATGCAAGTTCAAATGAGTTGAATTCATGCTTATCAATAGATGAAGATGAGCTGGTATCTGAAAGGCCTAGATATGCAGAATTTAATGATTGTGACATAAAGAATCCTTAGTTTAGGATTGGGATGAAATTAGGAGCTTTAAACAATTCAAAGATGCAGTTAAGAATTATGGGATTAAGAATAGGTATGTCATGAAATTTAAGCCAAATTCTAAAAAAAGATGTAAAGCAATTTGCAAGAGAGGGTGCCCTTTTTATTTATGGGCCTCACCAATGGTGAAGGATGGGAGCACAGTGTAGATTAAATCAGGAAAATTGGAACATGAATGTTCAAGGGATAACATTAATAGGTATGTAAATGCAGATTAAATGCAAGAAATTTTCTAGAACACTTTAGGAGTGATCCTGGTTGAAAAATATCTGGTATCATTCAAGCTATGAAGACCAATCAAGAGGTGGACATAAGTAGATTGAAGGCATATAGGGTCAAGTGCATAGCTCTAAGGTAATCACATCCCTATCTTTGAAATGATACTATTTAAATGAGTTGGTTTAAATATGCAGTGCAATTTTGATGATTGTCTTGTTTTTCCCCCCTAGCGATAAATAGGCTTATAGATGGTGATGAATTAAAACAGATGGCAAAGTTGTATGATTACATATTGGAATTGATCAGGACTCATCCTGGGTCTACAATAAAATTCAGATGTGAACAAGGTATTTTCCAATGCATATATGTCTGCTTATCTCCCTTGAGAGAGGTTTTTTTGGCAGGGTGCAGCCAAATTCTATCTATGGATGGATGCTTTTTGAAGGGTCTATATAGAGGACAACTACTTGCAACAATGGGATAAATGCAAATGATTGCATCTATCTTATTGCTTGGGCCACAGTTAACAAGGAGAACAAAGACAACTGGAAATGGTTTTTGGAGCTATTAGTAGAAGACTTGAGGATCACAAACAGCTACAACTGGCCATTTATGAGTGACAGGTAAAAAGTACTTGTGTATTTTAGATTGATGAGTATAGTTACCTTTTTTCTTCTACAATAGTTGTGTTAATCACATTTTGTTGTAGTATGATCCAATGATCATTACACTTTTTTCCCCTATTGCAATGACTCTAACAACATTAATTTCAAACAACTACTACTCAATACTTAGCTCACATCAATATGATGACATCCATAATAAATTGCTGAGTTAGGACCCAATTGTTCACATCAATATTTTTTTCTAGTACAATAAACCTTCCAAACTTCCACTGTCAATAGCATACATCACTTCTATAATAATAAATTGTTGAATTATTAGGCAAGCATCTAGTGTAGACTATTAAATTGTTGAATTATTGACCAAACAACTAGTGTGGATGATTAAATTACTGAGTTAGGACCCAATTGATCACATTGATTTTTTTTTCTAGTACAATAAATCTTCCAAACTTCCACTGTCAATATCATAACTCACTTCTATAACAATAAATTCCCAGTTAATGCTCACTTAATTTCAAGCAACCAGTGTAGATTTACAAATTGTTGAATTATTATCCAATGCTCAGTTCATATCTACTGCTAAATTGCCTAATTAATGTGGATGATCATTTCTTTTGCTCTTGACTATTGTTGTAGTGGAGACTTTATGTTTCCTGTGTTAATATTGTTGTATTGCTTTATTAATTATTCAATAACTTAAACGAACTGGCTTCTATCTCTTGTGTTTTTTTTCCAACCCCTTTTTTTAATGTACTTGTGATGGGTGTCCTATGTGTGAATTATATATCAAACATAGCATTTACTGCATGCAATGGAGGAATTATTTTCTAATAGTGAACATAGGTTTTGTGTTAGGCACGTCCATACTAATTTTAGAAAACCTATAGAGGGAATGCACTAAAAGAACAATTATGGAATTGTGCAAAAGCAAGTTGTCTCCCTACCTATGAGAAATCTATGGACATGTTGAATGGGATGTCATTAGGTGCATTTGAATACATGAAAAAAATAAATAAATAAACCCCAAACATTGGAGTAGGGCACATTTTCAAACAAGATATAAATGTGACATACTACTCAATAACCTGTGTGAATGCTTTAACAGCTAGATTCTTGAGGCTAGGGTTAAAGGAATTGTCACAATGAATGAGATGATTAGAACCAAATTAATGGTTAGGATTAAAAAAAAGGGGGGGATGAAATGAAAAAATGCACAACCATTCATTGCCCTAGGATACTAAAAAATTGAAAAACTGCAAACAACTTAGCGGGCAGTACAACACAATTTGGTATGGGGTAACCAATATCAAGTTCAAGGGTCTGATGGCCAATTTGTTGTCGATAAGGATATGGGCAACTGCACACGTAGGAAGTGGCAGTTAACAGGGGTACCATGTAGCCATACTATTTCAGTCTTCTACTACAATAGAGAGAAACCTAAATATTTTATAGATGAATGCTACAAAGTCAGCACATTCTTAGAGATATATGGACACACATTAAACCCCACTCAAGACATGCAATGCTGGCCAAAAAGTGATCTAGGTCCAATGATCCCACCAGCTGAAGTGAACAAGAGCAGAGGCAGGAAAACACTATTCAGGTAAAAAGAAATATGTGAGGAGAACAAGGGCATTACAAATGGAAAAGTGACTAAGAAAGGGGTTGCTATGAAGTGCAATGTGTGTGGGGTTACAAGACACAACAAAAGACATCATAAAAGGAGCCAGGTAAATGGTCATTTATGCAGTTTTAAATTATGTTTTTATTTCCATATGCATCACAGGACATAAGATTTATGTCTTCTATTTTTTTGCAGAAGCATCATCAGGCACATGCTAAAGCAACAAATAACAATTCAATGGATGAAATTGACTCCCAAGTTTTACAGGAACATTTTGCCATGGTCAGTAAAATTTTAATTTTAAAAACTGCAACCAAGGAGATAGAACATTTTGCAATTTAAATTATAATTTAATAGGTGGATGTGTTAAGTGACAACCAAGAAGATAGAAACATATTACATAGAGAAGCACATCAACAACCAGTATCACAGGTTAGGATCACTTTAGATAATAAAATTTGCCATTTAACTCAACATATTGCCTTCACTCAAAGATTCAATTGATTTAAATTCTCATTTAAGTTACCTTCAATCAGCAATTTAAATTGTAATTTAGCTCAGCATATTTTCTTCTAATTTATTTGATTTAACAGGTGGATATGTTAAGTGGAGGCAGCCAAGAACAAAGAAACATAATGCAAAGAGAAGGTTATCAAGAACCACTATCACAGGTAGGATCACTTTAGCTTATATAAATTTTGATGTATGTCAAGATCACTTTAGATTTTATGAAATACATACTCTCAGTTATGTAATTTTATTTAGATTATTAATGCACGTAATGAACCCCCTCCCAAGACTACTAGGAGGGAAAAAATTGATTGTGAGAGGAGGCAAAAGCAAAGTTGTAAATGCTCACCAATATGCATAATCTGTTAGTCATCTCAGCAACCATGCAAATGAAGAAGCAAATAAAAATTTTGCTCCACCTGCAGCCAGACATTCTGTGTTGAATCATCAAGGGAGGGATAAAGATACTAAGGATAGAACTAAAGAAGGAGATGTTGGCAAGAAGAGAAGGGCATGGCTCCCCCAGGAACATCTACAGGTGGAAGAGGTCTACATGGAAGGAACTAAAAATGAATTGAAATTTTGGGAAAAGTTTGGGACAATCTTTTGTGGACATTATTGTACTGAAATAGTTTTGCAATTGTTATGTTTGGGTCATGAACTTGTGAACCCACCAAATGTAAAACTTTCCAATTGAGCATTGAATGAAAAATGCAAATGCAAAGGTTATGTTTGTGAACCCCACCAAATGTAAAACTTTCCAATTTAGCTCAATTTTTTTTTTCCTGCAGATTGTATGTGTGTTGATGCAAATAATTATGGGATGTAAGGAATCTTTTTTCCCTTAAATCCATTTGTATGTTGAGTGCACATGGTCATGTTCACTTCTACTACAAATTATGGTGAGATATGTGGTGAAGTGTACAAATCCATTTCTAAACCCATGTTAAAAATTTTGTGTTCCCCTTCATTCCTGCAAAAATTCAAATGTGGCATTTAAGATATGTGGCTGATTGATAATTGATTACTAACCCTGTGTACTTGTTAGAATAATAATCAATCCTGTTTGGAATGCACTAATTAATCATTAGTGTACACTATTAATGCTAAGAATAGTTAAAATGCTAACTGAGTGTTTAATTGTAATGATTAAATGTGAGATTAACATCCTAATAATTGTTTAATTATCAAGATTACTTTCTACCGATTTAAAAGCCTAACAATGTTTTCTTGTGAGATTAGTAATCAACCATGCCTGAAATTTACTAATTAATCATTAGTGTGTCATTAATTCTAACAATATTTAAAACGCTAACATGGCCAAATAGGGGAAGTATTAACATTTTCGCAAATGTCACCAATAAATTTCGTTTTTCTTGTTTTATGGCTAAGTCAGCCAACTAATGGATCAAGAAACTCTTGCATGAATTCTTCAAACTTCAAGAGGACTCAAAATAGACATTGTTACACTATCCTCACAAGACTTCTTCATCCGATCGTCTCCATTAGCTCTTGATTTCGTTCCGGAAGAAAGGAAAAAGAAGAATGTGATGTTGACGTGGCCTGTTTCTAGCTGAATCAACATCTGTTGCTGATGTGGTCAAGCCAAGTGTACAAGATGAGTTGGTAAGGAGATACTGACATCAATTATCCAGCGGCTACGTATGAAATTGGGGGTTTTGAATTATCGGTTGACTTCCCAGTGAAAAAAAACATAGTTGGGTGACCAATTTGATAATAATTTAAAGTGAGATATAAAAAATTTACCCTATAAGAATACTATTGTTTAAGTCTAGAACGGAAGCAAAGCGGGAAAGGAAGAGATTGATCAATGGAGGGCGGAAAAGAGGAATTAGGGTTAGGGCACGAAGAGAGGCCTCAGAGCTTGACGCCATGGGAGCAGCATTCGAAGGTGATCCTCATCCCTCGCTTCGATTACAAAGCATCTTCTTCTCTCCTCGAGCGCTCTCACTCCGGATTCCTCATCACCTGCCCCATCAGTAACTACTCTGTTCTTCTCTTTTCCAATTTTTTTTTTCAGATGAAATTAATAACTTAGAACTCGTTTGTTATTCTGTGATTTTTCGCTGCATTTCACAACCATTGGACCAGTGTTTGTTATGAGAATGCTTCATGTTTATCAATAGCAATAGCAAAGTTAAATGGGTTGAAATATTGGATCATAAACCCTTGTGATATGGTTGTTTGATTGCTGCAAATCAATTTTGAATTGAATCCGAAAGAGCTACATAGCTACACTTGTGATACTTCATAGAAAGCGAAGAAATTATTAGAAAAATGTTTACTTTGATTAGTCAGTCTTACAATTTTCTTTCTATTGCCCGTTTGCTCATGAGACCTAGTGTGAAATAACACTTATGATGATTGATTAAGGATTAGGAAGTGAGTTATGTAAAATGTGGAGTTTCAGTAGGTGACTTTCTATGTACTCTCTTATGTTTATAATGAAATATTGATTCCCTTTTTCAGTTTTCTCAGATTCATTCTCAGGTTGTTCAATGCCCTTGAATTTCAATGTCTTCCGTGTGGGAAATTCCTTCTAATAGTCATTACAGATCGTAGGATGGAGTTTTCTGATGTGTGACATAAAATGAACGTAGTGGGACATGCCTAATTGCATTTATATTATCTTTTATTTATTTATTTATTCATTTTGTCATTCACTGTCTCTTTATCTTTGGTTGAAAGTTGTTAATGATTTTCTTAGATCGAGAATGTTCTTGCTGTGCATGCGTTACTTAATGATTTTATATTTTGTTTTGGTATGCTTACCAATCATGCTTATTAAATTAATCATGCATATTTTTCTCCTTTTTTTTTTGTCTCAGAACGAGAGAAAAGTGCCACAAAGGAAGCCATCACAATACTTGAAGAGGTTATAACCAGCACACCTATCGTGTTAAATAAAAGTGCTGATAGTCGTGGTTCACAGTTTCCATGACAAGTGAAATGGAAAATTGAATTCAATGCATAGTTTATTCACCTATAGAACTCATAAACTTAATTGTGGCCTTAATTTAATAGTATTTATTGTGTGGATACTATATATTCTTTTTTCTTTCCTGTTTGTAAAGTTGCAGACATTTCTGATTAACAATGGATAAACTAGTTTGAGTTGAAAACAATTTAAAAAAAAATGATTAATATGTTACACCAAATCATTTAGATGTTGCAGTATGTATTGTCAGGTTTTTCTGATTTTTTTTCCCCTTTACTTTTGCAGTATGCTGGCTCTATGTTTGGCAAAAATCTTGATGAAAGTGTTCTTCTAAAGAGAAGGAAAGTATGTCTCATTGAAGAGCAGGAAGGATATGACAAATGTGTGGAAAGCATAGAAACTGACAATGGTTTGAAGCCTTGCCGTAAGTATAAATGTAAAATGAAATTATCTTTTTCTAAAATGTCTACCAAGATCACTCTACCATCAATAAGAACAGGAAAACTGATTTTTTTACTATATTATATTCAGCAATGTCTTTTATTTTTTTTTATGTGGCATGGCCACGCCTCCTGGGGACTGCAAAGCTATGTGCAACCTCATATAAGGTTTTGTATTAACAAAAGTTCGTATTTTTGGTCGGAAGATATGGAAAATTATTAGTGATTTATACAATCATCTAAAAGAAGAAAAAAGGAACAGAAGGTAAAAAAATTGAGAAACACTTGATAATTTAAGTAAATGCTTAATTCAGGTGCCATTGGTGTGTTAATTAGGCTAGTCGTAATTTCTTTAAAGGAAGATGACCTTACTCCAATAAGTCATTAAAAATAAGTATTCATGGCATATTGCCAATCAGCAATAGAGCAATCCTGTCAGATATCAAGTTTAGAAATAGTAAGGATTAAGGAACAAAATTAAGTAAACAAATGCTTCACATCTTATATTTAATATGATGAACTGCATGTAAAATGTGTCAGATTTATCAGTGCTTGACAATCTGTGCAGCTTGGGTGTATAAACATTCTGGATGCATGTATGGCTGCCCAACTGCATCAGTAGTGCTATGCAGTTGGGTGCTTGTGCCTACTTATCCAACTACATTTTAAACCATCCAAACTGAATTATGCAAATATCTCATTTAACTTCACTGTTTAATGGAACTAGGTAAAGTTACGAAAGAAGCTAGCATAACTTCGTCTGAAATAGATGACAGTGCGAAAGCGAGTCCCAGTTTATCATTGGTTAAATTAACAAGGAGCGGGTTGCTTCTCCTTACCTTCCTAAGCGATAATGTCCATCAGACTGTTGATACATTATCTTGTATTTTTCATTCTCTGGGATCTGGGAAGCTAAAAGCACCTATGTAAGTTCCTCTTTTATCTTTTATTAATGAGTTGCAGCAGAAGTTTATGTATTAGGGATGCTTATATCATATTTTCATGTGGCCGTTTAGTCCTGTTAAGCTGTTTGATGGCCACTTCCTATTTTCTTTATCAAGATTCACTATGTCGATGAATGAAAAATAAGCCCAGCAATTTCTGCTATGAATGAGTTTAACTTTGCAGGTAATCTTGGAGGAGATCGTTAATGACCTGGGTTATAATCATGATTGTGTCATACATACAGTATCACTAACAAATATCTAAATCTCCTACAGAGGAAAATTTGAGTGAACGACGTTTCGCAAATACAACTTTTTTGTATTTGCTAAATTCCTTTGTGTCTTGTCATTTCATTGGTCAAGTATCATGCTTTCTGAAGATCACAATTTTGCGAAACACTAGACTATCTATCCTTCAAAGCATTTGATCTTTTTCAGCTATTTTGTGAAACTATTGAACTGTGCTCCTGATGTAAATTCTCGCTATTTCTTCTGGTATCAGTTGGTGTAATCGGATCTTTCCTATCCAAGAAACTTGTATTTTGACTGAGGAGAACCTCAATGCTGTGGTCTCGAAACTTTTTAAGGAGTACTTATCCAATAAACAGGTCACACCTGAGACATCTATTAAGGTAGTCATTTTTGTCATTCTATTCATTCAATTTCATGCTTGCTGTTTCAGTAGTCAATTTAGGCTTAATTTGCTGACCATCTATTGGTTCTAGATTTTGCTGTTGTGATGTCGATATTATATATGCAAAAGAAGCAAATTATGAGTAGCTTGTGCAAAGCCTTACCATAAACTGATCTCTATTATTCACAAACACATCTTGAAGCAACACTTGTCCATCTAAAATCAGAGGACTATTACAAAATTTGGTCTTTTAATGCACAAGAACAACCATATAAATAGACATTGCATTATTTATGCTACTGACCAACTATTCTTTCTGTAATTTGCATCCCTTAATCCACCAAGTTTTTGTGGTTCATTCCTATGAACCTCCAGCTAATTCAGAGTTCGTTATAGTTTGCAGTTGGGTACAACCGGAGAGGCATTGATGAAACAACAACAAAGGGTAGGAAGAGCACTGATGAAGGCTCCCAAGGATTGGGTTTGTTGGATCGAGATAAGTGTTTTGAGGTTGTTGCTCGAGCTATTAAGGCTATTGCTAATAATGCCAGTGTGGATCTAAAATCCCCAGAGGTAATTTTCCTTGGCATTGCACCTAACTCTTCTATTTGGATTATCAGCTTACTGAATTCTCTTCGTATTCTTGAATGAGTACATTATTCTCCCACTACCGGCCTTTTCATGAACCAGATAACATTTTTAATGGAAAATGTTTGTAGCAGTAATGAGCGGGTTTCAATCTATTTGCTTCATGTGAAGTATGTTGACCACTGGTAACCGGTGCTTTTTTATCGTCACAACACATGTCCTGAGCTATTTTTGTTGGATTTCATCTAGGTAGCTGTGCTCGTTGAACTGCTGCCCGTTTCAGGAGTACTGCAAGGATCATCAGTTGCTGGTGTATCAGTCCTTCCACACAATCTCCTGACCACCAAGCCTCGTCTCTGCATCAAATCTCTGGTCTCAGATTCAAAGGCAGCAAAGAGAAAGGAATCTTGAAAACTGAAACTAGATCCCTTTGCCTCAAACAACATAATTTAAATTCCTGAGCACACGAGATCTTCCCAGATGTATTCACTTCACTATAATAAATTCCAAGTTAAAAGTATGTTCATGTGCTTGTCCTTAGTTGGAGAGAATGGAATTTTGACTGGTTTATACATCTATTCTCAAAACATATCAGAATGAGATGTCTGTATCTTTTGATTCTCCTCACATCACATTGATTTCACTCCAGGAGAAGAAAGGGAGAAGAAGACAGCATCCTCTCAGCTGCTGCACAAAGGGCTCATGATTCTCTGAAAACAGTGCAAATTAGGAACTTCTTGGCTTGTATTGATGCAGTTGCAGGGAGGACCATGTTCACAGGTAATGCAATAATTTGCATGCAAGTTTCTTACTGTTATTTGTCATGGTGCCATAAGATGCAGGATATTGAACAGGAGACAATTAGAATGATGGCAACAGACAGGGAAAATAAATTCAAGAGTTGGATTGTTTTGTTCATGTACTTTGCCCAGCTGGTTGTGTTAAATGCTGGTCTTTCTTAGCACTGTGTTTGTGTGTTGAAGTTCTTGACTGCAATGATGTTCAGCCATGTTCAACTCTCTACTCATCTCTGTCAAAGTGGTCCTATACCAGCACTATGCAACCAGCCTCTCTAAAACTTCAGGCATTTACTGTATTTGTTTGAAATTGTTATACTTTTTTGCTGAAGACTTGAAGATGAAATGGACCATGGGTTGCTATTATTCCTAGTGTCAGATTTTTTGTTGTTGTTGTTATTTTATTTTTTTATTTATTTTGGTTAAATATATCAGAATTTGTAGTGTGTTTGTACATGAATCTTGGATCTTCCTTGATTTTTTGTTGTGAGCAAAAGGAACACACATGCAAAAGGACTCATTATTTGCATTGTTTTGTCAATTTTGATTTATGTTTATTGATAGGGACATTTCGCCGTAAAGTTTGCTATATGTCCACAATTTATTCCGGAATTACCAGGAATTGTTCATTTTGATTTTTGAGCTGCACAAAAAAGGATATATTTATCTTTTATATTTAAATTACATAAATATATAGACTTGACCTAGTTCTGTTCTAGTTCTGAACTGGTAATTCTATAAAGATGCCACTAGACTACCATTGAGCAGTATAAGAATCGAAACTATGATCTTGGTATTATGCGAGCATTGTTGTTCGTTTACTGTTTATTAGGGTTGTATTGCATAGGATTTACCGTGATCTGCAATATATCATTTAGGATGTATATAACAGGTTTTCATTATCTCATTTGTTAGTTCGTCCCGATATGATAACATTTTTTGTGATTATTAAACCACCGTAAATATCTTTTTTATAGTGTTTGTCAATTTTATCAAAAATAAAATAAAATGTGGGCAACAAATGACAATAATTGTTCGCTTTAGGTGTGAAATTTTGGTGCAATTTAAAGCTTTGATAAAGGAGATGACTTTGCAGTGGCTGCAACTTGTCCTTGACTCACTGAATGTGATTCAATCTTTTCAACACAAATCAACCACATCTCCTGCCTATCCAGACACACTTCACATTCCTAATTTTTAATGTTTGAAGGACCAGTTCTCTCTAATCCAATAGGGATTTTTCATTAATATATATTTTATTTATTTATTTATTTATTTATAAAGGGCCCCACTTATGCAAATTCCAATAATAGTATCATTTGAATGTTTTCAAGTAATATTTTGTGTGCATGTTTCCAATTATATTCATAATAAATTAATAGTGTATAAGATTTTATACTGTCTTTTTAAAAAAAAATAGATTTAAAAAATAATTATCTTATATTCTTTTTCTCTATATGAATTATATAATATAATGACTCATTTTTTAAATAATTTTAAGAGGAGCTCCCACATACATGTGTCAAGTGCAACAATTTTATTAATTAGTGTGTGTTTAGTGTATTTGTTGTTTTTAATTTCTAAATTATAAAATATATTTTTCTTTATGTTGGGGGACACCCAAACATAAAAGAGGTCTTGTAGTTGGTGGGTATATAATTAATTCTTATTATAGAAATTGATATATTCCATTGTAGAATAATTTTGGAATTTTTGTTTTTATTTCTTAGTTTTTTTTTTTAATTTATTTCTAACATGATTTTAAAAGTTGCACACAATGATCTTCACATTTTACTTTGATGTCTTTTAAAAATATTATATTATTTTTCATATTATTATAAAAAAGTTTTACCAGTCACACAACATAATTAAAAATATCTTCATTTTGATTACTGTATATAAATAATTAAAGACATTGGTTTTGAATTTTTACAGAGTTAATTGTTTTATGTTAATTTAATTGTTTTTTTTTTTTTTTGGTGGAAGGATCAAGATTATCAAAATAGATATAATTCAAACATTAAAATGCATTGATTAAAATAAATACCACTATTTTTTTTAATGTTTTAGAGCCTGAATAAATTTTTTATAGAAATATTCTTTTCATTTTATTATAAATATCTACTTTAACCGTTTCATAAACAAGGAAAAATTAATTAAAATAAAAAATTTTATTGACATTCAGTTTACCTAATCATCTAAACCAGTGATGAAAAACAATATATTTAAATAAATTGATAAAAATAAATTTAAAATTTAACATTCAAATAAAATATGTGCACAAATAATTTGAAATGTTAAAACTTTACAGATTGAGACATGGGACGGAAAGAATATTTACTCAGGGCTTTTTTTTATTTTTAAACCTTATTTATTTATTTATTTATTTTGACTTGAAAAATCAAGATTGATAAAATAGGTAAATTTTCGGTCTCTGTACCATATATTTTTTTTTTTTAATAAAATTATAGTTTATTCATTTTAATTAAAAATAAATAAAATAAGTAAATTTCACAGACTAAAAGTGCAATTTTTAATAAACTTGTCCCATTCTCTAAATCATCACACACAAATAGAAAACACTAACCTAATGCATTCCATACAATATTTTATATATATATATATATATATATAAACTCTGAACAATAAAAAAACATCCAAAAAAGCTGAAAACATGCAAACAGATATATACAACAGAAACAAGAAACCATCAATATATACATATATATCTAAGAACCACAAACAGACATAGATAGTTCCAAATTAACACTAGCACCACCATAACCACTACATCCATCAGAACAACCAGACCATGAAGACAATAAAACATGAGAAGAAGAAGAATTGGGAGGCCATGATAAAGTCAAAGACAATGAGCACTCTTCTTCCACTTCTTCAACTCTTGCTCTCTTCTTTCTTTCTCTCCATTGATTATAATCTTCATATCCTGATCTCCTTATCATCTGTTTATATATATATACATATTATCAAGAAGAAAGAACATAAATAAACAGTTAGAAGCTTAATTTGTGAATATAATTAATAAGAGGCCAGAAAAGTGAAGGGCTTTTTTATGATGTACCTTGAAAGTGTTGTTAGATTCTTCTTCTCTCATGTACTGCATGGGATTGAGCAAGTTGGAAAGATGGTAATCTGCAGGCAAGAAGCCTGTTTGGACAGCATCTTTCTGCATTCTAAGGCAGTGCTTTATTCCACTTTCCATGGCCATAGCTTGCATGTAATCATCAAAGCAGTACTGGGAGAGGACTGTCTCACATATTCCTTGGCTGCATTTGCAATATAATAACAAGTAAAGTTAAGTAAAAAGGCTGCAAAAAGGTTGGGAGAGAAGAAGAGAGTGTTTTGGTTCATTTGCTTTTTCACATTGTGTTTCTCTAACCTTTTCAGTGGTGGGGGAGAAGAAGGGTACATGAACTGATAGTGGTGGAACTCCAACTCCATTGCTTCTGCTGCTGTTGTTGCTGCCTTTGAACATGGATGAGAAGGAGAAACACTATTACTACTATTTGTAGTAGTAGTGGTAGTATTATTAAGGTTACTATTTCCATCATGTTGCTCATCACCAGCAGCATCATTGTCTTTATTTTGACTGGTTTGCAACTCTGTACATAAACATATATTCAAAATGAATATTGTGTTAATTAATGGTATGTATACATAGGTTAATAATCATGCAAAGTTTTAACAACATGGAGGATTGTGTTGTCACCTAATCTGTTCATGTCATTCCTCATGCTTCTATACATCTGCACAGAACCAAACATTAATGTCAAGCAAATCAAAACAGCTCATTATCTAACTTCAATATAAATATACACACAAAGAAAGATATAAGAGTCAAGTTTGGAAGCCTATGACACACAAAACACAGAAAGAGTATACCTGAAGGTGGCTCTTGACATGAGAAATGGTAAGGCCTCTGACATCCATGAGCTGAAGAACAAGCTTTGGTGTAGCTTCTATGCATCAAAAAATATATAAACAAAAAACTACCATAAGAACAAGATAAGAAACAAACAAACAAACAAGGATATATATATATATGAATAATGTGTACATACTATCTTGGCCACCAAGCTTTTCAATGGCTTGAACAAAGCAGTGATGAAGATCAGGAGTCCATCTCAAGCGAGGAACTTTGGATCTAATGTACTGTCTCACTGCTCCACTTCTCCCACAACACCCCATTAATTCCCTTCTTCTTCTTCTTCTTCTTCTTCTAAGCTTCTCTGTGGATGTATCTAAGCTTCAACACTAGTTCTCAAGTATTTCTGAAATGGAGTAGTGAGTCATGGGGGCTCTAAATATCGTTGGGACTGTCCAGTATTAACACAACACTCTCTCTCTCTCTCTTTCTCTTTCTCTGTTCACAGATCACGAGGTGTAGTTTTTAACAATATTATATATATGTATATATATATTCTCTTCATTACTAAGTTAATATATAAATAATATAAGCTGTTTCTTTATATGTTAATGAATATATATATAAATAGAGAGAACAAGTGGGAAAAGAAAGGAATTGTTTGTCACGGGCTTCTGAACATCTGTGGAAAAAATATAATATTCATGATGGAATGAGAGGAATTTTTGGCTTTTGAGTTTTGACTCTTCCTTCTTCCTCTTCAGTCTCCATTAAAATGTTTTTGTACACAGAGAGAGAGAGAGAGAGAGAGAGTCTCTGATGAGAGTGCAAGAGTGTCATGAGTATATGCACAGAACAAACCTGAACTTGCTCTTTGGTTTTCAATGTTTTCTATATTTTAGGGTTAGGGTTAGGGTTAGGTCTAGGGTATTAGAGTTTGCTTATAAAGGAAAGTTTCCTTTTTATATATTAAAAAAAAGCATAAAAAATGAATTTACCATTCTACCCACATGTAAACCCTAGTTTTTACTAGTGTGGAGAGAGAGAAGAGAGAGATAAAATGGGTATTCAAACATGGAAACATCTCACATCTTGTCACAAAGTCAGCTCTGTTAGGTAGGACCAATGGTATAACAGTAGTAAAATCCCCACTACCCCTAAACCCTAACCCTAACCCTAGAAAAAGAAAGAAAGAGAGAGAGAGAGAAAACAGTGAGATGAAATGAAGATGGATGTGCAATACATGTGTCCATGAGTTCAAATGGGTGTTCTAGATGGAAATTAGAGCATTTCAAATCAGTCATAGATGGTGCCAACTTCTTGGAAAGAGGATTATTATAACAACAACAACAACAACATTAATAAGTTGCAAGAAAGAGAGAGAGAGAGAGTTTGAAAGAAGAAGTATATAAAGAGAGGACCAGACTGCAGCATCTGAAAAAAGGAATTGAAAGCCATATCTGGCTGCATCTGAAAATTCCTCCTGGACATGCCAGAGGTTGGCAAATACCTAATAAAGTTGTCTTGCTAGGGTTTTATATATATATAATAACTCTTGGGTGTTTTTGGCATATGGATGAACCTTGTTATCTTTGTATAAATTGTTTGTTAAATAATATTTTTAAAATTATGAATTGATATTAAAAATGTTTTTTTGGATAAATTTGGTATAACTTACCTATCTTTTTATTTTATTTTTTTTTAAGTTGTGTTCATTGATCATGTTTTTAACTATTATATTATAAGAGTAAAATAATATTTTATATTTTAAATAGGGCTTTAAGGTAGATCATGTTTCAAACATCATGACAAGATGAAATTTATGTATGATATTTCTAAAGCATATATATATATAGATGTATATATGGCTATTACATATCAAAGATTTGAGCAATTTAAAAGCGTAATGAGTTTAAAATTTCTTCCCTTTAGTTACATTTAGTTCATTTTTTTATTAGAAATTTTCATTAATCGCATTAGCTACTAGTGTAGTAAAAAACATGAAACAAATATTTAATGTTCTACTTAAGGTCTTTAAATTTTAGTTTGACCAACCCGTCCTTCTTCTGGGGACCATTACATCAACATCTAATGTCCCCTCTACCCCACCCTCATCATATGGGAACTGTTTGATCAATATCTAGTGATCCCTCCACTCCACCCCACCTCCTGCCCTGGTGCTCCCCTCCTCCCATGATACCAATTTTCTTAAATGATTTATATTTATTTTTACAAATTTTGATTTTATATCAAAAAATTTATTAGGTAATCTTTGTCTATTTTTAAAAGATGTGATTGTATATATTTTTATGATATAATGAAATACAATTTCATTTGTACTTTTCTACTATAATATAACAATTAATTAATTTTTTTTTACAAAATATAAACAATGTGAAAATCCTACACAAGAGACCAAAGCCAATAGACCATGAAGTCTTAAAAACTCATGATAACTCATAGTGTATACATGTAACACATGTATATGAATATATATGTAATATGTGTGTATATAAATAGCCATTAAACATAGAAAAAGAAAAGGAAAAGAAGAAGCATGCATGAGACAGAGAGAGGTAGAACCCTAAAAGCAGACAGAAGCAAAGGATGTCTGAGAGATCCTTTCCTTTTGTCTCAAGCACACAATCTCACCACTCTTTTAATTAAAAACCATTATAAAAGTGAGTGACAAACCATTACAAAAACTCCACCTCTCCATCATCCTACCTACTCTACCCTTACATTAAAAAAAATAAAAAACAAAGAAAGAATATATAAATAAATGGACAAACTCTGTCTTCCACCATCCCAAATCCCTATATATATATATATATATATATATATATATATATATATATATATATATATATAATTAATAATAAAAAAGAAGTTTTTTTTAATATTCTTTTTACTTGTTTGTGAAAAGAAGGAAGGAAAAGAAAGAACTAAGAATGAACAAGTTTCATTGGTTTGTTTGAGAAAAAGCATTTGTTTTGTAGTGAAGAGCTAGAGAGCTATGCATATCTCTTCACTGTAGTCCCTACTCTGAACCATAATCTCTTCTCCTCTACAAAAGGAACAACCATTTATTACTTTTTATTACTTTCCTTCTTTGCTTGTTATTCCTTGCATTGCTTTAATACTGATTCAATGCTCACTTCTTCTTCTTCTTAAAAATTTTATCTTGTTTTTTAATTTTTAATATTAACTTAGATTTTTTTTCCCAGTGGAGAAAAGAATAACTTTGAAAAAATCAGATAGAGCATAGAGGTGAAAAAAGATATGATTTTTTTTTTATTTTTTGATTCACTATTTTTTTATGAGCCACTTTTTTTAACATGTTCAAATAAGATACCAAGAGTCTATCTCTTTTTTTAATAAGCATTTTTTAGATACACAAAGATTACCACTTGTATCGGTCACAATTAATAAGATATATGATAAATTTAAGCACTTTAATATTGACTTATTATAATATTAAAAAAAGTTTTATTTCAAAATCAACTAATATCAAGCTAAATCAAACCCTTAAGAAATTAACCCAAAACTTTCACCTTTGATTATAAATATGAAACTTATTAAAATAATGCCCCTTTTTTAATAATAGTAATTTATAGAGATAAAAAAAATTGCACAATTTAATTTTTAGTGCTAATCCAACATTAGAAAAATAAAATAAAAAAGAGAAATGTGGATAACTATAATTAGATGATCAATGAAAAAGAGAATTAAAGTAAATGATGAAACATGTTAAAAGGAAAATAAAAACACTTGAATTAACTTTATAAGTTTCTCATCATAATAACATGATAGATAAAAAATAAAACTGAACACACACACACACACACACATGTCACATAAACACATATCAATGATTCCACTTCCTAATTGAAATGTATTATTAAAACTCTTCTCAATACCCAATTTTAAAAATTAAAATTAAAATATTATAAAATCCAAAATTTTACTTATAACTTGTATATACCCACAATTACACACATATATACATATCCTCCTCAATTTTCTTCTTTAATGTATATCCTTAAAAAAAATTAGTCTCAAAAAATTTTTAAGCATGAAACTACAATAATTTTATTGCTAGATAGATTCTAAATTATTAATTTTATTTTATCATTCACGTTATATATATATATATAATAACTAAATTACTTAATTTAATTAATTAATCCAATAATAATAATAAATGCCCGTCCTTCACGAATCTCAAAGCATTACCATAACGGGCGGGACAAGCAAAACCTCGTCAGCATCCGAACCCGTTAACGTCACACGCAACCTGGTTTCCCCATCAAGAATGACACGTTAACAGTAAAAACCTACCCAAAATTCCGTTCCAGTCCCTCAATCCCAAATTTCTCAAAATCCTCATAAATTCCCTTTTGGTCCCCCACAATAAATACATAAAATTCAAGGGTGTTGTCAGAAAATTTAAATAAATAAATAAAATAAAATAAAAGAGAATGATGGTGAGGTTCCAGCAGAAGGAATGATGATATGCAGGACGGTGTGACCAGGCCAACCAGCCCGAATTCGTTCCAACCCAAATAAATTCTCATAATTAAATTTTGGTTGTTTGTGCACAATTGTCCACAACTAATAATAATTACTTCTTGGACTTATCTGCAAAAAAATACTATATTTTATATTCGCATAATCACATATTCGGCGTCGAGGCCGCCGGTTTTCTTGGCCTGCGGATTGCCATGCGTTGAGATGCGTGTTTTGAGTGTGGGACCCTTCAAGCATTAAATGGTGGTGTCACTGAGGGCTTAAATGTAATTATTTGCTTTATTAAGGGGGTAAATGGAAAATTAGTATTATGTGGGTCAACTGTGAAGAGATTAATGGTGGGGTCATAGAGGGCTTAAATGTAATTATTGGGTTTTTTAAGGGGTTAAATGGAAAATTAGTATTATGTGAGTTATTTTTAGTAATTTTAATGATTTTGTTTTTACTTTTATTAGATAATAATTGTATTTATTAATAAGAAATTTTTATTATAAGGAAATGTTTAAATTTTATTTGGTGTTTTCCTCTTTGAACCTTATTGTATATTTGCATTAATTAATTTTTAAGTCTTTTGGAGTTTATTTTAAGCCGTAATGGATTTATAATATTGATAATTATCCAACAATTAAATAAAATGAGAAGTTATTTGTGTTTATTATAGTTCGGTGCTAAAAATTTTAAAACTAAAAAAAAATATATAATTTTAGTCACATATTATGATTAATGATATTTTTATGTAATAAATTTTAGAATAGGTTTTCTGAACATGTAGATGCTATGTTAGCACTCACGTCACTCTTTTTTTACCCCTTGATCATCTTTTATTTAAAAAATAATTTATATTCATGATTTAACCCTTAAATCTAAACTGCAAACATGTAATAAAAAACTAGAAATTTATCTATAAATCCTAAGAGTTTTATTGTTTACCGTTTAGATTTAGAGTTTAGGTTTTATGATAGTGTTTAATATTTAGGGATTAAAGTTTTAGAATTTTGTGTGCAGAGTTTTGTAATATTTGAATTTAATATTTCAGGGTTTTAAATTCTGTGTTTTACAACGGTTTATAGTTTTTAGAGTTTAGGATTTATATAATTTGAATTTTAAGTTTATAAAAAAAAGAATGATGTGGATGTTAACTTCGTACCCACATCATTTGCGAAATCTAGCATTACTCATATATTATTTATAACTATAAATATCATTTTGTAAAGTGAATTTGATTGCTTATCCTTTTTAAAAATTTATTTACAAAAGGGGTCAAATTTAGTTAAAAAATTATAGCATGGTTATTCATTAAATAGAATTTGAGAAAAATAATTAATAATACATAGTAGGCCGTTTTGGGCCATGTATTGGTAGAATAGTGCTAAACTAGCCCAAAGCCCAACTATTTTATTTTCCTTAGTAGTAAATATTAATATGAAAAGTTGGACGAAAATTTTTATTTATATATTTGCATACATATATGCTTAGTTAATTATATAATTAGGGAATTAAATATGAATTTTTGAAACATTTAATAATATATATGCAAAAAAAATTCTCATATTATCTTTATATCGTTGGGCAATGATTGGGCCGACGAGCTGTCGAATTGGGCCTTAAAGTAATTGGGCTTTGGACTTGAAAAATTATTCTTGTGAATAAAACTCTCTATATGTACACACACGTAGTTGTATAACCCGGTTTGAGAGAGTTTCAATGAAGTTTTTTAAAATATTTTTAAGAACTTCCCTATTACATTTAAGTATTTGTTTTGTATTAGATGTGATATTAGTTTCCGAAAATGTTTAATTCAATTTATTTGTTTGCATCGGATGTTCAATTAGACATTTCAAACTATTATAATTATTAAAAAATATTTTTACTTTGTAGAAAAAAGCATATCAACTATCGTTTGGAGCTAGAGGATACAAATGAGGCGGGGAATCCCGGTTCCCCGCGGGGACTTCCCAGCTGAACGGGGATTTCCTGAAATAACCACATCTCTCCTCTCCCAAGGAAAAAACCCTTCCCAACTTCCAGGGTAGGGACAGGGAGTGATTCCCCAACTTTTAAATTATATATATATATATATATATATATATATATATATATATATATATATATATATATATATATATATATATATATATATATTATAATGACCAAATATTTGGGTTTTAAAAAAATTACTTTTAGTATTTATTAATAATATTTTAGCTTTTTAGTAAAAGTAGTGTTACTCTGTGCAGAGATAATAATATGAAAAATTATTTTAAAAATTTTAATCGAAACTTTTTTATTTTCTATTATAGATAAATATGTTATAATAAAAATGAGATCGGATAAAATAAGATATTTATCAAATTTATTGAAATCCCAACTTGTATATATAACATTTTATCAATGAATTTGTTCTTTCAATTTACTTTCAAATTTTATGTTATTTGTAATAATTAGTTTGTTGTTTTCTGATACATTATATTATATTCACTTTGAAGAATATTTTGTTTATTTTTTTAATTTCATATAAGATGTGTTACATGTGTAATGTTATAGGAAAAAATTTAGTGGTGTAGGGATTCCCCAACTCCGCGGGAAAGTGAGTGAGGGGAATTTCTCCCCTACAAGGAATTTTAAGACAGGGGAATCTCTGCCTCATGGAAAGCACGAATGGGAATGAGGATCCCATTCCCCGCTCTGCCCCGCCCCAAATGCATCAAAACCTTTAAAGCTCTAGTTCCTCAGTTAAATAGTTCATTTATGAGTTATTCAAATAAATGCTAGGTTATCAAAAATATTTTTAAATATTATTTTAGAATTATAAACTATTTTTTAAT
This sequence comes from Dioscorea alata, assembly GCA_020875875.1. Lineage (NCBI taxonomy): Eukaryota > Viridiplantae > Streptophyta > Magnoliopsida > Dioscoreales > Dioscoreaceae > Dioscorea > Dioscorea alata. Next base: position 22,412,875 of record CM037011.1, read on the forward strand.
TATATGATATATAATACATAATAAATATTCATTACAATTTGTTAGATTAAAAAATAAATAATTAAAAACAAATTATTAGTCAATTTTTATTTATATTAAATATGATATTAATAATTAAAAATTTTTAAGTACACATTTATTTTTTTTATGTAATAAATGACTACAAGACCTTTTTAAAACCAAGATATACGAATTGTTTCCATTGTAGAAAGTTTTTTAATCACATTCACAGTATAGAGTTTTCATTATATGTTTATACACAATATTGTTTTAAAACACTCAAAATTAAAAATAAATTAAAAAAAAAACTCCAATGCTAAGCGAGAGAATTTATATATATATATATATATATATATATAGAGAGAGAGAGAGAGAGAGAGAGAGAGAGAGAGAGAGAGAGTGTGTGTGTGTGTGAGTGTTTAATTCGGGGATAAAAAAAAGAAAAAAAAAAGTAGCAAAATTTCATTAATATTTTTTATTTGCCTCTAAATATGAAATTAATTGGGTACGTAAACAACAAAGACATGATGTTTCATTACAACCACTTCATTGTTTCATTAATCATTTTCTTATATAATAATACCAATAACATTTGGCTCTTTTTTCCCTTGGACGATCACATTGCTTGTCAAAATGGCAAGCAAGGACATTACTTTCCGTCAAATAAATCACAACATAATCTTTGTCGCTTCGCCATATTTTCTAAGCTATCATAATATTATAATTTTATTTGAAATTTTTATTCATAACTTTTTCTTTACTTGATGCTATATATATTTATATATATATATACCAATAATTTGAGGATGATTATTATTTGTAAAATTTAAAATGAATTTTGAATTTATAATTAAATATTTTTTATGGTAAATTACCTAGTTATTACTTAATTTATTAGATATTTATATGTTTGTTATTTTTTATATATACCAATAATGTGAGGATGATTATTATTTGTAAAATTTAAAATTTGAATCTATAATTAAACATTTTTATGGTAAATTACCTAGTTATTACTTAATTTATTAGATATTTATGTGTTAAATTATTATGATTTTATTTGAATAAATATGTCTATACATTTAATCAATATGATTCAATAATACATCCATTTATTTATTTTTAAATTTTTATCCTTATTGTAGTAAAAATTTAGTGTTTTATCCAATGCTATAAAAAAAAAACAAAACAAAATAAGAAAACAAAGAACATGTTTATTATGTTTAGCATTATCAAGTCATGTCTTGCCATCATAATTACCAAAATTAAATATTTGAAGGACAAAAATTAACCTCTATCTGTTTTATCATTATAGTTTCAACAAAAATATTAATTCACAGAAAAATCAATTTGAAATTCGAACTCTGGTGAAAATATGAAGGTTAACAATTCAAATGCTACCTAAAAAAAACTTTACTTTATAAGGGTTTGTTTTTTATGTGTCTTTGCAAAAATAAAAAATTACTTATATGGCTCTATATACATGATATTTGTTTATATAGTCTTACAAATCGTTTTTATTTTTTTAAATATCCTCAAACAAAAATTCAACTAAAACATTTTATTAAAAAACTAAACTATTTTTTCCCACTTCTCCTCGATTCATTTTATACACTGAAAAAAATCAGGGGAAAAATATAAAAATTAATTTATATTTTGATAAAATTTACAAATTCATCTTCACCTATGAAAATGTATATATAATAAAATATGATATTTAGAAGGATATATTAATAATTATACATTTTTAGAGGGCTACATGAGTAATTTTCTCACACATAAAAAAAAAAAAGATCCTAGCCAATTTAAACTATTAAATTTGTCAATATTGATGATATCATCAAAAGAATCCTCCCAACACCCTCTTTTTGTATTTTTACTGTAAAAGCATAATCAAACTCATCCAAAACACTAATTTGATTCTCTTCAAAGTTGGATAACTACAAATGCTTAAATCCAAAAACACAAAACACCAAAACAATGTGCAAACTTTAAGTTACTTTTCTCTCTCTCTCTCACCAAACTCAATGATAAGAGCCTTGGAACCAAACTTTGCTAATTCTAGTCTATCATCTTAAAAAGCTCTTTATATATACTCCTCTAAAACTTAAGAGTTCCATCATCATCTCTTTTCCTTTTCTTCTCATAATATAAAAAAGAAGTGCACCACCTCCACCTTTCTTTTCCTGTTTTTCAAGCTTTTCTTTTAAACACTTTGAAGGTGTCATTTCTTGTTTTTGTGCTTTGGCATTTGGCAGTGCTGTTTCCCTTGTTTTATGGCTTCCCAATTCATGGCCTCTGATTGTGCAAAGAAGTCCTCTCTCTCAAATGGTATGTACTTTTATTTATGTGTTTCTTTTTTATATTGTTATGCTTGATTTTTTTTTTTGCTTTGTACACTTTGTTTAGATTGCTTTTAAATAGATTTTCGTCCAGGGAAACTAAAATTTTTGCTAAAGTTATATATCCGCATATATATATTTTTTACAAATGCGCTAAGTCAATATAAGTTAAGCATGTGCACACTGTCCGAAATTAAATGTCTGGTCATGAGTCCTTACTCAGTCAAATAGAGTTGGGGCTACAAACTGACAACCACAATTAGAGACTCGTTACCATCATTATATCTACCAGCTTTTAAACTTGAGTAATGAAATTCTCATACCAATACTTTTCACAGTAGGTCAATGTTATTGATTCCAAATTATATATGTTATTTATAATTTTTATTTAAAACTAAATAAATAATAATTTTTTAAAATTATTAAAAAATTATTAACATAATAAAACTAAGCAAAAACACGATAAATTAACATAAGAGAATATGTCATATAATCCACAGGTAGTGAAGTAGGAGTTAACATAAGAGAGACTGATATTAGTAACAACTGCGAAATAGTTGCAAGGTGAATCTTGACACTTTATCACACTTTGGTCAAAATTTTGTTTGTAGATTTTAAAAGTTAAGTTTATATCATGATTAGTTATTATTATTATTATTATTATTAGTATTATTATTATTTGAGTATTGGGGAGTAATAATAAATACATGAGTTGAGTAGTAATAGATCGGATGGCATGATTAAATAATCTTATATTAAACAATGCCCATTGATTGTTCATTGTTTATCTTTAGTGGTTTTCACTTACATCACAAAAATATTTAATTGCTATTATATTCAAGTGATTGATTATATTTAAATAAATAAATAACTTGAGCTACTTGTGCAAAAAGGACATCTACAGAAATAATCTACCATGTGATGCATGTTTTGTCTGTTAATTATTTTCATTCTCTTTGGATATCTCTACATGTAGAGCTTTCATCTTAGCTTTTAATTGACGTAAACTTGAGATTTTATGATGAATTCTCAATGTGTTCTTTGAGCAACCTTGATTAAATACTTCAAATGCACAGTATGTAAAAGCATTGACCACTTCTAATTACCAATTTATTGCTTGTTTAAGACTCATCTCCAATATTACTTGAACTTTTGCCTTCAAGCTACACTCAGCTTCTATTTTACATCCTCTTGCCACAATTATTTTGCAATTAGAATCCAAGATGAAAAACCATGCTCCCTTTTCTTGAGTTAATGCATTCCAAGAAGCATATGTAAATAAATATATTATAGAAGGGGAGAGCAATAAAACTACTACTTTTAAATAAAGTAATCATAAGATTTTTTGTGGTAGAGTTATATTCCTTCACATGGTCAGCTATTTTTCAAGCTATCATATGCAAATCTGGTTGAGTTCTTTTAAAGATAACATTACACCTTGTATTTCATACTTCCCATACAAGAGCTACAATAATAGGAGCAATAAACTTGGCTTTTAAAGTACTAGAATAATCCAACCAAGCCCCTGGTAAGCACCCCACATATTAATATAGCAACCTATAAGAGCATCCACCTTGGCTTTAAGCATTTGGAATTTGGGGCAAAGAAAGGAAATTTTCTAACATCTTATCTACTTGAACCATATAGAACTCATGCGTCTTCTTTCCTTATTTTCAGAGAATATAAAATATATATAAAAAAAAAATTTTGATCTTACCATGCAAAGGCAACTAGTTAAAAAATTTAACCCTAGAGACGTATTAAAATTCTAAGGGTTTTTCCTATACCCCACCCCGCTCACAAGCGTGCGAATAATAACCAATTTAATCTTTACTATTGAGAAAATTATAGACTGAAGTAGAGACTTTGTTAATGTTGGAAACTAAGAACCATACCAAATGGTGTTTGTTCTCTGGGGAGTAAATTTTTTTATAGGGTATCAAACTATGACCTGTTTTCATTTTGGGGTCCAGATTTCAATTTGAATTAAAATGGTTATCCAATTTTTATTTTGTTTCAATGGATGGTCATCAAAGAAATTTTGGCCTACTTTTGATGATCTAATGTTATAAATTTCTATCAACGTCTGAAATGAAATTGTCAATTGGGCGGACAGTGTGTCATGCATATGTTGACAGAGAATTTTTGGTATTTATATCATAAAAAAAAAAATAGGTCGGAATCTCTTGGATAACACCCTGTAAAACAAAATTGAAGTTAAGTAACTATTTTGATTCAAATTGAAGTTCAGACCCCATAATGAAAAATGACTATAGTTTGGTATCCTGCTAAAAAACTAACCCTGTCAAGATGGGTCAATGCTTCCAATATTCACCTCAAGAGAATTAAGCTTGTTACTCAACATGGTTATGTGAGACTCATAGTTTCATATAAACTCAAAAATAAAACTAGAGATTTGCAGGGAATCATCATCAATATCCATATTTAAGAATGTTGGTTTCAAGCTTAGAGGAATTTCAAAACACCAGGAGTCTTTCATAATGGACATATCATTAAAGTTGATAGACTACAACTATAGTTGAGGCTTAATGTAATTAATGGTGTTGTATAAATCCCTAAAGAACTAGATCATTTTAAAGGGATAGTATAAGACTAATAGTTGATGGCTCCATATATATACGAGTGATAATATATACCCAAATAATTAGACTTCCATGAAGGCAGTAAAATGCATTCTTAATCATTAGAGCCTTATTAACAATTTTTGAATTTTAGATAAGGTCTTATAAAGAGTTTTTATGTTCCATCCTTTTAGATGGATGCTGCTACAATTGCACCCTCAAACCTTAGGAATTTCCTAGCGAATTTGTTAATATATGGGTCCAATGATCAAGTCAAGAACATGATAATTGAAAAGATAGTATTGAGAAATCGACATGACAATGTTGTTGATCAAAATAACCTTACCAGCTTCTAACAGAAAATAGTGACTCCAATTAAAAAATTTTCCTCTCAACCTTACTGATCATGTCCTTGAAGTGGGAAACATGAAGTCTTTTAAGAGAAATGGAGATACTAAGATAAGTAAAAAGATAGTTGCTAATTTTGAATTTGAGAATATTACTAATACTTTTAGCAACCCTTTCATTAAACCAGTTGAGGAAGAAAATAATAGATTTGGAAATATTAAGATTTTGCCATGTGAAAGAGGGATAGATTGAAATACAAGTCTCACAATTGTATGTCATCCTTCCGAAGGCTTTGGTAATAATAACCAAATCATCAACATACATTAAATGGTTGAAATTACAACCTAGGTTATTATTGAAGCCAATAATCATTTGGAGTCTCATTGCATAATTGTGCATAGAAGTGAGATTTTAAGTAACTAAAATGAAAAGGTAGGGTGAGAGGGTCCCTTGTCTCATGCCTTTAATAGGTCTAATTTTTTGGGAAGGTTGGCCATTGATCAAAAGGGTAAAATTAAGTAATAGTACTAATGAAAGTTTGATCCAAAATATCCATTGCATGGGGAAACTCATTTATAAATGTTGGCAAAAATAGGTTTCAACTAAGACTATCACAGGCTTTTTCAATATCTACCTCCAATAACATACTCAGGGTTTTATAAAAAAATGCACTATTTTCTACATGCATATAATATTATCTATTGGAATATGGTCTTTAATAAAATTACATTGCTCCTTATCAATTGGCTTAGACAACATAATTCTTAGTCTGCTAGTTAAAATTTTTACAATAATTTTATAGCTAACATTGCATAATGAAATAGTATGAAAGTCACTAACATATTTAGGCTTGCCCTTTTTAGGGATCAAAGCCACATGAGTATGACCCCAGAAATTTGGAATAGAAGAAAGTAATATATATATATATATATATATATATATATATATATATATATATATATATATATATATATATATATATATATATATATATATATATATATATATATATATAGTACAGAATAGCCTATCTCCTATAACATTCCAAAAAAAACTTGTAAAACTCAATGTTGAAACTATCTAGACCTAGGCTTTTACTTAATGGAAGAGATAAATGAGTTTGAAAAACTTAAGTTTTAGAATGCATGTACTAAAAAAATCACAATCAATAGAAGAGATAATTCTTAAATTTGGATGCAGTGCAAGGACAAGATTAGGAAAATATAGTGGCCTAGATTGTTGTCAACGTTGACAGTAATAATTGAGGAGACAACTATCTATAACTCTTGATGAAGAGTATCTTATTTAGGATGGTAGTAATTAGTGGGAAAAAAAAATACTTGTACAAACCACTGAAGTGACCCCATCCCCAATGATCTAAAGATGGGAATCATTAGAATATTTTGAACCACTTATAAACATTACAGCAAATATGATAAGACATTTATGGCTCCCACATAATAAATAAGGAGCTACACAACAACTACAAAATAGGAGTTTGATGAAATATAGAATAAGGATATACAAAAAAGAACCCATCTAATGAAAAGACAGAATAAATTAGATTGGTGATAATCAATAATAAAAAAACTGGTACTATTATACATATGAATGAGGGCACAATTGTGAAAAAACTAGTGTTATGCTCATCATTTTGGACCCACAACAATCTCTCTTATCCCATTAGATAATATTCTGTCTAGGCAACATATTGTAATTATTATAAATAGTCCTAAGATGATCATTATTGTTTTGAGAGTTATGCCTTGACATGTCAGTCTCTTCAATAGCACTAATCATGTTTTTAGTCTTATTAATCTCTTCCTGGAAGGAATTCAAATCCTTAATTCTCTAATCTATGAGATTTTTCCTAGTTCTAGCAAGAAGATGGGAAAACACATTCATGGGAGAGAAATGAGGGTTAAAATTTCAAAAATAAAACACATTTCCATGGCAGTTAACATGATCTACTAAATAATTTTTAAATATAAAAGTCCTATTTTTCCTATAAGAATAAGAAGAAGCACCTAGGAGCAAGGGAGAATGATTTGAAGAAACAAGAAGATGTAAAATAAAATAAGAATTAAAGCTAGAATTCCATTAACATTAGCTGAAAAAACCTATCTAATTTAGCCCACTTGTGAGAAAACTTTTCTGTTGATTGCACTAGGTAAAAAACAAAACCAACATGTCCAATGTCAAGTAAATTATTATAAAAAATGAAATAATTTAAGCAACTAGTATTATAAGAGTAATGAGTAAAAAGGTCTCCTCCATGCCCAATAAGGGATAAAATAGAGTTAAAATCATTAACAACTAACCAAGGGAGATTAAGTTTATAAATACCCAATAATTCTCTCCACAGAATTTTCTAAGCATTAATGCTCTGGCCATCATAAAGTACGGATAAAATCCATGCATCAGAAAAACTTGTAAAAATTATCAGATGAAGTACCAATTTTGAAATAACCAAGGGGTTCACCATGCCTACATAATGACGCTATAGAATGATGATGCCATCGGATAGACCATCTATAGAAATTACCACCCAAAGCTAATTCTTATAAAATCTATAACATAATAGAATGATTCTAGATTCATCTGCCCTGGCTTCAACTAGGCAAGTCACCATGAGATTATGTTTCTTATTTTAGAACATTTCTGCTATTCCATGTAATAATTTTGTGAGAATAATGAAAAAAAGATCAAGGGAAAAAAGAAAATTACAAACAGTCAAGGAAGAAAACCGCCTTATAGATTTGTGGGATATGGTTTAAAAGTTATCCTCTCTAACGATCCAAGTTCAATCTCCCTTTTTTTATGGGATCTTCAGGGTATGCTCTGATTTCTTCATGAGAACAAAATTTTCCGAGCTCCAAATTGGACCTTGTCCAGTATCATGAAGCCTTTTGGGTTTTAGGCACCATTCTGTTCCATTTTCAATTTTTACATATCTACTATATTAGCTTCTTCATCTTCAATCCTCTCTAATAATGATGTTAGAGTTGTTTCAACACAATTAGTGAGCTCTGAATGTAAACAAAAAGAGTCAATAAAAGCTTCCTTGTTCCTTGTTGAGCTCGACATCAGAAGCAAGGGTTAACTTCAGCTCACGCCAAACCCTGCTCTTATGACAATGACTTCTTATCCTTAGCATTTCTATTGATGCTCTTGTAGGGTTTATGAGCACTGTGTGAAACTTGGATCACGAGGTAAATAGCCTTCTCCTCCATCTTGTTAATTATTCCTAACTCCTTAGATGATAAGAAATCAACTGGGCCATATCAAATGGCTTTGCAGCCATGCCTTGAACCTCCGCTACCATGTGTAATGGCCCATCAAAATCTTGAACTCAATATTATAAGCTTATCATGGTGCATGTAAGCTCATACATGGCTAGGTGAACTCACCCTCAGTCCTGTCTTAACTAGTTCACTTTAGGCTACTTGGCCTTGTGATTTCGCTCAAATAAAAGGTGATAAAAAATAAATAAGATAATAATAAATAATATTGTATAAAAAATAAAGATATACAAGATATATTTTAAAAAAATTAAGAAATGTTTAGAATTTTAACAAAATGAAATGAATCTATAGGTTCTTTTGTAATATGTCACACACCTATAATTTATTTTCATTGAGATAAATCATTTTTTTAAAATTTTAAAATTAATTTTTAATCATATGATATATAAACAAATACAAGTAATTCATTAAGCATTGCCGCATATATGAGCTTCACTTTTATGGAGTGTATAAGTCAATCAAGTTATTTATTAGTCCCTAGGTACTTTCAACATTTTTTTTAGTCCTTTTTTTAATTATTAAATAGTTATTCCATTGGTAAACTCATCAATTTGTAAACACTTCAAATTTAGAACGATTATTCTACTTCCACTGAGCTATCAAGTAAATTATGGAAAATACAAAGTAATCTGACGTATCTGGAATGTCATTCCCGCTCAATCAAGGGAAACCTCAACTAGCAGCTTGCTAAATCTCCATACTCTATGATACATTAAAACAGGTAAATGGCTATATAAGGGATTAGAAAAGATTACCAATTTGAGGATATTGCTGATTTATGGTGCCAACAACTCTTATGGAAAGGGGTTGATAGTCTTTCTTGGTAGCCTAAACAACCTCATTGAATTGGTCTTAACAATAGAGTCTAACTATGAAATGCCAAGCTCAATACTTGCAGCATCCCATCATACGCATCTCTGAGTACTGCTTTTGAATGCAAAATTAGAAAGACTCCTTGAGGTCAGTAATCAATGCCTCCTAACAAACCTCGTCAAGTTGATCTTATTACTCTCAAATTTGAATGACGACCCACTTGTGATGTTGGGGAAACTTAATAACCTTCAAGTTCTTTCATTATAGGATAATGCTTTTGTTGGGAAAGAGATGATTTGTTTGGATAAAGGTTCCCTCTATTGATAATATTTAATTGTTTGCATTCATTGAAAGAGTGGAAAATAGGGGATAAAGCCATGTCCATGCTTAGAAAATTGACAAATAGCTTTTCAGCCATGCCTCGAACATCCTTTACCATGTGTGATGGCCCATCAAAATCTTGAGCTCATGTAGTCATGCATATGAGCTTACCATGGTGTATGCAAGCTCATGCATGGCTAGGTGAGCTCACTCTCGGTTTTGTCCTAACTTGCTCATTTTAGGCTACTTGGTCTAGTGATTTCGCTCAAATAGAATGTGACAAAAAAAAATAATAAATAGCATATGATATATAAGAAATGTTTAGAATTTTAACAAAATAAAATGAACCTATAGGTTCTTTTGTAATCTGCCACGTACCGATTTTTAATCATATGATATATAAACAAATACAAGTGATTTATAAAGTATTGTCTCAAATATGAGTTTCACTTTTATAGAGAGTGAGTATATAAGCCAATCAAGCTATTTATTGGTCCCTAAATATTTTCAATCTTTCCGATTAGTCCCTTTTTTTAAAAAAAAAAATTCAAATAGTTCTTAATTTTTTTTAGACCATGTTTTAATTCTTATTGATATTGATTTTCATAATTATCACTATCACCCGATGATATTGATAGGGGGAATAGAGATAAATTTTTGAGAATAAGATAATTTTTTTGAGATATTAGATTGAGGGAAAAAATTTTATTTTAGTTGGTAGTACTAATGAAAATTCAATATTTTAAAATTTAAAATCTACTTTTCATAATAATAGCATGTTTATTTTTTCAATATTTAAATTAAATATACTTTCAAAAACATATGTTTATAAGATGATACAAAATGTTTTCTTGGGTGAATAGTATTTATCGCCCAACTAAACATGGTGCTTGTTTTTGCGAAAACCTAATCACCTATACATATGTAACATAGTAGAAACACACACATGATAAACTATCTTAAACTAAAAATTTTTAGAAATATTTTAACATATCTTAAGAAAGTCAAAACCTCCAAAGTTCTGAGGCTAATTTTTCAAAATATTGTATTTTTTTAATTAATTACTAAATTGCACATTTCCGTAATTATTTATAGAAATACGCACTTTGGATTTTTTTAATAGTTCTTTTAAAGCAAATGGGTCCGATTAATTATTTTAATATTTAAATTTTAATTTAAAACAAAAAATCAAAGGGCCTATATATTTTTTAATGTTATTATTTTTTTTAAATGGCGGGTCCGGTAGGTTTTAAATTAAAAAAAGTTTGCATTCAAGTCCTTCTAATTTTCATTAATTTTTTTATAACTTATTTTTTTCTCACTTCTACTATGTTATTTTTATTTTTACTGATTATAACCAACTTTTAATAATTTAAATAAATAATTATAATATTTTTTTATAATAACAAAATATTAAATATTAAAAAAATTTAACATGTAAAAATTATTCACACAACTAAACCAAACTCACTTGATTTTTTCAATAAACTAAAACAATTACATATATTATTAAATACTTCAACAAATACAATATTTAGCATTATGGCATACGGCTTGGACCAGCGGTATTCGAACAATTTCGACGATTGTAACCTTTATTGCGGCATAAACCACAACGCTTTAATTTAGAACAATTTAGAAAAGGTATTTGGAGGGACTTAAATGCAAATTTTTTTTAATTAGAAGGACTTGAATGCAAATTTTTTTTAATTTAAACTCTACCAGACCCGCCATTTAAAAATAATAATAATAACATTAAAAAATACATGGACCCTTTGGTTTTTTGTTTTAAATTAAAATTTAAATATTAAAATAATTAACTGGACCGATTTGCTTTAAAAAAATATTAAAAAAGATCCAAAATGCGCATTTCCGTAAATAATTACGGAAATGCGCAATTTGATAATTAATTAAAAAAACAATATTTTGAAAAATTAGCCAAGTTCTAAATATATAGATCATATTTGGTTTTTGAACTATCTTCATAAATAACAGAAAGTTGGTATTTCAATTTTGTTCATGAAAGAATAAGTCATCATCCACTAAGGATTAGCTTTGCCCTTGTTTTTTCACATTCATAATTTATGGCACTTAAAAAGCATTTTCAATGGAAACATGGAAATAGCGGAGCTCTCATCAAATTTCAAGTAGTTTTTGTTTGCCAAAAAAAAAAAAAAAAAAATAGGCTATTGCATTTTCATTTCACTTTTTTCTATTTGTTTGGTTTCTCATTAGGTAATTTTTGTTCTACCCCAGAGATACTTGCATTTAGAAATAAACATAAGTCTTTCAAAACTTTTCATTTTTTTTTTCATTTGTTTATCTTTTTTAATCCTTGAATAGTAATATCACATCCGGCATTTATTTAGTTCATAACATTTTTTTTTTAATTCTCTGAAAAGTTTGATGGGCCTATAATTAAGATGCTCATATTTGGTTCATAATTTTTTAGTAAAAACTAGGCAAATTTGATCATCATCGGTTCTAGATTCTTATGAAAATGAGAATCTAATCTAAATCTCTCTAGGATAAATGATTTTGTTAAATTCCTTTTGAGGTTGTTTGGTTCATAGGTTGCAAAATGCCTTTATATGACCAAATTTATATTAATTTAACTCTCATGAATTTGATTTCTAAGAATATTAAAACACCACATTTTATTTATAAATAATTCAATTTAAAAATTAATATGCATTTTCCTTAGACATATTTGGTATACACAAAATTTAGATAGATATAATCATAATACAAAACCATACTCCTAGATTACTCTTAATAATGCATTTAACATAAAATAATTAACTCCTGCGTTAAAAAAAAAGACAGAATAGATCTGATAATAACTCTAGATAAAATTACTTTAAAAAAAAAATTGGATAATTGGTAATATACTTTAATAGAAATCAAAATTATTTATATACTCCTATAAAACTTTTTTTTATTTGCTTATATACCTTTATATTTAAAAATCAACTTAAAATTGTTATCAAAATATGAATTAATTTATATTTGTTTACTTTTGATTTGACGGTATATATATAAGTAAACAAAGATGACCGATATATAAGCAAATATCATTTTAATAAAGGTGTATAAATAATTTATTATTTTTTGCATTGCAAATAGAAAAAGGTAGTTTTTCTTATACAATAATGAAACAAATGGAGAAAATTAAAATATATCAAAACACGCATTTAATTAAGATAGAGGAAAATAGATCAATAGGCATTTTTAGAATATAAACAAATGCAAACTTTCTAGCCGAACAAAAATATGACATTACACAAATATATAGTAAAAATCACTTAACTCTGATTTATCCAAAAATTGAAATCCCAGAGTTGTTATATTTTTGGAAATGTTCCTAAATTAGTTTCTACCAAGCTTTAGCATGTTACACATTTTTACATGATATCTGAAAATTTAGAAAGAGTCCTCTAACCACACAAAAAAATAAAGTTTAACATATTTTGGTGTTTGAACTTTAAGTCTTTAATTCATTGGTTTATTTTACTTATTTATTTTATTTTATTTGTTTACTATTATACCTTATTTTTTATTTCATACTTAAATAATAAAAATGATATTACTTCTTGAACTGCCCACATGACTTTTTTTAATTTAATTTTTTTGTTTTAGTAAAATTTATAGAGTAGTTTGATCATTTTACTACCTAAAATAAGAACAAAGTTATTGGGAAAAAGATAAATAAGGGTAAGGTCATCCTCCATATATTATTAAGCTATTTGTTTTATTATTTAGTAATTATATATGATATTATTTAACTAATTCATGGTTTAATTATATTATATTCCCAATTATTATCGTAACAAATAAATTAAGAGAACATATTTAGAAATATTCTAATGTGAACAAAATAATATAATATAATATATCCATCATAGTGATTTTATTTTTTACATTCTTAAGCATTAAAATCCATAATGGAACGTTATGTTCTATAAACCTAGGGTTAAAGAAAATTACATAGAAACCCGAATATTCTTAGAATATTTTCTAAAGTGCCATATCTTTCAAAAAATATTTTAAATAATGCCTTGATCTCAAATTCTAACAATGTTTTCCAATGTCATTTTCTTTCACATTGTACTTCTTATCTTTCTCCATTTTTCCTTACAATCCATCAATTGAAATATGATAACTTTTTATTATTTTTATTTTAAACAAAAATAAAAGCAAAAAAATTCTTTATAATCATTATCTTCACATAATCAACATCAACATTTCACAATCAAAACTTTATTCAGTTAATTATGAATTAAAGACTCTAAGTGACATTCAGTTGAATTGATAGATTTTTAAATAATTAGGTGTACCACCGCGGTAGCTGTCTATCTTTTGAATCCTCGGTAACTTTTTATTAGGTGCGGCTTTTAGTCTTTATTAAAAAATAAATAAAACTTTAATTAAAGCAATGGTTTTTGTCAAATAAGGACAAAAAATTTAAAAAAGTTATTTGTAATTATAAAGAAGTGAAATTTTCTTGAAAAATCAAAACAAACTACTTTGGTTACCCTCTATAAACAATTTACTCTAATTATTGTAATTATTAATTATTATTATTGTTGTTGTTGTTATTTGTGCCAATCTAGTCAATTGATTTGAGGACCATCATAGTGTGTGTGTATGTGTATCTATGTGTGTGACATTAAAGGCCTGTTTTTTTTAGGGTTTGTGAATTGCTTTCATCTCAATCAACCCCATCACTATCTCTGTCCACGGCTTTTTCTTTTTCTTTTTATTATAATAATAATAATAATAATAATAATAATAACAACAAAGGTTAATTGTTTAAAAACTTCATAGTAGTTTTTTTTATACACATTTGATCTTCATACGGGTATTTTTTAAAAAACATTTTTTTTTCTAATAGTTTATTTTTTAGTATTTTTGACATAAAATTAGTTGATATTGGTATAAACAAAGGTTAGTTTTTTAAGTAAAAACACATAATATTAAATGAAAAATTAACATATTAAGTGTAAACTTACGTGATTACACGTAAACACGTAATGTTAAACAAAAAGTATAATTATTAACTGAGAAATAAATATTATAAGATAAAATAAACTACCAGAATGAGTTATAGTGACGAAAAAAATATTAAAAAATTGTAGCTGTCTGATAAATTTAAATATCATAGTGTTGTTTAGGAAATTTTGAACTTTTTAGAGAGTTTAAAATAATTTTACCAAAGAATTATAACAATATTAAAACAAATTAAAGCTCTGCTACACAAAGACACGTGGCAAGCACTGGCACCCATTTCAAGTTTCAAGACTGGGCCAGGGCCTATCTTAGCTGGTAGCCCGCGCGAGTCACGTGATACAACACGTGGGGCCCGCATAAGCTTTGGCGGGCCCCAGCTTGTCATCCTTAACCACCATTGAAATCATGACACGTCACAATCCGTACGTGTGTATTGACCATCGGATCGTCGAATGGGGCCCGCAAATCTGGGCCCCACTCCCCCAACACTCTGGCAACTGTTTCTGATTTTTTATCGTCCGTAGGATCTTGTTCCTCGAGATCTGAATCGCCATCATACGATGCCAAATGCTTCCACTTCTCCACCGTTCATCTTGTCTACATCCTGTCCTTCTAGAACTACTTTTTTATAGTTAAAACTGGAATCGAAGTTACCCACAAATTTTCTATATATATAAATTCAAAGATGTGCATTTTGACGGACAGAAATACTTTATTTTGGTATGTTATTTAATTTTATTAGGTTTTATAGCTGCTGACATTGTTTTTTAGGAGCCATTTGATGATTATATTCACCTCAGGATATATATATCCCACATTGACTTTAGTTTTATTGTAAAAAATAAGTAAGGGCATGTTTGGATAGCCCAGAATTATGACATAATCCGTACATTATGTCATAATTTTATATTTTCTAAGAATTATGCCTGTTTGGGTATTTATTTTACAGTATAAAATTATAGCATAATATAGATATTATGGCATAAAAAAATATTCCACTATCAGTGGAATATTTTCTCATTGTAAAAAATCTCTCTTTTTTTATCCAGCCACTAGTTATTGGTCCATTGCTGGTCCGGTTGGCCTTCGGCGACCAGCCACCGATCCGGCCAACCTCCGATGACCAGTCACTAGTCTGGTCGGCGGTCCGACCAACCTCTGGCAATCGGCCACCGATCCACCGGGGGTCCGATCACCGGCTGGCCAGTATCCGGTGACATGGCGGCGGTCCATTGGTGGTACGGACGGCCTTCGGTAATTGGTCACCGGTCCACCGGTGGTCCAATTGGTTACCAGATGACCTCCGGTGACTGGCCACCGGGCACCGGTGATCCGCCCATCGGGCGGTAGTCCACTGGTGGTCCGGTTGGCCTTTGGCCACCAACCACTAATCCACCGCCGGTTCGGTGGACAATCAACAGATTTCCGTATTTTTTTTTTTATTTTGTTAACCAAACACTCATTTTGTAAAAATAAAATATGTCACAATTTCTGTAATAATCACTTGCACTTTTTACATAATAAAATTATGCCATATTTTTTTATTTTGCAGCCAAACAGACCCTAAGTGTGAGACATTTAAAAGATTTTAAGTTTAAATCTCGTAAGATATGGTGATGATAATGAGTTGTGAGTGTGAATTTACTGTTTAAACTTTGTGTCTCTGAATTAGGACATAAATAGTAGTGATGATAATGAGTCTCTGATTATGAGTGTGAATTTACTGTTTATACTCTGTATCTCTGAATTAGGACAAAAAGACTTGATGATTAATTTTTGTTTCATGCATATATCTCTGATATATATAGTATTTGTCAATTTTGTCAAAAATATATATATATATATATATATATATATACATATATATATATTGCCACTCTCATAATAGTCTAGTAGTTAAAAAGTATTTGATTTTTGTAAAAATGGTCAAAAATTTAACTTTTTTTTAATCCATAATTGAGACATATATAAGAGAATGTTGGTTCAACCGGAAAAAAAAAAACTTTTGTGAAATGCTTAGGAATTTAATATATTTTTAATAGTTTAAATATTTGTTTAATAGGAGGTGGGAAAAAAAATTAACTGAGCAGAAGTTGGTTTATATAAAAATTTATTTTTTTATTTTAATAAAAAAAATTGGGATATAAGTTTAGTTCAAAATGGAAAAGTATCAACATTCACACAGCAAATAAATATTTAAAGCGAAGTCATTCCCCCAAGATGAAATTAATGAACGCACCTTTTAACTTTTTAATGATTATTTATACAAAAACATAATTATGTTTTAAAAATAATTATAAATAGAATTAGATATTATTTAAGAGGGATGATAGCAAGGTAATTATAATTCAATTAAACTGAGGGGAATTCATAAATACCTCTATGAAAAGTAGAAAATTTATTTTTATTAAAAATGTTTTAACTAAATGTGAAAAAATAATTAAATAAAAAGGACAGAGAAAATTTAAAATTTCCAAAGACTTGTTGCTTATTGCATTATATTGTGAATGTGATGATGAAATTGGAATGCTAAAAGCTTGGAACATTGAATGGGTTTCAAATAATGTGTCAGTTAGGAGCACACAGATGGGGTTGATATTTTAATACATTTATGTACTCATTATTTATGACTGAGATTCGAACTCATTACCTCGAGAATAACATAAATATTTTAGACAAGATGATTTGCCCAATCCTTCAAATAAATTATAGACAAACAAACATTCATTAACCCAATTTTAGGGATGTAAGTAAAGTGGGCAATCTCTGTTCTCGGCAGGGACTTGCCCCGAGCGAGACAGGGATTCCTCAAATTAATCCCCGTGGGCTGGGAATGGGAGAAACCCCTCCTCGACTCATGGGGGTGGGGCAAGAATGGGGAGTGTATTCCCCGACCCAATTCTCTGACTTTTAAATTAAATGTTATACATAATATTTATTAAAAATAACTCCTACCATTAATTTCAATGAAGCGAAGAATGAAAAAAATTAAGAAATTGTTGTATTAGCTATTTTATTATGAATTTGTACCTTTAATTTCCTTCTGAACTTTATGTTTTTTGTAATAATTAATTTGTTGTTTTCTTATACATTATATTATGTTTATTTTGAGGAATTTTTGTTTTTTTTTTTAATTTCATATATGATATGTTACATGTGTAATGTTATAGAAAAAAAATTTGATAGGGTGGGGATTCCTCGACCCTGCGGGGATTCCCGCGGGGGAGTGAGTGGGGGGAATTTCTTCCCCCGCTGGAAATTTTGAGGCGGGAAATCCCCTCAACATGGGAAGCGGGGATGGGGATCCCATTTCCTGCAGTGCCCCACTTGCATCCATATCCACTCTATACCAAGTACATCAAAATCACATACTATTTTAATTATTATTGCACTTTTTTTTTTTCTTTCCTTGGATTTTGCTCAAGTCAAATATATCTCATATCCATTACATTTCATATCCATTACTTTTCAATGTATGTTTAGACGTTATAACAACGACCAAGTGGTCTATTGGTAGCTGGGTCCCCAATAGAACCCTTCACAAGTGGTGAGAGTTCGAATCTTGGGTGAGGGCATATTTCTGGGAGTGTGAGTAGTGGTTGTGTGCGGGTGGTCCCTGCGCCCATGTGTGCGCGGGCCCCGCTCCCACTTGCTCCGCCTAGGGTTATGCACGCCCCTGTCTTAGCGGCTAAGGCGCTCATCTTGGCAAAAAAAAAAAATGTATGTTTAGACGTTTGACATGTATCATTTATGCCTTCAATGACCAGTATTTAAATTTGATTAATGTTCTCTTTTCATGTGGTAAAATCCAATTTAAATATTAAACAGACTATCTTTCGCGAAAAAAAGATCTTTTATATTTTTATCTTTTATTTTATTTTAATTGATTAAAAAAAATAATAAAAATTAGTTTTTTAAAGTAAAATAATTGTGATTATTTTACTTTAAAAAACTAAATTTTATTATTTTTTCTTTAATCAGTGAAGGGTTAATGGTGTCAAACGGGTTAACCCACTGCACAAGCCCACTATGGGCTGGGCATTGTGCATGATGGGTTGGTATGGCTCGGCTGGATTTCGTGTTGGATTAGCACGGTTCACCTACCACCAAGGTAGCCCCAACACATGGGGCAACTCACTCTGTTATACTATATATTTTTTAACCCAAAAAAATATAAAAAACCCAAAAAACTACAAAAAAAAAAAATTATTAGAAAAATGGAAATATAGAAACATAAAAATGAAGGTCACATTAGTTAAAAACTTAAACTATAGAATAAATAAATAAATAAATAAAACCCGTATGTGTATGGCCATCCGCACCGCCTCAATGTTGGTCAGTGCTGCTACAGCTCGCGGTCTGCAAACCCCCCACTTAACATGGGTCGGGGGTTTGTGCCTTGCTTGGCTCAGGCATGGTACTTAGCACTGTGCCTGCCTTAGGCATGGCCCATCTCTTATGGCCCAGTGTTGGCATTGCTTAATTGCCGTTTGACATTTTTAGAAAGTGCAAAAAAAAAGTTGTTAAAATATATTGAAAAATTAATACTCTTATTACAATTTTTTTTTTAGGATATATGTTGATATGCAAGATTTACATCACCATTAGATAATAGTGTAAAAAGAGAATATTAATAAATTTAAATTCGAATCATTAAAAACATCAATAACAAGTGTCAAATATTTAAACATATATTAAAAAGTAAAGGAGGGGAAGAATATTAGATTAGAGACAATGTAGTACGCTTGTTCTTTTTCACTCTTATTTATTTGATTTGTAGGGATGTTCTAAAAACAACCTTAGATAACTTATTGCCATTTATAATAACAAATCCATATAAAAAAGGATTTAATTTAAAAAAGATTTTCTTTTTTCGAAAAACTACAATATCAAGATATACCATAAAAAAACACAAAAAAACTCTAAAAATGCACATACATGCATGGCATACACAAACATAGCAATTTCCCCCTTAAAAAAAAAGGAAAAACAATCATACTAAACAATTAAAAAAAAATTCAAACCAAGCCACGTGTTCAGTTTTTAGAGGGGGGAGTACGAGAATCCGAGAATCCTGTACACCGGTCTCCGCAGCGGATCCTGCCCAATTTTTGCCCGATTCTTGCAACGCCCTCGTCCTCTCCGCTGGCAGTGCGACAGGCCCCCGCGGGCCAATCATGTGATCCGACCCCTCGATACACACCCCCCATCTGGGCCCCACACCGCACCAACTCCTTGGCGGGAACCACGTGTCATCCACTCTGTCCATCTTTCCTCCATGTCATCACTATCATCCACTCATATGTCTGTTTGAGTCCACGTCAGCAGTGAGT
Source organism: Dioscorea alata (assembly GCA_020875875.1). NCBI lineage: Eukaryota > Viridiplantae > Streptophyta > Magnoliopsida > Dioscoreales > Dioscoreaceae > Dioscorea > Dioscorea alata. The sequence continues at coordinate 22,432,929 of CM037011.1, forward strand.
GAGATCAGTGGTGGGGTCCGTTGGTGCGCGCTAGGGTCCGATAGGTCTTTGTCGTTTACCGGGACTCGCTCACCTGCGTCTCTTTTAAGCTCTCACTCATCGTGGCATTCTTTAGCCGAGCTTTTCATTTTTTTTTTTTTTTGAGCTTTTTCTTTCTCGCACTCTCGAGCGGAGGGGGCGAGAGAGTGGAGGGGTTGTGTGGTGGGTTGCTGGAGAGGAGGACGCGGGGTTGTGGGGTGATCTCTGGGGTTCAGATCGAGGTAATTTTTTGGTGTTTTTTTCCCCCTTTTTTTGGTTGTTTGGTGTTGGAATTTGAGGTTGGTTGGAGTTTTAGGGTTTCGGATCTGTTGATATTGTTGTTATTGAGGGGTTTTGTAGATCGGGTTTGGGTTTGTTTTTGGTTGGTTGATTTTTGATGGTTTTTGGGTTGTTGTGTTTGGTTTTGAATGTTTGCATTTGGGGTTTTGATGAGGGTTTTGATGAAGTCTGGGGTTAGGGATGGGGGAGAAGTGGGGAGGAGTGAGATTGGATGTTGGGGGTAGTGGGGTTTTAGTTTAGCCAGTGGTTGTCAAGTGATTTTCGGGGGTTTTCTTTTTCTTTTTTGCTAAGTACTGTTAGGGTTAGGGTTAGGGTTTTGTGATTTCATTTGTTGTTTGTGGTTCTAAGTTTATAGGTTTCAGCTTTGTGATTTACTTCGGTTTTGATCTTATTGTTTTTTGGATCTGTTTTTTTTTATAGATTTTTTAATTTATGTTTTGATCGGTTGGTTTGCTTTTTCTAAAGTGTTTTGGAGCATTTTATTGTTCTAAGCTCTGTTTTGTGAAGTGCGATTTGGTTTCTTATTTCATCTGTTTTTTAGCTTTGGGACTGGATTGGTACTTGTGTGCAACACAATCTGTTTATTGAGTTGATTCATTGCCGCCTTTTTTTTTTTCCAATCTGTAATTTTTATTATTTCATTTGTTAGTTTTTGGTTTAGATTAAGTATGTGTTTGGTTATAGTGGGAGTGCCAAGGGTACATGGACATGTTTTGTTTGTGACTGTGATCATTGTCAGAAGGTTTAGTGCATTTTGAGTTTCTTTGCTTTTCTAAATTAGTTGGCTCATTTATTTATGTTGGAGTTTCAAATCATGATAGGCATGCGCTAGCTAAGAGAACATCTTTAGGGTAATATTGGCTGTCTGACTATGGGGAAGTGGAGATGGACAGCATAGAGTTTGTGCGTAGGTGTAAGGATTATACATGGAGATTTCATCCATGCCCCTTGAACGTCTTTCTTTCACACCCGGTTCGGACTGTCCAATTCTTCCTCTAGTCATGGTCACTATTTTGCTATCACTGCTACAGACTACTTCACCAAGTGGGTTGAAGCAAGACCAATGACCTTTACCCATTGGAAACACGTTGCATGCTTAAGTTGATCGGAAGTGCGAAAGTCGGGTTGATCTCATACATATAGAAATCCGGAATTGAGACTTTTGATAAACATAAACTCACTCAAATCACATGTTTGTCTCACCATGGAACTCTTTCATCGGAGTCTAATGATCTATTATACAGGCTCTGTAGGAATACAAATGTCATAGCAATTTCAAGTTTTCCTATTGTCTTTATACCTATGGTTGTTTCATTTGTGCTGACTTATTCTTATTTTGATTGCTGATAAATGGTTTACTTCTCATGTGGAAGATTCTCTAATATTTGACCCTTTGTAGCTCATGAAGTAAGCCTTTTTGCTGAATGATTAATTAGCTTTTATGTATCTGTACCATACCTGGTTGAATTTTATTGAAATAACTCAGTAATTCTTGCTGTATATTTGCTTGTCATTCTTTGTTGATGGAACATCGAATGGGTGTAATGGCTCGGCTCTGTCCAGATGGTTTCATTTATCTCCTCCTTATCATATATCATACATTTTAATTATCATTTATTGGGAGCAATGATACTTGCCTATTTGGTTGTGATTGCAATTAAGTAGTGGGTTTTTCAAATTTATTGTTCTTTGTTTCTTTTCGGCATCTGGACACGCTCTTTGAATATAAATAGGTGATAGGTCATTGTGGTTTGTCTAACAATATAGATCAGACTCTCTGATAAGATCGGATTTCTTTAGAGCTACCATGGGTGAGGCAGGTGAGAGAGATGCTTGTTTGCATACTATAGATCGCTTCTTCTTTGCTTTGATTACTGTTAAAGGTAGTTGTGCTTGTACAAAAGTGTGATGGCTTGAAGTTTTTGCGTTTTGTTTTCTGTTCACTGTTCCTAGCGTGCCATGTATCATGAATGTTTCACTTGCAGGCATCATCATGGTGAGAAAGACAAGAGTTGAGCCTTCTGGGTCCGAGGAGGGCTCTGGGTCTCAGGAACCTGGTGGCATTGGCAGGACTCAACGCCCGGTTCTACAGCAACAGGGGGGTGGTAGAGGGGGGCGGGGTTGGATTCCTGCCAACCCTCAGCAGCCTTACCATGGTGGTCGGGGTGGAGGTTTCTACCAAGTTCGTGGTAGTGGACCTCAGACTCATGGGGGAATGGCCCAACCGCAACAAGGTGCTCGTCCCCCTACTGAATATCAAGTCCGTGGAAGGGGTCAACAGAGAGGTGGGATGACACAACAGCAATACCATGGGGGACACAGGGGTGGTGGCCAGATGGCAGGTGGGCTTGGAGGTGGACCTTCTGTTGCTGGTCCATCCAGGCCGTCGGTTCCCGAGCTGCACCAAGCAACCCAAGCTCCATATCCTGCTGCCTCGTCATCATTATCACTAGCTGGCCCATCCCAATCACCAATGATGACTGCTGTTCAGGTGACGGAACATATTGAACGTCTTTCTGTTAAGGATGAAGTTCCCACCAGCCAGGCAAGTCAGCAGGTGGTTCCAGTGGCTCCTTCAAGCAGATCTATGAGATTTCCACTGCGTCCTGGCAAGGGAAGCAATGGTACCAAATGTTTGGTGAAAGCAAACCATTTTTTTGCTGAGCTACCTGATAAAGACCTTCACCAGTATGATGTAGGTGTCTTCTACTTCATACTGCAAAATTGATGTCCTTTCGGCATCACTCATGATATTTATATGGATCAAACAGGTTTCAATTACCCCTGAAGTCACTTCACGCGGAGTGAACCGTGCTGTCATGAGGCAACTAATTGCCCTATACCAAGAGTCCCATTTGGGTGGCCGCCTTCCGGCTTATGATGGTAGAAAAAGTCTATATACAGCTGGCCCACTGCCATTTTCCTCTAAGGAGTTCAAAATTACTTTAATTGACGAGGATGATGGTTCGGGAATGGAAAGGTGCATCTTCCCTTTGTGGCAACATTGCATTTTTTGCATCTTCATGTGGCATACTTATTTTGTTATTCTATGCAGGCGCCAGAGGCAGTTCAATGTTGTGATTAAATTTGCTGCACGAGCTGATCTTCACCATTTACAGCTATTTTTGGATGGGAAGCATGCAGAAGCCCCCCAGGAAGCCCTTCAAGTTCTTGACATTGTGCTGCGGGAATTGCCTAACCAAAGGTGAAACAATGACTTTGATTCATTTTGAATTTATTGTTTGATCAATGATTGCCCAAAAATAAATAAATAAGTACATAATAAATAATTAATAATAAACAATAAACAATAAAAGTTGAAATGATTTGCAGATACACGCCTGTTGGTCGGTCCTTTTATTCAGCTAATCTGGGAAGAAAGCAGCCTCTTGGTGAAGGTTTAGAAAGTTGGCGTGGCTTCTACCAAAGTATTCGGCCAACACAAATGGGCCTGTCGCTGAATATTGGTATATCACTCTTTCCCTTTGTTTATGTTTTTTGCTAGGATTAGACATTATGCTAAATAAACCAAATGAACTTATGGTAGGGCAATTAGCTGCTAATGGATGTGCAAGTGATCTGTAAATGGAAAATTTTTACTTTAAGTGGAATATTTGAAGGATAGTTGTATATTTTAGATGTTAATTTTCTTTATGGGACAATTGTGAATGTTTTATGTTGCATAGTCTGCTACTGATTTTCTTTCCCACCTGTAGATGCTAAAGATTGGTAATCAATGTTTTCCATCTCATTTTTTGTGATGAGCCCATGCATCTCACTTCTTGTATCTAACATTGATCTTATTTTACAATTCCAATACTGACCAAGAATTCTGAAAATGTGCCAAATGGATGAATTTTGTTTTTGGAATAGAATGCTTAGTTCATGTGATGTGAAGTTCTTATGCCATTGGCTTGTTTAGAATTTTTCAGAATAGAATGCTTACTGGATATAAAAGTGCTGTTTACTCAATAAAATGATTTCAAATGATGCTTGTTGACTCATTTTTTGGAGATTCAATCTTTTACTTGTTTTTTTGGAATTGTTCCTTTGTATTTTGTATGCTGCTTTATGAATCCAAATGCATAGTTGATGACATGTATCTAATGGTTTGATAAATTTGACAGTCGATATGTTGGAGTGACTGAAATGTTACTGTTTTAATTAAGTATGCTTAAGCACTAAATTTGGTGTGGATCTTAGATGCTTTTCCCACCTTTGTCAACTTTAGGTTACTGTCAAATCCAAATATGAACATGTATTACTAGTTTGGAAGTGTGTGTGTGTACCTGTTTTTATTGCAATGCTTTGAAAGAATTATATGCAGGTGATGTATGTAATGGGTAGTTGCATTTGCAACTCACTATAGTGGTTCCACTCTAAGATAGCTTTTTTCTTTTGCAGATATGTCATCCACTGCTTTTATTGAGCCATTGCCAGTGATTGAGTTTGTTGCCCAGCTACTGAATAGGGATGTCTCAGCTAGACCATTATCTGATTCTGATCGTGTGAAGGTTGGTTTTCATTTGCTTGTCTCATGAGTGTAGTAAATGTTTTCTGTATTTTCTTTCTCCTGAAATGGTTCATCTTGATCAAGTGCCCTTTTGCATTTCCGAGCAATTGTTTCTTTTAGTCTTTTTAAGTTGTGGGGCAATTATTTACCATTTCTTTCACTCTGTCATTTAAATATAAATGTAAATGGCTGTTTCACATTTCAAGTCCACAAAGGCGTTTCCATTTTCTGTTGCTTGACAGACCCTCTTCTTCAATTGACCCAAATTATGAGAGTTTCTAGCAGTAAAATAATATGGACGCTTTGCATTTCCATTTGGACAAGCTGCTGGCTCTGTCTTATACTGATCTATTTTCTTGCATTATTCATATTCTCAGATAAAGAAGGCTCTTAGAGGCATCAAAGTTGAGGTTACACATCGGGGTAATATGCGCCGAAAGTATCGCATTTCTGGTTTAACACCGCAAGCGACAAGAGAGCTGACGTATGGACCTGCCAACACAATTCTACTTCATCCTTTTCATTTAGGAATCTGTTGATTGTTCAGCCTGATTTCTTCTTTTGTGAACCTAGCTTTACACATTTATGTTTATTCTACAATTTGCATCTTTATGGTTTAAATGTCTACAATTTACTTGAACAGTTTCCCAGTTGATGAAAGAGGCACTATGAAGTCTGTTGTGCAATATTTTCAAGAGACTTATGGTTTTCCTATTCAACATACAACTTGGCCTTGCCTGCAAGTTGGTAATCAACAGAGACCAAATTATCTGCCTATGGAGGTTAGTAGTTGGATATTGTTATTGTGCCATTTTCTCAATTTCATATAACATGAGTGATCCTATTTTATAATTGTGTGCTTACTTCTAAGAAATGATTCTAGGTGTGTAAGATAGTGGAAGGGCAAAGGTATTCTAAGAGATTAAATGAGAGGCAGATCACTGCTCTTCTTAAGGTTACATGTCAGCGCCCATATCAGCGTGAACTTGACATCATACAGGTAAGCCATGTCTATAACATCTTAATTTTGAGATTCTTGTGCTTGTGCATCTGGTATCACTGAAGGTTTCAATGCCTAATGACATCGCTATTACATGGACATCATTTCTGGTTGATTTGTTTTATTTTCAGAATTTTCCATTTCTGTTTTCACCGTACACTGTTAGTTACCAATACTAAATGCTGCATAATTTAATTTCAAGTTTGGATACTATGGACCTCAACATTTCTGTATGATTTTTTCCTTCTTCCAGACTGTGCAACATAATGAGTATGGAAGTGACCGCTATGCTCAGGAGTTTGGGATAAAAATCAGTGATAAACTTGCATCAGTTGAGGCCCGAATTTTGCCTGCCCCAAGGGTAAAAGAGAAAATTTATTAAATATCAACTTATTTGTGAACTGTCAAACTTTTATTGATATACATCGATTTCTTTACAGCTGAAATACAATGACACCGGTAGGGAGAAGGATGTCTTGCCCAAAATTGGTCAATGGAATATGATGAATAAGGTAATATCTCATAAGTTTTTGTTAGCATTTGACATATGTTTTCCTTTATTTGTGAGGTCCATATTCTGCATATTCTTCTTTATATGTATATTACTATATTGTAGTTAATGGTCAGTGTAGCCTAGGTTTTTGGTGTTGTCATTAAGTTTTTCATTAAGATACTCTTGGTGAGTTTACTTTGGACAAATCTTATGGATTACACAAATTTGATAATGTGATGTTTTCTTTTCATTTATTGAATGGAAGAATTCACAATTCATTACCTGAAATAAAACCAGTAATGCATGTGCAATGTGAACAGTTCTAAGCATTGTAAGTGATTGCAGTTTGGGCCTCTCACAAGTTATTCATGGCTAATTCCTCTGCTTTCTTATCAGATTTAATCATTGTGAACATCCAATGATATTTACTGATTTTGTGCATAATCTGTCACTTTAGCAGCTGCCTCTATTGATGGAAGTGTATAATATTCATATTTGTATGATAAAACTTATCATGCTAAGGCTTTCTTTTATATTTTGTTCATATGACCTCTTTGCTTGGTTTAGAAAATGGTGAATGGCGGACGAGTGAACAACTGGATATGCATCAATTTTGCAAGGAATGTTCAAGATAATGTTGCCCGTGGCTTTTGTTATGAGTTAGCGCAGATGTGCCAAATATCTGGCATGGTATGTAGTCTTCCTGTTGGTTATGTTTTACCATCTTTCTGTACATCAACTCGCTTCTCAACTCCTAGCTGATTCCACGTAATGGTTTTCTTGTTTGTGTATTGTAGGATTTCTTTTTGGAACCAGTGCTTCCACCACTAAGTGCGCATCCTGAGCAGGTGGAGAGAGCTCTGAAAGCACGCTATCATGATGCAATGCTCAGACTCCAACCTCAGGGAAAAGATCTTGATTTGTTGATTGCAATATTGCCGGACAACAATGGCTCCCTTTATGGTATCCAAGTCTTATCAAGCATGCCTTGTTTTGTTAGCAACTTCATTTGTCATTGTCAGATTTTTTATTTGTGCGAATTTAATGTCTCTCCTATGGATCCTCACATTACTTTGGATCTTGATAGAATATGCTGAGATTTTTCGTGTCAATTTGACAGGGGATCTTAAGCGAATTTGCGAGACTGATCTTGGGTTGGTCTCACAATGTTGTTTGACTAAACATGTATTCAAGATGAGCAAGCAGTACTTGGCAAATGTTGCGCTAAAGATAAATGTGAAGGTGGATATTTATTTGCTTTGTGCTATCTTCTGATAAATCTTTTATTTGCTCACTCCAAACTGATTTTTGTCTGCAGGTTGGGGGCAGGAACACGGTGCTTATGGATGCACTGACGCGAAGAATACCACTGGTCAGTGATAGACCAACAATTATATTTGGTGCTGATGTTACACATCCTCATCCTGGAGAGGACTCCAGTCCTTCCATTGCAGCGGTATGATTGAATAATTATGTGTTTTATTTTTCGTTTATTTTTCTTTTACCGTTGGATTAAAAATCATTTGGGCTTCCTTTTGTTAGGAAGCATACAAAGTAACTGAAGCTGCTAAATTAATGTGCTGTGTGTAGGTTGTTGCTTCTCAAGATTGGCCTGAGATCACCAAATATGCTGGGTTAGTTTCTGCTCAGGCACATCGTCAAGAACTGATTCAAGATCTGTTTAGAGTTTGGCAAGATCCCAAACGAGGAAGTGTCTCTGGTGGAATGATTAGGTATGGCTGATCTTACCAATATCTGCAAGTTGTCGTTTTTAATTGGCCAGTTCCTTTCAATTTCGAAACTCGAAGTTGCAGTTGGAAGAACTTAACATTATCAATGTTATCAGGGACCTTCTCATATCCTTCAAAATGGCAACTGGTCAAAAGCCTCAGAGAATTATATTTTACAGGTATCATCTTCTGGAAGTTGTACTACTTCCATGCTTTTGTGTTGCACAAGATTATTGATAGTGTTCTTTCTGCTGCAGAGATGGTGTTAGTGAGGGACAGTTTTATCAAGTGTTACTTCATGAACTGGATGCAATTAGAAAGGTTCATATATTCTTGTGTTTATTTCATTGTTTTACTCATTTCTAGTTGGCTCGGTCAGCTTAATCCATCTCTTATATACCAGGCTTGTGCCTCCCTGGAACCTAATTACCAGCCACCCGTAACTTTTGTGGTGGTGCAAAAGCGTCACCACACTAGGCTTTTCGCCAACAACCATGCAGATCAGCGCTCAGTTGACAGAAGTGGAAATATACTGCCTGGTCAGACATTATCCTGTTGTTATTTTTCAATTGTCATCTGACTTTCTGAGCTATATATATGAATTTATGACAGTTGCTAAGGAATTTATCTATCTTAACATACAGGTACTGTTGTTGATTCCAAGATCTGCCATCCAACCGAGTTTGACTTTTATCTGTGCAGCCATGCAGGCATACAGGTAAATCTTTTTTTCCTTGTTTTTTTGTCAATGTTCTGTTCTATTTTGAATGTAATAGCATCACATGCAAACATTAATGGTGATGCGTCTCTGTAGGGTACAAGTCGTCCTGCTCATTATCATGTTCTCTGGGATGAGAACAAATTCAGTGCTGATGAACTCCAGTCACTGACCAACAACCTTTGCTACACGTAATGCCCCTTGCTATCTTCATTGTTCTACCTCATCCTTCTTGTTTACATTTGTTAAATTTACAGTCTTGAATTTTTTATTTTTTGTTTGCAGTTATGCTCGGTGCACCCGTTCTGTTTCCATAGGTAAGCTTTCTCTTTAAATCTATTGATATTTAGTTCACTGATCTATTATAAATGAATGCTGCCCATGGCTGAACACCTCTTGTTCCATCTCAACAGTGCCTCCAGCCTACTACGCCCATCTGGCAGCTTTCCGTGCCCGTTTCTATATGGAGCCTGACACTTCTGATAGCGGCTCTATGTCAAGTGCTGCAGCTGGACGTGCTGCTCCCGGCGGTGCACCCCGTACAACCCGTGTGCCCGGTGGTACCATAAGGCCCCTTCCAGCTTTGAAAGATAATGTTAAGAGGGTTATGTTTTATTGTTAAAGATATCTAGTCCTATGAACTAGAGTTTATTTTCTGCTCTTTGCTGAAATAAGGGTTTGTATGACCAGAAGAGTGTTTTGTTGTTTTTGTTTCAGAGGATTCTAACTTAATCAGCATATTTTGTTGTTTAAGTGAAACCTTTATCAGAGTTTTTGTTATGCATCAAACAACCGTTTTCATTTCAATGTCAAACCAAATACATTATTAAGTGCCATATGTTTGAAATTGCACTATAATTGAACACAAATCACACACTTTGACTTAATCATATCCAGTCCTTGCATTTATCTCACTTTGCAGAGCTGAACAACCTGCAATGAAACCCAATGTGGGAATAGTTTCAAATCATCAAAGCTGCAAACAACAGGAATCATCTTCATTATGGGAAGTGAAGTATTATTGTTCTCTGAATCCTCACCTTCCGATCCTTGACTGTGAGCGTCTGCAGGTTCCTCACAAGTTACAAATAACAAGGTCAATTCCCTCTAGGCATAAACAAGCGTTCAATCATCTTTCTGAGAGTAATTAAGAATGGGCAAACTTGCCTTGTTGGTGCCCTAGTTATTACTGCTTGTGACGGCTCCGGTTGCTGTGGTGGCTTAACTCCGGCGATCGGCACCGTCTTCGCCTGCATCAAAGGTATTATTATACAATCAACTCTTAACTTCTCAAACTTGAACAATGTTTCCATGGTCCCATTGCTTACCAAGTTTCTGAATTGAAGGTTGTACAACAACTGCAGGTATCTCTGCTTTGCTTGCTTCTGTTCCTTGTTCAGTTGCCTCCAGAAGCTGTATATTGATCCCATGTTCAGCACCTTTGTCGCGTATATCTTCCATGTATAGCTGCATCGGAGCAGTGTTATATGATACAATATTTACTTCATTAGCCGATCTGAAATTGCTAGCTGTAATACCATTCGTAAATACGTTGGAGGCCAGCAGATGATATCTTGTTCCAGTAGTTGGTGTCTTTCTTGCACTTCTCGAAGAAATCGGCAATCTTATTACTAGATTCATCTCCATTTAGTGGATTGACATGGAATCCAGACACACCGTCGACAACTATCTCTGCTGGCCCTCCTTGATTTGTTGCAAAAGTCGGTAAGCCACAGTTCATTGCCTCGATCACGGTCAACCCAAATGCCTCATATAAAGCAGGCTGCAATACTTCTACATCAGTTAACATAACAATGCTTTTGTATGAACATATAAGTCTAAAATCTCTCATTTGACAAACCTGCACAAAGGCTCCTTTGGTATCAGCAATGCATCGGTAGAGCTCACCATTGCGAAGCCGATCATTTTGTGCGGCTATCCATCTAAATTGGCCTCTCAGTTGGTACTTCTCTATCAGAGAGTGCATCTTTTTTATCTCACTTATTTCCTCCCTGTCCTTAGACTTGGCTTGATCCAGAAATCCTGCAACCACAACCAAGTTCACGACATCCCTCAGTCTCTTGTTCTTGCCGTACCACTCCACCAGTCCAGTTATGTTCTTCACCGTGTCGAGCCTTGCCATTGAGAAAATTATCGGCTTCTTCCTATCTTGAATGAATCCTCTGCATTGTTCATTCATGTCAGACATATTCATATACTACCTATGTATCAAAATGTAGTTCATATTCTCTATTCTTACATATGTTCATCGTTGTCTGTTTGGCTATATAGAAGCTCTTCAATGGCAGGATGAAATTTAGTAAGCCTCTTCTCCGTTTGAGTGTAAGGAAAGTAGACTGATTGATCAGCTCCTGGTGATGCAATGTTGAACTTCGGATCAAAAACATTGATACCGGAGACGAATCGACACAATCCGGGTAGCGTAAATACGTAGTGACTCTCGTACTGTCCTGGCCTATCTTTACTGCAAGTTTCACAACATGTAATCAGTAATGCTCACACACTGATTAATTAGTTTGTTTGTAAGATTAAATTGAACCATCTAATGTTGTCGTCAGTAATTTCTGAATGTCTCACCTTCCAGCAATTTCTTGATATGTACTTGTGATAATGAAATCTGCGGTGTTCATTGCGATCATATCGGCCGTGAATTGGCATGAAAAATGGTACTTTGGTTCCAATTCCTTCCATTTAGCATCTGAATCTTCATATTTCGTCTTCTCAAGAGCATGAGCAATAGTTCCCTTGTTCACCAACATCATTCAGAAATACGAAAATCAGACAAAAATATCGGTACTGTCATCAATACAACTTTGTTCAAGACTTGCAATTAAAATCATTTGTACCAGAGTGATTTCTAGTTTGCTAGCCACAAGAGAAGCCACCAGGTTTCCATCAGAATAATTGCCGATGATTAAGTCGGGTTTTCCCTCCATATGATCAATGATTTTTGCTGCAGCATCTTGAGCATATTTCTCGAGGTATGGATATATATCGAATCGCGACACCCATTGCTGGAGAACGCCGTATTCTGTCTCAAATGGAACTCGAAGGATATGTGAATGCTTTGTGTTGAATACTGGCTCAAGTTCTTGGTTGCATTTTGTTCCTTTTGCTTCAGGTATCAACCTTGTCACCTTCAAACATTTTTCACATTAAATGCTTGTCTCGCATCAATAAATTTAATAAATCGGTCATTACTTCGAGCCCTGAACTTACTACTAGAATTTGCGGCTTTATTGATAACCCTTGTTGCTTGATTCTCAGCAGTAATTCCTCCTCAAATGCTCTTACTTGATCAAGGATGTAAACAACCTGTTGAAGTGTAACATAGAGTTGAACTCAACATGTTCAAACTAATGCTAGAAATTTGATTGTCGTGATCCGAAATTATATTATTCAGTCATATGCAATACCTGACCACCTGTGTCGGGCAAGCCTAGAACATCGGCTTGTCCAAAGTAGCCATGAGGAGAGAAGATAACAATGTTGAAGATACACGGAACTTTGCTGAAAAATTTATCCATGTTTATCGGATCTGGTGCTTGAAGAACTTCCGATAAACAGCTGAGAGTTTCCTTAACTCGTCCTGCCGTATCGCCCCATCCTTTCACTAACCCCCATTCCTCGAACCTATAACATGAAAAAACAGAAATCAGTAAATTTATGCAAAAAATGGATTGATAAGAATCAATCACCTTTGTTCAAACTTCTGAAACGGCGTATTTTTCGGCAGCTCTGAAAGGAAAACTTCGGCCAAAAGAAGTGCCATTTGAAGCTTGTTGACAGTATTGACATTATCATTAATCAGAAGTTTCTGCAGATTATAACAAACAGTTTATATTTTTTATTCTTATTTTCATACTTAGTTTTGATTTTTATCTGAATGTTTCTTACTTGGCCTCTGTAGTTCAATGCAAGCAAATAATCGAGCAATGGCTTCGAGTTCTCCGAATCTTCATGAAGTTTTGAAGACAAGAATTTCGATATAAATTGCAGTCCATTTCCAATTGATGAAGGCAAGGTGAGGTGTGGTGTCAATGCATCAAATGCTCCGAAATCAATTTCTAATGCATTTTCATCCTTCGCCCTTCGAATTCCAAACAAACAAAACAAATCAAACTCTATGCATATAACTTAATTTTCCAAACGATTTTTACGTAAAACATACCATTTATCATCAAATATGCTTTCTTTGAACTTCAAGTACTCAGTGGAGGTGATTCCCTCGGCGTCGAGATCGACTGAATTAACCTTGACGAACTCCCATATGCCGGGGTTAGGCCTTACTGCGAATGCAACAAAAGGCGGGATCACCGCCGCTTCCTAATAATTTTTTAAAATGCTCACATATGTTAGCATACAACTATATAAAATAACGATGTAACAAATAAACTAGTCCAATTTAATGCGAAGAATTTATCGCATACCTGAGTAGAACATATTATGTAGCCAAGAAACCCCTCCATGAGTCTCTCCTTCTCAATTTTGTCATCCAAAGACTTCTCCAATTCATCCATCAATTGTTTATTTTTCATCAATCTCTTCCCTTTAGACACATAACTATAAACAAAAATTGAAAACAAAAAATATTAGACACTGTTTCAAATACTAATTCAAGTGAAGATAAATGATCACCTTGCAAAACATCTCTTCATTTGATATCTACTCTGCTTCAATGCTTCAGGCATCGAATCAGCAATGCTGTCTGATCTCTTGAAGCTCATTGAAGAAGATGCCATGTTTTAAAACTAATCTGTAATTTGGTTGTGTTTTGGGGAGAAGAAGAAGAGGATATTTATAGTGTTTAAATTCATCGATGTTTTTCTTCGTATTCTTTGATTGAAATGAGAGGATTGCTTTGGTTTTGGGAATGGACCCAGTTGGAGAAATGGAAGGCAAGTAAGGCATTCATCACAGAGAAGAGATCCTTTAATTGTTTGCTTTAATGATTGAGTTCAAATTCTTAGATGAAATTTTAAAATTTTTTTTTATGGATATTATGTTGAGTTAAAGAGTGATGGAATTGTTAACATTTGTGCTTTCTTTTGTATTGATTTTGGCATGTGTGTTTCTTTGGATTTCCATTTGTTTTCTTTTCTTTGCTTATTGGAAAGGTTAGCTTTTTTTGACTGTTGTATCTGAGGAACTTTATTTGGCGCCAAAGTTTAAAAGTGGAAAAGATTAGGGAGTTTGCATTTATAACCCTTTAAAAGAGGTTATTGCGAATATACCCCTATATATTTTATGAGAAAATTCCTAAAAACTCCGTGTATATATTTTCATTTTTCATTTTGATTATATAGTTGATTTCTCTATTCTAATTATATTTTAATTCTTATATTTTAAAATTTTTTTTTATCTCTCATTGTGCTCATAACATTTTAATAGAATACCGAAAATATCTTTGACACCAGCGATGGCAAGGGAGCAAAGTGACATTGAGAATGTGTTAGTGTAAATGTGAAGTTGGTGGCTCAAGTGAGATGGTGTAGGTGAGATGTTACAAATGAGGGGCAAAAGTAAGAATAATTTTATAATTTTAATTTAAATTAAATTTAAAAATAAAAAAAATTGAAAATCATGATGTTTTGGGAATATAATAAATTTGAAGAATTTTTTAAAGAATTGAAAAGATTGGAAAGATCTACTGCTACTTTCTTCTGTAAGTATTTATATGTTGATGCAAAGGTGATAAAATTGAAACAATGGTTGAAACTTAAATGGAAATTATGAAAAAGACGAAGTTTTTGGTTTTTTAATTTTTTATCTCTCGTCAATTGTCATATAATTTGATAATTTATATATGATCAATTAATGTAAATTATGAATAAATTAAAATAGTTAACTTCTACAAAAATAGATTTTAGAGGAAATAAATTTTATTGAAACTTAGTTTTAAAGAATGATGTTATAATTATTTATTATTTCATAAATATTTTAACTTAGTTTTAAAATAATCATGTCTACTAAAAATAATTATTCAAAATTTTACTTCTATTTTATTTTATTCTTTTTTTATTGTTAAATGAGTATTGTCCTTTAGTATTTACAAAAATATATATATATATATTTAATTTATTAAAATATACATGCAAACATAACTAATTTTTCAGGGATATATATGTAAATTTCCTTAAAAAAAAGCAAATAATCAGGCTAGTATTATTTTTTAAAACATACATGCAAATATAATTTTTATGACGGTTTACATATAATTAATAGTTTTTACAGGGGTATAAATGTAAATTTATTATTATTATTATTATTATTATTATTATTATTATTATTATTATTATTATTGCAATTAAGTGTGACTTATTAATTATATATTTTTTAAATTTTATTTTATAAAAAAATTGATGATGTCCTAACACATTTATCTCGTACCAATGTTTTGTGTGATTTGTTTAATTAAAAAAAAATATGGATTCTACCTTTTAAAATAAAATATACTTACAAATCTAAATTCAACATAATATATATTTAGGTTCTCACACAACTAGGAGTTTAATGATGATCACCACAAAATGCACAAGAGGTTGAGGGTTCAAAACTTTACTCTTGTACTTTATTCATGCACTATGCACTGTACATTACGGTTTAGTGCTATTCTGAACCTATATATATAGCTTTGTCGTTTGGAAAGATTTCATTCTAATATAAACTTAACTTTTTCATAAAAATAACTAACATTTAGTTGAAGGGGTAAAAATTTAAAAACAAAATACAAGAATTAAATGAGTATGCATATATAAGAAATAATGAATGTTAATAAATAAACAAATATATATAATGAGAACGTGGAAAATCCAAAATCAAGAAAAATCACAAACATAAGAAGATGATTTCATTGCATTGAAAATTGAGTATGATGGTAGAGGGCTAAGTTTATCAAAATCATTTAATCATGATAAAATTTCAAAATATTTTTAAATAGACTCTAAGTCCATTACAAATTAGGTAGACTTAAATTTACTTTGAGCCATACAACCTAACTCTAGGGGCCCGTTTGGTAGTTTGCAAGGAAAGTAATTACATGTAAAGCTTTTGCAGGGAAAGATTTTGCATGTAATTACTTTCCTGGCAAATTAACATTACAATGTTTGGTGTATGCAATGAAAATTGTAATTAAATTGCATGCAAACTTAATTCCCCCATTTGGTATGAATGCATCTACTATGTAAAGTTATGTTTATTCTCAATATTACCCTTAGTTATTTTATTTATAAAAAGTGGACTTTTAATAAACTCTAATGACATACTAACTTAATCCATATAATAATTAACCTTTTCATCGTAAAGTATTATAAGAATATTTTTAAATATGGTTTATATATTTTTTTTAATATACTAAAAAGATTATATGGCTTTAAACCACCATGCATTTGTCAAATTTTGTCCATTATACAATTTTGTTTATTTTAATATTGTTATGATTGATATTAACCAACAATGTGTTAGGGTTTTTATTTTTTATTTTTTAAAAAAGAAAAAATAATGAAGAATTTTTATTTGATAAGAGGGTGATATAGTAATTTAACAATTATAAAACTTTCCCACCCAACGATGTAATCACTTTCACACCACCCCCCATGTGAATCACTTTACATGGTCAAAGGGAAAGTGATTGCAAGGAGACCAAGTATTTTTAAGAAACCAAACGAGTGAAAATGATTCACTCCCGTTACTTTACAGGGAAAGTTATTACTTTCACTCATACCAAACGGGCCCTAGAGGTATAGTCTGAATAGGTCTATATCATTATAGATGCCTCAAAATATTTCTTATAATTCAAAAAATCACACTACACCAATTTTACTTTATAGAAGCATATATGGAGAGGGGTTTTTAAAAAACCGCCTCGATTATTGTGTAAAACTTTTTTTTCTAATGGCCTATGGAACCGGTTTAACAAAACCCCCTCGATTAAAAATAAAAAATAAAAAATAAATCACTCACTCACTGTTCTGGCCACTGGAGCGATATCCTACCCATGTCGTGCTACTCCTCCATCCTCCGCTTCACCGCCTCCTCCTAGGAAGAGGCCCGTGAATCCATGATCCTTTCCACTTCGACATCGATGTCACCAAGATTTGTGGCGTTGGCCCTGGCATGCCCTTCGCCATCGCCCTCCTCCCTCGCCTTCCTCTTGGACCCAAGATCGGCCTTGTGAAGTGCGCCGTCTGTGGCACAGCCATCCAAGAATGGGAGCGCGGGAAGAAGTTGTACAATGAGATGGTGAGGAGATCGAAGGAGGCCACTGGTGATGGGGAGATCAAGGCCGTGCTGTGGTACCAGGGTGAGAGAGATTCCTCGTCATAGCATGCCGAGCACTCGTAGAAGCTTAATTTAGAGCGATTCATTAGAGATGTTAGTGATAATCTCTAGCTTCACTCTCTGCCATTCATCCAGGTTTCCTCTGTTTTATTCTTCTTGATTCCTGCTCTCAATTTGATCTTGTTCTCAAAAATTAAAGAAAAAGGATTTGATTTCCTGCTTATGATGCTATTACATTCAATGTTTTATGGTGATTTGTACCCCCAAAATTTGAAATTATTGGTGCATATTTATGTGAAATTTTACTATGAATCACTTATCCTATGCATCTCTGCCCCAAGAAAATTTTGTTTGATGTATTTGTGAGCTTGTACTGAAATTTTATTAGAAAAGAACCAATTCATTTATAAGTAGGACATGTTTGTATGTATATAGTTATATTATCACAATGTAGGTCAGGTACAATTGTGTAATTTCGTCAGTTATCCTGTTTACTGAAATAGATAGGATGGTTAGGTGCAAGAGTTGGTTGCATGTAACTGGCATTAAGAACAGAACTTATTGTTGTGCAATTTTCAGCTATCAGCATCTTCTGGTTGGCATGTCTTTAGTAGACATTATGATCTTCATCAATGGCATTAAATCATGTCAATATTTTTGTAGTTTTTTATTTTTACTTTTACTTGTGAAGGTATGAAGAGTGTACAGGATTAGTAGATAGCAAGAAGGACGATATATGTGGTCGTCTAGTATGCTCGGAATTCAATAATAAAACTGGTAATATTTTTTGGTTGCTAATGCTTATAGAGGGCTTCTAAAGGCCACACATGATGTGAGAATTTTGAAGCCTGTGTTCACAAGTGCAGAAGATGGAGCACTTTTCTTGACAAATGGTTTAGTCATTGATTAAAATTAAGGTGTTATCTACTTCACTGATAGTAGCCTAAAATACCAAAGAAGGTACCATATAAAAACAATACATTAATTTTGTCATTTAATAACAACACTAGTAAGATATGTAGAGACTGAAATATATATAGTATGATGATGTACCACTCAGGCAGTATATGGAGGCGATAATTTTAGAGCTTGGCCATATAGATGTTGATGGTGTCAACCAAGTTAAGGGACATGCTGCATGTTTGATAGATACGGGGGATGAACTTCTTATCACAGAGCTGATGTTCAATGGTGCATCTGCTGATCAATGCTCTTATTCTTGATGATTTTTATGTGCAACATGCAAATTTTTGGGTGGAAACATAATGCATGATTGTTATGATTAGGCACTTTTAATGATCTTGATCATCATCATGCTGGTGTTGTAGCAAGTTGTTTCATTCCTACTGATAAATCCAATGAACAAATACATTTAAGAACTGAGCTCACAAAACCTATACAACAACTTCGGACAGCGCAAGAGGAATTGTAGAGGTTTGTTTGGTGTCTCTCAGTTTGAATGGGAAACAATTGGAGATAACTGCATTGAGAAGGCTTGCCTTCTATGTGCAGATTCAATAGAATACTACTTGATGACACTTACCCATATTTAATGTTGAGTTTATTACATGTTTACTAAGATTGTCATCTGTCGTTGCTATATTTAAAATCAGTCATATCACAATTTTTTTTCTTCTCATAGTGTTATTTATACAATAACTAGTCTATAATACCGATCTTTTGGCATTGCAGATGGTTTGTTAGTCGCACACTAACTAGTGGTCTTATGCAAATGGTGTCTTCTGTTATAGTTTTATGATCCCTTCTTATCAGACTTTCTATGATGCTTTTAAGTTTTTTTTTATATTATTATTATTATTATTATTATTATTATTATTATTATTATTATTATTATTATTATTATTACTTGTTAGCTTTGACTTTTCTAGAAGAATTTTTTTTATTTGAACACTTCTCAAATATTTAACCTTGCTTCATTTAAAGGGTTCAATATTTGCAGAGGCAATTGAAATGACTGACATTGTTGAGGGGAGCATCATACACCATGCAAGACGGCTGGATGAATTTCTTAACCAGGCAAAAGGCCTAGTTTAACCATGAACTTTCGTTGTGCCTACATGTAAATTACTACCAACAACAACTTCTCATGAGCCAACCTTGCAAATGCATAAGTTTTATTTAAATTATTATTTATATTTTAATCTTATTTATCTTTTGTAAATGAAATATGTTTTATTGGGTAGGAACTCGCTAAAATTAATAAAATAAATGCAAAAATAAAAAAAAATAAAACAATGTACATGTGCTTGAAAATTTTTTGCACGAATTAGGTAAGTTATTTTCTTTTAGAATTGCTGTTAGAATGAAATTGTTGAGGTTTTTATTTTTTTATAGGAATCTGAAGTAGGAAAAGATTTATGTGCTTGTGACTTGTGACTTTTGTTTATATTGATTTATAGGTTCAAAGTTTACCCAGAGTCGGAAACTGGAAACACGATAAGACTACCTACTTCTTGTCCATCTAAGGTATATTTCGCTGCCTTCTAATATCTCGTGTAAGTTTTAACCTTTTTGGTGATGCATGAGGAAGTTTTTGCATGTAAGATCTTCATTAAAGGTGCCATGTTTTTTTTTTACTTTCGAGTGATTTATTATCAATCATTTCTTTATTTCTGATAAGAGGCAGGTAAGGAAGTCATTTTTCTTGTGGGGATGACAAATTGCCCAACAACATAGTAAATGTTCTACAAATATTTTTTCTCCATCAATGTCCTCGTTTGTTCGAGGACGAGAATCTAATGGTTGTTCTAATAATGAGTAGATTGCCCCCAGGATGCTTAACTAAATAAAATTTTAGTTGTTTAATGCCTCTGTTTGCAATAGCTTGTAAAATGTTTTGGATCACTTCATGGTTTTTTGTTAGCCAAAGTTTATCTTATTATAATTCTTGTCCACACTGCACTCATGGTGTCCATTTTGAATTTCTTAATTAGCTTCTCCTATATGGGTAAAAAAATTGAAGTTAATGAATCCTCAAGGCTTGTGCTTTATTGCTATTAAATTTATCAAAACAGAGTTTATGCTCCGGTTTGCATTCTATAAAAGTGACATTTGTTGTTTGTCTTGATGCATTTTTGTCTCAGATGACAACATAGTTATGGGTATTCTTACAGCAAAATGGTCTGCAGACTTAAAGGATATTCACTATGACCTTGATCGCATGTTAATTGCTAATCATGTAAGGTAGGCTTAGTACCTACACCCTTCAATTATTTTTAATTGGAGCTTATTTCAGGTATTAAACTCCTTTAGATACTTGACCTCTCTTAGTGAGGTCAGGCGGCATGTTGCTCTCAAGATTTTGATGCTTTAGTTCTTGTTGATGATGATTTGATTTGCATATTATGTTGCTCTATTGGCTCTTAATTTTTATCTGTTCAGGTGGACCAATGAATTGAAATTAGAAGTCAACATTCCCAATGACGTGATAAAAAAGTTTGAACAATTTTGGTCTACCTTCAATGATGCTCCTTTGAAGGATATGACTGGACTTGTTTTAGAATTCATACGGTAGTGTCATAGTATTGACATTTTCTTGAACTTTCAAGTTGAAGTGAAGTTTGTGAAGTATTGTGATAGTTTATAGGCTTTAATTTGACCACCTGTTCTTATCAGACTTATTTAAGTTCATTGCAGGAAGAAATGCCATACTTAAAGGAATTTGTCCTCAGGTTTCCAGCTTTTTTACAGTGAAGGTTGTTGGTACTATATTTTTGCTCTTTTGTTCATAAAAAATGCATTATTTTTATTATTGCAGGCATAAGGTTTCAACAACTAAGAATTTGTATATAGTGTCTTTTATTGAAAATTTCTCCCTTGCACTTATTTATTTATTTATTTTTGTGAATGTCTTCATTCCTTCCACTTGTAATGTGTACAATGTGTTCAATGATTGAAAATTTTCATTTTCAATTGCCATAACGCTGATTGGTGGTGTGCAACATGCTGATGCTTTTGGGATGAAGGTTTGTGGAGAATCACACCTTCTTGTTGGTGATCCAGGTACTTCTAATAGTTGGAGGTTTTCCACCAAGTCAATTACTTTGTCCTATATATCTTGGTCCAAGTATGTGTTAAAGTCATAAATTACACATTGATTGGATGGGTCAATCATGTTCTTTACAAATAAGCTCAATCTTTGGTACTAGCACACAACATGCCATTATAACTAATGCTCGGTAAGTCAATAATTATCCCAGTGAAAGAGTTGATGGTAAGTGATGCATTTGTTTCATTTGCACTGTTTCTTCATGACACTGGGATTGTTTGTAGTGATGAAGCAATGCATTAGCACAGTATGTTGACTGTTTTCTTCTTGAAATAAAGTTTTAGCATTGTAATTGATATGTCCTTTAATCATATAAACTCTTATTTTTTTCACATGTGGTTTTGATACAGAATTTGAAGGGTAGAGTGGTTCTACTGGATTTTTGTACGTACTGTTGTATTAACTGTATGCCAAACCTGGAATTCTTAGAAAAGAAATACAATGATAAGCCGGTACTGAATGCTTTTTTAAATCTGTAGTCAAGTAATTGTGAGATTGAGCTTATGATTTCTTTCTTTGACTTGTTTGCAGTTGGTTTTTGGGATTTTCTTGTTTGGTTAATGCTATATTTTCTGCTGTCCTTTTATCACAGCCTTAGAGACACATAAGTTTTAGTTTTCTGCATTAACTTATACTGATGGATATTGACATAATATTCATAGAAAATTTGGACTTATAAGACTTATTTGACATAATAAATTTAAAAAATGCAGAGGTACTTGTCTTAGTTGGTCTTGTTATGTGAGAGCATATGTTTCATCATAATGTAGCAGGAAAAGCTGAAATTTATGATCATGGTCACATATTTACTGAAAAATCTTTTAAATGATTTCAGAAGAAATTGTGGAAAATACTTTGATCTATATATTATTAAATTTTCTATTGAAAGCTGAGAAGTCTCATATCCTTCTAGATGGTATAACATAGCTTTTAGTGAGAATGTCTTACTCTTTGAGCACAGAAGAATATGCAGTCAACTATATGTCCCCGACTGTTTTTCTGATAAATATAGCCCTCAATATAAAAAAATAGTGCCATAAATTGAATTATTTTAGCTCTTCTTCTTTCCCCTATGTATTTATGTATATTGTTTCGATCATCATATTGATGTTTTTAATAATCATATGAATATGGTTTGGTTGTGAGATGCTTGTGTATTGGCTAATTCTAATAAACATGAGATTTTGGTGAGCGGTTGCGCCATGTTATTGTCTCATTCAGATGTAATCAATGATTTGTAAAGAACTTTGTTTACAAATACCTTGCCTTTATGCTCAGTTTTCAGTATTATGATAATTTTATAATTTAACATTTAATAGTTTTTAATTTTATTTTAATTACAATTATAGCTCTATATTTGATAATGTTTGTTTACTTATGTAGGAGAATTCATGGTTAAAGATCGAGAGGGTTGAAGACGAAGAGGATACATGAAGCTTTTTACTTTGTGTAATTAAGCCAAAAAATATTTTGTAATAATAGTAGACAAATAGTGTAAAACTCTTTACATTTTATTATTAATCAAAATACATTGTACTTAAGCTCATTACTCATCAATAAAAATCAAAGAAATTGAATTTAGGAAATAAATTAAAATTTAATTCAATTCAATTAATGAACAAATTTAGTGGTGGTTATAACCGCCTCTAAAAGTATTAACATGTGAGAAATTATTAGCTATGGAGGCGGTTATAACCGCCTCTAAAACTATTGAAGAGTGATAAAAATTATTAGTTATAGAGGCGGTTATAACCACCTCTAAAATATTGAGGAGTAATGAAAACTTAGTAGCTATAGAGGCGGTTATAACCGCCTCTAAAACTATTGAGGAATATTGAAAACTTAGTAGCTATAGAAGCGGTTATAACCGCTTCTAAAACTATTGAGGGCAATGTAAACTTAATAGTTATAGAGGTGGTTATAACCGCCTCTATAGGTCTTGAAAACCGCCTCAAAAGCACTTTTTTGGTGTAGTGTCACATAGGTCGCACAGTGAGTTTTTTTTATTTTTATTTATTTTTTATGTTAAATCAAATAAAATTCTAGTCATAAAATCTAACAATATATACATTAAGAAAAAAAATCTCCCTGAAATATATTTTTTGCAAGATCCTAACCAATAATGTTACATATCTTTTAGGGTAAATTACATAAATGGTCACTAAGCCATTCGCAAGTTCCTATTTTGGTTACTTAACTTATGAATTCTTTTCAATCAGGTCACCATTACCTACGATGTTACGACAGAGTGATGTGGCTCGCCACATCGATCATAGGCCTCTTATCATGTTAGCTCCCCCAAACCACGTAGCTAAAAAAAAACCCTTATTCTCCTTTTTTTTCTTTTTTGCCCCTCCTTTCCACCAAATCCCTAAAGCTTGAACTTTTTCCCTTAACTCCATGGGGAACACCCTAACTAACATGGTGTCGAGCAGGAGAGTAAGCAATCACCGAAATGAGGAGGTAGAGGTAGGTCCCATTTCCTCTAATTCTTCCTTTTTCCTTTCCCCTCCATGTTCCTTTGTTCTATGCCATAAATAAGCTAGGAAAAAAAATGTGATTTGAATGTGATTATGTTTTGAAGCAAATTGATGCTAAATGTGAAAACTTTAATCATCTGTAGAATAAGTTCTGAATTCCAGTAGATTGACTATGTTCTTCTACAGCTAAAGATCTCAGTCTTGAGGAAGCAAAGGTTCTTGTAATCAATTGCATAGACTTTTTATTCAATCTTTACAAGAACAATAGCAAAAGCTTATATTCAATTGACAATCATGCACAACAAAAGATTATAATGATGGAACTTGATGGATTTCACAATTGGAATAATCCCTATGAAAAGCCAGGATCTTCTTCTTGATTGAAAATTATTTGGGAATTGAACAACATAAATTTAGCGGAAGCGTACTTGCACTTGAACTCATTGATAATGATGAAAATGATTGGGCTTTGAGGGGAGATGGGAACCATAATTTAGAGGAAACCTTAATTCTGAATCTCAGATCGTTGCGTACTTAGTTAGAGACTACACCCTATTTATAACAAATCTTTATGGGGCTAATTACAAGTCTGCCTATAAAAAACTTGACGATTTTACCCCCAGGATTTCTACATACCATATTATTATTATTATTATTATTATTATTATTATTATTATTATTATTATTATTATTATGTAAATTCACACACATCTACTTTAGATAATTATAACCCTATCCAAACTTTAATTAGATCATCACAATTAGGCCCACTTAAAATTAAATATGATAAGATATGCACAATCATAAATATTATTTGTGCACGTCTACACAACTTGTGTGCATATATCCTAGATCCCTACGTGATGTGTGGTCCAAAACCTAACATATAAAACAAATTATATACAATGTTCAAATGTTGATGTGTCTCATCTTTTAACTAAACTACCAAGTAACTTTACCTAAGTTAGGCTTTAATACTTGGGTTTCCCTCAGCATCAATTCAATACTTTAGAAAAGTTTTGTTTCAACATCTTCAACAATTGGTTGATCACAGATGAAGAATCACCAAGTTGATTGTTCCTTACTCTCTAGCAGGAGCCCATGATTCCGGAATAAGAAACCCTAAAATTCCAATGTTAATTTGGTGCTTTGAATTATCTAGAATATTCTAGATAGCTTGAATACAAAGGATTCCATTGTTGGCCTTCAGATTTCTTTTAATTACCAAGCACCATTGTTACCCTTCAGATTAATCTTGGTGATCAAGAATAAATCTTAGCCATTGATTATTTTTTTTTGGAGCAAGCTTATAGAGGCTCCATAAAGTAGCACCCACCATTAGGTTATGGGAGATCACACAGATCACAAGTATCACAATCCTTTTGAGTGCTTAGGCACATGTTTAATTCACCGTTCTTTTAGGATAAAAGAGTGCAATTTGGTGTATTCAGATTGGAGTTGTGAGGCTATTTTTCAAGTGCATATGTGTAATTCTCCTTTTGTTTATTAATAGTAAAATTTTCTACTCGCTTTCGTCCGTGGATGTAGGCTATACGGCGAATCACGTTACATCTCTGTGTTATTTCTTTGTGTTTTATTTATGGTTGGTCTTGTTGATTTGTTTGTGTACTCGCGGTTGAATTTGATTGTTATTTTCACATTAAAATCCTTACATAAAAGCCTTGACAGGAATAGAGAAAAGGTGCGACCACTAGTGAGGGAATGAAAGGAAAAAGAAGAAGGGTTCTTTTAGTTGTGTGGTATGAGAGAAGCTAATGTGGTAAGTTGCCTACGATATGGCAAGCCACATTACTCTGTTGTTAACTTTGTAACCAACGATAACTAGATTGAAAAGAATTCATAAGTTAAGTAAATCAAAATAGAAAGTCATAAGTAGTTTAATGACCTTACGTTCCATTTATCCCATCTTTAATTGTTTAATTAAAGTAACCTTTCACCAGTGAAAATAACCCTTTAATATTTCTTTCTTTTTCTTCAATTTTTTTGAATAAATTCTAGTTTGAAATTTAATTTATAAACAAAAACTCAATACTGACATATTCTTTTTATATTTTACTTTTTATATTTTCTTTTTTGAGGCGCTTCTCTGTTATTTTTGTCAAGTTGCTGAGAAAGACCCCATGCCACTCCATAATTATGCATGTTTGGCGTTTTTTTTTAATATTCATTTGAGTTAAGTTGACGTGACATATATTATTTATATTTAAATTATGAAAAAAAAATCATATTGAACTACTTGTGTGTTAAAATTTGATCACTCAAGTATCTATGTTTTAATAGTTCAATGTTGTATTTTTGAATGTTTAAGTTGTTGCGATGTGTGATATATGATATTATATTAGGCAATGGCACATACAGTTATATATATATAAAATTTTATTAATCTAATATTATTATTAATTTTTATATTAGTCAAATTAAATATGATAATATTGTCAGAAGAATGAGTTGGATACATTATACGTAGCAATTTAAATTTTCCATTCTTTTGTTTTGTTTTAACCTTATCTCAACTTAAAACACTCATGAAAGAGATAGAAAGAAGCTTGTATTCATCTTCCTCAATCTTTAAACAACTCTAATATATATATATATATATATATATATATATATATATATATATATATATATATATATAGTATACGATATGACAAAAGATAAAACAACTCCTTAATTTTATTATTCTATATATATATATAAGAGAGAGAGAGAGAGAGAATTCTAATGTTAAAAACTTCGAGTTTAGAATAATAAAATTAAGAAGTTGTTTTATCTTTTGTCATATATATATATATATATATATATATATATATATATTTTTTGAAAAAGAGAAATGGAACTACTCCAATTATTTTTTAATTTCATGAAAAATCTTTTAGATTTTTTATACACTTAAAAGTCTTTATATAAAAAAATTATATGAAATTATCAAATTACTTATAACTTTGCTTATAAGTAGGCTAGAGAAGTGAAACTCATAGACACCTCTATAATTGAGTACAAAGAGGACAAACCCACCTCCTCCGTTCACTAGGGGGAGGTAGGGGCACTTTTAGTATTATAAAATTATTAAAATGGTTACTATTAAGAAAAAAAAATTAAGAAATGAAAAAAATGATTAGAAAATTTGTAAACTTCCAAAATTTAATAAGTTAAATTTTTTATAATATATATATATATATATATATATATATATATATATATATATATATATATATATATATATATATATATATATCTTAATTATAAAATTTTGACAATCTAAACATCTTAGTTGTTTCTAACACTTAATTTTTTCTTAATTAATTAATAAATACAAATGAATACAACATCTAATAATTAACCAAATAAGACACACTCAATAATAAATAAATAAATAAGAAAGAAAAAAAAAATTCAATTGATCTTCAGATTCACAAAGCTAAAGGAAATGGGCATTAATTAATTGTGTCTCAATGCCATGTTATTTGTTGGAAGGATGGCCTTTAAAAAAAACCCATAGGATTCCCACTTCATGGAACAAGTGTTTGCAAGCACATACTTAGTATTATTTATTTCATACAATCTCAGAATCACACATACTACCAAAACCCCACAGACAATGCTAAAAACAAACTCCACGTTTTCTCTCTCCATAAAAACAATATTTATAATCAGTCACTTTCTTTAGGTTATATATATATATAAATATATACATATATGGTTGTTTGGTTTAGTGGAATATCATCCCTTTGTCCCACAGAGATTCATGTTCTCAACTAATTAGCATTAGTTTAACATGTTTCAGATAATGACTCATTTAAAAAAAATAAAATAAAATAAAAGTAAAAAATGTCGGAAAGTTAGCTAAAATATTAATAATATAAGGTCTCGGCAGAACGTCACAAAACATATATATTATGTAGACTTCTAATTTCATTTGACTACATCTAAGAATTAATAATAGAAAATTTATTGATGTAGTTGGCACTTGGAGTCACCTTTGTAATTTTGTAAGATTGCTAATTAATCATCGTTTGTGGTTATAGTCCTATCATTTCAATCCATAATATATATGTTATCTTTTTTGTATGGTACAAATTTAAAAATTTTAAAGTATATATTTTCTTCAAAATTTAAATTAATGATGCACAACAAAAACATCATCAAAGAATAAGAAAATCTAGAAAATCACCAAAAAAAGCATTGCCATCCTCTCTCTCTCTCTCTCTCTCTCTCTCTCTCTATATATATATATATATATATATTGAAGAAGGAAAAAAAAACTATATTATATGAATAATTTTTGTTTTGAATAACACTTAAAACGAAGGGAATTAACTTCATGCAATAACTAATAAGATAGGTGATATAAAGAATAATGAAAGCCTAAAACAATGGTGCATGTTGCAAGATTCTATGAAAGTGAGAAGAAACAAAACCAGTAGGGCAGGGTGAGAAGCAAACAAAGAGATGAATTCAAAAGAGTATTGAGTCATATGAGTATGTGTACTCACACCCTCAATCTCTCTCTTTCTCTCTCACCACTGACTTGTGGTTAGCCACCTCCCTCAGTCAACCTGTTCAAACTGCTAGATTTGACATACCAGTGAACCATTTTGGTCAGCCTTAAAAGTTTCTGACCTTTTTGGCTTCTCAGTCCCACATCACAGTAGAGATAGAAAGAGAGAGACACAGAGTTTAGACTTTATTTACTTGATTACTTCTCTAGATATAGAAAACAACCTTTCTTTTTTACTATCAATAGTATATATACTTTCTTACCATCATTATATATAAACAATTAAACTTTAATGAAGTACAACAATATATATTTATATATAAAGAAGAAGCCAACAAATTCAATTGATAAAACTCTTTCTTAACCATTAATGAAGTACAACAACAAAGATAGAGAAACAGTAACAACAACACAAGAAGAAGAAGAGGAAGAAGAAGAGAAGAAGAAGAAGGGAAAAGAACAACTAGGAAATATTAATTAGTTTCCATTTCATTCATTTTTTCTGCATGACTTTGATTATCTTGATCTCTTTCTCTCTCAATGCAAGCCTCCACCTGCAAAAGATCTAGAAGAAGAAGCAGACTTGATATCTGAATCCATGGAGATTGATCCCATGTCTATCCCTCCTCCTCCACCTCCACCTCCTGCTGCCATGCCTCTCACCATGCTTCCAACTCCCAAGAAGTCTCTTGTCATTGTATCCCTTCCACTGTTGAACCTTCCAAACATGGCAGCACCTTCATTCGTCAGTGAATTCATCAAGTCCTGCAAGTGCCTCTCATTCTCATTATGGCTCTGATCATGAGTGTTCTCATTGATGAAGCTTGTTCTTGCCTTTACACCACTTGAGTTTGAGGATGAGGCTGCAAAGCCTCTGAGAAGTGATGAAGCATTGGATGTTGAAGTTGCACCCATCTGTGCAGCTTTTTGCAGCAGTGCAGTTGCTGACATTTGTGGCAACACTGGCTCATTGTGCATTGTTGCTGTACTAGTGTTAAAAAGATGCTGTTGCTGCTGCTGCTGCTGCTGCTGCTGCTGCTGCTGCTGATGATGATGATGATGATGATGATGATCACTCATTAAGTTTCCTGCAAAAAGAGATGAAGGTCCTCCCCCTCCTCCTCCATTGATGCTACTGTTCATGGTGCTTGAAGTATTATTATTATTGTTATTGTTGCTAGTGTTGGACAAGAAGCTGAAGCTGAAGAGGTTATTGGATGAGGATGAGTTTCCTGTAGTGTTGCTTTGAAGCTCAGAGTGATGCATCAACCCATGGATTTGCTGAGAGAACTCTTGGTTTGCACCGAGGAAGAGTGGCGGTGGTGGCGGTGATCGAAAAGCCGAAGGATTTATTGAAGGAGTAATCAATTGGTGATGATCAAATTGCGGTGGTCCTCCACCGGTGTTCCGGAGAATGTCCGTTGCCGAAGAGTTCATCTGTGATAAACTCAAGCCCATGTTGCTACTTCCATAGAGACTTGGTGGCAATCTTGCACTCTCTTGTGCTAATGCATCACAGAAAGCTCTGTGTGTGATGAAGCTATCACGCCTGCATGAATCACACAAGAAGTTTTTTTTTTTTTGTTCCAGCTAATAAAATCATTCAATAAATTAACTTCCAAAAATTAAGTGAAGAAGAATATCACATATATATATATATTAATGAAACTACATTCATTAATTGTTTTGTACTCTGACCATTCTAAGAAACCACTCTTATCTTAAGTCTTTATCCTCCTCCTCCTCATCATCATCATCATCATTCTCATGCAAAGGCTAGAGAATTCAATGAGAAGAAGACTGTTCTTTCCATAACTTGCCAAGTCACTAGAGTACAAACCTGATGAAGCTTGCATAGATGTCAGCACGTGAGTTTTGATGAGAGAGAATTAGGATGAGAGAGAAAGAGAAGGAGAGAGAGAGTTTTGTGGCGTTGATTTCAATGGAAGAATGACCAGTGACTTTTTTTGAAATCTCAAGAGACTCTGTCAAGTCCCATGGCCATGTACAGTTCACGTGGTAGCAGTTCCAAAACGCCAAGTCTTTCCTTCCCACCAAGGGAATCCCAGACCATAACAACCCTAACCCTAACCCTAACCCTAACTTCCAAGAACCCTAATCAACACTTCCCAAGAGAATGTGCTTGTTCTTGTGTTTGTGATTGTGCTTTTGATTCCAATGAAATATATGTTAAAGAATGAAAAATAAGCATAGATGGAAAATTAAAATGGCAAACCTTGAGAAGAGAGTTCCACAATCACATCTGTATTCTCTAGTTCCGCAAATCTTCGAATGAGCCTTCCAATCAGACTGAACTGCATATCGCTTCGAGCACTTGTCGCATTTCCATTTCTTCTCACCGTGCTTTCTTGAGAAATGTTTCTTGATTCCGGTGAGATCGCCGAGAGCCCGAGAGGGATCATGGTGGACACATGTCGGTTCAGGGCACAAATACACCTTCCGGCGTTGAACTTCTTTGTTACTCTTCTGCCGGAGTTTCCACGGCAGGTTGTGACCTCGTCGATGCAGTTGAAGGTTTTGCTCTCTCTGAAACCCCTTGTTGCAGACCTCACACACAAACCGGTTTGTCGCCATGAGTGTCTTCGGCGACAGAGCTATCACTTCAGCATCTGGGTCTGTGATTCACAAAGATCAACAAATTAATTGTTGCTAAATTCAATCAAACAGATACAGAAAACTTGTTGAATTGAGGAACTTGTTAAAATAAACTTGCTTGGATTTCCGGGGAGGTTTCTCTTCTTCTTTGGCGGTGCCGGTGCTGGTGCCGTCATCGCCTGAGAACTATCCGGCTGTTGCTGTTGTTGTTTCATTTGATTGTTGAACTCATCTTCTCTAAGACCAAAAAGAGGTGAAGGGGAAGAGGCTGCAGCCATAATATATATATATCCCTAGTACTGTTTGTCAGTTTTGGTTTCTGAGAAGAACACACTAATTAGAAGTCCAAATCAAAAGGATTGATCCATGAACTCTTTTTTCAAGGTTTCTATCTATCTGAGTTGCTTATATATGTATCCCTTTTGACCAGAAATAAAAGAAAGAAGAAAAAAAAAAGAGGGGAAGAAGGGGAAGAGAGAAAGAACACAAAATCCTATCACACGAGTGCTTGGATCTGAGCTCATAGAAGACAACCCTAATTCCCAAAAACCTCCAAACTCAACTAAGAGTTCTCCTCTCACTTACAACTACAAAGGAACAAACAAGGAGTTGCACTCAAAACTAGTAAACAGTATGAGAAAGAGAGAGAGAGAGAGAGAGAGGGAGGGAGAAAGAGAAAGAAAGGGCAAAGCTAACAAACAAGAAAGAGGAAATAAGATAAACATAAATATATATAGAAAGAGAGAGAGAGAGAGAGAGAGAGAGAAGCAAAAGAGGTCTTGTTCTCTCTTTCTTTTCTGCTGCTACTATTAGGCTGCTATAGGTTCTTGAACTTCATTCTGGCTAGCTCTTGGATTTGCTCTCACTAGTAGTATGCATCTCATATGAGAGAAAATAAAAAAAAAATAAAAAAACAAAGGAAAGAAGGGGATATGATATGAGTAGAATAATGTTATATGAATATGGTAAGCGAAAGAGATAGAGATGGAGAGAGAGAGAAGAAGATGGTGTGCTGTCTCTCTATGAAGGAGGAGGTCTTTTTCTTTCTTGCAGGCAAGAGAGAGAAAGAGAGAGAGAGAGAGGTGTCGTTATGCAAAAGCAGAGGAGTGGGGGCCACAAAGAAGGGAGGGTAGTCCTCACCCTCTCAGCCCATCTTTATCTATCCCTCTCCCCTTCTCTTATTTCATATCTCCTTCCTCTCATGTCAGGACAAACCCCACCCCTTCATCCCCTTCTCTCTCTCTCTCTCTCTCTCTCTCTCTCTCTCTCTCTCTCTCTCTTCAATATAAAATAAATAAATAAATAAATGCATAGATAAATGATGAAATAAATAAATATGTTTTTTAATGAAAATATAAATGAAAAGAGTGTTTTTTTTTAAATGTAGACTCTCACCGGTTCTCATAGGTTTTGTATTTATAGGAGACTCGAGTTCAAATTTTTTAACTCGCATAATGCATCATGTAGGTTTTTTGTGAGAGAAATATTAGTTCTTTAATAGATCTACAAATCACTGTAACTAATGCATTTTTGTATTTGTCTGTCCTTTTACATTTTCTATGTGAGAACGTTTATCGCCTATTTATATATATAAAAAAAATTTTCGCATATATCTCAAATCTTCAACCATGCTTTAGAAGATGTTGAACTCTGGATTTTTGTATAAGAGTTAATTGTATTGCCACTCATTTATTAGGGTAATGATAATAAATAAAAAAGTTATGAGATATCCTATTTGTTGTGAAGTGGGTAAATTTTTTTTTTTTACAAATAATTTATAGGAGGTGGATTGGAACTTAAAAAAATTAATGTTAATTTTATTGAGTTTGTAGAGAGAAATAAAAGATTTGGTTATATAAGGTGGGTAGTAATTTTTTTGGGTTAAAAATACCGGAAATAATGAAAATAAAGAAAATAGTAGTTAGGTCATATTTGATAAAAAGAAAAAGTTACTAAAATACAACAATTTCTTAGTGTCAGACTAAAATACCAATAATTTTTTAGTATCAGACTAAAATACTAATAATCTCTTAGTTTATTGACACTAGATTTTTTGTGTAGAGGGTTCATTTTAGAAAAGACTCGAGACGGAATCCCAAAACGCACTTAAAATGAAGGCACAAGTGTGTTGATATATTAACTCTACATATACTTGCGCATGTCTAGACTTGCCTTATATGGGGCCGCTTATCTCCTATTTGTTAAAAAAAACTAATTTTATTTTAATGAGTAGTATATAATAGGTAGATTGAGATTAAATTATTACTTATTTTAATTTACTGTGTTTACATGACTCTTGCTGTTCTCAACTTTCAATTTATAAATAAGAAACTTAGTTACATCTGGGGTGTGATTGTTTTATTTATTTTATTTTTTAAGTTATAAATAATGAAAATAAACAAAACAAAATTATTGAAAATATATAAGAGGGTGGATGAAGATGTTGTATAACTCTTAACAAAATTAAGAGATTCATTTATGTCTGGTATATAAATGTTTTACATTTAGTTAGAAATATTGAAAATAAACAAAATAATAGTGCTATAATATTTGTTAAAAAGTTGATGTAAATTTTTTGTTGATAAAGTAATATGTAAAGAATGAATTGATTTTTAATTATTCATCATATTTTTTATTTTATTTGCATCACTTATCTTATATAACAGTAAGGTAATATATTTTTCCCATCATGCTATTCAACTCTTAATTTTAGAAATAAGAGATTCAGTTATATATATATATATATATATATATATATATATATATATATATATATATATAGTGTAATTGTTTTGTTTTGTTTTTGTTTTTGTTTGGGTTTAATAAATAATAATTAAAATTCATAAATATGCAATATATTAGCTTTTAAGTTTTTGTTTTTAAATAAAATGATAAAATATTCTTGACCTTATATATACAGTGCTTATTTGCTGAGCATCCTTCTCAATTGGGATTTTCTCTTGTTTCCTCTCTTTGGCTGATTCAAATGGAGCATTCATTCCTAAAAGATAAGCTAGGGTTTCAAATCCACTTCTTGCAGGCGCAAAGCATGCAAAATTATATATATATATATTAAAGTTAAATTCATTAATGAATATTGCTCATGTTCATCTCTTTGAAATATAACTAAACATTGAATAGCATATATACATAGATTAAAGTATATTTGTGAAAAACTTGAAAACTTGTTGATATTAGAAATAATAGCACCTGAAGTTGTGGTTTAGATTTTATATTATTATTTTTATTTGATGTTATCTTATCTTAGATCTACATTGTTCATAATGTCAATAATGACTCTATAAATCAAAAAGTACAGATTTAGTTCTTGATTATTAACTTGAAACCTAAGAAAAATATTCATTAAAGATATCATTTAGTAACTTTCTTGTTTGTTTCTCAATTTGCATAAAACTCAAACAGTAACTTTTTCATTTGAATATTAACCACTTAGCTAACATTCAAAGTGGGGACAATAACACTGTCTTCAATGTTGTGTGAGTTTTGGGAAGAAGGAAGAGAACAGGGAAACAGACATAACACTACTTGCTAAACACTTGCTTGACATATATTGAGACATAGCACAACCAAAACATTGATGCCAAGGACATTCTCATAAGAATTTTTTAGACTACTTAATGCTACCATTTTCATGTTATTTTATACACAAAACAAATATATTTGTAAGTTATGTAGCTTGACATAGAGTTGAAAATGTGTGTGGGTCCAAAGACCACATGTGTTTTGAGAGAAGTGTGCTTTTGATGCATAACATTTGAGAAGAAAAATACAAAAAGGTTACATCTTTACCTAATGGTTTCTTCAAGGAGTGCATGAGAGATGGAGGATGATAATGGTGGCCTTTTTCCACAACAAGAAGTCATGTAAGGTTCCTGAAATTAGGGTTTTGTAGTTTTGTTAATTGGTTTGGTCTTGGGAATTGGGTGACCAATAGAGATATCTTTATCAACCTAATAAATGCCACTTTGTTTTCATTATATATACAAATGCTTCTAAACTTGCTCTTTTTGAAGTTTTCTTCACAAAATACTACAAACTAATTTAGAAGCTCTCTCTCTCTCTCTCGCCCCGCCCCCATCACTTTTATACATTTTCTTAAAATGTAATTATATTAAACAATAAAAACACACATTAAACACACCTCATCAACATTGAAATAACATAATTAAAAAAAACAAAAAATAAAATCACACACTTATAATATATCAAACAATATATATATATATATATATGCTAAGTTAAAAAGGGATAAAAATAGATACATTAATTTAATTCTGTTTTCACCGAATACATTTAACTCCAATGTTATGGTAATTGAATATAAAAAAATAATTAGATGAATAATTTATTTAAGTAACCAAGTAAATGTTAAGTTAAAGATTCACTAGAATAAGATAACTCATAATAATCCCAATGATGTTGAATAAGGACCACAGTGAAGGTGAAGGTGAAGGAGAGTGACCCTATTGTAGCTTAGTGAGGGGCAAGTTGCATGGGGGACTTATTCTTTATGCATTCATGAATACAAAGAGACAGAAGAGCAGCATGAGAATCTCATAAAATGAAGACATTTCATTCCTTTGGGAGGTTGTTTGGATGACATTGCATCAAGGTTTGAGAGGAGATCACAAGCAAAAAATCCCTAACTATGTAAGCATCCATTAGTGATCATTTAACCTTTTTCTCTGTGCATGGTACTTTGTCAAGATTCTAGGGTTACATATCTCTTGCTATCATTTTTTTTTTAATTTCTTTAAATGCTAGATTCTTCCCGTTGTGATGCAATTAATATTGCTCAAATTAAATTGTATCTTTTTTTTTTAATCTTTTACCATTGGATATATTAAGTGGTTATCATGTGCGTGTGTGTGCATATATATATATATCTATTATATTAAGTTAGTTTGTGCATTAATTTGTTACTTTAGATAATTGTATCATAATATATAAATAGATGTATATTTTTATACATCGTTCCTTATAATTGTATCGTAATATATATATGCTAACATCCTCCCATGTAACTTTTATATAGTCAAGAGTTTGTCCTTTTAATAATATACTAATAATATGCTAATAGTAATCTAGTTCATATTCTCTATTCTCAATGTACTATTATTAGAGTCATTTTCTATTATAATATGCACAAAAATTTAGTAAAGTTCAGTTGAATAGCATTAGAATATATTTATGATATACAGTTAAGCTTTTGTATCTTTTCATATATATATATATATATATATATATATATATATATAGTATAGTGGATGCATCCTCCAAGGAGTATTTTTAGGTTTCAAATTTAAAAATATCCCACAGGTAGATTTACATCTATTTAATATCAAATAAAATTAAATATTTTTAAACAGATAACAGTAACATATCTACCGGCTATCATCAAGCATCATTAATAACAATAACTCTATCGGCATATGTCATTTAGTTATATATATAATTATCTTATTATTGAGTTCAATATTTTGGTATTGACATGTGTATATATATAATTGACATGTGTGTGTGTATATATATATATATACATGCATGATATTGTAAATCTTTTGGATAGTATAAAGTAAGAAAGAATAATTTAGTAATTTTCAGAGTTTTTTTTATCAAATAGATGGTGTGATTAATTGAATAGGCTCGCAGTTTAATAGTTTATTATTTTATTCTTCTGTTTGAGTATTTTGTTAAATTTCTATGCAAATAAATCATACACTTAGATTCTAATATTTTCCTCTATGTATAGCACCTTGTCAAGATTCTTGAGATGACACCTCTCTTGTTATAGTTTTTTTTTTTTTTTTTTAATTATCCAAATGTTAGATTCTTCTTGATGTGATATAGTGTTGTCTAAATTGAATTAAACCGATTTTTTTTTTGTACAATCAAATATATTGAATTAATTGTTACTTTATTAGATAGCCAGGAGCCTTGCCTATTTATAATACTAACCTAGTTCATGCTCTCTATTTTTAGCATGTTGCTAGAGTTAATGTATTTCTTTATTGAAATTTATTTGAATATATAGTTAAGATTTTCCTAGTTCCGGCTTGTTTAGATCATTATATTTTATCTTATTATAGAGTTTGATATTTTATATTTTTATCCATGATTATGCTTATATATACGTCTCATAATATAATGCAAGTCTTTTAGGAGAGTTTCTAGTAATGAAGTAATAATTTCATTTTTTTTATGGAGCTTATTTTATCAAATAGCTAGTAGGACTAATTAAATTGTAGTTTATTATTGCTATTCTTTTGTTTGAGTATTTTGCTAATTTTATATGCAAACAAATGATGAAACTTTAAGAGATTTATTAGCTCTATTTATAAATGCTAATTTTCCTAATTTTCCTTTGAAATTGAGCACAGTACGAAATTTAGATTAATTTGACACTAGTAAGATGTTGATTTACTTTAATGTATATAATACAAAATCATAAATAGAGCTTATTAATTTATGTACCATGCAATGATTATATTGTCAACATGTAGACAAATTCCAACAAGTAAATCTCACAAAATATGTTTATTGTGTATATCATTAATTTTATAAAACCTTCTTAACATTTAAAAATAATAAATTATTTAACTACCACAAAAAAGTTATAAAATAGTAAATTAATGCATTAAAATTTATCCACAACTTAAATATTTACTAACAAAAATAAACTAAATAAAGCAATTCATGAATTTAAAAATTTGATCAAATTTATGAGATTTCCATTTTATTAAAATATATTTAATTCATAACAGTAATGGTGGGTAACATAGTTCAAAGAGATAAAGAAAAAAAAATTAAAAAAAAAAGGATGGCAATTAATTGGAAGGGAGGAGACAAGGGGGGCAAGGATTTGACGCAAACCAAGGACTACTCAACAATTGATTCCCAGGTCATTGCCTCTAGCAAATCAATTATTGTCAATTGAACATAAGTTTGAATTGATAGCTACTTGTAACAAAACTATATCTCTTGATTTTAACTATGAAGATTAATTCTTTAAGTGTGACATATATATATATATATATATATATATCTCATATATATATATATATATATAGCAAACATGATATATAAATTTATATGATATCAAGGGTGTTTGCCTGAATTGGCATGAAAGAAAATAATATAGATAAGGTATGCAAGAATAATCAAGTTTTAGTTTATTACAATGATAATTTAATTATGTCTATATATTAAGAAAAATAATTTAATAATAAAAATTATTTAACTGAAAATTCTAATATCATGAGTGTTTTTGGTAGAAAGAACTTAAGAATATTGTGCAACTTGAAAGTAAAATAAATTCTCTAGTAATACAAAACAAGGTTTTTGTTAACATTAAAAGAGATTATTTCATTAATTGAATATGTATAACAATAAGAATGTGATGATGGTAAATATTATTATTTATTTTATTCAAATTAGAGATTTTAAATAATCAGTAATAGATCATAGACCCAAATTAAGAAGTACAAATTTTGTAATTAATTTAATTAGTTAATTATTATTATTATTTTGAAATGTCAAGTAGTAGTACTAAGTAAAGTAATCAATTCTAAACATCTTTTCAATTTCATCATCATGTATTATCATCTAGAAAATGACATTATGTGCAAGCAAAGCTTGTGATTAATATCTTTAAGATCAAAATTTAGATCATGTGTTAGCAAGAAGAGGACCAATTTGTTAGGTTGGACATGTTCAAGCTTTAGAGATCCAAGGATAAGGATGGAAGGCCTTTGTGAATCTAAATATATTTCCTCATGTCAACAAAGGTCACTATAGATAATGATATAGCACCTTTCAATTCCTTGCCTTGCCTTGAGTTTTCATTTGCAACTATTCATGTTGTCCCAATAATAATAAATGAGATATAGATCAATTAAATTAGTAGGGTAATGTCATAGGTGGAAGGTGGAACTTAGCTATTAATTATCTCTCACATTTTACTGTTTTTTTTTAGTACTTGGATTTTAAGGGGAGAAAATAACCAATCCTAGGTGAAGTACTATTAAAATAATTTATTACCTTTATGTAATATCCATCAAAGTCATAATATTAAAATAAATAAATAAATAAATAAATTATAACCACCAAAATATAGGTATTAATAAAAATACAGAGATACATTTAATGACCTGCTTAATCAAATTTATATAGATAAAAAATTCTTGCACTTTTTTTTAGTGTAATTTTACCGAGAATGGTTGTAAATTAGGCTTTACATCTATTTAATTAAAATTCCTCACCCCTCCATTAGGTCATATGTTTATCATTTCATGTATAAGTTAGTATGAACATAGTCAAGATTATATTTTCATAATAGACAATCTCTTAACTATTGTTCATTAAGATAATGTAGATAATTTAATTAAATCTTTGTTTATTGTTTTTGAAGATCAAGCTAGTTGGTATCATTTTATTTAGTTATGTTGTTATCACTTTTTAGTGAATCAAGAACTTTTCACTTCGCTCAGGTGAGCACATCATTATTTGCACGTTTGATTTCTTTTAAAATAGAGAAGCTTATTTTTTTTGAGAAAAAAATAGAGAAGCTTATTGTATTTTTTTTACTCTAAAATTATTTTTCCTTTCTTTAATTTCACCATCATATATATATATATATATATATATATATATATATATATAAAATTTAGTTAAGATATATACTATATATTAGATTTTTGTTTTAAGATGAATGGCTGGCCTCTCAAAAAGACATAAGTGTACACAAATTTCGAGGGACCGCACATAACTATTACACACTCTAAAAAATATACTGTCACTCATGATTTAAACTCTCATTATTAATAAAAGATTTTTTTGATAGATCTGACTATTAATAGACCGTTAGGTAGTTAGTTACTATATATTAGATTTAAAAGCACCATATGTTTGATGATAGTGACATCATCTATTTTTTGCTGTCATATTTTTTTTTTAATTTATATAAGTTTTGGTGCTGTCCTCTCCATTTATACTTTTCTAACCACAAACCAATGGTTCTTAACTATCTCAATAAATTGGGAAAGCTATCTATGTTTCTCAAAGCATAATAAAATGAATAATTAAAAATGGAAAATTGAATGATCTTATATTTAATTGAACCTTGTTAAATTGAGAGTACCCTAAAAATGAAATAATAAATCTTTTTCAGTGATATAGCAGCAGGTTATTATTATAAATTATTTCAAATTATGCAAATTTTAATTAGAATTTGTTTTACATGAAGGAAATTTAAATGGTAAAGAAATCACAATTGATGCCCATTTTCACCTTATTTTTCAAATAAATTTTATATATATATATATATATATATATATTGACATTATGTTTCTTATATATTTTTTCCCTCTCAACCAAAAGAAATAATCATGAATTCTTCCTTGAGCTTTTACATAGAAATATTAGTAATTGGAATCCTGGTATAAATTAGACTCAAATGAACTTTATGAATGTTACACCATTCAAAATATGAATATATGTGTAAATGTTTAAAATAATATATTTAAAACATTTAAATTAAAGTTCATAGTAAATAATAAACAAGACGAAATAAAAAAATAAAAAGTAAAATATCATCAATACCACCTTCAAATTCAAACTAACATATACTTTTAAAAATATATTATTTGATAATTAACAAAATTTACATTTATATATTCCTACTAAACACAAAGATAATTTTCTAAATTTTGATTTAATTTGAGAGGCTCAAATGATATTAGTTCAAATTTAATAAATTTATATGATATTTTGATATAATTGACAATAAAAGAAGTATTTCTTTAAAAAAAAAAATAAATAAATAAAATAATTTAAATCTATTTATCAAATCTCTCTATCATTCTGTGGTACCACAGATGAAGGTCCACATTGATGCCCGACAGCATCTTTGTCATCATCTTTTGACACAATTAATTCTATTGAAAATTAAGTTTGTTCTACCTTCTTGTAATTAACATAATTTTTAAGCAAGTTCTTCATGGTAGAATTGTTTATATATATTTTTTCAAAATTATTTCAAACATATGATAGATTTTTTTTTTTTTTTTTGAATAAATAATTGGAGTGGCTTCTTATGCATTGAGTAAAATAAAATCTTCGTTATCAAAAAATGACTTGGTTAATTAACTGAATTAATTTTAAGTAAAACTTTCTTAAATCTCCATTGTAAAATTTGAAGTTGAAAAAAATTTGAAACTACAAAATGTAAGTACATACATGTCAATTAATTAGGTCTGCCATTGACTTGAGAGACAGATTAGATTGCATGATTTTAAGTTCTCAATATGATCAATAAATGAAAATTCCATATGGCATTATTTAGGTATACTATGAAAATCATGAAATATATATATATATATATATATATATATATATATATATATATAATTCTTAAAAATAATGAAAATTAGTGAATTATTCCTGAACTCTATTATTGGAATTATTTGAAATTGGAACAACACTTGATGAGTGATGAGTTTCTCTGTATATCTTTTTAATTGATTGCATTATATATATGCCCTTCAAATTATAATTAAAGTGTGAATTATGCATCTCAGCAATCATCATTAATGAGCTATAATTCAGATGAGTAATCATGTGTTCAATTAATGTTAAAATAGCATCATATCATGTAAGACTAAATCATGTCTTCTATTTGTTGTTAGCATCATCTATCCAATAATTTAAACATATTTATGTACTCTATTCTTTTCTTTTCATTTCCCTTCGTTCACTTAAAATTGTTCAAATTATATATATCGATGATATTGACTTTACACCTAAATAATGTACGATTTTGAACATAAAAATTTTATTTTTATTTTTGTCGTTTTGATGTTTAAATTAACATACATTTAGATATGACACACTTTGGTTAGGTTGCTATGTCAATATCAATGTGGCTTAAAATTAGTATTGCTTTTTAAACATATATATTCATATGATGTAGGTTAATTGCTACGTTACTATGTATATGGTTTTAAGAAAATTTATTTTTTAAAATAATATTTAACGTATTTTTTTATTCTAATGATTTTCTTTAAAAAAAAAATAGACAAATTATATATAGGCAAGAATAGAACCCTCACTTTTTGACTTGAGAGAAGAATAGAGTAACAACTACCTTATAAGGGGTTGTTATGTATATTTTTGTCAATATATTAAAAAATATTTTAAAGCTACATAAAACTAATATAGTCATTTAGAAATAGCACATTAAGTATGTTTATTATAATGTAAATACTATATATTTTTATTTTATTTAAATTATCCAATCCATTTACCAACATGATAATTTGGTCTCTCAGATTCATCGACTAATTAACTTGTGGTTTCTTGGTCAAACCCTTGGATTGTAGACTTACCCATATTCATTGTTGAAGGTTTGGACCTCCTGGCTTGCAGTACTTTAGAGGGCTAGCAACGACTCCTTTGGGATCTTTTTTTAAGAGCAATTTTCTTAGAATATTTGGCTACAAAGGAACTGAAGAATTTTCAAACTCTATGTGCTAACCCCTTTCTCGATCATCTTCAAAATTATTCACATGCTCCTTATGTGGATTTTTGCAGCTCGAGACATGCAGCATTACCCAGCTAACATGATCCACACCCTTAGGCGCTTACTGGATATCCTGAGTGCCAGATTTGAAGATGCCTCTCGTAGAGTAAGTCATTTCTTATAACACTATGAGTTGGCCTTTTCTACCTCATGGTGGATATTATCAACTTATCTGAGTCAGCCATTTTTTTCTTTGTGGTTTTGTTTGCTTTTAATCCACCAGGGCCTCATCGCTGGTGATTGCCTTGTATTTTTTTCCATTTATGGTTTGTTTCCTTTATTTTGTTATGTTTTTAGTCATTGTTTCTTTGTATTGAGTTTTTCTGACTTTTTTTTTGTTTTGATAAATATGTAGTTTATTCATTTT
The DNA here is from genome assembly GCA_020875875.1 of Dioscorea alata. Lineage (NCBI taxonomy): Eukaryota > Viridiplantae > Streptophyta > Magnoliopsida > Dioscoreales > Dioscoreaceae > Dioscorea > Dioscorea alata. The sequence goes on from CM037011.1 coordinate 22,475,655, forward strand.
ATAAAAAAAAACTAATTAATTTGTTACATTATTCAATTTTTTCATGCTAATAAATAGGTAATGTTAATTCAAACCCATTTATATCCAAATAGAAAATTTGTACTTTGTGTCTGGTTGATGGTTAGAGCTAACACTCCAATTAATGTTAAATAGTTGACACTCTCAAATGATATTAAGAAGAGATTTTTGTTGTATGGTGAGCACACAAGATGAGGGAATCAAGTTCACTTTTTTGAAGGAATAGAGGGATATGTTAGGTTGGTTTCCAACATGGTGCAACCAAAAAGCCATAACTATTCTCTTATATGTCCAACAATTTGGTCCCTATTTTGGATTCATTTCATTTATGTTCTCTTTTACAATTAGTGATCCCGTGTAAAAAAGAAAAAAAAAAAAAAAAATTCTTTCATGTATCTAACTCGAGAAATACAAACACACATATACATAAAAGATTATATAGGTTGTGAAAGATTTAATTACCATCATAAAATTAATTAGAATAATAATAAACAAAGTGCAATACATACGAGTGTGGAAAGGGAATTTGATAAAAAAAATAATAAAGACAAATCATCACAACAACAATAACAAAACATGCAATAAGCTGTTAATTACAATTATTTGGAGTTAGCTATATGAATTTTTCTTTTTTTCTTCCACATTGGTCTATTAAGGGCTAAATGACTAGATAAACTAAGCTTTGCCATATAATTATGTAAATTTAGTAATTTGTAAAAGCATATATATATATATATATATATTGAAGAATGTATAATCTACACATACATATATAGTTACCATATTTATCAAAAATTTCTTGAATATTTAATTATAATTTTGACTTCAACAACATAAAATTAAAATACTTGTGTGACAACCATCATATTCATTGCAATGTAATTCTCAATATTGACTATTTTGATGTCCGAATTTATAATATTAATGATCATGTTTTTGTCATATTAGCTATTGTTTCTCTGTTTTATCATTTTTACTTTATACGAAACGTATGCTTTCTTAATTTGATCGATATAATTTATCCATTTTTATTTTTATTTTTATTTTTATTTTTTAAATCTCACTTTTGTAATAGAAGGAAGGCATATACACACACAAGAAAGTCAACGAATTTTTTTGGCTTGCTTAATTATATTCCCCTATAAAAATATTATTTGCTTTTTATCTTTCTTTAAAAAAAACTAACTAAAAAATTTTATAAAAAGGCTAAACTATTATTAGTTACCTTCTTTCATTCATCTAATGAAAAAAAAAAATGATCTTCTTATTAAATTTATAAGTAAATTTTCATCCATAAGAGTACGCATACAAGTAAATAAAAAATATATATATATATATAAGCATATAAATAAATATGGTTTTTATGATAAATATATTTGCCATTACTCACTTTGATAGGGTAGCAAGCAATTTTCTCCAAAAATTTAAAAATAAATTAAAAAAAAAAAAAAAAGAACCTAAGGGAAGGACAAGGATAAAAAAGAATCTCAAGTGAAACTAAAAGGGAGAAAGTTAAAAGTTGATTAAAGGGTTGACTTCAGACTAATTAAGCTTCATATCAGATAGAAAAAGAGAGGAGATCAGACCAGATATTGGATTTGATGAGATCTAGTACTGATCATGAATGCTGTACAACCTGAACAATATCATGATATGATGATGATGATGATATAATGATCTAATGATGGTCACTTTTAGTTTCAGAAAGTTATGAAAATGTATATAAATAAACACAGCCAATCTTCTAAAGTGATGAGATAGTACAGTCTGCAATTTTCAATCAAAGAGAGTAGAAAGTTGATAAGGCTCTCAAGCTTTCTCCATCTTAATATATATATAAGCTAGCCCTACATGCATGCACTCTCTGAGAGAACCCATGTTCATATAATGATCATATATATATATATATATGATCATATGATGTGGTGCTTGAGGTTGTGTCCTTATCACATGAGAGAGAGAGAAAGAGATCATGCACCAAAATAAGCATACTGGATGCTGGCAAAAGAGACTACAAGACCTGATGACACACATATCTTAGCTAGCCTGAATAATAAGCAGGATGCACAAGACTCTAAAAAGGCAAAAGCTTCACATCTCTGCATGCTGACCCTTGTTTGGTTCCTGGTTCCTTCTACAACATTGCCCACCATCTCCAACTTGGTCTGTCACTTTGTTGTAAATATCTCATTAACATGTTTCTTTGGTTTAGGGTTTTGATTTCATTGCTCTGCAGCACCAGTACAGACATTGTGTATTGTAGATGTAGAGCATGATTTGTAGTAGGCAATGTGGGTCTCTGTAGTTCTCTCTCTGTCTTTGTTTTCTCTCACACACAATATAATGTTCCTTTGCTTTAGGGTTTAGCTTGTATCTTTTACCATTTTTACTTACATGGTCTATTACTTTGGTCTTGGTTTTGATAGATGTGGGCCTTAGCATTTCTCTCTCTTTGTCTCTCCCCCACACAATACATATATACAATATATAATTTCTTCGGTGTATCACTATAGTCAATACACGTGGATCTTTGTAGTTCTCTCTTTCTTTATCTCAATGTGTGTGTGTGTGTGTGTGTTTATCTATCTTTTTAGACACAATACAAAGTTTCTTTAGTTTAATTAGAGTTTAAGTTGCATCTTTCACAAGTATTACTGTATATATATCTCACTTAATTCTTGGTCTTGATGAATATGGAGAATGATTTAAAGCTGATAATATGTGTCTTTGTAATTTTCTCTTACAAAATGTATCAAGTTTCTTACCTTTGATATATATGTTTACAAAGCATCTTTTGCAACTATTATGGACATAATGTAACATGACTTCAATCTTCAACAATATTTTGATGGATGTAGACCATAATTTACCGTTGATAATGTGGGATTATATATCTAAATATTGTGTTATATATGATACGACATGGTTCCAACTACTATATTTGAATTAGGGTTTATCTATCTAGGGCTTATGATGTCTTTTATTATTATTATTATTATTATTATTATTAATATTAATATTATTATTGTATAGAATAATCTTGTCAAGATTACAAGCTCATATCCATATGACATGAGATAAATTAAAATCATATGTAGGTTAATTATGTCCAAGGGTCAGTAAATGATAGAATGCGTACTATTGATCCTTTGAACTATTTTAAATTCTTGGTGAAAATCAGGTTCTCTCTATTATCTACCACATATTCAATATATATCCACCCCCCCTTGATCTTATCTTATTACTATGACAACTTCAAACATTTACTTGATTAATTAAGGAACCAATCAAAATTTTATGCATAAGCTTAATTTATGATAAAGTTAATCTAGAGAGAGAGAGAGAGAGAGAGAGTACCAAAACTATAAAAAATTATTAAAATAAATGGAATGTTAATTATTAGATCTTTATTTCATCAGTAATTAAGCTTTGATATTTTGCTATTTTGTTGTATCTAAGTTCTTTGTGTCTATGTTTATCTTCTGAATTGCAACTCATGAAATAACAATTAAGTTTTACTGAAGCATGAATTCTCACCTCTAACTAAACCTCTTTAATCTAATTCTTTTAATAATCTCTCCCTCTCCCTCTCCCTCTAAACTCAACAGATAAACAGATTAACAACTTCTATAATATATATATATATATATATATATATATATATATATATATATAAGAACACCATCATGAGAATAAGATATATAATAACAAGTTTTTATATATTAATCAAGATTATAGTAATTATCTTCTTAATTCCTTCCTACTATCTCCTCCACTCATGCATGCAGAGAGGTGTATGTAAATGTAAATATAACCTTATAAATAAATAAACATTATTTATGTCACATAATAAAGTATCATATATATATATATATATTGCATCTATATCTTAATTAAATATATAGAAATTAATTAATAAGAATAATGTAGAAGTCAATCGAGGGGGACATTAAGAGCATGGGCCTACGTACGGGATTTGTCGTGTAGTGCATGGCTGCATGCATGTCTTGCATGGATTCCTATGCTCCTACGGCGCCCACTGACCCCAGAAAACAACACCTCCTTGTCTCTATATAAATATTAAATATATATATATTTATATTTATAGAGAGAGAGAGAGAGCTCCTTCTCTTTAAATTATTGAAGACAATAATAAGAACAAGTGCTTGTGCCTTACTTTTGCAGTTTTCCTTCAACGTTTGGTCCCCTTTCTCATTATATTTGTGTTCCCTTCTACTCTTGTTTTATGCCTTGACGTTTCACCAAACCTAACCCAACCCAACTTAGGCTTTAACTATATATATTTTTTAGATATATATTGTTCTTTATATAAAATAACAAATATAATTAATAGTAAATAAAATAGTTCAAGTTATATAACTGGTTAAATTCAATTTTTATGTATTCTGTAAATATCTATTTAATTATTGAGTATATATATATATATATATATATATATATATATATATATATATATATATATATATATATATATAAAATCAAATAAAAGACAATTTTGTGGAAATTATAAATTTGAATTCTTCTAGTCGATGGAGTCCTTAATTTTACTATTATATTTTATTTTAATACTGCATGAATTTCGATATATATCAATAGAAATATATTTTATTTTTCAAAAATAAAAGAAATAGAGTATAATTTAAGGGAGGTTTTCTTTTTCTCTTGCATGCACTTGTGAAAGTCTTAGTCTAAATGCATGCTTGTGATCTGTGAAGGTTGTTATGGTTTGGCTTCTTTAATTTGGTGTTTGTTCAAATTAACAAACATAATTAATTTTGGGGAAATTGTATACATATCCCTAGAAGAATTCATATATATATATATACAACACTCACATGTGTGTATAACCTCGAGGTTAAAAAAAAAAAAATCTAATGGTGTTAAAAATGGGAATAAAAAGACAAATATGGGTTTCTATATATACTTTTAAAATTTTGATTTAATTACTTTATAAAGGATACTCCACATTTTTTTTTATGGTGGAGTAAACAATTAACTAAAGTTGAATTTGTATGCAATAACAAATCTCAACTTTGGGTAACAAAAGGTTATACATCCAAATATTAGTTATATATTCAAAGACATATGTAGAGAACCCATTATATAAGGATATTTCTGAATTTCAAATCTAGAAGTGTCCCAAGTAGTCATTGGATTCAAATTTTATGGTTACGATCCATTTATGCATAGTGTGAAGTAATATACAACAATGTTAAACAGTGATCATATACAATATTTTTATATATTATCAATATAAATAATAGCCATTAGATAATAACTTAGCAGTTATCAATGACCATCTCTAATATATATATATATATATATATATATGCGGGCGCAAAACTCCCTTAATTTTACTATGAATATATGGGACGGAGATCGAGTTGGGTAATATAAAAATAATAATTTATTGTTTTTCATTTTTTTAGTATTGTGGTCTCTAATAGTAATGACGGTTAAAAATGGTAATTGATGTTAATCATAAACTCAAGTAGTCCATGCTTGGACTAGTTGGATTAATTGATATGAATAATCAATAATGACTAGGCACCAAATGGTAATGAAAAGACACCAATGATGACTTATTACTTGCTATCCACATCACAAGAGTACTTGAAAGTATCTTGTTTAAAAACTTGGCTGAACCGACCAAGAAAATAATGCCAATGAACATGATTTTAGGGTTTTAAATTTAATATCATACTATTTTAGTTATTTATTAATAATCTTCTCTTTTTAATTCATTGATTAGATTTGGAAATTTTACAGGTTAGTCTGTGGTCTTGTCCGGCTCTAGCAATATATACACATATATAAACACCTTCAATGCTTATAGCACTCAGGGCATTTTTTTACTGTGATTGTTTATAGAGATATCACCTAAATTAAAACAAAAATAATATTATACATAATTAAATATTGAGGGATAACTAAATCTAATAACTTTGACGTTATGTCTAGTTTTTTAATTTATGTTTATTTTGTTAGAAAATTTATGAGGAGTATGAATAATTAATTTTTTATTATATATAATATGTGAGGAAAAAAAAAATGATATATCTTTAACAATAGTATTTTTAATAAAAAAAAAATATAAGATGTCTAATCCCACTATTTGGTTTTGGAATTTGAAAATCTCAGGACATTTGAAATTCTAAACTCAATGCGTAGAGACCATATTTTATTCTTCCCTACAGACCATATTTTATTCTTCTTTACGTAGGTTATTCATAAAAAAAGAAATATTAGCTTACATATAATTTTTTTTCCATAAAAAAATTAACGCATGTTTAAATTTTAAAATAAATCATAACCCAAAATACTAATTAAAATTAACATAGAATTATAATAACAAAGTTAATAATTGATTTAAATATAAATCAATATCAATTTCATCATGAAAGTAATCAAAATAAGAGTTAAATAAACATACTGCATTTTAAATGGGTTGTTTTAATTAAAAAACAATAGAGATTCAAGAGTTAAATAAAATGGAATCAATATGGAATAGCTCCACTAATAAAATTGGATAACCTCAAATTAAAAAGATTAAGTTTATATATATATATATATATATATATATATATATATATATATATATATATATATATATATATATATATATATATATATATATTCATTCCAGTTTGATTGAATTATTTTCATAAAATAAAATAAAATGGAATAAATATGTATTAGCTAGTCCACTAATTGACACTCTTTTCTTGAATAGATAAGAATTAAACTCAGAATAAGTCTCTCATCCAGTTGGTCTCACTTTAGCCCAACAATTGAGCCCAGCTGAATATTTGGGCCTTCCATTGATTGAAGAGCCCAATTAACAAGTCCATTTTCTTCCATTTTTTTGCCATACAATTTAAAATAATAATAATAATAATAATAATAATAATAATAATAATAATAATAATAATAATAATAATAACTTAATTTTGTTAAAAAGTCATTATCATTCAAAAATTCTATTCCAATCATAAAGTTATGTAATTTATCACACACACACACATACACACAAATATATATATATATATTTCTAATATGTTTCCATTCAATTTTGTAGTTATAATGAAAGTAAATATATCTTCGACAATGAAAAATAATACAACAACATAATTTTCAGCTTTGTAGACAACCTAGACATGTATTCTGTTTTAAATAAAAATAAAACATTTTGATTTAGTTGTAGTTTTTCTCAAAATATAACCATAGGGTTTGCTTACGTTAAAAAAAAACCACGGAGATAAAATTTAAAAGTGGCAAATTATATATACACACATATAATGTATTTATTTTTATTTTTTGAATAAATTTATTTGTTCATAAATAATATGTTTCATTGACTAATAAATAAATAAATAAATAGCTTAATTAATTAATTAATTAATTTCATTAAAGGCACTTTTGTTATTTTAAGACATTATAACATGGGTAATTTCTTATGTGCAAGTTTTAATTAAAAAGTATTTTTAGCGAAGCAAAATAATAACTTTAGTTTTTTTTCTCACCCTTCCTATTTTATTTATTTATTTATTTTTATAAAATATGGATAAGTCACGTATTAAGAATGTGAACAAAGACTATAAGGTTATTGGCTATTTTTATCTTATTTACAATAAAGTATTTTTTAAATATCACTTTCTTAAATGCAATTAAATTCTCCGATAAAAGATTTGGGTGAAATAAAAATGTTTTTATGCATACTTCTAATATTTTTTGGACTCAAAAAATTTTGTAATTATGTTTTATCCCAAAACACTGAAAATTGTTTTATAAGCCACTCCAATTGACGAAATTAATAAAAATTTTATAAAATTAAAGGACTTTATGGATGTTATGCATATATTATATTATTGAACTTCCTGCACAGGTTTTGATTGTGACTGGGTGGATCCTTCATTAGAAGGATTTATTGTTGAGGTGCCGTGAAGACCCGGATTTATTGTCGATTTTAGGTGATGCGTAGATCCCTTATTGGATGTACATTAGGAATTTGGAGTCACCACACATGTTCCCAGTGGGTCAACATCAAAGGAATGAGAATTTTGATAGCTCTGGACTTAGACTTGGCCACAACTAAAATTTAGAGAGGTTTTTTTACCACTACTCGATGATCGAAATGCTAAACTACATATTTTGAGAAATTTGATGTTTTCATGCAAATGAAATTTTTAGATGTTATGTCTTGTATATCTTTTGGAGCATTGGTTTGATTGTGAGTTTTACGTGTTAAGGCTTTTAAAACTCGTATTATGCCGATCTGGTTTTTTGTGAGTGTTGGGAGCTTTATTTGAACATGTTGTCGTTTATATTCTTTATGAGATTTATGTACATGCATTTGCTATATATACTTGATGAAAAGCTTTGAGGCTTTGAATACTGATGAGTGTATAATATTCATATATTTTATATCACTTTATACACTCATTTGGCATGAATTAGAGTCATATTGCGGAGTTCGATGCTAAATATTATGTGTTTTACATTCTCAGGCTTAGGGTAGTGTTTCAGAATGAGGAAGAGCTAAAAAAAGTATTTCAGAACTTAAACGATGAAGTTGGAGCTCTCTTCACATCACTTGAATAAGGACAAAGCAAATTGGGTGGCTTACGGGTAACTTACGATTAACCTTACGGCCATAAGTCAATTCCAGAGGACCTTACGGGCTATGTCCATAAGAGGGATTTAAAGCCAATTTAGAGGACCTTACAAGGAAGGCTTAAGCTCGTAAGGATGCCCGTAAGAACCATCCAGAGGAGTTTACAACTACAGCTTACGCCCGTAAGGGCGGCCACAACAAGCAGAATAGTAAAACTTACGGTTCATGACTTACGGCTGTAAGTGTTCCCATAAGGCTCGAGACCATATTTTCCAACTCTCTTACGGCCATGTCCTTACACCCGTAAGCAGCCCGTAAGCAGAATGTAAGCATTTGGGTATAAATAGAACTTATGAAGATTTTTAGGGCATTCTTGGTTTTTCTTTTGGGTGTTTTATGGAGGTGAAGTTAGGGAAAATAGTAGCCAGATCTCTAGCACTCAAAGGATGATTTGAAGAGAGATTTGGATTCACATTCAAGGGGATTGGAGATCGTAGCCATCAGGTTCACCTTGACGGAGTGCGTGGAAGCTTTCCTAGGGCTTCTCCGGCGATTCTTCATCGGCACGATTGAGAAGGGTTTTTTTCATGACTTTCATGTTTCCTCCTATTATTTATATGTTGAATGCTTGCTCTCCATTAGTAGAGGGCTAATTTGTAGATGTTTGGGTATAGTTGAACTCTAGGATTTATTTTTTTGACATTAGTTGTTGGATCTTTGATGCTTTAATTGTTTTTTTTTTAACTGTAATCATTTCTATTTAAATCTAATTGTGTGTTTGAATGTTTGGTTTCTAATGAGGTGAAAGCCCTAGCTATCATGTTTGATGTGCTACGTAACGAGTAGAAATACCCATGTAGCATAGACATGCCGTGATTAGAGGTAATTGTGAGTAAGCCTAAGTATAGGGTACTTTGGAGACTCCATTTGTGTAAACATATGTTTTGGGGCTTTTGAACATGGTGTTATAAATGTAAAATGCTTCCAGATAATTTGTATTAGTATAAAAAATATTATTATTGGAAATTCATTGTCTTGTTTTGATATTCTCTTAGACTTGTGCTAACCCATTCACTAAGTAGTTCTAGTTACTTACCCTATATCCTCCCTTCCAGGTTTTAGATTTTAGAGGCGTTGAGGCGAGGTGGAGTGCTAAGCATGTTTTGTATTGTTTATCTTTCTTCATCTATAGTCTTGTATATTTATATCTTTGGGCATGTTTGCATTGTAAAAAGTACATGGATCTACTAGCATTTTTGGGTTTTGAACACTACTACTGTTGCTACTTGTTCTACTTTCTTGAAAAACTTAGTTGATGTCTTGTTTAACTCTTGAATTCCTTTTACCCTATTGTTGAGTGTGTAGCTTCCTCTGTGCATAAGTCTACTCCGTAACCTTGGATAATCTTATATGTGATTTTTGTCCAGGATTGTGAAAATTCAGGGTTTTGTTAGCCTTGCAGCGAGTTAAAGGTTGAGTGGCTTGAGTGTCCCTCCTCGGGTTCACGATAGTTGTCGCATGCAAGGCACGCGGGTTAGGGCATTACAAGTTTGATCATGGCTTCTAGTCCCCTCTGTTCTAGGCCGAAACACACCTTGAGCCATAATCAATGTTGAGTTCGTAGGTGTGCTACACCTAACGGTAACATCACTGAGCTACACCTGGAAATACCAAGTAATAAAGCCCCAAAACAGTTACCAGTTCTAGAAAGGACAGGTGCTAGGATTGGAGTCCTATAACAAAATATATATATAGATGCAACAACGGTTCATTCTCTTCATTCTCAATGTTACACAATTAGTGATAATATGGAATGTATATGAAGGAGCACGCTATAAAAAATTGTATGTTTTAATTATATATATATATATTGATACTTACATGGAATTTATATTTTGTTGATTTATATTTCAAGTTGATGATCATCATAAGGAGGAAGATGTAGTTAATGTATGAATTAAAAATTATGGAAATAATTTTTGAGTTAAACTTGATAAGTGCATATTTGTGCATCATTTAATATTTTTTTTTTGTACACTTATGAGGTGTGTATTAGAGTATTTTTAAAAAAGTTGATGCAAAACATAATGAAAATCGTATTCTCAGGTACCGAGCAGTGCTTAAGGATGTGTGAGAGAGAGAGAGAGAAAGCCAAAGCCAAAAGAAGCGATTTAGAGCAAAAATGAAGTAGATGGAGCTTTCTTGACATCAACAACTTAAGAACAAGCCAGACAGAGCCATTTACAAGCACCTTAAGGCCATAATTACGGCGGTAAGCCTTAGATAGAGAATCTTGTGTACATGCTTATACCCGTAAGGGGAGCATAAAGTTTAAACGGAGGAACTTATGCGCAGGATTTATGCCCATAAACCAGACCTTCAGGCCTGTCCAAAGGAGCTTACAGGGACCAACACATGCTCGTAAGATTGGTTACAAGAGCCATCTAAAGAAGATCATGGTCATAAGTTGGGTCATAACATCGAGACAAAAAACCTTACAAGCAGGACTTATAGCCTTAAGTCGGCCCATAAAGCATGCGACCTATCATCTCCAACTGCTTATGGCTTCATTTTGATGCCCATAAGCTGTCTGTAAGTGGCTAGGTATAAAAGAATCTAACAAGGGTTTTGAATCAATCTTTTGACGACCAAGTTTTTTAAAAGAGGGGAGAGTTTTCTCCAGATCTTTGAGGGCGATTCATCAAGGAAAGGAGGCTTAACCACATTCAAGGAAGAGGATTGAAGCCATTGAGGAGCACCTTCACGGTGTTCATGGAAGGAAAGGGGGAAGTCTTCAACAATCTCAAGAGGCACAATAGAAAAAAGGGTTTTATGCTTTCAATCATGCTTGTTGTCTCTTGTGAATTGTTTGATTGTTCTCCCTTAATGGATAACTAATTTGTAGGTGTTTGGGTATAGATGAACTTTAGGGTTAAGATTTGATTGACTTTGGTTGTGGATCTTCTATGCTTTACATTGATTTTCAATTGCAATCCTTTACTTTTGAATTCAATTACGTGTTTCTATTATCTTGAATGCTATTGGGGTGAAAACCTTAGATTCATGTTTGATGTACTTGTCTGATGAGTTGAGAGACCTACCTAGCATAGGCAACCCGTGATTCAAGGGTAATTGTGAGTACGCCTAGAGATAGGGTACTTTGGAGTCGAGAGTTCTCCCACAATCCTTTTAACTAACCTGACAAGTAATTCCATCCTCTTTTCAATTATAGGGAGTAGTTCCGGAGAGAGATATCTTTTCTACTTTGTATGGGATTAGGGTTAATTACTTTGAGAGAAGAATTATTTACATTTTGAATTCTTGTATATTCTTATTAAGAGTTCATAGAGTGCAGTGCGATTGTAATATTGTTTGTATTAGCAGTGTACTAGATTAGTTACTATTCATCTTGAGAAATGAGGTAGTATATTTTCAAATTTTCTCAGTTTAATTAGATTTGCTATACTTGCAATCATCGTCTTAGACTTATAAAAACCCTAGAGGGAGTCTATGCCTGATCAATTAGGTACCCTTACTTGTTTAGCCGTATTTTCATCAGTGCTTTTGACTTTTGTTTTCTTTTTAATTTCTTCTCACTTCACACCACTTTGACTAGGCTAGTTTTTAGATTAAGGATTAGTATGACTATATTTTCCCTGTGGATCGATACCTTGCTTCTCAACACACTCTTTTATAAGATTAGCATGCATATTAATTTGCATCCCTATTAAGTTTTTGGCAATGCTGCCTTGGAAATTTAGAGATATTATGAGCACTTCTTTTATTATGTCACATTAGCCATTTATTTTTCTTTTTCTTTATTGCTTCTTATTTTTCTTTAGTTCATTCTGATTTGTGTTCTTTTGTTTGATTACAATGTATGCTAAAGGGTAAATCATTAAGGCCAGTGGGCAGTGATGTCAGTGTGGAAAGAATTAACGGTAGATGATTGAGGACCACAATATTGACTGAGACAGGATCATGGATAGTGCGAGTAGAAAGAAAGCATTTTGATAACATGGCTGAGTAGGGAGATCATCAAAGACCCCTATCTGACTTTGCCCAATTGATACTGCATGGATCCTAGTTTAGCTTTGTTCGACCGCCATGGCTACACACAATTTTGAATTGATGGCAGCTTTTGTGCGGATGGTTTAGCAATCAATCCAGTTCCATTAACTGACAACGTAATTAGATTAAGGTTATTCCCATTCTCGCTGAAGCGATAAGCCAAGAAATGGCTTTAAGCACTTTCCTACACTTTAATTACCACATAGGAGCATGACAGGGGCCCGAAAGTGCACAGGTTGTCGCAATAATAATAGTACCCCGGTGAGAGGGTAGTCGAATCCACAAGGAGTAGGGATTGTAGACACAAGAACTTGCTATTTAGCTAATGTGAAGTACGATTGGTGAGAGCAACAATCAATGTGTGTGTGCAAGAGTAATTAAGAGAAATAAAAAAATGAAAGAGAAATATGGAAGACAAGAGAGTGCGAGTAAAGCGTAAGAGAGAAACAATTAAGTGTAAAGTAGGGTACCCGAACAAGCTTCCACTAGGACTAATGTTCTAGTGCAAGACAATGTATTATACTCTCCTATTGATGTTTAATGAGTCATGGACATCCTAAAGCACACGGTCCCAAACTTAAGGTCAACCGTAACTAATCCCAACATTATGCCTTTGCTGGTTTCACTATGACTCTTAACTCTTGTTGACCTGTCAACTAAGTCGTAGGGGAGTCCATCTTCCTAAGCCTCATACTTTGTGGAATTGCATTACGATTTAGGGATTCCAAGTGATAGACCCTGTTCCTAAGTGTAGCTCTAACCCTTTGGTCCAGGTGAAAGAACCCTAGTCTTAGTTAAGCCCCAGGACTAGGATTCACTACAACCTTTCACTCTATTGCTTACGCAACTAAGCCCAAGGGGAGTTCATCTCCTATCACTTCGCTTTACTTTGACCGCTAAGAACTCTTGGAACACGGAGGTAGGGAAAATCACACCGAAGGGGAAATGGGACGTTTCGCTACCTTACGACTCACCCTCTCGACCTTCTCCAATCTTGAGTAGTCTAACCCTATAGGAGTTGTCACACCTCCAAAGGATAACCTAGATGATTCTCAACCCTAGTGTCACGGCTAAGGGAAAATCAATACAATAAGCAATCAAGATTGGAACTCAATTAAAAACATCAATTAAGAAAGCATAATAAAAGTCATAGAAACAATGTCATCCTAGGGTTTACAAGTCCGAATACCCACAAGGGATTTAGCTCTCCATGGAGCTATACAAATCCATCAATGTATATGAAATAACAAGAATAGAAAACATAGATGAAACCCCCTTGTGATGCGTGGCGATGGTCTTGTGAGGTCACTCCGTCTTCTCCACCAAGCTCCTCGTCAAGCCTAGGGCACACCTCGCCGGATTGGTGCCGACGAAAGCTCCCTCAATAGCTATCTTCTGATGTGCTTCGATGTCGATGCCAAGAACTCGCTGCAATCCTCCACAAAATCCTCTCCAAACCCTAGCCGTGACCCTCCAGAAAATAGGCGAAAAGATAGTAGGGGGTCCCCAAAAAAGACCTGAAAACAGGGTATAGGCTGAAATCGGGGTTTCACACGTCCCTGTGGATTTTCCACACGGCCCTGTGGAATTTCCACACGGGCATGTGGATTCTCTGTTTTCCAGATTTCGGTGCACAGTAAACAGTACTTGCTACAGTACTTGCACCAAAATGCTCCCGAATTCATTTCTTCATCGAGGCCACCGAATTGGGCACACAATCGTGCGGTAGATCATGTCGCATTTTCAATTGAACCACATTGATGAAGCTCTTGATAATCTTGCACAAGCCAGAACATGTGAGTGTGATTGCCTTTGTGCCTCTCCAATTCACATATTACTTTGAACTCAGTTGGAGGTTGTTACACACTCACATAACTTTGAATACAACTTATGCCTTGTTCCTTGCCCTGTCCAAGAACTCCCTCAACAATCGCGTTCATGATCTATTCTTGCTTCTTTTCTCCTCTATTCGTCTCTACAACCCTAAATGCACAAAGGAACACAAATGCACACATATAAACGATAAAATTTGAATAAAGCGATGCTCAAGGTAAGAAAAATATACTTCGTATAGCTTATACACGAGCACTTATCAGAGCATCTTGTGGAAGCTTTCTTAGCTCAGTCCTTCCCGTCCTGAAAAACTACCAAATTGCGATAGGAGATTACATCATTTGCCAGTTGGACATTCATGAGTCCTTATTTGAGACCTGGGAGAGGTTTAAAAACTTATTAAGAAGGTGTCCGCACTACAATCTAACAGAATTGATGGAGGTCCAAATCTTCTATCAAGGGCTTAATCAGAACGCTCGATAGCTTATTGATTTAGCCTCAGGAGGATCGCTTAGTAGTAAGACCCCAAAGGCAGCTAAGTAGTTAATTGAGGAAATAAGCATGAACAACTATTAATGGATTCTGTAGGAAAATTAGTTACCAAAGCCGCTGGGATTCTCGAAATTAGTGAGGTTATAGCATGGGCAGCTTAGGTGGGCTATATATTGCTCGATCGTCAAGCAAGCACAGACCCACTGAGTAGATAGATTTTGTTGGTAGTGCTCTACGACCATAGTGTAACCCCTATAGTAACACATACAGTCCAGAGTGAAGGAAACCAATCCTCTATTTCTAGAGTAGTTTTCAGGGGCAGTAGTAGAAGCCTCCACCAAGATTTCCCTCTCATCCTCCGTTGGACAAGAAACCCCCTCTTGAGGATGTCTTGACTCAGTTTATCTAGACGACAGACATAAAGTTTCAGCAATCAGATTGTAGATTTAAAAGTATTGAGTCCACAACGAGGAATCAACAAGCATCTCTTTAAAATTTGGAGAATCAGGTTAGACAGATTATAAAACTTCTATTTAAAATACCACAAGGTAGTCTACTGAGCAACACAAAAGAAAATCCTCGGGAGCATCTCAAGGCTATTACTCTTAGGAGTGGTAAGTAGGTGGAAATGAGGAAGGAAACTATTTTGACTCAGGAAAAGGAACCGACAGTTGAAGCTCAAGAAGAACTGATACAAGAGGGAGGAGCTACTTCAACTTAAGAAAAGAATATACCCCATATGGTCAAGGAGTATGTTCCACAGCTATCTTACCCCTCTAGGTTGAAGAAGGATCCCACTGACGAGTAATTTAAGCACTTTTAGGACTTGCTCAAGCAACTACATATCAACGTTCCATTTGTAAAAGCCTTGGCATATCAACGTGAAATTTCTCAAGGGCCTACTCATGAACAAGCAGAAGTTTGAAAAGGTCTCTACACTGACGTTAAGTAAAGGAATCTCGGCAATTTTGTAAAATGATATGCCGAAGAAGAGGAAAGATTCAGGGAGTTTCGTTATACCTTGCATGATTGGTGAATTGGTCAATGAAAAGACTCTAGCTAATATAGGAGCTATCATTAATGTTATGCCATTCACTATGTTCAAGAAATTAGGGCTTAGTGACTTGAAACCGACAAGGATGACCTTGCAACAAGTTGATTAATCCATTAGGCATCCGAAAGGCATCATTGAAAATGTGCTAATTAAGGTTGACAAATTTATGTTCCCTATGGATTTTGTCATTCTAGATGTTTATGAGGATGTAGATGTACCTCTCATTTTAGGCAGGCCATTAATTCCTAGCCATCTTCCAAGCCATAATTAATGCGAGTAATGGCAAAATGACACTTTGGGTTGGTGATGAAGAGGTTTTCTTTGCTTTGTAGGATACTATTATACACTCTCTTGATTATGATGATTGTTGTTTTTATATGGATGTGACTAATTCGGTTGTTGATGATTTTGTGAATTGGTGGATGGTCATTCAAGTGAAGAAAGGTAATAACAAACTTTTGCTCAAGGAGGTAACACTTGAGTCCGTCCATGCAATTGGTAAGGTCCCTATTTTCTCTGATTTTGGACTTGAGCACTATTCTGGGGACACTCATATTCAGGTTAGGGAGTATTCCTATTAGGAGCCTCCCTAACATGTGTGCACAAAGTACATCAAGCTAGTGACGTAAAACAAGAGACTCTTAGGAGGTAACCCAAGCATTTTGGTTGTTAGTTGTTAGTTTTCTTGTGTTAGTAATAAAATGCTCGACTCTGCCATTCTTTTCCATGAGTTGGTTGTATATTTGAAGTGTTAACGCTCATTTTTGTGCTTCCCAGGACATTTTTTTATATTTGGACACACATGGTATTATAGGGGAAACTTTGCTCATTTTTCGGGACAGCTTACGGGTGTTTATATATATATATATATCTAAGTTTACATGTCCTAATTCAAATCAAATCAAAATTTTAAATCACATTTAACCAAATCTTGATCGAATTAGGACAACATGCGGTTAAGATAAATAAATTTCATCATATTTGATATATTCAAGATTATCCGAGAACACATATCTCGAGACAATCTAAAATATTCAAATTTCCGGATCAACTAAGATCATCCGAGAATACATATTTCTAGGCGATCTAAATATACAAATCTCAAGATTAGCTAAGAATACAAATTTCGAGGCGATCTAAATATTTAAATCTCAAGATTAGCCAAGAGCACAGATCGTGAGGTGATCTAAATATGAAAATCTCAAGATCAGCCTAAAGCATATCTCGAGGTGATCTAAAAAATATAAATCTTAAGATTAGCCGAGAATACATATTTCGAAGCGATGTAAATATTAAAATCTCAAGATTAGTCGAGAGCACATCTCGAGGCAATCTAAAACATATAAATTCCAAGATCAGCCGAGTGCACCGATCTCGAGACAATCTAAAAATATTAAAATCTCCGGATCAGCTAAGTGCACCGATCTCGAGGTGATCTAAAAATATTCAAATTTTCAGATCAGCTAAGAGCACCGAGCTTGAGGCGATCTAAAATATTCAAATATCAAGACCATCCACAAGTACAGATTTTGAGGCGATCTAAAATGTTTAAATCCCGAGGTGATCCTTATCCCAAGATCAAACATGGATACAAATCACAATGTAAAAAAAATAATTAATTAATTAAATCAAAATATATTAAAAAAAGCAATCAAAATCAAACAAGATATATATATATATATATACACACACACCTATATAAATCAAATTAGACAAATAATAATAATAATAATAATAATAATAATAATAATAATAAATAAATAAATAAATAATTAATTAATTAATTAAATAATATATAAAAATAATTAAAAAAATAAATTTAAAATAAAATAAAATAAAATAAAAATTCAAAAATAAATAAATAAAAATAAAACAAACGAAATAAATATAATAAATAAAAATATAATAATAATAATAATAATAATAATAATAACAACAACAACAACAACAATAAAGAATATATATATATATATAAAATGACAAATATAATGATAAATAAAATAATACAAAAAAATATAAATTAATCGTCGTGGTCCCCCACGATCAACGCAACGATCTCGTTCGCCTCACGTTCGCGCACCACCCATGCAACCGTCCAGAGTTTTTTAAAAGGGGTGAAGAGGATAGGCCAGAAAAAAGAGGCTTGATCCGTTTCTCTGTAAAACATATATATTGATAAAAAACAAAAAGGTAAAACCAGCCGGGGGATGAAGGTTGAAGAAGAAGGAAGACGACCGAGAGAAAATCCTCTCCCTACCAACGTCGCCTCTGCCGTCGTTGCTTGCCGCTGCTGCCTGTCGCCGCTGCTACCAGCGCCAGCGAGGGTGGAATATCCCTCGCTCGCCTGACCGTCGAATTAAAGGCCTTACTAGCGCTGTTGCCATTATTGCTTGTTACTGCCTGTTGATGTTGATACCCGCCGTCTGTTGCCATTTTGGCTGAGGAGCTCGAGAATACAGAAGAGCCTGAGAAGCCCGGGGAGGTGTTGAAGACGGAGGATCTTTTGCTTGTCATCGTGATGGAGTAAAATTTTGGTGTCGTTACTACCACCGCTGCCTGCTCTTGCTGTGTTTCCTGCCACTGTCGCTCACCGTCGTTGCTGCCGTTTCTTTCTTGCAGTCATTACGACAAAATGGAAGTTGCAAATCATGGGAGCTACCACATAAACCTTGAGAAAGGAAAATGAGGAAATGTGCAATGTTTGGAGTTTTTTTAGGCTTGACCAGGCCAGCTTGTTTGACTAGTTTACTATGTTTTTTTTTGTTGTTTGAGAGTGGGGCCCACACTTTGTCTTTTGCCCTGAATTTTCAGATCTGGTTGGGCATTGTAGGTTTGATATTTATTGTTGGGTTGCTCTTTGAGAGTTGGTCTGAAAGCTTGACACTTCTTCTTCTCCTTGGAAGCTCTTGGAAGCTCTTGTTAGCTAAAGGCTGATTTTCTTTTCTTGGTTTGAAGAAGGCTAGTTGCAACCATTCAAGGATCTCTGCTTTTTAGTTGGTGTTAAGGTTAGTTGATTGCTTGGTTTCCTCTCTTTACTCAGTAGCTTAGCAATTGTTGTGATGTTTATCAGTGTTTACATGTTAATCCTTGTGATTCTTGTTCTTAGTTTAAGTTGTGTGTTAGCTTTTCTCGTATTTGAATTTTTGTGGGTTGTATCATTTTGATTATCTTGTATTTTGTATGCGTACTAGTGTAGTTAAAGCATGTTTTCGATTGCATGAGTGTTTGTGCATTTTGGTGTTCATGTTTCTAGATATATATAAATATATACATGTACGGTTGCTAAAATGATGAGAAAATGATTAGAACTTGAATGTTTAAGCAAGTAGCATTACTATGATTATTATTATTATGATTAATTTTTATTTTCCTATTTCATTCTTTTTCTTCTTTTCATTCCAAATTGCTAGGATCTCTTGTAGTGCTATTAAACTTTCTGGTAGAATGTTTATGTATATATATGTTTATATGTATTATTTGTCTGGTATGGCTTAATGGTTTATTTGTTTAAATTAGAGGTTATTAGTTGTGAAATTTGACCATCCTGAAGCAAATGCTTAATTGATGAGTTTTTTTTTCCCAATTAGTTAGTTATTGTTTAAGCCTTTTTCAAGGTACCTTTTAAATCAGGCATGTTAATGTTATTTTACTTGTGTATTTCAATGTGCATGGATGTTCTGTTGCTTTGCTAGTGTTAAGATCTTTTATTGTTAAGTAAGCATGGGCTATAGTTGCAAGTTAGGTTTGGCCCAAGAATATTTTCTAAGTGTAGTTTATTTTGTTGGATTAGATTTCTGTAGCAAGCCTTAGTTCGTGGGATTGGTGAACTTGACCTTGTAGCCCAGAACCAGGTAGGCTCTCGCACCTGTATAACCTTGTATTGCTGGTGTAAGGTAAATCAGTTGGTAATTTATTTTAGTTATTTAATTATTTATTTATTTTATTTCTGCATTATGAATGTGGTATTGTATCTATTTATTTACTTGTTTATTTATTTTGTTTTTGCATTATTGATTCGATATTTTCTGTATGTATACTGTATTTCTGCGGTTTTAGTACATCTCCATTCCTGGCTCGCCCAGCTAGGAGGAGTAAGTCCTAGCCATGTGCACATGTTTTTCTGTAGTAGCGCTACCGGGCATGCGTGCCTATTCCGACTGCGGTCGAAGATCCGGCTTCAGCCGTCGATATTCTGTTCTATTCTGTTCCGACTTCACAGTCGAAGATCCAGCTAAGTGCTATTGATATTTGTTATTGGTCAGGGAGATGTACACGTCTATTTTCCGCGTTTTCTGTATTTCTGATTAATTCTGTATTTTCTGCCTGAATTATGTGATTCTATAATATCTGTATTATCTGTTATTTCTGTGATCCTCCTAGGCCCTCGTGGCTCATGCACTCTGTGAATTTTGTTTTCTCAGGAGAAGACCAAGCTTATGAGCGGGGTTTTATCTGGGAGTCATTTTTTTGTCTGTGGTTGTAGACAGTATAGACTTTTTTGTGTGAGTAAGATTTATACTCTGTCTGTATTTCTGGTTTGTAATATGTATGTGGCACTGTTTCTGTAGGGCTGTTAAAGCCCATATTTGTATCAACTCTATTTCTGTTGATCTATTTGTACTTCTGCATTATTGTTCTTGTTTTGCTTGTTAGGCTTGACTTTGACCAGGTCAAACCTGAGGCCTTGCACCCAGTGGGGCCAGTCCCGTTGGATGCGACCAATTAGTCAACGAACCCTGCTGTGGGGCTAGGGGCGTGACTAAAGGCATCACAGTGCTCCACCTGTGGCGTCAAAGAAAGCCTCTCGAAGTACACCAAAGCCTTATTGCACCAGTTTTGGAGTTTAGGCAATTGGGGTTGTTGCTGAGCTGCTTGCGTTTACCAAGAACATTGTGATGCATCCAAAGACATGGCTATATTTTTCTCTATATGAAGATGAAGAACCTAATGATTTTGGCATGTTTGATGCCTAAGAAGAGCATGCCCGGGTTGTTTAGGCCCATTCTGAAAAATTGAGGTTTGGCCAACCTATATGAGCGAGGGATTGACGTTGTGTTGTCGAAGTTCTCATGAATGTTAATCATATTAACAGTGTATACCTTGGAGCAGCCGACAAAGGAGAAGATGGCACTCAAGACGAGGACAAGGCCTACAACATCTACATATTCAAGGTTCTCAAACAGGTCCACCCTGATATCGGGACCTCTAGCAAGGCCATGAGCACCGTCAACTCCTTCATCAATGATATATTTGAGAAGCTGGCTCAAGATGCATCTTGCTTGGACTCACTACAACAAGACGTCGACTATCACACCCCATAAGATCTAGACCTCTGTTCATCTTCTTCTTCTCGGCAAACTCGCCGATCCATTGGCGGAGTCTCCATCGGAGATCTCGGAGATTGTTGTTTAAGTCATTGATCTCAGGCTCATCGGTAGCATCACCACTCTTTTTGCACGTTCATGGCTAGTGATGGAAAGATGAAGATCAAGGCATTGCTTTCTCACAAATGGAGGTTGGAATTCATGAAACTAAAACTATTTGTTGATGGAGAAAAGCTTATTAGGATGTCTATGAAGCCTAAGGGGGCACAATCAGCTTGTAAAGGAATGAAGCAATTAAATAGAGTGCAAAGCAGAGTCTATGAGATGGCCCTCCTCAACCCTGATAATATACTTTGTGCTCCAACTGATGTTAAAATTAACACATATTGCTAAGTTGATCATACTTCATGAGCTTGGAAGAAGTGAGGAAAGATGAACCAAATCCTGCAGAAGTTGAAAGGAAGAAAGATGTTCAATTATCTGTCAAGGAGGCCTTGAACTCAAGGAAAGGTAACTCGAACTAATCTGGGAATTTATTAGTATTGTTTGATATAAAACCATGGGATGATGAGATAGACATGCAAAAGCTGAAAGAAGCAGTGAGAAGCATCCAAATGGAGAATTTACTTTGGGGAGTACCTAAGCTTGTTCCTGTTGATTATGGCATCAAGAAGCTTCAAATAATGATGATGATCGTAAATGACCTAGTTTCCATTGACATGCTGAACATGAGTACACGTAGTAATTCAAGGTCATCCCTTCTTGCTCGAGCACAAAGTAATTCATTAACAACTTCCCTTAAACAAGGTTTGATAAATATTTTCACATTCGTATTTGGTCGTGATGACAGCAGTAGCAGAAGTAACGTCTCAGCATCGGAGAGCATAAATGTGAATCAACATAATAACCATCCCTTAAAGACTCCTGGAGCAAGGTGCAACAGAAGGCAATTAAAAGCAACTAGTTATATAGTGTGCAACCATTATTGTGGGAATAATGGAGTTCTTTCTATGCAATTGCATACCAATGAAAACCAGTCAAATTCTTCTCCACCATTCTCAAAGTCTTGATTAATATGAAAATTAATTTCCTTCATGTAGTATTAAAAAAACAAAATGAAAAGAGAAGCATGCATATGTGCATGATTAAAAAAAAAAATCAAGAGAACGGGTCCCATCATGAAAGAGATACATATAAGAGCTACTTACATGTATCATTGGCTAAAAATGAGAATTTTCAAACGGTGGGCCCCACCATGCACATGGAGATGAAGATGCTAAGATATATATATATATGTATTCAAAGCCAAAATAGCCAAGTCAAGATTCAAAGATATGAAAGAGTTAAAATTTGGAGATCCATACGGATCGACAATTAAACTCAGCAGTCTCAAGACATCAGAAGTCAAAGATCCAAAGGAGTTTCACAAGTCAAGAATTGAATGAAGCTTCACAAGCCTAAAAGACAGAGCTTATGGAAAGTCAAAATAAAGTTTAGAGAAGTCATAATTTCAAATTCAAATTAAGATGCAAATTAAACCCAAAATGCAAAATCTCCAAGACATAAGTTCAGACACAAGCTAGTTCACAGGTCAAGATGATTTCAAATCCCATGTATTTTCAATGAGTCTATAAATTCATATTTATTGGAATGAATGAAATTGATTGCCACAACTTGTTTCCTTGTTCACACCTATTTCTTAATCGGAGGTTCCTGCGACAATGTCCAGTGTAATTAGCATTAAGGGCTTGCCCCTAATAGAAGTCATGAACCCATAATCTCTTGAAGTCATAAAAAAAAATTGATTTGTGATCCATCATTTTTTAACCGGTTTAATCATAATTAAAGGGCAGATGAGAAAAAAGGGGCCCACAACGGGCTGCTTACACCTATAAGGCTGACCGTAATGCCGTAATAGAGAAGTTTACGAGAACTCTTACACGTGTAAGCAACCCTATAAGGGAAACTCAAAGAGTCTTACTAACGCATAAGGTGAGCCATAAGGGTCATCCAGAGAGCATTACGGGTAGACCAAAAGGCCCTTACATCCTATAACTTCCATGGGAAATTTTATTGGGTTTTTTACGGGATAAATTATGCCCGTAATGCGACCACAAGGGAAATTGAGAAAGCCTTACGCCCTATTTCACAATATCCCTTACAGCTCATAACCCAATGCTTATGACCTAGGTGCCTTACGGGGTCCTTATGCCTGCAAGCCTGACAATAAGAGCAATCTAGAGAATCTGACAGACCACAGTGTTAAGTCTCTTACGGTCATAACCTAGGTTACAAGGAAGATGAAACCCTTACGGGGAGGCCTTACCGCTGTAAGTACCTTGTAAAGAGTAGACTAAGAGACTTACGGCCGTGTGTTATGCCTGTAAGTTCCCTCGTAAGTAGCTAGGGTTTAAGCACTGCTGGCGACTTTTGAGTGTTCATTTTGAATTTTATCCATTACTCTTCATCCCCGGCGACCCCATCTCCACCTATTCTCTTCCCCTTGTTCTCTATTCTCACTTTTCAGCTATTTAGCATAAGGGTTGGACCATTTTGAAAGCATTTCACCGAGCAGATTTCTCACTTTTCTCCTCTTGCTTGAATGTAATGTGTTTTTCTTGATTTTCATAGTGAATCTTCAATTAAAGTTGATGGAATGCTTGTTTACATGATTTAAGACTCATTTGGTGTAGTTTAGATGTATTTATGTATCAGAGGGGTCTTTACGATCTGAGCTAAAGGCTTACAGTTGTAAGGCTTGATGTAAAGACAGGTTTCCTCAAGACTTACGATCGTAAGCAGGCCATAATTAGTCCTGTTTTGATAAAATTTTGTATTTTTGAACTGAACTTTTGTATTTTTTCTTCTGCAAGGTGACTCAAGCGAAGAGAACTACTTCTAACCAGAACAAGAAGGCGAGGACCAAGGCTTCGAATTTGTGTTCGGTGACCATGGGACTCTGTACACCCACAATGTCCTTGGCATCTGCTTTCTCCATCCCTCACTTCCGATAGTGGTGCACCCGCTTGAGGACGAAACGGTTTGGTCAATTCTGCATGATGGACTAGCAAATTCTTACTCAACTGGGGCTGCAGGAAGAGGTGTAAGGGATTATCCAAATAGGAGGATGAAGCCTCTTGTTCTTATTCGAGGAGTAGGTGTACGACGACACCACTCTAAAGATCCTTAGCACATTCGAGGTGGATCGGGGGTTGGTCGGGTTCGATAGAGTGGGTGTTGTGTGATTCCAGTTGTTCGACGAGCAATGGACCTAGAGCTACACTGAGTTCTCTTGTTGATGGGGCTATATGAGACTGACTTCACTAGTACCCCACAATACGAGTAATTGTTGATCAACTTCCCACTAGGAGTCACGGTAGCTAGGGTATGGCTTTGCCCAGCAGAGGACTGAACTACGAGCCAGGCCTAGCTAAGGCCTCGTGCTTAATCTGACCCACCCACAAGTACGTACATATGGTGATGAGATGTTCTTATGCAGGGTGGGTGGACAGTATAAGAATGATGAGGTGGCAGGAGCTACTACTCCTACACAGCATGATCGTTGTCTACTTGGGCTATATGCTGGCAGATTGCATCGCACACCAAGCCCATATGCACGCCTTGGAGTGATATTCGCCGGTTACCACATCACACGATTGATCAGGGGAATGGGACTAGTGGATCATCTCAAGAGGCAGGAGGTCGTTGGGAGTATAACACCTCTCAAGATGGATACGCTCTGCCTCATAGGCATCATGCGTTGGGGCTCTGATATATCCTTACCCCCAACATTATTGATCAACCAAGAGATCAGGGTGAGGATGGATCAGATTGGGAGTTAGACGACGAGTCTAGTGACAGCCACTCGTCACTCCTTTCTGCCACTATCGGCTTGAGCACATCTAGCTCGACAATGCTTCCACGATGCTAATCACACATTTGGGAATAGATCGAGGCAGTGCAGGCTAAGCAACAATAAATTAGGGGTGAGCAACAACAGATTATGGTGTTGCAGGATTAGTATTAGTAGACTCTGTTTTTCTTGTAGATAGATACCTTGCTTCTTAGCACACTCTATTACAAGATTGACACGTACACTTATTTCCTTATTAAAACTTATTAATGGTAAGTTGTACTATTATCTGTTAAGCATTTTTGTTAGGTTAGTGCTTAAGGGCCCATTTGGTGGACATGATAAGGACGATAGGATATGATAGACTATCATATCCTGCTACTATCCTTTGTTTGGTGTGCCAATAGGATATGATAGTCTAATCCTATTGGCCCACTTTATCCTACTGGTCATATGATAATTAATCCTATGGGGGGAGTCAAAATAGAAAAAGGTAGGATATGATAAAAAGTTAAATTTACTTTTTCCCTTATTATTTGGTTTTCTTTCCTTCATCTAGGGTTTCATTATATTCCTTCATTTGATCTTTTAAACCCAATGCTTTAGGCAAGAAGCTTGTCAACAATTAGATAGAATACTAATTTCACTATTTTAAGTATGATTTTTCACATCCGAAGTGGTTGAAGGTTTTCTCAATCGATCTCGTACTTGAATAGGTTATTTTTCATCTAAACCTCTTTTTTGATCATGTCTTATTTTTAGTTTCTTTAGTCGGATGATTGGTGAATTTGTGTATGATTTTCTCCAAAGAAATATATATGAATTATAATTTTTGCAAGTTGGTGATATTGCAATCAATATATTTGTGGAGGGTAATTTTTTTGGTAGGTCACCCAACTTTTAAGTTTTTCATTTCGATCATCCAACTTCAATTTGTATCCAAATGCTCACTGAAAATTAATTTGTTATCACTGGCAAGTTACTGGTCAGTTTTCCCATTCCCCTTTGCTTGCGTGGCAATCGGAAAAACACAATCATGACGCCCAGGACACATCAGCATGCTCATTAGTCGTTGCCACATCACCCGAAACTCACCACATCACATGAAGATCGCCCAGGACAATCATGACGCCCTGTTATCTTTGTCTTCCTCCTGGGTGATGCTGGGTTGTAGGAACAACAAAGTGGCTAGAGATATGTGAAAGCTTTTATGCGAAGAAAGACCCTATCAAGAAAAAGAGGAGAGGAGATCTTGACCACCTGAGAAAAATTTTAATGTAAACCCCTTAGTTTAGGGTTGATATTCATTAAATTTCATCATTTTAATGAAATCCTCATCAATCAATTGATTTAACAGTGGTTATACTTTGGATGATGGAGATGACCAACAAACTCTATATAGAAGCCATGAAAGTGGTTATATTAATATAGAAGCTATGAAAGTTATTTAGAAGCCATGAAGACGGTCATAATACAATCCCTTCAATTAAAAAAAAGGGAAAAAAAATTAATACTATCCCAATATAATCTCAGGAATGTTCAATTTAAAGATGTTACACTAGAGCAATTAAATAATTTCCAATGCTTTACTCAAACTTAGAAAAACATTTTCCCTTCCAATGCTTCACTCAAACAAAAAGTATTTTCCCATCAAATGCTTCACTCAAACACAGAAAGCATTTTAATATGAAAAAAATACTAAATAGAGAATGGTGCTAAAATTTGCAGGAATCCGCAATCATGTGCAGGAAAATTAACTCCCCTCATTTACCAATTTAACATCTTCATACATGAAAATTAACTACCCTTATTAACAAACTTAACATCTTCATACATGAAAATTAACTCCCCTCATTTACAACATTAACATGAAAATTAACACTTGATTTGAGTTTCATAGTTCATCCAGCAATTGATGACAACATTTACAAAATTGCATAGTTTGCACATAACATTGTCATAAAGTTACTATTTACAAAAGTTTACAAAATTGGATGATATCCATTGTTCACTATGGGACCCAAACCTTCTTTTTTTCCCCACCATTAAACTCTTTGTTCCTTCTTTCAGTCTCTTTTTCCTTCCATTGTTGTCTCAACACATGTGGGGTTGCCAGCAACTAGAGTAGATTGGCTCAGGTGTCCACTGTCTAATGTTGTCCTTATGCCTCTTCTTATATCCAATTTTTTCCCTCCTCAGCCAAGCATGAGTGCAAGATTTATCTCCTGCTCAGTGGTCTGCTTAGAATCAGTAATAATTTGGAAAATTAAAACTAGTTAAGTTCTAAATTGGAACATAACCATTTTTAATTTTTTACAGAACACATAAACTTAAATGGCATACTTGTAATTGTGGTGCTTGAGGGGTCCCATGTGTTGTTCCTACATGCCCTTGCCTTGTTCTCTTTAAGGCATCAGCCTTTACAATGTTAAACATAAAAATGGGGATGGACAACAGTTTCAAATGGAGTAATTTATAATTGTAAGTTTGATACATATCATATTGAAGTAGTCCTCCAAAACCTGAGGGTCAATCAAGTCCATGGGATTAATTTCTAGGAGATGCTTCACTTGGTTGCCCACTTTGTCACTGTCTTGAATCTCCATTGTTTCCCTGGTTGCCATTTTTTTTAATCACAATTAGTTTATTGGACATCACTGACAAATAAATTTTTTTTTCATTTCACATGAAAATCACCTGTTGCCCTCCATGGAACCTTCTATTATGCCCAGCCTTGCCACAAGTGGTGCATCTCATGGTGAGTCCCTTTTTGCTCATCTTCCCATTTTTGAAGCCTCTAATTCCCTTCTCCTAAGTAGAGCTTTTCTTCCCCTTCTATTGTTGATTGGCTTTGGTGGAATAATTGGTCCATGGTCACTCTTGGGCTAAGATTCGTTGTCATGTGTAGGAAACAGTGTGTGCGTATAGGTTGCTAAATAGGTGCTAACTTTATAGCATTAATGCAGATAACTCTCAGGCTTGTCCCTATTGTAATAAATACAGGAGATGACATGGTTGCATAGGATGCCAGTGAGTTGTCATCTTATGCAGAACAAGTTCTCTTTGTTCTATTAACTAAAAATTGGCCATCATGCCCTAGAAACTGGTATTGTTCCCCTCCAGACCATGTAGTAGTGTACAAGAAGCTCAATTGTTTAAACTTCTCCAATTTTTCTTTATTCTAGGGCAATGATCAACTTTTCAATTTTTCATTGCATCTCTCCTTCTTTGGATCCTAGTTATCAATTGAGTTCTTATCATCTCATTCATGCTCACTATTCCCTTTGTTCTACCTTCAAGAATGTGACTATTAAAACATTCACAAATGTTGTTCAGGAGTATGTCACATTTAAATTAAGAGTGGACATAGGGCTTGCTCCAGTGATGAGGATCTATGTTCTTCATATATTGGTAAGCACCTATGGACATGGACTTCAGAGTCTCCATGGATTTTTCAAAAGCAGCTAGACAAGTTGTTGTTGCACAGGACTAGAGCTGATCTTTGAGTGTTTTTCCCTTAAAGGTTTTCCTAAAATTTGTGTGTATATGTCTTACATAATACCTATGCTCACTGGCTGGGAACAGTTCTTCTATGGCTAGTATTAAACCCTAGTTTACCAACCCAATTCACACAACACACCACACATGACAATGAATTGGGCCCATAAGAAGAAGGGAAAAAACCCACAAGGCAGCAAAAAAATCAGTGTAAAAAATTAGTAAAACACCATATGCAAGCAAACACATCATGGTAACATATTAGTAAAACTCTATAATAAAGCAAACAAATCAGCAAACAAGATAAGCAAATAATAATAAATCATAGTAATTCGTTAAAAAAAGAAATTAAATCACCTTCTACCTATCACTCATGAATGCGCACTTGTAGTTGTTGTCGATTTCCAAATTAGTTGCCAGTAGCCCCAGAAACCACTTCCAATTGTCCTTGTTTCCTTTGCCCACCATAGTCTAGGCAATGGGATAGATGCAGATGTTTGCATCTATCCCAATTGCAATCAATAATTGTCCACCATACAAACCCTAGAGAAAGCAGCCATCAATGGAGATTATCTACCTACAACCTACCTTAAATCCATTCCCGAGTGGTGCTAAGCATATATACAAACACTGGAATACTCCATCATCAAGTCTGAATTTTATTGTTGATCTTGGATGTGTTTTTATTAGCTCCAACCTATAATCATAAAGTCTCTTCATTTGGGTTTCTTCATCACCATCAATCAGTCTTGTGTACATGAAACAAATTAGCAAAAATAATATTGAGCCATCAACACTATCTTGTGAAAGAATAAAATTTGAAAACTGAAAACAATATGACTCACCTAATAGCAATACACTTTGCCCTGTAGGCCTTCAACCTGCTTATGTCAACTTGTTGGTTGGTCTTCACTGCCAGAATAATCCCAGCTATTTTCCATGCAGGATCTACTCTGAACTGTTCCAAGTAGGTATTTGCTATCCACCTACATTGCAATGTCTGTTGTTGTGCTCCTTTGTGCACTCATGCTTCAGATTTCCAGCTTTAATATGCACTGTGATCTTATCCCCAACCATAGGAGAAGCCCATAAATAAAAGGGACAACCTTTTCTATAAAATGCTTTGCATCTTTTATGATCATTAGGTCTGAATTTCATGTTATATCTATGCCTAATCCCATAATTTTTTACAACGTCCTTAAATTAACTTCTGAACTTTATACCAATTTTAAATATAGGGTCTTTTATGTCACATTCTTCATGAAATTCTGAAAATTTTGGGCTTGGAAGGTATGAACTCATCTTCATCTGTGGATGAACATGATTGCAAATCTTCAGACCCTGCATAATCTGAATCAATGTCAGCCTCACACCCTTCATTTGGAGGTTCTCTACTAACAACAATCATGGCTCTATGTTCTGCCCTAGTGTCCTCCCCCTCTTCATCTGAGTCATGGCTGTCTCAAGGCATTTCATCTTCATCATCAGCTTCTACTACATTCCTTGGTTTGCAAACAACCTCTTTGCCAACAACCTGACTACTATTACCATTACTTGTCCTAAAATGCACACATATCTCTCTTCTATAATCTACATGCATTACCATATTGAGAGCATCCATGTCATTGTGAATTTCTCTAAGCTCATCAGCTCCACTGTTTCCCCACCAGACACTACACTCCTTGACATCTAAATTAAATTCCCTAGCCATAGCAAACAATTCAAGCCTTGAAATATTATCTACACAACAGTAATCAATATGGCCTACCATTCTTTCCATTCCAGCACAATTATAATGCAACCTTATTATTAACAATTCACCAGTTGGTATTGAAATGGATGCCAACTTTAATTCTTATTTAATTTTTAATGAACATCACTAACATAGATGCAAATAAAAATAACACCCTAAGAAAAACAACCATAGAGGATGAGACAATTTAAATACCAGATTCTGTATACCATCCCATTAAATTGGTCATTAATATTCATTCCAACAAAGATCATGTACATGAAATTTAAAAAAATACACCTCACCAGAACATGTACACTAAGGGGAAAGAAATTCACCCTAAAATGCAAATTCATGCAGCTAAAAGAGGACGAAAAGAGATTTCTATCATCTTTAGTTATAAAGTGTTCCATTGTTCTAGTTATGGGGTCTATAAATGAATTACATCAACATGGTTTCTAGTTATGTTGTCCTGCAACTCAATAAATGGATTGCCATTATTTAAATTTAGGTTGCTCCCTAATCATCAGAGACTTTTATCATGTTTAATACCAAAGGTGAAACCAGTTCTAACAGTAACATCACACAACACATCATATAATGAGGATAGACAAAAGAGAAAGAAAAGGACAGACATGGAAAAAAATAAAAGAACCAATATGTAAACCATAAATGTTACTACATCTTTTTTGCTTATGTTACTTTATCCCAGTTAAATCAAAATGAGATCTGTCTTATTTAACTAAGCCGGGTCAGAATGGGTTCAGAATGGTTTGACATTGCTTTGGATTTAGGTTAGTCTCTAATCACTGTTTGTATATTTAATTAATGTCCAAGTGCTTTAAATCATGCAATCTTACATTAATTAATTCCTTACTACACAGAACATGCAAATTATGTCATTTTGAAAGTGATTTGGGCTTCACCTCATAGCATACATTTAGGATTACCTTTCCAATTAGTTCATGTGACAGGATTTATTAATCATTGTAGATATTTCTAGTTCTGGTCTGCTAGAGACCACAATAAAAGAGACATCCTTTTGATGGTACAAAGTTTAAACACAATACTAAACAAAAACATCACATAAAACCCCAAACTTAGGCACTGAATAATTTCAGTGTCTTCACTCTAACTCCACAATATACCCACCTAACTTCACATGAACATCACCATACATTGTTGAAAAACCAAACAAAAACAAAGAGAAAAAGGTTTCCAGAACAATGACTTACAATACTCAGGAGCTTCATCCTTAGCTGATCGTATCTCCCAATTGACTGACATTGTGTGCCAACTGAACTTCGCTCACTTTGCCTCCCTCGTTTTCTTCGCCCAATGAACCTTACCTTGTCTTCTTCATCTTCATCAACACAACTCTAGAACCTTACTTTCTCGCTAGAAACCAGGAAGCAACCGGGGAAAAACCCTTTTTGGACACTAGAAACCCTAGAAATTGGAGATTTGGTTGCCTTTCAAATAAGCAACCCCTTTCCCAAACAAGAAAGGACAAGAGAAGCCTTCCTGAGCACAACGATGCTGACATAGGATTTTCTGGGGTGACATGGCGAGTTTGGTGTCATGATTGTAATTTTGGCGTTACCACACGAGTAAAGGGAAACGAGAAACTCACCAGTGACATGTCGGTGATAACAAATTGATGTTCACTGAGGATTTGGATACAAATTGAAGTTGGATGATCAAAATGAAAAAACTTAAAAGTTAGGGTAGCCTACCAAAAAAATCACCCTATTTGTGGAAATTACTTATAGGTTATTTATTTTCAAAAAATTTAATAAAAACTAATAAATCAACAGATAAGTAACTCACCAAGGAAAAAATCCAAAAAAAAAAAAAAATCTATTTTAAAAAAAAATATATAACTATATCATAATAGGGTAATTTTATCTATTTATATACTATTCATATCATATCCTATCATTATCTGGTCCACACGTAAGATAACAAAATGCTATCTAATGGCTTATTTGATGTGCATCAAACATATAGGGGGTGTTTGGATTGGCTTTTTTAAAGCCCAGAAGTGCTTTTTTACAAGTTAAGCACTTCTGGGTTTTAAAATTTATGTTTGTATTGACTTTTGGGCAAAAGCTGAAGCTGTAAAAAAAACTGAATTTCAGCTTTTTTGAGAAGGTGCTGAATAAGTGCTTTTAAAAAAAGCACTTAAGAGAAGCTGTTTTAGGGGTTATGTAATTACTATTTTACCCTCAATATCAATATTAATGTACAATAGTAACTCAATAAACTCAATGAATGCCCATTTTGGTAATTTACCATCTTTAAAAGCCATCTTAAAAATCCACATCCAAACAACTTTACACATATAAAAGTGCTTTTGAATTAACTTACCCAAACATAAAATACTCAAAAGCACTTAACTTACTCCCAAAAGCACTTTTTTAAAAAGCACTTCTACAACTTAACAAATAAGCACTTTTTTAAAAAGCTTACCCAAACAAGGCCATAATAGGATATGAGTTTATCATGCCTATATTTTTTCTATACTTATCCAGTCCGCATATCATATCCATTTATATCCTATCCTATCCACCAAATGAGCCCTAAGAGAAATAGGAATTGGATTAGTCAATTGGAAGAATTTGCATATATGCTTGTATATTTTTTGTTTTGTGAACAAAATACTTACTCTTTATTATTATTATTATTATTATTATTATTATTATTATTATTATTATTTTGTCTTTGTTATTATTATATTTTTGTTTGATTGTTTAAAATTCAAGAAATAAAAGAGTGATGATTTATGCGTGAAATTTGTGATTTGGAATGTTGATTAGTTTAGTTTTATTGAGCTATTTATAATGGATTGTATTTTATCCTATTTGTATAAATTCAAAATTCTATGTTTTGACCTATATTAATAAGCATCTAATAGTGGCTTTTCTTTATTTTTATTTTTATGTTTGTATATGATAGTTTGTGTTTAACTTGATAAATACTATTTTATGTGTGGCTATACTTGTGTGCATGGGCGGAGTTGGGCAGTTTAACAAAACCCCCTATATAATATAAAAATTATATAATAGTTTTATAAATTTAAAAGAATCTTTATTACAAACCCCCATTTTACAAAGTCCCCTTATATGATATAAAAATTATAAAAATCTTTATTACCTCCAATAAAATTTTTAAAAATAAGAAAAACAATTCAAGAAAGATAAGATAATTTATTTATAATAAAAATCTAAATAAAATGAATAAATAATTTAAATAAAATGAGTATTTTTATTCAAATGCCAATTGGTTTTTTTACAAATTGGTATAGATAATCTAAAAATATTATAATTTAAAAAAAACTTATTTATAAAATTTTATTATTTAATCTCTTGACATTCAATAAATTGGTTATAAAGTAACAATTTTTTTAAAATATAATTATTATACAACTTAATTTTTTATAAATTAGTATATATATTCTTTAAAAAGTATACTTTTAGGAAAATATTTATAAAAATATATTGTTTCATCTCCTTTTTACTTGTTCTCAATAAAAGAATTTTATTTTTCTCTAAAAAATTTTTTTGGCCCCTTAAAAAACTTTTTTTTTCTCTGCTTGTGTAGGATTTAGTGTGATGTTAAATTAACTTATGGAACTACTAATTACAACATATTATTATTATTATTATTGTTGTTGTTATTGTTATTGTTATTGTTATTTGATGAAAACGATGATATATATACTTCAGGGTGTGTACATAGGTCAGAAATTCAACGTTCAGCTTGCATCCAGTTAGTTATGAACCCTTGGCTTTATAGATATATTATCACTATATATATATATATATATATATACTTATAAATCTTGAAAAAAATATTTATCTTAATTAATTCATAATTAAAATCATTAATTAATTTTATTCGCCATTATATGTACGGAAAAGTAAAATTTTATTCACAATTAAAATCATGAATTAATTTTACAATAAACGGAGCATTATTTATTGCAGTGCTTCTCATCTCCAAACGGGTCGGATCCTCTCACACCCGGATTCCAATTCGGATTCGGGTTATCGGGTTCCATTCATTCATGTTCAACAGTCCGCTTCTAAACATAATACTAAACAGAGGATTCGACCCAAATCCAATTTCAAATCGGATCCAAACCCGGATTCCAATCCATATTCGGATTCGGGTTATCGGATCCAGTAGTTATCCACCGCTATGTAAGAACACCTTCTTTCTTTCTTTTCATTTTCATTATTTATAAATAAATTCATAAGTTATATAAAATTATATAAAGTTTTCTCAAGAGACTTCTCATCCAAATCTCTTCTTCATGCTCGACTTCATCCCCAAACCCTAGCTCTACGATTCCCAATTCGATCTCTCTTCTCGATTGAATCCCCATGGATGCTGCTGCCCTGTCGCCGGAGCAGCAGGGCCTCGTCTCCTCCTTCCTCGAGATCGCCGTCGGTCAGACCGCTGACACCGCCGTACACTTCCTCCAGGTCTGATCGCGTTTTGATCTTTCCTGCTGAGCAACCTAGGGTTCTTTGTCTCTGTTTGTAATCTCGGTTTCGATTTGTGCTTTTTTTTTGTTGTAGTTGACGAATTGGATCCTTGAGGAGGCTATTCAACTGTTCTTTGTTGGTGGTGACGGTGCTGTTGGTGCTGCCGCTGCTGCGCCGGCGCCGTCGGCGCCGCCTGCTGCTGAGGATCCGTCCTCTAGGTGTGTTGGAAGGGATTGAGCTTTTGCTGGATGTGGTTTGAGTTTTTTTTTTTTTTTTTTGGGAGTTTGAGTGATGACTTGGTTTTATGATTTGTAGTGTTAATGTGAGCCAAGATGTTGGAGAAGATGGAGTGCGGGCGCCATTGCCTGTCAAGAGAGAAACTTTATATGGAGATGCTGCCTTATTTAAGTAAGTCTTTATTTGTATTGCTTATTGTGATCTTGGGGCTTATGGTTCATGCTTGGAGATATTGTAGTGTATGGGTATCTTTTGTGTTTATGTTGCTTGCTTATTCAGGCCAATTCTAGGGAACTGTATTCTGTTTCATACTAGAGATCTATCATAGAATTTTCTTCTTATGCGAAGACTACCTTATTTCTTACTGTGTTTCGTTGCCGATGTATTGCTTAAATTGATCGGCTTGCTTGATGTATTGATTATGTTAACGGATGGCATTTAGAAAACCTTGTTACATGTGCGTTAATGAAGTTAGAATCTCTTAAAAAAATCACATTATGCTCTTCATCTTCTTATGCATAGGCTTTCTGATTACTTGCTATGTTTCTTTGTTCATATATTGCTTAAATTGATCAACACGTTTGATGAATATATTATGCTACCGATGATTTCAAAGAAATCTTCCTGCCATGTGCTGATGAACTGAGAATCACTTAAAAACACCACATTGCTCTCATCATCTTCTTATGTGAAGACTGCCTGATTTATTGCTATCGCTGTATTTCATTTTGCTTAAATTGATCAGTATGCTTGCTTTGTTGTTTATATTATTAATGACACCAGAAAATTTCTGGCATGTGTTGATGGAGTGAGCATCTTTTAGCACATCACATTCTACCTTTTTTTTTTTAGTTGATTTTTTTTTATAAGTGTGACCTTGGGTCCTATCTCCTATGATAAAAGATTATTTTGTTTGGAACATTAGTGTCTGGCTTTGCAAACCTTCTGTCAGAGAGAGGTTGTTTGGAGTTGGTTTGGTGAAACCATGCTTTGATTTTCTGTACTTGTGATGTTACCTGTTCATGCTGTATGTTGACAAGTTCAACTGATGCTAGAACTACCTCTTTCATCAAAGTGAAACTTATAATTGTTAAATATAAAAGCCTCATGCCACCTAGGATTTTGTGCTCTGATTTTTGTCAAACATATACTTTGATAGACTAACCCTTCCCCCCCTCTCTCTCTTCTGGTTCTAGTCGTGACTTTAGATTTCAACAAAGTCCATTGATTGCATTCCGGAATTTCGAGGAGGAGTCAAAGCGGCAGCCTGTATGGGAATCAGATAAAAATGCTCCATCAACAGCAAATGGCTCCCGTGATAATCTTGCTTCCTTATATCGGCCTCCTTTTGATTTGATGTTTAACGGGACATTTGACAAGGTATAAGGATCTGATGTTTTTTTTTTTTTTTTTTGTAAAGAAGATGATAGTATTTGCTGATTGTATTTGCATGCTTCATTTTTCGTGCTCTTTGTTTGTTGTTTCCCCAAACTATAGCTGAATATGACTTTTAGAAGGACACACAATTTATGATATGATTGGTTGGTAATTGATCCATTATCAATTTATTGTCATATTATCTAACTTGTTTTAAGGTTAATTGGCTCTATTTAGCCATTCAACCATGAACAATAATCAATACTCCCCCTGGTCCTTTTTACATGTTCCATTTTAGAGGTTTTTTTTTTGTCCTTTTTGCTTGTTCATTTAGAAAATTTATGAAGTATTAAATATTGTTTTTCTGAATTTACTTTTTATATTTAATGTACTTCTACAGCTTCAATAAATTATATTCGACTACATATTTTATTAAATCATATTTTAAATAAGGGTAATCTTGGAAAGTTAATATAATTTTTTTATAAATTTTATATTATCAACTAACTCTAATCGAATTTTTTAATTCATGTGAATTAGTTAAAGTGGATAAGTAGAAAGGATCGAAGGGAGTAAAAAAAATCACATTTGGTTAAAAGCAAGCTGATAAATTGATTGTTCATTATGAAATTGTTCCATACTTGAAAGTTAAGAATAATAAATAACTAGAATAGGCATCATATAAATTCAAGTAAAAATGCAAAACCTATTTATAAGTTACTATTGGATATTACTCTCATGGATTGATGGATTAGATGAGGATTAGTGAATTAGCACACAATGATGTACACATATGATAGTTTGACCTTGGCTGTCTAGAGTATATGCACAAAGTATTTAGTTATCTGTAATCATGCCACAAGGTTGTTTCGGAATCGGTGTTATTAAAAGCGAGAAAGACGTTCGCATAGGCACTTAGGCGAGGTGAGGCCCTAGCGTCTCAACATCCTTTGGGTGAGGTGACTTCAAAGTGGTGAGCTTAGGCGAGTGCCTCTTGCTAGGCGGCCGGCATTACAAAGGCGTGTCTGTCTTATTTTTCTATCAGCCCTATATTTGATGCTTTTAATTTGTGTTAGTTGGGATTTTAAAAAGGCGTCCTTACTGAGAAGGAAGGAAATAAATTTAGGCATTGCTTGGATGGAGGTATTTGGGGGTAAGGTAAGGGAAGAGTTTTTAAAAACCCATGCTTGGGTAGGATGTTTTAGGGGGAGGTAAGGGTTAAGAGGGGTTGATGGCGGTTTTAAAACCTCCACTTTTCTTTAATTTTTCAACCCTCAAAATTGGAGGGTTGGGGAGGTTTTGGGTACCAATATTTTTTTATTGACCAAAATGCCCATACTCATTTACAAAAATTACAAGATATTTGATTAATTAATAATATAGTATTATTAATTAATATTATTAATATTAATTAAAAATACAATACTATTAATTATTATTATTATATTATTTAATTATACTAATTAAAATTGTTATAATAATTAATATCATTATTAATATTAGTTATATAATTGTATTAATTATTATTATTATATTAATTAATAATATTATTAATTAATATAGTAATAATTAATGGAGAGATTTACGTAAGCAATGAAGTGAATGATGTATATGTTTCATGTTATTGTTAATAAAGTTACAACTTTTGTCTTTATCTTAGGGGCAATTTAGTAAT
The DNA here is from genome assembly GCA_020875875.1 of Dioscorea alata. NCBI lineage: Eukaryota > Viridiplantae > Streptophyta > Magnoliopsida > Dioscoreales > Dioscoreaceae > Dioscorea > Dioscorea alata. The sequence continues at coordinate 22,513,947 of CM037011.1, forward strand.
ATTACTATATAACCTTACCTCAAATTACCTTCAAACCAAACACAACAAGGTTTTAAAACCTCCATTTACTTTACCTTGTCCCAAGCAAGGAAGGGTTTAAAACTTCCTTTTACTTTCCATTACCATACTTTACTTTATGAAACCTTCTTATACCTCCATCCAAGCCAAGTTAGGGGAGAAAAAATTTGTGATGTTTAAAAGGCTCGCTTACTAATAAGGAAGGAAATAAATTTAGGAGAGAAAAATTAGGTGATTTTAAAAAAGCACATTTACTAACAAGACAAAAAATAAATTTAGGGGAGAAAAACTAGGTGATTTAAGTGCATAGCTGCTAATTTTTTAAAAATAAAGAGTAAATTAAGGGATTAACTAATTATTTAGAGAAAATTGAAGATGCAGTAGAAGTTGCACTCTAAATCTAGTGGAGTTGAAGCTTGCTTAGATGATGATATTGTAGAATTAAATGACTTACGAAAGTAGAATTCACACTCTAAAAACTTGAGTAGTTCTAGATTTCTAGGAAGTGTTTTGCTTGATTTTAATTATTCCAAAAATTATATATATATATTAACTAGCGTTTTTTTCACTTTGGGCATGCGCCTTTTGTGTTGCCTCTCGCCTAGGGCAATAAAAAGTTTTAGCGCCTTAAGGGTGCCCAGGCGTTTTTAATTGCACTGTTTGGTATGCATGCTTAAAAGAGTCAACTTATCTTCTCACCTACTTAACATTTATCCCAAATGCCTTATCCTATAAAATACTAAAAAATTTACTTACGTTATGTATACATTTGTGCATTTTATTTATTTCTCGGGTTGATATGGGATATAGATTTTATCTTTCTGGTCAGATGGAAGATATGTTGTTTTTCCACATGTACAGTTCTTCAATTTTGAATTTGTATCTGGTAAAACTATTTTCCTAATTTTCTGATTATATCTTTTCTTTTCTTTTCTTTTTTATTTTTAACCTTTATCAATCTTTGTTATCTTTTAAATCAATTTTTTTTTTTTTATCTTTCCAATTGTTCTCAGATCCTTAGATAGTCTTTTGCATTTTTTCACTTTATAAATATTCCCTGTCCACAAATTTCATTTTCATGTTACTTTCGATACTCGGTTCTTGATGTCTGCATCCTAATGATGCTGTTTTTGGTTCTTACATGTCTAGTGTTTGGATGTGCCTGATGAGGCTTAGCATGTTGGGGTGTTCACCTACGATTAGTTTTCTTTTTGTTGGGGTGTTTACCTATGATTAGTTTACTTTTTGGCATTTAGATAATTAGCACATCATGCATAGCCTTTGCATGTACTTGATTTAGTTTGGTAACATGGTTGTTTGGAAATGCATTTGTAGAGTGTCAGTCCATGGCCCGTTTTCTTTGCCAATATCATCATTCATCGTGCTTTTGTTTTAGTCATTCCTTAACGGTGATTCACATTTTACACTAGTGCTTAAGTATTCTAAAAGAGTGAAGGAACAAAGAAAACGGATCAAATGGGTGGTTATTTAATCATTATTATCTGTTGCATTAGATACTCTATGTTACTTTCTCTCCTGTTCTATTGACCATGCTTTTGCATCATTTGAATTGTAGGCAAAGGTGGAGGCTTCTCACATGGATAAATGGCTTTTAGTTAATTTGCAATCGACTGCAGAATTCAACTCTCACATGGTAATTTTTCCTAGAAGCTTCTTGGAGTTATCTTTGTTTTTTGGGTGCTGACTTAACTTGGTGTTTGCGTAGCTTAACCGGGATACATGGTCAAATGAAACAGTGGCACAAACAATTTCAACAAATTTCATTTTCTGGCAGGTTTGTGTTCTAATTAGTTATATTTTATAGCATTTATGGACAATAATAATTTCTCTAGTTCTTTTTTCTTTTTTTCCACTTCTTTCCTGTTCATGAGTTATTGAAGGACAATATTTCTTTAAACACTTCATTTTGCTGAACCTTTTGTTTGTGCTGTTTTAGACTTTATTTAGTTTTATATCTCTGGTTCTTGTGAAAGAAAATTTTAACATGTTTAGAATAAGATGATGTAATTTCTTCCTTTGTTCTAGACTCGTTCGTATATGACTGATAGAAAATCACCTTTTTCTGAATTTTTTTTCCATTTTGTCGAATGTGGCATTTTCTGAATTATGCTAGGTTTGAGAACTGCTTTTTGCTTGCATTTTGTGAGAAACTTTACTGTATTAGTCAATATGCACTAGCTCTGACTTCATGTTTTGTTGTACTGTTGTGCGTCAGGTTTATCATGATAGCACTGAGGGGAAGAAGGTTTGCACATACTACAACTTGGTTGCTTTCCCTTCAATTCTTGTCATTGATCCCATCACAGGACAAAAGATGCGTGCATGGAATGGCATGATTACTCCTGAGCGTCTGTTGGAGGTAGGAAGGCATGGTTAGCTTGAATGTGTTGATTGTTTAAGCATTTTGGAGTTGGACCTAACTCCTGAGCGTTTTTTTTGCACAGAATTCTAGTTTGCCCTTTTAATTGCTAATTTTTTTCATCCAGGATTTACTCCCCTTTCTGGAAAAAGGCCCTAATGAGAATCATGTAACTCTTCCTCCTAAGCGTGCAAGACAAACTCCTCATGTGTCTGTGCCCAGTGTAGCAGGTATGCAGGCACAAACCTGTTTTATTCTAGGAACCAAGAATGAATCTGTTACTATTTTCTTACAGAAACTGTTTAAAATTTTGAGCCACCTCATTTCTTCTAAATTGTTAATATAGACTTTTCCACTTGTTTTATGTGCATGCTTGTCAACTGTAGTTAGAATATTTTGCTGTGACATTCCTTTTGCAGGCATAGGTCTCTTAAGAAATTTCAAAGAGACGGCTGGTCTTTAGAATTCTCTTAATCAATCTTTATGAACATCCGTAGTGATGAGATGGGAACAGATGCGCATGAATCGTATAACTATAAGTTGCTAACCATTTCTTTCTAAGATATAAGTGTTTTTTTTTCTGTGCATATAGACACCTTACGTGATGAGGATGAAGAAGTTTTGCGTGCAATAGCAGCCTCTCTGGAAGAGAAAAAAGTTGCCATCAGGCCATCTGCAGCTAAAGATGAACCCAAAGTGGAGAAAGAACCTGAAACCATCTCGAGTAAAAAGCTTGTGTATCCTCCTCTACCTGAAGAACCAAAGGAAAAGAGGGAGCTCCTTTCAAGAGTTGGTATTCGTCTACCTGACGGTCGGAGGCTCCAGAGACATTTTCTCCGAGCAGACTCTATAAAGGTATAGTAATTGTAAGCTCATAAATCCTCTCACAGGCTTCTGATCTCCTGAGTTTGACTTGATTTATCTGCTCCATTGCAGTTACTGTGGTCATTCTGCTCATCTCAACTTGAGGGAGGGGAAGAACGGCCATTCCGCTTCACACAATCCATTCCTGGTGCATCAAAGACTCTGGAGTTTGATAGTGATGTAACATTCGAAGAATCAGGTATATCAAATTCCATGATTTCTCTAACATGGATCTGACATTCCTAACTGATCCTTCGGTGAGTTCTCGGGGATGAAAAGGAAAGGGGGGCTATAGAATAGCTTTGGTGAAAGCTTGAATATTTATCAGCAACCCTAGTTCTTCAAATGTTTTGTGTGTGGGCTGATGTGTCAAACTATCAAGTAAATATTTTGTTCAAGCATATATATTTGATTGTTAGCTTTTCTTTTAGTTTTATTTATAATTTTCTTTTCTTCCGGTTGGTTTAATGTGGGAATCATTCAAGCTATCAGTTAGGTCAAATGTGCTTTCTGGATGAGATGATTTTTTTTTTTTTCTTTTTTCACGGTGGTTCTTTGCTTTCTTTTGTAGTGGAAGCAATGTTGTGCTTTTGTATGATGACTTGTTTGACCTTCTTTGACGGTGTGTATTTGCCTGAAATTTGGAAACTCTATTAAAAATTGAAAGCTAATATAAAAGATGGTTTTAGGGAAGCACAAACATTTCAAAATATATTTTTTAGTGCAACTCTGGAGTAAAAATGCATTCCGATTCCATATAGTTGTTTGGAGTCTCACAAGGAGGTTGGGTATTCAGATTTTATTTTATTCACAGTGATTAATGTTTTTGATAAAATTGACAAACAAAAAAGAAAAGATAAATGAGTATAGAGGTGTATTAATTATGGTGTCTTGATTGATTTTTTAGGAATAGTTAAAAGTAGGCTATTCTATGGTCTTTTGAATAATGTGGTTTATTTATTTTATAAAAAAAACTCATAAAAATAAAGTCTCGAAATATTCTCGTCGGCCTGGGAAATTTGGAACCCAATTAAATGAATTGTTTAATGTAAACTCATGTTGAAAAAAAAAAAAGAAAAATCTGATTATGTGTTGCTTAAAATCAGCAACATTAATAAATATTTAAGTCTATACATGTAATTCTCATTTTAAAGAAGGGGATGAAGGTATTTTAAATTTAAGGAAGAAAATTAAAATATATAATTTTTAAGGGATGAATTCAAAAAATTCAGGACTGTTACGTATATATATATCATCAGCGGTTGGTTTTCTCAGCCCTCATCCTCCAAATTTAATACCTAAAAAGATTAGGGTTTTCATGTTGTTTGATCGGAGTGGGGATCTTCGCCAGAGTTGCCGGTAAAGCTTGAGATCTAAATCACCGTGTTATGGTAGTTGATGAGATGGCGCCAAGCTTACAAAATTTAAAAGGGCACGTGAGAAGGAGCCAGTTTTCCAACTTAGCTAAAAGTTTGTAATGCCAACAGTGAGGGTTAATTTTTTAGCTGGGTATCAAACTATGGTCATTTTTTCATTATGGGGTCTGAACTTCAATTTGAATCTAAATGATTACCCAACTTCAATTTTGTTTTACAGGGTGATTACCCTAGAGATTCCGACCTATTTTTTTTTATGATATAAATACAAAAAATTCTCTGTCAACATATTCATGACACACTGTCCACTCAATTGACAATTTCATTTCAGATGTTGATAGAAATTTATAATATCAGATTATCAAAAATAAGCCAAAATTTCTCGGGTGATCATCTAATGAAACAAAATTAAAATTTGGGTAACCATTTATATTCAAATTGAAGTCTGAACCTCAATAAAAACGGGCTATAGTTTGGTACCCTATCAAAAAATTTTCCCCCAACAGTGATGATAACGTAGCTGGAAAGACAGTGATTGGCTACAGAGGCAAACGAATTAAAAGGAGAAGCTTGCGTTTGGACGGGTTTGTCACAAATGATGACGTGGACCAATGGGATGGTGGGGATTAGAGCAAGATGAATGGGTTTGTTTTAGCCAGGTGGAAAGCAGTATAAAAGAGGGAATTGAAGAGAAGAAAGGTATCTAAAGACTATGAAAGGATTGTGCCTGGCTTTGAGCAAAGGTGTTCTTCGGTGAAGTTCCGACGATCTTCTGAAGAGTCCTCCGATGATCAGTTTAGGAAGAGAGTTTGCTTCCTAGTTATCTTACAGCTTTCATTAGTGTTAATTCTATGGAATTCTCTATTATATGATTGTTCTTGTTGATTGAATAATATGGAGATAGATCTAAACTCCAGGATTCCTTGTTATGTTGATTGGTATTAAGCTCTGTTTGATTTCATTATTGAAATAAAATTCTCAGACGGATCTGAGTTTGAAGTGTTGGATCGTAATTTCTCTGACTTGGATCACTAGATCCATAACATTTGGTGCTTTTCGTTTGATCTCTAGTGTGAGTTTTGCTTAATTTCGTGGTGGAATCTACTTGTATGAAAGATATTTCAGCTAGATTGGACACAATGGTGCCTATGATGGAGCAATGTGAAGAGAGGTTGTTGGCAGCAATGGATCAACGCGATGAGTGTGTAAATCTCATGGAACAAGCTCTCAATCGATTGATTATTCTTTTGGAAATCAGCAACCAAAATTGCAAGACAATCTCAATGCATTAACTTTAGCACAGACAGTGATTATCAGGGAAGAACAGGATTCTCATTCTATTCCTTCTGCGTAGATGAGAGCAATATGGCTTTATTTTCTAAGATTTGATGGATTGGAGGTTCTTCAATGGATATTTTAGGCAAAACAGTTCTTTGAATTTTTTGATTATAAACTCAGGATTCCAGTGGTGCCCTGGTATCAAATTATGAAGAAGAATGGACATTTTACATCTTGGCCAAAGTTCTTAAACTCTATTGAATTAGCTTATGGGCCGTCTACTTATGAGGACCCCGGTCATGCCTTGTTTAATCTTTCACAGGTGGATTCAGTTACTCAGTATTTTGACACATTCATAGCATTGGCTAATCGAGTTGATGGTATCTTTGAATCGGCATTATTAGCTTGCTTCATTGCTAGTCTTAAGAAAGATCTTCAAATGGTCATAATTCTATGGAAGTCGGATTCTTTACCTCAAGCTATGCAATTAGCTCGATTATATGAAGACAAGTATTCAGTTACTCTGAAAGGGTATTCTAAACGGGTTGTTTTACTCCAGATACTCATTTTATTAGTAATTCTTCCAAGCCAAGTCAAACTGCTTCTGCAACAATTAAACATTGGGTGAATTCTCAGTATTCTCATGGAGCTTCCCAACAAAGTAATTTTGGATCTTATGGATTATCTCAATCATTTAAGAAGAATAGTTTTAATGAAATGCAATTGAGACATGCTAAGGGTTTCTGTTTCAATTGCAATGAGAAATTTTCTCCTACTCATCAATACCCAAATAAAAGGTTGTTGTTATTTATAGTGGGATGAGAATACTATTCTTGATGAAGAGGTAGATTGTGATATTCAAAATGTTGTTGAAGAACCCTCTCCTAGACATTCTTTGAATGCAATGAACAACACTCTAATTTTTGGAACTATGAGATTTTCTGGAAGCATTAATGGTCACCAAGTGCAAATTTTATAAGATGGGGGAAGTGATGATAATTTTATTCAGCCTAGATTGGCTAAATTTTTACAGTTGGAGGTGCTTCCAAGTCATCCTTTCAGAGTCCTGGTGGGAAATGGGTCTACTTTACAGGTAGAAGCCTTTGTGGAAAAATTACTAGTTACAGTTCAAGGACACATTATTCTTTTCTTGTATATTTGTTACCAATTGAAGGTGCAGAAATAATCCTTGGTGCAGATTGGTTAGCTACATTGGGTTCCCATATTATGAATTATAAGGATCTGTTTATTCAATTTTACTTTGGTGATAAATTTGTCACTTTCTATGGTGACAAGATTTCTAGACCACATTTTGATTTTCTTCATCAATTACATAGACTTTGTAGATCCTCTTCCTTAGTTGCATGTTATTCATTAACTTCATGCAGTTCATTCTATTCCTTATGATGCTGCTTAATCCTTGAATTCTACTCAAGTACCTAATTCTGAATTGCAATTTTCTGCTATCATGCCTGTTAGCTTGCAACAATTGTTATTACAATATAAGAGGGTGTTCTCTATACCTATTGGTTTGCCTCCTCAAAGAAGTTGTGATCACAAAATCATCTTACAACATGATTCTCATCCAATGAAGGTTAAACCATATCGGTATCCTCATAGCAAAAAAAAAAATGAGATTGAGATTATGGTTTCTCAGATATTACAAGATGGGTTAATTGAACATAGTGTCAACCCTTTCTCTTCTCCAGTGCTTTTGGTTAAAAAAAAAAAGATGGTACTTGGCGATTCTGGCCTTCTTACAGATCCTTGAATGCTCTAACTATCAAAGATGCATATCCCATTCCAACATTTGATGAATTGTTGGATGAATTGAGTGGTGCACAGATTTTTTCCAAACTAGACCTAAGATCTGGGTATCATCAGGTGCTGGTACATCCTGAGGATAGACATAAAACATCTCGTACTCATCATGGTCATTTTCAGTGGGTACTAATGCCCTTTGGTTTATCCAATGCCCCAACCACATTTCAAGCATTAATGAATGGCATTTTCCATTTTATAATGAGAAGGTATGCTCTCATTTTCTATGATGACATTTTGGTTTATAGCAAAGACTTGGAGAGTCACTTGGTGCATTTGGAACAAGTCCATCTAACTCTGCAGGAAAACCAATTGCATGCCAAATATTCTAAATGTTGCTTTGGATTATTATAAATAGAGTATTTTGGTCATATTGTGTCAGCTGTTGGTGTACAAATGGATCAGGCTAAGGTTGAATCTATTTTGAAATGCCTAAACCAATTGATATCAAACAACTGAGGGGATTTCTAGGAACCAATGGATATTATAGGTGTTTCATTCAAAGCTATGCTACTCTAGCCAAACCTTTAACAGACTTGTTAAAAAAGGACTCTTTCTAATGGAATTCTGCATGTACTTTGGGAATTCAGGAATTAAAAACCACAATTACTGCTGCTCCAATATTGAAATTGCTTAATTTCTCTAAATCCTTTATCTTGGAGACATATGCATCCGGTATTGGAATTGGTGCAGTTTTGAGTCATGACAAATATCCCATAGCCTTATTTTAAAAAAAAAAACTGTCTCCTTAAATGCATAAATAGTCTACATATGTTCGAGAACTTTATGCTGTTACTGAAGCTGGTAGTATATTTCGGCATTATTTGTTTGGTCATCAATTCATCATTAGGACTGATTAAGAAGCTATAAGACACTTTGTCAGCAAAATATCCATACTCCCGAATAACAACATTGGCTTCCAAAATTACTTGGCTTTAATTTCACAATTGAATACATACCATGAAAGGAAAATTTGGCTGCAGATGCTTTGTCTAGGTGCTTCATTATGCAACTTTCTGCATCACAGTGTTCCCTATAATCTCAAATACAACAATTGCAACAATAGGATGTTGTTTGCTTGGAATTGATTCAGAGAATTCAGTCGCACAGTAATACTGATCCTACTTATTCTTAGCAGCAAAATTTATTGTGGAAAGATAGAAGAGTTGTAATTCCTAAAGATTCACAATTGAGAAAGTTGCTATTATATGAGTATCATTCAACTATTTTGGGCGGACATGCTGGTTCTCTGCGGACATATTCTAGAATGGCACAACAATTTTATTGGAAGGGTATGCACAAAGATATTGCTGCCTTTGGTAAACAATGTATGGTTTGCCAACAAGCAAAATCAACATATACACACCCAAGTGGACTCCTTGAACCTCTACCTATTCCTAATCAAATTTGGGATGATATTGCCATGGATTTCATTATGGGTTTGCCCCTATCATAAGGGTTTTCAATCAACTTTGTAGTAGTGGACAGACTTTCCAAATTTGGTCACTTCATGCCAATTAAAGCAGATTTTTCTAGTTCCACAATGGCTGATAGATTCATTCACAATGTTATGAAGTTACATGGGATTCCTAAGAGCATAGTAAGTGATCGGGATAGGGCTTTCTAAGTCATTTTTGGCGATGTTTATTCCAAGATATGGGCACTACTATACTTTGTCTAGCTAGATCTTCAGCATACCACCCACAATCTAATGGGCAAAGAGATGCACTGAATAAATGCTTAGAACAGTGTCTTGCATGTTTTGTTTTAGAAAACCCAAAAGCATGGGTTGAATTATTGCCTTGGGCTCAGTATTGGTACATTACATCCTTCCAATGCAATGCAGAATTAACTCCTTTTCGGATAGTTTATGGTCGCGATCCACCAACCTTGCTCACTTATTATTCCAATGACAATGATCGCCCAGCTATATCTCTTTTATTACAACAAAGGGACAGAGTTCTTCAACAATTAAAGCACAATCTTTACAAAGCACAGAGCAGAATGAAAAAGTTGGCCAATAAAAAACATTCTGAAGTGTTTCATTTTCTGAAAGGGATTGGGTGTTTGTGAAATCGTAACCTTATAGACAACGCTCACTAGCATGGCACTAAAATTAGGAATCAAGTATGCATTTTTTTTGGGCCTTTTCTAATACTACAAAAAATAGGTAATGTTGCTTACAAATTACAATTGCCTAAAGACACCTGTATTCATCTTGTCTTCCACGTTTCATTATTGAAGAAATGTGAAGGAGATCCTCAATCTCAACAGCCAACTTTTCCTCTTCCATTGCTATCTATTGAATTGGGTCCATCTCTACAACTTGTTGTAGTGTTGCAATTCAGAGATATTCTACGCAATGGGAAACAAGTCTCACAGGCACTGATTCAATGGGAAGGAGATCGACCAGAAGATCATTCTTAGGAAGATTTGGATATGCTCAAGTCTACTTTTCCTCATCTAGACGATGGGGACAAGGTCTCGGTTAAATCGGGGGGAGGAGAGGGAGGGGGAATAATGTTATGGTAGTTGATGAGATGGCGCCAAGCTTACAGAATTTAAAGGGGCACTTGAGAGGGAGCCAGTTTTCCAACTTAGTTGAAGTTTGTAATGCCAATAGTGATGATAATGTGGCTGTAGGGGCAGTGATTGGCTAAAGAGGCAAACAAATTAAAAGGAAAAGCTCGCATTTGCTATAGCCAGGTTGAAAACAGTATAAAAGAGGGAAATGAAGAGAAGAAATGTATCTAAAGACTGTGAAAGGAAAGGGCCCGACTCTAAGCAGAGGTGTTCTTCGGTGAAATTCCGATGATCTTCCGACGAGTCCTCTGATGATCAGTTCATGAAGGGAGTTTGCTTCCTAGTTATCTTACAGTTTTTATTAGTGTTAATTCTGTGGAATTCTTTGTTATATGATTGTTCTTGTTGATTGAATGATATGGAGATAGATCTAAACTCTAGGATTTCTTCTTATGTTGATTGGTATTAAGCTCTGTTTGATTTGTTTGATTTCATTGTTGAAATAAAATCCTCAGAAGATCTAAGTTTAAGGTGTTGGATCTTAATTTCTCTGCCTTGGATTGTGATTTAATGTAGAGAAAAGGAAAATGAGAAAGACGCCACACCTTAAGGCACTGGTGTTGTATTCATCTTATACAGAGAACAATCATCTATACATGGTAAGCATCTATGCATGGAAAGACTACGTATAGCAAGTATGTATACATGGAAAAGCTATACAAGGGAAGTGCTATGTAAAGGCAAGAGATGATGCCGTATTATTTTTCCAACACCCCCCTCAGGCGGATGGTTCGGTGCATGAACATGAAGATTGGATCGGAAATTAGAAAATAGTTGCGAAGAGAGACCCTTGGTCATGATGTCGGCAAACTGATGCGAGGATGGCACATGTAGAACACGAACCTGTCCAAGAGAGACCTTCTCCTGAACGAAGTGAATGTCTATCTTAATGTGCTTGGTCCGCTTGTGTTGTACTGGGTTAGAGGACATGTAAATTACACTGACATTGTCGTAATAGACGACGGTGGTGGAGGAGAGAGGGGTGTGAAGCTCCTGAAGAAGCTGACGAAGCCATCAACACTCTGCAAAGGCGTGTGCGATAGCCCGCTATTTCGCCTCTGCACTTGAGCAGGATACAGTAGATTGGCATTTAGAAGACCAAGATATCAAGTTGTCGCCAAGAAACACACAAAAGCCGGAAGTAGAGCTCGACTGTCTGGGCATCCAGCCCAGTCGGCGTCGGAGTGCACTGTCAGAGTCATAAAGGGAGATGCATGCAAGGAGAGCCATAAGATATAGTGCCTTGAATATACTGGAGAACACGCTTAAGAAACTGGAGATAAGGTTCCCGTGGAGCATGTATATAGAGACATATTTGTTGGACTGCGTATGCAATGTCCAGGCGACCAAAATGTAATAAGTCCGGTCAAACTCTTTGTCATGGATGTCAATTGGGTAAACATGTTCAGTTATCTTTTAGTCATTCTATTTCTTCCTCTCGACACACTTTCGAACTTTTACATTGCGATCTGTGGACTTCTCCCGTTCCTATCTCGTCGGGTTTCCAATACTACCTAGTCATTCTTGATGACCACACTAACTACCTCTGGATTTTTCCTCTTCGCTGTAAAAGTGATGTTTTCGACACCTTTTGACACTTCTTCCACTACGCCCGTACTCAGTTCCACAAAAATATTCTAGCCATTCAAGCTGATAACGATGGAGAATTCGTCAACTCTCGTACCTCGAAACTACTGGCTTCCCATGGAACCATACTATGCCTTTCCTGTCCACACACCTCTCCTCAAAACGGGAAAGCCGAACGTGTTATTCGTACCATTAACAACATTATTCGCACTCTCCTCAATTGATGACCTACCACCATCCTCGACTCCTCCATTCCCTTTAACTTCTCTACAAAAGACCTCTTTCCTATGATCATCTTAGGGTCTTCAGTTATCTTTGTTACCCAAACACTTCTGCCACAGTCACCCATAAACTTGCACCACGTTCGGCTGCTTGTATCTTTCTTAGCTAACCTAACTCCCACAAAGGCTAGCGGTGTTATAACCTAGTCACTCGCAAGGTTATCATATCTCGGCATGTTGTGTTTGATTAGGCTACTTTTCCTTTTGCAAATATGTTGCCACTATCGTCCACTACTTCTCTTGATTTTCTGCAAGACATCTCGGCTACTCAGTCACCGACTTACATGCATGGGAACCTGCTGCATACCCATGCTCCTTGGCCAACCGAGGCGTCGATCTCGCACGCTCTAGTGGACCACAGCGTGCTCGACCTCGCCAGCCCCAGTTGGTCACAGTACGCCCGACCGCGTCTCTTTGGGCCGGTCTAGTCTGTCTCTGGCGAGCCGACTTCACCTTCAGCTCCACCCATACCGCCAGCTAGGCCTGCTTCAGGGCCTCATTAGATGATCATAAGGGATAAAGCAGGCATAGCCAAGCCTCTTGAGAAGATGAATCTATCGACTGTTACTTTAGCTATCTCACCGATTCCTAAGAGCTATCACTCTACTTTGAAGGATCCTCATTGGCTCCAAGCTATGATAGAAGAATATGAGGCTCTTATGAAAAATAAGACATGGTGCTTAGTCCCATGACCGGCCGGTGCCAATGTTGTTACTGGTAAATGGGTATACAAACATAAGTTCCATGCTGATGACTGCCTAGCTCGCTATAAAGCCAATGGGTTGTTCGTGGTTACTCTCAACAGTCAGGTATTGATTTTGATGAGACTTTCAGCCAAGTGGTGAAGCCAGCTACCATCCGGACAGTTCTCATTCTCGCCGCCTCATGTTCCTGGCCTGTTCATCAGTTAGACATCAAGAATGCCTTTCTCTATGGCTCTCTCGATGAGACTGTCTATTGCGAGCAGCCATCCGGATTTGTGGATTCTTCTCAGCTTTCTCATGTTTTTTGTCTACAGTGTTCCCTATACTGTCACAAGCAAGCTCCTTACGCTTGGCACCAGTGCTTCTAGGGATGGCAAAAACTGAACCGACCCGATCCGCCACGAATAGGGCTTTTTTTTTGTTGAAAATCGGGGAAGGGGGCTAAGTGGGTCTGGTTTTACCTTGCCCTGTCCCCACACCGCCCCACTATAAATTTACATATATGCCCTTATATATATATAGTTTGTGATTGAAAAACATTCTAACCGTTGGATCATCTTATCCCACATACATCTCCACCATTGATTCTTACCAAGCCCTAATGGCAATGTTTGGGACTTTAGATCATTGGATGGTATGTGAGCCGATCCTCTACCTTCAGCCATCTAGGATTCTACTTCCAGCCTTTGTTTGAGCAAGTCGACGAGAAGAGTTCTTCTGGATATCGCCTCTCCAGCTGTTAGCCCACCACTGCGGAGTCGGTCCACCACGTCGTTCGCATTTCGCTTCTATTCTCGCTGAGCTCCGACCACAGTGAACTATATTTTCAGATTGGTTATGATCATTTGAACCTTTTCTTTGCTTATCATTAAGTTACTAACAATTTGTTATGGAAACGGCCTATATTGTTAATAACAAATTTTGTGCCTTAAGTATGATCACCTTTTATTTTTGTTATGGCAGCAGCCTATATTAGTAGATGACACTTTGGAATCAATAGTGCCTAAGCATAGCTCATATATTGTTCTTGCTATTGTTGGAGATAGTAAACATTCTCTTATTATTTATTTGTTTTTGGCATGTTGAGGGAATAAATCAAACTTTAAAAGAAGCATGCATCACCTGGTCTCTTTACATGTCAATTATTGTTTTACAACTTTAATGTGCTATATAGAGTGCCTATTGTGAATCTATGATGTACTTGTGCATTTTATCTATTGAATTTTGATAACTAATTTATATGAAATATATCATTATCATTTATGAACATTTCCTAGATCTATGGCACTCTTTTACAACTTCTGCTTGAGTTTTGGAGTCTTGGACTCTTATTTTCTTTGCGAGTTTGTCAAAAATGTAAAACCCTTATGCCAGTATATACCTTCCTTGTTTGATATTTCTTTTTGTTGTTTTTTTATGGCACCTGCATCTGTAAATGTTTGATATTATTATCTTGTTTTTAATTTATTGTTTACCTTTGTTAATTTATTTTTTCAGGTTTATTTTTTTAATTAAATTTGTTATGGATCACCAACATGTGACCAATCTCATGGAAAGTGAACATGAATCATCAACACTTATTCAAGACGAAAATGCAAGATCAACTCAAATTCCATCATCAATGGATGGAATTCAAGGATTTTCTATCTCAACTCCAACTTCAAGTGGTACTCCCATTGGTCCAACATCTTCCATGAAAGATGATGATGCCACATTAAAATCAGTGGTGCGGGAACATTTCACAAGACAAGAAATTCATGGAGAATGGAAAGCAATATGCAATTATTGCAAGAGGATGCTTGGTGGGAAATCTAAAAATGGAACCACTCATTTGCATGATCATCTTAGAAGATGTCCAAGCCGAACACACAAAGACCCTAAACAACAACTTTTATTATCAAAGCAAAATAAGGTGGATGGCACAATAACGATACCAACTATGCCTTTAACCAAACTTTGGTAAGGAATGAGCTTGGTCGAATGATAATCATGCATGAATACCCTTTATCAATGGTTGATCATCGCTGGTTTAGGAGATATTCTTCTCTTCTCCAACCATTATTTTATATCCCTTGTCGGAACACAATAAGAAATGATATCCTTAAAGTTTACAAGGAGGAAAAGTTGAAAACAATGAGAATGATTGAAATGAATGATAGTAGAGTTGCAATTACAACTGATATATGGACAGTTAATCACCAAAAGAAGAGATATATGGCTCTTATTGCTCACTTCATTGATGCCTAATGGGTTTTACAAAAACGAATACTAAGGTATGCTTTTATTTATAATATGCTAATAATTTTGTTACGATATATTTTAGAATTTTTTTTATTATTCTAGCCTTTTGTTAATTGTTTTAAGTTATTTGTATAATATTCACTTGACATATATTTAGGTTTTGTTATGTGCCTGCCCCACACACAAAAGAAGTAATTACCGATGAGTTGATGAAAATGCTATTAGATTGGGGAATTGATGGAAAATTATCTATAATTACTTTGGATAATTGTTCAGTCAATGATGGTGTTGTCAATCTATTACTTGATCGGCTTCAACCAAGATCACTTTTACTTTGTGGTGAATTTTTCCATATGCGTTGTTGTGTGCATATTTTGAACTTGATTGTCAAGGATGGGTTAGATGTCATTGGAAATGGTGTTGATAGAATTCGTGAAAGTGTTCATTTTTGGACAGATACTCCTAAATGAATAGAGAAGTTTGAAGAGTGTGCTCGACAATTGCGTATCCCAACTTCAAAAAAATTGTGCATTAATTGCAAAACAAGGTGGAATTCAACATATTTAATGATTGATACATCCCTCACTTATAAAGATGTGTTTAGTCGTGCAAGACAAAGAGAGTCATTGTGCAAGATTTCACTAACAGAGACAGATTGGGATATGGCAAAGATAATTGCTGAAAAATTACTACTTTTTTATGAAGTAACTAAGATGTTTTCGGGCACAAAGTATCCAACAGCAAATATTTATTTTTCAAAGATTTGTGAGATCAAAATTGCATTAACTAAATGGCTTTCTGATTCTAATGTAACTATTGCATTAATGGCTACAAGGATGCTAGAAAAATTTGATAAATATTGGAATGCAGTTTATGGCTTCATGGGGATAGCTACGGTGTTTGATCCAAGGTGCAAGAAATACATGTTGGAATATCACTTTTCCAAAATATATGGAGATGTTTGTGATGTTGAAATTGATAAAATTAAGTGTATTTGTTGTAACTTGCTTTATGAATATAATATATATATATATATATATATATATATATATATTCAAACTGTGTAGGAGAAAGAGTAGAAGTACTCAAAAGAAGTAGGAATTTGATTTTTATTTGGAAGATGTTTTACCAAGATCTCTTCATTTTGATATATTGCAATAGTGGAAAACTGCCGATGTCAAGTATCCGATGATGCAAAGGATTGCCAAAAATTTATATGCTATCCTTGTCTCAACAGTGGCTTCAGAATCTACATTTAGTACAGGTGGTAGATTGTTAAGTGCATCTCGTAATAGACTTCATCCAACTATGGTAGAAGTTTTAACTTGTGCCCAAAATTGGTTGGCGAATCAATTAGAAGGTAACTTAACTAGTACTTTTTATTATCTCACCTTTTATTACAAATTTGATTTGTATCTTTTTTTTAATAGATCCAAATACAGATTTATTAGAAACTTCTTCAACTTGTATGGAGGAAGATGATATCAATTTCATGGCTTTTGACTTGGTAAATTATGTTGTACATAAGTATATGATTTCTTTCATATTTATATATCTTTATAGAATTCTTATTAACATATTTTTTCTTTTTTGTTTACTTTTTTCTATAGGATTGATAAAGAGAAACAAGTCCAAGGTGACAAGGTGTTTCTTATTTAATGTTATTTCTTAAGTAATGGAAGTTGGACTATGTTTTCATTTAACTTAATTACTCAAGAAAGTTGATATGTGAGAACTTTAAAACAAATTGCTTTTGTATGATTATGTTCTTTATATTCTTATTAGACTTAGGCCCTGTTTGGATGCAAAATAAAAAAATATGGCATAATTTTATTATGTAGGAAGTGCAACTGATTATTACAGAAATTATGGCATATTTTATTCCTACAGAATGGGTGTTTGGGTAACAAAATAAAAAATTACTACATAAATTGTGACATTTTTTTCTTACAGAATGAGTGTTTGTTTTGCATAATAAATAATTATTACATAATAAAAATATCCGTTGGATTATAACCGTTGGAAAAAAATTTGAAAAAATAGCCGTTGGAAAATAGCCGTTGTAAATATAACCGTTATAATTATAGCCGTTGTCATTTTTCTCTATTTATACGCAACATGATTTCTTTGCATTATACACACACTCTTTTTTTTAGTTGAAAACCTTTATAGCCATTGTTTCACCATGGATTCCTTGAATCTTTGGAAGAAAAAAAATGAAGAAGATGATCTACTAATGCTCAGTTATTGGTCGAGCCAATGTCCAGCGACTTCAAGAAGTGTAGAACATCACACATCCATTCTTACAGGTGCTGCATACGTACAAGAAATTCTTGAAGGTCATGAAGAACGTTGCAAAAGAGAATTTCGTATGGAGCCTCATATATTTCAAGCACTGGTTGATCGTTTAAGAGAAAAATCTCTCCTCTGCAACTCAAAACGGACAACAGTCAAGGAGCAACTGGCAATGTTTATGTACACTCTTGCTCATAATGCTAGTAACCGTGATGTGCAAAAGCGATTTCAACATTCTGCAGAAACGGTTAGTCATTGTTTTAGTAAAGTACTTAAAGCTGTAAATCGACTTGCTCATGAATAGATAGAACCTCCATCGATAATGACATCACCGGTTATTCAGAATAACAGAAAAGTTTTCCCATACTTCAAGGTAGGTAAAGCTATATATTGTGAATTTCATTGTGATTTTTTTTGTGTCATTGTAATTTTTATACGTTTGTTTATTTTTTTTAGGATTGTGTTGGTGCTATGTGCTATTGATGGAACACATATTCCTATCACAATTTCTTTGGATAAACAAGATCCTTACAGAAACAGGAAGCAAACACTATCACAGAATGTTATGGTCGCATGTGATTTCGATCTTCGTTTTGTATATGTAAGAGCTGGTTGGGAAGGTTCTGCTTCTGATGCTAGGATTCTCCAACGTTCGATTGAACAAGGTTTTGAAGTCCCAAGGGGTAAATATTATCTTGTAGATGCAGGATATGCTAATACCCCAAATTTTATTGCTCCATACAGAGGTGTCCGTTACCATTTGCAGGAGCAAGGTCGAGCGCAATGTAGACCGAGAAATTACAAGGAACTATTTAATTTGCGACATGCTTCATTGCGGAATCATGTTGAACGCATCATTGGCATTTTGAAAATGAGATTTCCGATACTTAAAGTAGCAACTTTTCACCCAATCGACTCTCAGACTGATATAGTAGTTGCTGCTTGTATGTTGCATAACTTTATCCGTATACATAACGGTGCAGATGTTGCTGATGATTTTGATGGTGAAGCCGAAGAAACTATTGTTCCTAATGGAGATGAGTCATATGGAGAGGATGTTGACACCATGAACTTTGAGTGAAATGCAGGTGCTCGCAAAAGAGATGAAATAGCAATGCAAATGTGGAATGATTATTGTAGCTATCGCCAAGCTAGAGCATAGGTTTGTTTAGGTCTTTTGGATGAAATTTGTTATCATGAAATTGTTTCTTTAGGACTTTTGGATGAAAAATGTTGATTCTTGTTAAAAAATCATTGCCTACGTTGATTTAATGTTAGAAAGGAATCTGAAAGTTTCTAAAATTTGGAAGTTCCTGAATACCTCAACTCAAAACATTCCCATAACAAGTAGAAGAGAAAAAGATATCTAGCAAGTTCAAGATACAACAATCATACAAAAAAAAAAAAAAATACACATAATCAAAACATTCCCATAACAAGTTCAACATAACAAGTTCAAGAGCAACACATTCAAAATAACACATAATAATGTCACACTGATCATCTTTTACTCAATTTTGTTGAACATCATTCTGAGCCATGGCACTCTATGGTCTTCTTGAAGATATAGGAAGAGTTCACGATAACTCTTATCTTTAATGAAAATTTGGGTAGCTTTGAACATTTCTTCTTCTGTGAAAATGTCACTCATTTGGTTGAAGACCTTCATGCAATCTTCTATTGTATGCTTTTCCACTACTTGAGTGCCCTTGAGAACATCAAGATATTCTTTATTCTCGCGTTCTCGAAATGCAATGCACTTATCCATGTTGAATGATGAATCTTGGGCCTTTTTCTCTTTTCAGTCCCTTTTTCTTCTTTGTCCATCTTGATCTCTTATTCCCCGAAGAACTTCATTGCTTGAACTTTGAGTTTGAGGATTTTGTGGTTGAGAACAAGGAGGTTCCACTTGCATGATATCATCATCCTCCATCTCGTGTATAGGTGATGGTTGTCTTGAATCGTTTGGAGTAAAGACACTTGGACTTGGGGTGTGCACTGGTGATTGAGAAATATCTTCATAGTCTTCTATACCACGAGATCGTTTACCTTCAGCATATCTCCCTACATAAGAAATATATAATATGTTTAGTAAAATAAAACTTTATAAAAATAAAATATTAGAAAATATTTGCTTACCCTCATAAACCTCCTGCATTGCCGTAAAATATGGAAACGGTCTAGTATGCCACTTCCTTGCATCTCTATTCCTCTGTTTGATTTGCTCCAAATTAGATGGTTGTAATTAATGAAATCATTCATTATTTATGTACATACCTCTAGTAGTGGTGCCCAAACATCATCAGGAGCTGATACGATGTGTCTTTCATAGTCCCATCCAAAGCCACTTAATTCAGAAAACCCTTTTAGTAGCTTGTAGGTTTTTTTTAGCTCTTGTTCTAATGCTTTGATTTGGCTTGTGGTGATGCTTGGATTGGAAAACTTGGTTATCATGTCCCGTACCATCTTATTCCATGCTTCTTTGGTCCATCCATTTTGTGAACGGTAAGCAGGAGTATTATACTCACCCAATAACTTTACTAGGTGAGCCTTGTGAATTTCATTCCACTTTGCCCTGGTTTCATGTCTACCTTCACTTGCCATTCCTTCACTTGCCATAATAGTCTAAACACTGTAAATATAATAAAAACCAATAATGATTACCAATAATAGACTTGAATTCCAAGCCTCTTTAATATTTTGCTAAAAATATAAATATGATTGTGTAATTATATGGATGGAATTTATTACATATGGTCCAGATGGCATCAATCCACATCCATGCTTGTTTGGTTGGAGGATGATGTAATTATATCTATTATATATATATATATATATATATATATATATATATATATATATATATATATATATATGATGTAATTATATCTATTATATATATATCTATATGATGTAATTATATCTCCATTCTATTTTTATATCTTACCATTATATTTGGTTGGCTGCACACATACACCAAGGATCACCTAAACACTAGGGAGCACCTAAACACAAAAATGCTTCTCAGTTACAATGTTAAAGAAATCCAAATTTAAGATTAGTCAAAGGATTCTTGCATGCATAGTACTCAGCAATTAGTCCAATTGATATATCTGGATGGCATCATTTGTGTGACAAATTAAGTCTATATCCAAGCATGTTAAAGCCTAAAGAAACACAACAATAAACTCTCTCATTCATGGACAACACCCAAAACACAAACAAAGGATTCTCTCCTCAGATGTATACAATTGCCAATAAATCTGGCAAAACATGTATTATCTTGACCACTAATCTCAAGAAGAATCAGATAAAATACTACTTATTTTGATCAAATTGAGTAGGCAAATGCTGGGTAACATGACTGTTTTGCTTTTGACAATTGAATCAAAATAAACAACTTTGTACAGGTTATATGGTTAAGATTCTTCATTACAAAGATGGGAAGGGGCAATGTACTCTAAAGGGCAGCAGACAAAGAAGAAAGAATATCCATCCATTTAGAGAAAAAATGAGAACCAATTCAACAATGGTCAACCTGAAACAAAGGCATTTGGTTCTTCATCTAACGCTCCCAATTAGCACTAAAGATGGCCCTTAAATCAAGAACTGCTTGATATTACCATTTTTCTTGTTTGCAACTTAGTTTGTATTGAAAATATTAGAACTAAATGGTCATAAAATAATAACCACAATCATGATGCTAATCATCTAATAATGAAATAGATCCTCCAACTCTCAAGTGATTTGGAAGGCATTCACTTGAGCAGAACAACCTGTAAAATCCTACTGCAAACAAGAAAAAAATTTGCTAGTCATTTAAATGTGAAATAAGACATGATATCACAACATAAATAATACTACCAATGTGTTTTCTATTTGATATAAGTTAATGTTTTGATATCATAACATATTCACTAGGGAGAATTTATATGTTTTCCCATTGGATGTAGGTAGCAATAAACATATCTCCCATCAGGAAAGTATACAGATATTGGAGGATTATCTTTATAAAGAATTTATGATTGAAGCACCGTTCTGTTTCAATTTTCACAGAATTACTTGCAAACAGACACATTACAAACTTCATGTTGACAAGAAAAAAAGTTTATGGCAACGAACATAACAAGTCAAACTGGTAATGAAGCAAATAGAGAACAAATAATAGAGAGAAGGAAACAGGAGGGATTTTTCTCACAGAATAGGGAGGAAAAGGGAGGAAAGTTGGCGCCTTTGAGTTGCTTTTAGGGCTTAGATGAAGGAGTCGCCGGCGAGGTGGAGAAGGCCAGCAGTGCCTCACTTAGGGCAAACGTGAAGCCACTTGGGAACCATGAAGTACATCAAGCAAACCTTGCAGACCGGCGTAGTGGAATGGAGGCTGCGAGCAACAGATCTGGTGGAAAAAAAACCACACCGGTGTAGTGGATTTCAGGCCATTAGCTGCTGGTTCGGCGGAGGAGGAGGCCAGCTCGGGGCCGTGACTGTGGAAGATGGGCGGGGAGACGACGACGGCGGTGGAGATGATGGAGAGTCAAGTTGAAGAAGAAGAGGCCCAAAGAGAGAGAGAGAATGAAGGCTTCCACGACTTTTGGCATAAAAAAATATTCCAGTCTGACTGGAATATTTTTTTATGCCATATTTCCCACTTTATGCCATAATTTTGTTGTATAAAATAACTACCCAAACATCCATTATGCCATAATCTTGTCAAAATGTTAAAATATGCCATAATGTACGGATTATGGCATATTTTTGTGCTACCCAAACAGGGCCTTAATTGTTTTTATTAGCATGTAATGGAATGTTGGACTATGTATGGTTCTTATTGGACTATGTAATGTTGGACTATGTAATGGAATGTTGGAGACCATGTATGGTTCTTAATTTCTTTTATTAACTATGTATGGTTCTTATTGGACTTTGTAATGGAATGTTGGACTATGTATGGTTCTTAATTGCTTTTATTAGTATGGAATGTTGGGCTATGTATGGTTTTTAATTGCTTTTATTAGTATGTTCTTATTGGACTATGTAATGTTGGGCTATGTATGGTTATGTCTTTTGTATTTCATCAGTAAGTAATGGGATGCTAGATTTGGACTAGGTTTTTAATATTTTTATTTTATTTAATTGTTCTAATATGTTTTTAGAATTTGAGGTGAATGATGGTATTGTTGTGTTGTTATATAAATTGTGTCATCTTTTACTTAATGTAGTATTATATATTTTATAATTATTGATATAAATGAATTAAAAATAGTGAAAATTTTTAATTTTTTTTATCTCAAATCTTGTAAAAGCGGGGCGGGGCGGAGTGAGTGTAAAAATCCGCTGGGTGGTTATGGTATTAACAGGTTAACAAAAAAATCTGGCCGGGGAGGGGTGCGGGGCAAGATATATGGTGGGTAGGGAGGGGGTGGGGTGAGGCCGCCCATTCCCGCCCTGCCCCATTGCCATCCCTAAGCGTTTCGCTCAATTTGTTGGCACTATTGGGTTCACCATCTCTAGGTCCGACACCTCTCTCTTTGTCCTGCGCCGAGGCTCAGCTACTGCATACTTGATTCTTTATGTGAATGACATTATCCTCACAGCCTCTTCAGCATCACTTCTGCGGGATATTGCCTCTTCTCTTGGTTGCGAGTTCTCCATGTCTGATCTTAGTGAACTTCACTATTTCCTTGGGATTTCTATCACCCGCACTCCTCAGGCAATGTTTCTCTACCAACAGAAGTATGCTCGTGAGCTTCTTCAGCGTGCAGGGATGTCGAACTGTAAGCTCTGTACCACTCCTGTGGATACTCATGCCAAGTTTTCTGCAAATGAGGGGACACTCGTCAGTGATCCATCAGAGTTTCGGAGCCTAGCTGGTGCCCTGCAGTATCTTACACTAACTCATCAATGAAACCCAACAAGCCATACTTGCTGACGAACACCATGAAAAGTGTGCTCTATTGCGAGTAGTTGGAGCCGATGATGTCGAGTGTGATAGGGACGTGGGTCTTGACGGAGGCCATGGCGTCGTCCGCTGTGACTGGGGAAGAAGCTGAGTCGGTGGTGCTAGAGGTGCTCATGACGGAAGGCAGCAAGTAGAGATGGGAGGAAGAACAGTGTTGGAATAGGAGGATCGCTCTAATACCATGTGATTTAATGTAGAGAGAGGGAGAATGAGAAAGAGACCACACCTTGAGGCGCTGGTGTTGTATTCATCTTATACAGAGAACAATCATCTATACATGGTAAGCATCTATGCATGGAAAAACTAAGTATAGCAAGCATGTATACATGGAAAAGCTATACAAGAGAAATGCTATGCAAAGGTAAGAAATGATGTCGTATTATCTTTCCAACATGGATCACTACAGGCTAAATCCTCGTCCACATCATTTTGGTTTTAAGTTTTTCGTCTCTATCTTAAAATTTTGGTTTTAATTAATCTTTGCACCCAAATGAATATTTTTTTTTCTTGCTTGTTTATTTATTTATTTTTCATTATTCCTTTGCAGTTCTCAGCTTCCCATCATTCATTGAGCTTTGTTGTTTTTTTTTACTAGGGGTGTTTGTTTATAGTTATTTATTATCTAACAACTATTATTTATATAGATATTATACGTATTTATTATTCATGATCGTTGTGCACATTATTTAATACTGTTTGATATTGTTTAATAATGTTTATAAATGTTTTTTAGTAGTTGGATGATAACCCAATGGCTAATGTAAGCCTCTTTAGATTTTAAATCTAGGATGCCCACCCACTAAATAATGGGTCTCATATATATATATATATATATATATAATTATTTTTTCAGCATATTTAAGAAAGTGTAGTTCAGATATGAGATGAGTTTGTCATTGGGAAGCCAGGATCCCTTTATATGGTATATTTTATATTGAATAAATTGTTGATATTTGTGAGTGTTTTGGTCTATATATCAACTTTAAAATTATACATAATGTTTTTGTTTTTTTTTTTTATGAATATCTCTCCCTTCATATGTTTAATATTTTATTTTTTAAATAATTCTTTTACACTTTAATTATATATATATAATATTTTAAATTTTTAAGGGAAAATTATATTGTATGCTCTAATAAGATGTTGAGTTAAAAGCATATATATATATATATATAGCAATAGATCACCTCTAGGCTCTAGCTAAGAGGGGTTTTACAAATAAAAACATGGATATGATTTATTATATTATTGTTACAATCATGATCGAACAGTTGAGATGAGAATATCATATATTTTACTATTTTAACACTGTTCATCCTACTTTGCATTGATAGTATTGTTCACATATCATTATTTGAATATAAGGAGGGACAGTGTTAGGGGACACCATGGTCAATGGTGCTTCAATGGCCAACAATCTATGGACATCCTCATTTCCATTTAAAAACATATTATTAGATTTTTTTTTTTAAATTATAAATGTAATGCTAGACAAGTAACTAAATTTTGTAAACATATATTCTTAGACGAACTTCTCTTGCAGTCTTGTAGTGCTTCAAGTTAATTTGCAAACTAGTGTAAGGGTTTATTTGTATATATGTATGTATAATAAAAGGTGTTTGTAACTATTAGGGATATTATTTTGCATCTAACTACAAGTTATATACATATATTTAAACAAAACCATTTGTGTGTGTTGTGTGTGAAAGGAGTAAAGGCATATATTCAATTCCTTTCATTTATCCGGACTTATTCTCAAATTAATATCCATACTTTGTATGATTTTTTTTTTTTTTTTTTTTTTTGGCATTTAATTTACCAGTTTTATCAATAGCACTCTAAACCAGCCCATACAAAACACTGACAACTTTAGGAGAAGATGCCTATCTCAACTGGTGTTTTGGTACATACATAAAAATTCAAATTTCAAATCACTTATTTAAACAACTCCAACTTCCACCACTCTAATAAACTCCTCAACTCATGCTATCATTAATAACAAAATTTTGCAAACAACTTAAAGTAAAAAAAAAAAAACCCCAAAAAATAAAATACAAAATTCCCTTCACTCCATAAAATAATATTACACTAAAAACCCTTTCCCATTTTACAATTTATATGGATCTAATTGCAAATAACAGCAAATACAGAATACAGAATACTTCAGGGTGGTAATTGCAAAAGTAAACAAAAATGACAAAATTTTGAAAAAACCACACCAACGGCTCGAAATCGCAGTGTTTTTTCAAAATATATAAAAAGATCATCTTTCTTCTTCTTCCAAGATCTCAGCCCGATCCTGCGCCATTGAAGAATTCCCCCAAAAATTCTCAATTAGGGTTTCTTCGATCCCTGCGATCTTCCCCTCATCGTCTCCGATCGAGCTCCAATCTCCACCTTCAATGGATCTCCCCACTGAGACGGATGATTTCATCCGTGAATCCATCGAGGACTCCCTTGGAATCCCCATCTCCTCCCGCACTCTCCGTCTCAAGCTCTTGGCGTCTCAGGACGATCGCCGTCGTCTCCAGGACCAGATCTTTGCCCTCCATGATCGCCTCAAGGACGCCGACAAGCGTCTCGAGCTTTCCCGGGTCTGCTCCGTTCCTTGAATCTTTGTAATCGTGATTTTTTTTTTTTTTTTTTTTTTTTTGGGTGATTAGGGTTTTTGGTTCTTGGATGTAGGCGGAGGCGAGCATGAATGCGCAGGCACTGAGGAAGTGCGTGGAAGAGAAGGAGGTGCTTGCGTCGACGTACACTGAGATGGTTCGTCATTGTGACAAGTTGGAGAATGAGTGCTCGCTTTATGAGCGGGACCTTGAGAGGATCATGGATACTTGTGATGAGTTGGGGAAGGAGAATGAGGAGCTCAAGGCTCGCCTGAATGAGAACTCCGAGGTGAGCGCTGTATTTGTTGTTGTGGTTTGTTCTGGCTTCTTTTTCTGGATGGAATTTGAAAGTATCAGTCTTGGAAGGAGAAGCTTGCTACTAATCTTGGCTGAATTGATTGTATAGTTGTGTGAAAAAAAGGGTTTTTATTGTTAACAGGGCAAGAAGGATATTCTTAGAGAGACAGGTGGTATAGTTGTGCAAACTAATGATTCTATAGTAATAGGATGAAGAATTATGTTGATTTGTTAGGCAAGATTAGATGCTTGGTACAGTAACTTGATGAATTTGTTAAGAACGCAGCGCAAGATTAGGTGCAAGAATTATATTAATTTTGTCATATTCTGTGAGCTTTAGGTTGTTTGAAGCTATGAAATTGTTTTTATGGAATATCGTATGTATGAATCAAACTTTGAACATGTGAACAAAAAGAACTGGTTGAATATGAGCATGTGTGAAGTGACAAGACTTTTTCGAGAGGTAGACAGGATCCCTTCATTCTTTTGTGTTGAAAGTGCTGGATGTTTATCTGTCTGTCAAGTCCATGCAAATATATCATGAGATTCTAGGAGGGAGGATTCCTGGTCTTTCCATAAATTACTTGAACATTGGATATACTTGGATAGATTTTATGTTCTTTGATCGTCTATACAATACAAATTTGACAAAGATTTTTGTGCAAAGTTTAAACACTTCATCATTCGAATCAATTTGTTTACTCTTGGTTGATTATGATTATTGTAATGTTTGCTGTAAATGTGGCCATTCCTTTAGTAGCAATACCCTTTTCTTTTAAGGGCAGAAATATAACAGAACATCTCCCTGTTCATCTATGATTCTCGACTTGTTTAAAAATTTCCTATCCACCCTTCTTTATGTAAAGTAGTAGTTTACTAACATTATAGTTGAAAACCAAAATACCATATGAGCTCAAGGCTAAGGATCATTGTGTGTCAGGATTACTTCAAAACTTTGAATTGCTTGAGATTTCAAAACATTCACCCGAGATGATAGTAAACTGTTTGTCTTTGCTGTTGAATATATGTACTTGATAAAGTGATGGCCTCCTATAATTGTGTTCTTTTTGCTTTTGAGGTTATTTACTGACTAATCTGTGTGTATAAATGAACTTTATACTTGAGATTTTCTTCACAAATGTCATACATCCCTCACTAATGTTTAATGCTTTCAGCAGATGTAATTATGAACACCAAAGCATGTTCCAAATGATCGGCCTTATAACAATTATTCATTATTGATTTGAGGTGCTTAGGAATACTAATACTTAGGTGAAGTCATCTTTGAGAATGTCAGTTAGCTGTACCTGTGACTTATAATGCAACTTTATTTTCTTGGCAATCATTTGAGAATTTTCTTTTATTATTGCATGTGTATCCCTCTATATTTCTCAGGATCAAGTTGTTTTCTTCTCTGTCATTATTGAATTGTAGTTCTTTTCATGCAGTAGACAAGCATGTAAACTTGAACTGACGAACTTTCCTTTGACAATGTGTTCTCCTTGCTTGCTTTCTAACCTAAATTTAAATATTTTTTAATGGAGTGCTTTTTGGAATTAACTGAATATGTAGATCATGACACTCGTTGCTGAAGTTGAATCTCTAAAAAGGGATAAGGAACATCTCAGGATGAATCTTTGCACAGCTGAAGAGGAGGTATGAATAAAATGTGCATCGTTATCCACCTCTTTTTCTCTATTTGTGCGAATGATTAAATAATTTGTCAATTTTCTTCAAGGTTAAAGTACTCTATGAGGATAATAAACTCCTGGATGAAGAGAACAAGAGGTTGCTAAGGCAGTTAAACAAAGAAAGACATCATCATGGATCTGATAGCAAACACACAGCCAGCTCGTCAGCTAAGGTGAAATAAGAAATCCATATATATCCCTCTGAAACTTTAAATGATGAAAATTTTGATAGTGAATTATGGGGCTTGTTCTATTGGAACTATTTACTGCATATTTGGGCCATATGCTTCTTTTGTAGACAACAGTTTATCAAAATTTCTCCTTGAGAACCACCAGCATTGATAAAACAAACTTTTGGGTAATAACAAATATTGTACTCATGACTGCATCTCTAGCTAATAATTAATCTTTATGAAACTGTTAGATGCTGGGGCACATTATTGGGGACTATTATTGCATCAAACAAGAAATGATTCTCCATCATCCAAAATGAAAATGAACCCTGCATGCTGAAATAATTTGATGCCATTTACTGCAAAAAATTTCATCTTGGTCTCAGCATTGCATTAATGCATTGACCCATTTTTGTATTCAGTAATGCTTGTCCTTTTGATGTGTGTGTGTGTGTGTGTTTTCTTATGTTTGGTATAGCTATTGATTTTGACTTATGCACAGGGTAAGCGTAAATCCAGAGTAAAGGACAGCAGTCCCGAACATGCAATAGACTACAATCGAGGGGATTCACCAAGGCAACCTCTCTCACCCCTACAACCGAATTCTCCTGATCTCAGACTACATAAGAAGCAGAATGGCTTCACTAGTACAGATTAAAATCTACCAAGTTCGCACTCTCATTAACATGAAATTGGTGATTGCTGCTCCTTTTCACTGATTTTACAGGCAATTAGAGATGGTTGCATGTGTAACTTTTCCTGGTTTCCTCTTAAGTCCTATCAATCAAGCATTTAGATATGCTTTGTTTCTACCTGGAAGGTAGTTTTCAGTTTCCGATTTACTCTGATCTGGTTTGCATGTGTAATGGGAACTACATTTATTTTTCATATCAGCCGGGTGCAAAATTTGCATCTCTCTATTACTGATGTTTAATTAAAAGTTAATTCGTTGTTGACAATGTTGAAAAGCATTAGCAGTAGTTGATGATGAGACATAGATCTTGATATTATGAGAAGTTTAACATTTGCAGGTCTTGTTTTTCTTGTTTCATTATTTTCTATTTTTATTTTGGTTGTCGTTTTTTGTTTTCTGTTGGTAAATATACGCAAGTCTTATCAGGTCTTTCTTATTATGAGTTTAAATTCAAAATAGAGTGCTTAATAGTTATAATATTTCTGTTGGTAAATATAAACATTATATATAAATGTCTTCGACTGACTCTAGTATGCTTGACAGTGGCCTTACAAAAACATTGTGAAATTTTATAAATGCAGCATCTTGAAGAGTACATAACATAGAAACAATTTGATCGCGGCACCAAAATATAAACCACACCCAAACACAATCGAAACTAATAATTTATAGCTATTTCATCTGGACGTGTCTATATACTTGTCACAACCTCCTAAACCAGAAGCAGAATTGGTTTTTTTTTAGGTCTTGGAGCTCAGTTTAGTTCTTATTAAAAGAATAGACCTCACAAACATAGATTGTGAGGTGTCTTTTATCAAGCTGCTGCAGATTGCTTGTCATCATGGTCTTCAAGATTTAACGCTCGCAGAAGCTTCGGCCAGGACTCGGGAATGCCTCCTGGCAATTCGAACTCCAAGAGCTTTCCTCGCTTGCGGAAGAACTCTTCTACTGGTAGGCTCTGCAGACAAAAACCAAAATAATCAAGCATTTTTTATTTTTCATTTTCAGTTTCAAGGGTTGAACTCATGTCTATCTACTCTTATCATATGCTTTTAGTTTCTTTTTCAAGGTATAATTAATCTATACTAGGCATGGATTTAAAATTATTAATTATGTAAACTGAGCATGACATGCAAGTTAAATAGAAGTTTTCAACTTTTAGGCACAATTTTATCATATAAATGATTAGATCAAACCAGTCCTTCCGGCCTAATGTAACATATGTGAGTATCCACACATGCAAGATTGCATATATAAATTTAAACAATTTTAGGAAGATAAGATAATTAAAAAGTTGTGAAATACCGTATCATTGTATACTCGGAGACGCTCCTTCACCACCTCTTCAGTATCATCTGAGCGAGTTATAAGCTTGGAGGCACAGTTTGGAGGAGGAAGGAGAGGTGCCATATTTATACCAGGTCTTCCATTTTCGCCTTTGATGTCAATGGAGGCAACATTAAAATTTCCTCCACACTGGCTGCAAATTCTTCTCCCAAGGCACTTCTTGAGTAGCACATCTTCTCTCAGCTTTAGGTTGATTACCAAATCTATGTCAGTCACTCCTTCCAGTATTTCCTACAGGAAGGAGTGAATTTCTTGGCATCAGCTTAAAAGGAAAAAATGGTCAAGTTGCATATGTTTCTTAAGTAAATTATATAAATAGAGCAGAAACCCTAACATCAGGATTCAATAACTATATTGCTAAAGATAATAATGCTAAATCAACCTACCAAATTGGTAGAAAGTATTAAATAGAAATCAAATATTGTTGCAGAGAGAAATAAGGCTAATTAATCTACCTCTTCAACATGCAGACAAAGTAGACAGATGTAGACATACCATTCATTCCGTAGCAGTTATAACATCACAATACAAAAAGACAAGTGAATGAATGAGATTCAATTCCCAGGAAGTCATACAGATAGATGCTCACTGCTTGTCTTATTGTCCGAGGAAAACCATCTAGAATAAATCCTGATTCACCATTAGAAGCTCCATTCTGAAGCCGCTTAGACAATAGTTCTATTATTATCTCATCTGATACCAAATGACCTTGATTTACAATTGCAGAAAGCTGCAAAACAAACATATAAGTACTGATCACCATAAGATTTTCGAGCCTTAAATGATTGCATACGAATATTGGGATCACATATCAAAAGAAAAGTGATTATAATCCTTAGCAATGGAAATAAAGCAAGAAAAAGAAAGGTGCAAAATAGTAAGAATATTACACATCTTTAGTCAATAAACAATTCGAAGTAAGAACAACGGAAACAAAACAGAGACATTGACCCCAAAAGCAGACAAGCTCCGCTTTCAACATCATCAAATATGAGTCACATAGTTGTGCATTAATTGCCTCAATAACATCATCAAATATGAGTCACATAGTTGTGCATTAATTGCCTCAATAAAACAGAGACGTTGATCCCAACAACCAAAACGAAATAGCAAACAAAATTTCTTCTTCCATAGACCAAATGGATCACGCAAAAGAGCTGAACAGAGCTTTAGAGCTGAATTGTCATTGGAAAAAAAAAGTAAGTATTGAGATTTCATCAAGTTTAGAAAAAGTTAAAAACACACAAAGAACATTATTAATTATAGAAGAAAATTTATCTAAATCCGATTTAAAGCTTTTAGAATTTAAAAGAGAACATGCTAAAGTAAATAACTCATGTTTGGCAAAGACAAACCTTATTTTATGTTATAGACTCATGGAATGAGCTTTTCAATGCCAAACCAATCAGTAACCATGCAAGAAAATTATTTGAGAACCAAAAATTCTTATCATCTGGTTCATGCTAAACCATGCTTTTGATCATTTCAGGATTTATATAATCATATCAATCCTGATTTGAATTCCCTATTTCACATAACATCACAAATGATCATCCCATACCCTGAAATCATTGAATCTAGAAATCAAATTTCAACCAAAAATTCTTTTTCTTCCCAGCTGATTCTAAACCATGCTTTTAATTGTTTCATGATCCAGATAACTACATAAACATTGATCTTAAATTCCTAATTCATAGCAAAACACACAATCCCATACCCTGAAATCACTTGACTCTAAAAATTCCAATTTCAACCAGAGTTTTGATTCTCTGATTGATACTAAACCATTCTTTGAATCGTTTCAGGATCCAAATGACTACATAAACATTGATTTTGATTCCCAATTTCCCAGAACACAAGCTCATCCCATACCCTAAAATCATCAAATCTATAAATTTAAATTTCCAAATAACCAAAAACCAAATCTAATAACAAACACCCAAAATTTCTCACGCAAAACAAAGAACATCAAAACAAGAACCCAATCCACCTGCTGAGCAAGAGAACCAGAAGAGCTGAGCTCCTCGCGGACGAGATCACCAGTGGCGATGTGAGGAACTCCAAGAAGCTGCGAAAGCCTGCTAGCATACGTACCTTTCCCCACTCCAGGGCATCCAAGAAACACCCACTGAACTCCCCTCTCTCGATGATCTCTCCTCGGCCCAGCCCCCATCTTCGGCACCGCCAACTCAGGCACAAACCGCCCACCGCCCTCCGGCGCCGCCGTCGTCGACATACGACTCAACGAAGCAGAGAAGGAAGTGCGGAGAAGGCGGTTGAGCGCCGCCATCGATGGGGACGAGCAGAGCTTGCGAGGGTTTTGGGAAGAGAAAAACGAAGATCAAGAGAAGAGAAAATGAATTTGAGAAGCGTTTGGAGAAGACGAAGAAGAGGTGGTATATATTGGTCACGTGGGACACGTGGAGATGATTGTGATGGAGATCAACGGTCATGATTTCGCTGATCTAAATATGTGTTGTTGATCTCGGAGCAGGGTTGATGGAGTAACGTCATTAGATCTGGAGTGATGACGTGGCTTCATCTCTGAGACCCTGCTCTTGTGGCTTACGTGGACCAATGGATGAGTGCCAAGTCAGCAGGCAAAGTAACATGTGAGGATATCTACTTGTCCGGGAATATAGATAATATCCAAGTTCTAATTATTTTATTAGATTTATAAAATTATAATTCTTTTCTTTTTCTTTTATTTAAGTGATTTATTATATATATATATATATATATGGACAAACTATGCTATTAAAGAGGGAAGACCAATTAATACCTCAATTTATTTGAGTTTTTCACTATGTGAAAACTGAGATTCAAACCCGATATCAATAGAAAAGATTGTTTGTACTGTATACATAAATATACCTGGTCCTTAGCTTTATAGGTCACTGATGATAAAATAAATATAAATTTTGAGAACATATTATTAATATTAAAAATATTTTCAAATATCCTATGAAAAAAGCCATTTAAATATAGGATTTATGGATAATAAATCTATTTTTTACCTTAAGGTATCCAAATTTTGTTGAATAATTAAATGAGATATAAATTTGGATATAATACTTAGTTTGGTTTCTCTAATATATTGAAATGACCCTTTAATTCTCTATTATTTTTTGCATGCAGGAAGTCCCTCTATTATCTATTTTTTTTTTTTTTTAATTTCTCCTCATGTTAACGCTTTTTCTGTGAGGTTGGCCTGTCATTTTTCATAATTAAAACTACTTTAGTTCTTTTGTTATTGTGAAATGGCCTTTTTGGTCCTCTTATAAAATTCCAAAGACATTTGCATATGATTAGATCAGATATTGAATATTTTTAAATATATATATATATATATATATATATATATATATATATATATATATATATATATATATTAATCATAAGCATCTACCAATCTAAAAATTAAAAGTGTAGTAGCTAAATTATTGCAACAGGTCATTTGGGCTGGTACTTGCTACAATTTGCTGGTGAGCTTACCCAATGGACCACTAAATATTTAATGGTCAAAAAGATGGTACTTGGCACTCTGAAATCTGAACACATGGTACATGCACTTCCTTCCACTTAATAACTGTTACTGCATTTCTTAAAAAAGACACCAATGAACAAGCCCCATTGGGTTCATTGTATCTTTTAGGTGGCATTGATACAAGTCTAATCTCATATCACAATTTCTAACAATTAATTTTTGTTTATGATCAACCTGTTTTTAGGAAATTTTTAAATTTATAAAAGTTCTACAAACATCAGAAAATGCAAGAGAAATAATAAGATTGACAAAGTCATGTCATACAATGAAATATCTGAAATGTATCAAATAATGATAAGAAGTCTGAAACTATCAGTTACATCCTAGAAATTTGAAAGGGAACCATTTCTTCTCTTAAAACCAAATTGAGAACATCTGAAAAACCAAGCCCAGTCTTTTCTTCCCTCAGAACCAAATTAAAAGCATCTGAGAAACCATGCTTCATTGACAGATCTCGACGGCATTCTTCGGCCGCCAAAATACCTGAAGAGTATGCACCATGCACGGTACCAGAGTGATCAAGGCTTGTGGCTTCACCGGCAAAGTAAATGTTATCAACTGGAGCTCGAAATCTTTCATATAAGTCAGCTGGCTTCCCGACTAAATCGCAGGAGTAAGACCCAAGAGAGTTTGGATCTGTTCCCCAGTGCGAAACCAAATAGCCAACCTGAACAGAAATGAATGCCGGTCAATTTTGATCAAAGAGCAAAAAAGAAGGTAGCAAAGGAATTTGATCTTACAGGCTCAGTGGCATTGGGTAGCATTTTCTTGAGCTCCGCCATTGCGTATTTAGCAGCTTCTTCATCTGATAACTTTTCTATGCTATGCGCGAATGTCCCAGCTACCATGTATACAAGAACAGGATATCCGGTTGCCTTGTGAAGGTTGAGAAAGTATCCACAAGCGTAAGATGTTGGTGCGACGATTCCTAAGACTTCTACATTTGGCCAGAACACAGAATCAAAGCGAAGAGCGATTTTGTTCTCATTTCCAACACCTATGTCAGATAGTGCTGAGAGCTTCCATTCAGGCAAAGTAGGTTCAAATTCAATCAGATTTGCCTGGAGGACACCAAGTGGAACTGTGATGATCACAGCGTTAGCTATAAAACTGCTTCCATCCTCTACTGTAACTATGACTTTGTTGCTGTTCTGGAGAATTTTGGTCACCCTGATTTACATCGTTTAGGAGGAAATGATTGACAAAGTAAGTACACATGGCATAAAATAGTCATGAGATTCAGCTCAGGATAAGATTGCCACATTTTTTTCCTGACCAATGTGTAAACTAGACGACTCGCGAGGATAGTCAGATAGCAGAAATTTCAGAAAGAATGGTTTATCGTAGTAGCTCTATTGGAATAAAAATTGTGAATGAGAGTAAGTGAATAGCTACTGGAATAGAACCAGAGTTCCATAGATAAATTTACAGTAGTGTGGGACATTATGACCGCAAAGTAAATAGATCAACCAACTGTTAATGAAATTGTCTTCACAATTTCAATAGTATCAGTAACACGAGCATTCTTGTATTTCAATTGAAAGGAAACTACTAGAGCAGAAAAATTTTGGTTTAGAACATTCACAATGAATGTGGAGTGCAGAGCAACTCAGAAATAGATCAAGTCAGAACTCAGAAGGATAATTTACAGTTAAGGAAATAAATTTACAGCTCCACTAATCATAATACATTCTAAATGATAAGAAATCAGTGTGATTACTTATGCTCATAAATACATACCTGTGATTTAGACGGATATCAAGGTCCTTGGCAAGAGCATTTATTAGAGGATAGTAACCTTGCACCATAAGTCCATGGCCACCTGTGAGCACATGCTCCTGCATTTAAAAAGGATCATAAGCTCACAATACCTCAATAATCAAAGTTAATCTTTGCTTGAGCTGTTTTTTATTTGTTGATATCTCTAAAAATAATAGTGAAGGAGTTCAAAAGATTTATTACAAGGATCACCAAAGAGATGTTAGATTTCTCCACCATTGTCAACCACACGTTAAAGCATTATTCTCTTGAATAAATGTGACAAATAATGCATGAAAGGGACATCCAAAGATAAGAATGAAAAATTGAGTCATGTGTGTGTAAGTGTGAAAGGGATAGTTTGCCATGAGAGATATTATGCACACCTTCTTAATTTCTAGCAATAATACACAGCATTTAATAAATAGAATATAATCAGAAAATCTTATGCAAATGGTGCATACATATACATGTTCCTTCAGAATCAATATTGTGTAAACCGTAAATTACACCTTTGGTACACTAAGTCTGCTATCTCTCGGAAGCAAAGGAACATTTTTTTTTCTTTAAAAAAAAAAAAAAGACACAACAAATATTTGGCCAACCAAATTTGACTGTGTGAAAGTCTTTGATATAAAAGCAGCAATCCTACTAGGCTACTACCCATTCTGCCTTTTGACCTAGATAGATTGCCAACTTATATTATATATGCCAGCTGTTGCAGAAGGGGAGTGATATAGAACAGCTCAATTCATTAAGGATTTGACAACTAAAAATATCTATCCTTGCTTATAAGAAATATATTAACCTAAACAGTTATTAAGCCTTACCTGATCCCAGTTTTTCAGAGATATAGTATCTACATCAGCAGCAAACCATGCTTCCATTCTGCATATATACCATTGCAGCACTTCATATGCCAAACCCTCTTGCCTACACAAAAGAAAAGATAGGACAGACATACATACATAAAGATCATTCAGAGATAAAATATGAATGAATGGCACAGAAAATGCAAAAATATATCAAGTTACCTTAATTCTGGATGCCTGTCCAAAACAATTGAAATTGCTCGGAGGATAGACATATCCTCGATATTCTCATCCCTTACTTCTTTAGTCTGCAATCCTCAAGAAAAGAAGGCCCTCATAATTTGCATAATAAAATCACATTAGAAAATGACCAGGACCACAAATATGACAAAGAAGGATAGTTTACCTCTTTGAGAATTTTCTCAAAAATCAGCCCAACTTCAATAACAAGTTCTTGGGGGACTTGGTGGCCAGTCTTATCAAAAAGAGTATAGCTATAAGAAGCATGTATTTAATATATCAGTATATATATTCGATAATAGCAAAACAATTGCATGAATATTTGACTAAATTTGAGATTCCAACAATAGAGTGAAACATAAAGTTATATACCTTTCCAGGTCATGGTCATACAGTACAGAGTTGTCACCACTAGTTCGGTATAGCCTTAGACCAAGATGGCGAATCAATGGGGCCAAAGAATTTTCGTTGCAAACACCATGTAGCCTGAATTTCAATGAATAAGAGTCAGGTAATCCACTCAAAATATTAAATTTGTTAGATAGAAAAAGCTATGATCCACATTGAATTACCATGAGGCTCCCATATCAACAGGAAAGCCAAGAGAATAGTCGGTATGCACACGACCGCCAAGCCGATTACGTGATTCAAGGAGAGTGACCTAAAATATAGAGATCAAACTTTAAAAGGGAAGCAAACAAAACATCACCCCAAGAAGATTTGAAAACCACAAGATCTTCTCGGATTAAATTAGCATATTGACACCGATTATGGAAAACAAACACCACAAAATGGATATACATTAAATGATGCATTTGATAAGGCACGAGCAGCTGCAATCCCTGATATCCCTCCACCGACCACAATAACTGAAGGGGGGGATGTTTGGTGTTTATCAATATGTGAGAGAAATGAACCTGCAGCAAGAAAAATAAAATATCATTGCTATAGTATACAAGAGTTTTCACAACCTAAAGGTCACTCAAACGAATAAGACATAATGCATATGCAGACCTAATTTTCAGTAACTTCCAAATTAAAAAAATAAATAAATAAGAAGAAATCAAATGGCCTCACTAGAAGAAGAATCAAACGGCCTAACTAACAAATATTTCAGCTAACTTCTTGGCCCTTCCAAACCATAGATATTATGTTGATCTGATAGTGTCTAACCAGATTAAACATTTTGTACCTCAATATTAATGTTCTCTGTGCTTTGACATGGAACTAAGGTGCTCATATTTTCCCCTAGCAACTAATCAAACTTCAAGTCAAAGAGATTTAGAAGGACAAACTGAACAATAATATGCTAAAAGAAACAAATAAAAATGACAAGAAAGAACAGATTTCATAGTTTAGTTAAGTATATATACAACCCAAATGATAATAAGAGAAAAACCGTAATCCAGTAAAGCCATGATCTTTAGTGTTCTGACATTCTAGTCAAGCACAATACTAAACTAGCCAACAAGTTTTAATGATTAAATTGTAGGAGTGAATTTCAACGAAAAACAAATACTCCATTGGATCCCAAAAAATATATAAAATTAAAGTAAAGAAAATGCCTACCAATTTGCTCATTACTGAGGGCTATGGAATCTACCCTTTTAAATCCATAATGCTACAAACTTGGGACCATCAAATTGCGCATTAATGCATAAATGCACATATACAAATTTTGAAAAAATATATATTAAACTCCTCCCAGCCTAAATATCAACTAAAATTCGGAAAGTAAAAAAAAGCAGAACTTTACATAATCATTGACTCAATAAACAAAAAAAATCATATTTTTCTCAATAATGATAAAGAGAAACACAAGAAACAAACAAAAACCCCTTCAAAAACAACAAAACCAAAATAAATTAAACAACAACAAAAACCAAAACCAAAACATTACCTCCAATGACGAAATTGGTCGGCTCCATGGCGGCGTCGATCAAAAGAATCGAAACAAACCACAAGAATCCGTTCAATCTTAAGAACGTATAGGATTCAATGAAGAATTACAACGTATGGGAATAAATCGACGATAAATCACAAAAATCAAATGACTCCGATCGGAGAGGCAGCGAAGCTTATCAAACCAGCTCATACCCTAAAATTTCCTCAAACCGGCAAAAATACAAGATCAAAGATCAAAGATTCAAGAGAAAAAGAGAAGCAAAACCAATCGATTCGAAGCCCTTTTCCTCCTCCGGATCGGAAAAAACGTAGGTATTTATAGAGAAACAAGCGCGAGGTTGGAGAGTCTTGAACGGCTGTTCTTTTCCAAATTGCCAATAGGCCCTTGCCTTTTAAGATAATTTTTTTTTGTTTATAAAAATAAAACATTTTGCATTTAACCCCTTATTTATTTTTGTTTTTTCTTGATTGCAATTAAACATGTATATTATTAATATTTAATAAAAATTGGGGAAAATGCTGTGAAAATAGTTTTATTTATTTGTTATTATTTTTGAATTATTTTTGTATTATTTTTTTAAGATATTTCAAAAAGTTTTTAATTATTATTGTTAATGCATTTAGATTTATTTTTCAGTTTTGATAGCATTTTAATTGGTTGATTCTTTAATTTGATTATAATTTTTAATTTTATGTTATTACTTCAATTGTTTAAAGAGTATTGGTGGCTTAATTACTTCACAGATTCATTTATATATTTAATTCTATTGTTACAATTGTTACTATTAACAATTGAATGTTTACATTGTTTTTAATTTGATTTTATTATTGTTATTGATTATTATTACCTAGTTACACTTATAATTATTATCATCAATTATAACATTATAATTTTTAAATTTAAACATCTAGCATTAACTATTTTTTCATATATATATGTGTGTGTGTGATGACTTATTATTCTAAATATTGACCAACTAGTGTGTTGAGCTAAATAACTTTGATAACAGTGTCAACATATATCTCAAGCTTTATGGTTTTGATTTTTTTTTTTTATTGTTAATTGTTAAACAACCCATTTTTAATTTAAAAAAAAGTATAAGCAACCTCCAAGTATTGATAACTAAAAACTAATCAAAACATATATCAAAATTTTAAAAAATATAAAATAATTAAGATATTCTCAAAGTTTCATACACCATGTTAAGATATTTGACGGAGAGAATATTTCTAATGAAAATAAATAGTTTGAGTTTCTTTTAATATTAATTTGAAAATTAAATCATAATAAATATATTAGAGACCAAGCTATTTGTAGGATTTTTAGTCTAATAATATTGACCTCACTGCAAAAAGTGATATTGTTTATATCATCAGATAAAAGTCCATTGCTACTAGATGATGATGAACACGTTTTTAACAGCATTTTCAGATTTGTGAAAAAAACCAAAAACAAAAACAAAAAATGGTCATTCTTTTTGGCCTAATGAAAATAGTTTTTTTTTTTTACCTTGATATTATGGATGTGGCCTTGTAGCCATATAATGCAATGTGTGAACAATTTATTTTAACACGAGAATAACATGAATCTATTTTATTACTTAAAAATTAAAAATAAATTATTTATTTAAATGTCACCTCAACATTGTCCCCATAACAGGTGGAGTGATAAAGGCTGAAAAACATGAATAGGTACCCTCATTAAATTTCTCTTTATATATATATATATATATATATATATATATATATATATATATATATATATATATATTGAAAAATTGAAATTCATACTTTCTTAACGGTGAATTATTGTATTATGTATATTAGTATATATATGTGTGCGATGTGACGTGAATTGGTTGGAAGTTCATAGATGAATGATATAAAAATATTTTTATTTTTTATTTTTTAATAAAATAGACAAATTATATTATTGCATTAAATAATAATAAAGTTAATATTTTAATATTTTTATATTAATAAACTAAAATATTATTAATTTTTAATTCATATAAATATTTGTGAGATCCTCTAAGAATGTCCGAAGAGTTGTTACTCTACAAACATTTCTGGAGTTGTTGGATACGCATTTAAAAACCTCATGTTTTTTTCCGTATTTTTTTTCTCTACTCATTTTCTCTCACCATATTTATCTCTGGTCGTGTTTTTCTCTCTCAATCTTCTTCTTCTCGTTTATATATATATATATATATATATATATAGGAAAAACATCATCTAGGTAAGTCCATAGATTTGAAATCTATGGATGTTTAAATCTAAGCCATTGGATCATCATCCAATGGTTGTTTGTTTATATATATATAATCTCAGTTCATTGTATACGAAAAGGTTTTATGAAGATACATGTGAAATTTAAAATTTTCACATTTTAATTTTTTTAATTTTAAAATTTAATTTTTATACTTTTAGCACTGTTTGTCTTAATATAAACTTTCAAATTCTAGCAAATGGATTTTGCAAGGGTTGTTTGCATGTAATTATAAATTTTTATTGTATACATGTGCAAAAAATCCTAATTACAACTTTTACGAGGATGAAAACGCAAAGTGATGGACATAAATTGTTTTTGACTGGACCTGGCTTTCTTTTTTAATTATTATTATTATTATTATTATTATTATTATTATTATTTATTTTCATTAATTATTTTGTTTATTTCTTAGTTGAACAAGCCTGCCAACCTGGCCAAATTGGAAGGTCACTCTGACCCAGCCTGTAATTTTCTGATAAATAAATTATAAAAAATAAAATATATGAGTTGGAAAATTGAAATGGAGATTTATTTGAATTTAATGCCAGAAAAGCCTCATAAAGATTCTTTATATGTTGCAAATTTAAATCAAAGAAAAGAATTGATAATTAGAAGAATTTGTTTTGAACAAACTTTGCTAAGTTTGTATTAATATGTTGTATTTTTACATTTTTATAATTTGAGTTGATTTTAGGTTTTAAATTATATAAAAAAAAGGCATCCAAAACTTAAAAATCAAATTGAAAATTTATCTAGCTACTTGAATTTTTTTCAATTTTTATGTTAGAAAAAAATATAATTACAAACTTAATATTAGAACAAAATGCCACCCAAACTGCCAAACCCAAACTAATGTCAGTAAAATTTAAGACATTATATCATAATATGTTTTCAAAAAATTACTATTTATTTAGTAACTAATAAAATCTAAATATACATAGACTTTTGAGATGTAATTAACATTATTTTTTATAAAAAAAATTATGGAATGCATTACTTGTTTAGTATATAATATTTAAGTTCTTAACTGCTTGGTTATTGTCGCGGTGACATATTTTAATTATTTCACTCAATAACTTCATAATATTTCATATTAACCCTTAAATCATTTATCTCAAAAGAATATTCATCAAATTATTTGTTGAATATTCAAATTAAATAAGAAATGAAAGGTGAAAATTCCTCTACTTGATGGAATTGAGTGGTAGGGGACCTAATGAATAGATTAAATATGTTCCCAATAATGTATTAATCTTATTCTAGC
This sequence comes from Dioscorea alata, assembly GCA_020875875.1. Classification (NCBI taxonomy): domain Eukaryota; kingdom Viridiplantae; phylum Streptophyta; class Magnoliopsida; order Dioscoreales; family Dioscoreaceae; genus Dioscorea; species Dioscorea alata. The sequence continues at coordinate 22,555,940 of CM037011.1, forward strand.
CACACGGGTCCTCAAGTATATGCTCATTAATTTATTCCTTAATTTGTTTGGAAGACAAGCCCAATTTGCATTTGGTGAAGATGCTTATTCCTTTCACTGCTGGCTTTGCTCTAATCAGTCTCTCTCTAGTATATGATGGCTGTTTATTTTATTTTATTTTATTTTGTTCAATAATTTAGTATAAAGGAGTATTTAATATTTCTCAAAAAAATGTAGTTTATATTGTATAAGTAATAAGTAATTCATCTCCAATATAAGTATATAGATAGATTTTCATGAATAGAAAATAAGTAAAGAAGAAAACATAAAGGGAAAGGAAAAGAAAATGTACTGATCACCGTCAATTACACCGAATCTCCTCTATTTACTTCTTCTTATATCTCTTCTTATCTATCTTAAAATACATAAATGAAAAGGTATTTATGGGCCTTCAAGGGTTGAATGAACAGTCAGAATTCATTCAATCTAACGGTCCAAAATACCCTGGTAGGTGAAATAGTAATAGTGCTAGCGGCTACTACAATAAGATGGTTGCTACAGTGTTGTGCCTGCTACAGTACATCCACTGTTTATTATAATATTCATAACACTCCCCCTTAGATGCCTACGACTAAAGGGTATATCTCGTTAAAACCCTGCTAAGAAAAACTCAGTGGAATAAAAACCTAAACAAGGAAAAAAGAGTACAGTATCCATTGAGGGTCACTGCTTCGTTAAAAACCTTGTCTCAGGAAAACCCATTGAGATAAAAACCTCTGTGAAGGAAAAAAGAGTATAGTCTCCCCCTCAAATAAATAACTTTAATTTATTTCAGAAGTACTTACATCCTTGAATCTTCTCATCCCAATTTTATGTACAAGTCTTTGGTGAATGCACTTGGGAAGTCATTTTGTGAATAAATCTGCTTGATTCTCATTAGATTAACTCTTTTGAACTTCTATAATGCATTCTTTCTGGAGGTCATGAGTGTAGAAAAACTTTAGTGATATATGCAACGTTCTATCACCTTTAATATAATCTCCTTGTATCTGAGAAATACAAGCAATGTTGTCTTCATATATTACTGTAACATTTGTTGTTATTGATAGTAATTTTCATGATGATTGTATATGTCCGATCATAGATCGTAACTACTGACATTCCCGACTTGCTTCATGGAGAGTTAGGATTTCAGCATGAATTGATGAAGTAGTTGTAAGAGTTTGCTTTATAGAACGCCATGAGATAGCTATACCATTATAAGAAAGTATGTATCCAGTCTGAGATTGCCCTTTGTGAGGATCAGATAGATGCCCAGCATCAACGAAGCCATTTGAGGTTGGATGAAGATTCATGTGGATAAAATAAGCCCAGATCTGTAGTTCCTCGTAAATAATGTAGCACATCCTTTACTCATTTCTAGTGTCTTCATATCGGTGTAGAGCTGTATTTTGCTAGAAGATTTACTGCAAAAGCTATATCTGGTCTTGTATTATTTACAAGGTACATTAATGCATCAATTGCACTTAGATATGGAGTTTTTGGACCAAGAATGATCTCTCCTTCTTCAGGTATACGAAATGGATCTTTCTGAATATCAAATGTCCGGACAACCATTGGAGTATTTAGTGGATAAGCCTTCTCCATATTGAATCCCTTTAGCATCTTTTCTGTATAGGTTGATTGATGCACAAATATTCCTGAGGGTAAGTGCTCTATTTGTATACCAAGACAGAATTTGGTCTTTCCCAGATCTTTCATTTCAAATTCTTTTCTCAGATATGATGCTGCAATTGCAATTTCATGGCATGTACCTACAAGATTTAAATCATCCACATATACTGCTATCACAACAAAACTGTTATTAGAACTTTTAATAAATACACACGGACATATATTATCATTTTGGTATCCTTCTTTCATAAGATAATCACTAAGACGGTTATACCACATCCGTCTAGATTGTTTTAACCTATAAAGAGATCTCTGTAATTTAATAGAGTATAAATGTTGTTGATTTGTAATCCATGTTATTGTATATCCTTAAGGGATTTTCATATATATGCCATTTTCAAGTAATCTATACAGATATGCTGTGACAACATCCATCAACTGCATACCTAATTTATTACTTGATGCCATGGCAATTAAAAATCGAAAAGTAATTTCATTCATTATAGGAGAATATATCTTCTCATATTCAACACCAAGCATTTGAGAAAATCCTTGAGCAACCAATCTTGCTTTATACCTTACAATTTCATTATTTACATTTTTTTTTCTCATGTACACTCATTTGTAACCAACTGGTTTTATCCCTTTTGGTGTTGGCACTATTAGCCCAAACATACGCCTTGATAGGGAATTTAGCTCAACTTGGATAGCTTCTTTCCATTTTGGTCAATCATTTATTTTTCAGCATTCATTAATTGATTGTGGCTTTGGATCATTATCTGTATTTATTTCTATACCTATAGCAATGTTGTAGATGAATATGTTATTTATTTCAGTCTCATGCCGATTTATTATTTTTCTATCATCTACATAACAAATTAAATTTTTAGTATTTTGAGATATATCATTCCCCTTTGATTCTTTTTCATTATCATGCTCTGAAGATTTCATGAGCTTTTTTTTCTGCTTCCTTTTTCTAGAAACTGAATCTTTGGCGCCAATTGGTCTTCCACGTTTTTGTCGTGGTTTGTTTTCTACTAGTTTTTCTTTTAATGGGGTTTTAGGAATCTCAATTCTTGTAGGAGCATTAGCAGCTGGTATAAATGATTTGGTTACCTTTTTAGTATTAATAAATGCATCAGGTATTTCATTTGCAATATTTTGCAATTTAATGATCCTTTGGACTTCAAGTTCACACTCCTTGGTGTAAGGATCATGTATGTAATCGTGATGCATTCCAATCAATTTCTTTTGGCTCATTTTAAGTAATCATTCCTCCTCTTAATGAAGGGAAGATAGATTCATCAAAATGGAAATACGCAAATCTTGCAATAAATACATCCCCTGTTAATGGTTCTAAATATCGTATAATTGAAGGGAATCATAACCAACATATATACGAAGTCTACGTTGTGGGTCCATTTTTGTACGATTTGGAGGTGATATTGGCACATATATTGCACAACCAAATATTTTTGTATGTGAAATATCAAGCTCATTTACCCATAATAAGATGATGTGGTGAATATGAATTACATACAATGGGTATTTTTTGTACGATTTGGAGGTGATATTGGCACATATATTGCACAACCACATATTTTTGTATTAAAGTTGTAGCATGCAAAATAGCATCATGCACTTGTAGGCAGTTTAATCCTTAATAACATGAACGAGCAATAATCGGGAGTCTTTTAATTAATGTCTCCTCCAACCCATTTTGGGTATGTACGTAAACTGCCGGATGTTCAACTTGTATGCCAACTGCCGTACAATAATCATAAAATGATTTTGATGTAAACTCACCAACATTATCAAGATGAATTGTCTTTATGGGGTAATCTGGAAATTGTGATTTAACCCTGATAATTTGTGCCAATAATCTTGCAAAAGCTACATTTCTTGTAGATAAAAGTGAGACATGGGACCATCTAGTGGATGCATCTATTAAAACTATAAAATACCTAAATGGTTCACATGATGGATGTATTAGTCCACATATATCTCCTTGTATTCTTTCTAAAAATTTAGGAAATTCACTAGTTACCTCTATTGTAGAAGGTCTGGTTATCAACTTTCCTATTGAACATGTTGAACATGCATATTCATTATTTGTTAGCATTTTATTATTCTTCAGTGGTCGTCCATGAGAGTTATTAATAATCTGGTGCATCATAATAGCATCCGGATGTCCAAGTCTTTCATGCCATATTTTAAATGTCTTCGGGTCATTAACCTTCCTGGTTAAGACCATATGTGATTCCATCACTTTAATACATGTAAAATATAATCTTGAGGATATACAGGGAAAGCTTTCAAGTACACGTTTTTGGCATGAAATAACTTATGTAATATAAAGATATTCTTTTCCTTCCTTATTAGCCGTCTCTGAATGATATTCATTAAGACTTAGGAGAATATAGAGCATTTTTCATTTGCAAAGCTGTTCCATTTGGCAACACTAGTACTGCTCTTCCTGAGCCTTTAATCAGGTCTGATGATCCTGCTATTGTGATTATGCATGCCTTTCTCATTTATAAGGAGATAAAATATATTTTTCTTGTCAAAATTGTATGTGTTATCCGGCAATCAATAATGCATTCATCATCAACCATATTTTCTATCAAAACAATCAAAAGAAAATCAGATATATCTAAAAGAGTATTTTGGGTTATATCGTTTCTAAAATTATTCTCGATATTGTTAACCATGGAGTTGTCAGCAAAATTTGTCTCAAAATCTTATACCCTTCTTATTTTTAAGTGATTCTTAGTAAAGATGGACAAAGTCCTTAGGAGTCCTGCAGATTTTGGACCAATAACCTTCCATTCCACAACAATGGTAGGTATCCCTTTTTGTCTCTGACCCCATGTTATGGCTTTGTTGTTTGTTTTTTTTTTTATGTACATCAATTTTGCTATCGTGTGGTCTGATATAATTTCGGCCCCCATCACGACCGTGTCATCCTCGACCGCCACGATATCCCCGTCCACTACGGGTTTTGTAACCATTACCGTGACCACGCCATTTTCTTTGCCCATAATTAATTTTAGGCAGTGGTGCTTCTCCAGATGGTTGAAATTGATGATTCATCATCAACAATTCATTGTTTTGCTCTACTACAAAGAGGCAAGAAATTAGTTTAGAGAATTTTGTAAAATTCTTTTCTCTATATTGCTATTGCAATATAACATCTCCAGCATGGAATGTTGTAAATGTTTTCTCGAGCATCATTTGTTCTGTTACCGTCTCATCACAAAGACGTAGTATTGAGACTATTTTAAATAACTCAGAGCTATATTTTTGCAAGCTTTTAAAGTCTTAGAATATGAGATTTGACCAATCATTGCGTGCTTTGGGCAAGTAAACCATTCTGAGATACTCAAATCTCTCTTTCAAGGATAACCACAATTCATGTGGATCCTCAATAGTCAAATATTCATTTTTCAGACCACCATCAAGATGATGCCTTATAAATATTAATACTTTTGCTTTATTATCATCAGGCTCATTATTATTAGTCTTAATGGTTTCGTCCTGGTTCTTTGCTTTTAAATGGAGCTTGACATCGAGGCTCCATGAAATATAATTGCTCCCAAAAATGTAAAGAGCCTCTAATTCCTTTCTTGCAATATTAGCCATTAAATACAAAGCCTAGAAAATATAGGAGGCGATTAGAAGAAATATTAAAGGAAAGAAAAGTACGAATACTTTGTATTGAATTACATTAAAGTTAAATGAAAATGTATAACAAGATTTGTAGCAGATTCGTGCTGATACCGTATTATATAAGCAACAAGTAATTCATCTTCAATATAAATATATATGTAGGTTTCCATGAATAGAAAATAAATAGAGAAGAAAACATAAAGAGAAAGGAAAAGAAAATATACCGATCACCGTCAATTACACCAAATCTCCTCTACTTATTTCTTCTTATATCTTTTCTTATCTATTTCAAAGTACATAAATCAAGGGAATTCATTCAATTCGACGGTCCAAAATACCCTGGTAAGTGGAATAGTAACAGTGTTGGCGCCTGCTACAGTAACACATATCGGCTGCTACTATAGACATCCACTATTTATTATAATATTCATAACAGTTTAATTTATTGTCCATCTTAGTCATTATTACTGTTCATGCAAATTCCTAATAGATATTTATATGTGTGTGCTTGTCCTCATTTAAATTCCTAACAAATATTAATGTTAAATTTTTTTTGGGTTTCACTGAGATTGTGTTATTTACAAATGTTAGTTTCCTGAATTGGTCGCCGCCAATAAGGAAGAAGAACTCTTTGTTCTGGCCACCCGCCACAGAGATGACATTGCTCCAGCACTACTGTCTCGAAGGAAAGATGAGAGGCCAACCTCTTCAAGGTGCGTTCGACGACGTTCACCATCTAGCAACCCAACCCGTTCATGCACTTCTCACAACCGTACAAGCCCCCTCCCCTTCTCCCCTCCTCCCCTGAGGGCAACAGGCGAAGAAGTCACTGCACGTCTGTTGGAGCCGTGTGAAATACTGACAAGAGAGTTCCCCCGGCTTGTTGATCATGTTAAAGCATTAGAAGGACATTCACAGTTGAATACTACATCCCTACTAATAAATGAAGGACCCAGTACTGACATTACTGTGAATAGCCTGGATGCTACCGACGTAGCCCAAGCATTTTTTATGACCTAATTGGGATGGTCATCGGAAAAAAAACCCTCATTTGAAGAAGCTTGCCACGAGAAAAAAATCAACAATGTCTTTCCCTCCACTGCCTGACGTTGAAACAACAGTAGCACCACCCCGCAGTGGATCGGCTAGATACAAGGGCAGCGTCTGAGAAAATTTCCCCAACAATAGCTCCACCTGCAGTGGGCCAACCTCCAACAGATATTTCTCCGGTTGAATCTGTTGCCAATGTAATCCCGGTTTCGGTGGAACTAACAGACGACAGAACCACATCGAAGGAAGACACAATTCCACAACAACATGAAATAGTAACTACTGGCAACGAACCATTGTTTCACCAACAGGAAACAACTTGTGCACCAATCACAGAACACCAACAAACGTTGACAACATTACCCAAAGATATCTCAGCTATTCCTGGTGATGAACCCTCAGTGATACTTCAAAACTGAAGATGCTACTAAGGAAGGAAAAAGAAACGTTAACGACAAAACACCGATTACTGATATGGACATTACAGTCCTTGCAAACCAACAATATGAAGATGTACGGAAGAATTTTCTTCCAAATAAAAAAAAAATGATACGCCGGATACACGCGCCTACACAAATTCGAGCAGGAGATAATAAAGATCTACCTGAACTGCTGGATAGACAAGTATGAAGTATCCATTTAAAAATTCTTTGTATCCCTTATTTATATACATTGCAATGTGATTCTTCTAATAGCTACTTAACCATATTAGTTACCACTTAAATGTATGTGTTACCATTTAACATAAGTAGTTTCTGCTGAAGTGTTTATGTTATCATTTAAATATTCGAACTTTTGCCGTTTAATACTTGGTTTTCACTTACACACCCATGATTTCATTTGCTATCAGGACTATCGTTTGGAAGAATGAATGGGTTAACACAACACGAGCCAATTTGTTCACATTGCTGGAGGGGAAGGAAATGGTCACCGATGATGTCATGGACAAATTTGTCTGCATAATTCAAATGTCATTAAAGAGAGTACCATATCCATATAAGAAGCGTGCTTCAATCACGCGGTCACTGCAGCTATTCATGTCCAATTAGGAGGATACACCTAAGACAACTCTCACTATGATCGATGATACCGCTCGTAACTTGCATGATGTTGATATTGTCATTCTACCAATCATCCTTAATGGTCATTTTCATGTTCTAGTTCTTGATAATGAGAAACAAGAGTACATGTATTATTTTTCATGTAAGAGTGTGGAGTACGACAGAGACGCCATCAACATGGTAAATTACATGCTAAATAACCCATAGTCATCATGTTTTTTTAGTCGGAACTCTAACTTCAAATTCTATTTCTTGACAGCGGAAACTATTTGACAATTATGGAGTTTGGCGAGATGACAACGACCGCATACCCCCTAATTCAATATAGGGACACTCCAGGAAAAAAACGAGGAAGCCTCAATTACGCTGTGTATATCATGCGTTTTATTAAACAAATACTCGACGATGAAAAGCTACGGCTACTGTATTCGGACATCCCTTATTTAAGACTAAAGTATGTTATACACATACTCATGGAAGGGAGCGCAACCGGCATTAGTAAAAAAGTGGATACATGTATGGCCATCGAATCAACTGGGGAGTAAAAACATTAAGCTTGTTTCCAGTTATAGCGTACTGTCATGCTAACTTAAAATCATTTCCACTAACTTATTTAATTTGTCACGTAAATATTGTTGTTTATGTTTAATAAATTATGTTTGTGTTTATTTTTAGTTATCTTTATTTAACTATCGTTGTTTTTGTTTAATATATTACTTTTACGTTTAATATAATGCTCATATGTTTAAGATAATATATTACGTTTACGTTTAAGATATTACTTAAATATCGTTGTTTCTGTTTAAAGATATAAGATTATCACATAAATATTGTTGTTTCTGTTTAATAAGCAAAACATACAATATTCTGCGATAGTTTATAACAAACATATGTAACAAATATAACTAGTCATCCATGCTTAGTTAGCGATAGTTTCATTGGAAGATCTACGATTGTGACCGGACTCGTGGCAGCAATTACAACGTAACTCGCAGACCTCGGATGCTTGCGACTTGATCCTCTTTCGTCTAGACACCGAGGTTGTCTTCTCGTGACAGGCGGACACAAACGCAGTTCTCGATTGTTGACCGTAGGCTTATCATGGTTGGGTATGGGGAAAATAGCTTCCTTATACGCCAATTTGTAATTGTTGACGGTGAAGTAGCTGCTAATAAATCGATGAAAGTCCATGTTTGTTTGCATTATTGTAGCACAAGCGTGTTTGCACGGGATACCATAAACTTGCCACCTACGATAAACAAGTTTTACCCGATAGATCTATGGAGTTGTTGTACTGGTCAATCACTTCAAAATAGTCACAACAATAAACATGAAGATTTTGGCTTTCCGCAACAATTTCCTCTACCTTTTTATGTATATCGGGGCATAAATAGGTCTCCTATTTGTTCGATTGCTCACGGCGGGTGCATAACATGCCAATAAGCTTGAACCTGTATAACGTAGAACACGTATAATTAAACATTACAACTCACTATTAAGTGAAAACCTTGAAATTTAAATAGAAACAAACAATTTTAAATGATAACAAACACTATTAATCGTTAACAAACTATTTTAAACAAAAACATTCAAATACCATATGGAGTCGACCATTTTCGTCACCGGTAAATACCTAGCTTCTTTGATCCGTGCATTGAATGACTCTGCGACATTTGAATACATCTTGCCCCAACGTTCATCTTTGAATAAATAATTTAACCAATGTGACACATCTGATTTATGGAGCAGCAGTGATAGGCATCGGGTGATGTGGCCTGTGGTTCATTCACTGAATTATCAAATTCTTTAGCTGTAGATGCATATGCAATATAAAAGTATATGGACCAACACTCTTTCTTCAATGCCTTCCCAAGTCTAACATTGTCTTTCATAAAATTGGTCTCGAAGTGTCGAAGGTAGTATGCAAGTGGGGAAGAATGGAAAACCTTTGCAATGGCGTTGATAAGACCCTTAGACTTGTCCTACACAAAAGTAATAGCCTCTTCATAATCTCTTTCATTGTTGACACACCCCTTGCGTGTGTACCCCGCAAGTGCATGGGTTGTCGAAGTAATAAAATACCCTAGTGAGTGGGTAGTCATATCCATAGGGAATAAGGATTTAAGATACAAGAATTCACTATTTAGCTATGCGGTGTACGATAAGTGTGAAGAGAATCAATGAGTGAGTGTAAAAGCAATTGTAAAGAGCAAGAAATAGAATAGAAATATGGAAGGTAAGAGAGTGCAAGTAGGAGTAAATAGAGAAAGACAATCGATGAGTAAAGTTGGGTACCCGGACAAGCTACCCCTAGGACTTATGCTTCTAGTGCAAGACGATGCTATTATACTCTCCTATTGATGTTAATTGAGTCGAGGAAATTCTTAAACACACGGTCCCAAACCTAAGGTCAACCATGACTAACCCCGATACTATGCCCCGGCATAAGATTTCACTACGACCCTTGACTCTTGTTGACTTGTCAACTAAGCCTTAGGGGAGTTCGTCTTCCTAAGCCTCACACTGTGTGAAATTGCTTTAAGTTCTAGGGATTCCTAGTGATAAACCCTGTTCCTATGTATAGCTCTAACCCTTTGGTCTAGGTGAAAGAACCCTAGTCTAAATTAAGCCCCAGCACTAAGATTCACTTCAACCCTTCACTTTGTTGCTCGCGCAACTAAGCCCCAGGGGAGTTTATCTCCTAGCACTTCACTCTATCTCAACCGCTAAGAAATCATTGAACACGGAGGTAGGGAGAATCATACCGGAGGGGAAAGGAAACATTTCGCTACCTCACGACTCACCTTCTCGACCCTCTCCAATCCTAAGTAGTCTAACCCAATAGGAGTTGTCACGCCTCCAAAAGATAACCTAGATTGTTCTCGACCTTAGTGTCACGGCTAAGAGAAAACAATTATAAGATGCAATTAAGATTGAAACTCAATTTTATTCATCAATAATGGAAAAGCATAATAACAATGTCAAAGAAACATAATAATCCTAGGGTTTACAAGTCCGAATACCCACAAGGGGTTTAGCTCCTCATGGAGCTATACAAATCCATCAAACTATGAAAGTGAAAACAAATTGAAAGTATAGATGAAAACCCCCTTGCGTATAGTGTGGCCGTGGTCTTGGCAAAAAGATGTGGAAAAAGTCTCCAAAACAGGCTTTTATAACATTGAGTTGCAGCTTCAAATCGACTGAATCGGGATTTCACACGGCCGTGTGGAAATTCCACACGCCCGTGTGAAATTTCTGGAATGCTGATTTTCGGCAAATAGTGAATAGTAACTTGCTACAGTACTTTTGCTAACACGATCGAGGCCATTGAATTGGGTACATAATCAACGGTAGACCGTGCCGATTGCTTCAAATCTCCTTATTGGTGAAGTTCTCCTGTGCTAACATGAGGTAGACTTATTGTGAATGTGAGTGCCTTTGTGCCCCTCCAAAGGAGGTTGGCACACACCCACAAGTCTAGAACCATGCCTTGTTCCTTGCTTAGTCCGAAAACTTCCCAACAACGGCAAAAACGATCTAACTTCGCTCTTTCCTCTAAATTAGCTCCACAAACCTACAATGCACAAAAGCACACAAATGCACACAATTTAGCAATAAAATCTGATAAAGATAATGCTCATTGTAAGATAATAACACTTTGCATTACTATAACACGAGCACTTATCAATTGTATAAAGTATCACCTAATTTGGAAATGAACCACGTCCAATTGACATCAGTCTCGTTGTCGATAATACTGAACGCTACATGGAAAAAACCATCGTTTCCATCTTTTCCTGTGGCACCCAATAGAGTACCCTGATATTTTCCAAGAAGGTGGGTACCATCGAGAAACAACAGCGGTCTACAACCCCTCTTGAATCCCATGATACATGCATGGAAAGAAAAGAATGCGCATTTAAAACGCTCACCATCTCTTTCCACAATCGCAATGCTGCCGGGGTTTGTCTCAACCATCTTATATGCATACCAAAACAACAAATCATTGCTGGAGACCTCGCTTCCGTTGAGGATAACCCGGACATACTCTTTACTCAAACAAACCTGCTTGTATGGAATGTTGACACCATGCTCCCGTAACATGTCTTTTTGAATGTCGAAGGCCTTGTACAAAGACTGGTCCTTAAGCTTCTGAATCACATATCCACTTGTCCATTTTTTGGATACTTTCAGATGTGACACCGAGCTAATTCCACCACACTACAAGAAAAACTACTTTTTTGTTATGACTAGTTTCCCTCGCAAAAACTTAAATGGGTTCGCAAAAGATTTTTTGCGGCGGCGTTTGGCTAAACCAAAGGGATTGAATCCATTTGTAGCTAAACCAAGCCTTACATTTCGAGACTCCAAAGCAAATTTATTATAAATATTATCAAAACTTCTCCAAGACTCCGCATCTGCTGGATGATGTAGGACCCTATCATTTATGTGCTTTTCACTATGCCATCTCATGTCTTTAGCCATTTTTGAAGACATAAAAATTCTTTGTAATCTTGTTATAATTTAAAAATACCTTAATACTTTATTGGTAATTCTATTCTCTTTGGGTGCACCACCTTTATCTGGTTTCCATCTTGAAAGATCACAAATTGGACATTGGATTACATTTGAATGCTCCTTGTAGTAGATAATACAGTCATTCTGGCATGCATCTATTTTCTAATAATGTAGATCAAGATTACTTACCATTTTCTTTGCTTCATAGTTTGAATTTGGTATTATTTTACAAATGGGAAATGCATCCTTAAGCAAGGTTAGCAACATGTCAAACGAATTATTGCTCCAAGAATTCATGCACTTGATATGCATTAATTTCATCACAAAAGACAAAATGAAATACTTATCACAACCAAGAAATAAAAGTTGTTTAGCATCATCTAATAATTTGAAGAAAAAAATTTGCATCTTCATTTGGCTCTTGGGGTTCACTACTGCTTTGTTCTATGTCTTCTGCTACATGGGGATAGACTTCATGTATCATATCAATCATATCATCAACTTTTTCCATTTCCATTTCACATAATTCTTCATCACAAGATATTCTGTCACTATCTTCGTCTCCACTATTTTCTTCACCATGTAAATACCAAAAAGTATAACTCCGCATGATTCCTCCGTATAATAAATGGATGTGTACTTCTTCTTTAGTTAATCGATATCTATTGCAACAACCCACACAAGGACAATTAATTTTCATGTCTTCATATTTCACATGATAAAATGCATACTCAAGGAAAATTTTCACCCCATTATAATATTCTATACATGATCTAGTAGAAAGACTCATCCAAGACTTATCAATAGGCATTTTGATTTCTACAAAATTCAAAAACATTTAAAAAAATTTTAGCATATGATTAACATATAACATATTTAGTTGGTTCAATTTTTATGCATTGAAAATAATAATATAAAAAAATAAATTTAAATGTTAATGCTATATGTATCTTTACTACATAAATAACAAATTTGTTATTGTTATGATAGCATCATTCACAAATTACAATAATATGGAAGTCTAAACAATGAATACATAGTGTTTGTTTCAATTAAAAAAGACATAAAACAAACTAACCTTATAAAAGATAAATAAATCCCTGCAAGTTCCAATCAAATGAAGTGCTTAACAATCAACAGTTAACAATTATGATGTGTCCCTGCAATAGAGAAACAAATATGGATATTCAAACTAGTTGTAATGTGAAAGACAAAATGACAACTAAAACACTACAATTTGAAATATTATAATTAGTTGCTACTTCCTTGGATATATTTTTTTTTCAAATGACTATAGTTGTTTGAAGATTGACATTTATTATTAGTCTCAAAGGCAACATTAAAATTATTTAATTAATGAAAGATATTTATAAAAAAATTATCATCCTTGTAACATTTCAAGGGAATAAAGAGATGATTGACAAAAACATTAGGCATGAAACATGTTTATTAGTTCATTACAATCTTTGATATCGATGACACATGCATGGCCCATTAGTTGATGAGAATGCATGGTTGTCCCATTTCTCTAGGTAAACTTCTTTCTTTGCAATGACACAGTAATTGACCATGTCTTAGTTAAATCATATGCATGAACAAATGTCCTAGAGCACTTCAAAGATGACAATGGGAATTTCATATGCTACCCTGGAGAGACACATCAAGGGGTTTCAGATATGTTCAACTTGAGTAGATTGTCTCAGATTTCAACCTAGTGGAAGATAAGTGGTCTTTAAAGAAATCCTTAAAGGAATATATATATATATATATATAGTGTGTGTGTGTGGACCTAATAAATAGTAATATATGCAAATCACAGTTACAATTGACAAACTGAATAAACATGTTCACCGCAACCACTTTTGGTCCAAGTAATTAATCTGAAAATAATTAAGCAAGTATAAAGAAAACTACCCCACAAAATTAGTTAACCATTGTTCAGCTCAGGCATGATCAACAACAATCAAAAGTGAGTGCCCTGTCTCCCAATCTATAATCATAAAAATAATTGTGTAAGAATAAAGAAAACTACCCCACAAGATTAGTTAACCATTGTCTAGCTCATGCATGACTAACAAATAATGAAAATGAGCATCTTGTCTCAAGCTAATCTGCTATAAGGAAATTATTCCGTAGGGAAAATAAATGCCATAATAACTTAATCATGAGGTCTAAACTAACTTTTTTTGACTCTGTGAATGGAACCAAATATAAACTTGACTTGACGAGTGACCATATTTTGCACACATATTTAAATATGACTTATTTGGTAAACTAAACTAAACCCTGAAGAGCAGTGCCTTATGAAAGTCCTTATCTTGGGCATGTATCCTGGGCTTACTGACAACAGTCAAGTCTATAACTATAAGAAAACCAATGGTTTTTGTTTTCACCAGGATCCTTTTTTCTTTAAGACTGTGATGAAGCTTGCAATGCACTATTACGTGCCATAATCTTAAGCAATGGTTTTTGTTTTCACCAGCTAACCATTTTCATCATGTTAATTGCTATCATGGTAATCACCACAGATAATCAAGCAAGAGAAATTGAAGAACAACATACACAAAGAACACATAGATTTAACTCATAAACCATAATGACAAACTCATAATTTCCAGTACAAACCACATGCCAAAACTGATTTCTATACAAACTATAAACCAAATCTGATTAGGTAATATGAGATCATATAATGGTCCCAATTTGTTCCTTTGCACATATTAAGACCAGACAATATTCTTCCCTTATATAAATATTTTCATTGCTATTCACATTAACATAATCCAGTTATAGATTTCATGATCAGGATAATGTATATTGCATTAATCATCTTGGTTTTCAATAACAATTAAGACCATAATTAACTTTGAAAACATCAACAACTATCCCTTTGATTATGAATTACGCAAAACAAATTCCTTGAAGACAATAATCCACCTTTACAAACCATACAACAGAATAAATGAAATCAAACAACCAACAACCACATCATATGATGCTTAATTGAATAAAAACTAGCACTCAGACAAAATGATAAATAAAACCAATTCTAAATAATAATAATAATAATAATAATAATAATAATAATTGTTGAAGCATGAACATTTATAGTGATAATACAATGACATAAATTGATCATAAACGTGAGAAAGCAAAGTTGATAATGTCAAAATTGATCATAACATCTAGTGATGCTCATGACTAAACTTACACCCTCGAAGATTAACATGGCTTTCATATGGAAAGTGGTGGGTTTTTTTTTTTAATGTAAGCTTTGTTCTCTCAAAATTAAACTAAAAAAAAAGGACAATACTCTCAAATTCGCTGAGGCTTTCGAGCTTACCAGTAGTCAAACAGTTAGCATCTTTAGGAGAAGCAACAACACTAAAAGAACAACACCAACAGTTTCAAAATAAAAAAAAAGAAATTAGAAATTAAAAAACCCCTAAAATCTAATCCAAGATTCTCTTCTCCTCCAAAATAGAGAATTTAGAAACCCTACCTGGAGCTTTGGATCATGAGGTTTAGAAAAATTGTGAGAGATTGAGATTGAGATGGAAATCTATGCCTTAGAGATAAGGACGAGATGACTAGATGCGGTGATTAGGGATGCTGAGGTGGTGGTGGTGATTAGGGATGTGGTGAGTGCAAGAAGACGATGATGCGGTGATGATTAGAGCACTAAAGACGCGGTGGTCATTAGAGCACTAAAGACTATGATGTGGTGGCGAGTGCGAGAAGGCAATGATTGCTAAGTTTTTATAAAAACTAAATGAACCATTGGTGAGAGGATGAAATAATGAACTTTGTGAAATAATGGACCTTTGTGAGATGCGGCAATGAGTGCTAAGTTTTTATAAAACCAAAATGAAAAGTGATCAATGGGTTTGTTATTAAAATTTTGAGTATTAATTAATTGAGTGCTCTTTCTCCAAAGTGAGTGTCATGGTTATAGAGTTATCAAGATTTGACTTTTTAATTAATTAATTGCTTTTAACACATGTTGATTAAAGACTAAAAAAATTAATCATATATAGTATTAATCATGAAAAAGATTTAGATGTATTGAAAGTAAACTAAAATATTAGGAAAATAAAATAATACATTATTTTTATGATTTTATCACATGGACAAATAGAATAGCAACACATCCCACACACACATATATACAAACTATGTTCATCTTGTTGTACATTATGCTTGAATTCCATGATTAATATACAATTAGCATGGTAATCAAAGCTACAAGTATCACTTGCCTCAATTTTTTAGCTGACTAATTCCATTTCTATATAAACCCTTGTTTCAAAACATCATGTCAAATTTAGCCTTTTGGAATGGTCCATGATGGCAGGCTATGCATCTTTATCATATATATGTTAATAATTAAGAAATAACACCACCAACTTTTGATTATTTTTACGTTTTTTTAATTGGTAAACATAGATAGCAAACAATCAAATTAATAAGATTGTTTGATTGGCAAAACACATTTTCCTTTTGAAATTCTCTCTAAACAACTCCCAAACGTGTTTAGCTTTTAGTTAATGACAATGATTTTGATGAGTGAATGGGTTGGTATAAAAGTTCATTAAAAAACAAGAAATTATAGATTCTTCTAGAGAAAAGGCATGTTTTTTAATATATTTTTTTCCAAATAAGGATAAAATGAAAATGATTACTATATACTTAAATAGATGGTTCACATGGGATAAATTAATATGTTTATGTTTTCCTTAATCATGGATTAAAATTTTGGTTGAGTGTGCTTAAGCCTATTTATGTTTGCCATAATATTCCCATCTCAATCATTTGCTCATCATTAATATTTATTGAGTTTATTTTCACAAATCATCTAAATCATTTTTAACAACTATTAAATACAAATTGAACATTGAAGTATTGAATTCATAATTTATTTATTTTTATTCACAATGAGTTTAAAAATAATTGTCAAAATTAATTTAGTATTTCCATATGTCATAAAAGTTAATATTATTGTGTAAGTTTACATATATTTTTTAGAACCACATCCTATAGAATTTATTTTTATATAGTTAATAATATTTAAAAAAGTTTTCAAAACAGATTGATTATTGTTATTATTATTTAAGAATTATTATTTTTGACCTAAGATTATATATATATATATATATATATATATATATATATATATATATATATATATATATATATAACCAAAACCATTATTATTTGATCTAAATCGAAGCTGTTTTTACATATACCGATTATAGTTAAGTTAGAAACTAAAATTAAAACGGAATCAAAACTAAAATTGAACCGTGGATTCCAATTTTATTTTTAATTTTTAAATAAGAATTATATAATATATATTTTATTAATTTTCTTTTTGATATATTTAATTAACAAGAACCGAACTAGTCGGAACTAAATTGGAACCGCCTTGGAACTGGAATTGAAATCATAACCTTAAAGGCAATGTTTGGTCGGTTTCAAGGTCTACAAAACTAGAACCACCAAATCGGAATTAGAACTAAATTGAAATCAAAACAAAGTTAATTCTATTATGATACACATTTAATTTATCTTTAAAGAAAGTTTTTTTATTATAATGTTATAAATATTTAAATTATAAAAACAAAATTCAATTCTCAATATTTATTAATTAAACGTATTTTTTTTAAAATTACTGTTGATGATATTTATTAATAAAAATCAAATTATTTTTCACTTATATATCCTTAAAGAAAAAAAAATTACCCAAAAATAATTAATTTATAATTTTAAAAAATTTGCGAGTAGACTTTTAAGCATGAAGTATTTACAACAAAATGCAATTTGGTCGAAAAAACCAATAATTTTTCATGGCATAAAAGTTTATGTTAAGAGTATATGTTGGTCATAAAAGTTTACAGTGTTTGCGACGAGTATCTATATTGGTAGCAAATAGTTATAGTTTTTGCGACATTATTTGGGTTAGTAGCAAAGCTAATAGTTTTTGCGATGGTTAGCATCTGGTTGTTGTAAAACCCATAGTTTTAGTAATGAGTATATATGTTGGTCACAAAACTTATAGTTTTTGCAAGATAGCATTTGGTTGTCACAAAAGCCCATAGTTTTAGCAATGAGCTTATATGTTGGTCACAAAAACTTTTAGTTTTTGCGACGCCGATATTTTGTTGTAGCTAAAGCTCATAGTTTTAGCAACAAGTATATATGTTGGTAGCAAAAGCTAATAGTTTTAGCAATGAGTATATATGTTGGTCACAAAAGCTTATAGTTGTTGCGACAGATATTTGAGTTGGTTGCAAAAAATTATTCATTTGCGATGAGGATTGTTTAGAGTTGCAAAAACCTTGTTTTGTAACGCAATTTTAAGCCGTCACAAAAACTTTTTTTTCAGTGCCACCGCAAGTGTGTGATGGGTGCATTGTCTTGATTCTGAAAGTATTTTTATTGTATTCCTTTAATGCATGAAGGCGCCATTAACAACCAACGGCCGCACATTCGACAATCACCCTATGTTTATCATTCTTTATGAATTTGAAGTCAAAATTCCGCTTGATTGTAAAATTTCGGAGTGCGTCTCTGAAATGATCAGCTCCTAAAAAACATTGTCTAATATCCAACGACAAAACTTCATATTGATCTGATGAGGAATGAAGGCCTACCACATCGTCAGGGTCGCCATGTGGTGGAACAGATATACTCGCAAAATCTGAATACCTGGTAAAATAAAAAATTAAACACAAACATAACATTTTACGCAGAAATTGGGTTAAGTAAGCAAAAACATGTACAAACATAAACTTTTCAGCCGAAACTGGGATAATTAAGTGAAAATAGGAAATCCTAAGGGCTTATATCTTAAGCACAAATCATACAAATTAAGCGTAAAGTGATTTTAGTAAGCGATAAAACTATTACGCTTCAGTTAATTACTAATTGACTTGTACAAACTATGTAAACATAAAGGAGAATAACTTTACAACGAGAAGAAATCATTGTCAGTAGGAAGAGACAATGGCACATCATTTGTTTCAACCACGAGATCGACTGGAGCGCATTTGAACAGAGTGTACAAGTGACACACGCGCTGGAAGTCAACCTTATTTTCTATTAGACAAACCATTTGATGTGCATCGGGTGTGATAAACTTCACTCTGACATAAGAAACATCGAGACCCATCGCTCACATATCTTTGCTAACACTGATTCCCAAGAAGTCAGTGCCTTGAACACTAGTACTCGTTCCTCCCCTTTGTATCTAGCAATAGCACAAAAACTCTCCATAGTAAACCTACACAAAAATAAATTGTTACTCTCTCTCTCTCTCACTGAGATGATATTAAAATGAAGCTTATATGAAAATAAATTATTACTTTCTCTCGCAAGGCTTCTCTTGTGAATCAAGGTGAAGGAAAGGAAGAGATGGTTACCTTCTCGAGCAACCGACAGAACTCCAACACACTAAATGGGGATGAATTGAAAAACTCCAAGACTCCAAGGTGATAGAAGTCTTCCAAAATTTGTTTAAGAAAAAGCAAAAAAGAAGCCAAAAAGGTTGGACATGAGATGGCTCAAAGTACAATTTTTATAAACATGATGTGATTAAGTGGTTTTCTCCACCATTATCAAAGATAATGATGGAATTTTACAATGTGGACACAGTCTGACTGACCTACAAGGGGCAAAAAGGAAGTGAAACAATAACTGATGGGCTGTCTGGGGTATTCATAACTTACAGGGTTGTTTGGGAAGTTTTCAAACTTCTGGAGGGTAAAAAATAATTTTTCCTTAAAACAAAATTAAAAACAAAAAGATAAGTGTATATATATATATATATATATATATATATATATATACCCCTCCCGTCGCTGCCTCCCCTCTTCCTCCGCGTAGCGCCTTCCCCAACACTGCTAGGTTCCACATGCCTCCGGTTGAACGCCTCAAGCCATTCTCCACGGCAGTGCTGCAGATCACACTGGTTCAGGGGCATCATAGTCTCGGCGTCGGCAGACTACTACTCCACACTTAGGGTTCCAAGGTCTGCTAGCAATAAGGAGATCAAGGTTGCTTAAGCTCGCTCATCAGGTTGTTCTTTTTCTTGTTTTGTGGTTGGTTTTCGTGGTTATGGGCTTGCGTGGATTTAGATATTCAAATGTGGTATTTGATTGCCTGAGTTTTCTATAAGGGCCAATGGTAAACAATCTCCCGCTGAGATATGATTATTTGGTAGTGCTAGTGTTCCTCAAACTTTGGTATTTTATATATGCCCTTTGATTTGAGTGCTGGTAACTTTTGATTGATTTAGAATGTGAGAGTGATCAGAGATCACCATTGGGATAATGGTAGCAGTTTTGCTGAAATTTGGTTAACAAGTAGTACTGGTGTTTTTTTTTTGGAACATCTGTAGTTACAGGAAAGGAAAAAAAAAGGAGTTTATGTAGTTGTTTTATGTTGACAAATAACCTTTTGTTGTGAGTATTGATAGCTTTTGATTGAGTTATAAGGTCGTAGAGGTGGCAGCTATCTTTAGTTGAAATATTATTATTAGCCAAAGCTAGTGTTTCTTAAACATTTTTATTTATAAGAAAGGGAAAGAGGGAGTTTGATGTAGATGTTAATTTGTCCATAGATGACCTTTGATATGAGTATTGTTATCGTTTGATTGAGTTAGAAGGTGATATAGATCAGGATCACCACTAGGTTTTTGGTGTGTATCACAGAAGCATGTTACTGATTAATATGTTATTTTTGAGATTATTAATTACTTATAGGCATTACAGCACCAGGTCGAGGTATAAATGCTTTCAGCAAGTATTACATTTCCTCATACTTGTTTCTTCTTGATTTTCAATATTATCCATCTGGCATTGGCTTTTGTAGTTCCTTTCAATAAAGCTGGAAGTTGTAACTTCTTGAATGAATTCAAGCATTGAAAGCTTCCCTCAGAAAAATGTAAGTTGAGATAGCAAATCCTGTGCTTTTCCAACTCATGAAACTGCTATGATTCAAATCAAACAATATTTCAAGATTTTTACTCTCCTTTCTCATTCAGTTAAATAATCAATCATAACAAAGATGCTGTGTTGGTATTTCAAGAGTTTTCCACAAGCATATGATACTACTCCTAGTTTTCCATTCGGAACTCAAGCGAGGGAATACGAGCAGGGATCAACTTCAGAATGGCTTCATATGCAGGTTGGTGGTGCATTTGAGAGAGTCACATAGCATCAACCGAAATCGTCATTCCTCAGACAATAAAACCATGCAGTAGTCACGACGAAGTTATTCCGATCATTTTCAGTTTGTTCTTCCATGCATTTCTGTTACTATGGAGCCATTCATTACGATGGTTTTGTATGTTCCTAAACATTAGTCAATATCCATATTGTTGTAGCAACAGGGAAACCAAGTTACTTCCCTTATTCCAATTTTATGGGATTCCTAGTTACCAAACTTGCATGTTATGTAAACTGATGTTAATGTATTCTGTTGATGTATCAACATTAATTTATCATCTTACAATTCAATCTTTTTTGTTGGATATGTTGTTGTAATCATGTACCATATCACATTATATAATGTATGTCTATCTTATTACATTCCAAAAATCTGCAGCAGCTTAGGGTATGCAATTGTGTGGATTTGCATTAAAGCTTTTTGTTGGTTATGTTGTTCTAATCATGCACCATATCTCATTATATAATCTATGCCTATCTCAACAGCTTAACAAAATTTCCGCAGCAACTTAACAAAATTTCTGCAGCTTACAAAAATCTGCAGCAATTTAACAAAATATGTAGTAGCTTAACAAAATCTGCAGCAGCTTAACAAAATCTATAGCTTAACAAAAATCTATAGCAGCTTAATATTTTCTGCAACTAAACAAATTACAAATTAAAGCAACCAAAAAATTAAAAAATCTGCAGCTTAACAAATATTAAACAAATATTAAAAAAATTACATCTGCAAAAAATTACAAATATTACAGCTATACAAAAATCTGCAACCTAATAAATCTGCAGCTTCAAACATAAATTAAACAATCATAGCAAATATTAACAAATTAAATTTCTGCAGCTTAATACAAAGTTGCAGCTTAATTGAGATCCAAATATTAAGATTACCAATCATGACAAATAATAAGATTACAAATTTGCAGCTTAACAATCATGACAAATAAAATTAAAAAATTTGCATCTTCAAACCAAATTAAATTGGGTCTACAATAAATTAAGAGAAGATAAATTTTCAAAACTGAACACATCTTCAGCTTAACAAATTTAGCTTAACACATAGACTACCTGTGAACTTAAGAGCTTAATAAAAAACAATGCCAAACTAAGAGTACCTGTCAGCTCCAAGAAAACAACATAATGACAAACAAAAAATCTACACCTTAATAATTTCAAACCAATTAAATCAGTTCCAAATTAGTTCCACATCAAAATAACATTATTCAAAATCTTCAAAAGAGCAATGAGTAACAAGAACTGACTAAATATCTGCATCACCAAGTGATTATTTCTTACAGCTCAAGACATGCCTGCATTCCCAACTAAAAAGTCTCATTGGTAAAAATAATGATCAATTGAAAATATGAATTAAATTAATATAACAATTCAAAGAAATTGTCTTACTGAATGTGCATGTAGACATGTAATGACCCTTTCTCCCACATCTACTGCAAGTCCTTTTCTTCTGCAATGACAATTGAATATCGATTCCAGACTTAATCCTTGTATTCACTTTTGGGCGACCTTTGCTTTTAACACGTATTGGATCAAGAATACTAATGTGTGACCCACAAACATCATCTCCACATGAGGTTGTGGGGAATGAAGATGAACCAATGATCTCCTCATTTGCCTCACTTTGCTCTGTGTGCAAGACATATTCTCGTGCACTTGAAAAATCACCAACCATTTTGAAGATGTCATTTAGCTTAGGCATGATTTTGTCGTACATCTCTAAGGATGATATGGATTGTGCAATACGAAACATATATTTTGTGCACTCCACTTCATCAGGGGTGTAAATGCATTATTACTTGTATCAACCATCATAACATTTGACCGATATCTTGCAGCCATACTCCAACGACGAACAATATAATTTTTAGGAATCTTTGCAACCTCCTTTTTTTTTAAATATTTTCAATATGTGACAACACAACACACCCTCAGTCTCAAACTTCTTACAAGAACATGTAGCTATAGGCTCCCCATCTTCAATGCCATCTCTCCTAAATATAACACTGTGATTGCAGATTTTATATTTGGCATGATCAGTCCCATCACGAATGCATTTTTCAACTAGCATACTATCACTTTCTCGCAATTCTGCTTGGAAAATATTGAACATGGCTCTTGTATACACTTCTCCTGCATGTCTCTCAATTGGATGAACTGTATCAAAATTTGGCATCGAGTTTAAAGTCTTAGGGTGCGTTTGGATTACCGTAATGGAATGAAAGGGAATGAAAGGGAATGAGGTAATGAAAGAGGGGGGAAATGAATAGGTATAGGATGGTAATGATAAAGGTGTTTGGTTGGAGAGGTAATTCATTGGAAATGGGAAAAGTAGAAGAGTAATATATTGGCAATTGAAAAAGTGATGAAAAGATATGATATAAAATTACTTTTATGCCCTTAATATAAAAAAATAAATTTTGTTGTTTATAAAATATTTAAATAAATTTTAATTATTTTAATTATTTATTAATTATTTTATGGCTTATATTTGAAATAAATATTTATTTAATATAATTATAATATGATTATTATAATTAAATGTTAATTATTTTAATATTAATACATTTATATTAAATATAAATATTTATATAATATAATTATTATAATTAAATATTAATTATTTTAATATTAATATATTTATATTAAATAAAAGTATTTATTTAATATAATTATTATATGATTATTATAATTAAATATTAATTATTTTAATATAAGTATATTTATATTTATTTAATATATTAATATACCAAAATATATATATTAGTGAGGGGTAAAATGGGTAATTTACACCCATTCCCCCTCCATCCTTCTTTATTCCCCCCAATATGGGGGGAAGGAACCATTACCTTGTGGGGGTTAATGGTAACCCCCCAAGGTAATGGTTACCCCCTTAAAAAATTTACCAAACATGGGAATGGGTAATGGTTCCCCCCTTCCATCCAAACACCCCCTTAAAGTCTTCATTTTCTTCATCATTTCATCGAGCACACAATGCCTTATCATACTGCATGACAAACTCATCCAATGGAGTTTGTGAATTAACAAAGCCATCAAAAAATGAGCTGATACTTTCACTGCGTTGTGTAGAGGTCATTCCAGCTGTGAAAATATTTTTCCAATATAGAAAAACCCATTTGTGTCGAATTTCATACATTTTACTCAACCAATGTTTATCATCAATGTTGTATGTCGCTTTAACTTCACCCCATTTACTCTCAAATGCTTCAATTGATTGACTATGATGTAACCAGTTGTTGTAGTCCCCCATGAAGCCTTCTTTGCTCTTCAAATCTTCTAAATACTTCAATGAATTTCTTCCAATGTGCCACGAGCACAATCGATGACCAGAATTTGGAAAAACTTTTGCAATAGCTTTCCCCATAGCCAAGTCTTGATATGTAATAATGGTGTTTATACAAATAATAATAATAATAATAATAATAATAATAATAATAATAATAATAATAATAATAATAATAATGCATGTCCTAATTTAAATCAAAATCAAAGTTATAAAATAGGTTTGTCTTAGTTACATGTAGCCAAATCGCAATGCAATTAGGATAAATCTCAAGATCAACCGAGAGCACAAATCTCGAGACAGTTTAAAAATATACAAATCTCAAGATCAGCTCAAAGCACAAATCTCGAGGCATTCTAAAATATCAAAATCTCAAGATCAGCCGAGAGCACAAATCTCGAGACAGTTTAAAAATATACAAATCTCAAGATCAGCTCAAAGCACAAATCTCGAGGCATTCTAAAATATCAAAATCTCAAGATCAGCCGAGAGCACAAATCTCGAGGCGATCTAAAAATATTCAAATCTCCGGATCAGCCAAGAGAACAGATCTTGAGTCGATCTAAAATACACAAATCTCATGATCAGCTGAGAGCACAGATCTCAAGGTGATCTAAAACATATAAATCTCAAGATCAACCGAGAGCACCAATCTCGAGACGATCTAAAAATATTCGAATCTCGGATCAGCCGAGAGAACAGATCTCAAGTCGATCTAAAATATACAATCAACCGAGAACACATATCTCGAGACGATTTTAAATATAAAAAGCTCAAGATCAGTCGAGAGTACATATCTCGAGGCAATCTCAATCTCAAAATCAGCCATGATTACAAATCATGAGGCGAATATATATATATATATATATATATATATATATATATATATATATATATATATATATATATATATATATATATATATATATATATATATATATAATGATAAATAAAATAATATAAATTAAATAAATTAAATAAATAATCGTTGTGGCGTCCCCCACGATCAATACAACCGTCACACACGTTCGCCTTATCACTCATTGAACCGCCCACCACCCAGACAACCATCTGGAGGATTTTAAAAGAAGGAGAAATAAAATTTGAAGGAGAAAAGAAGAAGAGAGACGAAGACGAAGAAAAAGAGAGGAAAATAAATTGGAAGAAGAAAGAAGAGGTCTGATATTTTCTCTGATATATTTATATACATAATAAAAAAAAAGGAGAAGGTTGTTGCCTGTCGCTGCTAGTGCCGCTGTCGCTGCTAGTGTCGCTTTCACCGCTATTGCCATTGCTTGCCATCATTACCTGCCGCTGCTTCCAACGCGAGCGAGGGTGGAATATTCCTCGCTTGCTTGGCCGTCAATTCAAATTCAAAGCCCCCATTACCTCACGGTCGCCATTGCTGCCGTTGTTTGCTGTCGTTGCTCATAGTCACTGCTGCCAACACTAGTAAGGGTGGAGTATCCCTCGCTGGCTTGGCCGTCGACCACCGCTGTCGCTGTTACTGAAAAAAAAAAGAATGGATTTTGTACCTTGTGCTGGATTTTGTGAATGGTGGTCACCTATTTTTTCAGCTTTATCATCAGGGTTTGTTCAGAGAGGACCTGGCATGGGTTTATACAGCTTAGATTGTGTATGTTGTTTCTCATCTTCATGCAAATGGTGTTTATGCACCGGGACCTCAAAACCAGACAACATCCTTCTGGATGCTGATGGCCATGCTATGTTAACAGACTTTGGCCTTGAAAAGGAATTTGAAGGAAATGGTAGATCAAACTCCATGTGTGGGACAGTAGAATACATGGCACCTGAAATTGTTCTTGGGAAAAGCCATGACAAGCCTGCTGACTGGTGGAGTGTTGGAATTCTTCTCTTTGAAATGCTTATTGGGAATCCAATAGAGATAAGGTTCAACAGAAGATAGTAAAGGACAAAATAAAACTCCCGGCATTCTTGTCAAGTGAAGCACATTCCTTGTTGAAAGGGTTACTGCAGAAAGAATCAAGCAGGCGCCTCAGAAGTGGACCCAGTGATAGCAACGAGATAAAGAACCACAAGTGGTTCAAATCGATAAACTGGAGGAAATTAGACTACTCAGGAAATCCAACCGAGCTTCTGTCCCAACATCCCTGACAAGAACTGCATTGCCAACTTCAATGAACGCTGGAGGCACATGCCATTGTTGGATTCTCCCGTCTCCAGCCCAGTTAACGACGATAATAATTTCAAGGGATTTGCTTATGTGAGCCCTCCACCTTTCCTTCAGAAGCTACCCAGCTCTCTTGGTGGAATTCACAGTGATGTAACCTTATGAGTTCTCTATCTATCACTCAAACTGTGATTAGTTTACTTTTATTTATGCAGCACTTTGGTTGGGTTTAGGTAAATATTGACAGCATCTTGTTTCTTTTAGCTTAAATAATTGGCTGCTATGTTTAATGTTTTGTGTGTCATGCCATGATCTTGCGCTGTGATATTACAGAATTGTATCTGGAGACTTCTTTAACTTTAATTAGTTAATATTATTTTAATTAAAAAAATTTAAAAAAATAATTAAAAAAATCAAATGGAAGGTCCCACTATGAAGAGATATGCATGGAAATATTGCAAAAAAAGAAAAATCCAAACTACAGGTCCCACTACAATAAGTAAAAAAAAAATTTGAGAAATGATATGCATGATTGGAAGAAAATTGCGAGATGGGTGCAGTGATGAATAATGAAATGAAATGCCCTTTGAGTTATTAATATGTGAAATGATAAAAGCCAATGATTTCAATGGCATGTTGGAGTGATCAAGCTGAATCATTCACCGTTGCCTCGAACTTAAACCATTTGTGCTTGATGATGAAATATGGACCCTTGATCAAGATGAATCATTCACCATACATTGCCTCGAATTTAAACCATTTGTGCTTGATGATGAAATCTAGACCCTTGATCAAGATGAATCATTCACCATATATTGCCTCGAACTTAAACCATTTGTGCTTGATGATGAAATCTGGACCCTTTATCAAGTTGAATCACCCACCTTATATTGCCTTGAACTTAAATCATTTGTGCTTGATGATAAAATCTGGACCCTTGATAAAGTTGAATCATCCACCTTATATTGCCTCGAACTTACTTCATATATTTGATGATGAAATTTGGACCCTTGATCAAGCTGAATTATTCACCTTATATTGCCTTGAACTTACTTCATATATCTGATGATGAAATCTGGACCCTTGATCCCATTCATTACCTAAAACTTGAACTAAATTTGATGATGCTAACATTTCCACCATCCGTTGCCTTCCCTTTGATCTCCCAAGGACTTTAGCAGCTTTTTAAGCATTTGAAATCCCAATCTTGTCCTCAGCTTGTGAATATTTCCTGCAAATCCATTCTCCCTTCATGATACATGTAGACATCTCTTTCTCCATCTCAATTTTTTATGTCCTTCAATTATTCCAACAAAACCACCGAATGATGAGATAGACATGCAGGAGCTAGAAGAAGTCTGTTGCTCTAAACGAAATATAAAGAATTTGAAGTTCATTTCTCACCACCACAAGCATGTCTAAAACTCCAATTGCAACGATCTTTTATTGAGCAGAATAATCCAATGTTTAAAGAATTCAAGATAAAGGAATTCATGAGCATCTATTATGGTGACATTGCAAACATCATTTTATAGTTTATTTTATGAGAATAAGAAAGCATTGATCTTGCCTTGTACTCTTGTTATTTTCAAGGTAAATCTTTGGAAGTTTCATATACTTTCCATAAACTGGAGATGGGAAATTCTCAAGCGTAGTGATCATCTTGCCAACTGTAACAATAAGCCATTCCACAATCATATTAAAAGTGAATTACTTTTGGAGTTTTTCAAGCTTATTTTTTAAAGTTTGACAACATGAAGGGATATGTTCGCATACATGGTGACAAAAATGAGGTTATAAATAAAATAAAAAACCGGTGGTAATGATATGCTTGAAAAATACCCATCCCAAAGCAATAATAAAAATGCTTGTCTTGAGGCAGTAGCGAATTTCAAGGCGACAATGAGATATATATCTCAAAATGGCAATAGAATATGTAATGTGGTGACAAGGCACAGGCTATGGCAGCAATATATGATGTATATATATAAGTTATATGTTCCCATATAAATGATGTAATAAAAAAAAGTATATATAATAAATAATAAAATTATAATTCACAAATTTTCTCATCTTTACTTGTACTTGAGCCCTTAATCGGAGGTTCCCAAGAATTTTTTAATCTGGGGTAATTAATAATAGAGGTTTGCCTCTATTAGGAATTGAAGAGTCCACAACAAAATAAAAATAAAATAAATTAAATTAAATTACATTTGTGATTCGATATATCGCCTAGTGTCTCTTCACCGACATGACGCCAAGGCGCATATTTTCGATCCCACAAATGGTTTGTGGATGCTTTCCTAGCATACATTTCATCCATGTTTCAAATACCCATAAGAAGCTTTCTTTTTTTTTTTCATCTGCGATTAGAGCACAACAAAATAAAATTGATTGCTTATGATGATTGACTCCAACAAAAGGAGCAAAAAAGGGAAACAAAATCTATTCATTTGATAAGTGGTATAAAAAACAACAACATCTCCAAATTCAGAATATGTCATTCTGTATCTTCCATCAGCCTAAAAAACAGATCTAGTCTAGCTGAACTCATCAAGATCCATATCAAAGAAGAAAAAAAATCATAATTGAGTTTTTTTTCCTTGAAAAACTTTACAATAGCCATACATTTTTGCCCAATGTTATTACTTCGAACTGTCCTTAAATGATTTGAACAATCTTCTCGAGTAATTTATGCAAACCCCGTATTTGAAAGAGTTTCATTCAATATTCGAGACATTTGGCTCAGTCCCACTCTACTTTTATGCAATGCCTCCGTCAATCTTCTACATGTATCACTAATACGGCGATGAGACCGAATCTTCATCACCTTAGAGGGACTAGTTAGTAAATCAGGGTTATGTGCATCACCAAAGGTTTTTATAGTCCATAGCCCACTCTTCATTTTTGACACCACCATCCGAGCTTGGCAATTTGTCCTTGTATCTCTATGTCTGTGAACAGTTTTCTCTAGTTGCCTTTTGTCTTTCATACACTTGCTTCCTTCCTTATCACAAACAAAGTGCCGGCATGTAATTAATTGAGACTTAGACGAACGATACATGTGTCCTCTTCTTATCCCAAAACCTCTAGAATTTGCATAATCTAAGTAAAATCGAAATGCTTCCTCCTCATCTTGGAACTCCATACCAACAAATAGAATTCTTTCCAATTTCTGTTCATCTTGAGACTGTGGACTATTTGCCAATTCCTATCTATGTAAAAGTTGTTGGCTACCACCATCTTCTTGATGTTGAGATAACTCAAGCTCATTTGGATCTATTTCCATATCCTCAAATATGAAAGTGTCATCTTTGCATATTTCATCGGTGATATCCGTCATCCTATATATCCTATCAAGAAAAATACAACAAATTAGAATATATCAAAGTTAATTTAGTACTAATTAAATCATCATATTTAATGAACATTAGTTATGTTCATCAGACCTCAAAATAAACACTAATGTTCATTAAATATGATCCAAATGTTTGATTCAGCCAGTATCGAATGCTAATGTTTGATTAGTGTAATACTAGTGTTTCAAATGTGTAATTCTAAATCAGAAGATGATGGTAATACTAATACTAGTGTTCCACATCTGCCAAACAAATTCTAAACTGGTATCCGTAATTCTAACATACTAGTGTTCGGATACGTCCAAATTCTAACACTAATGTTCATCAAATATGATCCAAATGTTTGATTCAGCCAGTATCGAGTACTCTATTCCACATCTTCCACATTAAAGCAAACAAATTCTAACATACATATTCATTAGCCAGTATCGAATACATCTGATTTTCTGAAACAATTCTATGCATACACAGAGATGGAACTATAAAAACACACTGGTGGCGGCGACAACTAGATGGCTACAACCGGACAGTGATAACCGGAGCGGTGACGACGACCCAGTGGCATCGACAACTAGACGGGTACAACCAGACAGTGACAACCAGAGCGGCGACGATGACCCAATGACTGCGATAACCTAGTGGTGGCGACAACCGGAGAGTGACAACTGGAGCGACGGCGATAACCGAATAGCGACTACCTGAAAGGTGGCGACAACAAACGAACAACGACTACCGGAAAGGCGGAAACAACCGAAGCGGCGGTGACAACCGCTGAAATGAACCGAGTGGCGGCAACAAGCGGGCAGTGACTAGCAGCACAAGGGAAAGAGAAGAGGCAACTAGTTTCTTGTCACAAGGAGGAGGAGAGAAATGTGGAGATGAGGAGAGAGAATGGAATCCAAGGCTGCCTTAGATTCTTATAATTCAATCAACTTTTTGCAACCGTTGGATGATAAATCCAATGGTTGCAACAAACATCCTTAGAATTTAATCTAATGCAAGTACATAGTTGATATATATATATATATATATATATATATATATATATATTGAGTGGGGATGGTGGGTTGGTGTGGGACCTACTCAACTAAATAAAAAATTAAAAAACAATTAAAAAGTGTCAAATAGCAGCAGCATGAGAGAGATTTGTGTACCGTTAGTTAAGATTAATATTATGTATATTTGGTTCAATTAATTATTTAGTCGAGTATAATTTTATAATAAAAAACAAAATATCTTTGGTACCTTTTTATATAACACAAAGGGTTTATTTATATTTTAAAATATTTTATTTAATTAATCATTATAATTATTATTAAAAGTATTATGTAGAACTAATACGCTATCTTTGATTCTTAATTTATATTATATGCATTCGTCAATAGTAGAATATCCGTAGGTTGGAAAAAAAATAGAGATAGAAAGATATTGACACAAATTGTTATAAAAACAATAGCATAAATAATAGCTAAACCATGTAGCTATAAGAAGAATGGAGGGTAATTTTCTTAGTTGAGTACTAACATTTGTTTTTATTTCAATTTATATCGAGATGGACACTAACTTTCAATTTGATTACATGGACGAAACTTTTGGGGATTTCTGGTTAATTGACGTGGACATTGAACTACTTGCATGGTTTACAGTAGTCGACATCATTTGCACCCATGGAAGGCACCATTTCAGTAAGGTGAACCAGTAGCCTTTACTATGGCTACATAGAACTTTTATCTTCTTTCCTCTTTTCTCCATCGATCCTCATTGCCTTATAATTCCATTTTCCTTTTCCAATCGAGCCTGAGAATGCAAGGAGAAGTTCTTCAAGAGTGTCACAGTTCTAGAGTAAGAGACCAAAACCGTAGGGAGAAAGTTACAGCAAATGTGGTTGATTTCTGAGTTATTGTTTTTCATCTGTGATTTTGTATTAATACAAAATTGTTTATAATTCAACCAAATTTGTTGATTTATGTGTGTATAATTCAGCAAATATGGATGATTTCTGTGCTACTGTTTTTCAACATGATAATTTTTGTGTTTATGTGATCATGATTTTTATATTGCTGCATTTCAAAATACGGATGTGCAGAATCAAGTAATACATTCATCGTATATGACATTGTAGAGTTATAAAGTTGTATATAATTCAAGTAGTGTATAGGATTTGTAGTCATTTATGATCATGTTCTTTTTCATATTATGTAATTTTGTTTGATTACAATTAAGTAATGAGAGTAAGAAGATGTACAAAAATAGTACAACAACAATGGAAGTGCTTCTCTTAAGTTTTGTGATGTATGTTATGTTCATGGTATGCAACAAATGAGCTAGCTAAGAAAGTTACATTGCTGTAACTTTCTCCTTGCGCTCTTAGTCTTTTGCTCTATAACTGCAACCCTTTTGAAGAACTTCTTCCAGCGTTCTCGAGCTCGACCGGGAGAGAAAAATAGGATTCTTAGGCAATGGGATCAAGGAGAAAAGGAGAAGGAAAATGAAAGTCCTATGTGGCCATAGTAAAGGCTGCTTGTTCACTTTGCTCACATGGTGTCTTCCACAAGTGCAAATGACATGGAGCACTAGTAGCCACGCAAGCAATTCGGCATCCACGTCAATTAATCTTCACCGAAAAACCCTAAAAAACTTATCGGTGCAATCAAATTGAAAATTAATGCCCATTTTTGTTACAAATTGAATGATGGAGCTCAAATTGAAATAAAAACAAATGTTACTGCTTAACTAAAACAAATACCCCGAAAATGGATAGTTGGGGTGGATTGGTGTTTATTAAAACATACTAGTAAAAATTAAATTGGACAACTGTGATTAGTTATATTACTGTTGTATCAGACAGTTAAAATCAATGCATTATATATCCCACTTTATATTGTATAACTAATAGTATGCATCGGATTTGACATTTATCATCTCCTCAGCTATTTTGGTTAAGTTTAAAATCAATGAATAAATCTATTATAAAAACCCATGCATAGGTACTGCCAGAAAGGTGTGTAAATGACATTGCACTTTCCCACTAACTACTTTCCAATAATAGGACAAAAGATATCTTTTCATATAACAGTAGAAGTGATATTTAATTATACTGTTACATAGAACATTGCAAATACAATGTTGGGATGAAAAGATATCACTGTACAAACCCGAGAAAATATGCAAATATAACTGTTGAAACACAAGCATGCACGAGACTATCTCTATATCTATACAAAGTCTGATCCCGGGATTCCGGGAATATCCCAATAAAACACGTTATCATCTCATCAGCTATTTTGGTTAAGTTTAAAATCAATGAATAAATCTATTATAAAAACCCATGCAAAGGTACTGCCAGAAAGGTATGTAAATGACATTGCACTTTCCCATTAATACTTTCTAATAATAGGACAAAAGATATCTTTTCATATAACAGTAGATTTGATATTTTATTATACTGTTACGTAGAACATTGCAAATACAATGTTGAGATGAAAAGATAGCAATGTACAAACCAGAGATAATATGCAAATCCAACTGCTGAAACACAAGCATGACGAGCCTATATCTATATCTATACAAATTCTGCTTCCGGAATTCCGGGAATATCCCAAAAAAACACCTTATCATCTCCTCAGCTATTTTGGTTAAGTTTAAAATCAATGAATAAATCTATCATAAAAACCCATGCAAAGGTAGTGCCACAAAGGTATGTAAATGACATTGCACTTTCCCATTAATTATTTTCCAATAATAGGACAAAAGATATCTTTTCATATAACAGTTAAAAAATCAAATTTCTTTTTTTTGGTTAATAAAAATCAGAAGTTTCTTGGAATAAATCAATCTTTCCAATGATATTACCAAGCAATCAATCTTGCTAAAAATATCATCTCTCCAGACATGCTAATATGCCATAAGAGCACAAAATAATGCAACAAATATTGTGAAAGATCACAAAAATAATTAAATAAATTAGCACTGAAAAAACACATAAGAGACATTCATTCTAAAATTCTGTGTCACATAGTAGAAATCCTACTGATTTAAGGCAGTGCACATGATGCAGGCTAAACTTTCATTGTAAAAACAATGGGCTGTTTCTCTCACAACTAAGGTTATGAGCAGAAAAACAATGGGTGGAAAACCAGTAGAGAGAGATCTTATCCTAGACTAGTAACAATTAACATGCATGGAAAGCGGCCATCATTATATGTATAATTAAATCAATCAGTGATTTCTTCCCATAATTACGTACTCAAAATATATATTAATACATTCCAAGTACTCTCACCTTATCTTGTCTTGTGTAATCCGCCAAGCTCTAAAAGACTACAAGGATTAGTATTTAAGAAGGGTTGAGGTTGAGGGATCATACAATCAACAATGGATGGTTTGATGGAGTCTTCTATTGGTTCTTTGTCATCATCCTTCTCTGCAAGTGATTCTTCTTCCTCTTCATCTGCAGACTTTTTGGATGATGCTACTTCTTCACTAAACAAGCAACCTCTTTATCAGATGTCTTCTATCAAGGCTGAACTTCCAATCAAGTTGTGTGATTTGCAAAACTTTCATATCTAATAGCATGCATGCAAATATTTCTAACTGTCTTTATTTAATGTTTGCATTGCAGAAAGGGAAAGGGACTATCAAAGTATTACCAAGGGAAGGCACAGTCATTCACTTCTTTATCTGATGCAAAGAGCTTGGAGGATCTTGTTAAGCCTGTGAGAATGCCATACAAGAAGAAGGTCAAGTCATTCAAGAGCAATGGAGGAAAGTTGGAGGGTGAAAGAAGTGCACCAACACCCCTGCATGAAATCAAGGGTAGCAACCCACCAGTAATTCCAAAGGAAGGAACCAGTTAGATAATCCGAAAAGGTTTTATGTGACTAAAGTATTATATTAGTTAAATGTGATGTCGTCATAGCATTCTATTAGTTATGATTAGCATGGATCTGCTAGGCTAGCAATTTATGTGTTAGCTCTATTTCTAGAATATGATAGATGGTAACTACTCTTATTTGCAATAAAGAATTTGTTATGAGCGAAATAATGATATCTTGGCTTGAATACAACATGGAGAACAATCAACTTCAATGCATGAATAAAATATCAATAGCATCAAAGACAAGATAACAAGAAAACAGATTATTCATATTGACATGATCATTTAAAGCAGGTAAACATAGTGTCTTATGGCATCACATTCTCATCATATATGGTACATGTGGAAACCAAAAGATGGAGAAGAAACATTATTACAGAGTATTTTAGTTTGCAGCCGAGGATTGAGAAGTTGAGCAGGTGTTCTTCCCATGAAATTCAAGCATAATGACCAGAAAAAGGTTGCCTGTTTTAGAACAAAACCTTAATACCGAGTACTGACATAAACTGAGAGATGAACTCTGGATGTCCAGGCCAAGCTGCCCCAGTAACTAAATTGCCATCAGTGAAGCAGCGATGTATTGGCTGAGGTTCCAGCCATGTTGCTCCAGCAAGCACCACATTAAGTTTTACAGCAGGATACGCCGTGCATTTCCTCCCCTGCAATACAAATATTGATTGTCAGAAAAAAAAAATTCCAAAAACTATTAAGGTTCAGGTTAATAAACATTAACATGTGAGAAAGCATGTGTTGGTGTATGCTATGTCCTGCTCAATATTCTGTCACACACTGAAGAATTCATCAGATTACATTACACCAATCAGTTAAATCTTCATATGACTTTTAGGGAGTCCTTCCCAATCTATCTCTTGCTTTTTTGGGTCCTTCAATACAAAATCACCTTGCTCTTCAAAACCAATCATGTCTAACATAATAACAACTAGAATAAAGAGGTCTTTTAGTTGAGATTGGTAAAAGCAGATCATAGGAGCTGAAGCAAAAAATTGCCAACCAAAAGTCCAATTGCGAGAAGCTACCACCAATAATAATGCTGATTGGTGATAATGCATACAGAATCATCTACTTAACTCCTACAGAATACTAACAGTAACCAAACTCGTCAGAGATTATGTACAGATCTGGAAAATTTTCAGAGAATTCAAGGATGGTAGTTACTCATTCATAACCACAACAAATATTAAACAGAAGAACTGACCATTGAGAATTTCTCTGACAATCACAATTGATCTGCAGCCAGATATTACACCAAGGAGATAACTATTTTTCTTTGGACTAAAATGTATATATACTTACGATGTAATTTGCACTTCAAGATAGATAAGCTCTACAGAGTAGTGCATGCAAAATATTGCTTGTATGTTACAAATTATTTGGCTGATTACTACCCTAGGAGCTTGAGGTTTAATTGAACCCTAAGAACCAAATTTCCAAAAGGATATATGCAACAAAAAGTAATAGCCAAAGTTACCTTAAGAACACCCGCAGCAGACAGGACCTGTTGTCCATGGCAAATAGATGCAACTGGCTTCCCTGCATCCATGAAATGCTTCACCAAGTTAAGGACATTCTCATCCAATGCAAGGTACTCCGGTGCTCGACCTCCAGGTATCACAAGTCCATCATAACGTGAAGCAACTACACTCCCAAAGCTTTTGTTTAGGGTAAAATAATGTCCTGTTTTTTCACTGTAAGTCTGGTCCCCTTCAAAATCATGGATGGCAGTAGCACATGTGTCACCTTCACTTTTCTTGGGACAGACTCCATCAACCTTGCAGCCAAGAATTTCAAGTGACTGAAATGGTACCATGATTTCATAATCCTCCATGAAATCCTGCCAAAAGATATGCATAGCTTTACAACCATCCCATGAGTGCTCAAAGAGAAGAGATAGACAGAATAATGACAGTAACAAATTATAAAGAGCTACCGCGGACTAAAGATTACTGTCTCCACCTTATTTTCAGAAGGCAACTTGTTTTGTATTTAATTACATAGCCTACCATTTAGAAAGCAGTCGCTACCACAAAAATGGTAATCAACTACCTTCAAGATCATCCCATTAGCAAGCATGGTAATAATGTGGATCAATAGAAATGTTGGAGGATGAAATGATAGAGTTTATTGTCTTTCCATGCAAAATTGCTAACACTTATTTTAGTTATTACCATATGAGTACTAGGCAGGATCCTGATACATGTTGTGATCTCAACTCACCATGCAAAACTATTTTGTACTCATCAAAGCGTTAAGGACTTTTTAAGTTTCACAATTGTCATATTTTTAATCTATCAACTTCAAGAGGAAATTTCAGTGAAGTTTGCGCAATACATCCACCAGCTCCTACAGTCATTTGCTCTTTACTACTCCCTGCAATCGAACCTAGTTGATTCCAAGCTATGTAAGAGACTCCATATAAAAAGACAATCACAATAGCAGTGCTTACAACCATTTCAAATTAAACACACAGTTTATACTAGTGAAGCAACCTGCCACTTAAGAAGTGGACGAATTTTTGTTACTTTTGATGTATTCCATTGATCCTTGAAAAGAGAGAAGTCCAAATATAATTCTTTCCCATCCATGGTGTCCTTAACTTCATTAAGCAGGTAGCTAGAACATAATCACAAGCTAAATGTCCTCCAAACCTACTTAAAGTTTTATAAAATCATTTAATCATTAGCAAAACTGTCACAATATACTAATCCACAAGTTTTGATACAGTAAGTATCAAGGCTACTGTTCTCAGTGAATTTGCCCTCAGATTGAATTTCTGCATCCTTACAAGAATATCATCCAACAAAACTCTTAATACCACTAGAGATCTAATCACTAAGCATGCATAAAACTCAGGACCTGAATTGAAGCCAAGATAATACTACCCTCAAAATATATATTACTAAGATGATCGTCTAGATGCAGAAACATACCCCACAGAGGAATAATATCTTCTTATCAGCGCCAGATATCGAGCCCCCAAGAGCTTCGACAAAGGATCGAATGAACCAAGGATGACCCATGTACGACGAGGCTGTTATGAGATTCCCATCAACAACAAACCCAGCCAGCGTCCCAGGCTCCACCCAGTGAGCCCCCGCAGCAATTAAGGCCGACTTCACAGTCGGATAGGCAGTGCATTTCCGGCCTCCCACCACCCCAGCGGCCGCCAAGATCAACTGGCCATGGCAAACGGCAATAATCGGCTTATTCGCCTCCGCAAACTCACGCACCAAGCTCAGAACCTTCTCATCCATGGCAAGATACTCCGGGGCGCGACCTCCGGGGATAAGCAATCCATCATAATCCTTAGCGTTGATCTCATCAAAGGTCGCATTCAGTACAAAATTATGCCCTCGGGACTCCGTATACGTCTACAAGAGATGAAGACGAAGATCAAGAAATCGATATCGACCCAAACGCATCGGTAGAGAGAACGATCACCTGGTAATGGGGCTCGAGCTGTTGGACGGCGGTGCGGCAGACCTCGCCGGAGGCTTTTCCAGGGCATACAGCATCGACGGCCACTCCGAAGGCTTGCAGAGCTTGGAAGGGAACCATTACCTTGCGAAACACGGCAACAAAACCATCAATCGGATTGAATTGGCGCCATTGAGCTCAAGAACGAGAAAGAAGACAAGCAGTAGTACCTCATAGTCCTCGGCATAGTCCCCCAAGAGTATGAGGACGGATCTCTGAGCTGAGACCTTCGCCATTGTTGCTCCTCCTTGGTCTTCTTGGACAAAGTGAAGCCGCTGAGATGGAAACGAGGTCTTCGAGGAGTTCTGGAAGGTTCTTTATAGATTGAGAGTTTAAACACGTGTCGAATGATAATAGGTTAGTTTGTATATTTTGCTGTTAGAGATCTTGCAGCTGATTGATGTACAAGAAAGACACGTGTGGCGGACGTCTAGGGATCGAATATAAGGGAAGTTTGCAAACAGATCCAAATTATTGTGTTTAATTGACTTTAGAAAAATATTTGCATCACCCCCTTTTTTTATTACATTTATTTATTTATTTGAGCGAGAATAGATGGTATTTTTGTTTTAATAAATAATATCAATAATTTATAAAAATGGAAAAACTATTTTGCAATGATTCTACCTACCTGATAACGGATTTAATAAGAAATTAAGTTATAGTGAATAATTAAGTTTGAAGTTCACTCTGAACAAATGAAACGAAATGTTTTTTTTTTCTTTTTTTTTTGGTGAAAGCGCTTTTCAGGGTTTTAAATATATTTTTTTAGCAATGTATAACTATGGTATGAAAAAGAAAATGAATAAAATATTAGACAAAATTAGATGACTGAAGTAGGAATGATGCGTAAAAAAACCAGTCCCCTGAAGCAACTGAATCCAAAAAAGCAAAGTGGGTGGGGCGGGTCTTTTCTGCTAAACGTTGTCTGGAGTTTCTCAACATCCAGCCTGGGCCTGGAGAGCCCGATTCGACGGAGTAATGGCCTCTCTTAGTGAGGGGCAGCCAGCTTTCCCCTCCGTCTTGCTGTTTCGAGATGTTCCGCTTTTCTCCATTTCGTTACAATTCTTTTTAGTTGTTCGGTGTTGTTTTCTTTTCTGTTTTGTGTGTTTTGTTGACTTTCCACCTCTAGTGGAGTTATGTGTTCCCTTTCTGGTTTTTTTAATTTAAGCTGGTGGTTTATCCACTCTATTAAAAAAAAAAATTAAGGGGTCATACGAATCATCTCCAAAAGAATGATGCCGAAGCCCCCGGTGTATAGAAAATGAACAGTTACCGCGGTATCCTCACATGTTTTAATAATTATTTAAAATTAGAGAAATTACTTACAAACCCCTGAAAAAGTGGATAATTACTGACATATCCTCATAAAATAATATTTATTTATATTCTTTCAGTCTTCTACCCAAAATTTTTTGTGAAAAATTTCAAAAAAAAAAAAAAACTTTGTGCTTTTCCTGGGCTTTTTTTTTTCAAAAAAAGGACACAAGTTCATTTTTTTATTTTTAAATTATGTTATTTTTCTAGAAAAAAAAACGTTAAAAAGACCATGGTAACTTCTAGTGGCAAAATGATCAATTTATTTATAGAAAACCCCACATGGCAAAAAAAAAACATGAATATTTTTTTATGCTAAGATGGGTTTTAAATAAATTGACTATTTTTCCTTGTGAGTTAACACCGTTAAAGAAAAAAATCGTTGTCTCTTTTTCTCAAAACTGAGAAACCACAAGTTTTTTTTTTTTTAATTTTCCAAAATTTTATAAGCATATAATATGAAACTATAAACTAATTTTGGTGTTTTCATTTTTTTTTTTTCATTTTTTTCTCCAAAATGTATAAAGAGAAGTAAAAAAAAGTTAGTTTGCAATAAAAATTTTACTTGAATTGTGATTGGAGGAGTATATAAGTAAATAAAATTTATTTATAGGGGTATATAAGCATTTTCACAGAGGTGTACAACAGTATAAGTTAAAAAAAAAAAAAACAACAACAACAACACCCTAAAAATCATCACCTTTTTTTAATGAAACTAAAGCAAAAGTTAATATATATTTTTTGTTTTAATTCTCTCATTTTTAAAGGCAATGAATATAGCATAAATATAAACTAAAATTAAAAAATAATTAAAAGTATATTCACCCAAGACATGACGTTCATACATTAAAAAAAAAGAAAGATATAATGTTCATTAATTTAATTCTATCATATACTTTACTATTATTATTATTATAATATAAAATATAATAATAAAATAAATAAAACCATCAATACACATATCAAACATATCGCAACCAAACATTAAATAAACCAGCATTATGATTCCATTCACATGCAATCCAAATCCACTATTCTAATTTAATGGATATTGAGTTGATTTAATATTATTTAAGTAGAATTATTTATAGGTTTTCTGTAAGTTGTGATTATTCCTAGACAATCCCTCACACAATCAAATATATCTATTTTTTTAGTTGATTTATTTTTTTTATTCTCTCCGTTATTAATGACTTTTTTTTAATTCTTGCTTATGCCATTGAGGGAGTGTTTACTTGAGCAAAAATAGATTCACTACAAGAAAACAATTCAATTCATATGAAATTTTTTGTTGGTAATGGTAGACATTCCATCGGTAGTTATCATTACCGACGGAATGTTGGTCGGGAATACTCCGTCATTAAATACCATGTCGGTAATACCATTTAATCAGTAAAAGTAAATTATGTCGGTAAAAATAAAACATTACTGACAATACTATTTGCCAATGATGTTTATATTTCCATTGGTGTTGAATTTTTAAAATATATTCACTAAAATGATTATGTCGGTGTTATCCGTCGTTAATGAACAAATGTTTATCGGTAGAAAGTATTTTTGCCCGTCGGTGCCGATTATTAATTTAATATAATACCGTTGGTAAAAGGTACTTTTCCGTCGGTGAAAAGTATTATTTTTTTGTCACTAAAAAGTATCTATTTATGAGATTCTTGTCGGTAAAGATTGTTTTTCTGTTGCCAAAGACATTTTCATCCCTCCATAAAGGGTATGAATTTATAAAATATACGTCGGAAAAAAATATTTTTTATCGGCAAAAGTATTACTGTTGGTTGGTAAATAGTATTTGTTAATAAAATTCTATTGATAATAGTAGATTGTTTGTCCGTAAAAGATAATAATATATAAGAATTATGTCAGTAAAAGTATTTTTTTTATCAAACATTACATTTTTTGTTGGTAAAAAATGCATTCCGTCGGAAAACATATCCTTTTTTCCGTCATTAAAACATTACTTATTTATTATTTTTACAAATTTTTTATATTAAACCTGTATGGTGCATGATACAAACATAATATCAAATACATTGAACTGTTCAACAAAACATAATACAATCACTTGTTCATGTCAACCATAAAACTATAAATTCATAATACAATCCGACCACACATGATAAAACCTTACAAGTTATAAAGTTTTAAACACACATCCAAAAAACTAAGACAAGTTGAAATGTAGACCAACAAAATAATAATAATAATAATAATAATAATAATAATAATAATAATAATAATAATAATAAGAGTACCAAACTAAATGCCATCTCCATCTCCTTATGCATCTTCTCCTTCTCCACCTCGTTCAATGCCTTCTACACCAGCATCCGTTGAATTAATTCCCGATTGGCTTGTTTGGGAAAACAATGTTGGATGTTTGCGCTCCACCAACTCTAAGATTTTGTCCATCTTACTTTGCAACCCTGCTTGACCTTGTTGAATACCCAAAACTATATTTTCTAAATTTTTGACTTTCTCTGCAAGTTGGTTTTGTAATATAAGTTCATTTGTTGTGAAAGGCCGATATGTGAATGGTCCACTAGCTGAATTAGATGTTGAATGCCTAGTAGATGGTACACTAAACAATTGCCTCGAGTCCACCCTACTCCCAAATCCATAAACACTTGTGCAAGTAGTCTTCAATCCTCCAATTGTATCAGACCATGATTGGCCATTGAAACTTGGTTGGGAGGATGTATCATCACCATATTTGTCAACTAGTGCAGCATTATATTTTTCCTATAACATGTTTAAAAGCAACTATTATCATATATAATTTAGATAATATAATATGAATACAAAAAAAAGTGTATAAATGGCGCAATTTGATATATACTAACAACTCTTGACTTGTTGTCGACAAATTCCCCCTTGCCACACTTGCGCTTGTGTGTAACCTGAAAAATTTCAGAATATCCTACCTCCCTACCTAGCTTCTTAGCCTGTATTCCAAGTAAATAACACATAAATAAAAGATAACATTAGCATGGACTAACATAATTGTTACTTAGTTCATGATTTCATAACTAGTGCTAGTCATTAGTTCATATAATCTGAAATTCAGTAATATGAATTTTTAAACACTTAAAATTAACACAAACAAACCTTAAGACATTACAGCCTCTATTTTACTTTACCTAATGCTAGTGATTAGGTCATATAGCATACAACCTCTGTTTTACATTCCAAATGAAAGAATGCAAAGCAAACATAACTTGAACATATAGGCGTGTCATTAGGTCACATAGCATGCACCAATGGAAAAAGATGGAGACATAACTTGAACATAAGCATTAAAGTCAATATAAAAAAAAAATTCTAGCATATACATCAAAAGAATCAAGTTTCAAGCATTGAAATTTCGTATCACAGCTTTTGACAAGAAGTAAAGTCATTATGAAATTGCCAATACAATTTAGATATCAAATTAGGCAGCTTGTTTATGCATTCTTCTTTATATAATATTTTCTTTTCAACATAAAATGCATTCAAAATACATATTGCAACATGGCAAGTACTTAGCATAACACAAATTTTGCATTTTGTAGTCTAAGGTGAGAGATCATGAAAAACTTTTGACATATAATACTTAAAATCCTCAATTAGAATTCAGATTCAATAGCCCTAAACCAACAACCATTTCCTAAAAAATAACACAAAAAAGAGTAATCTTTCTTATCATACATATAGTGAGCTCTAACAAATCATGCATGAAAAGCAACAACGATTAATGAATTCTCAATCAACAACCAATATACTAGCATGTAATTACAATAGAAACAATTAATAAAGACAAACACCATTGAAAATCATACTAATTATGATAGAAACAAGAAGAAAAGCAGAACTAAATAATAATATAAGGAAAACATGAAGTAATAAAGGATTTAAATTAAATCAATGTAAAGTTTGAAAAATATTACTAAAAATATTATTATATCAAAAATGCATACCAGTTTGATACCATGAACAACAAAAGGCCATGAACCACCTGTATGCTTTGTAATGCTTCCCTCTTTTTCTGTTAGTCGATTTGCCTTTACTTTTCATGATTTGGACTGCCATGCATCTGTACCCCATTCATTATCTATGAGGGCATCCCACACATCCTTGGTGATCCACTCCCTTTCCATTTCTTTGCATTCTTTAATGTTAGTAACACATGCCTCTTTCATTGCCTTCATCCTCTCATCTGCTAGCATGTCCCTTAATCGTGTTTTGCTAGTCTTATCAAATACATTTTTTATTTTATTGTTATGTTTTGGATTCCATTTACAATACTCCTGAGAAGAAAACAAGTTTAAAAAAAATAAATACTTTAAACAAATACTAAACTATAAGCAATGTGCAAACCTATAATAAAATTTATACCTGAAATGTCTTCCACATCAGTTCCTTCACATCACTTGGAACTTTTCTCCATGTCAGGCATGGACCTTTGAAATGTTTTTTTATAATACATGTAACTATCGTCATGACCCTCCACTCAACAAAAACACTAACACATAATCAAAGAAATATATTACATACTAAACTAAATAAAATCCCTATTATTACAAATATGAATATTAAAAAAACATGTTAAATAAATTAAATCATACTATGTATTTATTGGAGTTAGATGCACTCTATCATTTGGATTAAGAGGGTAGGATAATCCCATGCTAGCCCCCCTACTATTAACATGGGATGTTCT
Source organism: Dioscorea alata (assembly GCA_020875875.1). Taxonomy (NCBI): domain Eukaryota; kingdom Viridiplantae; phylum Streptophyta; class Magnoliopsida; order Dioscoreales; family Dioscoreaceae; genus Dioscorea; species Dioscorea alata. The sequence continues at coordinate 22,600,347 of CM037011.1, forward strand.
GCTTGCTATTTCAAAAAGAGTGTGAAGTTAATTAATTGATCACAATATAGAAAAAAAAAACCATTGAAAATCTTGAAAAAAAAAAAATCAATGACACCTTACTTCTTTGGCACATAAAATCCATGAAAAGACTGAAGAAAAAAAAGATTTCAGAAGATGAGAAGCCAACATTGTGACTTCTAACAGAGAAACCCAAGTTAATAAAAAAAGAAAAAAGGAAAAGAAACAAACCGAACTTTTCAACAGTTCACTGGCTCCAGTTTTCATTTCCATGGAGCATAAAAGCAACAAAACATAAGAACAAACATAAAATTTAAAAACATACACATCATTCAAAAATCCACACAATGTTGCCTCAAAATCAATATTTCAGATGCAACAAAAACACAAATGCCATATTTTAGATACAAATCAAGAAACACAAACATAAATTTAGTGAATAAATAAATAAATAAAATTCAGTAAAAAATTTGAGAGATCACCACATACAAAGTCACAAAAGCTTCAAAGTGGGCAACAAGCAATGAAGATCTCTTCTTGCCTTTGAATTTATTTGTTGTTGCTCTTTAAACTCTCCTCCACCCCAATAACCCTAGCAACACAAACACTCTCAAACTGCAAGCCATAAAAGATGATTAAAAACTAAAACCAAGATCAATAACAAAAAGAAACGAGAATAGAGGAATACCTGAAGATGAAAATATGGCGGGGCATAGATCCCTCAATGTTGCCAAGTTGCTTCCGGAGTATAGAGTAGAGTGTGAAGAACAGTATACGACGGGATCTGGCACCGGGGGCATCGATGGAGATGAGGGCTAGCGGTGGTGAGGAGGAGGAGGATCCTGAGGTTGTGAGAAGGAAATGAAATATGATGAAGAGAGGAAGAAAGGAAAGGCAAGGGTTTTTTACAATGAGGGATGAAGAGAGGAATAAGGAAAAGGCTAGGCTTTTTTACACAATGAACAATCTCCACCATTGATCATAATGATCAATGGTGGAGATTAATCCAAACTAATAATTAAATATAAAATATATATTTTAAATGTTCACTACTAATCTCTACTTAAAAATATTAAAAATATTTTATAATTAAAATATTAATTTAGCACTAATGATTAATATAAATTAACTATTATTCTTTATTTCATTATCATAAAATTATTTAACACAAAAAAAGTTGTTCAAGTTTTCATCTCCAACTAAAAAAAAAAGTGAACAAAAAAGGAAAAGAAAAAAAAAAGTGACACAATTTCATTCCATTCATGGTTGCCATTATGAAGCATCCAAAAGTCGTAGAGTTGGACAGATGATGTGGATGGCTAATTTATGGTATCTTAGCATGGAAGAATATATTACTTTTCTTCGGAATTATGCATTAAGTGGAAATCTAGAAGCTTGTTTGAAACTTGGCATGGTGAAAATTTATGATTACAATATTTATTAATGTTGGATAAATTATAGTATTAATATTAGGGACTAATTTTTAAAATTGGTTTGCATGTAGAAATTATAAAGTTGAAAATGGATTCAGGCATCCAATATTTACATAATGCAGCTTATAAAAGTTATTTCCCTGCAGGATATGCAGCAGGGATTATTTTGTATAAAGATCATATGAGACGCAGTTCTGGTATAACAATGTTGAATTTAGTTTTTTATGGAAAAATAGGTAATGTTTCAGAAACAATAGATAGCAAAAGATCAGATAATCATATAATAAATAATTGTTGATATGTTATAGCAGAGTTTCTTAGAGAGATATTATGGAGTGTAGAAGGCAAATGGATGGAAAAAGAGGTATGGGAGTGTGGTAAAGAGTTTTGTGGTCGGAATGTCAATGATATTATTAATAATGGATAGTTAGGTGAAGATGGATTAGTGAGAGAGTTTTGCGGCTCAGCTTGTAGATGGAAATATGAATTTAATTTGTTTTTTGAACTTATGTAATATTTATATTATTTAGTTTTTTTCTGTTATAGTTTTCTGTATTTGTAATATTGTATTATAGATGTACTTTTTTTAATAAATGTTATATGTAATATATTCTTGAAGTAGTAATTCGTTGAAGTTTCTATTAATGTAACAAAGGAAAAAAAATCAATATGTAGATGTGTATATAAGCTAATGTTTTTCAAGCAGAGATGGGAATATGCAATAGCAAATGATAGGTGCTGGATAAATCCTTACCTGGAATCAACAGAAGGGAAAAACATCATAGATGAATCCATATGTATAAAAAGTAATATATTATACTACTATCATATGGTTGATGAATATGTTTTTATGGTAGAAATGCATTTTATATTTTTTTTAAATAGACATTATAATATATTATCATTAATTGTTATATTATTGTGCTTATATTTTTCCTATCTAAATATCTTAATTGATTAAATTACATATATTCAATGAGTATATATGAAAGAATATGATAGTTAATAACCCATTTGAGAATTAATGCAATTTGTGCTCACACACACACACACACACACACACACACATATATATATATATAAGTCTTTGATCATTTTCACAAAGGTCTTAATGATTAATCTATACTCATCTTCTAACAAAAAAATATAAATTAAAAACTCATTTTATTCATAACAAAACTCACCTCAGTTATCTTATTATTCTCAAGAACATAATTTTTATTCTACAATACAACATTGCAAGTCAAGAACATCGTATTTGTTATAATATAAGAGATGAAGGAAATGCGTTCGATTAGCAAAAATTCTGCAAAATGGTGGTAATACTGACCATTTTGCAAAGGTGGTAGTGGAGGAGGTGAAGAAGGCATAGTAGGAAACATATAGGAAAAATTAGTTTGAGCTCTATCGATAGCACTAAGGGGCCGTTTGGTTCGTAGTAATAATATATTATCACATAATGAGATTACCATGGTAATATGGGTGGGAATGTTATATGGTTGGGAATATTGTGATAATTTGATATAACCATGTTTGGTTGGGAACTCTTAGTACTGGGAATAGTTCATTACCTTGTTTGGTTCATGGCAATCAATTTGGTAAAATATAAAAAGTTGTGAGATTACCATGTTAATCCAAGATAGACAACAAATTTGGTGGAAATAGGATTACCACATTTTTGGTAATATTCTCATGTTGGTAATGTGATATTACCATCCAGATTACCACGTAACAAGTGGTAATCTTTCTCAGTGTAATGCCAAACGTGGTAATATTTTCAGATTACCACGTAACACATGAAAATCTTTCTACATTACCGCGAACCAAACGACCCCCAAAAGTAATTGATGACTTGTCATAGGCCAATGCTGCTTCCTCTGATGTATCAAATGTGCCTAACCAATGTCTCTTCCTAGTATGAGAGTTCATAATCTCTGCTGCATAACATCTCGATGGTCTCCTTCGTACTCCTATGTACCCTGTTGATCCTCTAGATCGTCTTTTTTGGTGGCGGGCTAGCTTGATGCATTGTAAATCAGGTGTGTCCATAGATATGCAATATTAATTGTTGCAAGATTGTCTCGTATCTTATCTCTCTATATATAGTTTCATGCAATTATATATATATATAATTTAGAAAAACAATTGAATTAGGGTTTTCTAGAGTAATGTAGGTGTTGTTAGGCTGTCATACAATGGCTACGGTGGATGCTCTTAGATTTGAAATCGATGGTCGTACTTAAATTACGAATCCCCACACACACACACTCTCTCTTATTATTATTATTATTATTATTATTAAACTTGTTGTTTATATATGACTTTTCCTTTACTTTTATTAAGAGTATGACATTAATACTATATTTTAGACATATAATTGATATTGATGATTTAATAATAAAATTATAAATTTATAACACAAAACACAAATTAAACAGATTTTATATAGCATAGTAGTAAGGAAAAACAAATCTAAGTAAAGATCTCTTGTTAATTATTTTAGAAAGCTAGAGATAGCTAGACACAGCTAGTAATAAACATAGTGGGAGAGAGATATTGGAGATTTCTTAATAACCATAAATGAAAACACTTTTTATGATGCTTTACACTTCTAAATATAATGCCTTTCAGAAAATTTCTATATTACTTAACTTAGAAAAATCTTATCATATAAATTGAGAAGTGAGTAACAGAAACAAATTGAAATTATATAATAGTATAATATTGTATTCCAAAGATGACAGAATCATTAATTCAACTAATAAAAATCATGTTTCTTAAAAGATTTTATTAAGAAAATCAGAACACAAATAGGGTTCAACGGGCAAATCTTAGATCAAACTATGTATATTATATTAACATTTGATCAAGGATTCTCATATCTTAAATTTGTAGTTTGTATATAATCATGATTACTTTAAATTTAAGATATGAAGGATATCAATTTTATTTATTATCATTATGACATAAAAAAATAGAAAGTGTAAAACTTATCTAATTTCTTTAATGAAAATAGCTTTAATATACAAAGCTTAAGACAAAACAAAATACTAATGCTGTTGTAAGACATTTGTGCAATAACATCTTTTTATAAATAGTTAAGTAGTTTTTTTTTATCTTTTTTCCCCGGCATAAGGGTGTGAAAATTTTAAGATAAATCACACAAAATCTATTTTACAGGTTGTAAAAGTCAATGAATTTCATATAAATGTATGATTCTAGCAGAGAATGGTCAACAATTGTGGCTTAATACTACTCTTATGCAAGCAAGCCCACATACAAATACAAATGAAAAAAAACCTAGCACATTAATATGTCATCACAATATGTAAATTGTATCTGAATTTTTCGGTAGCAAGGAAAAACCAAATATAAGTAAAGATCTCTTGTCAATTATTTCATAATGCTAGAGACAGCTAGACATAGCTAGCAATAGATATAGTGAAAGAGAAATATTGGAGATTTCTTAATAATCATTAATGAAAATACTTTTTCTTTTATCAATTATTGTCTATGCTTTAATATGGTATATATTTCTAAATATAATGCTACACAGAAGATTTCTTTATTACTTGTCTTATAGAAATCTTATGTTTTTTTCCCTCGTATAAGGGTGTGAAAAATCAAAGATAAATCACACAAAATCTACTTTATAGGTTGTAAAGTTCAATGAATTTCACATAAATGTACAATTCTTGCAGAGAAGGGTCAATAATTGTGGCTTAATTATACTCTCATGCAAGCCAGCCCATATCCCAAAAAAAAAAAAACAAAAAAAAAAAAAAAAAAAAAGCAAAAAACAACAACAACATAGGACATTAATATGTTATCATAATATGTAAATAATGATATGGATTTTTCGGTAGCAAGGAAAAACAAAATCCAAGGAAAGATCTCTTGTTAGTTATGTTACAAAGGTAGAGACAACTAGACACAGCTACATATGAAGCAGAAGGGGAGCATTATTCAAGCGGCGGGATCGGTGGCACACTTGAGAGCATAGGGGGCAGGGGTAGCAACGTAATTGAGGGGTAGGGTTAGGGTTACAAAAAAAAATCATCTATAAAGCGCTCTCGAATTGATGGTACACTAAGTAAAGAAACATGTGCCGGACAGTGTTCCTAACATTATATTGCTGTCGGATTCTCATTGGTCAGTTAACTAACAATGGGGAATCGGGAAGGATGTTAAAGTTTGCTAGCAGAGGTATTGAAGATAGAGGAGGTTGTGATGCTTTGGTTTTATCAAACTCATTAAAAAGACAAAACACTCAACTAATAAGGGATGACCAAATATCCAACAAAGACAAATTCTTGAGGAATAGTGATTTTGGGGAATAGAATTAAGATGTAAAGTATATATATATATGATAATATGCTTTTGATTTGAAAAATGCATGTATATAAACCTAAATGAGTATTTATTTCATGAAATATTATGCATTTTTTGTTTTGATATGTTTTGTAAGGTTGGTATAATGCATAGAGACAAGATATATAGTGATGGTATGATGAAGAGATGGTGAAGATGGAGAAGATGACAAAAGAGAGAGAGAGAGAGAGCATTGTTAATCAACAATGGTGAAAGAATTATTCCATGTTGTCTTAATTGTGCTCTCTGCTCTATCTGTCATCATTATCATGTCTCTTTCCTTCTCTGTCTCTCTCTCTATCTAACACTCTATCTCCTTCTTTTTTTAAGGTTTCATTCTCTATATATTTCCATTAAACTTTAGTATATAGTTTATACAAATATATTCAACGATAAATTTGTTATACTTATGGTTCAAGTGCTAAGGTAACAATGATGTAATTCTTTTTGCATCTTTACTGTCTTTTTTAAGAGCATGTTTTTGTTTCGGAATTATTAAAATTGTTATTGCTTGGATTTGTGCAGATATGCACTTGAATTAATGTTTTTCAAATGTCTTTATCCAGAATCTTAGGCACTTTTTTCTTTTTATGGTGTTTGCTATCAGGAGGTGGATTTAATCAATACATTTTTGTCTTCATTTGTTTTCCTTTTACTTTTGTGTGGATGTTTATGTGAAATATATTGTCTTTTGTTATTATAATCTCTTTTGTTTGGTTTTTTTTTTTTTAGTGTTTTTCTTATTATTAGTTTATGTTGTACTTTATTTATTTAACAAATTGATAGTTTATCTACTTTTATAAAATATATATCTATATATAAATATATTTGTAGTTGAGATTTCTTAATAATCATAAATGAAAATGCTTTTTCTAATTGATGATGCGGATTTTTCCATAGTAAGGGAAAACAAAATCGAAGCAAAGATCTCTTGTTAATTATGTTACAAAGCTAGAGACAGCTAGACATAGCTAGATATGAAGCAGAAGGGGAACATTATTCTTCTGGTGTATCAAATGTGCCTAGCCAGTGTCTCTTCTTGGTAGAAGGGTTTCTAATCTCCGTCGCATAACGTCCCCATGGTCTTCTTCGTACTCCTAAGTACCCATAGATGTGCAATGTTAATTGTTGCAAGATTGTTCAGCCTTTTTGGTACAAGGTTGTTGTCTAAAGTCTTTTTTTCAATAAATGTTAGCATTCTTAGAAACATTATAGGAAATCATATGATATTGTTCATGAAAATATCTTGATTTTTGAAACCATTAAAAAATATTATTATTAAACCATGACGAGAATAATGAAATTAACATCAAGAGTTGTATTTATTAATATTATTAAATACAAAATTATAAAGAATAAGTCATATATATATATATATATATATATATATATATATATATATATGTGTGTGTGTGTGTGTGTGTGTGTGTGTGTGTGAATATTCTTACCTTAACAGAAGTTTGCAAACATTCAAATTAGCATAGCATATCACTTTTAGTCAAAATTTTCAAACTACATAACATGATTGCATTTATTAACAAATAATCAAATTTACAAATAAACACAATAACATAATTTAATTACATATTTTAATTAACATATACAATGGCCTGTTATGCATATAAACGGCGAAGAAATATAAAACACAACTTTTATTAAATATTTAGTATTATTAGATTTACATTAAAATACACATTAAAATATTTAACACATAATATTTATACTGAATTAAAATTTATTTTAATAACTAAAGAAAAAGCTTATTTTTTAGACACATTTAGGAGAGGAATCAAGCAGATCTACTTTTCTAGCAACTCATATTGTTTTCAGACTGTTATGCTTCTATCAATCTTATCATGTTCTTCAGCTCTTCTAATTCAGTAGACACCGACTCAAGGCTGTTTGATAATATATCGTTACTACTCTTTAGCTCTTCTAATTCATTTTTAACGTCACGTAGTTCCTTCTCGTTCATATCTTTAATAACAACATCATAAATATTTTTCAGATGCTTTATGACATGTAACGCAGCATAATTTTCAGCCTTCTTTTTTGTATTTGCAACTGATCCAACTTGTCCATGAATTCCACAGCCGTCTTCATATATGATTTTGCATAAAAAAAATATGGATTGTGATCTGGACCACATTGTTCACATGCATAAACTGTAGGTGGTAATCTTAATTTTTCCATAATCTTCTTAAGTAATACTTTAAATTGTACATCAACAACAATCTGCATGTTGACTTCCATTTTTCCACCTATTGTGATGTATTAAGAACAGGTAAAAGCTTCCATTAAAAAAATAAAAATAAAAAAACATATTAATCAATGGTAATATATAAGAATTAGTAAAACATATATGGTATTACAACTATATATATATAATGTTATTTTTAACTAGGTTCAGCAGATATATATAACATGCTGAGAATAATAAAATAAAGTATAAACTCATTTGTAGATTTAAAGATAAAAATCTTATAATTTAAATATTTATTATTAACTTTAAAAAATGGAATTGAAATTATAATTTTATTTTTTATTAATCAAGCTAAACATGGCCCATTGATATAAAAGATTTTTAAATGAAGACGAACATGTCAGTTTGAATGAAAAAATAGCATATGTATAAAATGGTTCACAAATAAAAATTAAATAATTAAACACTTGGCATAAAATTTAATTTTTTTTGCAAAGTTGATGTTCTACTAATGAATGAAAAAATAGCATATGTATAAAATGGTTCATAAATAAAAAAATAGATAATTAAACACATGACATAAAATTTAATTTTTTGTGCAAAGTTGATGTTCTAAACACTTGAGTAAATGCTAACCCCAATCAAATCATATGTAGAACAATGGAGAATTATATGGCCTTATCATTCTATTTTTGATACATCATAATGTCCAAGCAATTAATCAATTAATGGATTTGATTCCCATGCGTGATGGTTGAAGCCTAAACAGGCTTATGCATGTTTGTGGCTAATAATGTAATAATAACATTATTAATTAAAGCGAGAGACAGACATAGAAAGTTATGAGTCTTATAACCTTATGATATATATATATATATATATATATATATATATATAAACAATGAATTTAATAAGATTAAATTCTTTTTTATCACATGATTCATGCTTGTGGTTTCAATTGAAAATCAAAAGAAAAGCATTTAATTCATGAAATGAAAAAATAGCATAAGTATAAAATTAGTAATTACAAAATTTACTTGACTTGTTTTTGAATGATGGATAGCATGCAATGGCTTACAATGCCATCACACCATTTTATAAGCAATAAATTTTTTTTTTTTTTTTGCATATACTGTATCAATATGTCAAAAGTCAAAAAAATCAGTAATATTAACACCTAATTTATAATCATCTATGTACTATATCAGCTTGAAATATCAGTAATTTAGTCTCAAGCATGCTAGTTAATATGACATGAATCAGCATTTATCAATCATGAGAAGAAAGGGATTTTATGATGAGATTATGACAAATGAAGATTGTAACCTGGTGGATCCAATTGTCATAATACCCATTTTGTGAATATACTTGTTTGATTGAAAAACATTTAAATGGGTATTGATATTATTTGGCATAAACATACTCCCTTCTTTGAAAAGCATAACTGCATAAAATTCATAGTCACTTTCATCCACATGAATGACTCACACAATTTTTTTTTTTTTTTTGTTAAACGAATGACTCACACAAGTTGAATGCAATAATAAAAATAAAACAATGAAAATAGAGTAATAAATTTATGATTTCAAAAGAATATGATGAAATAAATATCAATTAAAATTACTAATATGCCCTCTCGTCACATTGTAGAAAGGTTTTGGCCTTTTGGGAACTCAAAATTTCCCTAATTTTGCAACCCTAATTTGGAGGAAAGTTATTTTTTAGGGTTCTTGGATTTCCCAAATTCCTTTTCTTGCCGAGATTCTTGGCACTGGTGATCATCGGAAGAATGTCTGGTGAGGAGGAAGAGAACGCCGCCGAGCTGAAGATCGGAGATGGTGAGCGCCATCGATCTCTTTCCTTTTTTCTTTGCTTTTTGCTGCGATTTGTGCTCATGAACTGGAATTTTGTGAGTTTTGATCTGGTCTTTGAAAACGTTGAATTTTATTTCTAGGTCGTGTATGGAAGCTAATTCAAGAATATTTGTCATGTTTCTTCATCACTGATTCATTACATGAACTCTGGATTCCATGCTGTATCCATAATCCATCTCATTGAACCAATAATCAATGTTTTAACCCCTTTTTTTTCCTGTTTGTGTAGATGTGTGTGTTTTCTTTGTGAGTTTTCATCCATACATATGTTTTTGTTTGTGTGTTTTGCAGTCATAGTTTTTGGGTATGTTCTTAATGTTTGATCCAAGCTCTTAAAATTGATTTATAAGTTGAGATTTATGCAGTGATTCAAGATTTTGAAGGATACCACCTGTCTTTGAGTGTGAATTAGGGTTCTTATGTATGGCTTATAAGTTGAGATTCCTAGATATTTTAAAGATTTTTGAGGATGTTGACTCAATGTTTAGTACTTCATACTAGTAACACCTCTGATGTACATGGTATTTACTTCTCCAGAATTTTTGAAGGCCAAATGTTTGATGAATTGTGAAGTTGCACTGATTCTTGATCGTAGATATGAGCAGCTTCAGCAGATGTCTGACGATCCTACTAACCAAATTTCTCAGTGAGTTGTTTTTGTTTCTCCCTATGTTTTGATATATATATATATATATACACCATGAAAATGTCTGATTAACTTCTGTTTGATTGATTGTTTTTAGGGTGTTTGAGAAGTCTATGCAGTATGTGAAGCGCTTTAGTCGCTACAAAAATCCTGATGCTGTCAGACAAGTTCGAGAGTATCCTTGCTTAAGATATTATATATCTTCTGGATTTTTCACTTTTGTTTTTTGGAGTTTTAGTCTTAACTGTTAGCAAATTGTGCTGATAGTTTCTTGACTATAAGCATGATAATATCCTTAATTTACTTTCAGAATTCTGAGCAGGAACCGGTTAGCTGAATTTGAGGTATTGATGCAATAATTTGATGAGATATTCAAAAATAATGAAACCACATGAACGGAAAAGAATGTTAACTCCGCGTTCACTTTGGATATGCAGCTTTGTGTGCTCGGCAATCTTTGCCCTGAAACAGTTGAGGAAGCAATTGCAATGGTGCCATCTATCAAAGTAATTTGTCATTCATGAAACTGCCTTTTTTTTCCCTTCTTTTGTTGTCTCGATATCTCTGGTTTTCTCCAATTCTAAAGAGTGCATATTATACTTCTTCTTGAATTGAGTGAAAATTAAGAACGAAAAATCTTTTTGTGCCATCAAACAATCAATATTGCTCCTGGAGATGATACACATTTCATATGCTATTTTGGTGGTGGCAAGAACTGATGATCCTGTAAATGAAAGCCAACATGTGACATGGTGTGAGTCATATGCCAATCGAGAGGAGCTCTAGCATTTTCATGCTGCACCTTCGCTGAACCACATGCCTATGGACAAACCTGAACGTGATCTCTTTGTTAATTACACTTCCAATAAGCCAAATTGCTTGTGTTATACATTTTGTGACATCAATATGGAACACTTGTTAGGTTGCTTTGGATTATTGAAAATGAAAAGCACATCATGCAGGATATTAAATATTTGCTCGTTTTCTCATGCCTATCTAATGTACTCGAAAACTTGGAAGACGCATGCATCATGATTACTTGGTAGAGATATAATTTAGCCTTGAGACATTGATTGAATTGGTTTTTGATTCTTTGCTTTTTATACCAATTAATGCAGTATCCATTTTCTCGTCTCTGTTTAAAACCATCAGACGCCCTGTATCCTCAATAATGAAATGTTGGTGTTTGGTACAAAATGAAACTATGGGTTGTAGACAAACTTGCTTCGCTGCTAATGATATGTCTGCTTCCGTTTGTTGTGATTATAAGTTGCAGCTCTGATTACTTAAAAAGTTTAGATTTTTCATGGTATTTTAGTAATACAAATGCATGGTGCCATTTCTGATTTGCTTTCGACATTGGATTCATTTCTTGTTTATTGACATGCTTTTATGCTTCACAGAGCAAAGGACGAGCACTTGAAGAAGACGCGATTGAGAAAATGCTGCATGATCTCTCTTTGATCAAGAAATTCGAGTAGCCTCTGCCGAAAAGAATAAACAGAAAGAAGCATATATTTCCAAATATCGAAAGTTCACATTAAAACATTATATCATGAACCAATGTTGGATGTAAACCTATGAACTTTGGGCTAGTGAAATTGATGTCTGAAGATTATATTTTCTTTTTGTGAAATGTTAGAGAACATCACTGTGGAAATCAGTTGCCAGGTAATGTTTGATGGAGATTGCAGACTAACTAAAAGTGTTTTTCTTTGTATTTCTTTCACTCTCACTTTAATTAAAGATGGATGAGTTGTTTATTTATTTTTAACTTGGTGGTTTGTTGAATTAAATATCTCTTGATACCTAGAAGTTGAGCTAGGTCTAGAAATTTAGTCAATTGATCCTTTTAAAGGGAAAATATAGGGTTTAATTAGTATAATTTCAAGTTGAAACCTGTAATTTTAGGTTTTGTTATATAGTTGAAAAAAAAAAATTTCAACCCTTGCTTCCCAATTGTTATTAAATTAAAGGTTGATTTGCATATGCACCCCTATAAAAGTGGGTTATTTTCTTATTTTGATTTCAATCTTCAATTCAGATTAGGGCGAGGATTTAGTGCAGGATTAACTAAATAATCTTTTTAAAACAAAATTAGGATTAGCCCAGAGTTCATAGGCAAGATTATTTACATATATACCCTATAAAAACGGATAATTTTGTATATTTCTATAACAAAATTTTTTACATATACAAAATTGCATAAATTGTATATGCCCTACAAGATTACTATCTTATAAGATAATATTGGATAAGTGTATAATTTAAATCAAAATTAATAATTTTAAACCATATATCATAAGTTCGTTAATCTCAAAGTGCCCCCACATAAATATTAACATACAAACTTCAAATAAATCCTCATCTAGATTCTAAAATGTTTTACTTAAATCAAAATCTTTTCAAAGATAAGATTATTAACCATCAAATTCTATTACTATACAAACTCTTAATTATTCAGTTAAAAATTCTCATACACTACCTATATATACTTATCCATATTTCCATCCATCTATCAATCCATACATATACATACATACATACATACGTAGATACATACAGCTTCTCTACTCTCTTTCAATGGCCTGCATCAAAGCATGTTTTGAATTCTTAATACCACAAAGACATAGTCCTCCATTACTTAGTTGCAACAAAGAGATCAAAACAAAGCTCATTGATGGAAGAAAACAAGACAGTGAGAGTGAAGAAGGATCAGAGAACAATGTGAGGACCTCACCGGAAGCACTGGAGGATGGCCGGAAAAGGGAGTTGATAGAGAAGGTGGCCGCCATTGTCGCCGTGAACCCAGCGTCGGAACTCTTTTTCTTGGAGTCAATGGCCGGTGATGATGAGGCCTTTGCTTTCATGGTTCCATCTAGTGATCACCATGTTTACTATCGCCACCGTGTTCAGGTGCTCCGGCAGAAAGCAAGGCTGTCCCATACTTAAGTTTTTTTTTTCAGTGTTTTTATTTATATTAAATTTCATATGTATTTTTGAAGTCTTGGATTTGGAGAATTTTAATTAGCAGTTTGCTATTCAATGTTTCTATAGTTTTAATCTGTATTCAATGTTTTTATAATTTTAATCTATATATATATATATATCTATAGAAATATATGAGAAAACTAAGCAAGCACTTAGATAATGTTTTCTAAATATGTTTGACTGGATCAATGTTTTTTTACTGTTTTGCACTATTATTAACTGTTGTACAGTGTTTATTACTGTATATAACAGTCATATACAAATTCAACTATTACTATAGTGTCACTAGATGTTGTGCCATATATATAGTACGATTGAGAGAAAAACAAGACAGCACTCTCAGCTATCAGAGTTCACAGCACTGCAATATTATAGGTAGAACTGGAAATTAAATAGAAATCATGTAAAAAATACAAAAGCAAGCAGAGTGATTCATAGGCTTCTAAAATGGGTTGTAATAAACCAAACACATATCAATACACTCCAAATACAGAGAAGATCCCATAAAAGGGTTGTAACTTGTAAGAATACCCAAATAAGCAACTAGAAAATAGGTTAAGACACTAAAACAATACTCCCAACACTACAAGGAATCAAGTTTGATCAGGAAAAGAAATTTGCAGAACAATATCGTTACAAGCAATTATCGGTCAATTATTGGCCGAAGCTCCAAAACTACTGACCTTTCTGTTTGTCCATCATTTGCTTTTAATCAAAAGCATTGGGCATGCCTTCTTTGCTGAGGAATGATTCAATGAAGGATAGACATATGAACAAGCAGCTGTGAGGTCTGTCTGTGGGCATAAGCACAATGTAAGCTTAAGAAAACATGGAACCGACCTTCCTCGCAAAGTCATCATCTTCATCCAACTCTTCCTCATTCTCTTCATATATGTACTCATCATCTTCTGCTTTGAAAGCATCACCCTCAGCATCGTCGTATCCGTTCTCCAAATCATGATCTTCACCCACATTTTCTGCTACTGCACCTTCTTCCATTTCCGGATGATCAACTTCAACAGGGGTAAGAACTCCTTTTTCCACTGTTCTTGGTGCTGATTCATTGTCTTTGTTCGCTTCGTGTATAGTATGAATGGGATGAAAATGTGAAGATGCCGCTGGTTCAGAAACACCGTTTTCACTTTTGTTGGAAACAACAGCATTGCCCTGAGCTGCCTCACAATTTCCTTCCAACATGATGCTCAGAGGCTTTGAACCAGTAGATTCTTGAGAAATGGTTGCCATATCCAATACAGTTTTATGCTCTGCAGCTGCAATAACATTAAAAGAATCACCTGGTTGCTCCTGGGAGTTCTTTAGTTCCTTTGCAACTTTCAGCTCTGCAAGACTCTTTGGACCAGCAAAATCTAAGGAGTCTGAATCATCTTTATTGATTGCCTGGCCACCAGAATTTCTAGCATCGGTGGCAAAATCTTCATCTGATCTCCGTCTTATTCTGTCCTGGAGGTGCCTTCTTCGCTGGTGATTCATTGGCCTGGGTGGTGATGACCTGCCTCGATGCCTTGCCCTCTCTATTTCTCTGTCTGATCTGTGATCAGTTGAATTAACAGGTGAAGTTCTCCTGGGAAGAGTTATTCTGCCTCGTAATCGAGTGCTTATTGGACGTTCTGATGGAAATCGTAATTGATCCCTGCGATCAGGACGATATCTTTCCTCGGTACTATCACGGTATCTTTCCTCAGCATGGTGATCATCCCTCCAAAAGGGCCTTGCACGACGGTCAGGGCTGATTGCTGATCTTGAACCATTGAGCCTTTTTCGTTTCAACTGATGTCGCAAATCTGAACCATCCATCTGATCCAGGTTCTTCTTCTCCCTCACCCTTTCATGCATCAATTGTCTATCTGCAACTCTCTTAGAAGAACCCCCGTGCATTTCCGAACCAAGATGATGGTGTGACTGCGCATATCTGTCATATTCACCCTTGCCATCATATCGGTCCATTTCATACCTGGGTACAGCTTCATAATCAGAGAGGTGATAATCAAAGCCATTGACAGAGTTCATCCTTCTTCCATCTGGAGCTGATGCCATTCCAAATTCATCTTCATTGGGGAAATAGCCGTCTTCAACATCATCTTCGACAAGTACATCAAAACCAGGAGATGACTCTGCCAAGAATTCATCAGCTTCCCTGCCATTATGTGGATGCTCATCCACCGGTTGAACCTGATGATTAAAGAGGCCACTTTCTGCATTGCCACTGCTGAGGGAAGCATGCAATGGTGGTGATCTTGCTAACTCGTGCCGATGAAGAGCTAACAAGTTATTTGGAACATTATTAGGTTCAGTCTCAGTTCTTCCAACAGAATTTCTTGCAGCTGGTGGTACTTTAGCTGCTGGGACTTTAAAGATCTGCTGACCATTACATTCTTTAAGCCCCCATGAATCCTTTTTAAGCATCTGCGACGGCTCAGCAGTAGGTGGAGAACCCTTTGCCACGTACTGCAAAGCTGGATTACCAGTAGGTGGTGGTCCATGCATAAATGGGCATCTGCTGCCTTTTAAACAAAACCCCTGCTGGAAATAATAGCAAGGAGCACTCTGTTTAATTGAGTTGTAACTTGGACCATGGGCAGGGGTCATTTGTGTTGGTGCCAGAGCTTGCGTAGGAGTTGGAGCTGGAGCTGGAGCTGATCCAGAAGAAGTCCCAGTGAGACCTTCCAGTGGCTGGAGAAACACAAAATCAGGGGTTAAGAAATTAAGGATACAGAATTTGATATGTCAAATGCTAAATAATGCCTCATTAAAAAAAAAACAAGTTAAACAATTCAGAACAGATTATCAAGCATGTTGTGACATTGAAGTCATGCACATAGCCATTCGTGCAATCTCAATAGATGAGGAAAAGCAAGTTACTCATCACATCCTCAAAGAACATGTGAGGTTTTGAGTTTGAACAAATGTCATAATTTCAAACGACTCATTTTGCACAAGTATGTGATTGCAGTTTATGTAGGCTATGCACATTACTTCGAAAAAAGCTGGAAAAAGAGCTCACCGGATGCCGAAAAGGACATTTTGGGTTCAAGCAGCTGCCACTCTGCCAGTACCAACAATCCTTTGGATTCAATCTAGCACTTTCACTGTGGCGATACTCACATTCACTTCCCTGAGAAAATAGGATTGATGTTTATCAATCAGAATCAATATAAAATTTGACAGAATGGTGATGACTAACAGATGGAATGCCTTGTTTTCAAACTATAAACAACAAATCTACAATAAAAAAGGCATACATTACTACTGATGTAAGAAGAGTAATATGATTCACATCACATATGTAGTGCAATAAATGTCAATCACACCAAGACATCATACCAACAAAAAATCTAAGGAGAAAAGCTTTATCTCCTGATCTCATATATATGCTATAGTTCGTAACATGGTAAAACACTACATGTCTACAAGGAAAATACTTGAGTAGTACTACACTGATCAATAATTATGGTTGATTCAAGCTTAAAAAAGAAGCGGCATGGGCCACTTAGCATACATGATGCATTCAAGGAAACAGATAATGAGTTAAAAGACTAGAGTTTGCATAGAAAATTTATATACGGTGCAAATTATAAATACATAAAGAAAGTAAACTAGCATAAAACATGCAAAACATATAAATCAACGGTTTTCTGCATCCTTTGGTAGCTCTTGATTCCAGAAACAATAAAAAAAAAAAGTGAACTTTAAATCCAAGCAATCGGAAGTCTCAAAACACATTCACAAAGCTAGCCTCTTATATAAAGAAAAGAAGAACACAAAATAAGAAATAAAAAGTATGCATAAAAATCAATCACCTATATTACCTTTCCCACACCTTTAATTAAAAAAAAGGAGAAGTCTATAACGCAGATACGAGAAGAAATTAGCAAATCAAACAATTATCATTTCTTTGCAATCACAAAATTTCCTTAATTTCAAAGCTACAAGGAATCTGACCATGAAAATCCAAGCAACAAAAGCCAAAACCCATTAAATCTCAATCAAACACACAAGAATCAGCTCAGTGCTTCGATCTCAGCTCCAAAACCTAAACAAAAGCTCACAGTGAGCAATACTTCAGCCAGAGGTGATGACAAAAAGGGATTAAATTCAAGATATTTTTCTACTTCCAGATCGCCACAAACCTAAAAACCCCAACTTTAAAAAAAAAAAAAAAAACCTAAAATTCCTCCACTTTCCACAATTAAAGCCCCAACAATCCAGCTCCCAGGCCAATCCAACTCCATCCAAAACAGATCCAATCCAAGAAAACATCAAATAAAACAAAAACAACAACAGAGAATCCAAGAACCACAAGAAAAACAAGAGATCTCACTTTCTTGCAGGTTAGCGGCGAAGCAAGGAAGTAAACACAATCAGTGCTTCGCTTCAGCGCCTCCTCCGATGCGCCGCCGCCTCCCATCGCCATGGCGCTGAAGCCGCTGAAAGGCTCACAAGATTAGGGCAAACGGAGGGATCAATCCCTCGATCGGTGTGAATCCCACAACGAGGACGAGATCGAGATATAAGACAACAAACAAGGGTTTTGGTGTTTTTTTTTTAATAAATTAAGAAAAAAGTGAAAAATTTTTGTTTTTTTTTATAATTTAGATTTTTTTTTAAAAATTGTGTTCTTGTTGTTGGGGCACAGAAAAGAGACTTTTCAAAAACCTTTTCTTTTTTTTTTTTATGGTACTTTTATAATAATGCTTTTGAGTGATTTTACGAAAATGCCCTTCATATTTTCTACCATCATCTCCCGTGTATTTTTTTTGAGAAGTTTGCAACTCATTTATCTTCGGGGACCTAAGGTTTTGCTTGGATGGAAGTTTTTGGGGTAAAGTAAGGGAAGGGTTTTTAAAAACTTATGTTCGAGGAGAAGGTTTTAGAAGGAGGTAAGGATTGAGAGGGGTTGATGGAGATTTTAAAATCTCCACTTTTCTCACATTTCTCAACCCTCCAAATTCGAGGGTTGAGGAGGTTTTGGTACCAATATTTTTTTTATTGACCAAAATGCCCATACTCATTTACAAAAATTACAAGTTATTTGATTAATTAATAATATAATACTATTAATTAAAATTATTATATTAATTAATATTATTATATTATTTAATTATAATAATTATTATTATTATAGTAATTAATATAGTAATAATTAATGAAGAGATTTACGTAACAATCAAGCGAATGATGTATAAGTTTCATGTAATTGTAAATAAAATTACAACTTTTGTCTTTCATCCTAGCGGTAATTTAGTAATATTACTATATAACCTTACCTTCAATTACTTTCAAACCAAGCATAATAAGGTTTCAAAACCTCCATTTACCATACCTTATCCCAAGTAATGAAGGATTTAAAACTTCATTTTACCTTCCATTACCATACTTTACTTTACTTTATGAAACCTTCTTATACCTCCATCCAAGCAAAGCTTTTGCCTGGGATAAAGGGTTGAGAAAGATTGAAGAAGGTTTGGAGGTTCTTTGAACCCTTGCTTGGGATGAATGGTTAAAGGTGAAGTAATGGTTTGGGAGGTAAATGGAGGGATTGAAAACACACCATTTTACCTTCACTTCTCAATTCTTCAAATTGAAGAGTTGAGAAGAGTTGATATTTTTTTTAAAACAAAAATGTCCTCGCTACAATATTCTAATGACCTACATCCCATTTTATTACAATGTGGGAAAGAATGGTAGAAAACCCAAATCTCCGATGATCCGCCCATCTCCGGTGATCCGCCAGCAACTCTTGTTAGAGATCCATCAAACCCCCGATGATTAAGTTTTTTTTTAATTTATTATTTTTTCAATTAAACAAGTAATATTTTTTTATTATTGAGTCTATATCTCAAAGAGTAAGCATTTTATTTTGGTAGTATTATTTTATATTTCTTAATTTAGGATAACCAACATTGAAAACACAAGAGATGTCAAGTATATTTTGGTAATCTTAGTACAAGCGGGTGCATTTGATGCGGAACTAAGTACAACACAATAGTACAGAACAAAACAAGTAGTTGTGGTACAACACAATTACTTGTAGAGATGGCAATCTGTACCCTACCCGATGGGTATACCTATACCCGTACCCTCTTTGACAGGGTACATGTATGGGTACGGGTTTTACCCGTTATTTTTTTAGCGGGTACGGGTCGGGTAAGGGTATGCCTCTACCCTATCCATACCCTTACCTGTTGAAGAGGGTACGGTATGGGTAAAACCCGTACCCTGCTAAATATTTACCCAATAATTTACCCAACATCTTTTCATTGTGATTAATTTGAAAATAATACCTTAAATTTTCTTTTAATATATTATTTTGAATATTATTTATTATTTATATTTATATTTATATTTAATATAGCATAATAAAATTAAATTTAAATTTTCGATTAATATTAAGAATCACAATTAAATTAAAAAATTTAAACATAATAAATCAAATATAAAAAATAATGTCATAATAATTTACTAGTGTTATGCCTAAAAGAGATAAACTTATTTTAAAAATAATATTTGCACTGGCATAGTTGTGATGATTCTTATAATTTTTTTAAAAATTGAAATTTAACCAAGTATACAAGTATATTGTTAGTTTGTTACTCAAACTTTTAAAAACAACACATTGAATCTAAATTTTAAAATTTATTTATAAATTCTCTCATTATGATGATTTTCTCATTACATTTGAAAGTGCATAATATTATCAAAATTAAATTTTGGATATATATTAAGAATCGTAATTAAATTAAAAAATAAAATATTATATAACAAATATAAAATATAATGTCATAATAATTTGTTAGTTTGTTACTCGAACTTTTAAAAACAACCATCTAAATTTTAAAAATTATTTATAAATTCTCTCATTATTATGATAATTCTCTTTGACAGTGCATAATATTATCAAAATTAAATTTTGGATTTATATTAAGAATCATAATTAAATTAAAAATTAAATATTACAAAACAAATATAAAAAAAATAATGTCATAATAATTTACTAGTGTTATACCCGAGTTAGCACGGGATGGGAGAGATAAACATTATAAACATGTGTTAAAAATAATATTCGCACCGACATAATTGTGTTGATTTTAATAATAATGTTTGAAAATTGAAAATTAATCAAGTATATTGTTACTCTCAATCTTTTAAGAACAACATATTAAATATAAGTTTTAAAAATTATTTATAAATTCTCTCATTATTATAAATTAAAAACAACATATAGATAATGAAAATCAATTAACTTGTTATCTTATATTAATCAACTTGTTATTATTATTATTTAAATTTAATTTGGTAATTTGAATAACGGGTACCTTGAGCGTAAGGGTAAGGGTATGATTTTTTTTACCTGGGTAAGGGTACGGGTATGGAATAGGGGTTACGGGCACGGGTAAGGGTTTTGGCATACCCTACCCGTTGCCATCCCTAACTATTTGTGATGTACCTTGTTTGATGTCTTATGGACAATACAAAAATTTTTGTACTGCTCTTTGTTTGATTTCTACAAGGACTGCACAAATTATTGTAAAATTACTTCTGATATCATTTATATTGTTTTATGTTTGTTTTACAATAAACAATTTCAAAAGTAAATTTCAAAGTTTTTTCTCAATTTCACTATTAACCTAATTAAATTTTGTATAATTAATCAACTTATTAAATCATAATTGTATTTTTTTTAAATTTTTGAAATATAGGAAAAAATATTTTATTGCTAAAAAATACATGATATATTCAGTTAATATGTCAATCCACTAAACAATAAAATTTGTTACTCTATAATCTTATTAAATATACTACAATCTATAATTCATATAACCTAATTTATAATTAATAATATTATTAAATCATAATCATATTTTTATATTATATACACTAATTTAAAGAAAATAAGGTTTCCAAACAATTAATTTTCACATTGTTTTTACTATATAAACAAATTTACAAAATGTCAAGAGATTAAATGATAAAATTTGTAAATATGATTTTCTAAAATTATAAAGTTTTAATACTATATGTACTAATTTGTAAAATTTTCGAGTAGCCAACCAATAGACTTTAAAAATTAATTTGTAAGATTTCATGGAACCAAACAATAAATTTTCATAAATATTTTTACTAAAAATATAATTGTTTTATATTATGTGCATCAACATGAAAAAAAAAATATATAATACAATTTAAATGTTCACTTTTTTTATTGAAATATAAAAATAAATTATGTTAATTTTTATGATTTAAAATTTAATTTTAAGATATTGATCAAGACAATTCTCACTTTTATTTATATTGTATAGAAATCAAATATGAATTTAGATAAAAATACATCCCTATTGTATTAAAAATATATATATTATTCAAATTAAAATGAAAGCACAAATACCATCGAGGAAACTATAAAATATGGCAAAATAATTATAAATAAATAAATCATAAATATAATTAAACCTATAATCTCAACAACGCTTATTTTTTATAATATGGCAAGATCGGGGACTTGAGCGTCGTAGGATGTGGGATACATGATTGTAATTTTTAATGTTTATTAAAGGTAATCTAGTCTTCTAGTTGTGTTGTACCATGATAAATTTTTTGTACCTTTTTGTGGTACAAAAATTTTGCCTTTGTACTATACTCCGACTTTGTCTTGTGCTGTACTCCCAATCTTTTTACAAATCAAAGAGACACTTACTTTCCTATGCCTCCAATCCAAAAACAAAAATTTACATAGCTTTCCTTTACTTTACTCTTGCCCCAAGTAAAATATAAGTTTAACCTTTCTTTCCCTTCTATTCCCTTAACTTATTTTATGAAGCTTCACCACACTCCATTCAAGCAAGATCTAGGAATTTGGGCATTATCCAATAGTGCTCACCATGCCTTGTGATTAAAAGATTTCCAGTTCAAACCCCTCAACTTGTAATACAAAGTTTCCCATACATACATAGGCCCGTGTACATGTGGATGATGGGACTACTCACTCATAACCACTACTCACACTCCAAAAAATTATATCATCACTAATAATTTAAATTCTCACCACTTATGAAGGGTTCTAATAGGAACCTAACTACCAATAAACCACTTGGTCATTGATAGCTAATGCATCTCTTTTTTATGGTAAGAAAATTTTTAAGAGTGTGTTAGTTCCGCCGGTTAGGGTTTGTGAACTTAGAGGAACAATCTCTCACTTAAGCACTCAAGAATAGCACACACAAACCACACAAGAGAAGACACAAGACGTTGGTAACCCAGTTCAGCGTCCACTCGCCTACGTCTGGGGGGCCAAGCCCGGAGATCAACAATCCACTAAAAGAGGTAAAGATAGAAGAGTACAAAACACACTTATCACTCTCTCACAATACAAGAATACTACCTTCTCTAGATTGTTCAGTACCTCCCTACTCCTTCTTTTAAGAGTCGTACCCAATCCTAGACCAAGGAAGTATATATAGATGCCTTAACGTCCCAAATATAGCGCATACCTCTTTTAGAATCTCCGCGGCTTCTAACTTTGGAACCTTCCGAAATTAGATGTTGCAACTTATGTTGTAACATATGTTGCAACATGACCCTGACTGCTGGCTCGACTGATTTCTAGCTCCATTGCTAAGTGACCTCAAGACCCATGCTTAGTCCGAGTCGATGCAGTCCGATCACCTGATCCGAACCACCAACAACTAACCTCCCTCCTCAGCTCCTCACCACACAGCCCCCTCGCAAGGGACGCACGTCCTATGTGCGTCTTCATGAAACTTGTCAAACTTAGTTTTCACATCACCCAAGTTTGGTCTTCAAATCTTCAACAAAGATCTTCATTCAATCAGCTGAATCTTGCCAACCATAGGCGCATCTTCAAACATACCCTTAATAGACTTCATATCATCTCTATTAGGGTTCTTCAAATCTTGTCTTCAATTAGTCTTCAAAAACATTCCATCGAGAGATATTTCTTCATTTAGTTCCACCCATATTTAGTCTTCAATCACATCTTCTAAATATGGTCTTGATGAGATCTTGACTCCAAGATATTGCTTGCTTGATCCTCTTGTCTAAAATAGTTTCAATAAGATCTTCATGTAATCTTCATAAGAGTTGTAACTTCTTGCCAAAAATAACTTCTCCAAGATCTCCATGATATTTTCCTCCTAGCCAAGTCACTTTGCCATGTCATCACATTATTATATATGCCACGTCATCTTGCTTGCCACGTCACTTTGACTAGGTGTCAAATTATGCCAATCTTAAAGTGCATTTGCACTAACAGAGTGTTTTGACGAAAATGCTCTCCACTCATTTTGTCACCATCATTGGGATGTTTGGATGGTTGCGAATCCCAAGAAGTAAATAGTAATCATAGGTTAATTTTTATTTAGAATTGCGACATTTGCTTGTGAATTTGCTTTATTGTTTATAATTGCGAGTTTCCATGTACAATACATGTTTTCAAATTAGTATGCTCTGTTTTCGTTTAACATTTTTACCTCCAAAATGTAGCATTTTCATGTACAAAAGTTAAATGAAAAGCTGGAAAAAACTGATTAAAGTTATGGCTATCCGTACATCTTATTAAATGTTGGACAGGATTTGAAGGTATTTTTCTGCCAACAATATTGAAGGGTAATTTTGAAATTATTTAAAAAAAACTAAAGGAGTGAGGTCTGAGAACTAAAAAGTAAACAAACGAAAAGAGTCTGCCTATGAAATTCAAATGTCAGAAAAATTGATTGAGATGTTTTGAAACTTACAAGGACCTATAATTAATTTTCTCTTAAAATTATACAATCAAATTTTGTTTTTTCAAAAATAGACATAAATCATTTAAGAATAGTACGCTATATCATCACTCATTGTCAAAAATAAAATTAAGGTATAATTCAAGGTTGTTAGACTCAGACCGCACAGCCGGCTCAACTGAAAAACCCAGAAACCGGCCGGTCTAGGCATACCCTTTGAACCGGGTATGAAAATACGAACCGGTTGACTCAACCTGGTCAACAGATTCATAATATACTTTTAGTAGTTGTATCTTGTAGCCCAAGCATAAGTTAAAAAAACATTTGACTCTAATCTTAGTCATACGATTAAGTTTGGATGGCTCTGATTTGTTAATGAGTATCAGATTAGCGTGAAGATTTAAATGAGAGATGCACCGTTTCCATCAATCTCGAGATGAGTCACGTAATTCATATCAAATTAATATTAATTTTCAATTTATAATCAATAAATAAAATTACGAACAAAATATATATTTCATAGATAGAACAACAAAAATTAACTAAATATGATTTAAAAATAAAATTCATTAATATGTTATGATATTTATAGATATTTTATTTTATCCAAAACAAATAAAATAATAAATAAGTGTAATTTCATTACAAAATATAACAATAAAAATATTCTGAGTAAATAAAAAATATAATAAATTAAAAAAAACAGATAAGTTATACAATTCATGGATAAAATTTATAATAAAAAGGATAAGAATTATTGACTATTATCCAATAAATAAATAAATATTAGTGAAAATGAAGCCAAGAAGTTCAATAATTATATATTGATGCATTAAATTAGTCAGTAAATCACAAAAAAAAACAAGAAAATAAATGGTATAATTAATGTATATGCGGTCATTAATCAATTTAAATATCAAATTTTAGTTATTTTTTATATTATACTTGTGGTTTTGATATTATATTTGTTAATTATTAATTATTATAATTTTTTATTAGTTTATTATTGACCTGTTTCAACCTCGGTTTGACATCATTGAACCCATCGACCCCTAATCCTGACATCAGTTTGGCCAAGTCAATATCTGGGCCGGGTTTGACAACTTTTGTATAATTAGACATTGTAATGAGATACAAAACCCCTATTAAAGTGTGGGAATGCATGCCGTAGAACTTAAAATTAAAACCCAAATAATTTTGAATAAATTCAGGCAAGATCTAAATATATATGCACACACATATTTATAATTGGAATGATTTGATTAATTACTATTATTAATATTATTTGAAAATTTTTAACCATATTAGCTTAACTATTACCATAGTTTAATTAAGCTTTTTTTTCCCAAATTGTCATATATTATATATGGAAATTTTTTAAACCTAATTTCTCTTTTGGGAAAAATAGATAAACCCTAATTATTTTATCTTTCATTAGCCATAATTTCAAGTTAAATACAAACTCAAACTATTTTATGTCTTAGTTGATAATTATCTTACAATTATTATTCTATATATATATATATAGATAAAATAATCTTTAAAGAAGTTGCGTCTGTAACACAAGTGTAAGATTATTTATAAACAAGCATTCTACCTATATTAGGAATTTGTATGATAGTTATATTAGGAAATGATAATTAAAAAGAACATTTATAAGACAATACACTTTAAAAATATACAATCAAATCTTTTAAAAATAGACATAAATCATTTAAAAACATTATGTGATATCATCACCAAGTTAAAAATAAAGATAAGAAAAAATAAATAAATTTTTATCAATAAAAAAATAATTAAACCCAAACAATTTTGAATAAATTTGGAATTAATTTGACCTTCGGCTACTCAAGACCTAAATACACACATATATATATAATTGGAAAGTTTTAATTAATTACTATCATTAATATTATTTGAAAATCTTTAACCATATGAGTTTAATTATTACCATAATTTAAATCTTATTCTTTTTTTTGCCAATTGTCATATATGGAAATTTTTTAAACCTAATTGCCCTTTTGAAAAAAAATAAAAAAATAGATAAACTCTAATTATTTTATCTTTCATTAACCATAATTTCAAATTCAACCACAAATTCAATCTATTTTATGTCTTAGTTGATAACTAACTTAAATATTTGAATTTTATCCCAATATATATATATATATATATATATATATATATATATATATATATATATATATATATATATGATGTTTTATAGACAAAACATCATCTATGTACGTACATAGATAAGAAATTTATGGATGTCCAATTATCACGATCCAACGGCTGAAATTGATGAAATATATATATATATATATATATATATATATATATATATATATATATATATATATATATATATATTTGTTCTTCAAGAAACTCAAGCAAAGAACAAGATGGTTTGGTTCTACAGAGTAGCAAGTGCATCAGAGTACTTAGCCATCACTGGCTTGGGCATCGACGACTTGAAGCTCGGAAAGAAAGCATGGATTCTGCCGGGCCAAAACTGTGTCAAGTTCGACATCTCGCCGGTGAACTACATATTTGAAGTTCAGGCCATGAGCCTTGAGAAGTTACCGTTTATTTTGCCGGCAGTGTTCACAATTGGTCCTCGTGCTGATGATCAAGAAAGCCTGACTAAGTATGCCAGGCTCATGTCTCAACATGACAAGCAATCAAACCATGTCAACGAGCTTGTGCAAGGTGTCATTGAAGGTGAAACTAGGGTTCTTGCTGCTTCTATGACCATGGAGGAGATCTTTAAGGGCACTAAATCTTTTAAGCAAGAAGTCTTTGAAAAGGTTCTAAATTTCTCTTCTTCTCTTCTTCTATAAAAATTTGATTTTAATTAAAATCACTTGTTTAAGCAAAATAAGTCTCTTCGGTTTTGATAAATTATTATTATTATTATTATTATTATTATTTATAATTTTATTTTTGTCATCGGATTCCTGGATTGAGACTTTTTTATTATCTTTATGTTATTTTGCTTCCTTGGCATATATGGTTTTTATATTATTGTTATTATTAGTATGATTATTGTTTTTCTTCTTTCTTTATTGGTTTTGTTCTTTTTATTGTTGTTGTTGTTGTTATAGTTCTGAAGGTGATTTTATTTTTTATTTTCCTTATTTTTCTGGTCCAATCTAATATTGTTCTTAGAAAAGGAGTCATGTCTATATTTTTTTTTCTTGTGCTAAAAATGTAGGACTATAATTAAGAGGGGTTCGAAATTAACCTTAATTTTGATCTTGTAGTTAACTTAGTTTGCTATTTATTTGGGAGAAAAGTCATGGATTCAAATTTAGTTACAATTAAATCTATTACTTCTCTTAAAAGAACATATCATGTTTTAGATTCAATCTTCCTCTAGTTCTTGTTGCCCTTCAAATTTATTACAACAAGCCACACAACTTCATTATAATATTTTGATTGAACAAACCAAATTAAACAACCACCAATTTATTGTTTCTCTTGATAAATTATATAATATGTACTTCATAAGTGATGAATATACAAAATGTGCAATTTTTCAAGATTAATTTGTCTTTCAATTCTTCTACTATGGATATCATGTCTTGTCTAACTTCATTATTTTACACTAAGTTTAATGCATTGAACAAACAAGATTAAATTCATATCATGTTTTACAAGCATATCAATTTATATGTTTTTGTTCTTGAAATTTTTACCACAACAGGTGCAACTTGAGCTGAATCAATTTGGCCTCATCATTTACAATGCAAATGTGAAACAATTAGTAGATGTTAAAGGCCATGAATACTTCTCTTATCTTGGTCAAAAAACTCAACAAGGAGCAGCCAACCAAGCAAGAATTGATGTTGCCGAAGCAATGATGAAAGGAAGGATCGGTGAAAAAGAAAGAGAAGGACATACATTACAAAATGCGGCAAAGATCGATGCGGAGACAAAGATTTACTCGAAGAAAAGGGAAGGAGAAGGGAAGAAGGAGATAGTGAATGTTGACACTGATGTGCAAATATATCAAAATAAGAGAGAGGCTGAGGTGGCTCAAGCTAATGCAGAGCTTGCAATGAAGAAAGCCGAGCTCGAGAAAAAGACGAAGGTGGCAGAGGTGGAGTCGGTGAAGGCAGTGGCAATAAGAGAGGC
Source organism: Dioscorea alata (assembly GCA_020875875.1). Taxonomy (NCBI): domain Eukaryota; kingdom Viridiplantae; phylum Streptophyta; class Magnoliopsida; order Dioscoreales; family Dioscoreaceae; genus Dioscorea; species Dioscorea alata. The sequence goes on from CM037011.1 coordinate 22,628,762, forward strand.
CGAGCTGCAGATGGAGGTGGAGAAGAAGAATGCTGCCAAGCATACGGAGAAGCTCAAGGCAGAGCAGCTTAGCCAGAGCATTGTTGAGTATGAGATCAAGGTAATAACCGAAAATCCTAATTTCCTAATTCTTCATTTTCTTATATATATATATATATATATATATATATATATATATATATATATATATATATATATATATATATATATATAATATATTCACATATGAAGAATAGTATTATTTATTTATAATTGATATGTCGAATAGATTTTTCAACTTGTTGATGATTTTGAAGTTATGCATGGTGTTAACTAAATTAGTAAAGCATATACGTATTGAAAATTAACCGAAAACCCTAATTCTTTATTTTCTTTTTTTTTATATATATTTTCTAACTTGTTGATGATTTTGAAGTTATATATATATATATTGAGATGGTGATGTTGATGATTTCAAGAATAAGTTAATAACTAATATTGATTGAGAAGTAAACCTCTTATTATTATTATTAGTAGTAGTAAATGATTCTAGTCATAAGTTTTTTTTTTTATGTATAATAATTTAACAGGTGCAAGAAGCAAACTGGGTGTTATACCAGAGGCAGAAACAAGCAGAAGCAGTTCTCTATGAGCAATTAAAAACTGCTGAGGCTCAAAAAGCAGCAGCAGAGGCTGCGTTCTTTGCCCGCCGTCAAGAAGCTGACGGTCAGTTATACAGCAAGAAGAAAGAAGCCGAAGGAATAGTGGCCCTGGGTGAGGCACAAGGGCTATATCTAAGGACTCTCTTAGATTCACTAGGAGGAAACTATCAAGCTCTCAGAGACTATTTGATGATCAATGGAGGACTGTACAAAGACATGGCAAGGATCAATGCTGATGCAGTAAAAGGAATGCAACCAAAGCTAAGTATTTGGAGTAATAATAATGAAGGTGGTGCTGGTGGTGTTGGTGCAATGAAGGAAATTGCAGGGGTTTATAAGATGCTTCCTCCATTGTTGAGCACTGTGCATGAGCAAACAGGGATGCTGCCTCCTGCATGGCTTGGAGCATTGCCTTCATCTTCTACTGCTACTGATTCTAATTAAGTGATGATGAACTCCTTTGAAATTTTTTTTTTTTTGGGTTTTTGTTTTAGTTTGATTTGCACTAGTTTGAGATTTTTTAGGGTTTTTGTTTTAGTTTGATTTGCATTGGTTTGAGTTTTTTTTAGGGTTTTTGTTTTAGTTTGATTTGCACAGGTTTGAGATTTTTTTTTAAGGTATTTGTTTTAGTTTGATTTGCATTGGTTTGAGATTTTTTTAGGGTTTTTGTTTTAGTTTGATTTGCATTGGTTTGAGTTTTGTTTTTAGGGTTTTTGTTTTAAGTATGGTGGTCTGAGTTAGGGTTTGGTTAAAGGATGATAGTTTGATTAATAAAAATGGTTTTATATTTGGTAGGCAAAAGCATTTGAAGTTATAAAGCTTACATTCCTGGGTATACTCATGGAAAAATACTCTTTTAAAAAGAGCTTAAACTCATCTTATCATCGATCCAAAACACATTAAATGTTTTAAATGGAACATAAATTAATTGTTTATGTTTACAAAATTAATACACATTGAGTTTGACTAATCATAACTTTAATAAATAAAATAATTTTCAAAATGCAAAAGGAAATATTTATATTTATAATCAAAAGTTTAGTTTACAGGGATGGAGATTTTTTGTCCTTTTTTTAAAAAGAATTAAAAAAAAATTGGATGAACCACATACCTTACTAATAAAAAGTAGGTGCGTCTAAGAGGTTGAAAACTATGGCAAAAAGAGAAAAAACAGTGAACTATGACAAAAGGAGAAAAAAAATCACTACAACAAAACACCATAAAAAAGAACCAAGGAAGAGGAACTAAACAACAAACAAAAGAGAAAACCCCTGGGCCTACTAGAGGGTAGATGAGGAAAGCATGGCGGTCAAGTAATCTCCACGCTAAACTATCCTCACATCATGGTACTTTAGTCAATGTGGTGTCCTAAGAAATCCAAGCTATGAAGTAGTTAAATCTAGGGGTGTATTTAAGCCGAGTTGTTTGTAAGTGGCTTGGTGTTCGGCTTGATAAGGGTTCGTTCGTGTTCAGCTCATATTGTAAACGAGCTAAACTTGAGCTTCATTTTTAAGCTTGATTAATAAACGAGCCAAGCTTGAGCGGCAGAAAGCTAGGCTCGTTTTGGCTTACGAACACAGCTCATGAACAAGCTCGTTTATAAGCTCGGTTGTGAGCTCGTTTATATATATATATATATATATATATATATATATATATATATATATATATTAAAGTGTATATGTGACTAAGTCATTGTTGTCATTATTATTATTATTACTTGAGTCACATATAGGGCTGTAAATGAACCAATGCGTTAGTTAAAAGCTCGGCTCGACTAGTTCATTTAGCTAAGTGAGTGATTCACAAGCCTAATTGTTGAGCTTCTAAGATAAGTCAGCCAAGCTTGAACACCACCAAGCTTGGCTTGTTAAGGCTCATGAACAGTTTGTTTATTGTATAATTAAAAGCTTGTTTATAAGAATCGTTAAGAGATTCGTTTATAGTATTATTTACAATTTTATTTGCAACAATTATTAATATAATCATTTATAGTGTCATGAACAAGTTTATTTACCGGATCGTTAACAATATTACAAAAAAAAATTATACATAGTTACATCACAATATTTATTTTGTTATTATTATAATTATTTGTTAACTTATTTAATGAAGATTTTAACAAGCTTGAACTCAAGGTTAATGATTCTATAAACAAGCTTAAACGATTCTTTTACTAAAATGATCCTCAATATCAAATCGAGTTGAGTCGCACTTAATAATGATTCACTAAATAGGCTTTAAATGATACTTTACTAAATAAAAAAATAAAAAATAAAAAAATAATCAAGACTTAATCAAGCTAACGAACCAAGTCAAAGCTTCGAAATACCATAACAAGTTGAGCTCAAGCATGAAGCTTGAAATAAGCTCGGTTAAAATAGTAACAAGCCAAGCTTAAGCCTAACAAATGAAGCTTGAAGAATGAAAATAATAATGAGCCAAGCTTGAACAAGGCAAAGCTCGGCTCGGCTCAGCTCAACTCGCTTACAACCTTAATTAAATATTCCAATCTAACTTTCTTTGCATCTGACACTTTTAGAGACCAGTTACAATGAGCCAAGCCCTTTTTTTCATAGATCTCGGGGTAGGGTCAAGTATCCCACTTCCTTGATCCATCCAGATGAAGGTTTATTTTGTCTTTCACTTCTACACCAGAGGTTGGCTGTCACGCCCCGACCCGTGGGTCCCACATGTGACATACCGCCACAATAACCCAAGGGAGGTCAAACACTGCCATAACCCTGGATCATCGTAAGGCTGGCTCAATACCTATTCACAACACTATAATTGACTAGAAGGAACTCACGAACTGACTGATAAAATAATTCTCTATACGGATCATTCATTACATTAATAAGTCAAGTAAACCTATACAACCACATCTAGAAATGCAAGACCACAGCCGGAATTGCATAATTGTAAATACATCCCATACTCTGGGTATGTTTTCACACAACACTGGACAATAGCAACATACATGAACACCCAAGGTTGAGACATATACAAATGAGCCGACACCATACATTAATGAATCTTACACCGTACATGCCAAGTACTAGAATATTCATACATAGATTTAAAGTAAATGCACTTAAATACACTCTTGCCAAGCACTTCACATCCTCACCGCTTCGCTGAACTAAGACCTGGGAAGAAGAAAGAGGGGTTGAGTTACTTGGTTACTCAGTGAGGGGAATTGCATGAAACTATAAAATCATACATGTCAAAAATAAATATAAGCAATATAACAATAAACTATTTTAAGAGTTTACCAAAACCCAAAAATAAAGAGAATAGCAACCGTGGAGTAACACTCAAATTTGCAAAGAACAAAGTATACCGATGAAAGTATCTTACAATAACAAATGATCAAGCCTAGCTCTAACATAAATATACATCCATTCTTTTCAACAACTCACTAAAACATGGATTTAATAAATCTTAAACGATAATCGGATTCTTAGTAATTAGCCTCCAAAAGTTTTGAATACCCAGTGAGGGGCTAAACATAGAACCATAACTCATACCTAATTAAATAAAATAAAATGCCAAATAAAACTTGATTTAATTCTCAACAATAAAAAAAAAGGATACTTTAGATAATGAGTATAACATAAGAAATTAAGCTTTCTCAATGAATATACCAACACCCAAAATCATAAATCACCAAATGATACTTTGCTAGTAATATAATTTGATTTAGAACACCACTGCACATAAACCTAAAGATCTGTAACACAGTACTGCAAAAGTACAATACTACCAAGAAACCTTAATATCCATTAGAGTGTAAAAACCACAAAACTACGAATTACCAAACATAGGTTCAAACTGAAAAACAAATTGAACCTTTAAAACCAACTTTACCATACTACAATAATTCGGAACAACCCAAATTAAGTATATGAAGAACAACGATACAATACAAAGTTTATCAATTTTGAAACGATGAAATTCCTCATAAGTTGAGAATAACATAGATAGCATTAATACTGATGATGAAACACGAAAATTGGATTTGCACAATTAATATACAAATAATAACCTCTTTAAAACAATCAAGGATGTAAAACCAACTTTTAAAATCCAAGCTCATGCATTCCTTTCAATAACTCAAATAAACCAGAGTTTTAATAGTGGATAGATCGATAAACATCAGCACAGTATTTGGCCTCGAAAACACTCTTTCGCTAACCAGGGCCTCGGTTAGGTCTGGAGCAGCCAAGACACGCATCTCTTGGCGTTGGCCGCTGGGAAGTCCGTGTGGTGACTCCGAACTTCCCAACTATATCAAAGTCAAGATTCTTCGCTTCCACCTAAAATGGCATAACTGGTTTGATAGTTTTCCATGCCACCTCTATATAGGTCGGTCCGTGGGAACCATCCAATTCTTACTGCAGTAAGTATTGGAGCTCAACTCCTATGTCACCATACAAACAAATACGCAACACACAACCCGTAGGCTTATAGAGTTCAACAACATGATAGCAAAATCTCATCGAGAGATCACGTGAGTTCATATACAAAATTATTCACTCCAAGAGTGTGCAAACTGATCATAACATCTTCAATGAAATCCCTTTCATCGAGAAAACATCATATAAGATCAATCTTTGAAAATACGCTTCAAGTATAACATCACCACAATAAAAAAACAACTTAATTTGCACCACTAATTAACTTATCAAGGCAAGAACATCAAGATTCTGAAAATACACATTGAAACATACAACCCAAAACATAGGGTTTTCAATCACGAGTAAAATACAGACTTTGCAACTATTTTCTTGAAATAAGTTAATTCATAAATCAACATAGCTTCTAAACACTATAGAAACATTTCAAGAGTTTTAGCAATGATAAATCATCCATCAAGGGCAATGAAACTTCATTATGAGAAAACATGCATGGTTTAGCCCATAATTTAGTTAATCCCAGTCATAGGCATTGCATCGAGTTCACTAAAGGTCAAATAATAGTTTCAAGAGTCGTAAATAATTTTTTAATACATAAACATTAATATTAGAACGTGAAAGATAAATCTTAAATAAAATACATTTTGATGTCCAAGTTCTCAAACTCGAGTAACATAGCTGGGCAAGCATTTTCATGAACTCATTCAAATTCAAAGGGATGTTTTAGAGAATCATGAATAATATTTCAAGAAACTTTTGACAAGTACAAGGCATGAATCTCAAGCATTTCCTTGAATAGGTAATTTAAGAACCAAGCTTTTGAACACCATTAATATACTCACAAATATTCTCAATAACCCATTTAAAATCAAGCATGATTTCAAAGTCATGAAAATATTCAAAAGAAAGAATAACCCAAATATATAGGAAACATGCACGATAGTGTAGTCCATGAAATCAGTAAGTCCCACTCACAAACTTGGCGAGCCAGAAACCTCCGGTGTCGCTATGCCACCAGCTCTACCCTTTGCTCGAAGTTTGGCCTCCTAGGAGCAATTGAACAAACCAAACAAACAACCAAACATCAACAACAACTTAATCAATTGAAAAGAGGGACAAAGTTCAAAATGGAGAAAAGATGGTTTCTAGGGTTTTCTAAACTCTCTAACTAGTAGATCTAGCAAGAATAGATCTCACAACCCTTAAAGCCAACAAGGGAAGCAAAGAAAAACCCATTTTGGGTTCAGTGCTACAATAACTCCGAACTCAAGGTGAAAAGGGGTTCAAGGATTTCTCTAGATCAAGGGCATACAATCTAACAAAATTACTTCTCTCAAGTTCTACCATCAAAGAAGAAGAAAATAGAACAAGAATAAAGCTCTCACTTGGGTTCACAACCAACCCTAACCAAATCCATTCAAGGAACAAAGAAGAAGCAAGAAAGGATGGAAGCTTACCTTAATCCATGGAATGAGCAACACAAAGATTCAAGAATCAAGTTAAAAAATCCTGTCTAAAACAGCCCTAAAACCTCAAGGAATGATGGAGGAAGAGAGGAGGCGGAAATGGAGGGTGTTTTGGGAGAAGAAAAATGAGAAAAAGGGGTCAAATCGGGCCCTTAAAGGCCAAAAACGCAGACTGCGCGGTCGAACAGTACCCGCGCGCCCCCCAAGGACTGTGGGGTGCACGGGCAGGCACGTGGGCACGCGCTGGCCGTACGCCCCACAGCCTGGCGCACGCGGCCTCTTGTGCGGGCGTGCAGGAGGCCGCACAACCCGCACACATTTGTGCGGCCTGTACACAGCCCGCACATGCGAAACCCCCCCACCCCCCAAACACTCGGCAAAAGTTTTTAAATGCTCATCAAGAAGCCTCAAACCAAGGACAAGGAGGAATCAACCAAAAGAACCAAGAAACGAACAAGGAAACAAGAAGACCGAATATCACATTGGCTGCCTTAGTTGGTTTAGATATCTCAGTCAACTCAGCCCCACTGTTTGGATCTGGAAACATATATTTAATTTTCACTTCAAAATTTGACTGAGTTCTCAGTCAACTCTGAGTACCTTGGAATGATGGTTATGGGCAATGGAGGTTTGGTAGCATTGAAGCATGCTTCTGGCACTTGCTTCAGGTAGTTAAAAGGCGGGAAAATTAATTTTTTATTTATATGTTTTAATATTTTTTATTTTTCGCTTCCCCATTTGAATGGAGAGAAAGGAAGAAAGAATTCTTTTTCAATAAATTGTGGTTTATCCACTTTCAAAAAAATAAAAAAATAAAGAATGATTTAGTATTTTTATAAAATTTTCTAGTTGATTTTTAAGTGAAATAAATAAATAAATAAATAAAAATAATTTGAAGTGGTATATAAGTAATTAAAGTAGTTTTTATATGAATATAATAGTAATTAACCATTTTTGAGGAAGTATGCAAGTAAAAAAAAACATTCAAAAATTATACCTATCTTATAGATTTGGGTTGTTTTGTATTTGGCGTAGTTTAAAATAAAAGACATCATATCCATCATTGAAAATTGACTATGATTTGACAATTTTATTTTAAAATAAAATATAATCCTATAGTTATGGAATTGAAATTTTACGGTTTCCTTTTACTTTCATCGTGTATTTTTTGTTTGTGTTTCTCGCCACTGAAAGCTAGAATTTAGCTCAATTTAAAAAATAAAGTTAAAAAGTAATATATGGGATACAATAAATCTCCTATTCTTTAAAATTTCGCCAAACATCAATTCTTAATTTTTTCAATTTTATTTAACCTTTTTATTCATAGACTATGATGGATCTGAGTACGTCTCTGTGGTTTCTTTATTCGCTTTTGTAAGGTAATAATGGATCTTAAAAATTCATTTTAAATAAAATTCATTTAATTATTATTTGAATAAGTCAAGTGAATCATATGGAGTTGATTTTATTACTGGGCAGGTTATTTTGATTTCTGGATTTATTATTTCTAATTTACATTCTTCGTTTGTTCTGTCTATGTTTTTTATAGGATTTTCTCCTATTGTTCCATCTTTTCTTAAATCTTCTAAAATAAGTTCTATTTTATCTTTTAATGGAGTTATTTGATTTAATTCTATATAATTTATGATTTCAACTTCTTCATCTAATGGGATGCTTAATTCTAATAAATATTCTAAAGATTGTACTTTTGTTGTTGTTTCTAAATGATTTACTTTGTTAAATAACATTACTTTTTCTCCTTGAATAAATATTCCTCCTGCTTGATTTGTAATAAAATTCATGCCTAGTAGGAATTGCATAGAATTTTCATTTGTGAGTGGTTTTATCCATGTATATGGTAGATTGTACTTTTGGTTGTTTAATATTATTGAATAGTCTACCAATTTTTCTTTTAAGGTTAATTGATTTCCAAAGGCATCTTTTACTATTGCTTTTTGAGGAGTTTTCTCTTTATATTTTGATGGGACTAGATTTTCTGTTATATATGTTTAACTTGCTCCTATATCTATTATTCCTTTTTCCTAGAATTTTAAACCCATCTTTGAATTCTAAAATAAAATTTATATTAAGTAGATTATTATCTTTATAATGAATTGTCATTATACTTTCTTCATTTTCATTTATTATATTATTTGTACTTTCTTTTATTATGTTTTGATTTTTCTTGATTGTTATTTTCCTGGATTTCTATTTTTATTTCTTTTTTATATTTTTGGATTTCTTGTTCATCATCTTCTATTATTATTAGATTATTTTTATCATTTCCTTGTTTAAAATTTTTTAATTCTTTATTTATTTTATTATTTTCTTCACTTATTTTTAAGTGTGTTATATTTTATCTTTTTAATCTTTCTATTTTTTCTCTTAATTTTTTATTTTCAAATTCTTCTTCAAGTCCTTTTCTTAACTTTATTTCTTTCATTTTTTCTAAATCTTTTCTTAATTTATCATTTTCTTCTTCTAATTTTTTTATTCTTTTTAACAATTGTTCTATTATATCATTGTTGGTTATATCTATTTTATTTTCCACTTTTTCTATTTTTTGTTCTTCAAAACTAAATTTATATAGTTCTAGGACACATTTTCTACACAAAGATAAGTCACATTTTTGACATGTTACCCTATGTTTTGTAATATGAAATCTATAACATTTGTCACATTTTTGTTTATAATTTATTTTATATGGCTCAAATTCATGATTACAGTTTTCAAAATTTTCTACTTGGTTATATTTTTCTAATAAATATTTTGGATTATTATCTAGATTGTATGTTTGTTTATTCATTTTGATATTTTAGTCTTCAGAATAAAAGTTTGGCCCTTCATTTCCATCAAATATGCTACAGACATCACTATCATTTTCACTATCATTGCTGTCTATACTTACAATATCTATTTCATCATGGATTTCTAAGTTTTGATACATATTTAATCTTTCTTTTTTAACTTGTGGATTTTTACATTCTTTTGCATAATGTCCTTCGATACCACATAAATAACATTTGCATTTCCCTGGTGGTTTATGGGTTTTAAATTTTTTAACATGGTTAGGTTTTAGTCTTCCTTTTTCAAAGTATTGACTTCTTTTTAATCCTTTTGTCTTTTTCCATTCATTATTTAGTGCTGGAATTTGTCTATTTGCTTCTGCTTCTAAACATTTTTTTTTAAATAAATAATGTGAACATTATTGCTGGCCCTATTCCAGTTAAATTTTCATGTCCTTTTTCTATCCAATTTCTTAAAATTATATCTCCTAAGGGTTTAGGGAGTTTGTTGAACCATTTTTTAGTTAATTCATTATTTGTGAACGCTCTTCCTGTTTTGGCTGCTAAGGTGATATATGCTTGACTAAATTGAACTATTTCTCTGAAATTATTAATTTGAATTCTTTCTAAATCTCTGGCTGCCATATCTTGTAGTAATGTATCTCCTCTTGATAGGTTGGTTCCTAGAATAATTTGTCTAATCTGTCCTGTTACATTATAAGGATTGTCTGCCATTTGTACCATATATTGATATTCTTCTGCATAATTAATTTTCTAGCTATTTAATAAATCTCTTGCAGTGGTTCCTAAAAGATTTTCAATGAAATTTGTTGTTCCTATTGAATCTAATGTGTGAGGTATTCTTTCTAATGCATTTATGGCATCTGATTCCCATCTATCTATTAATTCTGGCCATTTTTGAAGGATGAATTGTACTTAATACTAGCATGCTTCCTTCATTATTTTGTTTTGGCATTGTTTTTATAACTTCTAAGGGATCTGGTTTTCCTTTGTTTATTTTATAATTTTGTTCATAATAGTTATTATTGAAATTATGTTGAGATGGAAATTGCAGTGGTTGAGTTGTTCTACTAGTTCATTCAATTGTTGTTGGTGTTATTATTGGTCTAGTATTCGAACTTTCTGCTCTTTGGTTATTTGGATTATGGCTTGCTCCTGATTCTACATTCATCATTATTTCTTCTATATTAATTTCTTCTAGTTGTCTAATCATTTCATTATATTCTTCATCTTCATTGTTGTTATTGATTTCTTCCATTATGCTTGTTTCTTCTTTATTTTCTATGGTATTTATTTCTTCAATTATATAGGCTTCTTCTATTTTATTTTTTATAGGATATTTTTCTTCCATTTTTGTATTTTTTAGTAATTCCATACTTGTACTATTTTTAATTTGGATTTTGTTGTTTTAGTAATTTGATTTTTAATTTGATTTTAGATGTACTACTTATAGTAGTAATTTTAGTTTGTTTTTTATTTTGATTTATATTTATATAATATTTTGCTTTTTAGTTTTTAGTTTCTTTTTGGGTTTTTTATTTTTTATTTGTTTTTCTGATTTATAATATATACTTGCTGAAATAAAATTGCAGAAATAAAAGTGCTGAAATAAACTGTGCAGAATTTAACTAAAAGTTGCAGAAAATAAAATTGGTGAAAGTAAAATTGCTGAAAAGTAAAAGTGCTGAAATTAAAAATACTGAAAGCAAAATTTTCACAAAGAAAATTAAGAGAGAAATCTTATGCTCAAACAAGATCACCCACATGTAATACGATAGAAGTTAAACTTAGTCAAATAACTTATATTGATCCATAATTAATTGAAAGTAAAATTGCATGTTTTTTAGTTTTTTGGTTTTTTGATTTTTTTCTTTTTCTTTTTTAATTGGCTCATATTCATTTATCTTGATCTGGTACAGACACCCATTAATGACCAAGCATCATGATTTTATCTCTTATATTGAGAGTTAATCATCTTATTTTCACTCTTCTTAATATGATACAAACGCCCATAATTAAGAATTATGATGATATCCTCCATATTGAGAGTCAATCTTTCCAATTTTAAGAGTAGTTAAGACTTACGTCCACACTCTATCAGAACCTTTTCTAACAGCTCTCCCTTGCCTCTTTGGGTACTACTTGATGCTCTCCAGTTTATCTCACTTACTCTTTATCCCAGTTGGATTTTCTCAATTCGAATATTTTGGACTATGTTTAAGTGCTTAAAGATGGATTATCTCATACAAATATTTAGGATTATCTTTTCATTGGTTGCCAATAATTTTTCCAAAATTTTTAGTTATTTTTTGTTTTAAGATTTATGGATCAACATAAAGCTATAAAACTAAGATAAAACTTACTATCTACATGTTGGGGACCCTGTTAAGGGTTTTACCCCTGCATGGTTAGAAATTACCTTTCTGAGGAAGGAAATCTTGGCTCTAATACCACAGTAACTTCGGGTGTGCCTTTCAACCTACTCCAGTGTGACGGTCCACCGAGATGAGATAAAGGTTGGGGCGGAAGCCTTCTCCTCTAAGCTAATGACTATCAGGGACAAAGCATAGAGAAGGAGAACAATAGAGAGATATTTGCAAGAAAGATGATCTTTATTGATATTTCACAAGTGGTGTGGATTACAAGATATCTTTTTACAAACACTAAGGGGTCTTATACAGGATCCAAGACATGGCCCTTAAGCAACCTTAACTCTGGTTAACATGCTAACCATAGTCAAGTTTACTTAACCACTAGACAAAGATAAGACTTGACAGGACCTTTACCTAACAAGGATAAAGTCTATTAATTACAAAGACATTATACATCAAAAGGTTATATTTCAACTCAATATGTTTTTATCTTGGATAAGCTGAAATTCAAATTAGTTTTTTCTGCAAATATACAAATATTCTATACAGGAGTTTTGGTACAAAAAAAAACCAAAAGACAGTTAATGAGTAATATTTATGTTGAAAACTCGTTTTATTTTATGTAACAAACTCGAAAAAAAATCATAAAAATCTTATTTGGAATTCAAAAACCACAAAACTCTATTTGAAATCTATAAAATCCACATTAATTATTTTAAATTTATAAACTATTTTTTATATTGTTTGGTATGTAATTTCATTTTTTATAGTTGATACTGGATTCTGGTTTGATTTTTTTTTAATCTTTAAAAAAAATGCTTATTGTACTTTTTTTGTATGCGGTGAGCGTGGATCGAACACGCGGCCTTCAGATCTTCAGTCTGACGCTCTCCCAACTGAGCTATCCCCGCTCGTGTGATTGATTTAACGTATAAATATTTAATAATTAAACTACTGTGTAAGACCATGAATTAGACCAGATCAGATGAGTTTCCAAAAAAAAAAAAAAGACATTTCATTCCTGCCAAGAGAAGCATATATGGTTCATGCTTAATTTATTTATTGCATAAGCAAATAGCCATCAGTCTCTGATACAAGTCATCATTTTAAGTTCATGCATTCAGCTTTTGATTATAAATAAGAACAATAAATACAAAACCACAATTTGGTCATCAGAGCGTGTCATCGTCGTCGTCGAGTGATGAGTCTTCAAACAGAAAGCTCAGACCGAGAAATAAGAATGCCATCAGTATCTGCATAGAGCCATTCTCCATCACAAATTCTAGTTCCAGCAATATTAATAGGCGCATGTTTCTCTCCAATTCCCTTCTTATAAGCTTTCATCGGGTGCGAAGCTAAAGCTCTTACTCCAATATCACAACCATTGATCTCATCAACATCTCTGATGCACCCGTTGATCACAATGCCGGCCCACCCGTTGTTTTGCGCTTGTTGAACGGGGTTACCACCTAAGATTGCACACCGCAAGCTAGCACCACCATCAACTACTAAAACCCGCCCGTTGCCTCTCTCTTCAAGGAATTCACGGATAAAAACATTGTCCTCAAAGACCTTCAAGGTGACAATTGGTCCTGAGAAGACTTGACGTCGGCCATAGATTTGGAAAATGGGTTGGAGAGCGCGAAGGTCTCCACTAGAGATGAGATGAGGGTTAGCATCACATGCTTCAGCAGTTGCCAGTGGTAAAGCCATAGGTGAGAATTAGTACACCTCAAGAAGAGCAAGAGAATATGTCAAGATCAATACATAGGGACACTTGATTTTCAGAAAATATACAACAGAGACCCATTGGAGCAATAACATACTGTACTAATTTCTATGATATAACTAAGCAAAACTTAAATTAAATAAACTCACATGTACAGTTTGTATATTTGTCTATTTGACCAAGGTAAGCTAATCCAATGCATGTATAGTAATAGGAAAACTTGGTATTTTGTTCAAGAAATAGGAGAAAGCTAAATAAAGAAATTCAGATGCTTTTAAGATAGATGAGTTTCTCTTTGTGAGATCCAAAACTGGAGAAATCTTCTGCCATGAACTTTGAACATACTGCATGATAATATTCTGTCTCTAACTATAACAGGTTATATGTATCACAATGCATTAATATTAATATGATGTTGAATAGATTTTTTTTTTTTTTTTTATTCAACACGACAGATCCTCAGGACTTCTTCACTGCCCGTAAACTCTGCTTTTTAGGAACACAAATTGTAGTCCTAAATGATAATATTTCAATTATCTTAATGGCATACACGGTGGTCCCTACAACTTGCCAAACCGGACAGGAGAAGGATGCACAGCAAACATCAAAAAGTTTCCCTTCTTTTTGGTCAGAGCATCAAAGACTTTATGAAACTTAAAGATAATAGCACAAGTCAAAAGATGTAACCCAAGATAGGAACATTGGACCACAACAATTAATAAAAAAAATGAATAAGAATACTGATAGAGAAAGTAATTTCAATGTCTGATTGACAATCCAAATAAATTTTTTTTTTTTTTTTTTTTGAGGTAGGGCGACAAGCGCCAACCCTCAGGGGCGTACGCGGGCGGGGGAATTGCCACAACGTCCTCACCCTCTTGAAACTGGAGAGCGCGGTCAGGGGGAATCGAACTCGCGTCTCTCCCAACGAGGGGACCCGAGGTACCGCTGGGCTACAAGCCCTTTGGTTCAAATAAAATTTGTATATCAACTAGCATGCCAATTATACACAGTTCACCTTTTCCAAAGAAGAAGAAAAACCTTTATTTATTACGGGATTATCATGAAGCATTTGGATGATAATTAAGCATGCATAGTTTGTAGGCTTATAAGCAATTCACAAGTGGTAATTTAAAAACAACCACAAAAGGTGTGCATAAATTCCAAGCTCTAAAAAATAGATATTTTTTATCAATACAAGGGGATGCAGAACTGTGAATGCACATACTTGATACTTATCTGTTCCATTCACATCTCCACTGTCTCAAACAAAAAAAAAAAAAAATGCAAGGCACTATTACCCCATGCAACAGTGAGGTGCATAAAAATACTTTAATACAAATTTCAAATATCTAATTATCTTAAATATTGTTCAATATTCTCACAAAACACTTATGATGCATACTGTTCTGAAACTTTGCTTCCTAAGCATATATTAGTACCATAAAACACAATGATTTTACGAAAATATGTAACAAGAATAATCTTGCTGGACAATCTTTTTGATAGTCCATTAAATTCTTTTACAAAAGAATAAGTTTCACTTCTGCTAAAAGAAAGAATGAGCAGAACTTCTCAACAGAACGCATCTATACGAAATTTCTATTAGATTATATTATCATTTTATATAATATTTACAAGCCCAAGAAGGCTATTATACAAATGATCACATGACAATGTGACCCAATCTTCTCTTTCTCTCCCTACCATATCTCTATGGTTTACACGCTACAACTAAACAAAGATGTCAATACCAAGTTCTTTTATCTTTTAGTATTAAAGCACAAGTGATACAAATTAATAGAAGCTATGTTGAAAACGAAGAGATTTTGACAAACCAAGAGGGTCCTATCTTCCAATCTATTCATACTTAATGAATTTACAAAAAACAACAAAACAAACGCTAGCATAATCTATTATTAAAATAAAGCATATTATTCAAAACATAAGATCCTAATAATCCCAAAGATTCCCATTGCCTTGTCTACTAAAACGCATCAAAATACACCAAAGCACTCTCATTTTATCAAATTACAGGGAAAAAAAATGAAGAAAAATAAAAAAAAAGCTTGCCCCAAGCTATCCCCGTGGAAAAAAAACTACAAGAATTTCAACTTTAACAGAAGCTATCATAATCAACTATACTGAGAAAAAATCATTCAAAACAAGATTCTTTAAACCAATCCAAAAGGCTTCCATCATCCTATTTCTTCAAATCCATCAAAAGACAAATAAAAGCACTAATATATAACCAAATCACAAGGGGGAAAAACCACAGTAATTCCAACTTAACAGAAGCTATCACCCAAACCCCTTCAAACACGTCAAAATGCACACTAAAACGAGTATATCCAATCAAATCTCGAAGGAAAAAAAGAACTCCACAAAAAACCACATCAAAAATCAAACTTTTACAATCCTCTAACACCATCAAATACAGAAAAAAAAATCCTTAACACTCGAATGAACCAAAAAACACAGATCAGAACGAGAACTGCTCAAATTTCATTCATTTAACGAAAATCAAGAGACAGAGAAGTATCAGGAAGCTCACTGGGATGAGTGGGAAAGGGAGAGCGATCGGATTTCCGTCTCTGCGAAGCTGATCACGGATCGAAAGAGAGGAAGGAGGAGAAGGAGGAGGTGGGTGGATGCCGGGGGACAAAGGGCTCTGCTTTCGTGCGACGCGATGCTTGGAATCGGACACTCATACTTCGCTTCCATTCATCATCATTCGAGAAAGAATCCAACGTTTTTCTTTTACAATTTGCCCCCTAACTTTTATAAATATTTTGATTTTGGACCTTTTTTTTCTTTTTTATATTTTTGTTTTATTTACTAAATGCAATAAACCGATGTATAAGGCCTTATTGTGGAAAACGAGAGTAAAATAATGAAAAGTTTTCGAATTCAAGACTTGTTAAAAACAATAATAGTAATGAGTCACTATTGTGGGTGCGGACTCATAGCCCAATCCTCTTGTTCTCGGTTGAGGGTGCACTGGTTGGATGATTAATTCTCAACCCATGCACAAATCACTTCTCCTAGCTCGGGTTATAGAAGAAGGATCCGAGAAAGAGGTATCAGCAACAACTAGTTTTATTATGTGACAACTCGCCTCTACATTCATTGTTGGGTAGACCTCATACAATAATTGAACCGGAGGGAAATAGAGAGAATTTGTCTGTCTTCCCCCACTTTTGATATTCATTTATCCTGAAGTGGATTTTGAACTAAACCCATTTTAGTTATTATTTTTTTTTCTTAAGCAGAGAAAAGTGAGTCAATCTATACAAACTCACTTTCTTTCACTCCCAAAATCTTTTTTGAAATCATAAAACTTCACCTAACACTTGAATTCTCTAGGTATATTCTCACTTTCTAACAAATGAAAAAAAAAACTGAAAGTGATATTATTCTTCAGTTCCCACTTCAAATTATTTCTCCAAAAATGAACACCTCTAACTTAGTTCTACGATATCTTTTGTTTCATTTCCTCTTATCAATGAATAGATCTCTTTTACTTGTACATCTTAAATGCCTTTCATTTTATCAAAAAAGTGATTTGATTGATGGGATTTGTATGATACTTATGAGATTGATAAGATTGTTATTCAAATAGTTTTTCTCAGAATGTATATTTTGATCTTATATGTGGGACTGCCCTAGTGCCACCCAATGGCTATGTTCATTTTGTGAAAGTTTTGAGGTATGATCTCGGTTCTCTTGAAATAAACATCATATGCAAAAAACCCAGTACTAACAGACCAAGGTATTATTGATCGGATCCTTTCCTTTTTCAAATAGTAAAGAAAAATTATTTTTGAAACCTGTAATTTCAGTTTAATTCTATAATTGGTGAAATTATTTTATTAACCCATGACAAGTTTCTCTATTTAACTTTAGTAAAAAAAATCACAAATGAAGAAGAAAATAATACATCGGAACTGCCTCACATGTCTTTTTTTTTTTGACATTGCCATGCTAAAATCATAAAGGGTATTATTGTCTTTTTAAGTTGACTATAGGAGATGATAACATTTTGGACTGAGAAGTAATTTCATTGAAGAAATTGGAGGGGCAATATATACAAGTGAAAGTTTTCGGAGGATGGATTGTTAATTTCATCTACCCAATTAATATATTTTCAAAACAAATAAAATCTTAAATATATTAGTGGTGTTACACTAGGGTAATGAAAATTTAGGTTAAATTAAATTGTTTTTAGGTTTTGGTTGTCTGCATTTGATTTACAATGAAATTAAACCAAGTTTTGACATAATTAACACTGATCAAAATAAATAATTTAAAATTAAAACTCTTCCTTAATTAATAATAAATATTTAATCATGTTCATAATTTTTTTAAATATTAAATCATAAATATATTTAAACAATTAATTAAATCTTGGAGTTGCTTCAACGTACACCAAACCAAGTCAAACCTGGACATATTTACGGAAGTACCCACCTGCTTAAGAAATTAAAGTTGTAACTCAAATATATATTCAATGTCACATAATGTTCATTAAATAAGAGTTATTGTAAAAAAAAAAATATATTACATATTTACATGTGTATGATAAGCTAACAAATATCATAAAAAAATTAATATTATATAATTATAACATATTTTAGTGATGCATGTATAGTAAAGGGTATATATGTAAATAACTCGATTTTTTTTTACAACCAAAAAAATACATTGATAAAAATGTTAAGAAGAAAACAAGTGGAAAAAAATATGTGCATTTTCAAGGAAAAAACTAGAAACATATTTACATCTAAAGAGAGTAATTAAAATGAAAAAAATATAAAAAAGAACATGAAATTTTAAAAAAAAAATTGAAGAAATTGAGGCAAAAAAACATCAATCACATTCAACATTCCAAGCAGAAACAATCAAAACTGAGGCTGTCTCAATGAATGAAATTTATCCACCAAAAAAGGAAGAGAATGAAATCAGTGAATTAAGAGTTGTATCCCTGCTTCATTTCTCCCCTGCAATCACTTCCAATTGAGCAAGAACATCAGAAACAGTTACTCTTCGCCTCTTAGATAAATCGCAAGAGTGAAATATATGAGAATCATCGTTCCCATGCTCGATCTGCAGTAAAATGCAGAAATAAAATGCATACTTAGCACAAACAAAGATTGTAAATTCAATTTACAAACAATCTCATTGTTCTGAAATGCATTAAGTTGAGAGTGACCATGCAAAAGCACCATGATGAGGTTGGAAAAGTCAGGAACATGAATGATGCATTGCAATTAAATCCAGTAATGGAAAGCCATATCATGATTAACAGTGAAGAATTCGGTTAAAGTATTCAAGTTCATCTCAATTCTATGGAATAAATACTGTTGTTATATTAGTGGATAAGTTCAATTTAGACTTACAAAGTAGCCAAGAAGAGTAGGATTTTGTTCGGATGGATTGTGAAGCGATTAAATCTCCTGTGTCTGCCGTCTCCGGCTTCGGGCAGGCAAGGGCTGTTCAATGGAGTCATACCTTTGCTCAGCATCAATGGTTGTTTCAACAGCTCGAGCTGGGAAGGCACCACTATAAAAGAAGACCGATAGAAGACAATGTCCCGAGTTATATAAATCTCAGAATAATATTAGAAGCAAATATTTATACCATTAACCACAAGCTTCTTGATTGTTTCATCGGCTTCTTGCTCTTCACCATTCTGTCTCTCCACACGACATGAGAATTTTCGAGAGAGAACTCTCTGTAAATAGATAGATGGACAGTGAGACCAAGAAATACTTTCGTAGCTAATGACAAATATAATTTAAAGCAGAACACATACAGTCATCTTTGGACTTCCGGAACAGCATTTATCAGAGGGTTGTGTAGGGTTTTCGAGATCCAAAACAACATTCCCCATTTTATCCATGGCTGCAATTTATCCCTGCAATATCAGTTAAGGTGAACAAAATTTGATTGTAAGTAAAATTGAGTTCCTATTGAACTCGAACAAAAAGAGTACTCGACCATCACTTAAACAATTCACACTTTGCTCATTAGCATTTGCTTAATGGCGAACGACATGATTCCTTTTGTGCCATTAAGTGGATTCTTTCAGGATAATGAGTTTCTTATCTTCATGGCCTATCTTTCCAACTTCTAATCAAGTGCCCACAACCATAAAGAGTGCAACAACTGGCCCCAGTTTGTGTTTAACATGTTCTTTCCAAAGCTTCCACCAAACAAATGTATCAAAACTTCACAGGCTCAAAAGATTAAAATACCGACCCTTTGCTTTAGTCTTTGATCAAACGGCAAACACCATTTCAGAACAATGAGTTTCTTCAAGGCCTGACCCTCACTTCCATTCAAGTGCCTACATCAAAAAAGATAGTGATTTCTCATAATTCTGTGAAAACAACATCACAACAAGCTAGATATTGTGTTTATCATGTTTATCGAAAGCATCAACTAATTTGTATAAATTTTGCACTTATATACACTCTTACAAAGCCAACCATAACTTACATCTATGACATAATTTCACATGAAAATTTACAACAAACAAAAGTAACACATGCTTAAATGTTGATAAGCCTATATATAGACATTGCACTTACCAGCATCAAAATCTCCCACATTTCAAAAGCTACCAATGAAAAGCCCACTTGATGCAATCAGTATCAACAAATTACTGACATCATTCATCACCTCATTCTATGATATTGTTCCAAATAACCAAGATGAAGATGAAAGAAAACAAAAGGAAAGAAAAAACCAAAGATAGAAACTTCATACTAGAATCACAACCATGCCATTAAAACCCACAAATTACAGCTCACAGCATTAAATACTCCATGACTGGAAAATTCACAGAATGAATTGGATGGATTTAAAGTTCAAACATATGAATGAAACAAAAGATAGATAATGTGAGATTAGTTTAGCACTACTCACAATTGGGCAAGGGCTGTAATGCCTTCAAACTCTACCATTCTTCCCCCATTCTTCTTGAGCAAATTTCAACCAAAAAAGGGAAAACGAATAGTTGGTAAAGATTGAATAATTTTTTTCTTAATTAAAAAAAAAGCCTAAAAATCACAACAATGGCATAAGAGCAACAAGACCAAAGGAAAAAAAAAAAAAGGCCAAAGAAAATCCTCCACAATGCTTTCCTGGCCACAAAAAAAATGAATTTTTTAAGCATTTTTTGAAGAATTCATAAAAAAAAAGAGCATAAAATAGAAAATTTAAGGGGAGAAAAACAATAACCACATCTGAGAAAAGAGAACTCTTTCTAACCTTATAAAAATGAGATTTTTAAGGCTTTTTTTTAACGAAGTTCACAAACTTGAAAAAACAAACTGTAGAGGTGAAAAAGAAATGTTTCTTTTTTTCCAAACAAAACCAAATGAGATAAACAAAAAAACCAAATGTTCCCCAAAAAAATTATATATCTAAAAAAAACCAACAGATCAAACAAATGTGTCCAAAAGGCATTCTATATCTTCACAATAAATCAAAAGTTCAACATAAAACAATCAACGCAGAAAAACACAAAAAAAAGGAAAATTTTCCATCCAAAAAACTAAAAAGAAGGAAAAACGAGAGAGATTCGAGAACCACGAACCTGAGATTTGGAGCACTACCGCCTTCGCAGCATCAAAAGAACAATGCGGCCAGATTTTCACAGCAGGAAACCAATGGGAATCAAAGGGGGGAAAGAAAGGACCAGAATGAGTGAAGAGTGATCGAAGGAGACGTCGATGGTGAAGAATTACAAGAAAAGAAGGGAAAAAAAAAATGGTGTTAAATAAAAAAAAAAAAAAAAAAAAAGGAGAATGTCTTCCTCGAGATGGGGAAGACTCAGGCGAAAAGCATGGATTATTTATTCGTGAATAAAGAGGAGGATTTTTTTTTTTTTAAATAATTATAGGGGTTATGTTGCAAATGCAACTTGAAATCTGTTTTATGTATGTTATATAAGTGATAAACTCATTATTATTATTATTATTATTATTATTATTATTATTATTAAATGTGTAGTGAAATTACATTGTTACCCATGTTTAAAAAAAAAGAAAAAAATGATGATGTGATGACAATGACAAAAAATAATGAGGTATAAGAGAAAATAATAGAAAAAAAAATTGTAATATGGAGGTGTAACTAGGGGTGGCAATAATTTGTTAAAATCCGTCGGCCCGATTTTGTCTGACCTGAAATAAAAAGGGTTTGGACTTAAGTTTTGCAAATGCGGGCTAGGTCGGACATGGCTTGGTTGTCTGGATTTAAATTCGGGCTGAGTCTAGACATGAAAATTCGAACAACCGGGCCGTTTTACCTAAAATTTTAAAAGCCCACAATTTTAGGCCCATTTCTTTTAAGCCCAATCTTCTAAAAACTTCAAACATATATTGTTTTTCCTAATAAGTCTTAGATTTTTGTATGATTTGAGTTGGTTTTTTGATTGTTGACGTTGTTGTTTTTTTTTTTTTTGCATTTAATGTGAATTAAATTATTTTTGTATAATTTAATATTTGAATGAACTTAAAAGTAGCTTATAGAATTTGGACAAATTTGGACATCTGGACAACCCAGTTTTAAAATAAACCGGGTTTAGACATGCTAAGTTTGTTTGAATTTAAAACCGGATTGGGTCTGGACACAAGTATTCTATTTATATTAGTAGTTGTCAGAACACGGTTTTGCCCAGACCTGATTTTTTGCCACCCCTAGATGTAACTAAGAAGACATAGGAGAACAAGAAAAAAAAATTATATAAAAGAAAAACAACGAAGAAAAAGAAGAAAAAATGGTGACAATGACAATGACAATGATAATGATGATGATGGTGATGAAGAAGAGGATATAACTAAGATGATGATGGCCATTATTATCTAACAGGTTGATGCATACCGCAAGCAAGTAGTAAATAAAATATCATTCCCACTAGAACTTTGCTGCTAACTATCAATTTCTTGCAATTAGGGTAATTTAGGTGAATTGATATATATACGAATTGTGGAAATAATAAGTAATGAAAACTAAAACTAACAAAACTAAGGTTCTTAGGTGATTAATTCAAATGCAATGCCTTCTAGGATTAAACTTCACCACAATGATAGATAAAAGACTTCATATTGACTCTTTTTAGTTTGAGTTTAATTGCTTTGAAAGTAGAATATCTTAGGATAGTCACTATTTTCTTTCAAGATATAGTGAGCTATCTAACTTAAAATAACTCATACTTTTGTTGTAATTAAATCTAATTAGATCTTTAAGTTCTATGACATCCAGTAATCCTGAACAAATCATACATAATCTAGGATTTCATGTTAATTCTAGGGTTTCCAACACCTTAGTTCATCTTTCGATTTTTTTTTTTTTTTTTTTTTGTGTGTGTCTAAAATCATGCAAATATGAAGGACCCAACTCATTCACAAGCATTAAGTACCATAAAATTGAATCAAACGCAAATAAACATTAATACGAAAATAAAGTTAATACATCATCAATTATTTAAACATTAGGATAATCCCAACTATTAAACAAAAGATCTACTCACTCATGTTCGATTTATAAGCCAAAAGATTCATATTCATGGATCGAATCATGGAATAAATCAAAGAAAAAGAAAGAAGAAACTCTTGAGCCTCCATGTGTGTTCTTGTAGATTGATAAATCTCTCCCTTTCTTTTTTCCTCTTTGATAGTTTTTTATGATCTCAAGCCCTTAGAGAAATCATATCCTTGATCTCGCAGCCAAAGATCCTTCAAAATCCTTTTTCTTGACCTTATATAGAGGAGGGTTAGATTAGGGTTGTGATGGCGACAAAGATTCAAAGTTATGTTAGCTAGCACTGGAAGGTTGTGCTTCTTATGAGGTTTCAGTCTTTTGAAGTTCTGCACCACGATCCAAGGGTGTAGTAGTTACCATAGGTCACCTGAGTTTCGAATAAAGGTTGAACTCCACTTACTTGCATACAAACTGATAAAGTGTAGAAACTTGAACTAAAAGGGCGAAATTTAATTACAAACATGGGGAAAAGATGCTTGATTAACTATGAAATGAAACTTAAATCTATTAAAACATACTATAAATTTAACACTTATCACAAGTCGGCCACCTTCTACCAATTTAATTAGGGAGAAAATGGTTATATTCTTTTATCAAAAAAAAAAAAAAAACTGTAAATAATGTAAGTGTGGGCACCAATGCCTAGTAGGTTGGTAGATATCCACTGGTGATCTTCTATTCTCTTATTAAAAATATAAAAATATAAGTGTGGGGCCTCACTAGTAGGTCAATGATCTTCTACCAATTTGATGAGTGGATAGTTATACTCTCTTGTAAAAAGAATATTAAAAAAAAATATACAAGTATGGAGCATCATAGCCTAGCATGTCGATGATCAATTTAGATTTTTATATATTTGGACCTATAATTCATATTACTTCAATACTTTAGCATATTATTGGACCAATTAGATCACTTTGTTAAACCATTTTGCTACATTGATCCACTTTATTGTCATATTTATTGGTCATATCTTTTCTTTACTTTACAACATTATTAGACCAGTTTGTCGTATTGTTAGACCTATTAGTTTATATTCTTTCCATACTTTGGCACACTACTATACCACTTCACCACATTGCTAGTAGGGATCTCATTATTGGAGATATTATTATATGCATATATAGTACTGATGCTAACAATAGAGGTCATAATGACACATATGACGAGGTTGGAGTCATGGGATCTGAGGAAATAACAAAGGTCGTAACAAAGTCACAGAGGAAGATGATGAAGTAAGGAAAGTGCGGTTAAAAACGAGAAGGATTATTGAAATCTCAAGGGTCAAAGAGGTAGAGGAGAGACTAGAGATGGAGTACCTAGAGGTAGAGATGACCGCATCCCTATCATGGATGTACAAGTTGACTTAGCAGAATGATGTTAACATGGGAGGCTTTTAAGGAGAGGTGAGGGAGAAAAAGGACAAAGAAACAAAAAGTAGAGATGGAGTAACTAGAGGTAGAGATGAGCACATCCTTATCATGGATGTAAAAATCGATGTAGTAGAATGACAACAGCATGGGAGCCGTCTGAGTAGCAGCGAGGGAGGAGAGGGACAAAGAAAAAGAAAGTAGAGATGGAGGAAGAAAAAGATAGAAGGTAGAGAGAAATAAAGGAGAGTACTATGACAGAACCACAAGGGAGGACTGAGGAGAAAGATGGCATGGAAGGAGGTTGGAGAGGATAGGGTTGTACGTTTTCTTTTAGGGTTTAAAGATCCATGGTGAGATGAGGAAGAGACTATGACTGCTAAAAAAGAAAAAGATAAAGAAGATTTAAGATAGGAAGAGTGGAGAAGATGAAGAGGGCATTGAAAAACAAAGACGGCAAAAAAAGTAAGAGATTGCTCACGATGATATGGACACCAACAAGATATCGACTTCATTCTAGAAAAGTATTCAGTAAAGCTATTATGTCTTACTTAATTGCTATAGTTCGTCACATTGTTAGACCTACTATATTATCACATTTATTAGTCATATTACTTCCTTTGCTACATTATTGGGTCACTTTGCCATATTGTTGGACTTTTTCAATCATATTCCTTCTTTACTATGCCACACTTCACCACGCTGCTAAATGACTTTGCCACATTACTAGACAACTTTTCCATACTGCTAAATGCACTAAAGTATTTAAGACACTCCTATTTCTTTTCATTCCTCTTCCTTATCTCATCATGGTTTTCTAAAACGTAGAAGAAAAGTATAATTCTAACCTCTCCAAATTCTATGGCATCCCTTTCCTCCTGCTCTCCCTTTTCCTCCTCCCTTCCTAAACCCTATATCTTCTTGTTATTTTAACTTATGCAAAAAAAAAAATGTTGTTTATTGGATTCTACAATACAAGATAAAAAGAAAAAAAAATGTAAATAGGAGTTCCTATGAAAAATTTGAATACAATATTAAAAAAAAGAAAAGAAAATAAAGACAATAGAAAGAATAACATATTCAAGAAAAAGAAAGAGAAGAAGGAGAGCAACAATAAAAATAATATAACATAATAAAAAAAAATAAAAAAAACAACCATTTGCATGAAAGAAAAAACAAAGAAGGAGAAGAACAAAAAGAAGAAGAGGGAGGTGGAGAGAAAAGGAAAAGAAGACCAAGGGTAATTTTATCTTTATGTTATATAAAAAGTGATTAAAATCATGATTTGATGTTTGAAGGGAGTGCAAATTCAACTATATAAACAATAGTTTCTTCCAAGTTATTATCTAAACTAGAGGCCTTTTATGGTCGGTTTGAAATTATTGGGGAACTGTATGATAATTTTCCCTTATTATTATTACATGAAAGTAACCAAAGATCCCCCAATATTTATAAAATCTCTAAATAATCCCTCTATGTTTTCATATTCTCAATCATTTCTTATTTTCAAAGTATTTACTTTTTCAATTTAGAGATTCCCTAATGGAGTCAGTGGCGGAACCAGAAATAAAACTAAGGTGGTGTTGGTTTAACAAAAAAAAAAAAAAATCACTCTCAACATGAGTTCTCTTTTGTGCTATAGTGCTAGTTTCAAAAGAAACATTTACTCCCGATTCATAACCTTTTGGTTTAGGTATTAAAATTCTCTCCACATCTATGTTAATAATAAGCAATTAAAACCCAAATTATCAAATAATGTAATTGGAAAATAACTTAACTTAAATTCATAACCTAATTTTTTTTATTGCATGCAATAATTATTCAATAAATTTTCAAGAATTATTCGATGCAACAATTTTATATAAAATCATAATTTTTTTATTAATATAAAAATTAATGTGGATTTACTTACCTATCAAACACTTAAAAGAACTTACAAACTCAAAACCAATGCAAGGCTTCAAGCTCTCTAGGGTTGGGGCCCCCTATAAACATAGATATTACACTATGCCTAAGTCCAAAGAACTTCAATTAATTGATAAAATGGTAATTTGATTATAAAAAAAAAACCACACCATCAAATAAATAAAAAATGCACTAGTCTTGAAATCCTAAATAAAAAATAAATAAAATCAAACATCAAAATATCATCTTTTAATTGAACAACATGTCAACATATAATCTAAATTATGATAATTATCTAATGCCAAGCAACCCCACCGGCCACCCCATATATTCCAAGATTTTTAGTGGTTAGTATTCCCGCAAACAAAAGTATCCCTCTCCTTCCAAAATCCAAACCAGTTCTAAGTTTCAAGTCACAATCATAAATTCACAGTGGAAATAATACAACACTATGGTTCAAGCCTTCACCTGCAAATAACTTCATAAATAAACACACAATCAAGTTAATCAACTCACAATCACAAATTCTCAATAGGAATAACACAATGCTTCACCTTCTAATAATTTCATAAATAAACACACAATCAAGTTAATCAACTCACAATCACAAATTCACAATGGGAAATGGGAATAACACAATGCTTCACTTGCTAATAATTTCAAAACTAAACAATCTAAACACACAATCAATGAGTCAAACAAATATAAATTAAATGACAAAGCTTCACCTGCTTAGTTGCTCAATAAAAAAAATTTGAATTTTCTAAAATGCATTGAATGCCTGACACAAGTCAAATGACAGAAATTCTTCAAAGCTGCTCATCCATGTCAGCGTTCACTAGTCACCATGCCCACCATGAGCACAATATGGCCCATATCGATAAAAATTTAACACCAATAAAAAAAGAATCTAAAAGCAATCAAGAAGGGCAACCAAAACAACTAAAAATCAAACCTAAAACCTATAGGCTACCAACTTAATAGCAAAAATTCATCAATCCATGATTCCCGCATACAACAATTTTTAAAGAGGTGAGAATGTGAGATTTACCTTGGAGTTTGTTTGGATCAACAAAATCAACATGCTTGGGGCTTTGCGAGATAGATCAGAGCACAAATCAAGCTATTAAAGAATTTAAGCTAGATTGAAAAATGAAAATCTCAAGTCAGGAAGACTAGAACTGTGTTAGAGATTAGAAATTCGAATGAATGTTTGAAGTTAAGATTTGATGATAATGCACAATGACCGACAAGAAAACATGGCCATATGGGTGTTTCATGTTTGCTTTACTAACATTGAGACTTGTGCAAACAAATTCTCACAAAAACATGCTTAAGTGCTTAACCAATGTCTTTAATACTCCATTTGTATGCTTTGAGATTGAGATTTTGGAGGCATCATAGTTCATATAATCACATCTTGAAGCAAAACTCATGGTTGGGATGTCATGGTCCATAGCCCATCGGGCTTTAATGAATGGCAGGGGGTGTTGCCTATTTGTACCTTCAAGGGGAGAGAGGGTGTTTCCCAGCCAAGAGCACCCCCTTACCCCCTCTCCTTCCACCATTAAATGGAGTTATATTTGATAGCAAAAGGCAAAGTTACCCTTAATTTGAATTTCAAACTTGGGTTGAAATTACCCGAATACCCATAATTACATCAGCCATAGTTGGAGAAGGTACAAAAAATGCCTTTAAAAATAATTATAGTGATTTGTAACCAAAAAGGCCTCTTGACACTCATGCACCTATCTTCTCCATTCCTTCACTCTAGACATCGCCATTCTTCTGTCTCCCAGAACTTCATCTTCAAAGTCATTCTCTCCACTTGGGGGGCGTTTAGTTGCAAGGAATGGATTAGAAAGGAATGGAAGAATAATGATAATGAGGGGGATTGGAAAAGTAAAGGGAATGAAAACTATGTTTGGTTGAAAGGATTGGAGAGATAGTTTATTGGGAATGGAAAAAGTGAAAAAGAGAAAACATTATAAAATGACTATTATGCCCTTTATATGAATGTTATTATATATATATATATATATATATATATATATATATATATATATATATAGTAATGAGAGTTGTGACAATTATATTTTTTAAAATATTTAAGTATTAAAGTAAATTAATTATTATAAATAAATATTTAACTTTAATAGGTCACCAAATCTCAATTTTTTTTATTAATATCATTAATTAGCAATTAATTATAATAAATAACTAATTAATAATATAAATATATTTTAAAATAAATATATTATGAATTATAATAATTATTTTTTTAACAGTTAATATTAATTAATGTCCAAATTTATTGTTAATATTATAATAAGCAATTAATTAACTAATCTAAATAACTAATTATAATTTGGTTAATATCCAAAAAAAAATAAGTGGGCCAAAGCAAGGGTAGTATTGTCATTTCATTGTTAAGGAATCAAGAATCCTCTCAAAATTCAAGTGAATGCGACTCCATAACCTCCTCACTCCCATTACTCCACACCCAAACAAGGGTTTACACAATGTAAGTAATGACTCCCATTCCACTCCTTCAAACCAAACACTCTCTTGGTTTCTAGATCTCCCCCTCTGATCTTCATGTTCCACGATCTTCCCCTTCAATTTTTTCTATTTCTCAAATCTTTCTCTCTTTTTTGCAGAAGGCATATTTTCATTATTTTCCTACATAAGACATCTTTTCATTACAACTCAATTGTAAACAAGATTCTACAATAAAAGAGAAAAAATCACCGCCATGAAGAAATTAGAGACAAGGCGCCAATGAAAAAAATATGAAGGTCAAATGGGTGAACCAGAACTAAACAATAGCATTCTTATTTTGTTTGTTTGTGTCTTCCGGTGAAACTCTGTTTTCAAAATATTTATGGTTTGTGTTATGTGTTTTGTGCCTTTTTTCCTAGTTGATTCTCTATTCATTTATAAGTTCTACTTGATGAATCCATATATATAATTATCGAATAGTTTATGTGTATGTGTATGTATTTGGGTAGAAGATTGTGATGCCCAATTTACGTTTGTTACTCATTTGATGTAAAAATATACCTGCCATTCATGTGTGATGCACTAAAATGGAAATTAAGGGAAAATCTCCAGTATAGTGCTGATAATTGAGGTAAAGTGAGGGAGAGAAAGGAGGAAGACGAGAGAGATAGAGAGGTAGAGTAAGGGAGAAGAGTGTTTTCAGACCAAAGATGCCTTCTCATTCCATCATTCCTCTATCTATATGAGAATCAACCAAATCATAACAGATCGTGCCTCACTGGCATTTCAACAAACAGCTCTCGTGCCAGGACACCTCTCAACAAACTCACACCCTTCCTGAATATTCCTCTCCTAATTACATTCATAATCATTCACCTAAACACCCATTCTCCTAATTGCTATATTAACAACCATTATAAGATATAATCCTTGAATTTGGAGTAGACTTGGCCTCGCGTCTGTCGCTTACTTCGCCGCACCCCAACTGTCTCCTTGGAGCCATCCTTTGCAAGTGATTCTGGCGCAACAATTGCCCCTCCCTGGAGATGATCCTTGTCCTCAAGGATAAACTCTGGAAATGTTGTCTTGAACACCATCACATCCTCCCAAGTTGCATCCTCCGCTGTTTGATTATCCCATTGAACCAGCACCTCCGAAAATATTTTCCCTTTTTTAATAACATCCCTATACTTGAGGATATTCTTGGGCTGTAATAACGGATGTTGGTTACAAAAATCTGCAGGCAATGGGTTATGCTCTCCCATGGGATCTCCTTTGAAACGTTTCAATTTGGAAACATGAATCACATTGTGAAGCCTGGCTGTATCCGGAAATTTCAAACGATATGCCACCGCGCCAACTCGGTCTATTATCTGGAAGGGCCCATAAAACCTTCTCGCCAGTTTGTGAGAAGACCGGCGTGCCAAAGAGGATTGCCGATACGGTTCTAATTTCAATAGAACCCTTTCACCTGGTGCAAACTGGACATTCGAACGGCCTGCATTTGTCTGATTCTGCATCCTCTGCTGCGCACGCCTCAAATTCGCTTGCAATGAAGCTACTAGCGACGCCCGGTCAATGAGTATCTCATCCACTGAAGCTACTGTCGATGTGCCAGCAAGATAATCAATTAAGGATGGCGGGGATCGACCGAACACGGCTTCGAACGGTGACATCTTGATGGTGGAATGCCACGTGTTGTAATGCCATTCGGCCCACGGTAAGTAACGAGACCACTGCCGTGGATGGTCACCGGCGAAACACCTGAGATAATTCTCCAGATACCGGTTAAGAACCTCCGTTTGCCCATCTGTTTGGGGGTGGTATGCACTGCTCGTCGCCAACAATGTACCCTGTAATTTAAATAATTCCCGCCAGAATCCAAACATGAATATAGGATCGCGATCAGAGATGATTTGGGCCGGTATTCCATGCATCTTGATCACATCCTTGAGCATGATCTCTGCTACCTGCGGGGCTGTGAAATTGGGGCTCAAAGCTGAGAAGTGTGCATGCTTGGACAGTCTGTCCACTACCACCAAGATAGCAACCTTCCCGTTAGACGGCGGTAAGCCTGTTATAAAGTCCATTGAGATTGAATGCCAGATCTTACCGGGGATTTGTAATGGTTGTAACAGCCCTTGAGGTGCTTGATTGAATGGCTTTGTTGCTTGACACACAGAGCATCTTGATACATAGTCCTGAACTGATTGACGAATTCCCTGCCAATAGAAAACTCCGGCTAGCCTGGACAAGGTGCGCTGCACTCCTGCGTGTCCCCCCGACGGTGTCAAATGGAATTCCGCTAGTAACAGTGGTTTTAATGCAGAATTTGCTGGGATCCACACCTTGTTTTTTAAAAACAGAATTCCATCCCGAACAGAGTAATTCGGGTGATCTCCCGGATTTCTAAGAACCTCATCAATTCGTTTACAGTGTCTCCAGCTGTGCCCTGTACTCCATTTGAATTGAATCCCAAAGGACCGGCTGCGGGCGTGTCTCTGCAAAAAGGGCGTTACAAGAAATTCTCTCCACCCGCGACAAGGTGTCAGCAGGACCGTTGAGTACCCCCGGCTTATATTCAATATCAAAATCAAACCCGACGAGTTTGCAAAGCCATCTTTGCTGCTCAGGGGTTTGTATAGTTTGATGCATTAATGCACGGAGACTCCGGTAATCAGTCTGAACAGTGAACCGCCTTCCCAAGAGATACTGGCGCCATTTCTTAACAGCTTCCGTTATCGCAAACATCTCACGACCATAGGTAGATGTCGCCTGCTGCCTGGGAGTCAGTTGCCGGCTGAAATATGCAAGTAGGTGTCCTCCCTGCAGCAACACTGCCCCAATTCCCGTGCCAGAAGCATCCGTCTGCACAATGAAAGGTTTAGTAAATCTGGCAACTGTAATACCGGAGTTTGCATCAAGGCCGTTTGGAGCCATTGAAAAGCTTGGGTAGCTTCCGGTGTCCACACAAACGCATCCTTTCTCAACAATACCATCAGAGGCACTGCGAGGATGGAGTATCGCGGTACAAACCGCCTGTAATAGCCGCATAAGCCTAAAAAACTCCTCAATGTCTTCACAGAGTGTGGGATAGGCCACTCTTTAATAGTCTGGATTTTATCAGGGTCGACGGCCACCACCTTCCCGGAGATTATGTGTCCCAAATAACCCAGTGAGGTGCACCCGAACTCGCACTTGGACATCTTGGTGAACAGCTTGTGCGAGCGGAGACGATCCAAGACTTCTTGGAGATGGAGCAAATGGGAGTGCCAGTCGGAGCTGTAGACAAGGATATCATAAAAAAAAATAAGGACAAACTTTCGCAATACCTGCCGGAAAGTTGAATTCATCAGGGCCTGGAAGGTTGATGGAGCGTTCGATAGACCAAATTGCATCACGAGAAATTCAAAATGCCCATCATGTGTCCTGAACGCTGTCTTCTCTACATCCTCAGGGTGAATGCGAACCTGATGATACCCTGCTCGAAGGTCCAATTTCGAGAAAACCTTGGCACCAGCAATCTCATCCAATAGTTCCTCCACTGTCGGGATCGGAAACTGATCTTTAACGGTGACAGCATTGAGGGCTCGGTAGTCGACACAAAATCTCCAAGTTCCGTCCTTCTTCTTAACCAACAGCACTGGCGACGAGAACGGACTAGTAGTTGGTCGTATCACCCCCTCCGATAGCATCTCGCCCACCAGCTTCTCCATCTCAGCTTTTTGGAAATGTGGATACCGGTATGGCCGAACATTGATGGGCGCCGTTTCGGGTAGCAGTGGGATCCGGTGATCATGAGGTCTCTTCAGAGGTAACCCACTGGGTGTCTGGAAAACATCTCTGAAATTACAGAGAATTTCTTTAATTCTGTTGAGGAAGACGATTGGCAGATCGGGTCCAAACTTTGGGGTCGGGTCTGGATTAATGGGCTCAACTTTCAAATGAAAGAACTGTGCTGATTCATCTCCTGCTTTAGTCAATGAAGATGATCGAGTCATGTCGCATCGAATCGGGTTCACTCCATTCAGTCTAATGCGCGCACCTTGATGCGAAAATTCCATCCATAGATGTTCGTAATCGAACATGATTGGCCCCAAAGTCCGCATCCATTGGACGCCCAATACTAGATCTGCACCATAGATTGGCAGTAAGATCAAATCGACGGTGAATAATGCATCCCCAAGCTTGAGCTTCACCGCTGAACACTCGCCCCCGCAGGACAGAGCATCTCCATTCCCGACCGTCACCCTCATATGAGCCGATGGTTGGACAGTGAGATTAAGGTGCGATGCCAATCTCTATTAAATGAAGTTGTTTGTCGACCCTTCGTCAACTAGAACTATCGCCTCCTTTCCATTGATTGATCCGGAGAGCTTCAAAGTGGACGGCACCAGTCGACCCATCAGTGCGTGAAATGAAATGCAAGGAGTGTCAGCATTCCACTTAGCGTCTGGCGGTCGGTCGTCAGGTAATTCCACGACCTCAGGTGGTGGCTCCTCCTCAGGAGACACCGAGTCATCCTGTTCACTCATCAAACAGAGGAATAGTGCCGAATTACACTTGTGTCCTGGTGTAAACTTGGCATCGCAGTTAAAACAAAGCCCCTTCTCTCTCCGGGATGCCATCTCCGCCGGAGTCAGTCGCTTAATTGGCAATGAGACAGGACGGTGCACCGTCGATGGAGGTGGAAGAGGTGCAGGCCAGGGAAAAGACGGACGAATGGAATTCAGCTTCGCCGCAGCGAATTTATCCTCGATTAGCTTCGCCATTCCCACCGCTTCATGGAGGTCGTTGGGTTTAAGGATATACAGTTCACGCTGAATATCCTCCCGGATCCCAGACAAGAAACAGTTCAGCAAGCTGTGCTGGCTCAGATCGGTCACCCGAGTGGATAAACACTCAAAATCCTGAAGGAATGCCGTCACTGTGGTCTTCTGCTTAAGCTTAAACAGAGACGCTTCGTGGTTAAAGAATGACGACGGACAGAAGCGCAACTCCAGCTTCCGGACGAAATCCTCCCAAGTGGTAAGATGATCGGTTGCAAGGAGCCATTGGAACCATTGCCGCGCTGATCCTATCAAATAGAACGCAACGATAGCTAGTCTTTGATCTGCTGGAATTTGATGGAAAAGAAAATAGTGGTTAATTTGAAACAGCCATCCTGGAACATCGTCTCCATCGAATAATTGAATCTCAAGTTTGGGTGGACGGATTGTAGATCCAGAGGTATTTGAATGGAGTGAAGGAGGTATCAATGGGGATGAAGAGTGGAGAGGCGATGCGTGGTGGGTTGTAGGTAGGGGCAGTAGCGGTGGTCGGTTAGGATAGGTTGTGGAGTGGGATGACGATGAAGGTTTGTCTAGCTGCTGAAGTCTCACCATCATTTCAGCCATCACTGTCTGTTGAGCTGCGAGGGAACTTCAGAGGATGACAAATGACTCTGAGTGACTCTTCCGTAAGAGCTCGAAGGATTTCGAATGATGTTGAACTGTGTTGCAGAAGGGAATCGATCTTGGAGAAGACGGAATCGTGGCGAGCGAGCTGATCGGTAATGGCCGACAATTGCTCATCGACTGCTCGTGCTCTCGTCATAATTCCTTCCGTCATGAGTCAATGAAAGCACCAAATTGATGCACTAAAATGGAAATTAAGGGAAAATCTCCAGTATAGTGCTGATAATTGAGGTAAAGTGAGGGAGAGAAAGGAGGAAGACGAGAGAGATAGAGAGGTAGAGTAAGGGAGAAGAGTGTTTCAGGCCAAAGATGCCTTCTCATTCCATCATTCCTCTATTTATATGAGAATCAACCAAATCATAACAGATCGTGCCTCACTGGCATTTCAACAAACAGCTCTCGTGCCAAGACACCTCTCAACAAACTCACACCCTTCCTGAATATTCCTCTCCTAATTACATTCATAATCATTCACCTAAACACCCATTCTCCTAATTGCTATATTAACAACCATTATAAGATATAATCCTTGAATTTGGAGTAGACTTGGCCTCGCGTCTGTCGCTCACTTCGCCGCACCCCAATTGTTTCCTTGGAGCCATCCTTTGCAAGTGATTCTGGCGCAACAATGTGTGTGCAAACTTGTGTTCTTTAAACAAAATTAAATTAAATTAAAATTGTGTTAGGGATCGTGAGAATAAATGATGGATTTTAAAAAGCAATATTTATTTATCTAATTTTAAAAGTTTATAAAATTATATATATTAAATTAAAAATATATTATTAAAAGATAATATATTTGATATATTTATATATTAAAAAAGAATAAATAGATGATAAAAAAAAAATTGGAGACGGGACATCCTGAACTCAGAACTTGAGTAATCCTGTGGAGACTGAGATATGAAAAATTCTCTTTGCACTTGATCAGTTTGTGAATGTGTTTAGCAAATTTATTTTATATGATTGTGATCTTTAAATAATTCCTTTTCATTAGTTTATTTACAATTAAAATACCAATAAATGATCTGAATATAAAATTTTGACTCAGAAAATTTTCATCCACAGTATTTATAGCATTAGTCTTTATTATGAAAGTTAGCTTGTATTTGTGATTCTATATTTCATATAATAGCAAGAGTTTGCACTCCTTTGAGAGCATCCCATGCTGCTTGCACTGCATGAGAGCACCTACTAAAATAAAGATTGATATTATTATTATTATTATTATTATTATTATTAGGAACGGAAATTAAACATTTCAATGAATTCAATGTGTTTAAAATCTGCTAACTTGGAATATCGCCTCATTAATTTAAATCCTCATCATTATAATTATAATATTTATTAATTATAATCAATTAACATATTTAAGTTTTTTAATTTAATATAAATCAATGGTAAATCATCTCAACTACCTTTTTAAAATAAAAAATTAAAAATTAAAAAACTTTTATATTTTACTTTAATTCTTGATCATTTCTATTTCATGTCTAAACTACTTTTTTTCTTATCTTATTAGATAGTGTATTTGAAAAATAGTGAATTTTTTTAAGTTAATTTAATGTTTTTATTATAAAATTATTAGAAATTATTAAAAATTTCTTCTGTTTTATTTGTATCATATATTTTTATTTATAGTCTTTAAATATATTCATTTTTTGAGATTTAATCTTCAAACTTAATTTGTTTGATAAGCTAATTTATCGAAAAATAATAATAAAAAAAAAAGCGAAACAAACAAAACCAAACCAAACCAAAAAACCTACTATAAAATTAGCTATATTGTAATTATAATTTTTTCAATTGCAAGGATAGTGATGCTTAATTTGGTTTTTAATCTTTAATATATTTTTATTCAATTTATATATTCTTTCATTATTTCTGTTATTATTTTTTAATAATAACATATAAACAATAATAAAAGATATACAATGGAGAAAATTTGGGAAAATTTATAGAGATATGAATAAATGAAAAAAAATAAGTGGGTCGTCATTTTAATAGTTACAACTTACCATTTGAAATTTCACTCATTTTAATAATAAAAGCAAAAAAAATAAGTGGGTCGTCATTTATTTTCTACATTGCCTTGACCAAAAGCAAAAAATAAAATAAAATAAAATAAAATAAAAAATCTACTCTTTTCTCTTATTAGAATAATAAAAGATAAATAATATATATTTAAAGTTGCACGTGAATAAATAGAGATATGTTTAACATACCCACATTAATTTCGTCATTGATATGTAAAAAAAAAACCAAAGGGCTAGGGGTTAGGGTTTGGAAAAAAAAGAGTTTTTCAGGATGCACACTTTTGTGGGCCCTTTACTAATATACTAATAATATTATAGACATTATAGAAAAGTACAGGTCTCACTTTATTAAAAAAAAAAAAACAATGGACATTAACTTCATGTTATCTTTAAACCAAATATTTTATATGGTTTTCCAAAGTGAACGCCATTAATGAAGCCAGTGATTATTATTATTATTATTAATTAATTAATTAATTTAATTATACGTGAGGAATAAGATAGTGTGGGGCCCGAAATCTTGCGGAGATCAAATGACCGGAAATTAATTAAGATAATCCTAAATTAATAAGTTGTTTAACATATTGTATTGGACAAGATTAGAACTTTTTTGAGGAATTTCAGGAGTACTTAACAAAGAAGAACAAAAAATGCTCACTTTGATTCTATGCGTGAAACACTTTTCTAAAGAAGAATTAGCCCATTACTTTGTGTGTCAAGGGTAAATGCTAAGCCTTTAGGATACAAAAAAATCCCCCTACTATGTTGCACACAAAACACAGTAAGCCCTAGAGAATGAAGAATTGTTTGTTGTTGCACTTAGAGAGAAGTCTTCCAAATATTCTATTTTCTATATCTTCCATGCAACACTAAAGTGTTCTTATATAAATTCAGATTTAAAAATTCTAACTACCCTTTAAACATGAAAAGATGCATGATAACTATTTAACTCCTTTTATTACACAAAAGGAAGTCTTCTAACTACATGGAACTTTTTTATTATACAAAAAGATGCAACATAACTTTCATAACTTCATATTTACATGAAGAGGTGTTTACTAACTACTATAACAACCATATGACAAGAAAAGATGTTATATTAAAAATTTACATTATTAAAATTATTATAACAATCCCCCGCCATTTTTAATATTGAAAAGGTTATTAAGTGCAACGAAATAAACAAAGCAAATAGATTACATAAATAATGGTGGTTTGCACCTTGAACCATTACATAGCGGAAGTCATTACAACACAACAAACGAGATGGTAGACAAGTCTTTGAACCATATATCCATATGAAGTGAGGAATGAAGTTTCCATGCAATCATTTTCAATTCTTCCTTTCTCGATATAGGGTAGACACGTGAAGGCCATGTGTCCTATATCTTCATGAGTGCTTCGGAGTCAAGTCCTAACCCCTTGAAGCGGTACCACTTCACACTCATATAGGTAAAACTATCAAGAGCACCCCCGCCATTTGGTACTCACAACAAAAGTTCGTCTATAAGCCTATTAAGAGCTTTTGCTCACCCTAATTATCATAGCGAGTTCCAAGCACTATTACTCTCTTGGGATGAATTAATATTATCATAGTGCTTCCATCACTTCTCTTAAGATACTTTGGCTCGTTAAACTCAAGACTTAATATTATACCAAGCATTGAGTTGAGGTTCTCTCAATGGTGATGAGAATGAATAGACTTGAGTCCCATCCCTTTCAAAGTTCTTTCAATCAAGTCCCTTCATAATCCTTTTGTCAAAGGATCTGCTAAATTTTGACCCGAACGTACAAAATCTATTGTAATTATACCCCTAGAGATCAAATCTCTAACATAACTATGCCTAATACCGATATGCCTTGATTTTCCATTATACACTTGACTATATGCTTTAGCCAAAGTAGCCTCACTATCACAATGGATATAAACTGGTGCAATTGGTTTCGTAATTAATGGGATATCAAACATTAAATCTCTCAGCCATTCCACTTCTTTACTAGAGGATGCTAAAGCCACAAATTCTGTGGCCATGGTGGAGTCCGTAATACAAGTTTGTTTCTTTGATCCCCAAGAAACCGCACCACCTCCAAGCATAAAAATCCATCCACTAGTTGAGGAATGGTCCTCATTATTAGCAATCCAACTAGCGTCTGTATACCCCTCTAAATCAACAGGATATCCGCAATAGTTAATGCCATAATCAATGGCCTTCTTTAAATACTTGAGAATTCTTCTCACTCCATGCCAATGCATGTGACTTGGATTACTAGTGTATTGACTTAGTTTTCCTACTGCAAAGGCAATATTAGGTCTAGTGCATGTCATTGCATACATCAAGCATCCAATTATCCTAGCATATTCCAATTGTGAAATTGAATCACTAATATTATTTGTCAACTTCATGCTAGGATCAAATGGGGTAGAGGCAGGCACATAATCCTAATGATTAAAAATTTTAATCACTTTTTCAATGTAATGAGATTGAGAAAGTGTAATACTTTCTTGATCTCTTACGATCTTTATACCTAGGATGATATTTGCCTCTCCTATATCCAATATTTTAAAGTTTTTTGATGAAAATATTTTGGTATCTTTAACTTGTTTCAAATCCGTACCAAAAATTGACATGACATCCACATATAAACAAATAATGACACCTTGGTCACCATTGAACTTGCTATAGACACATTTATCCGATTCATTAATCTTATATCCATTAGCAATAACAATCTCATCAAATTTTTTATGCCATTGTTTTGGTAATTGCTTAAGTCCATACAAAGACCTAATTAGTTTTCATACTTTCTTTTCTTGACCAAGTAGAACAAACCCTTCTGGTTGCTCCATATATACCTCTTCATCTAGTTCACCATTTAAGAAAGTTGTCTTGACATCCATTTGATGAATTACAAAATTATGAATTGATGCAAAAGCAATGAGAATTCTTATAGTAGCTATTCTAGCGACTGGTGAGTAAGTATCAAAATAATCAATACCATGCTTTTGTGTAAAGCCTTTAGCTACTAATCTTGCCTTAAATTTATCTATTGTTCCATCCACCTTCATTTTCTTTTTGAAAATCCATTTACATCCAATAGTTTTAGATCCATGTGGAAGATCAACTAATACCCAAGTATTATTACCCATGATAGAGTCCTTTTCATGATTAATGGTCTCTTTCCAGAATAAAGCATCATGAGACTTCATAGCCTCATCAAAAGTTTTTAGATCCGCTTCCAAGTTGAAGCAATAAGATATTTGACTATTAATTTCTTCTCTAGTTCCTTCTACTAAATACATAAAATAGTCATTACCAAAGCTTTTTGTTTTTCTTTGTCTTTTTCCTCTTCGAAGCTCAACAATTTCATTATTATTTTGTTTATTATCTAATATCATTTAGTCATTATTTTGATCCATTAAGATATTATTTCTAACTTTCGGAATAGATTGGAACCTATTTTCATTAAAGATAGCATCTCTTGATTCGATGATTGTGTTCATTGAAATAAAGTCATTTGGTTCAATAACCATGAACTTGTATGCTTTGCTATTGTGTGCATAATCCAAAAATATACTCTCAAGTCCTTTGTACCTAACTTTTTCCTTTTAGGTTCTTAATTTTTTATAATAGCTATATATCCCCAAACTTTAAGATAGTTAAGGTTTGGCCATTTTTTGTTCCAAAGTTCATATGGGGTAATTTTGCTCCGTTTGTTAGGAACACGATTTAGTATATGGCAAGCCGTAAGTATTGCTTCACCCCAATAGCCATAACTTAAACAAGCC
The DNA here is from genome assembly GCA_020875875.1 of Dioscorea alata. Taxonomy (NCBI): domain Eukaryota; kingdom Viridiplantae; phylum Streptophyta; class Magnoliopsida; order Dioscoreales; family Dioscoreaceae; genus Dioscorea; species Dioscorea alata. Next base: position 22,668,803 of record CM037011.1, read on the forward strand.
TTTGTTATCATTGAATTAACCATTTCAATTAAAACCTGGTTTTTTCTTTCCACTATACCATTTTGTTGTGGTGTATATGGAGCAGTTATTTCATGAACAATACCGGTGGATTCAAAATACATAGGATCATAGTATTCACCACCCCTGTCGGACTTTAATCACTTGATAAAGGTCTCACAATGAAGCTCCACTTCAGATTTATAAATTCTGAATTTTTCTAAAGCTTCATCCTTAGAACTCAGTAAGAATACATAGCAATATCTACTATAATCATCAATGAAAGTAATATAATACTTTTTACCACCTTATGTTGGTGAATTATGTAGATCTCCTATATCACTATAAATAAGTTCTAATATGTTTGTGTTTCTTTCAATATTAGGAAAAAGATTTCTTGTGATCTTCGTTAACATACAAGTGTCACATTTTTTGTTACATTTTTCCACAAATGGAATTAAATTTAATTTTACCATTTCATGCATCCTTTTGAAGTGTACATGTCCAAGTCTATTATGCTATAGAAATTCATTTGACTCAAACATATAAGAAGAAACATGATCTTTATTGGTATTCAACTTGAGCATTCCATTACAAAGATAACCTTTCCCAACAAATAGTCCCCCTTTTGAGAGAATAAAGTTATCTCCCTCAAATACAAGTTTGAACCTAAATTTATTAAGTAACCCATAAGATATAAGATTTTTCTTTACTTATGGTAAATAGTACACATTGGATAGAGTTAATTTCTTACCCGATGTAAACATAATTTCCACACTACCTATACCAAGTACATTAGCAGTAGTTGCATTCCCTATGTAAACAACCATCCTTTTGGGTGCGGCTTCTATGGATTTGAAAAGAGATTTATCTTTGCACACATGCTTCGTAGTTCCGGAGTCCACTTACCATGCATATTCTTCATCAATCATATTGATCTCAGTGATAACCGCAACTAGGTTGCCTTCTCCACCACTTTGTGTTTTTGACTTCTTAAAAAATCGACAATCCCTCTTGAAATGGCGTGGTTTATTACATAAGTAACATGTTTTTTCTTGCTTCTTTTTATTATTCTGTTGCTTACCACCATGAAGGGGCCTTTTATAAGCATACTTTGAAGAGTTTCCTTCTTCCACCATATAAACCTCGTTTGAGGGTCCTTTATGATTCATTTGAATCCTAAAATCTTCTTCAATTCGAAGATACTTAGCCAATTCCTCAAGAGAAATGTCTTCCTTTTTATGTTTTAGGCTTCTTTTAAAGTCCATCCAAGAAAAGGGAAGTTTATCAATGATTGATGAGACTATAATTGTCTCATCCATGTTTTACTAGTGTAACTTAAAATGATTTAAAATTCTTTCTAACTCATTAAATTGCTCCATAAATAACCTTTCATCATTCATTTTGAAATTATTAAAGCGAGAGACAAGGAATTTCTTACTTGTAGCATCCTCTGTCGTGTATTTTGTCTCAAGCTTTTTCCATAAATCTTTCGCAATCTTCTCTCCATGATAAATGTCAAATAGAGAATCTGATAGCGTTGAGGATATGACCACGGCAAATTTCATCATCCATTTCCCATTTTTGACGTCTCCTTTGGTCGGCAATTGTTTCATCAGCATGCTCTTGAGGCTTTGGAGTGTTGAGGACATATGTGATTTGGAGAGAAACTAAGAGGAAGTGAACCCACTTTTGCCAACATAAGATTTTTCCTCCATCAAACCTTTCAAGCTTCACGAAATCAGTGATTAAACTCTTTAATGTTGATGCCATTTTTTTAATAGTAATTGTCCTATAGATTGTTGGACAAGATTGGAACTTTTTGGAGGAATTTCTAGAGTACTTAACAAAGAAGAACAAAAAAAGCTCACTTTGGATTCTAGCTATGAAACACTTTCCTAAAGGAGAATTAGCCCTTTACTTTGTGTGCCAAGGGTGAATGCTAAGCCTTTAGGATACAAAGAATCCCCTTACTGTGTTGCAAACAAAACAAATTAAGCCTTAGAGAATGAAGAATTGTTTTTTGTTGCACTTAGAGAGAAGTCTTCCAAATATTCTATTTTCTATATCTTCCATGCAACACTAAAGTGTTCTTATATAAATTCAGATTTGGAAGTTCTAACTATCCTTTAAATATGAAAAAATGCATGATAACTATTTAACTCTTTTTATTACACAAAAGATGTCTTCTAATTATATGAAACTTTTTTATTGCACAAAAAGATGCAATATAACGTTCTTAACTTCCTATTTACATGAAGAGGTGTTTACTAACTGCTAGAACCACCATATGACATGAAAAGATGTCATATTAAAAATTTATAATATTAAAATTATTATAACATATTGGTGTTTATATATATTGTTAGTGCAAATGCACTTTAATGATTGGCATAATTTAACACCTAGTCAAGGTGACGTGGCAAGCATGATGACATGGCATGGAGAATGATGTGGAATGAAGGATGACATGGCAAACAATCTTGGCTAGGTGGAATATATCATGGGAGATCTTGGAGAAGCTATTTTTGGCAAGAAGTTACAACTCTCATAAAGATTAAATGAAGATCTTGTTGAAGTTATTTTAGGCAAGAAGATCAAGCAAGCAACAAGATGATATCAAGATCTGATCAAGACCATATTTAGAAGATGTGATTGAAGACTAAATATGGGTGAAGCTTAAATGAAGAAACAACCTATCAATGGTATGATTTTGAAGACTATTGAAGGCAAGATTTGAAGAACCCTAATAGAGATGATATGAAGTCTATTAAGGGTATATTTGAAGATGCGCCTATTGGTGGCAAGATTCAGCTGATTGAATGAAGATCTATGTAGAAGATTTGAAGACCAAACTTGGGTGAAGTGAAGACTAAGTTTGGCAAGTTTTTTGAAGACGCACATAGGACGTGCGCCCCTTGCGAGGGGGTTGTGTGGTGAGGAGCTGAAGAGGAAGGTTAGTTGTTGGTAGGTTGGATCAGGTGATCGGGCTACATCGATTCAGATGGGGTGTCTTGAGGTCGCTTAGCAATGGAGCCAGAATTCAGCCAAGCCAACAGTCAGGGTCATGTCGCAACATTTGTTATAACATAAGTTGCGACATCTAATTTCGGAAGGTTCTAAAGTTAGAAGCCGCGGAGATTCTAAAAAGGGTATGCGCTATATTTGGGACGTTGAGGCGTCTATATATACTACCTTGGTCTAGAATTGGGTACGACTCTTGAAAGAGGGAGTAGGGAGGTACCGGACAATCTAGATAGGGTAGTATTCTTGTATTGTGAGAGAGTGACAAGTGTGTTTTGTACTCTTCTATCTTTTACCCCTTTTTAGTGGATTGTTGATCTCCGGGCATGGCCCCCCAGATGTAGGCAAGTGGATGCCGAACTGGGTTACCAACGTCTTGTGTCTCTTCTTGTGTGGTTTGTGTTTGCTTTTCTTGAGTGCTTAAGTGAGTGAGTGTTCCTCTAAGTTCACAAACCCTAACCGGCGGAACTAACAAGTGGTATCAGAGCTTAGGTCATCGTGTTAACTTTGTTTTCAAGGTCGGCGAGATCCTAGCTAGTTCCTTTGATGGCCGGAAGAGAAGGTGCCTCCGTCACACGTCCTCCATTGCTCAACGGCTCCAACTACCCATATTGGAAGTCTCGAATGAAGGCTTTCATCAAGTCTATTGATGAGAATGCTTGGATGGCTGTTGAAGATGGATGGTCTCCTCCAACTCAAGTTGATGAAGACAAAAACGAGATTGTGAAGAAGAAGATCAACTGGAGTGCTGAAGATATGAAGAGAGCTAATGCAAATGGTAAAGCTCTAAATGCAATTTTTGGAGGTGTACACGAAGATCAGTTCAAGTATGTGGCTACTTGTGAGAATGCCAAAGAAGCTTGGGAGATTCTTCAAACAATTCATGAAGGAACAAACTTGGTAAGAACCTCTAAACTTCAAATGTTAACTACCATGTTTGAAAATCTCAGGATGAGAGAGGAAGAGACAATAGCCACTTTCAATGCAAAGCTTATGGGCATTGCCAATCAAGCCTATCAACTCGGCAAGAAGTTCTCGGACAAGAAGCTAGTTCAGAAGACTCTTAGATCTCTTCCAAGAAGATTTGAAGCAAAAGTTGCTGCAATAGAAGAAGCAAGGGACATCACTACCTTGAGACTTGATGAGTTGATGGGATCTCTACAAGTCTATGAGATGAATATGAAACCATGAAGAAGAAAAGAAGATATAGCTCTGAAAGCTGAAGCAATAAGATCGACAGTAACAGAAGACAAAGCAGAAGATATAATCAGCCATAATGTGTCCTTACCAGTTGTGATGAATAAAGGTGAAGTTTTCAGAAATTTCAATGTTGTTGCAAGTCCTGTTACAACATCAGTTGCAACATCCACAGAGTATGCAAAAGCTATTGCGGAATTAGACAACTGGGAATTAATTTGCTCTCCCAGATCAAGAATGTTATCTTACAAGATAATCAAACCAATAATAATAATAAAATTATTTATTTATTAATTTTAAAAAATAAATCACACCGAGAACAGCTGGCGGAGGGTGAAAAAAAAACCACGAGCATTCATATAAAACTTTAACATCTTGAAAAGTAAACAAAAACCTTGAAAATTTATATTAGGTCAAAAATAATATAAATTGCGAATGAAATATATTGTTGTTTGAAGATTTAATCTGTTTGAAAATTTTAAGCAAATTATAACAGCAATATATTATGATGATTGAGTTGAAAATGATGAAAACAAAAATAAATAAATAAGTAAAAAATAAAACCAAACCTTACTCGCAGGCAAGAAGGAACAGTGGGGGAAACTTAAAGGGCACTTGCTATATATATATATATAACGTTTCTGGAAAAGACACGTGTCACCCTGAAGTTGTACGTATTTGTTATTTTATATGTATTTTTATTTAATTCTTATGCCTTTACTTTTTCCTTGGCTTTTGTTTTTTTTTTTTTTTTTTTCATTTTTGGTTGTTATTAACAAAATACTAAATAATTACATTAAAAAATATTCAGTGTTAGTGGAAAATTTTATGATATACATTTGAACCCCAAAAATTACTAATATAAATATATATGAGCGTATGTGAGTGTGTGTTTTTGTGTTATATATTAATATATGTATTGATAGAGGGGAGGACCATGGATCCACAAAACAAAAGAAAAAGAGCCTAATCATCAGTTATATCTAGTTTTTTATTATAATAAATTAAAGTGTTGATTTTTTTTTTAAAAGAAAATCAATGATAAGAAGCAAACATCAAAAACTACAACTTTTATTCAATTTATATATATAAAAAAAAAACAACCTTTAACCAAAAGCACCAAACTTATTAAACAAAAGACTAAAACAAATTAAACATATATTAAACAAATTTAAACACATTTAAACATATCATAAGAAGCATACCTATCACAAAAATTAAACATATTATAGGAAGCATACCTGTTAGAAAAATAGAACATATTAAACATATATAAACATATTAAACAAAGATAATAAGTTCTTAAACTCATTGGATATTAAGAATATTTTGTTAGGAAAAACCGAGATTGAAGAAAAAGAATTTAGTGGATTTTGAGGCGTATAAGAACACTGTCTTTTAGTAGTAATCTTCTTTGAGAACTTTTTGTATTTAAAGAAGATGAAGAGTTGTAAACAACAGTTGAATTTATCTGTTAGAGAAAACTAATGGCATCTCTTCATAAAATAATAATAATAATAATTATTATTATTATTTAATTCAACCCAAGATGCCCATTCATAGATTAAATAAATAAATATAATATTATTATAATAAATAAATATATATTAGAGGGCCACTTGCACTTTTCTCAAATCCAATTATTTGATTTGTTTTATCTTGTATTATATAAATATATGTTCATTCTTCTCTTTATCCGATGTGGGACTAAACTATTCACAACTATTCACACATATTCTCATTCTCCCACAGATAACTTCAAACAATAAACTCAACAAACCAGAGAGTACTAACATAAAAGACCTAAAACACAAAAACTTCATTTAATTAAAACTAGCCTAAACGACTTCTTCCTGTTTTTCTTCACTGCTTGTTATCACTCCAGCCGCCGAAACCACTACCACCACCTAGACCAAAAATTCATTCTAACATTTTGTAAGCAATCCCTGTTGTAGTCACCGTGCTCGTCACTTTTTCTGCCGTAAACAGACACCAGTTATTCGCTGGTTCCCGAGCTGGAGCTTCTAGTTTCCACTTTGCACATATCTTCATTGTGAATGGCTTAATGAAATTGCCATCAACTTTCATGATGAATATGTTCATCCTGTGAAAAAAATAAAATGAGAATGTTAGTCGGGTAAAATAAGAAACCTAAGAATACAATGAGGAGAAGAAGAAGAAGAATAGAGAAAGAAGACTGACGTTAGAGACAAGAGAGAAAGAGAGGAGAAAAAAAATGTAGAATACCCTATTTAGTCTTTCTAATATAGTCAGTCTGTCCATTTGGTCCCTCTAATATGATTTGTCCCTAAGAGGCTCCTGTATTTTAATTTTTGAGAAATATAATTCCTTCATTTTAATATAATTTGTCCTTAGGAAGTCCCTATGAGGATTTATATTTTTCAAAAATTTAAATATAGACATCTCTTAGGGACAAATTATACTAGATGGACCAAATGGACAGACTGACTATATTAAAGGGACTAAATAAGGTATTCTACCGAAAAAAAAACAGTGTTATGCCTTATTTAAGCAAAAAACCTTCTTTAGATAATTACTTATATGTCCTCAAACAAAATTTTGTCTCTTATGGCAAGATGGTAAAATGGTTATTTATTTTATAAATTATTTAACACTTAAAAGGATTTATCATTATTATTATTATTATTATTATTATTATTATTATTATTATTATTATTATTATTATTAACCCACCCTTAAGATTTTACATTTTTTTTTTATAAGTATATGCCTCTCAATATTTTTTTTTTAAATTGTAAAAGAACCTAAAAATTAAATCTTAAAACATCTTTATGACATAGATCCAAGGTCAATGATTTGAAGTTTTGAACATAATTCTTTTGTTGCTTGTTTCTCATGTTTATGTTTTAATTTAGGGAGATTAAACATTTTTATTTTTTTTTTTAAATTATGAATTTCTTATTTGTGTGTGTGTGTGTTTTTGGATATTTAAATATATTTATGTTTCTATTACTTGTTCTATATTTCAATTTAGTGTCATTGAATTTTATTAAAGATTAAAAGAGATGTTTTTAGTTTTTATTCTTCAATTTGTAATTTTTTATTACATATAATAAAAAATATTATTTATTTTTAATTAAATAAATTGACCCCTGTTTAACTCAGCTAAACCCATTAACTTTTGATCCCTAATTTTTTTTTCAGGTTAAATTAAAATTAAAATAAAAAAATATAATCATTTCTCTTATTAGAATAATAAAGATAAATAATATATATTTAAAATTGCACATGAATAAATAGATAGGTTTAATATACCCACATTATTTTCATCATTGATATTATAAAAAAACAAAGTGGGGACAAAGAGTGTGAGTGAAAGAGGAGAGAGAAAGGAGTTAAGGTTAGGGTTTGGAAGAAAAACATTTGAAACTACAAATTTTACTTAAAAAAAAAGTGATTAGGCTCCACTGCAAAAATAAGAACTTTGTCCGTCAAAAAACCACCTGCTCTTCCTGCAACTGCGGCCTTAGTAACCATGCTGGTTCATCTTATATAATTTTTTTAATTTTAAACTTTTTAACTTTTTCTTATCATATTTATATTTATATAAAAAAATACTTGAAATAAAATAATAAATAAATAAATTATTACTCAGCCCTTAACATTTATAATATTGACTGTTATATTCTTGCAATAAACGTGAACGTCATTAATAAAGATAGGATTAATTATTATTATTATTATTATTATTATTATTATTATTATTATTATTATTATTATTATTATTATTTATCCCTATGTTATAAAATTAAATAAGTAATAATAATATTAAGAAAAAACCGTTGCCTTATGGAGCAAAACATGGGTAAATATCTCCATAAGTCACTACATTATCCCCAAATATCAAAATGGATACCACTCTTCAATTCGTTTCTTTTTGGATACCATTGTTCGATTTCATTTCAACGGGAGGGTACTCTGTCGTTTCTAATGAGGAATTGATGATGTGGCTACCGGAATGGCCACGTGGTCTAAGTTTTGACAACTCGGTTGCTTATGTGGAGATGCCAGCAACCCAGTCAGCCTCGTCCCAGTCAGTCTCGTTATATCCATCTCAGCATCCCGCCTTCCTCTTTTTCCAACTCACCATCCCGCCCCCTTTTCTTGGCCTTCTTCTTCTTCGTCTTCTTCTTTTTCATCGCCTTCTTCATCTTCTTTTAATTCTTTTCTCAAACCCTAAAGAGCGAGGGGGCATCCTCCACAGGGCATCTTGTAAAATGAAAGCATAATGCAAATTAGTTATAGGCTCTAAAAAAGCGAACTCATGTCTTGTAAAATGCAATTTGGTGACAGACATGCCTGCAAATACCATTCAGAACATTTGACCTTCACTGTTGAATTGGCATGAGTTCGTAATAATTCCAAACTGTAGTCATAAACCCTAGATATTTGTGCTTGTTCATCACCATCCACCATCCTTGCAAGTTAAAAAATATATGTTATATTTATTCAAATATAGAAAGAGGCATATAAACTTACTATAGAAAAACAAATAAACCTACCGAAGAGCAATACATTTGGCCCTCCATGCTTTTAGCTTACTTATCTCAGCCTGTTGATTAAGTCTGACAGCTTGGATTATACCTGCAACCTTCCATGATGGATCAGCTCTAAATTGCTCCAAATAATTCTTGGCTATCCATTGTGCACTTACATGCCTAATATTATGATCTTTTGTGCATTCATGTTTCAGGTTGCCCGACTTGATTTGAATAGTGTTTTTGTCTTTATACATTGGAGAAGCCCATAAATACCAAGGGCAACCACGTTTGCAAAATGTTTTGCACCGTTTACTATTGTTTGGTTTGAATTTCATGACATACCTATTAGTTATGCCATAACTCCTCACTAGGGCTGGCAAACAATCAAACTGTTCGTGAGCAGCTCGAGTTCGGTTTGATATTAGTTCGAGTTCGATTTGATCATTTTAATAACAAACTGAACTTAAACTCAAATTTGAGCTTGAACAATAAATGAGTTGAACTCAAGCTAGAGTCAGCTCGATTGAGTTCGGTTCGAAGTTCGAAAAAAAAATACAACCAATTATTATTATTATTATTATTAATTTATTATTATTATTATTATTATTATTATATATATATATATATATAATAATAATAATAATAAAATAATAATAATAATTGGTTGTATTTTTTAATTTATTTTTAATTTTTAAAATAAAAATAAAAATTAATTTAAATTACAACAATTTTTTTAACTATTGTTTTTGTTAACCGTTGGATCATTTGATCCAACGGTTGAAATTGATTAGGTATTCTCACAAGTCACAAGACTCACAAGACTCACACGCAACTCTGGCGGCTTGCCCTAGATCCAGTCCCCACTCTCCCGTCTCCCCACAAACCACATCCTCGCCGCCACCATCTTGAAACCCTAGAGAGATCCCGTGCTATTCTCCTCCGTGAGCGAGAGAAGAGAGAGTGACAGAGAGATCTTCCACTACAAGGAAATGTATTTTTAGTGATAATGAAAATTGTCACTACAAGTGGTATTTTTAGTCACTTTTATTAATAGTGACCAAACTTTAAAGTCGTCACATCCCGTCACAAATACCTCCGTCACTAATGTAGTAGTGACTGCTTTAAAGAAATGGCCACAACTACTTAATACTTTTGTGATAAAATTTTTTACACTAAAAAACTATGCAATTTGTGATAAAAAAAAATATATGGTCACAATAACTTTGCTTATTTGTGAAAATATTATTGTCACAATAAATACTAAATAGTGACGAATGAAGTTGTAACAATACATCACTTATTGTGTTAACTTTGTTGACTCTAAAACAAATAAACATAGTGACAAAAGTTTTCATCTCTAGTGGTATACCTATTTATGACAATTTTGTCATCACCAAAGTACTAAATAGTGACAAAAAAAAAGTTATAACAATATATTTTTTTTGTAGCAGCATCATCGTCACTAATATAATTGATAATAGTGACATTTTTTTTTTGTCATTGGTTCTATAACCACTAGTGACAATTATGTCAAAATTAAAAGTAATAAATTTTGACAAATAAAGTTGTGACAATAGTTTCAATTTTTGTGACAATAACATTGGCACTAAAATATTTGAAGATTGTAAGATTTTTCCTTTCTTTTTTTGCCACTCATGTTATTTATATTAGTGACCAGTAAATATAAGAAAAATTAGTCACTGGTGTGTTTATTATCATCATCATAAAATTATCAATGTTGTCATAAATAACATTTGTTGCATCAATGTGAATATCGTAAGAGAATTCTAATTTTAAATAAATACATATCATCAAAATATACAAAATTCAAAATTTGATATATAAAATTGGAAATTTTAATATCCAAAATACAATTATAAAATTATCCTTTAAAAAAAAAGATTATAAAATTATCCTAAATTTGGAGATGAAGTCCTTTATGCATTTGAATCTTCTCTTTTACTTTTCAGCCTCAACTTCTGCTAGAATTTAACTCCTTTGTTGGGACTTTAATGTATTCTTTTTCCTTGATGCTTATTCTGCACATTTAAGAAAAAAAAAATAAGAATCTAATTAAATAATTTTAAAAATTAAAAAAATTCTAATTTAATTAAAACTTTCATATCATTGTTTATTCTCAATTGAGACAAATTCCATGTTGCATTTGGCTTTTGTGATTTTCATCAAAATCTAAATAACATATTCCTATGATGAACCTGAACCTAAGATTCAAAGTATTGAAAAAGAAACACTAGCAAACAATCATCGTTGAAAAAAAAAATCAATAAACCTAACTTTGAAGATTAAAAAAGAGAAAACAAAAAAAAAAATAATTATCTCATATCCATTGTAGAAAATAAGCAAAAAAATTTAAGAAAATAAAAATAAGCAAATCTTGTGGCCATCAATAACATGTACCTTTGAATTAAGGGCTAGTTGAGTCACTTTTATTCTCCGAATCAAGTGAAGCCGTACCGTTGCCATCGATCTCCATAGACACATAATTACTTGAGGCATCATCACTCTTTTTATATGTTAAATTCATTGAGGATATATATCTTTTGAAATTTTATTTTTTTAAAAAAATTATATTATCTAGATTTTGTTTTGTGAGATTTGGTAAATCTCTATTTAATTTCAATTTTTAAAATCTTTCTCTAATACTACAAATCCTAGGTATAATCTAAATTAAAAAATTATTTTCTATCACTTAAATTATCAAATTTAGGGATTATGCAAACAATAATAACTTGCAAAATAATGAATTCGGAGAATTTTTTTTTTATCAATTTTTGTCTCATATTTTTACAAATATTTTTAAAATTACAATGCTTTTTCTTTTAAAATTTGAATAGTTTTTTTTTTTAAAAAAAGTTTATATATATAGACACCACTTTTCAAATTTGATCCTGAAATATGTTAAACATACTTTAGATTTCTTTGTGACAAAAAATGTGATCACATTTAACTTAAATAGTAGTGTTAATTAATTTTTTTATCACAAAAAACTTTATATTTCTGACAAAATGATTGATAGTTACAAAAAAAAAAAGAAAAAAAGAAAAAATCATGATGACATAATTTTTGTAGTTCAAGCATAATTTAGTAAACGATTTATATATATATATATATATATATATATATATATATATATATATATATATATATATAGATAGATAGATAGATAGATAGATAGAGAGAGAGAGAGAGAGAGAGAATATTTTTCTTTGCATTGTAGATACGGGGGCTACACCATTGTATCTAAAATTATCGACACAAAAGGTAAAATGTATAATTGTGATGGATATTAAATTATCACAATTGAAATTATAATAGTGACAAAATAATTAAATGCCATAACTAATCTAAACTATTGTGTTGGTTAACTTTTTTTAGCATAAAAAATCCAATAGCATAGTTAAGAAATTTAATTTTTGTGGCAATATTTAGTGGACACTAAATGGTTGAATTTTTTTGTGACAAAATTGTTGTAACAAAAAATATATGTTGAGTGATGGAGAATACTTTCGTCACAATAAATAAAAAATTATAGTGACAACAATATTTATTGTCACAATTACACATCATTCTCATCAAGAAATTTTTGACATAAAATCTTGTATATTTTTAGTAACGAACATTGGACACAAAAGAAATTTTGTCACTGTTAGTATATTAATAGTGACAATTTAATTGAGACATATACTAAATTGTCACAATTATCACTATAATAGTGATAAAAATATAAGCGATCACAATTAAGTTAAATAATAGTGTCTATTACCTTTTTTGACACAAAAACCTAATATTTGTGACAAAATAACCGAGTGACACAAAAAAGTTGTCACTAAAAATTGTAACTCTTGTAGTGTTCGTCGATCCCGCCCAGAAGCGTCGCCGAACTCCCAGTCTCGCCGCTCTCGCCCAGACGCGTCGCCGAACTCCCATCCTCGCCGCTCGCATCACCAAACTCCCAGGCTCGTCGCCCCCACTGTTGCCTTTTCTGACCCTTACATCAAACCTTTTCGTTTAGCGTGATCTCTCCGGAGTTGCTGGGAAAGAAAGTGCTGCGGCCTGATCGGATTATTAGTATTCACTTTTCTTTCAATTCATTCTCCATTTTGCTTTTCTTTCAATAAATGTGCTTTTTTTAACAGAAAAAATTCAGTTTTTGTGTTGCTTGTTAGACCATTCATTTTCATTTAATGCTCTATCAATCTGTTTAGCTTTGTCATGTTTCATTTTAAATACAAGAGCTGGAGTTTATTACTTGTGTTTATTTTAGGGCAATATGAAGACCTAGTGACAAGAGTGACAAATTTTCATAATGAGGATAAAGGCTTCATGGTTTTGGCTGGTGATGTTTTTGATGTGCCAATTAGGAAAGACATTGTCCACAAGGTTGTAAGGTGGTAGCTTGCCAAGCGTCAGCAGGTATTGTATGGATATTTTGTTTATTTTGTTGATTGCTTTTGCTAATCACACCTACAAAGCCAGCTCCCAATTAGCTGAGTAGTGATAGTTGAGAAGAAAATTGAGGCTTGACTAACTGGCAAGGCCCAACAAACATGGCTTGACATAGTAATGTGGTAAAGGAACCATGCAATTTATTCGTTTTTAAAATAAGATGAAGCAGAATTTATGCAATATATTATTTTCTGTATGATTATAACTGTTTTTGCGTTTCTTATTAGAAAGGAAACAAAATGCGATAGTTTATTCTGGTTTAGAAGCTTGAATCTGCTTGGGTTCCTCTATGTCTTGTGTAGCTAAACTCTTCTCTTTAATTACATGGTGAAACAAAAATAAAAACTAACAAAAATCATGCTATTGTAGTTTCACTGGATGCATTGTAAGCAGCACTTATATGAAATATTTCAGACATCCAAGTAATATCTGAAAGTGAACACTACATTCAAGTTATATTTGTGTTGCAACTGATATTTACTGAAGAATGTTTCTTTGCAGTTTTTTATTTCCACAAGTAGCTTATATGAATGAGTCATGTGGTGGTGCCTGAGTGGGTTCTTTAATTTGTTCTGTGTGAGCTGGATCTTTATGATACTAAATTTGTGTAAGAGTTTGTGATTTTTTGGTTTCTGGATTTTTGCCATTTAATGCATATTTCTGTTGCTCTCTCTCTCTCTCTCTTTCTCTATTCATTGTCTTCTCCAGCTTTGTTTCCAATCAATGCCTTCTTTGTCTCTCTTTCCTTCTCAGGTTTTACCTCCCAGTAATTATTAAAAACTTTCATAATTCCTGTTAAAATTTGGTTGTTCCTGTCATTTAATAACTACAGGTCCATGCATGAGAAAATGTTCTTTTAAGAATTAAAGTTCTTGTTGTCCACTGTTTCATGTTTTTGTGATTTTATATGTAAAAGTAAAAACTCAGTTACATGCATGAGTCATTGTTATTGAGAATAACAAAAACACAAAGATGAATCTTGATTCTATGTTTTTCATATTTTTTGTAATTTTATTTATATAAATATATCTTCTTATCTCTTCTTACATGGATGCTAGAGATAAAGAAATAAGACATAGATAAACATTGGAACAAAGAGTAATGAGAGAGTGGGGCATTGTCAACATATTTTTTCCAAGCTTGATTTGATGTTAATGGATCATATAGCAAGGAATCTTCTTGGAACCAGATTACCATGTCTGCCAACCAACTCTCTTCTCTCAAACCCTAGTTCTTATCAACTTCTTTTCCTACCATAATAATGCATTCCATTCTCAGGTGGAGCTTGCATCTAGGTATATATTATTGTTATATCTATTCTTCAAACCTTTTTTCTCTTAGAAGGGATTTTTCCTGTTTTCCTACTGTTTACCTTTATCATTGTATCATTTATGATGAATATATATTTTGTGGATCTGAATAGGTAGCATGCAACTGAATATATATTTATTTATTCTCATTAACTCTTCTAGTTGCATTTGTGGAACATATTTTGCATAACCATGTTTGCTTGATTGTATTCCAGGGGACACACTTGAAAAAAACAATCAGTGAAGTTAGTGGCACGGGTAGAAAGCCATACAATCAAAAGGGTACTGGACGTGCTAGTCATGGAACTTTACGTGGGCCTCAGGTCACTTGAATAACTCTAATTATAGTTTTCCTTTATGTATCAATCTTTTGATTTCATGTTGCATGGGATAGGCTTGTCATATTTAGTTCGTTTGCCTAAGAATCTATGTATATCTGATTGATGTTATGTTGATAGTTTCGAGGTAGTGCCACCATGCATGGACCTAAGCCTCGAAGTCATGCCATCAAGTTGCAAAAGAAAGTCAGACGTCTAGGACTTAAAATTGCATTGTCAGCTCGCACAGGTGAAGGCAAGGCAAGTTTCAAGCTCTGAGCTTGCTATTTTGACAGGAATTTTTGTTGTTGAATGAAAATTTATTCTGTTTTGTGCACGCAATTAACCAGAATTGCTTCACATATATATTTTTATTTTGAAGAGCCAAGACATAGCCTTTTGTGTTAACCAAAGAAATAGATCAATTTACATTAGGCATTCTAAATTTTGTTGGATCACATGCTGGAGTTTCTTGAGACAAACTTTCTCTGGCATGTATGATGCCCTTGAAATGAGAAAACTTGACCTTGGCAAATATTTTGAGACTAGGTTGGCTTATAGAGCATATTGTGAACTTGGTAATTTTTGAAACTGGGTTGGCTTATAGATCATTTTGTATCATAAGCATGGTATGGTTATGACCCTAGAGAGATCCCGTGCTATTCTGAGTTTTTTTTTACCATCTATAATTATTATCATCTATAAGGTGGTATGGTTCTGACCCTAGTTCAATTAAATCATAACTTATATGCCTGTAATCTGAGTTTTTTTTTTTTTACCAAAATAAGTTAAATTATATCAATCCTCAATATTCATGAGTTTTTCAATTATGCAGCTTGCTCCTCCTCTATAAAAACTGATGCTATAGACAGCCGCCTTCTTCTACCAAACGGCAGCTACACCCTCACTGGCAACAATTGTATCCTCTGCAGTTGCAGCTCATCAACTTGGCAGTAAGTTGACTTAACCTTTCTTTTAAATATATATGTATATATATAAACATGTATAAGTTTGTTAATTATACATGATTGTACATTTGCCCTTTCTATACTTAATTTATTGTTTTCATCTTCCTTAATGATTGCTCAAGATTTCATGTCACGGATTTTGGAAGGTTTATAGTTCATATAAGGTGGTCGCGAGTACACTGTCTTTTTGGGAGGCCTGGCTGGACCAGCAACTTCTCAAGGGCAGAAAGGGCTCAAATTTCATGACTAAATCCACCTGGAGAACACGAACCAACCTATCAATAGAAATTTTATAAGTTAGTATCTCATCAAGTTTTAGAACTCATTCTACAAGGAAACCCTATCCTTCTTGGCTAAATGCATCATAGATAGAAACTTAATTAATTGATACAATTCTTCGCTGATGAGACATCATCAACCTTACAAGTTGGTGAAAACATGGATCAACACCTTATCATAGATGCATGCATCAAACTCTACAAGCAGCCTATATACTTCAGTGCACTATTGCTAGTATCACCTTTCAGCTTCATGAAACTCTAATTATGATCAAATGGATTCTTTGCTATTATTAATTATCTCTAAACATCAAAATGTTAGGTTTTAATGATCTATTATCTTCAAATGCTCTTAGTGAATTTTCTCACTAACTCCTTTCTTGTGAATATTGCTCTCCATAAGCCTTATGTTCTCCCATTGAGTCTTGCTAGTTTTTATGCTCCCTTATTCTGTAAGGATCATGCCACCTTATAGATGATAATAATTAGGGCAGACAACAGATGGCTGCAGAATCCAAGGATACCTTGATTCTTCTTAATATGATAATTTTTTTAATCAGAATCATGAGTAGGGTATGGTTTAATTATTTTATTTCCTTTTATATTATAATTATATTTGATGATGTTGGACACCAAAGAAGGTTTAAGACCTAAGTGCATGATCTCTCTATAATTGATATAAATGGTATTCTATAAAATAGTCAACATAAGATGTACCTAATTAATAGTGAATTTTTTTCCTTTGAATTTAATTCTAAATCATGGGATTGTTGGTTGGATTTTACTTTGGTTTTAAGCTCCAAGTTTTATTTTTTTTCAGTAATTTTGTTGGAATGTAAATCTCTATTTATAGTTACTTCATTGTTTCTATATGTAGAAATGTCTGAACCTGACACACAACAATCAATGGCCAATAGTAACCTAAATCCTATACAAATTGGTACTCATAGTGAAGAAGTAGAGACAATTCCATGTGACATAGAAGATAATGAAATTAAAAGAGGCCGAAAAAAGGTTTCCAAAGTTTGGACAGAATTTCAGATTATAAATATTCAGGACAGAAATGAAGTAGTTCAAAAATATGAATACCGTCATTGCAAGAAAAAATATGCAGTTTCTAAGTTAGGAACAACCACCCATCTTAAGAGACATTTAGATGATTTTTTGTACTACAGAAAACAACACAAGAATCAAAAAAATATCAGTTTATTACCTTCAGACAGCGGGGATGGTGAAACAGTTTTATCTTTCTCCTCACAATCTTTTGACATGAGCAAGATTAGAGAAGTTATAGCTAAAATGATTACAGTGCATGAGTACCCGTTTAGTATGGTAGAGCATTTTTCGTTTAATGTGTTAATGAAGTCCATGAATTCTCAATATGAAAGAATTTCAAGAAACACAGCAAAATCAGATTGCTTGAGATTGCATGAAATTGAAAAAGAGAAACTTAAAAAAAATCTGAAAAATGTTGAAAGAGTTTGCCTTACCTCCGATACTTGGACTTCAAATCAAACAATTGGCTATATGTGCTTGACTGTACATTTTATTGATTTGGATTGGAAACTACAAAAATGTATCATTAGTTTTTATGAGCTTGAACCGCCTCACACGGGTATTGTCATCTCCGATGCTATTTCAGAATGTCTTTTAGAATGGGGGATCCAAGATAAAGTTTCAACAATAACATTAGATAATGCAATAACTAATGATGTAGTTGCAAGAAGTCTAAAGTCTAATTTTGAATCTAGAGGCAAGTTGCATTACAAAGGTCATATTTTTCATGTCCGTTGTTGTGCACACATTTTAAATTTGATGGTCCAAGATGGTCTCAAGGAAATAGATGGTATAATTCGCAATATAAGAGAAACTGTCAAGTACCTAAAAAAATCACCATCCAGATTATTTAAATTTGGTGAAGTTGCAAGGCAGCTGAATGTTTGTACAAAAAAAGGACTACGTATTGATGTTCCTACACGTTGGAATTCAACTTATGAAATGTTGGACTGTGCTTTTAATTTCATAACTGTTTTTGATCAGTATGCTATTAGAGATGCAAATTATAAATGGTTGCCTACTTCTGAAGACTGGGAAAATGCCAAAAAGGTTGCTTAATTTCTGGAAATTTTTTATGATGTTACACATCTTTTTTCTGGTTGCTTGTATCCTACTGCATATAGATTTCTTCCGGAGGTTTGGAAAGTTAAAGAAGTTCTAAATATTCATTCAAAATCTTCAGATCTGTTTTTGAGAAATGTAGCAACAGTAATGGGTGAGAAGTTTGACAAATATTGGAAAGATTGCAACATGCTTATGGCAATTGCTGCTGTTTTAGATCCAAGATATAAAATGGTGTTGATAAATTTCTATTTTCCTCTTATTTATCCTGATTTTCAACACATTGAAAAAATAGTTCAGCTGAAACAAGTTATGGTGGATGTATTTGAAACATATGCAAGTGAAAATGTCAATGAACAACCTTCAAGTTTTGCTGGCTGTTTTTCAGAATCTTCCATTAGTGTTGCAACATCATCGAGAAAACCAAAAAGTAGAGGTAGATCTGAATTTGCTGAATTTAAAAGAAAAAATGATCTAACACAACCTATGAAATCTGATTTGGAGATTTACTTGGAGGAAGGGACAGTGGAATGGGAGCAAGAGGATGCTACTTTTGATGTTTTGGTCTGGTGGCAGTTAAATTCTCTTAAATTTCGAACTTTGTCCAGAATGGCCCGTGACTTGCTCACAATTCCAATGACTACAGTTGCTTCGGAATCAACCTTTAGTGCTGGTGGTAGGGTTCTAGATAAGTTTCGCAGCTCTCTTGCTCCGAAAACTGTTGAAGCTTTAGTATGTACTGCAGATTGGCTTAGAGCCACTCAAAAGAACACAAAAACCAAAACAGTGAGTGTATTTATTTAGAAGAATTTACAGTTTTATATTAATTTAAGGTTTTTCTTTACCTTAATCTAATTGTTTTTTATATTGTATAGATTGAAGAAAATGAAGAAAAACTAAAGTTGGATATTCCTAACAGCTTTGCCACTCTTTAAGCATCCTTCATGGTCGGTTTCTATCATTCTAATGGGTAAAGTATTGCTCCACTTCGAAAATATTACATTTGTTTTGTAATGCTCCTTCATGGTCTGACAGCTTTTTGACCCTCGTAGTGAAGAGTGCTTTTGGCTGACCCAGAATGTGAGCTATTCCTGCCATGGCCTACTATGCTATTCTATTGTCAGATCTTCAAATTTGCCAGTCTGGCCTTGACTTTTGTTTTAGTATCATGATGCTTCTGATACTTCCTTAATGATGCAAAGAATATGTTTATATTTAAAATTTTATCTAAAATTTTGTGGCTGTTTTTGAGAAGTTGCTTGTTTCCTCAAGATATATTTGTACTCCAATGTTGTATTTGCTTGGTCTTGTTTATGTTGCTTTTCATATCCTATAATTATTGATTCTATATATTTGCCATCTTAAGGTATAATTATTGATTCTATATATCAGTATATCAGAGGACTAATCTTATACGCGCTACATTTGCTTCATTGCATGCTTTTCTCTCATGGATTCCTCTCGGATATATCTTCGAATCTCAATTGGTTTGTATTTGACACTGTTCTACAGAATGAATTATTGGGGATTGTTTGTATGGAGTAATTGGTGTTTTGAGGTTTGAAATTTGAACTCCTTATGATATGAATGATATGAAATTCGAACTTATATATTTCACATTTGCATTTCATGATAGCTAGAGACACTCTTGAAGTTTTTTCCGGTGGCATCATATAGGAACCTCACACTCCAGTGTTTGACAGAGGTATAGTCTTGTCTTATTATGCTTTTTTATACCAAAGCACCATCTTTTTGATCAGTTTGTATATGGATTACTATTTTTAGTCAATCCTCTGAACTTCAAACATCTCTGGCCATACATAGTAGAGCTTAAAGAAAATGTCATGCCATTGAAGGGACCATTTATTATGGGTGTTGACAGTTTCCAGATGATGGTATAACCCAAGTTGTCTGTTGTATTGATGTTGTTTGTGTAGTCTACATATGTGGTGCATGGGCTTTGTTTTAAATTTTAAGCATGTAGGATACAACTAAATAATATATTAAAGCTTATGCTGGTAGCCTGGTATGCTCTTCTTAGTACTTCAATTTATTTTGTGTTTTTCTGCAATGCAAGTAGCTCTTATGATTCTGAATCATGCATCACAAGTTGTCTTTATTCTATGTCAGGCATCTAAAATATATGGTTGTTTGGTTTATTTTTGAGCTTTAGTGAATTTTTGTTTCTCATGTACATTATATTAACAGAGATCCCTAACAGGTATCTTTTGAAGAAATCTTAATGTTGATTTTTACTAATATTTAATAGGAAACTCTGCATGAGGGAAGATGGTAGGCAACAAGCTCAATTCAGGGAAGATGGTAGCAACAAGCTCAATTCTTCATAACAAGTCTAGTGATTGTTTGTATGAGAAGTCACTCAAAAATTATAATTTTTTTAGCAATTATGTAATTTGTTCCAAGTTTATGTATGAAAAGAAGATAAATGTGTTGTTGAATGAACACTCTAAAAGTACTTCTTTTTAGCAATTATGTAATTTGTTCTAAGTTTATGTGATTTGTTACAAATTGATGAATTTAGCATATTTACAGTTTTTTGAATCGAACTCGAACCGAACTCGAGCTGAAGATTATAATTTCGAACTCAAATCGAATTCGAACAAAAATTAGAATTTCGAACTTGAACCGAACTTGAGCTAAACATTAGAATTTCGAACCGAACTCGAGCTGGGCTCAGCTCGTTCAAGTTCGGTTCGTTGCCAGGCCTACTCCTCACAGCTTCTTTAAATTGTTTAAAGCTTGTGAACTTCATACCAATTTTGAATTCAGGCTCTTTCATGTCAGTTTCTTCATTAAAGTCAGCATACTTGGGCCTTGCAGGTTCCAATTCTTCCTCATCAGTGCTAGAGCATGAATTGAGTTCTTCAGAATCAGCAAATTTAGAATCTTCAAAGTCTGAATTACCCTCAGTCCCCACTACTTGTGGTGCACTATCCTCAATAGTTGGTATGTTTTCATCCTCACCAAGGTCTTCCTCTTTAGGATCTTCATTTGCAACATATTCCTCTTGAGGGTCTTCAAAATCATCACTATGAAACGTGTAATCTGAATCATGCAGATTGCTTGACTGGTCATCACTTTCATCAGCTGCACTATCTTTTTCCAATGCCTCCAATCCATCATAAGAAACCCTTTCATTCTTAGAAGCTTCATCTACACCATGTCCATCATTACTGGTACTTCCTCTATCACAAACCTTGGCATATAAATGTATATGCTTCCTCCTACAGTCAACTTTCATTGCCATTGAAAGAGCATCATTGTCTGTTTTAATTTCTACCAGAATCTTTTTCCCTCCATTCACAACCGTCCACCAAAAAGTAGTACCCTCCACCTTGAAATTCAGCTCTTTGGCCATGTTAATCATTTCTAGATAAGATATCTTATCAGGACAAACATAATCAATATACCCTGCTATTTTGTAATCACCCCTATTGTACAGTTCACCATATGTGTAATACATGCAAATTGTGAAATACTCTGAATTTTGTGCTGAAATAAAGAAAATTCATAATGTTTATTAATTAGTAGCCACTAACATAATGAAAGTTCTACCTAAAGTACTGCATAGTATATAGCAAGTTAGTATCTTAACTGTTAGCTATACCTTTACAGAAAACCCTATCACCAAAACCAAATTAAATTGACAGCAAAATGTGTGGGCTATATTTCAAAATGGCATTGCCATGTTTGGTTTTAAAAATTAATGATGTTGTTTGGGTCATAACAGAATATGTCAATTATTAATACAAAGATGTTAGATTCATAATTCACAAAGATGCAAAATCCATAGATGAGCAAATTAATGATGGTAAATTACAAAGATAACATCGCAGAACATGTTAATTATCATAAAAAAAAGGTGCAAAATCCATAGATGAGCAAATGAGCCTGAAATAACCTAGGTATTTATGCTACATGGATGAGTTAATTAAGCAAATGATCTTGAAATGAGCCAGAACATGTTAATTTATTATTAACAAAGATGAAACTCGGTATTTATCACAGTTCAATAAAATAAAAAATAATTAATCATTGTATTAGACTAGGTTATTTATCCCTTTTATAAGATTTGTTAACATCCCTAGAAATAACCTTCATCCCTAATTATATATGCCATAAATCGAAGCATAACACTAAAATATACCCCTGAAATAACCTACATTTCCAATATACCAACTCACACAAGGTGGATTGTCAACCCTAATTACAATAGGAACAATCTATCATCCAATTTTCAAACTAAAGTTAAATTCCCTCAAATCACCACCCACATGCAACCATACTTGCATCCTAAGTAGAGGAAGAGGAAAGCACTTATGGTATTCGGGTTCTTCTACATCTACGGGCCTTATCGCCCAATCAACCTCCATGTTTTGCAATCTAATTGCACTGGAAATTGATTTCGGCCAATGTTGGTGAAGATGCCCTGTGGAGGATGCCCCCTCGCTCTTTAGGGTTTGAGAAAAGAATAAGAAGAAGATGAAGAAGGCGATGAAAACGAAGAAGACGAAGAAGAAGAAGGCTAGGAAAAGGGGCGGGATGGTGGGTTGGAAAAAGAGGAAGGCAGAATGCTGAGATGGATAAAACGAGACTGACTGGGACAAGGCTAACTGGGTTGCTGGCATCTCCACATAAGCAATTGAGTTGTCAAAACTTAGACCACGTGGCCATTCCGGTAGCCACATCATCAATTCCTCGTTAGAAACGGCAGAGTACTCTCCCGTTGAAATGAAATCGAACCATGGTATCCAAAAAGAAACGAATTGAAGAGTGGTACCCATTTTGATATTTGGGGATAGTGTAGTGACCTATGGAGATATTTACCCAGCAAAACATAGATAGAGGGTACATGAGGAGTCAGTTAGTGTGTCACCTACAAGATTGTTGTGGGATCATATGACTGGGAATTAATTTTGATTGAAAATAGCACATACAATTTATGCACCTTAGTTGAAATGGGAACATATCATATTCTAGACTTGTTTTGCCTATCGAAACCCTGCATCCATTCCCTCCCCATCCTCAATACTGAAACCTAACAAGAAATCAGGAACTTGACAAGGAATCAGGTACCTGACAAAAAATTCCTATACTCACCCCCTGCTTCATAGAAGTCGGCTTTTACCGAACCGTAGTCAAAACAAATTTTTCCCATCAAAATCAAATCGGGCGGGATTAGGGGATAGTTGGCATCCTTGGCCCTCAAAAAGCAATGTACAAAGATTGTTGCGGGATGTGACTACTGAAAATTCATCTTAATAGAAATGAACCATATCACCAAAGATAAACCATATCACCAAAGAACGTGCTATCAAAAATCACGAATGTTATCTCACTAATAATAAAAACAAAAGAAAAAATAAAAAATAACAAAAAATTATTTATTTACTTATTAATTTAAATAAATAAATAAATCATACAAAGAACGGTTGTCCGAGGGAAAAAAAAACCAAGAGTGTTCTTGAACATCCTCAAAAGCAAACAAAATCTTTCAAAATTTATATTAGATTAAAAATAATATAAATTGTGAATGAAATATATTGTTGTTAGAACATTTAATGATTCTGTTTGAACCACGAACGGGCGCCCAGTCCGTACTGAAATGTGGCAGCGCAGGATTGGTCCATTCAAATTATAGGTGTTCTCTACAGGAAATAACACATTGCAATAGTAGTGGGCCCCACCATGTTCAAATCAGGGAAATATCTAAAGAGCCGACATATGGATCTTGTAAATGCAGTAACTCCACGTGCAAATAGTTGAACTATCAGAAACAAAAGTAAAGAGGGTATAACCGAGTTTTGAACTATATGTAGGTGTACAATTATAAAATAACAAGTATAGGTTATTAGGTAACCATTGTTAAAAATTAGTAGCCTGAAGCGTACAATATACATCATGTAATAATTAACAAGTATGTGTATATAAATTGTCATTCTACAATTAATACAAGACATGATAATGGCATTCCATAACCTATACATGTATTATAGGAACAAATATGCCACCAATACATTCAAGTATAATACTATGTATAACATGAGGAGATATGCATTCAGACAAACCGTTTACGACAGGCGTCCTGACCCAAGATTTATTAATACCAAGTATATCCCCAAGAAACACCAATCTCATTCGAGGATTAAGTATATTACAGAACAAATTAAATTTGGAGCAAATATCATCAAAGCCGGGGAGAAGTCAGTAAACTATTTAAGTCTACCATCATTCGGAACGAAAGAAGACCAGCGAGAAAAGTCTATTATAATGTTAAAATCTCGGTATATAATAAGAAGTGTTCAAGTACTTAAATTTCCATAGCAAAATAGGATGATTGCGGACCAGAAGCCAACAAACGTACTGGAGGGTGTTGAAAGTGTATTTGTTGTTGTGAAAAACAGAAGACCTCGGGAAATGAGACTCCCAAAATTTGAAGGCATATTCGAGGAAAATGATAATTACAAAATGGACGCGTTGTTAAAGACCTCTCTCAGGTCCAGGTTCTCAATAATATGTAAGAAGAAGATTATTGCCAATGAACCGGGTGTTGTCTACATTGAAAATCTTCGACGTTATATCAAAATATCATTGCGTTATCCGGTATAGTCAGTTTTCCCAGATGAGACAGAGTCTAAAACAGGACAGTACTCAAATACATTGAAAATTGTTGTATTAGTCTATTATACATGGGACGGTATAGATACTACATCCGTGCAAATTGGAATAAATACAAAGTTGAGATTTGTGTAATAATCCTGTAATCTATAATATATTTAATGACATCTATTTATTTATTCTGTGGTTCATGTAAAATCTAATATAAAACAACCTCCGAAGAGACTTATGTGATAATCAATTACCTAATTATAATAAATTATAAAATACATCGAAAGAACATTATTTTAGAAATATATACAAGATACAATACATATAGAATACATATAAATACAACCATACTCTACATTTATTATTTATATCTGGCCGCGTAGCGACACCACCACTCTATATGGGTTTAGGTTTCAAATCAACCGATAAATTGTCCTGTAACTTATTCAGTGACTCCGAAATTGATTTCCCCATAAGAACTCCCAACTGCGCCGATTCCATGCTTATACTTGTACGTGGATTAAATGATGTACTTGTCCCGACCTCCGAAACAAATGGGCCAATTATCTCCATATCCTTTATTAGATGAGAATCATCATCCTCGACCGGTCCGCATAAGCTAAATGCCCGATCTTTGTAAGACTCACTAGGCATTAGATGTAAAGGATTTAATGTTGATAATGATGAATTGCTACAATATATAGCTTGACAAACCAATCCATAAGGAACATGTTTGAAATCAACATCCTTCAATGTGTATTTAAACAAGGGATTCGAAAGAG
The DNA here is from genome assembly GCA_020875875.1 of Dioscorea alata. Lineage (NCBI taxonomy): Eukaryota > Viridiplantae > Streptophyta > Magnoliopsida > Dioscoreales > Dioscoreaceae > Dioscorea > Dioscorea alata. The sequence continues at coordinate 22,694,414 of CM037011.1, forward strand.
GTTGTAGGCCACTGTTGTTTGTCGACGATACTCATTTGCTAGGGAAGTATAGGGGTACTCTATTGGGTGCCACAGGTAAAGATGGGAACAATGGTGTTTTCCACGTAACATTCTGCATTGTCGATAACGAAACCAAGGCTAACTAGGCGTCATTTATTTCAAAGCTAGGTGATGCTTTATATGGTGACGGAGATTATGAAGACATTATCACTTTTGTCTCGAACATGTCCAAGGGACTTGTAAATGCCATTGCAAAGGTCTTTCTTTCGTCACCACATGCATACTACCTACTGTACTTGGAAGCAAATTTTATAAAAGACAACATTAGACTTGGCAAAGCATCGAAGGAAGAGTGTCGGTCCATAATTGTTCGGATTTCATATGCATCCATTGTTAAAAAATATGATGATGGTGTGAGTGACCTACAGGCCATGTCACTCGATGCCCACCGTTGGTTACTTGAGAAGTCAGATGTCACACTTTGGCCAAATTACTTATTTAAGTGCGAATGATGAAGTAAGAAGATGTATTCAAATGTCCTAGAGTCGTTCAATGCATGGATAAAAGACGCTCACCACTTGCCTGTGACGAACATGGTGGACTCCATATGGTAAATGAGTATAAACAAGTATATATTGTAACTATATATGTTGTTTGCATTTAGATAGATTTGTTCTTATGTATATGATTAGGTTTTTGTTTAGATACAGTTTTTATCATTTAGTACACAACTTTTTCACTTAGCCAAACTTATCACTATGCAATTTAGTACATTCGTGCTTATTGTACATGTTCTTTACTTATCCAGTTATCTTCGTACGTGCATATTTATTCAAAATTTCTCTTGTACGCAACAAGTTCAAGCTGATGTGTACATTATGTACCTGTAGTGAACAATCAAAATAATGGAAAATCTACCTATGCCCCTGATGAGTGTACATTGTCACGTATGTCATATTTATTTGTACACTCATTTGGCATGCATTAGAACCATAATGTGGAATTCGATGCTAAATATCATGTGTTTTGCATTAATAGGATTAGAGCAGTCCTTAAAGATGAGGGAGATCCAAAAGAAGCAATTTAGATAGAAAACAATGAAGTTGGACCTTTCTCGGCATCATTAAAACAAGGATAAGAAAACTGGGTGGCTTACGGGCAGTTTACAGTCCACCTTACGGCCATAAGTATAGTACTTCAAAAGATCTTGCATACATGCTTATGCCCGTAAGGAGGATTAAGAATCAATTCAGAGGATCTTACGAGCAAGGCTTATGCCCTTAAGGATGCCCATAAAGACCATCAAGAGGAGCTTACGACCATAGTGCATGCTCGTAAGGGCAATCACAAGAAGCAAATAGAGAAGCTTGCAGTCCAGCGCTTGCGGCCGTAAGCTAAACTGCAACATATTTAGAAGACCTTACGGATGAGGTTTACTGTCGTAAGCATGCCTGTAAAGCTCGCGACTATCTTCCCTAATTCTCTTACGGCCTTACCCTTATACCCGTAAGCAGCCCGTAAGCAGTCGAGTATAAATAGAACTTAAGAGGATTTTTAGGGCATCATCTATTCTATCTCTCTATTCTTTGGGGGCAATTCTTTGATGTGAGATTGAGGAAGAAAAAGATCGAATCTCCAGTACCTTAAGCAAGATTTGGAAAGAGATTTGACCCTGCATTCAAGAGGACTGGAGATCATAGCTGTCAAGCTTATCTTGGCTGCGTGCGCGGAAGCTACCTCGGTAACTCTCCATCTTAGGGATTAACAAGGTGGTTTTCATGGATCCTATGTCTACTCCTATTCTTTGTATTCTGAATGCTTGTCCCTCCATCAATGGAGGGCCAATTTGTAAATGCATGGGCGTAGTTGAACTCTAGGGTTTACTTTTATGACTTTGGTTGTTGGATCTTTGATGCTTTAATTGATTTCTTATTTGCAATCACATCTATTTGAATTCAATTGCGTGTTTGAATTCTTGGTTGCTAATGAGGTGAAATCCCTAGCTATCATGTTTGATGTGCTACGTGGCGAGTAGAAATATGCACATAACATAGACATGTCACGATTAGAGGGAATTGTGAGTAAGCCTAGGTATAGGGTACTTTGGAGACTTCGTCTCCCTCAATTCTTCCAAATGAGTTGTTGACAATCTCCGTGATCTTTGCGATCATGTGGAGTGGATTTTAGGAGAAATCACATTTCTACTCTATATTCGGATTAAGGGTAATCTCTCTCTTTTTGAGATGGATCATCTATTTAAGAGATTGTCATTAGCTCACGATGAGGTTTCATAAAGTGTTAATGCGATTGTGTGAATGTCTATATTAGTTCTGCATCTATTCTGTTACTCTACGCCTGAGAAATTGGGGTTTAGTATAATTATAAAACCTCTTAGTTCAAATAGGATTGCTTACCTAGACAACCTTTGTCCTGTACTTTATAACCGTAGATGGATACTACGCCCGAACATCGTCTCTTCCCTTAATTTCTTTCTGGTTTTATTTCCCGTATTTTCTACTTTTATTTCTATTTTGTGTACATACACTACTTCACTCGTTAGTCTAATTTTCGGATTTAGAGTTATTACTAGTATTCACCTCCTTCCCTATGGACTGACACTCTGCACTTCAAGCACACTTTATTATGCGATCGGCATGTACACTTGCATACGTCTCTATTAGCCCTAACATACATAAGAAGATTGAAGAAATTGTTACCGAATAAAGAAATCTCTGTGACAGTCGTTGTGACCTTAATTGTTTTAAGGTGATTCACCAAAGCAACAACTCTGAAGCCTATCATCAAGAATATGATCATGTTGTGGATGGAAAGCATATGGCATCCGGTGCAAACACGCTTGTGCAGCTATAATTCAGATAGATATAAGCATCCATCGATTTGTTAATGAGTAATCTCACCATCCAAATCTATAATCTCGTATACCAAGAAGATATTTTCCCCATCCCTGATAATGACATGTCACAAATGACAATTACGAACTACTTTTATGTTCGCCTATCATGAAAAGGCAACCTAGATGACCTAGACGGAGAGGATCGAGTTACAAGTATTTGCTGTCTGTGAGTTGCTCTGCAGTTGTTGCCACGAGGATGGTTACAATCATAGATCTTGTAATGCACCTATTCCTGACAAGCATTAATTAATGAACAATAATGTTATTTGCTTATGTTCCTCTTATATGTATTGCACTTATTGCGTACATTATCTTTAAGTTGAAACATTTAAGGATATATCGAATATTTTAAACTACACCAGCCTAGAATAAGCAAGAATATATGCTAGTATACAGGAATGACAATACTTAAACATAAATATATATATATAACTGGTAATGCACCTAGCTAAACGAGAATGTACTTTGATAACAAATAACATAACTAACAAATAACATAACTAACTAAACGAGAATTTAAGTTTTTTGTTTAGTCAACCATTCTAAGGTTCTCTAGTTGGTTCATTCTTAGAACTCTTCACTTTGTCACCACCACGGCTGATACCTTCCATGAGTATGCGTACAACGTACTTTAACCTTAGGTAGGGATGTCATTTAATTTTGAGGCAGCCGGAGTTTCTCACCCTAGAGTATCTGTTCAATAAAACGCATGAGATAGGTAGGTCAGTCGTCGCTCTCTTCCTTTTGTCTTGGGCAGCCTTGATCATGGATCAAAGGGCACGCAGTGGAACTCAATCTCTGTGCACCTATTGAATAGTTCCCACTATCAAGAAAACAAATCATAGCTGGAGACGTCGCTGTCGTCAAGGATCACCTAGGCACACTCTTTACACAACCAAGCTTTTCTTGTATGAAATGTGGACACCATGTTCCCGTAATATGTCCTTCTGAATGTTGATGGCCCTGTACAAGGGCTTATTTTTAAGCTTCTTAATTACTTGTGCGGTTACCCATTTTTTGGACGCTTTCGGATGTGACACCTAGCCAATTCCACCACCGCAAGTGTGTGACGGGTGCATTGTCTTGATTCTAAAGTATTTTTATTGTATTCCTTTGATGCATGAAGGCGTCAGTCACAACCAACGACAGCGCATTCTACTGTCACCCTGTGTTTTTCATTCTTTATGAATTTGAAGTCAAAATTCCGCTTGATTGCAAAATTCCGAAGTGCGTCTTTGAAATGTTCAATACCTACAAAATGTTGTCCGATATCCAATGACAACATTTCGGATTGATCTGACGAGGACGAAAGGCCTGCCACACCGTCAGGGTCGCCATGAGATAGAATAGGTGCGCTGGCAGAATCAGAATACCTGCCAACACTTCAATTTAAGCGGAAACATCATTACGTTATGCGGGAACAATCAAACTTTAAACGGAAACATATAATTTTAAACGGAAACTCAATAATTTAAACAGAAACTCAATCTTTTAAACAGAAACTCAAAAAGCTAAGCGGAAACATACATTTTTAAACGGAAACCGGGATGGAACGGGATAACAAAGCAAAACTTATAGTTTTGCTTTCTTTTAAACGGCAACTTATTTTTTAATCGAAAAGTGGAATAATTAAGCGAAAATTATAATAATTAAACGGAAACCATAAGAATTAAGCAGAAATATATAATTTTAAGAGTAAACATAAAGGAGAAGAACTTTAGAACGATAAGAACTAGTTTTGACTATGATGTGAGAATGGCACATCATTTGTCTCAACCACGAGCTACAACGCATTTGAAGAGGAAGTACACATGACACATGCGCTGGAAGTCAACCTCATTTTCTATTAGACAAATCGTCTTATGTCCATCGGGTGTGATAAACTTCATCCTAACAAGGGAAGCATCGATACCCCATCGCTCACATATAGAGATGGCAATCTCTACCTGGCCCGACGGGTATACCCGTACCCGTTATTTTTTAAGCGGGTACGGGTCGGGTAAGGGTATGCCTCTACCCTACCCATACCCATACCCGTACCCTTACCCGTTGAAGAAGGTACGAGTAAAACCCGTACCCGTACCCTACTATATATATATATTAAGCTAAACATTTACTAATAATTTACCTAACATCTTTTCATTGTGATTAATTTTAAAATAATACCTTAAATTTTCTTTTAATATATTATTTTGGATATTATTTATTTTTTATATTTATATTTAATAGAGCATAATAATATAAAATTAAATTTTGGATTTATATTAAGAATCACAATTAAATTAAAAAATTTAAACATTATAAAACAAATATAAAAAAAATAATGCCATAATAATTTACTAGCGTTATGCCCGAGTTATGTTGCTTATGCATGGAATGGGAGAGATAAACATTAAAATCATGTGTTAAAAATAATATTCACACCGACATAATTGTGATGATTTTAATAATAATGTTTGTAAATTGAAAGTTAACCAAGTATATTGTTACTCTCAATTCTTTAAAAACAATACATTGAATATAAATTTTACAAATTATTTATAAATCCTCTCATTATTATAAATTAAAAATAACACATAGACAATGAAAATCAACCAACGTGTTATCTTATATAAATCAACATGTTATTATTATTATTTAAATTCAATTTAGTAATTTGAATAACGGGTAAACGGGTACCCTGCGGGTAAGGGTAAGGGTAAGGGTATAATTTTTTTTACCCTGAAGGGTACGGGTAAGGGTACGGGTATTGAGTAGGGGTTACTGGTACGGGTAAGGGTTTTGGCATACCCTACCCGTTGCCATCCCTACTCACATACCTCCGCTAAGATTGGATCCCAAGAAGTCTGTGCCGTGAACACTAGCACTCGTTTCTCCTCTTTTTATCTTGCAATTGCACAAAAACTCTCTATAATAAACCTGCATATAAATATAAATTGTTATTCTCTCTTTAAGGATAATCAAAGTGAGGGAAAGGAAGAGATTCTCACCTTATCGGCCAACCGGCAGAGTTCAAATGAATGCAGACCAAAGATTTTTACTTTCTTGCATGATGAGTTTTCCTAACTTTGTTTGAGAAAAAACAAAACAAGAAGGAATGAAAAAATATTACCAAAAGCCAAACAAAAAGATTTCACATGATGTGACTGGGCGGTTTTTTTTCCCACAATTTACAAGGGTAAACAAGGAATTTCACAACATGGACCCAGTCTGATTGACCCACAGAGGGCAAAAAGGAAGTTAAACAATAATGGAAGGGATGTTTGGGATATTAGAAACTGGTAGGGGCTGATTGGAAAGTTTTGAAATTCCTGAAGGGTAAATAGTAATTTTTCCTTCAAATATTAGGAAGCGTTTGGTTCGTGGTAATGTGAAAACATTACCGCCTGTTACGTGGTAATTTGAAAAGATTATCACGTTTAAATTGGTGGCGGTAGTAATAATGATGGTAATCTTTGATTACCAACCTTGAAAGATTACCAAGAAACTTGGTAATCCCATTACCACCAAAATATGTGGTTATGTTGGATTACCAAGTAGGTGGTAATCTGAAACAATTTTTGGACAAATATGCCCTTTATTTAAAAATAATAATTTTCATACTTTATTTGTTGGATAAAAAAATTAAATTTGAATAACATTATTTTGGGAATATGTTCAACTTTGAAAATTTAATTTTTTTATCCAAAATTTTACTTTACTTAACCTGGGCATATAATATTCCCGATATTATTATCATGGTAATCTCATTACGTGGTAATATATCGTTACCGCGAACCAAACGGCCCTTAAAATCTCACAATATTACTGTAATTCACCTAACTGAAACAAGAAATTCCTATTTCACAGGGACCTTTTAAAAATTATGTCAAAGTTCTTTAATAGTCCTTCCCCCCAAACCTCCATCCTTTCCATGAGCTCACGCGCCGCCGATCTCTGCACTCTTCTCCGAGCTCTCTCCGGCGATCCCGTCCTCTCATGGCGCCTCTTCATCCACCACCTCCTCTCCTCCCCTCTCCCTCCCTCTCCTCCTTCCATAGCCGCCCTCTCCTCCACCCTTGCTCGCTTCGCCATGCTCCCTCACCTCCACCACCTCCACCTCGTCCTCCTCCACCTCCCCAATTCCCTTCCTTGCCTTCTCTCCTTTGCCTACTGCGCCGTTCGTTCCCATCTCTTTCCCTTCTCCTTTTCCCTTTCTCTTCTCCAATCCCTCCGCCCCCTTCCTCCCCCTGTCCACCTCTATAACATTCTCCTCGAGTCCTCCCTCCGCTCTGGCCACCCCGAGCACGTCGAGATAATTTATAAAGATATGATCTTTGCCGGTGTTTTGCCGGAGACTTACATTCTCAATGTTATGATGCGTTCCCTGTGTGATTCCGGGCGTCTTGATGAGGCCCGCGTGATGTTTGATAAAATGCCTGCAAAGGGTTGCTGCCCCAATGTGTACAGTTTTGGGATTCTTGTTTGTGGGTATTGTAGAGCTGGGTTGAGTTGTGAAGGGCTGGAGGTGGTGGAGGGGATGGGGAAGTTTGGATTGGTGCCGAATTTGGTGATTTGGAACACTTTGGTATCTGGGTTTTGTAGGGAGGGGCGGGTTGGTGAGGCAGAGAGGGTTGTGGAGATGATGGGGATGGCGGGAATGGTTCCAAATGTGGTCACTTTCAACGCGAGGATATCGGCGCTTTGCAAGGCTGGGATGGTTTTAGAGGCTTATGGAATTTTCAAAGATATGGAAGATGGTGGTGCAGAGTTGGAGTTGCCGAAGCCCAACAAGGTAACTTACGATGTGATGCTTGATGGTTTTTGTAAGGGAGGGATGGTGGAGGAGGCCAGGGCATTGCTGGATGCAATCAAAAGCAGCGAGCTTTCTGTAGATTTAGTGAGCTACAATATTTGGTTGTGTGGGTTGGTGAGGAATGGAAGGCTTTTGGAGGCGCATTCATTGTTGGAAGAGATGGCTAGAGAGGGATTAGAGCCTAATTTATATTCTTATAACATTGTTATCGATGGCCTTTGTAAGGAGGGGATGCTTTTTGTTGCTCATTCCGTAATGAGTTTAATGAGGAGCAAGGGAATATTGCCGGATATAGTTACTTATAGCACTTTGCTTCATGGTTATTGCACTAAAGGGAAGGTTTTGAGGGCCAATATGATTCTTGAGGAGATGGTGAAAGATGGGTGCTTTCCGAACAATGTTACTTGCAATATTTTGTTGCAGAGTTTGTGGAAGAAGGGGAGGACACTAGAAGCAGAGGGCTTGATGCAAAAGATGAATGAGAAGGGATATGGTTTAGATATAGTGAGCTGCAATATTGTTCTTGATGGCCTTTGTAAAAATGGGGAGTTGGATAAAGCTATGGATATCATCAGCGGAATGTGGCTCCATGGAAGTGCAGCTCTTGGTGAACTTGGAAATGCATTTCGTGGTCTGGTGGACAATCAGAATGGTGGGCAAAAATGTGTGCCTGATAGGATCACTTATTCAATTTTGATTAATAATCTGTGCAAGGCAGGTAGGATGGATGAAGCTAAGAAGAAATTTATTGAAATGCTTGCAAAGAAACTTGCTCCTGATTCAGTCATCTATGACACTTTCATACATGCCTATTGTAAATGTGGCAAAATGTCCTCGGCTTTCAAAGTTCTAAGGGACATGGAGAAGAAGGGGTGCAAACCAAGCACGAGGACTTACAACTTGCTCATTTGGGGTTTGGTTAATGAGCACCAAATGGATCAAATTCATAATTTGATGAATGAGATGCAAAGTAAAGGGATTCTTCCTGATGTCTGTACTTATAATAATTTAATTCAGTCCCTCTGTGAAGAAGGAAAGATGAAAGAAGCTGCCTTACTTCTGGAGGAGATGTCTGGGAAGGGTATTGTTGCAAATGTTTATTCTTTCATCTTGTTGATCAAGGCCTTCTGCAAGTCTGGTGATTTTGATGCAGCTGAAGACTTGTTCCAGAGAGCTTTGACTACATGTGGCCAAAAACCATCACTCTATAGCTTAATGTGCAATGAGTTTTGTATGTCTGGAAAACTATCAGAGGCCAAGGAACTGCTTCAGATTGCTATTGATATAGGAATATCTGTAGAGCGCTTCTCATACAAATTTCTTATTGAAGAATTGTGCAAAGGAGATAGGCTGAATGATGCACGGAGCTTACTTAGCTTGATGATTGACAGAGGCTGTGTATTTAATCCTGCAACGTTCATGCCAGTAATTGATGCTTTAATTGAAAAGAGAGATAAGACTGAGGCTGATAGACTCTCAGAACTGATGATGAACATGGCATCCCGGCCTGAAGAATCAAATATTGGTCTTGCCCATCCGGATAGTCAAGGCTATGCAAAAATTGTTTCTGGTTCACGATACAATGAGAATGAATCACATTTGAAGCATCTAAAGCAAGTTAGTGCCCCTAGAAGTGATTGGCACAATTTATTGCATAGGTACTGTTATTTAATTGCTCTTTCTTCTTTTATATCGTGTTTTGTGAATATTTAGAGCCTAGTTCTCTTGATTTATTCTAATTTTTAACATTTATATACTAAGATTTATTTCATTGATTTTCTTTATGTGCTGCTTTATTTTAAAAAATAGCCTAAGTGTGTTTGATATGCTCTGTTTATTCACAGAGATGATGGCAGTGGGATAGCACTAAAAGTCCTTAAGAGAGTGCAGAAAGGCTGGGGTCATGGAAGTGTTCGCCATCCACAGCATTGGCAATTGGATCTCTATGATTATGGGGATGATGCTGGGTGACATGAAGTATGTGAGATGTACCATCGCTTGTTTTGCTGGAAGTGATGAATGCCCAAAAACTAATGTGGGTGCCATTTGCGTTGTGGGGGGTGGGGGCAACACAGGGCTATTTTTTGCTTTTCATGAGGGTGACTGTACCTAACGGTTTCAGACATAATCCTTATATCAGAACTAAGGATCTTTCAGCTCTTGCAGGTGCATCCACAATCTTTTGCATACGCATGGTGCTTTTTTTCTTATTGCAATATACTGGTTTTATCTTAGATTATCTTTTTGATGATCTTGAATTTGCTTTATAAATTTGAGCTCTGTGATTTTCCCAGTTAGTCTCAAAGGATATTAATTAACTTTTATGAAAACAGATTTGTGGATAACTAGGCTGTGCGCCAAAAGACAATATGAAGCTACTTTTGATGTGATCATAAGAAACTCTCTTGTAAGTGGTGCTGGTTATGTTTATTTTGATCATGAGCCCCAAAATGCTGTTTTGACCTTGTTATTCTTGTTGGCTTATGCTGATGGCTTCTCTTTTATCTCACATCACCTGAGACATTTTTGAATCCGCCATGGAGAAAGGCGGAGGTGTTTTTTCCTTATATTTTAGAAAGTTCATTATATCTAATCCTCCAACATTTGGAGCTTATATTTATATATAACCATAAGAAAAGGTTCTCTATTTTTTATAACATCGAATGCAACTCGATTGTATGGTTGAGGAGTCTGAAGATATTTTTGGTAAATAGTATGAGAATTTTGCAACTAACAGCCCGTGTAATCCCTTAGTGGATCTCACCCTCAACATTTTTGCTAGACTCCTGTAACATTTAAAAGTAAGCTGTTTGCTTTCAGGGAACATCTCTGATGTGACATTTGGTGTAAAACACATACTCAAAAACTTATGTTTGCATTTCCAGATTACTTTTGTTTTGAACTTTGAAGTGCATACTTTCTATTGCTCAAAAATTCCACATTTTTTCATGAGTGGCTTCCTGATTTCTGGGCTTCCCTGAGTTGGCCATTAGTCACTGATTGAACTGATGTTTCACCACTGTCTCATCATCTTGTTAAAATATCCAGTACACTAAATCGGATGTGATTTTTTTTTCCTTGCCATTTGAGCATTCTTAATTTTTAACTTGAATCATCGATCAATTAACAACTGCTCTGTTGTCTTTTAAAGGTTGATATTTCCTTCAGTTGCTACATTCTGTGTGGCTGGAAAAGTATTTAGGTCCCATGACTGCTTGATAAATCATTTATTAAACTTTGGAGATCCATGTATCACTTATTATTTGAAGGAATTCTCCCCTATTACTGCACAATTACAATAAAAAGGATGAAATGTCTCACAATTTTCATGTGCATATTCATTAGTAATTGAATAGTCAGTGCAGATTTTGTCCAAAGCCCGTTGGATATATGGCTTCCTGGGGCAGGTTAAATACTTCCTGTGTTATTTATAAACGTTCAAGTTTGTTGTATTTATTAAACTTTGATAATATAGAATTTGTATGCTTAGTGAGACTGTCAAATGCAAGAAGTCAATAAAATGAAGCTTTGATTTTTTTTTTTATATTTATTTGCAAATCAGCTATTATAATGGTGTTTATGCTTTGATAAGGTGAGATTTGTACTATGGCTACTGTTTAAGTTTGAGTATTATAAGGTTAGGATAAAATACTACCGTCAGGATGCATCAGGTTGGTTTTTTATTTTTATTTAATTTTTGACCCAAGTTGAATAGATGTGATCTACAAAGTTCCATACACCGAAATTCCTGTAATTTAGAATTATGACTCTTATCCTTTGGAGGCTTTTAGAATGGCTAAAAGATTAAGATTTTAAGTCCTTGTAAGTTTGCTTTTATATCTTATTGTCGAGTTTACAACTCATGCTTTGTCTAATTTTTGGTATTGGAACAGTATGAAAATCTGACAAGATGCTGAGCAGATACATTGAAGATCAGATTTGTGATGTGTGCATTTACCTTCCAAGGGAACTACAGGTAGTGTGGTAGTTTGACATGCTTGATGTTTATAAATAGCTTTTCCATTGTTCAGCTGAACAGAACCTTCCCTTACAGCCTCCACAGCACCACCTCCCCAAAACTCTGCATCTGACATGTTTCAGTTTTTTTTGTCTTTATCCTCTTTATTTGTAAACAATTAAGAAGAGATTGTTCTTTAATAGTTCATATATCTAACTCAATGAAAATTGTGCATTATACATGAAGAGTGTTTCATATTTAAAGCAGGCTTCTTAATCGTGATTTATTAGATAAAAAATTAATAGGGAAATAGAAAACACTAATTCCATCACTATCAAATAACTGAGATGTAGCCCTTCGAGCTTGTTCATTTGACTGTGATTTGATTTTTGAGGTGGTTTTCCATAATAATTTTATCTATGCTTGTAAGGTGTGGGAATCAACTTTGTGCCGAGGATAATATCAATATTCTGAGAGATATTGAACTGCAATACAGTACTCAGCAGATCAGAATATGAGGATCCACACCATGTACATTAATCGAAGATGATGATGTGCCAAGCTTGGTTTAGCTTGTAAACTTTTCAACCACCTGTTTAAATCCCTGAATTGTGTTTTTAACTGATGGTGATCAGTGATTATGCAGATCAGAATTGTTATCTAAGTGTTGAAATTATCTATCTGACTCATCCATCAGCTTCCTGATGCATCAACTGTGGAGCCGGCCAGGGGTCGATTCAGTTGCAACGACCAGAGATGTTTGTGATATCACAGTGTAATAATGACTGGCATGGTCTCAGAAACAGCACCAGATGAGCTTTTGACAAGGTACTTATCCTCATCAAATTCCCACTAGTGGTTGTCTCCGGTAAAAGCATGATTCTTTTGTTGCATTGATCCACATGTAAAAGCCACATAATTTTGCTGCTTATTTATATCTTCGTGTCATCAAATCAGGTTGCTAGACATGAATTAGGTATGGCTGCACAAATCCGCACTTGACGAGTTGACCTTTTAGTGATGGCTGACTTTTGACATTGACAGTCAGCCCAAACCATCATGGAATCTTCAGAAATAATTGATGTCTTATTGATGCTATAGATTCATTGTTTACTCAAGGTTAGGCCAAATTTCATTGCTCAATTGATGGAGCAGTTCATTACTATTGCTGACCGATACCAAAATATTAATTATTTCTAGTAACTGTTTCGTGCGGTGGAGAATCAATTTAGTTTGTTTCTGATTGATGAAGAACAGTTTAGTCAACTGAACAGGGAATAAAATTGTGAAATAAATTAGGCTTTCTTCTAAGAATATTCTTTGAACCAGCATCAGTTATTGCCTAATGAATTAATACACTACATAAACTGTACATGTGCAAACAATATTCTAAGGAGTAGTTCATCTTGTGTCCTTCAACAGACATGCCATTGGAATCATTTTCAATACAATGAATCAAGGGCATTTCAATACTAAAAATGCTCAACTGAAAAGAAACCAGTTGCTTTTCAGGAAAGTGTTGGTTTGTGCACCTTTTCTCCAGATTGAGTTGGTTATTCACAAGTTTAGCCTAGTTAACAAAATCCCTCATCAATGTCGACATCGAGCATTGGCTCTAAAGAAAACAATCCACATGTTCCTTGTCACCTAAAGGGGAATATCATAGCATTAGTTACCTAATAAACATTGACACTAAAGAAGAATCTTGTCTTAGAAATGGAGGTCAACCTCAAACAATTTTACCAATTTAACTGCAACATAAAGCTATCAAACTGTGTGTCTTTGTCAAAATGGAATGGCCTTACTTTTTTTCTTTTTATTTCTACCTGTTGTCATTAGCAGTAAACAGTAAACAGAGCTTTTTTATGCCAATGATATCTTTGTGGACTTGATAAAAAAATAATACTACAGTAGTTGTCTCTGTGAATGTGCCAGGTGTAGATCTCCTATATGTACTACATGCTTATCCATTTACAGTTCTTTTTCAGACTCTATTCTGGCCTGCCATGCAGTATATAAGTAGCAAAACTCATGCAAACATCATCTATCATTTGTAGCTATGGTTTCGAATAACAATGCATGCGACCCTCCCTTCACAGATCACTACAAAGCCATTTTCAAAGACTTATCTGAATTGCTGCAATTGGGAGATGATAACAAACAGGATGTTGTTGAGGAATGTGAGTTGCCATTGATAGATCTCAGCAAGCTGAAAAATGGCAACAAGAACGACGTTTCTAATTGCACAGCAGCCATTGCTAAGGCATCTTCAGAGTGGGGCTTTTTCCAAGTTCTCAATCATGGGATAAGCCATGAACTTCTTGGAGAGATGAAGGAGGAGCAAAAGAAACTCTTCGAGTTGCCATTCGAGAAGAAAGTCACCTCTAAACTCTTGAATGATTTTTATAGATGGGGCACACCTTCGGCCACTTCTCTCAACCAGTTCTCCTGGTCTGAAGCTTTCCACTGTCCGCTTTCCGATATCTCCCTCAAGAATCACTCTGCTACTTCCTCATCTCATTTTCTCAGGTATATTACTGTGCTACGATGCAAGTTCATAAAAGTAACGATCTAATCTAATACAGAGAATTATCAGGGAGGTGATGGAGAGGGTAGCGGGGGCTATGTTGGAGCTTGCAAGGACTCTTGCCGGAGTTCTGGCAGAAGACTTGGGATATCCCGGTGATGGTTTTACGGAAAACTGCAACAAGAGCACGTGTTTTCTTCGCTTGAATCGGTATCCTCGGTGCCCGTTCTCACCTGAGATTTTTGGCCTACAACCTCACACAGACAGTGACTATCTTACCATTCTTTATCAAGATGAGGTTGGTGGCTTGCAACTGATGAAAGACAATAAGTGGGTGGCTGTCAAGCCCAACTCTGATGCTCTCATTGTCAACATTGGAGATCTCTTTCAGGTATACATATATATATATTTATTTACTTTTCATTCATTGATGAAATTTCATGCAACTTGCATGTCACTCCTTACTTGCCTTTCATAGTATCCTATCACCTTATCCTCAATTTGTAGATTTTTTTTTTCTATGTTTTCAGTGACAAGAATGGAATGAAAAAGAATCTTTAAATATTAATTTGACAATATAAATATGAATTTTTCTAAGATTTTAAAATTTGCAGCTGTTTATTTTAATTATATTTACACTCGGCATCATTTTTTTTTATCGTCTCTCTTTACATTAATGTGTAGTTCATGTTTCATAATTATATATCAATAATCTCAGGTTCATTTTCAATGAATTATGGTTTATGTACTCTATTCAAATATGTATATATATACATGCGCATATTTCCATCAAAAGATTATAATGAGAAAATTATTAATTTCCTTCATGCTTATCTTTGCCTTTATTCTTCTCTCCAACTGCATGCAACCATAGCAATTTTTTTCCTTATCATTATTTTGAGATCTTGTAATGAAATATCTTGCTTATGAATATTAGAGTAACCAAGAGTCTTATATCGGTTGATTTGGAAAATATCGATTTGAATTTATAAGCATATGTTTCTTTCTCTTAAGCTTTTAGGTATGTTTGGTTTGCATTTAACATGGTATTTGGTTTGTTTATAGCATGACAAGTTAAATAGACTAGTATATATTATGAAGTGTGTTAAAGTAACTAATAGTCTCATGTCGGTTAATTTGAAAAATATAGATTTGAATATATAAACCCAGTTTTTCTTACATATGATTTGCGCCTAATAATGAAAATTAAATCTTGTATTAAAGCTGAATTTGATATATATATATATATACACACTTGTGTATGTGTATACATGTATATACACACACTAATGTGTATGTGTATACATGTATGTGAAGGCATGGAGCAATGATATATACAAGAGTGTGGAACACAAAGTGATGGCAAATGTGAAGATGGAGAGGTATTCCATGGCTTTCTTTCTGTGCCCTTCATATGATTCAACCATTGGCAGTTGTAAACAACCTTCTATCTACAACAACTTCACTTTTGGAGATTTCAGGAAACAAGTGCAACAAGATGTTCTTAAAACTGGGAAAAAAATTGGCCTTCCAAGATTTCTTATTACATAATTTTGTTTGTATTGGTGTGTGTATATATATATTGAAATTCATGAGAAGGAAAATGAATATTTTATATTTATTTGTTTGTTTTTTTTTTTTTTTTTGAATAATAAGCGACAAGCGCCCTGGTATATGAATAGTGCTAACATCCCGGGGTGAACAGTATATGAACAGTACGGGAAACAGTACTGTCGGGAAGAGGATTTGAACTCATAACCTCTTTTTTAAGATATTAGTGTCATACCATTGGATTATCCAATAGTTGACTATTTGTTTGTTTTATACTTGTATATAAATATTTTATATTTTATATTTTATATTTACATTTTTTTTTTTCAAAGTTTTTGACTTGCTCATAAGTTCTAAACCAATTCAAATGAAGTATTGAGAGCATTTTAGGACAGACTTCTCCTGGGAATATATTTATGATAGAGAAAAGATCTTCCAAGTTTCTATCAATTTGACCAAACTGAAACTCTGTTGTTAACAAAGAAAAGTTTTATATTAATAAAAAAATTATTATTATTTTTGGTTTTTATTATATTAACAAATATAAAGAAACTTTTAATGTATTGTTTAAGAGTCTCACTAGCCATCAAATAATTCATAGCAATAAAATCTTTTATTTTTTTTTCATTATTCACCATTGCATGAAAATGGGGATGAACATTATATAAAAATAAGGACATGTATGAATTATTCATAGTAAGGTTATTTTTATAAATTTGATTTAAACTGGAAATTTAAACAAATAACATAACAGAGTTAAAATCACATTTTTTTTTTATATAAAATATATGTTTGATTGATCAATATATGGTACTGCTAGATCCAATAGTTATCTCATCTTATAATTTCAATTATATCAAACATGAACTTGCCGAACAATGTATTATTTATGTATAGCAAAGTTTAGTTATTTAATTAAAATCACAAAATGCAAATGAAATGATGGTTTTTATTTTTTTATTTCGATGAGGCGTGGTTAAGAAAATGCATATGGGTTGGGAATTAATTATTCAACCTATACGGCTTCACTCATTGACACAGAGTTTGGATTGTAAGTCTGTACCAATAACCAAAGAACCATTATGGAATTTGAACTTGGAATTTTTCCACATTAAGACCTTTTGCAATGGGGTCAATTTCACTAGGCTATGAAATTTTTGGCAAATGAATTTTTTTTCTTTTATATCAAAAAATCATTTTTTGTGGTATATGAAGGTATTTATATATATTTTTATATATTCGGAAATATGAAATTTAGGCAAATTCAAGTATGGGTAGATTTTTTTTTTCAAATATTAGTTTAAAAAAATTATTTGAAGTGAGTAAAGTTTAATTATTGACAAATAGTAAAACATAACTATTTGAATTTACTTTTGTAAATGATAATAAATTATTCTTATTAATATGGTTATTTTATGGTTTTAGTTGGGGTGATTTAATTTGATGTAATCACCTCACAATAAAAGATAATTCATTTCCCACTCAAATGAAAGATAAGGAGTTCAATTCTCTCTCACAATAAGTGCTATGATTTATCTACATTTATCAATATGTAGATATATACACATATGTATATAGTTGGTATAATTGTATCCTTTTATTAATGATTTATACTATGTCTATTATTAAATGGATTTTTAAAAATTTCAAATAAATTTTCAAAATTTTTCACTCAATTATCAAAAAAAAGAAAAAAACCTCAATAAAATTTCAAACTTGAGAATAATTTTAAAAAATGTTGTTAAATTTAAAATCTTAATTAATTAAAAAGGACACTTAGGTGGTTGGTTATCAAGAATGATCAAAGGGTCATTAGCTCAACAACCTTCCATGAATGGCTTGGAATTTGTTTTCTCAATAAAAAATACCATGTGAAGTCAAATGTAGTAGGTGGCAGCCAAAGCCTTTCATATTCATATTATAATAATAATAATAATCATCATCATAAATCTTTAGGATATATTTATTTATTTATGTTGGGTCTTCTTGTCCTTGTTTTCAAATTAAACCAAGTGAACCATTAATTAAATATCATAACAATATCTGTCTTCTGCATTCTTTGCTTGGCTGGGGTTGGAATGATTTGGATTTGTGAATTTGGTTGTTGAAAGTTATATTACAGGCAAAACTTTTATATAAATTTGATGATGTACTTTTACTCAATTGATAATAAATAAAACTAATATTTTATATTAATGGGAAGAAAAGTAACTCAATACCAAAAAATTGTTATGACAGGTGGGGAAAAAAAGCAAGAGAGAGAGAGAGAGAGAGAGAGAGAGAGAGAGAGAGAGAGTGAGTGAGTGAGTGAGTGAGTGAGGACAATTTTTTTTTAGATGACATTGGTGAAGGCGTAGAGAGCTGTGATCCCACCGATTTAATTCGGTGAGATTTCCTCAGCTGATCTATCTTCTTTTACCCTCAATACCCTCAATAGATCTCTATTCTCTCTCCCTCATTCCCTCTCTTTTTCTCCATATCTCTTAGTAAATGTTAGTGAATATTAGTTTGAAATCTCTCACAACAACCGAACTTTAATCACACAAATGTTAGTGAGGCACAAAGTTTATGTTCAGATGTATGGGAAGTGGATGATCATATTTATAATGCAAGTGAATTTGAGTCAAAGAAAGAAAATGAAAATCCACCTATGAATGAAGATGAATCTCATGAACCAAATGAAGCCCAAGGAGAAGATAACAGTGAAAAAGTTACTGAAGATGTTTATCAAGATGAAGTTTCACTTACCCACATGTTGGTATGGTTTTTGATTTGATGGATGAAGTATGTGACTATTATAATTGATATGCACACAAAAAAGGGTTTAGTGTGAGAAAAGGAGCAATAAGAAAATCAAAAAAAGATGGTAGCGTTGTTGGATGATGCTTGTATTATTCTAAAAAATGTTTTAGAGAAGAAAGATTTAAAAAGATCAAAGGAAACAAGAAGAGGCACCTGGATGAAACACATTGTCGTTGTAATGCTAAACTTTTAGTAAACAAGAACTCAGATGGATCTTGGGTTGTTTCAATGTTTGTGGAGAAAACATAATCATATCTTAGCAATTTCAAGAAAATGCTATTTTTTACCATCACACAGGAAAATCGGTGAAAGTCAACAAGGTTTGATTGATAAAATGAGACAATCAGGTATTACAAACAATCTCATGATGAATTATATATCTTTCACAAGAATCTCAAGGGAGTCAAAATGTTGGATTTATTGAGCTAGATGCAAAAAATTATTTATGCACTAGAAGAAAAATAGAATTCTCTATGGGAGATTTACAAAGGCTGTTGGATTATTTGAATGAAATGCAAATAAAGAACCCCATTTTTTTATACAATCCAACTTGATGTTGATGAAAAATTAACAAGCATATTTTGGAGTGATGCAATGTGTAGAATGGATTATGGCTACTTTGGAGATGTTGTTTACCTTGATCCAACTTATGGGACAAATAAATATGCCATGCCGTTTGTTCCAATTGTAGGGGCTAATCATCATCTTCAAACTATATTATTTGGGTGTGCATTGATTTTTAATGAAACGGAATATTCTTTTGTTTGGGTACTTGAGAATTGGCTACAAGCAATGAAAGGAAGTCCTCCCAAAGTGATTTTAACTGATCAAGATTTTGCCATCACTAATGCCCAAGTCTTGCCGAGTACCATTCATCAATATTGCCTATGGCATATTTTTCAAAATGCTAAAAAACACTTAGGGAGACTATTCACAAGGGGGGTCCAAGTTTGGACAAGATTGGTCTTATTGTGTAAGGAGTCCTGAAACCATTGAAGACTTTAAAAAAGTGGATTGAATTGTTTACTAAGTATGATTTGAAAGAAAATGATTGGATGTTGAGAATGTATAGGAAGCACTAACATTAGGTTCCCATTATTTGCATGAATTCTTTTGTGCAGATATGTGTACTACTCAACAAAGTGAAAGTATAAACAAATTTTTCAAAGGGTTTTTGAGTAGAAAAAATGTTGCTTTTGAATTTTGTTGAAGGTGTTGATAAGGCACTAATTATACGTTAAGAGAAAGAAATTGAAGCTGACTTTAAATTGAACAATGTACAACCATCCTTAATATTTCATATGCCTATTGAAGAAGAAGCAATCAAATTGTACACACCATCTATATTTGCAGAGTTTTAAGAAAAACCAATTGGTATTGTTCGTTACAAGTGTGAAAAAATTGAAAAGAATGATAATATAGCTTCATATAAATGTTGAATACCAGAAAAAAGAGTTAGACTTGCTAAACTATGCTAGGGATCCAGTTTTCATGTGAGTTGTAGCTGTTGCAAGTTTAAATTTGCGGGTTTCTTATGTCGTCACATATTGAAGGTATTCATTGTAGCTAATGTGGATAAGATTCCAAAAGAATACATATTAAAACGTTGGACAAGGGATGCAAAATGTGGAAACATTTTTAATGAAGAAGGCCAACAACTTGAAGAAGACTGTCATACTCATCTGACACTTAGATATAACATTCTTTCCCATGAAGCATCAAAAGTTGCAACCAAAGGCTCTTGCTCTGTAGAGGTTTACAAAGGAGCTTTGCATTGGTTGAGGGAAATAAGAAAAGAGGTTGAAAAGCTATTAAAATGCAAAAATGTGAAGTTTCAAATAGCAACGTTAATGATGATGAGTGCTTAACACAACAAACGATTATGTCAATCGAAGTAACAATTTGTGACCCTCCACTATCAAAATGTAAAGGAAGTGGTGAAAGAAAAAAAAGCATTTTGGGAAAAATCACAAAAAAATGAAGCCCAAAGTTGTTATTGGATAGAATTTAGAAATTACTATAGCTCAAGCAAGCAAAAGTACTCATTGATCCATTAATATTTACATAAAAAAAACTTTATATATATGTAAAATATTATTATCATAATTTTGTTTTATTTTTGTTCTAGCACTATTGATTGAACCTCGACAAGTTTTTGTATGTGATGGTAATTCCCATTCAAGTGTCTCCATCAAAGTTAGTTTTGGTGTGATTTATTAACATGTACAAGCTTTATTCTTGGTCAAGTATATTTAAATTATTTTTAGATGTTTACTTGGAGCACAACACTGTTAAATAATGATACAATAATAATCCTTGTATATATACCTGAACAATATTCAGGGCCATCTAACTTCCACAAATTAGGAAAATGCTACACTTCACCTTGCTGAGAGTTAAGATGGCTAGAATTGATCTACTATAGGCAGTGTTTTCACAGCAATGTCAGAGCCATTAGTTTCATTAAGATAAGTTTTATTCTATTCTCAATGAATTTTCTAATTTGATTTGAGGAGTAGTAATTCTTTCATTTATCTTGAGTGAGTGCTTCTTTCCATACAATATATATAATATTGAAGTCACAAGTACTTCAGTTACAATTGTCCAGTTTGAATTGATTAACTTGGCTTTTTATTTATTTAGTCATGGTCATCTTTGATTTATCTAACATATAACTATAAGAATGAGTGAATGCTATTGTTGCTAACTTCTCCTGGTATGACTTCCTTTGCTCTTATTGGTATATGCTATCTTCTTCTCCAATTGAATAGATATAATTTATATGTTTGCTTTTGATTAGTTCATGTTACTTTATTATTATTATTATTATTATTATTATTATTATTATTATTATTATCATCATCATGCTACCTGAATAATTGGTCTGTGGATGCTAAGCAGCTTATTTTGATACATCTTTATGATTATCCTCTTGACTATTTCTTAGTTTTAGCTATAAAGCTTCTTGGTTGAGAAGATGATAAATTAATATAGCTCATTCTCCTCTATGGATTATTTTCTTAAGATCATATTTCAAAATATCTTTAACAAATAAAATATTAATGCAAACCATTTATTATAAATAAATTATTCACATTATCTCTAATTACCAAACATATTGAATTTTGATAAAAAAAAAATCACATTTCAAATATCTTTAACAAATAAAATATTAATGCAAACAATTTATTATAAATAAATTATCCACATTATCTCTAATTACTAAACAAAATGAATTTTGATAAAAAAAATCTCATATTTCAAAATATCTTTAATAATCAAAATATTAATGCAAACAATTTATTATAAATAAATTATTCACATTATTTGTAATTACCAAACAAATTGAATTTTGATAAAAAAACCATATTTCAAAATAACTTAAAAAAATATTAATACAAACAATTTATTAAATAAATTATTCAACATACAACAATAAATAATAAAAAAAATAGATATTCATTGATCAAACTTCTCATCAAACCTCTAGGACTAGAGAAAACCTTAAAATATTAGGATGAACAATGTTCTTAGCATAAATTTACATTATCTCCCAAACCCTAAGTTTGATGAGATCTGGGCTTCTAGGCCTCCTTGTTTGATTGTTGTGAGAGATTTCAAACTAATATTCGCCAACATTCACAAAGAAAAGTGGAGAAAAAGAGACGGAGAGGAAGAGAGAATAGGAATATGTTGTTGTTATAGATCTGAACGAACATTCAATGAGAGCAAGAGAAAAGAAAAAAGAGAAGAAGAAGAGGGAAAGAAGAGAGATCTACTGAGAATATTATTTATGTTTTAAAAAGAAAAAAAAGACCATATTGCCCTTAGCAGTATTTTAATATAAATTTTAATATTTAATGTATAAAAATTGGTCGTTAAATAAAAAAAAAACTTGGTTGTCGTTATCCCGGTTCCATTGAGAATCCCATGGAATCGAATTCGTGGGATCACAACTCAAGCTTAGATGGCTGATAGTGTTGAGCAACTAGGAATTTCTCCTTTTTTTTTGTGTGTTGTTTTGATCTTTTTATTTGTTAGATTGAGCATTTTTCTTATTATTATTTTTTGTTTTTTATTTTTTGTTTTTTTCTTTAAAAATCACATAAATCACACCATAAATTTTCCCGATAGATCAAATAGAATTTAGAAACTCTAATGACGATAATAAATAGTAATTAATTAAAATAAAGTTAGAATAGCCCTCCTTTTGTTTTAGTCCCTCTGGCATATATAAACTTATGCATAATGGCTCATGCATCTGAAAATTAATTGAAATAAAATAGCAACTTTAGATATTTAAATACACATATTCTTATTACAAAGAATAACCCTACTAAACTAATATTAATCAAATAAAAACTTTATAATAATTTAAATTAATTCAATAATTGTGTGCGTGAGTGCAAATTCAAATTTCAACCCCTTTATTGCAACTACAATCAGAGGTGATAAACAATTAAAAAGTTCACAAGCAATTCAAATTTGATTATATGAATCACCCATGACGGCATGATGATTAATTATATAGCTCATAATTATACATCCGCCTAAATATGTTTAATATATAAAATATATTCACATATAAATTATATATATAGAGAGAGCTAACATCTTCTGCAAGCCCCTCCCCTATCTTGAAATCCTGACCCCAATTTTTTTCTCAGGCTCCATTCTCTCTTTAAATCCAAATCTTACTCATTTCTATCATCTTCTCTTTTATTTTTTATTATCTGCGGACATCCACACGCAAATAATGTTTAGTAATATATAAAGACTTTAAAACACAGAAGTCCCACCAAAAATTAAAAAGATTGAAATTTTTTTCCACATAGGATGAATAATATAAATAATATTTTATCTATTCTGGTTTCAAAGGAAGGCTGGTGGTAAAACACTACTTTCTAAAGTAAGGAGAACAGCCATAGCAGCCAGTGTTTATATGATATGGAGGTCTAGGAATCTGTTATTTTTTCAGCAAAAGCAATGTTGTACTGAGGAAGTGTATCGGCAAATTAGGGAGGTGATTCTACTGAAATATAATGCACAGGTTCAATGCTCTTCAGATAGGTGGGTGTTAAATAGATGGATGTAATTAGATTGCTGATGTTTGTGATGCACTAAGGTGTTTAGAGGAAGGAGAATGAATGCTTTCTTGACTCCTTTGACAGTGTCTTCTGTGAATGTATTCAGGATTTTGTAGCATGGAGTTCAAGGGTTGTGCTTGTTTTCAAGGTGCTTATTGGTTGTTGTGAGTTTTTGGTTCCTGGTGGATGTATACTGGTTCATATTTGGCTAGAGAAACTGCATATATGGATGTCCTGGTGTTTGAATGTAGGAAATGGAGATTTTTTTGCATGGTTCTATTTGCCTATGGCTCTTGGTGAACACTTTGGCAAGGTTGGCTATGTCTCTGCTCCACTAATTGACTGATGTTTTGAAGATAAATCTGATGGAAAGGAATGGGTTTGTGTTTAGCTTTATGCTGAATGGTTGGTGAAGTTTTAGTATGGGTATTCTTATTTTCTTGTAATAGTATAGTGTTTACAATGTATTGTATTGTTTGTTGCTGTTTGCATTAATAAATTTCACTTTTTGCCTTGAGCAAAAAAAAAAAAAAAAAAAAACTTCCAAACACTCCAAAGTTTTTAATGCACCCAAAAATATATCTTTAATTTTTTTAATACACTAAAAATCTCCATGTTTCATCAACTTCTTTTTGTTATTCATAAGATTTTAATTTAATTTATTTTAAAAAAAGAAAATAAAAAGAAGAAAATAAAAATAAAAATAAAATAATAATTAAAATAATAGTTTTAAAAAATAATTAGAAGTTCAAGATATTTAAAAAAAAATGATGATATGTTTCCAAGAAGTCGGCACCCGGCAGACACGGATTCAATATTTCAAATCCATCCAGAAGCTTCTTCCACGTTGACCTCTGTAAACTTCTTTTTTGTTGGTCTTGGCTGTTTTTTTTTTTTTTTTTTTTTTAAGAAATATCGGTCAAATTGAATTGATCCATTCCTTCTCACTTTTTTTTTTTAAAATTATTGAACACGATTTCAGATATCATAAATTTTATATTTTTTATTTATTGTAATTAAAGATTATTATGTTTTATTTTATTTTATTTTATTTTATTTTATTTTTTGATAGTAAAAAAAATAAGAATGGAAAGACGTGAACGCAAATTATTTCAAAAAAGAATTGATATTCAGAAAGTGCAATTTAAAAATAAATAATAATAAAAAAATATTACTATGTATAATAATATTTTAAATAGATTTTTTTGGGCAAACCTTGCATATCTGAAACAAAGTTAATATTTCTTATTGAATTAAAAATATAATTTGTAATAAATTATTTTAAAGTTGCATCCTTAAATATTCTCTTTATTTTTTCAAACTTATCATTTGAGTCCATTTATTTTAAACTATAATGTTTTGGTCCCTTTATAATTTTAATTTAACTATATCAATCATTCTAAATCCTAACTCTAAATCATTAAAAAAGGAGATTGGTATGGCTCATTTAAGCTTAATAGAAGGACTAAAATATTACATGATAACTAAAATAATAAATTTGAACAAGGAAAAGGACTATTTAAAGAATTATACCTAAAAAGTTATGAGTATAATATATATATATATATATATATATATATATATATATATATATATATATATATAGCCCATAAAATTAATTAAAATATTTAGAGTGAATATATAGAAAAGGTGCAAATGATATTCAATATATATAAACCTAAATTTTATATTAATTTATTACCCTTCCATAATTCACAAAATTTGTTATTATTTTTATTTTTATTTTTTTAAGGATTGATTGTGTTACTTTGATGAAATTACTATGTTTAGTTTGTATATAGTTTCCGATATGTACTAGTAAAAATATAATTTAATGGTTAAAATTGATTGTGTTATTATAGCGATCATGATCTGATGGTTAAAATAAAAATATTATGTATCACACTTTTCATATGGACAATTATGCTATTCACTAAACATAGAGAATTGCTAGATTAACATCCAATGGTTAATGATAAAAATCTACCAAAGTTCTTAAATGATGTGTGTTTATATAATTTTTTTTAAGAATGTAATAATAAAATAAATATTTTTTATACATACCTCAAAAAATAAGCCTTTTCTATGTACTTTTTTTAAAAAGTGTAGTCCCAAGTCCACATGCCATTGACTCATTAATAAATATTATTTTAGAATATAAAATGGTCCAGAAAATCTAGGTCTTCAATGACCATCAGTTATTTAAAACTTTCAAACAGCCTCTTAAATTTTGGAAAATAACATGTAACATCTTAAACATAATTTAATAAGGTATAAATCAATGCATTTAAACTCTTAACATTCTAAAATTAAAATAGAATTATTAAATGACCATCAGGTATTAAAAATCTTTCAGACAACCTCTTAAAATTTGGAAATAACATATAACATCTTAAACATAATTCAAAAAGGTATAAATTAATGCATTTAAACTCTTTAACATTCTAAAAATAAAAAAAATTATTTAACAACAACAATGACAATTATGGAGAGAGACAGACACATCCACAGGTTAATTAGATTTTAGTTTGGGTTGATTCGTTTTAGTTTGGTTTTTAGAAACATTACTGTAGATATTTAAAAAATTCAATGGTTGTAATTAATTAAATTATTATGCTATGCATATTTAATTGAACGATTCAAATCAAAATATAGTGTATCCCACTTTTTATTTATAAACACAGCAACACAAATGAAAAACATGATAAATAAATAAAGTCTCAACAAATAAATAGTTTATCTAATAAATAAAACTTAAGAATCAAGCATTGAATTTTGATTTTGAAATAAAATTTATACATAACTTTATACTTACATATTTATTATTTAAAATTTTAATTTTAAACATATAATAATATAATTGGGATGACTCGGTTCGATCAGGCGGGTTGACCGATTCATCGGGTACTCGGCTGGGTCAATTGGGTTAACACTATACCCCAGCCTTTTATATAACTTGACCCGGTTTCTTGACCGAGTCTAGTTCTACCAAGTTGAACCAACCGGTTCAACCCGAGTTTTAAAACATTGCATTTTTCTTTTATTAACTAATTTAAAAATTATCATAAAAAAAGTAAAACAAATTAAAACAATAAAGAAAATAGAAAAATAAATTTTGCCAATTTGCATAAAAAAAAATGGTTCTTTTCATGAAGATAGGTAAAAGTAACCAATTTTTAAAGACATACATAATAAAAACTAAAAACCTTAAAAATACAATGTTAACTAAAAAATTTATTATAAAAAAAGGAAAAAAAATCTTAATATGATTTAAAAAAGCTTTTAAAAAATAAATTTGGCCAATTTTCAGGGACAAAATGCTTCTGTTAGAAAAAATAAAAAAAATTATCCAATTTATATAGACATACATAATAAAAAATAAATAAATAAATACTAAAATTAATAAATGAATTATCAATCTATTATTTTTATAAAATTATTTCCCCGGCCACCCAAAAATAATAGGGAAAAGTAAAAAAAAAAAAACTTTATGGTTTTAGATTTTTGCAAAATAAAAACATAGATTTTTTTTTTTCAGATTCTATTAGGTGTGGTTTTCCCCCAAAAAAAAATGTTTGTCAACTGTGTTAATTTTTTATTTTTAGTAGAGGCAAAATCATCCATTCATGTAAAAAACTGTCACATGACATAAAAAACATGATTTTCTATTTGATTTTTGGAACTGAAGTTTTTATAATTTAGTGAAATTTTGAGAGAGAATAATAAACTTAAAAAATATAAATAAAATAATGATTTTATTTATGTAAGTTAACACTGTTAACATCTTGAGTCTTGGTAACGGTTTTTTTTTTTTTTTTAATCTAATAAATCTTATAGAATTGGAAAAAAAAAAAAAAACTTTTGTCCAAAGTCGAAAACCCGGAAGATTTTTTTAAAATTTTTTAATAAATAAATAAATAAATAATAATTAAAAATTATTACTTTTTTCTAAAAAGCCCCCAAAAATTGCTTCAATTCCACGGCAATTGACATCGTTTGGATTGAAGTAACTTCGCTCGAGAACTCCTACGCGCACTTTGATCGAAAGCGGAGACGGTGGAAAAGCCCTCGTCCTCTCCCGCCCCCAAAATCCTCCATTTCCACTGCGCTTCCTCCCAGATCCGATCCCTTCTTCGCCTTCTCCTCCATCTCCGATCGCTTCTCTGACCCGATCCTTGCAAGGAATGGCAGAGGAAGCCGTCGGTGACGAGCCGAAGCAGAATTCGAACCCGGAGCCGGTTAAGAAAGAGAAGCGGAGAGGTTTCCTTTCCCGGTTGTGGAGAGGTGTATTTGGAGGCCGGAGTGAGGACTATGAGAAGAAGTTGCAGTACCTCTCCAAGGAGGAGACGTCGGTGCATGCCAGGATGAAGCGGAGGGCTCGGACTTCGAAGAAGATGGCCCGGGATGTCATCGTTCTCGCTTTCCTCCTTGAGGTGTGTGGTTGGTTTGCTTTTTTTTGTTGGGTTTTGTTGGTTTTTGCGGAATTAGGGTTTTTGGTTGTGATTATGAATAATTGGTGCCGTATGAGACGTCGTTTGATACCACTGGACTTGTGATGTCTTTGTGATTTTGCAGCTTGTTGTAGAATGCGTTACTGATGAGAAAGTAGGGATCTTGCTGTGAAGAGTATATAGCTTTGGTAGTGTTATTGGGTTAACTTTGTAATTTGTAAGCAATGAAAACTGTGATTTTGCGGGATGAATGGAGTTGATTGTCTACCAAATGATTTAATTGCCTGCTAGAAATACTGTTTCATTGTTGAAATGCTCATTTGGGTTTTTTCTTCTGCAACTGAGCTTTACTTGTATTTCTTTCTGCTCTGTTTCTTGTGGTATGAGTGATGAACATGTTGTTGGTTGTTATTGAGAAATTAGGATCTTGCTATGAAGGGTATATACTTTGGTCCTTGGTTGTATTTTATAGTCAACTATTGAAGTGCTTACTTAAAATCACGTTTTAGTGTTGATAACTTGATATATATTAGGGATCTTCTTATGCAACTGAGATCTACTTGTGTTTCTTGTCAGCGTGTTTCTTGTGCTATTATTGGAGAACATGTTGCTGGTTTCTAATATGGTTGCTCACTTGGTTGGTTCTGTTGATTTTGAGTTACTTGGCTTATTGTGGATTTTATGAATGTTGATAGATTGCAGCTGTGGGATATTCTATCATAGCGACAAGGGGAGTGGATTTGACCTGGCAGATGAGGGCAGTTCGAGTTTTACCTATTTTCGTGGTACCTGCCCTGGCTTTTGCTATGTATACAGCAATTGTAAACCTCACAAGGATACGTAAATTTCCTAAACTCAATGCTTCTTGGATTTTCCACCTTGCTTTTATCTTATTGCCTGTGTATGTATCTTTTCTTTCCTCTTATTATAGTTTTGCCAAAAAATATTTAATTCTTTATTTGAGTTGCACTTAGATGGTTTTTTTTTTTTATTGCCTTGATTTTTTTTGTTTTAATATAATGCTGCTTTTGTTATGCTGTTCTTAGGTTCATTTAGGGAAAAATTAATCTAACTGCAATCTTAAAAGATTAATGATAAAGATATAGGAGTGACGTTATTCATAATGTACATGATTATTCTGTTAAACTCTGTCCATTCTATCATGTATTTAAGAACTATTGCTGCCATCTTTCTGCTTAGAACACATCCAAATGGATCTATACTCTTTTTTTTCCTTATGATAAACGGAGTGTGTTGTATTCTGCTAACATATTTTTTCATAAATTTCTCTTTTGGATGGCAAAGTTTTTGTTGAGTGAATGAGTATTTTAGATCTTTGGCATAGTTCCACTTTGGCAACACATTGATAACGTTATGTGCAAATATTAAGTCCTACATAGTACATAAAAGATCCCAAGTAAAGGGGACATTGCAAAGTTTTGCCTTTTCAGGCTCTCAAATCATCAGGGGAAAAGATTGGCTTAAAAGGAAATGCTGGTTTGGAGTGTTATCAACATTTTCTTTTATTAAGAGAGCTAGTTTTAATAATGAATGAAAAGGGTAATAGTATCATTTATTTCTCCTAGTTTGAACATCTGATGGCAGAGTTCTTCTGTGCCCTCCTGACCTCCAGGTTTAGACTTGCATTTGCCAATGATCTCTCACTAGCTAGGTGTTCACTTTTTTCTTTTGATTTTTCAGCCTTTTGAATTGCTGATTAGGGTGAAACTAAAGCACCTGATACATTCTTTATCTGACTTTGATGGTTAATTCCTACTAACAGTTGAAATACAGAGCCATTTACTTCTCCACATTGACCTGTTTTTGGACTCATTCTATATTCTGGTATATTTTCCCCTTCTATTTCCAATCATGTACAGTCCTTGTTTTTAAACATAACTAGGAGAGGTTTTTCGCCTGGTATAATAAATCTTAAGCCCTTACACAGTTGAAGGGATCCAGCCTGAAATATTATACATCACAATGAATGGTGTCATTCTTTCAAAACTCATAGACTTTGTGTTTTGAACAGCATTATGGTGACTATATCTATATGTTTGAGGTTTAGAGGAAATTGTTTAAACATAAGTAGCAGGTATGTTAGTACATATTTTATGCACCATCCTTTTGATTCTATATATGCAAGTATCTCAAGACTTTTATTGTTCATTAACAAAAAACGCATTAAGGAACTCCATAGACAAAGCTAACTGCTTTTGTATCTTCAACTTGAGTTTTATGAACTCAAACCAGTGTGGTCTATACCTTTTGTGTTGGTCTTGAGTTTGGAGATTGCCAAGAACAACAATTTGTGTTACCATTAGACCTTTTGAATTATGTCTTCCACTTCTGTTTAACTTCCTTCTTAGTACTAATGTTAGCATTTTACAGTTGTCATCTCATGGATCAATATTGACACTATAATTTTTCCTGTTAGTATTGACAAAAAAAACTCCA
Source organism: Dioscorea alata (assembly GCA_020875875.1). NCBI lineage: Eukaryota > Viridiplantae > Streptophyta > Magnoliopsida > Dioscoreales > Dioscoreaceae > Dioscorea > Dioscorea alata. Next base: position 22,724,956 of record CM037011.1, read on the forward strand.
GTTATACGAAGCACATATGTAAAAATGTTTCAAGGAAATGTGAATGACGCATACTTGAGGTGCCATACTTGCATTAAAAGTTCCATGGTTAAACTGTTAGAGTATTGAAATCATAGATAGTACCAATTTATCTTGTGCTTTTGCAATATTATTCTCTTATCTGAGGTTGTGCTTTGGAAAATTTTAGCATGGTCTTCATGTAATATGTTTGGCAACTTTTAGAAAAATAAATGGAGCATTGGCTTTAGTACACCCAGAAGATACTCTGTTGGGAAACTGAAAGCGATTGGTTCTTTGAGAGGAATCAACTTGTACTTGGGGTTTTAGAGTAGGACTACATTTGACTCGCTTGAGCCAACAACAGCCTTGTGCGCTGGGGTGCGGCATTTTTTTCTTCAGCAACTAAACCTTTTTTACAATGAAGTGGCTTCATTTTCACAAGTAAGAAATAAGAATAAGGATATCATGATTCAACCTTTAAAGACAACCTACTTTTTTGGTGTGATTTTGGTTGGCAGTTATGAGTCATTTTACACGTCGTTACTACTTTTGTTTATGAGTTTCCTTCCCCAAATCAGAATCAGAAGTTTATCTTTAACGTTGGGCTTACCTCTTCTGTGCATGCTGATTTAAATATTGTTGGATGGGTTTTGTTTTAATTATTTTGTGAATTCCTGAATGAACTCAGCACGATGCCTCTAATGAGCAGCTTTCTTTTTATTGTTTTTACTTTTCTACTGGATATATTTACATTATCTGATACTGAGTTTATATTCTTAATGTAACACTGCAGTTGATCAGAAGGATGAAAAAACACTTGAAAAGCTTCGTGCTGAAAGAAAAGCAAAGATAGATGAGCTCAAAGAGAGAACAAACTATTACTCAACGCAGCAGCTTATCCAGGTCATTATGTTTAATCAATAATGTTTTTGACTTGTCTGTTTATAGTTTATAGATACTGACTGCAATCTTGAAAACAGAGATATGACCTTGATCCAGCAGCAAAAGCTGCTGCAGCTACTGTTTTGGCATCTAAATTGGGTGCAGATTCTGGTTTGAAAATGTTTCTCGGAGATGAAAAGAACCCTAATGCACTAATGGGAAAAAGCAGTGATGTTGAGCCAGTCCAGTCTACGGGGCTTCGGAACAGGAGACCATCTCACATCAGAAGCCATAGCACTGGAAGCACCGGAAGCACCGGAATGCTACAATTTACTGAAGAAGCAACCAATGAATTGGAGGATGAAAACGAAGAAGCTGCTTTTCAGAACAAGATGGTTGAACACTACAGAGGCCCTCCTCCTACCGATGGGAGTATTCTATCTCGCTTGGTTGCTTTTCTGGTTGGCGAAGATCCTGCACAATCCTATGCGCTTATATGCGGCAACTGCCGTATGCATAATGGTGAGTTTCTTCTTCTCAATTATATTCATTTGAAATCAACTCTTTTGCATTCACCAACAACATGGATCAATATCCGTAGGACTGGCCCGGAAGGAGGATTTTCCATACATAACATACTATTGCCCGCACTGCCACGCACTGAACGGACCACGCCAACCGGACGCGCATGAATCAGGTTCTAGTTCTGGTTTATTGACTCCCCATTCCATCGGCGATGCAAACACGAACATTGCGAGGTCAGTCACAGGTGGTGATGTAAGGACCAACTTGGAAACTGTTCAAGAACTGGATGTAGGTTCAAGTGTAACTGTTGAGAAAGAAAATTGATGGTGGTTCCCAGACTATTTACTTGAAGAGCTATTTTGTTTCTACATTTTGTTGTGTGTTTTGGAAGAAGGTTTGATGGATGTTCATACCATGTAACAATAGAATCTGTATTTTGTCTTTTACTTTATAATTAGTGTGAAATATGAAGAGCTTGGGTTGTCAAATGGTGAAAAACTTTTGTAAATTTATTACTTTTGTAATTCAAAGGAGAAGTTAATTCTGCAAATTTTGAGCTATTTTTTCTGATTTATTTATCTGATTGCTTATAATTAATCTCATGTTTATGTGAAGCCAAAAACAGAGAATCAGGATTTTTCATAGCCGTAGAATTAGGGTTAGGGTTTGTCTGCATCCAATATTTGATTAAGGCATAAATCCAAAGTATCAAATTGGATTTGACAAGTTGTTATGAGCTGAGGCAAAGAACGATCAATCCATTGCCATGTCATAATTATCATTTAATAAATAAATAATTAATTAATTAAAGTGTTATTTAGTGAGTTTGTTAGTATTATTAGCTTTTTGATTAATTCCTTAATCATTAGCATTTTGATCATGATTGATTTGATTTAATTCCAGTGAGTTCATGATAGTCTTGCATACAAATAAAGAAACTTATTTTTTTTAACTAAATTTTAAGTGGTTAGTATTAATCATATAGAAATTCATTATAACTTTTTAAGTATAATTTTAAATTGTTATATCTGATGTAATTAGACTTTGAGTTCAAGTTTGAGTTGTATTTGGATTGGATGAGACTTATCCTTTATTTTTATATAAATTTAGTGGAAAGTTTAGGAACATAATTGATTGAGTTATTTTGATAATATATACATAAAACTTTAAGGAGGTGGACGGACATTTGGACAACTTGAAGGTAATATATTATAATTGCAATATTAGTTTTAGCCTCTTAAATATGAATTTATATTAATATATAGTGTCATCTATTTAGTTCAAGGATGGAGAACAATCACCTTAAGACTCATATTATATAACGAAATTAGTAAATGAAAAATTAGCGTTAAAAAAGAGCTAATGTAAAAAGTTAAATGTTGCAGAGAAAAATAGAACAACAAAAATAAATTCGTTTTCTTTTATATATATATATATATATATATATATCACAGAACATTAATTCCCGATTGTGCAAATGCATCTAATCAGGATGCTTATTGTATTAGTCAATATATATTTTAATAATTATGAAGTTTTATAACATTAGGCATTTGTCGAATGCTCGTGCTATAATAATGTGCAAAATTGTGGAAACATTATATATGTCAAAAAAATACTGTAGTAGTATTATTTATTCATTGTTTATTGGGTCACATGCGGAAGAAGTCATATTTTTTATTTTTTTAAAATTATAAAATAAAATAATTTACTGCCCTATATAGTGATATGCTCTACATACTAAATTTTTTAAAAAATTATTAAACTACTATAATTAGTCTGCTCGCATATCTTTTGCCACCACCCTGTGATTTGTGATGGATGTTTATCTTAATTAAAAAAATGAAAAGTAAAATAAATTCTCAAAAATAAATCTAGGACAGACACCTAAGAACCTAAGGTCTCTTCATCAGAGGCCACGTGTCAAGCAAATATGACATCTAAAACACTGACCATCCTTATTCTCTCTGTCTTTCTTTTCCGGGCTTTTCCATCGGCTTCGCCAAAACTACACCTCCACAAGTTATATCATTATTATTTATATTATTATTATTTTTCTAATATTTAGTTCTACTTTTTTTTATAGTTTTTTTTAATATTCATTCTAATCTAATTGTACAAAAAATTAATATTCTGTTTTGGCAGCAGTGATCCATCTGATTTTCAAGGTACTGTTTTGGCAGCAGTGATCCATCTGATTTTCAAGGTACATCTCTCTCTTCTCTTCTACTCTTGTTTTCTTATCTTCTCTTTTCTTTATTTGTATTTATTTATTTATTTATTTATTTTTGGATGTTGAAGTTCTTGAGCATTAGTAGAAAAGGTACTTTTGCTTGTTTTTCTCTCTGCTTTTTTTTAATCTTTTTTTTTTATATATAATTTTGAGAGATTGAATGCTGGTTTTGATGATGATTTTGTGGAGTTTTGTTTGATTTATTATTGATTGTTTGGATTGATTTGTTTGATGGAAAGATGAGATTTTGATTTTTCATTGTTTGGAGTTTGTTTGATCAATAGTTTTCAATGAAGTTCATACCCCATTTCTTTTAATTGGATTGTGATGTTTTCTCTCTCTCTCTCTCTCTCTCTCTCTCTCTCTTTCTTTCTTTCTTTCTTTCTTTCTTAGGGGCTTCTTTGAAGATGATCAAGGGTATTATTGTCATTTTCCATGATTTTAATTAATCATTTGTTTTATATATGTATTAAAAAAAATTCTTATGAAGTGTGAAAAGGAGTCTGTGTTTGTTTTTTAAAATGCTTTTTTTTTCCTAATGTTTCTTTTTTCTCTTCATTTGAACAAACACAAGAAAGGAACAAAATTCCTTTCTTTTGATTTTCCTTTCCTTTTTCCCCTCAACTACCCAATTTTGTTTCCTATATTTCTAATTTTATTATTATTACATTTTATAAAGTGAATGTTTTATATAAAATAAATAAATAACTTTCTTATTCTTTCCTTTTTTTACATGTGGTTTTTATTTATGGAATAAAGTAATCCTAATATAACCTTCCAAGATGCCTATCTCCATAAAAAAAAAAATATATATATATATATATATATAGATTTATTTATTTATTTATTTATTTATTTATTGGTTTAGATGGATAGCATGAAGTCAACAAAAGGAAGTGTTCAAAGAATAAAGCAATGTGCAAATGATTTGATGGTATTAATGGAGGAAGAAATAGTTGTTCATAAAGAAGAAGAAGAAGAAGAAGAAGAAAAAGAAGAAAATGGTGATATATGTTGGGACTTGATGGGAAGAGATCTTATTCTCAAATCAACATTCTTGTTTTGTGATCTCACCAATGTTCTTTCAAATGCTCCTCTTCATCATAAGGCCAATCTCACTCTTCTTGCCAACAACTTCCTCTTCTACATTGATGAGGTTTGTTTTTCTTTCCCCTTTATATATATTTTTATAATTGATTGATTGATTATATATTTATATAATTAGGAGAAAATTTATATTAGTTTTAATACCTATAAAAGTGGTTAAGTGGTAACAAAATGACAATGGTACTAGATTTTGGTAAGATAAATAAGTGATTTCGAATTTGAATCCTTACTCCCTTTAATTTAAACTAGTTTAAAATATGTGATTTTTAGAAAATTATTGAATAAAAATCTTAAAAAATAATTTTATAATTTTATAAAAAAATTCTATTTTATTATATATCTTTGTGAATATTTTTGCTTAGTTATATATATTGAAACCAGATAAATTTAATAAATGTAATAAAAGGGTAAATTTATGTTTTGGACCTTTCCTTGAGGGAGTAGATGATTTTTTTTTTTGAAGGTTGGTTCCTGTTAAAGAGGTATATATATATATATTAATGTGACATTATAAAAGTTAGATTTTATTATATTCTCTCTTGATACTTTTTTATTTGTTTGTATACGCTCTTAATTGAAACTTGATAAGTTTAATGGAAAGATAAATTTATTGAATATGTAGTTTGTTTTTTTTTTATAAGAAATAAAATTTTTTAGTTGTTTTTATGTTATAGAAGAGTGTCTAAACAATATAATTTTGTAAAAATAATATTTTATTATATACATCATGTGATTTTATAAAACATTTTATTCTCTCTACTATGTTTAAATAGTCCCTCTAGTTTGGGAAAATATTTTTATTTGTCTATGTCTTTTTATCAAAACTTGACAAATTGAAGCATAATTTTTTTTTTAATTACTTTCTTTTAAGAAGGGATGGATAACTTTTAAAAAAAATGATTTTATGCAAGTTATATTTTATTATAAACTATTGCGAATTTTTTTTAATATATTTTCTTGTGATTAAAACTCAAAAAATTTAATAAAAAGAATAACCTTATAATCTTTTAGTGAGCAAGTAATTTATTTTTTTTTAAATTAGTTTTTAATATTTTGTACCATCTTTTTGCTATTTTTTATTATATATTTTTTTAAATTATTTTTGGATTAGTTTAGAATTGGAAGAAATGTTTAGCTTTTAATATTCCAAAAGAACTAATGCTCTCTTTTAAAATTCAAAGAAATCAAAGAAATGAAAGGAAAATGATGTTTTGGTTTCTTGATTGTTCTTTCATTCTCCATTCAAAACACATGGAAAGGTTGTCATTTTATTTATTTATTTATTTTTGTTCTTTTCTTTTATTTTATCACTAATTTTTGTCCAAAGAGAATTTTTATTTTTATTTTTTAATATTTTCGCTCGTGGATAATGTGTGAAACTGTGCCTTTTGTATTTTTTTTGTATTTTTTTTTGTGACACAAATGCACTTAAAAATGGTGGTCAAGAATGCACTTGAATATCAAGTCATTCAATGGACCCTAAAATTTTTTCATCCAAGAACTGAATTAAATAATGTCATGTCCCTCTTTCTTGATGTTATATATATATATATATATATATATATATATATATATATATATATATATATATATATATATATATATATATAATCATATTTGGTTGGATATATATTCTTGGGAAATATACATATGAACATAAACATAAAAAATTAACAAAAAATGTTTTTGGTCTAAATATGTGTTCTATATTAGATTAGTTAAATTTTTTTACTTAGTTTTTTTTAAGATAGTTAAATTGCATGTAAAAATCCATGTTGATTTTATAAAATTACAAAAATACCCTCCAACATCTCTTATATTTACACCACCACACCGAGTGACATATATAGACACAGCCATGCTAATTAGCTCTTGTCAATTTATATTGTTTTATTTATTTTCCAAGTAAGAATGTAAAAAGTACAAAAAAAAAAAAAAAAGAGGGTAATAATGTAATTTGATGAATGACATGCAGTTAGGGCAAACAGTGAAGATGAGAAGCATAACAGGGATGAAGGTGTGTTATCAAGATGCAGCTTTGGCATTGAACCAACTTATGGATGCTCTAATGTTGCTTCCATAAACAAAGACATCATCATCATCAACAACAACATCAACATCATCATACATTATGTATGTAATACTTCTTAATTAGAATAATCAATCAAGCAAAAAAAAAAAAAGTTAAAAAAAAGGCAAGAACAAGAGAATAGAAATATGCTCCAATCATGCAAGGCTATGTGGTTGTCTTATGCATCTTCTTGTGATCCATGTGTATTGTACATATTCTTCATTCTATATAAGAATATTTTAAGAAAAATTCAATTCATCAATATGTTAATGTTGCTCTTATTATTATTATTATTATTATTATTATTATTATAAAAAGAGGTAAACTTCTAAACTTTTGATTATATGTACATCCTAAAGTAGTAAACTTTCTATATAGATATGCAAAAGACTCAGCATCCTTGGATAAGTTGCAAAGGATCAAGAAAGCCCTCCACTTCTGGATCAATTAAACTTCAACTTGAGTTTATTTTCATTGATCCTGAAATGGCTAACATGGTATCATTGCTAGGTTCAATTGCCTCAGGATCTGCTAATGCGATTGAGATATATTCTAATTTCAAGATTCCTGGCTCTATTCCTAGAAATCCATTGTACCTTCATCTTTCAGACAATTCAAATCAAGTTCTTATGAGTAAGATGTTCAATAGAGTATGTTTTTACTCCCGGAAAAGAGCGGTTAGGATTGTGCTATTGGCCAAGAATAAATTAGGTCTTAATTTTTTTTTTTTATCAAGATGAGTAGCTAGGCGGCTAATAAAAGCAGAGAGTGTGTACAAACCTCGACAGAATAGGTGGGGGCTGGGCCACACACACATGGGTGCTTGTACCATTTGCACACAATCACTCCCCACACTCCCAGAAATCTTTCACCTATTATTTAAATTCTCACTGAAGAGTTTTAACAGGAATTAAGTTACAAATAGACAACTTGATCATTAGTAAAAAAAAAATGCAATGTAATGACATGGTAATTTTTCCTTCTTGAATACCATGTTGTGTTGAATAGCGTCCTACTGTTTCAAATCTAGGAAGATTGGAATATCAATAAGAAGATTCTTCCACAATTTCAGCCTATTACACAAGGATTTAAAGGATTGAGATAAGAATTGTTAATTTGGTGCCTTGAATTTTCTATAATATTCTAGATAGCTTGAATATAAAGGATTCCATTGTTGGCCTTCAGATTTCCCTTAATTACCAAGCACCATTGTTAGTCTTTAGATTAATCTTGGTAATCACAAATAAATCTTTGCCATTGATTTTTTTCTTTGGGAGCAAGCATATGGAGGTTACCAGGGGCGGAGCGACAGGGGGGGCGGCCGCCCCCCCTGTCGCCGGCGGGATCTGTTGACCCCGCCTACTCCTTCCCTCCCAACCTATTTCCTCGCCCCCCGTTCTCTCCCGCCGGCAACCCCGCCCCACTTCCGCCCAAGCCCATCCCCCTCCGGCCCTATCCCTCTCCCTCTCCCCCCGGCCCCTCCGACCGTCCCTCGACTCCCCCTTCCGCCCGACCGCCCCCATCCCTTTCTAAGTTTTTTTTTAAATATATTTTTAATTTTTTTATCTTTATATATTTTCATTTTTTTTATTTTTTTATTTTTTTATTTTTTTATTTTTTTATTTTTTTATTTTTTTTCAATTTAATGATTTATTTATTTATTTATCATTTATTAGATGTTTTTGTTAAGTTTGCTATTTTTAAAAATTTTGAGAAAATTTGGAAAAATATGTATAATTGATTAATGTGTATTGATTTAGGGTTTTGAGAAATATTAAAGCCTTGATTTAGTAATAAATATATTTTTTTAATTATGATTAATTTAAATATAGATTTAAATAAAACTTATTATTTTTTAAAAAAGATTAAAAATCATTTTATTTTCTAATTAATGAGATTTTAAATGTAAGTAATTTATAAATTAATTTTTAAAATAATTATTTAAATTAATTCAAATAAATTATTCAATTACATAAGTCATGAGATTTTTTCTAATTTAAAATATTATCTATATTTTTACAATTATAAATCAGAACAATATCAACTCAAGAATAAGTTCAATAAAGCAATTACTTTAACCCTTTATTTTTTAAATCCTCATCTTTAGATTTTTTTAAATAATAATTTCAAAAACTCAAATTTTGAATGGCCATCAATAATTATCATATTATAATTTTTTTTTAATATAATATTCAACCAATGTAATTTAATCTTAGTTAATTTTTAAATTTTAAAAATAATACAACAAGATATTAAATATTTTATTTTAATGCTTAATCAGTTATATCTTCTAACTAACTTTTCAAAATTCTATTATGAGTTTTTTAATTCATTTGTTTCTCTAAAATTAATATAATATATATTTCTTTTTAATTATAAATAAGAGCTTTTGTATTTTTTATATTGTTACAATTTTTTTATATTAGATTTTTACTTTGTTGAGTTTTATTCATAAATTTTAAATATATCATTTTGTCATGAGTTTAGTAGTATGTGAAAAGATAAATAAACATCTCAAATAGGTATTTATTAAAATAAAATCTAAATAATTTAATTTTTATTAAATAAATTAAAGAGTTTATTATAAAATTTCGTTATAGATCTCTAGTTATCTTAAACCACCCGTCATAATCATAAAGAAATCTAAATTTTCATAAAAATATTTATTTTGATCTATTAATTAATTTTACTTATTTCTCTTAAATTTTATTTGTTGTTATAAAAAAAAATTAAATATATTTTATTATTTAAAATTTTGAATTTTAAATTTTTGTTAATTAATTATTTTAAAAACTTATAGTTCGCCCCCCCTTTATCTAATTTCTGGCTCCGCCCCTGGAGGCTACATAAAGCAATGTCCACCATTAGGTTTTGAGAGATCACACAAATAAGTATCACAATCCTTTTGAGTGCTTAGGCACATGTTTCATATACCGTTCTCTTAGGATAAAAGAGTGTAATTGGGTGTATTCAAATTAGTGTTGTGAGGTTATTTTTCAAGTGCATCTGTGTAATCCTCCTTTTGTTTGTTAATAGTAAAATTTTATGTTCGCTTCCGCCTATGGATGTAGGCTATACACCGAACCACATTACATCTATGTGTTATTTCTTTGTTTTTATTTATGTTTGACCTTGTTGATTTGTTTATGTATACATGTGGTCCAATTTGATTGTTGTTTTCACATTGAAAATCCTTACATAGGCAATATGTCATTGATTCCATCATCCAGTTGTAGAACTTCAAAGGAGATTGCAAAATTCTTTCAAGATAAAAAAACTAGTCCAATTTCTTATGGGACTTAATGACAACTACACTTGAGTAGAGGGAGGAATTTTGATGATGCAACCTTTGCCAAGTATAGCACAAGCTTGTACCATTCTTTTTACATTATTTTGATTTAGTTGGAGGGGTTTATTTAATCTCCATACAAAATAAATAATGATGTCACTCCCATTATCCATTCATTCATATTAAAAATCTTTTTATTACATGTTTTTACTCTAAAAATCTAGTGTTGTTAATTAACTATTTATGGTTCCTTGTGGGAGGATATCGTTTTTCTCCACTCCAAAGTTGCATGGCAAGGAAAATTTATTAAATCAGTTTGGTTTCTAAAAACTTTTTAGGCTGCACATGGTAGGACTCTAATTGTTTCATGTTACATCTAACCGAGTTAATAAATTTCTAGTAGGTCATTAAGTCATTGCAACTGATGCACTACTATATCTGTCTGTTCCTTGACATTCCCTTAAGGGTAGCACTTGTCACTATTGTCAAAAAAACAAAAAAAACAAAAAAAATCTATTACTTGAAAACCATAGTAATAAAGCAAAATTTTTATTTAAATTTAATTCAATGAAAAAATAAATTCAAATAATAGATAATATCTTTCAAACACAATGAAATAAAGAATTACATAAGTTTAAAAAAAAATGATGCAAGTGCTACCATGCTAAACAGACATGAATTGAAGGTATAAATTGAGTGCGTAAATCAATAACAATCATGAAAATCATATGAATTAAACAAATAATTTTATATTTAAATTTAATTTCATAAAAATGATTTTTTATAAAATAAATTTAAATAATAATGGATATCTTTTATTGGAAAAAGTCAATTAAAATAACAATTGTTTATCTTTCATTCTTCTTTGTTATGATATTTATTGTTTTTCCCTTACCTCTGGTGAGAGGACTATTTTTATATACTTTTTTGTTTTTTTTAAATAAAGCCGTGCTTTACCCACATTTATTTCCTAAAAAAAATACACATAACTGCCACCATATATAGTAAACAGACAAGTAAATTAACTAGTATGATAATATGTGCCCTTCTATTGGCAACATGCATGATTGATCAAGTAGAAAAAGAGTTTTAATAATATATGAAATCTCCACCATCTTGATGAGTATTACAATTAGAAAGACACTCATTTGATATACCAAATATGTAAACAATATTGAAGGGGGATTAATAACAAGCAGCTTTGACTATTTGATGCACCAGTATTGTTTTACATGAAATGAGTAAGTATCAAAGCATCTCACCATGTACTCAAATTCATTAACACAAAGCGAAGAGAAAAAGTACATGAAGCTAACCGCTACCAAGGGAAATGTTAAGAATTTGTAACTTGTATTTCTTAACCAAAGAAAAAAGACAAAGAAGAAGAAGAAAAGAGTAGCTGAAGCCTAAAGGAACCTAAGCATGTACCTAATTCATCAAGAAAAATCAAAGAAGAAACATACATGAAGGGGGCTTATTAAAGATAATCAAAAGCAAAAGATACTTGGTATCTTCATTATTAAGCATCAACATCAAAAAGTTTTGAAGCAGTACTACTCATTATTAAAGGGGGGCATTGGCCGAATTTTGGCCCTGTATTGTAACGGCCCTGGTTACGAGTAGATTACTAGCAAACATTATTACCATTTAATATTATAATACATTGTTTTTAAAAATATTATTCACTTTCATTATTAATATTAAAAAAAATTATTTTACAAAACAATATAATTTCAATGGTGTGCACTTATATAAATATAATGTTAATTCAAATCCATAATCTTTTTGCAATAATTTTTTGTATTTTTTAATAGAAACTCTAAAATATTGTTTATTTTTAAACAATTATGAACTTAAACTCATGATATTATTTGAAATCATGATTAATAAATAATTAATTTAAATTTTTGTTAAATTAATAAGCACATAATTTACGACAATTCTTTTAATAACAAATTTTTAACCATTTTCACGTTAACAAGTTAACAATATATTTTATTGAAAGAAGTCTAAATTAAGATAAATATGTTCACTAAGAAATAATGTTAATAACTATCTCATCAGAAAAGAACCATTATTATTTTAAAAAAATAATAAATTTATCATTTCTATATTTGAATGTTTTTATATAGAAGAATAAATTTTTTATTTGATAAGATATCTTCAATTCCCATTTGTTAGTTAGTGCAAATGCACTTTAAGATTGGCATAATTTGACACCTAGTCAAGGTGACGTGGCAAGCATGATGACATGGCATGGAGAATGATGTGGAATGAAGGATGACATGGCAAACAATCTTGGCTAGGTGGAAAATATCATGGGAGATCTTGGAGAAGTTATTTTTAGCAAGAAATTGCAACTCTCATGAAGATTAAATGAAGATCTTGTTGAAGTTATTTTAGGCAAGAAGATCAAGCAAGCAACAAGATGATATCAAGATCTCATCAAGACCATATTTAGAAGATGTGATTGAAGACTAAATATGGGTGAAGCTTAAATGAAGAAACAACCTATCAATGGTATGATTTTGAAGACTATTGAAGGCAAGATTTGAAGAACCTTAATAGAGATGATATGAAGTCTATTAAGGGTATGTTTGAAGATGCGCCTATTATTGGCAAGATTCAGCTGATTGAACGAAGATCTTTGTAGAAGATTTGAAGACCAAACTAGGGTGAAGTAAAGACTAAGTTTGACAAGTTTCATGAAGACGCACATAGGACGTGCGCCCCTTGCGAGGGGGCTGTGTGGTGAGGAACTGAAGAGGGAGGTTAGTTGCTGGTAGGTCGGATCAGGTGATCGGGCTACATCGACTCAGATGGGGTGTCTTGAGGTCGCTTAGCAATGGAGCCAGAATTCAGCCAAGCCAACAGTCAGGGTCATGTCGCAACATTTGTTATAATATAAGTTGCGACATCTAATTTCGGAAGGTTCTAAAGTTAGAAGCCGCAGAGATTCTAAAAAGGGTATGCGCTATATTTGGGACGTTGAGGCGTCTATATATACTACCTTGGTCTAGGATTGGGTACGACTCTTGAAAGAGGGAGTAGGGAGATACCGGACAATCTAGAGAGGGTAGTATTCTTGTATTGTGAGAGAGTGACAAGTGTGTTTTGTACTCTTCTATCTTTTACCCCTTTTTAGTGGATTGTTGATCTCCGGGCATGGCCCCCCAGATGTAGGCAAGTGGATGCCGAACTGGGTTACCAACGTCTTGTGTCTCTTCTTGTGTGTTTTGTGCTTGCTTTTCTTGAGTGCTTAAGTGAGTGAGTGTTTCTCTAAGTTCACAAACCCTAACCGGCGGAACTAACACCATTGTCTAACGATTCCTTTTAATCAAATGACTTTTAAGGAGATTTATATTTAATCCCTTGTCAACTAATATCTAGTTTTGAAAATATTATCAAAAATATCTCGTAATAAGTATTTTAAAAAAATGAATTTATAACTATAAAAAATTTTAATTGTTACAATTTATATGAAATTATCTTAAAATATTTTTTATTTTCAAAAAATTGTATTAGATTTTTTGAGAAAAAAAATTAACAATGGTTTTACAAAATACATTAATAAATGAAAGTTATTAATTATTATGATTTATTTAAAATTATCTTAAATAATTTTGAATTTTAAATATTATATTTATTTTGTTTGAAAAAAAATTAACATATTCAAACTCAAGACCCATCTTTATAACACCAATATTTTAACCAATCCAACAATAGGTTTTTTTTATTGATAGTGTTCTTTTACTAGACTATATAAACAATAAGTAAATCTTACACTATTCAAATTTAATCCCATCATCAACATCGACAAACCTAAAGAAATGTACATTGCAACGATCTATAAAAACAGTCATATGCATACTAAAATTTCGATATTATTTTCTACACTTTTATTATTTTTTTAAATTACATTTTTTTAGTTTTATTTAAAAATTAAAAATTAAAATTCGACGATCTGTGAACCAAGTCCGGGTGACCCATGATCTGCGCAGGTCCTCACCGTAGCCCAGGCCCATCGGGCCTGATTAATCAACCCATGTCCATCTTTATTCCTCATCATCAAGCTCTAATCTCGAGATAAATAATTTTTATATGGAAATATACAAAATTAAATAAACAACTCATCCATAGTCATTACATCCGAACATTAAAAATGTTATGTACAAATAGTAAGAAAATTATAATAAAAAAAAAAAAAAAAAAAAAAAACCATCAAGTAGTGTGACTAATCATGGCCGAGGTGGTGGCGTGACGTTTCCAACTGTAGCTCCAGCTTTGCCTCCATTGAGTTAGGACCTTTGATTGGTGAGTGGCTCATGTTCAAGATTGGCCTGAGCATTGTCTCTTAGAAATTTTCCTAATTGACCTGAAACAAGAACCCAAAACAGATGTCAAAATCCTCAAATCCAAGAATGTATGAGCATTGTCTCTTAGAAATTTTCCTAATTGACCTGAAACAAGAACCCAAAACAGATGTCAAAATCCTCAAATCCAAGAATGTACATTAAGCCGTGAGTTCAGCACTTGAGTTTGAAGCCAAAATTCGTCCAACTTATGAAGAGACCAAAAGGACTAGTACCAATGATCAAGTGGTTTATTGATAGCCGGATTCTCAATAGAATTCTTCACAAATGGTGAGAGTTCGAATTTTGGATAATGGCACATTTTTTATAATATGAGCAGTAGTTGTGTGTGAGTCGTCCTTGCGCCCATGTGTGCGCTGACCCCGCTTCCATTTGCTCTGCCGAGGTTTATGCATGCCCTTGTCTTTTTTAAAGGCCTAGCCGCTCATCTTGGCAACAAAAAAAAAAAAGAAAAAGAAAAAGTCCGGTAACTTATCTAACAAACCCAGCAAGTCTTCTTCCATAACTGCATTTCATCAGAGACAACCAAAATGCTTCTTCGTTCCTGCACAGCATGACCACGCCCAACTAATATCTAGCTACTCGGGCACAAAACTGGGCCTAAGAGATAGAATTATAGCACCTACGAGACAAGTCTTGTGTTTCCATTGCAATGAGAAATTTGCTTTTGGTCATAGATGCAAATCAAGCACTTTCTCTCTGTATTGGAGTTCACTAATGGTGACGAAGAGATGAGCAAAACTGATGAAATAAATCAAGGGATGCTTCTAACGAAAGGCATTACCGCAAATAAAGTCGTACACGTATATAGCGGTTCAACACATAATTTTATGGTTGCAAAATATAGTTGACAGCCAACCGGCTGTGTTGTTTATATACTGTTTATGTACAATATATTTGGGTCTAATACTGTGTATGGATTCAGGCATGGGTCTTTTGTAAGAAAAACAAAGATTTCATCCTTCCATGATCATAAGACAGGAGATTTTTCTAAAAAGGCAATAAACCATCGTAACTAGTACACTTCCGTATCTGCTTGTTATTTTAACAATTTTTTAAATAAAAGCGATTGCCACCTATTATATATATATATATATATATATATATATATATAGTTGACAACCTTTTCTCCCTCGTTTGAAGTCCAAATAAGCAATAGGGAAGTGATTCCCAGCAATTGTATCTGCCGGAGCATTGAAGTGCAGCTACCCAGACTTAAAATTACTCAAAATTATTTTCCATTTTTCATTGGTGGCGCACTGATCTTGTGTTTTTGATTTAATAGCTACCGTTCCTCAACATTGTCCAAGCTAATTGGAATGAAATGTTTCCCATTTTTAATCAAAATGGACGAACATACAAATTACAAGGGGTCTCTCACAAAGCCAAATTTGAAGCCCCATTCAAATATGGGTTTGGCAAAATGAGTTGAGCATTCAGTTATTAATCAAACCTAGTACCCAGATCCAATCTTGCTTCATGAGTTTGAATCTGTTTTTTAGGAATCAAACTCTTTATCATCTTTTAGATCTCATACCCATTCCATACCTCTTCCCATCCCAAATTGCAAACCTCCAACCATCAAGCCTTACTGATGATATCCATTTTCTCATAAATCTAAAATTGAAAATCATGTTTTAAATTTACTTCATTTAAATTTTATTCGTCCTGGCTCTAGCTCTTTTCCCAACCCTATTCTCTTTGTCAAGAAAAAAAATGATACTTGGCGAATGTGCATCGCTTTTAGATCCCTTAATCAAATTTAATATACCTAATAAATACCGAATACCTAATATTGATGAGCTTCTTGATGAGTTACATGGTGTCAAAAAATTTTCCAAGATTGACCTAAGTTCAGGATACCATAAAATATGTGGCAATCCTGCTAATATTACCATAACAGCTTTTCGAACTCACTTTGGATACTATAAGTTCCTTGTAATGTCATTTGGCCTCACCAACACCCTCCCAACTTTCCAACCAAAAGTGAATGATCTTTTTATTTTTCTTATCTTTTATGATATTCGGGTTTTCAGTCCATCAATTTTCTTCGTAACAATCAATTTTTGTCTCTAAAGCCTCCAATTACTTATTCGGTCATACCCAAGTATGTTATTAATGGCCACTAACTATTGGAAAGGAATGACGACAATTTTTGGATTAACGCCAAGTATGGTATTATCACTCGCCCCTTAACTGCTCTCACAAAGAAGAATGCATATCAATTGTCACTAGCATCAGAGAAGGCTTTCTAAGAACTCAAAACAGCTCTGATTTTAATTTCTATTTTGCACCTCCCAATTTTAGCCAACCATTTATGGTGGAATGTATGTGATTGTGATGCTTCAACTAAAAGAATCAGAGCCATACTTCTTCAAGATGATCATCCTGTGGCCTACTTCAGTAAAGGTTTCTCTTTTGATAGGGAATTACTTCCTCTTGTTTTAACTATACAGAAATGGAAGCATTACCTCTTGAGGCAACATTTTTTTCATCAAAATAGAATATATCAACCTTAAAAGATTTTACTATCAAAGACTCAGCAAGCTTTGCAAATGGATCCTCACAATAGTGAGATTATGATGGAGCTTTTCAAAACTCAACTGCTTATCCGGACTATCAAAGTACCAGCAATAATATGCAAACGCTAACAAAATTCACAAACTCTAACGGGAAAAGGTAAATTGTTTTCTTCCCACTTCTCTCATCACAATTTACCACCATTACCAAAACAACCACTTCTTCAATAAAATTAACCTCAAATTTTCGGAAAGTAATCACCATATACTTATCTAATTTGCAGATATTGGCATTTTAGTATATAGAGTAAAAGAGCATAAACTTCAGAATGAGAAGACTTTAATGCTCAATAACCTATATGAGCTTTTACAACTAAGCATCCTCTTCAAGCTTCCATTAAGCTAACAAAATGTGGCAATCAAAACAAACAAAATAACAATAGTTCTGCAACTCAGCACTGACAAGAAATATCTCAAATTAAATGAAAAAAGCAGTCTGCTAGTAGCCTAGTTATTAACTTAGATGATACCAATCTTGTTAGCAACATCTAAGGCATCATAGTCTGGAGTCAATCTCACATAAGCCTTCTTCGTGCCATCAGGCCTGCAACAGAATAGAAGAAAATATTATCAAATAAATCCCTCATGCCGAGAAGTATAGACAATGGCGAACATCCAACAAGACTACTGCTGACCTGATCAGTGTATTGACTTTCTTCGCCTGAATGTCATACATTTTCTTCACAGCTGCCTTAATCTTCTTCTTGTCAGCACGGATATCGACAATGAAGACAAGTGTATTGTTGTCCTCGATCTTCTTCATGGCAGACTCAGTAGTCAAGGGGAACTTCAGAATCTGGTAGTGGTCTAGCTTGTTTCTTGGTGGGGCACTGATTCTGGGATATTTGGGGTTTCTCTCTTTCTTCAAAGTCTTAGGCCGATGAAAGGTTACAGAAGTGCGGATCTTCTTGGATCTCTTCTTCAAGGTAGAAGCTCCAGTTTTAACAGCCTTCGCAACTTTCAAAGCCTGAGCTTTTGCCTCTGGCTTCTTGGTATTGGCTGGAACAAAACAATTGAATGACAGTATGAATACCTAGTAAAAATAAGACTTGAAACAACAACCACCAAAGTGGTTTGGTAACCAAGGAATTATAACATGTTGAAACATAGAGTAAGCGATATGGATACCAATGTCAAAATACACATAAGATTTGAAACAAGTGCCAATGTGATTCAGTAATCAAGGAATTACCACCTACTGTAACGTGTAAAAAGTATACAAACTAAAGACTTGTATGCTAAGTATGAGTGAGCTTTATCAGATTCAAGAAAATTCCTAAACTTAATTTTGGTATTCATATAAATATTCAATACTCGCAAGATTGTACCTTATGGTCTTAGGTAGTTCTTCTAAACTCCTAGCTTTCAATATGTGATAAAGGGAACAATTAGTCCTCGTAAGGATGTGGATAAAAGAACAATTGACAAGTAACAGAGATGCTCAACAGGAAAAAAGAATATCAATGATATCAATCATAGGTAAGTTATAACTATGAGAACGCATGATATAACTTATGTACCTTTAGCCGGTGGAGCCATCTGGTAATGCACAAAAACCTGTCAAACTTACCTGCAAAAAAGCAAAGAAATTGACAGCATCAGAAACTACACACACACAAAGTACATAGTTAATGTTGTGAAATTCAGCAACAACAAATACCATCTTTTTTGAGAAAGCACAGAAAGACAATACTTCACATCAAGTAAAATATTGTGATTTTACTGTAGCACAAGTGTAATTTATTCAAAGGAAACTATTAAAATAAGGAAAAATAAGCCCCAAAAATAGAGGATTTGAGCTGAACTAAAAGATAAAGGAAAAAAACTACTTTTTCCTTCTCTTCTACAATCATCCCCCAACTCAAACAAAATCTGGAGATGTTTACAACCATTAGAATCATTTTCAACAAGCATTCATTGTTATCTTGCAATTAACAATAAATCATATAATGATGAAATCACTACCGCTTCATATAGATTCAACATCTAGAAAACAAAAACCAACCACTTCATCTATCCACTACACTGCGACACTAAATTCCTCACGCATTAAACCATCATCAATCTATAAACACCAAAACCATTTCATACAAGCAAAATCAAATCCAATCTCAAAAACATGGATAGAAATCAACAAAATCTCTACAAAACACCGATCTACCAATCTACCGATGCAATAAAACATTCCTAAGTACTAAAGACCGCCATAACAAACCTTAGAGACCCTAGAACAAAGGAACAAGGGTTCAATCTAGCCATGAGAGGAACGAGAGAGAGAGAAAGGCCTCACCTTGGCGACGAGTTCTGCCGGGCCGCTCCTCCCTTCGCGTCTCTCGAACAACGAAAGAGAAACCCTAGAGCTTCAGAAATGGAAGGTTATATTATGCCCTCAATGAAATCCTAACCGTTTAATTTCATTGGATTGTTCTGAGCCGTTGGATCACAGCCCGTACCGCTTCATGCGCTTTTCTGGTTGGGTCACGTCTTCGGGTTAGCTACGTTGCTCGAGAGAAAATTTGTATTTATAACCCTATAAAAACAGGCAATTATATGCGTAATTTTATAAAAGTGTTATGAATGAACTAGAAATTTCTTTATATATATATGTTATAAATTATTAAATTATTTATGTGAATGGGCGTGCTTCACTTTATTTACGGAAAAATATAATATAAAATCCAGTAATGTAAAATATAATATAGAAAATAGTATATTGTTTACTGTTTTTGACATTTTAATATCAAACTTGTTATACTAATTACCATTTTTATTTATAAAACATTACTTCTCAAACAGTACAATTATAGCACTAAATGCATGCATTAACATTTATAATATGCATTAGAGGATGGTTGTTTTAAACTTTTACAAGTCTTTTAAATATTTTCAATGTTGATAATGAGTGTTAGGTACTTAACATGGCACTATCTTATCTTAATGTTCATGAAGGCAGAAACGCAATATTGGTAGCATATTATGATTGGTATATCATTAATATTATAATTTTTTTGTTAACAAACTATGATCTATTGGATCTTTACAGAAGAGGTAATGTTTTTCCAGCTCTATTTAAAGCTTTTTCTACAACTAATGTAAATGTTCCACCATCAAGTCCTCCACCATAAAGACGTTATTAATCCATTTCTCGTCGTAAGGGTGAAGATAACCTACTTTACCTCATTTAACAAGATGAAAGGCAATAGCTAGTTTTAGCATTAACAAATTTGGGGATGGACTTCATGAGAAATCAATTTGAGTATCAACCTTCAACACCAATCGAACAAGGTAAATCTATTCAACCAAGTTAATTTTTCCAATAAATTTATGGATCACCACCAAACGTATCATACTTTGCTACAAACTTGAGCACTCTTTCTTCAGCTACACAAAAGTCAGAAGATCCATCATATGATGATTCACCTACTGAACCAATTAGAAGATGTAGACCATGGGAACTACCGTGCAAAATATTCACCGGTCTCAATGTTTTACAAAGAGATAGAATCCGCGATGTTAAACTATTATATTATTTCTTCTTCTTTTTTTTTTTTTTTTTTTGTCAATCATGAAAATATGAAGCAACTAAAAGTAATTTGTTTGATAATGATCATAATATTTAACGAATATACTCAAAGCACAATGTAAATAGATGAAAGCAATTACATATATTTATATAAAAAATTGCAACAATTACAATTGTTAAGCTATATTAGGATAGACTATTTGGACCAATTACATTGAGACAATTTCAACAATTATGACATTCATTTCAATATAAACCACGATGTTTCAATTGATCACTTTCCCTTACATCCATTTTATTTTGATTCTTGTTAGATTTCGGGTGCCTTGTCAAAGATTTTCACATTATAAGATCCGGACATAGACATTGACCATTACATGGGTTCTAATATTCTTCATTTGACACTATTAGCATATAGTAGCATATATTAGAATTATGTTACTATATAAGGATATATTAGCATTGCTATATTAGTATATATGGATATATTAGCATATATTAGTATTATGTTAATATATAAGGATATATTAGCATAAAAAACCTCTTATATGTATTCTCTTTTTTGTAGCAATGCAAAGATGAAATCCCTAGCCTCTATTTTTCTATTTTTATACCTTCGTCTCTCTATGTCTTCATGGTATCAGAGAGAGGTTAATGGATTCTTCTCTTTGTTTGATTGAAAAAATTTTCCCTCTGATTTGTCTTTGCTAATGTTGGTTTGATTAGATCCTGTCGATTCGGGTTTTTTTTTTTTTTTTCCGATTTCTGTTGATTTGGGAATTTCGTATGACTCAATCTATGACTCCATCTGTCTTTGTTGCCTCACGACAATCTCCACCTAGCAACCAAAAGAGATCAGCTACTAAAGTCTCTCAGGATGAATGTGCTTTCTGCAAGCAGAAGGGTCATTGGAAGGCTCAGTGTCCAAAACTGCTGAGTAAAGGCAAACTTCAACAACAACAACGCCCGCTGCAGACTGCTCCATGGATGCATCGTCCATCTATGTCCAACAATGCACTTGCTATCCCTTCTTTGGATCCCTATATGTTTGAGCAGTTTCAGCAATTCCTTGCTTCTCAGCCTCATGCCATGTCGGCCTCTTCTCAAAAAGGTTTGTCTTTATGTGGCACCTCAGGTACATCCTCTTCCTCATGGATATTGGATTCAGGGGCTTCTCATCATATGTCTCCTGATATTGATTCCTTTGTGTCTATTAATTCTGCCCCATCTTTGTCTGTCATGACTGCCGATGGTACCTCAATGCCATTGGCAGGAATTGGTTTTGTTCGCACATCCCGTTTATCTCTCTCAGATGTGTACCATATTCCTAGTCTAACTTTAAATCTTGCATATGTTGCCCAATTATGTGATTATGGTCTCTCAATTCTTTTTACTTCTACCAATTGTTATGTTCAGGACCCGCGCTCTCAGAAGGTGATTGGGACAGGCCGTAGGGAAGGGGGACTCTACGTATTGGATGAGCTCAAATTATCAGATGTTGCTGCCTCTAGTGTGGATTTGTCGTCTTTTCGTTTGAGTCATTCGTCCTCTGATTTTTATCTTTGGCATTCTCGTTTGGGTCATGTTTCTTCGTCTCGTTTAAAGTTTTTGGCTTCTACAGGAGCTTTAGGTCATTTGGACAGTCATGATATTTCTGATTGTAGTGGTTGTAAACTGGCTAAATTTTCAGCCTTGCCTTTTTATCAAAGTATTTCTCTTTCCTTTGCACCGTTTGATCTTGTGCATTCTGATGTATGGGGACCCTCTCCGATACTCACCAAAGGGGGTTCTAGATATTATGTTTCGTTTATTGATGATTTTACTCGTTATACTTGGGTTTATCTTATGAAACATAGGTCTGATTTTCTTACCATATTCAGTAACTTTAGAGCCCTTGTGAAGACCCAACACTCATCTGTCATTAAATGCTTTAGATGTGATTTGGGGGTGAATACACTTCTAATAAATTTTCTCTGTTACTTGCTTCTGATGGGACTATCCACCAAACCTCGTGTACAGACACTCCTCAACAAAATGGTGTTGCTGAAAGGAAACATCGTCATCTGGTTGAAACAGCCCGTTCATTCTTGTTGTCAGCCGAGGTTCCTAGTGTGTTTTGGGGAGAAGCAGTCCTTACTGCTGCTCATGTGATCAATAGAATTCCAATCTCTCATAATTCAGGTTTGTCTCCCTTTGAGAAGTTGTATGGTCATTCACCTGATTATTCCTCGTTGCGCGTATTTGGTTGTACTTGTTTTGTTCTACGACCTCATGTTGAGCGTAGTAAATTGTCTTCTCGGTCTGCTTTGTGTGTCTTTTTGGGTTATGGTGTTGGTCAAAAGGGATATCGTTGTTTTGATCCAGTTAGTCAAAAATTGTATGTTTCGCGTCATGTTGTGTTTTTAGAGCATATACCCTTCTTTTCTGTTCCTGCTAGTTCCCATCATATGACACAATCAGATCTTGTTCGTATTGATCCATTCGATCCCAACCCCACTGAAGCTCTGTCTGATACTTTGGTTCATGAAACATCCACCTCTGATGTCCCTGCTCCTACGACCACCCAGTTGTCGGATGAGAATGTGGATAATCCTCCTCTACGTCAGTCTACTCGTATCCGTAAGTCCACTAAACTACCTGACTTTGAGTATTCATCCTATTCTACCTCCTTTGCTTCTTTTGTTGCATCTGTTCATCGTCTTTCTGAGCCTTCGTCCTACAGAGAGGCAGTTCGTGATCCTCTTTGGCAGACTGCTATGGCTGAGGAACTTATTGCTCTACACCAAACTCGTACATGGGATTTGGTTCCGCTACCGCCCGGAAAACATGCCATTGGTTCTCGTTGGGTGTACAAGATTAAAACCAAATCCGACAGATCCATTGAACGATACAAGGCCCGACTTGTTGCTAAAGGCTACTCCCAAGAGTACGGTATGGACTATGAAGAAACTTTTGCTCCTGTTGCCAAAATGACAACTGTTCATACTCTGATTGCCGTTGCTTCCATTTGTCAATGGAGAATATCTCAAATGAATGTCAAGAATGCTTTCTTGAATGGCGATCTTCATGAAGAAGTTTATATGACACCTCCTCCTGGTGTTGCTCATCAATCAGGTGAAGTTTGCAAGCTTCGTAAAGCTCTTTACGGTCTTAAACAAGCACCACGTGCCTGGTTTGAGAAGTTTTCCATTGTGATCACTTCGCTTGGCTTTGTTCCTAGTCACCATGATTCGGCGTTATTTGTCAAGCGTACAATGGCAGGTCGTATTCTATTATCCTTGTATGTTGATGACATGATTATTACTGGTGATGATTGTGATGGAATTAACTCTTTAAAGTCTGAATTGGCACGTTGCTTTGCTATGAAAGACCTGGGTATGCTACGTTATTTTTTGGGAATTGAGGTTGCCTATTCCTCGAAAGGCTATCTTTTATCTCAATCAAAGTATATAGCTGATCTGTTTGAGCGTGCTCAACTCACTGATAGTCGGACCGTTGATACTCCCCTTGAGACTAATGCTAGATACTCTCCGTCGGATGGTACTCCTTTGGCAGATTCCAGTCTTTATCGTACTGTAGTTGGCAGCTTGGTTTATCTTACTGTGACTCGCCCTGACATTGCCCATGCTGTTCAAGTGGTTAGTCAGTTTGTCACTGCTCCTACTACAGTTCATTGGGCTGCCGTGCTTCGTATTCTCAGGTACCTTCGGGGCACTCAGTTTCAGAGCCTCTTGTTTCCTTCTACGTCATCGTTAGAGCTACGTGCTTACTCTGATGCGGATTGGGCTGGTAATCCTACGGATCGCAAGTCGACTACTGGATTTTGTATTTTTCTCGGTGACTCACTTATTTCGTGGAAGAGTAAGAAACAAGATGTCATCTCTCGATCTTCTACAGAAGCTGAGTATCGTGCCATGGCCTCGACTACCTGTGAAATTGTTTGGCTACGTTGGTTGCTTGCTGATATGGGTATCTCTCTTTCTCACCCTACTCCGCTACATTGTGATAATCAGAGTGCTATTCAGATTGCACGTAATTCAGTTTTTCATGAGCGCACCAAGCATATAGAGATTGATTGTCATATTACTCGCCATCACCTGCAGATTGGCACCATCACATTGCCGTTTATTTCTTCTTCTCTCCAGATTGCTGATATTTTTACAAAAGCACACTCGGCTTCGCGCTTCCGTTTCTTATCTGACAAACTCTCGATGCTTATCGCTGTCGCATCATGAGTTTGAGGGGGGATATTAGCATATAGTAGCATATATTAGAATTATGTTAGTATATAACGATATATTAGCATTGCTATATTAGTATATATGGATATATTAGCATATATTAGTATTATGTTAATATATAAGGATATATTAGCATAAAAAACCTCTTATATGTATTCTCTTTTTTGTAGCAATGCAAAGATGAAATCCCTAGCCTCTATTTTTCTATTTTTATACCTTCGTCTCTCTATGTCTTCAGACACAACCTGAAATTCTTTACTATATATATTAAAAATTGACTCAAACCTATAAACATTGTTCAAGTATTGTTGCTAATTTAGATGGATCTGTGCACACGCTGCAAGAACATGTCAATAAGGAAAATGAAGTATTTGAAACTCACAGTAGTCACGCCATTAAGCTCTCAAATCAGTACTGTAACTGTCAGCTCTAATATTGTCCTATATATGGTGGTGTCATTTTCTCTACCATTAAAAAAATTATCTTTACGATCAAATTAATAAACATAAATGCTGCATGTTGACTATTGGTTTTCTTGAATTATCTTCATTAGTGCTTCGGAGAATGTTTAATATAATACAATATGAGCTTGTGCCTATATACCTTTCCTCATAAATAACTAAGCCGGTAGCAAGTAAGTTGACTTTACCAAAGCTTTTATAGGAAAGTTCTTTATTCCTTTTAGTACTAAATTAACGCATTCAGCAAGGCTCCATATAGTTGAAAAAATCCTTGGATATATAGTTTCAACATCTTGTAAGTCCCTTCATGATCTCCAAAATTTCCATCGATGGTAATTTATTGATTCATAGAATTATAAAAAAAACAACTATTTTTTTCAATAATAACAAAATGGGGTTTTTTACAATTACAAGAGTTTTTATGAAGCATCTAAAAGTCAAAGAGTTGGCCAATTGATGCAAATAGATAATTTATAGTACATTGGCATGGAAGAATATATTACTTTCCATTGGAATTGGGCATCGTTTGGAAATCTAGAAGCTTGTTTGAAACTTGGCTTGGTGAAAAATTTATGATTTCAATATTTTTTTAATCTTAGATAAATTATAGTATTAATATTGAAAACTTTGTGAATTGTTTGATTATGAATAAGTTATCAAGTAGCAATCTCTGGATAGATGGAAAACTTTTTGCATATGGGTTATAGTGCATATATTTTGAATTTGATTATTAAAGATGGCTTAAATATGATTAATAATGTAATTGAGAATATTCGTGATAGTGTTGCATTTTGGGTTGCTACACTTAAAAAAAGTGAGAAGTTAGAGGAAACTATACATCAATTGAAAATGAATTTCACTAAAAAGTTGGTTTTTGATTGCAAAACTAGGTGGAATTCAACTTTTTTTTATGCTTAATATTGCTATTGGCTACAAGGATGCTTTCAAACGCTTGAACCAATGAGATTCTCTTTATAAATGTTGTCCATCTGATGAAGAATGGGAAAAGGCAAAGGAGATTTGTGACATATTGAAATTATTCCATAGGGTGACTGAGTTATTTTTAGGAACAAAGTATCCTACAACTAACACATATTTTTCTAAAATCTATCATATTAACATTGCTTTGACAAAATGGGTTAGTTGTGGCATTGACTATATTAAATCAATGACATTGAGAATGAAGACAAAATTTGAAAAACATTGGGATAGAATCCATGGTGTTATGGGTGTAGCAATTGTTTTGGACCCTAGATTCAAGTTAATGTTGTTGGAGATGTATTTTCCCATTATTTATGGTGAGGATAAAGCAAAAAATGAAATTCAAAAAATTCATACTCTTTGTTATAATTTGGTGGAAGAGTATTCAACTAAATCAAAAGTGAATGAATCAAGTGGTGGTGGTGGTTTCGTGGGTAATTCTTCACAAATTTTTGCTAATGATGATGATGTGGAATTCTTTAACAACTATCAATTATTTGTTGCTTCTCGTGGATGTCAAACAAATGGAGAATGTGAAATCGGAATTAGATAATTATTTGGATGAGTCTATATTGCTAATGAAAGCCGATTTTGATATTTTGAGTTGGTGGAAAAATGCTTTGAAGTATCCTACTTTACAATTAATTGCAAGAGACATTTTAGTAAGTCTCGTGTCTACCGTGGCTTCAAAATCGGCTTTTAGCACAAACGGGAGATTTATAGATCCACATCGTAGCCGATTTCACCCAAATACAATAGAAGCGTTGATGTGTATACAAGATTGGTTGAAAGGTATTATTAATATTGTTACTTAAATATATTTCTATTAAGCTAATGTTATTTATGAGAAATTTGTTTCTTTTTTTTTTCTTTTTTTTTAAGAAGAAGAAGAAGAAGATTCTTAGTCAACAATTCAACCTATTTGTTCTACATCTGATGAAGACGATGATGAGAATGGTGAGGTAAATATGGGTTTCATATAATTTTATTTTTAACTTTGATATTATTTATGATTTTATTTTGTACTTATAATTTTATTTTTTATTGAAGGTGGAGCTATCATATCAAGATGGTAGTGGTAGTGGATTCTCAATTTCAAAGATTTGAAGAATGAAAAAATTAATGAAATATGAAATTGTTGCACTAGTTTTTGTATAATGAATTTTAAGAATGAATTTATACATTTAATTTACTTTCAAACTTTATGTTATTTGTAATAATTAGTTTGGTGTACTAGTATAACTCTTACTAAAACTTTGCTTCTCTCTCTCTCTCTCACACACACAATTTATGTGAAGGGTTGGAAATGGGGGAGGAACGGGAGGTAATAGAATGGTTTGGAGTGAATATGGAGATGAGCTATGCTTCTCTACTTAAAGAGCTTGAGGTACACTCTTAGTTCACTAAAGTTCATACCTTTAGTGTAAAAGTTCTCTTTTTTAGCTTCATTTTCCAGTGAAATGAGTTTGCTTTATGTTGTTGTGCTTCTCATGATGTTTTTTTTTTTTTGCTAAAAATATCATCTTTTTTTGTGTTTCTTTGAGTAATGCGATTGCTTGGTTGCATTTTCTTCTCTTAGAATTTTACTAGTTGTCCATTTTTTCAATCTTTTCTTTAGATTGGTCCTTTAATTCTTTATTATCGAGTTATTGATTCCTCATTTTGAAATATTCTTTGATTTGAGCTTAAATTCTAGTATATTTCTTGTTTTTACAATGCGTTGAACTTCACTAATGTAGGACATATGGAAGAATATGTTGCAGCTCTCATAGCTTCACTTGGGGAGCACAAACTTGAATTATAGGTATTTGTTTTATTAATTCCCTTGTTTCAACTTTCAAGTAGTTAGATGAACACTTAATTTGATAATCCTATAGAATATAATGGATGGATATTTTTCAGTATGAAATGGAATACAACTTGTAGTTGTAGTTTCATGTGCTAGTTTGGTATAGCTAGGATTATATGAAACTATTAAGAGGATTTGATATTTCAAACATTAATATTGTGTTGTAATTATGTGCAGATTTTTGTTTGTGCACCTTTAGGTCCATATTTCTGTTGGAATTGTTTGGTCTTATGTTCCTTATATGCATTTGAATTATCAATCATGTGAATGATAAGGTTGCAAGAATTATGAATTATGTACGTCAAGGTTTGGCATTGAGTATGTTTGTAAATTATGTTTATATATTCTTGTGATTTTCTTCTTCTGATACACAAGTATGTGTTTCTTGTTTGAATAATTTTAGATTAGTTTGTTATAAACTTAGAATATCCAATAGGAGGAATGAAAAAGACCTGCATGGAGTTTCCAATGTCCAATTGTACATGCCATGTTCTATAGTTTTGCACTTTAGTTGGTAATTGTATTGAAACAATGAAACTTTACTTAAGGAGTCAATTATATAAACAAGGAATAATAATGTGATTTGAGCTTAATTGAAGGAAAATAAGTGGTGGAATAAATTTTAATTATGAAAAATATTCATGAGACAGTTGAGCATTAAAAGTATGGTTGCATAAAACTGATGAAGTATGTTTCAATAAATGATTACCAAACATTTAAGCAGAATAATTCTCTGAATTGCGCATCATATTATATCTCCAAATTTTTTTAGTTTATACATTTTTATGGTAACTTTTCATTAATTTATACTTTTGTGTAAATTCATTATCATGGAATGTTCATTAATTTTTTAGCCCATCAGTCCTGGAAATCATAATTGTATTTGGTATTTTTCAGTTCAGAGTCTTCATTCTTCAGACCAAGCTTTCATATATTACATTTGAAGTAGTTATCTGATGTGTTATTACAAATCAGGAAGCTTTGTATGGAGATAGCAGGATACTATAGTGAATGTAATGTTAGTAACAGTTCCTTCAATATGGTAATATTTGTAATGTTACTATTACAGGAAAAAAATTGGTGGGGCGGGGATTCCCCGACCCTGCAGGAGAGTGAGTGGGGAAAATTTCTCCCTGCGGGGAAATTTGAGGTGAGGAATCCCCACCTCGGGGAAGCGGGGATGAGGATGGGGATCTCATTCCCCGCCTCGCCCCGCCCCACTGGCATCCCTAGGCATGATCTCTAGGCCAAAGGAGGTATTGGGAGCCAGCGGGGAAAAGCGTGAAGTGACATTGCCACAGGCATCAGAATTCGGCAAGGTCAACAGAGCTTTGAAAGCTAGAGAAGCTGGAGAAGCATTAGAAGTTGTAAAAGTAATGGGAGAGGAGTTTTGGCCAATAGGAGAACAATTCTTAGGATTGGGTGGCCTTGCAAAGATACACAAAAGGTGATTATGCCCTCGCCTTTCCGCATGTCCACCACATGTCACATACAAACGAGAAGACTCCGCCACGTGTGAAGCAGAGCACTAAGCAACAGGCCACGCGACATGATCCTGGCCATCATCCCCTCTTCCCTTATCAGATTTAGTGTTTCGGACTCCGCCATAGCCGCCATCGTGACCACTGCCTTTACCCGAGCCACGGTTAGATCGTGGTTTCAACCAAGGCCCAAAATTACCTTCTCCGTCAAAAGCTTAAGGGATGGGGAAGGAGATAAAACGACGACGCCATCCAATACTCGTCAACCTCATCAACCTGCATCTCTCCGTTAGCTTGCGCCAACTCTGTCTCCAGAGAAGGAGAGGGCACAGGCTTCTCAAAGGGCTGGTGACTACTAGCAAAGGTATAGTGTGCCTCACCATGTCCTACTCGCCCACACCTGTAGCAATAAACAGGAAGTTTTTCATATATAACAAGAACAAAGACAGAGTGTTCTCCATATTTAACCCAAGTCCCCTAATGGAGGGGTGACACGACCCCTTGCGTGTATCCCGCAAGTGCACGGGTTTGTCGAAGTAATAAAATTTACCCTGGTGAGAGGGTAGTCGAATCCACAGGGAATAGGGATTTAGAATACGAGATTTCACTAATTAAGCTATGCGGTGTATGGAAAAGCAATATCTGGATCAATGAGTGAATGTAGAAGCAAACAGAATAAAAGACAAGAAATTAAATAGAAAGATGGAAGATCAGAAAGTGCAAGTAAAAGAGAATAGAGAGGACTAGCAATGAATGAAATATGGTATCCGGACAAGCTACCTCTAGGATCTATGCTTCTAGTGCAGGACTATGCTATTATACTTCCATATTGATGTTAATTGAGTCGAGGATATCCTAAAATTCACGGTCCCAAACCTAAGGACAACCGTGACTAATCCCAACACTATGCCCCGGTATTAGGATTCACGTCACCCTTCACTCTGTCGCTCGCACGACTAAGCCCCAGGGGAGTATATCTACCTAAACCTCACACTACGTGGGATTGTTTTAAGCTCTAGGGATTCCTAGTGGTAAAACCTGTTCCTATGTGTAGTTCTAACCCTTTGGTCCAGGTGGAAGAACCCTAGTCTAAATTAAGCCCAAGCGCGTAGGATTCACTTCAACCCTTCACTCTGTTACTTGCGTAACTAAGCCCCAGGGGAGTTTATCTGCCTAGTACTTCACTCTATTTCGACCGTTATGAAATCAAGGAAACGGAGGTAGGGAGAAACCACATCGGAGGGGAAAGGGGTACATCACTACCTCACAACTCTCCCTCTCAATCCTCTTCAATCTTAAGTAGTCTAACCTTAAAGGAGTTGTCACACCTCCAAAAGGTAACCTAAATTGTTCTCAATCCTAGTGTCACATCTAAGAGAAAACATTAACAAGATGAAATTAAGATTGAAACTCAATTTTTATTCATCAATAATGGAAAAGCATAATAACAATGTCAAAGAAACATAATAACCCTAAAGTTTACAAGTCCGAATACCCTCAAGGGGTTTAGCTCCTCATGGAGCTATACATGTTCATCAAAATAGAAAAGAAAGTACAAATCAAAGACATTGATGAAAACCCCCTTGTATATGGTGTGGCCGTGGTCTTGTGCGGCCGTCGAACGTCGGTGACGATGCCGATGACGTGCACTAAACCTCCACGAAATCCTCTCCAAAACCCTAGCCGCACTCCCCAAAGTTGAGGAGAAAGATAGGTCAAAAGATATCCCAAAAGGTCTCCAAAATCCTCTTTTATAATGTTGAATCGCGGCTTTAAAATCGGACTTATCGAGGGCTTCACACGGCCGTGTGGAATTTCCACATGCCCGTGTGAAATTTCTGTCTGGCTGAAAAATCAATTCACACGGTCGTGTTGAATTTCCACACGCCCGTGTGAATCCTCTGAAACCCTGATTTTCTGCAGAAAATGAACAGTAGATTGCTGCATTGTTTTGCTACAGTAACAATCTACAATGCTGCTGCAGTAACTCGCCGAAACGCTCCCGAATCCATTGTTCTTCATCGAGGCCATTGATTGGGCACACAAACAATGGTAGGTCGTGCCGATTGCTTCAAGTCTCCTTCTTGGTGAAGTTCTTCTAAGCTACACGAGTTAGACTCGTGAATGTGACTGCCTTTGTGCCCCTCCAAAGGAGGTTGGCACACACTCACAAGTCCAAACTCGTGCCTTGTTCCGTACTTGGTCCGAAAACTTCCCAACATCGGCGAACATGACCTAATTTCGTTCTTCTTCTCTAATTTAGCTCCACAAACCTTCAATGCACAAGAATACACAAATGCACGCCATTTAGTGATAAAACCTGATAAAAGATATGCTCAATGTAAGATAATAACGCTTCGCGGTACTATAACACAAGCACTTATCAAGGGGTTAATTAAGATCCAATTCCACTCAAACCCGGGCAAATTTTGCCCTAGAACGGTCGATGGTGTGATCATCAACTTTAAGAGCCAGACCAAACTGAGAAGCAACCATTTCCAGAATATCGCTTCCCCAAAGCTCCATTGTGGGAGGTGATTTATCCAGAACCAAATAGTAGCGACAGAGAGTCGTTCAAAAGTAGGTTGAAAACTCTCCCGCCATGAGAAGAGCTGGAGGATAAGCCCAGCTACAGTCTAAGGACCATCCCAAAGGAATTTGCACTACATCTCCTGAGACTCACAACGAATGTAACAGTAGCCATTTGGAAGGTCAGCCACCATGAAAGCTCCTAGACCACTCCAAGCGTCTGCCAAAGCGAGCTTAGCTTGATCTAGAGGTAGGGCTTTGCCTAAGAACTTCACATACATGGATAATTGCATACTATCTCTCGCAGAGAGCCAAAGGTCTTCGTCAATGATATTTGAAGTATTGAGAGAGGATTTTAGTCTTTCAAAATGAGGCTTCTAAAAATGGAGAGGAGCTTCTATGGTGCTTTTCAAAGGTCCAGTGCTGACAACATTCTCCCAGGAGACGCCAACCTTTGTCCATGGGCGAGAAGACAGAGGAGAAGATATTGGTGGCTCTTGGGGCCCATCGGAAAGAAGTTCAAGAAGCTTACGAAAAGCTCAGAGGAAAAGGTCCTATAGAATGATTTAATTTATGGTGATTTATTGTTATACAAGTAAATGTTGGTGCCACACATGGTTGTGCGTGTATATCTTTTCATGTTTTCATTTATGGTATTTTATTTCGAATAATGAATAAAATTAGCAGGTGACACATCATTTACACTTATTAACATTTAATGATAAAATTTTTTACATACATTTATTTTGTGGTAATTACAAATGATTTGAAGTTACATTCTAATTAAAGGTATTTGTAATTAAATATTAGTATTGTGATGGTTTTATATTTTATAAGAAAATTTGTATAATCCGATTTAGAGTTCTTTCTTGGTTTGTTTAGAAAACATTACATGAACGTGGAGCATAAACTGATACGAAAAAAATAGAAATAAATTTAAAAAAAATATGAAAAACAAGTGATTGCAATGGCCATCATAATTCATGGTAGAAAACTAAATGGCGATTTAATAAAAATTACAATTTTAAACATTATTTGAAAACCATAATTCAAAACAATAGGTAGATTTTGATTTTTTTTTTTTTTTTTTTTATGAATCAATTTTATTGTACTTTTGATAAAAGTTAATATTAGATTGAAGAGAAATTTTTTATATCAGTGACTAACTTAATTATTATTATTATTATTATTATTATTGTTATTATTGTTATTATTATTTGATTAGGTGATGAGTTACCACTCTCTTTGGTGTGGAGGTGATAACTTAATTTTATTAATACTAACTGGAATTAAAAAAATATACTTATTCACATAATTTTTTAAATAATTAAAAAATATATTTATGGATTTTAAAACAAACTGATATTATCCAAAGAGAAGTAAAAAATCAAGGTGAGTATCGGACAATAATCAATTTTTATTTTAAGTATTTGTATCATTATAGTCACTCAATTTTAATTTGTATTTATTGGGAGGGTACTAAGGGATTTCCATGAAGAATTTGATGACATGTACATCAAATTTGTCACATCAACACTAGTTCGCAATGTCATCTATATACACGAATATGCCACATTATTAATAAAAACCACGTGACCACTCTTATTAATCAATTCGCCAAACTAACACGACATGTGTCATGTCAATTAAAGTGATCATGTTGCTCTCTTCAATGACATGTCATGTTCATGCATGCATATAACAAGAGGAACCGTCGCTAATATGGTAAATCAAGCATATATATATATATATATATATATATATATATATATATATATATATATATATATATATATATATATATATATATATATATAAATCATCAAATTTTTCCCCTAAAATCCCCTTGGTACCTTCTAGGTAAACACAAATTAAAATTGAATAACTAAAATGATACAAATTGAAAATTCGATACTAAAAATAAAAGATAACTGTAATACGGTACCAACTCAAAATGTTTACCCTTAAACATCCCCATGGTCTTTTTATCAAATTCAAACCTTCACAAGGACCTAATCCATATATATATATATATATATATATATATGGATCTACTCCTTCAAGATCGGCCCTTGGATCTCAATCAGACAGTCCAAAACCGCCTAAGACATCATCCCCATCTCCACCCTCCTGTTCTCCTTGATCGGATGGTGCGTGATAGACTTCACGGCCAATGAAGTTTAAAAGCCAAGAGTAATAATGGTAAATAATAACTAGGGTTTATGAGTTGTCTATTGTTTTCCTTGAATTGGCTACTAATTTGAGCTTTTATTCTGATTTTTTTTTTATCCATTAGATGTTGACCTTTTTGGTTGAATTGAGAATAATATATATACTTAACCTTAATTCTATCCCCCAAAAAACCTGTTCATCAAGAGTTTCCCTATGAAGGACATTTGGCCAACTCTGATTAGCCATCACAAATAACGGCTAGATCTCTCTCCCTTTGTAATTAACGGTGGGATCTTTCACTTCTTTTATTTTTGAAACCCTAGCTACCAGTTGGGTCTCTCACAATAGTGGAGCCGCCGGTCCGATGAGAATGTTGAGAACCGCCTCCCTCATCGCTTTCCCCGGCCTCCACCCCCGGTCACCAGATCCATCACCCTCACTTCCCCCACCGCCTTCAGCGTCTCCAAATCCCACACCCGATCACCACCACCCTCCCCTTCACTACCGCCACCCTCGCAAACACCGGCACCACACCCACCGCACACACCGCTATCCTTATGGTTCAAGTGCTAAGGTAACAATGATGTAATCTTTTTTGCATCTCTTCTCTCTTTTTTTAAGGCCATGTTTTTGTTTCAGAATTATTAATAAAACTATTCATATTGTTATTGCTTGGATTTGTTTAGATATGCACTTGAATTAATGCTTTTCAGATGTTTTTATCCAAAATCTTAGGTGCTTCTTTTTTTTTTTATGGTGTTTGCTATTAGGAGGTGGATTTAGTCAATCATTTTTGTCTTTATTTGTTTTCCTTTTGTTTTTGTGTGGATGTTTATGTGAAGTATATTATTTTTTGTGATTGTAATATCTTTTATTTGATTTTTTATTTTAATTTTTCTCTTTTGAGTGTTTTTCTTATTATTAATTTATGTTATATTTCATTTATTTAATAAATTGGTAGTTTATCGACTTTTATAAAATATATATCTATATATAAATGTATTTGTAGCTGAGATTGCTTAATAATCATTAATCAAAACGTCTTTTCTCTTATCAATTATTGTTTACGTTTTCATATCCTCTACACTTCTAAATATAGTGTCACTTAGAAAATTTCTATATTATTTGGCTTAGAGAAATGTTATCATATAAATTAAGAGATGAGTAACAGAAACAAATTTAAATTATATAATAGCAAAATATTGTATTCTGAACATAACATAATAGTTCTTTCAATTACTAAAGATCATGTCTCTCAAATGTTTTTATTAAGAAAATCAGTACACAAATAGGGTTCAATAGCCAATTCATAGACCAAACTATGTACATTATATTAACATTTGATCGTAAATTAGGAAAAAAAAAAACATACATAATATCTATGTTATAAATCTCTTCTATGAATAATACAAACAAATTGAAATTATACAATAACATAATGTTGTGTTAGCATTCTTAGAAACATTATAGAAAATCATATGCTATTATTCATGAAAATATCTTGATTTCTATAACCATTCAAAAATATTATTATTAAACCATGATCAAAATAATGAAATTAACATCAAGAATTATATTTATTAATATTATCAAATACAAAATTAAAAAATATAAAATTACTTACTAATTTTCTAAAAGAGGGTGTCAAACGTAAGATTAAGTATATGTGTTATAAATGACACCCTTAGTGGTGTCAAATGGGCTGGCCCGGCACGGGCCTGCTATGGGCCGGCACGGCCCGTCTAGCAATCACGTCGGGCCCGGCACGGCCCACCAACCACCAAGGTTGGCCCAGCACGTGGCCCTGCCCGGTTATATTATATTTATATTTTTTATTTTAAACCCTAAAAATATATAAAAAAAATATCCTAAAATTGCTAAAAATATAAAAAAATAATCTAAAATTCAAAAACATAGAACTAAAAGCCTTATTGACTAAAAAACAAAAAATATACCAAAAATATTTAAAAAAAAAACTAAAGAAAAAACTTGCATTTGGCGTTCCGGGCCATGTTGGCCCGAAGCGGGCCGCGGGCTGCAAATCCCTAGCCCAGCACGGCCCGGGGTTTGGGCCGTGCCTAGCTCGGTGCACGGGACTGTAGCACCATGCTTGGGCCAAGCACGGCCTAACTCGTGCCGGGCCCAGGCGGGCACGGCCCGTTTGACACCACTAGACACCCTCATATAAGGGTTGAAAGGTTATTTTTTTTTATATATATATCCCAATGCCTAAGTTGTAACCAATTATATACTATTGGTTTAAAATGTCAACAATTGGGGCTCAATTATTTAGTTTATTGGGGGTTGGGTGCAATTATTAGACTCGCAAAAATAAAATAATCAAATCAAAACAATTTTCAAAAATCAGGTTTGAAAAAAAAAAAACATCAATGAAAGTGACAAATGCCCATGTCAATTAAGGGTTGGGAAGGAAGATATTTGAGGGGATAATATTTGAAAAATATTTTATAAGATAAAGAAAAAAAATTAAAATTAGTCCATGTGAATAATTTTTTCCATCAATATCTAGGCATTATGCTTTTATTTGGATAATTTTTTTTTTTTCCAATTCTAGCTATCATTCACTCCCAACAATAATTATGCTCATTAAAAACCACTTTCTCTATTTCATCTTCTCTATCTTATCATTGTCCTTTATTATCCTTTATTAGAGTAATTAGGGGGGTAGATGAGGTCTTAATGGAAAGCAACGTATTTCAAGGTAACACTACTTCATAAGGCTTCTTCTTCTATCAAATTTGACACTGGCTTTGTAATTTTTTTTACCTGTAGTGTTGTGGCTTCCAACATAGCAAGATTAAGTATCATCAACATCATCTATAACAATACAGTAAGACTCATCATCATCATTATTCTTATTTCTAACACCATAAGAAAGATTGAGCAGTAATACTACGGTTGCAATAAGCTTTCTTTTCATCATATAGGTTTTCATCTTTTGTCATATGTATTTTTTTGCAATTATTGCATTATTTTTTGTTTTAATTATTTTTTATTTGTTCTGATTATGTGATTATGATGTTTTTGTTTGGCTTAGCATGGCAGATCATTATAGTAGTGATTTTTTGGGAAAACTTCCTCAAGATATGGTTGAAGAGATTTTCAGAGTATAGTTTCAATATCTTCTAAATCCCTTCATGATCTTAAACTTTTGCGTAGCTGGTAATTTCATTCATTTATATAATAGAAATAAAAATTATTTGTTTAAATAATAACGTTTTTTTTCTAGTTGCAAGGGTTTTTATGAAGCATCTAAAAGCCGTAGAGTTGGACAGATGATGCGGATAGATAATTTATGGTATCTTAGCATGTAAGAATATATTATTTTTCTTCAGAATAAACTTGGCATGGTGAAAATTTATGATTACAATTTTTTATTAATGTTAGATAAATTATAGTATTAATATTATGGACTAATTTTTAAAAGCCAACACGTGTCAAGTTACAGGGACTAAATGCAGCCAACACTTATCATGGATGTGCAAACTCAATAAATATATATACTCTTTTATGGTTTTCTTTCTTTTAGCAAGCTACTGCAGGTTGCTTGACATCATTCAGAGAAAAAATTGGTGATTCAGAGAAAAAAGCGAACCTCCTTCTCGTTAATTGGTTGTCGTTTGTTAAATGTTACTCGAATGGTCACCGTTCAGCCGCTCAATCGACGACCTTCTCCACAGCCGCCCTTTCTCTCTACAACCACCAGGATGACCTAGAGAGAAACAAGAGAAAGGAGAGAAATATTAAATACAAGGGCATTATGGTCATTTCACATATCAGTAATCAACAATCCCCCCCCCCCCCCCCCCCCCCCCCCCCCCCCATTTTTCTGGTCATTGTGAATACCCCTTCACTCCTTCCTCAATACTCTCCCACTCCCATTACTCCACATCCAAACAAATGCTTACCCAATGTAAAAAGTCATTCCCATTCCATTACTCCAAACCAAACACCCCCTTATTTTATGTGAATTTTGGGATAGATTTTGAGTCTTTTATGAGAAAACACCTTATACAAAGTTTTTTTTTTTTTTTTTTACTAATTTGAACGTGTTAAAATAAAAGAATAACATCTTAATTTTAATAAATTTTATTTTATGCTTGTCTGAATTTGAAAAATTGAAATATTTTCAAATTCATAAAAAAAAAAAATTAATTCCCTTTCTTGTGCTAATTTGAAACAATGCTTTTTTTTTTATTTAGACATAAAAAAAATACTTAAATAAGAGAGCATTGCATTAGCAAGACCGAATGATAATTTTTCTGAATTTTAAATTTTTTGACAATAAATATTAAAAATTAATAAAAACCCTTTCACTGCCCATGCAAATCATGAATGGTAACCAAGAAGACGACAAAAATAGATATTTGACTGTGATGGTTCAATTGTTTTCATTAATTATACCAAAAAACCCAATTTCATTGAAACACTGACACATGTTCTTGCGCTTATTTAATGCAAAGATTATTCTCTTTTTGGCTTCTTGTTTGATTCTTTCTCTTGTCAACTTCTCTTCTCCAAAGGCCACGCAATTCATAAAATTGGAAAAATTTTAATTGAATGAATTAAATTGAACCAATAACATAATAAATTCATAATCTCAAGTGAATCAACTTCAATTGGAATTTTAACCAAAAACAAATCCAACCTGCCTTGCTTTTGAAATAGAACCATACAGACAACCAAATAAAAAAAAAAAAAAATTCTTGAACAGGTTATCAGGATGTATATAGACATTAATTTATAACCAAGGTGTAATAGCAACAAAATAAGATAATAATTCAACCGCTAATTAGAGGCTATTCCAAAGATATATCTGTAGTTTGAAAACAAAACCTAACTAAATTTAAATCACTCAAACATTTAATACAACTTCAGTAAATCATGAACATATTTGCTTACAATACGCAAGTGTTGCCAAACACAAGCATGTCTACAAAATGCAAAATATTTGCTAGCAAAGAGTTTCACAAAACCACACAGCTGAGTGTGACCAAGATCAGAATAAATTAAGGTGTCCTGATACATTAAAGTAGAGAGATAATATTTACATTATATCTTAAGAGTGTACCCAACATGTTTGGAGTAGTTATAACCAAAAACTGACCATAGGAGATGGTCATACACTTGGGGAGATTTGAGAGCAATGATGCAGCCATAAAAGATGAGAGATAAAACTTCAGAGCTGCCAATCAATAGGAGAATGGCCCATCGACTCTAAGATCTTGTTCGTCTGAGAAAAATGCCTGCAAAATGGCAAGTAAATAATATGAGTGATAAATCATACAGATATTAAAGTGCTCATGTAAGCTGCGACAAGTGAAGTAACCATGAAATAAGCACTGCAGGAACAAGCATGATAAACCTACGAAACACATGCAGCAACAAAACACCCACTCCCATTGTTATATCTCCAAATTTTATCTCACTATTGATATTTGACAAAAGACTATTCAACTATGTTGAAGGAATGCTACAATTTCCATACTATATACTTGTGGTTTCCAAAATACATTACAGACTCTGAACATTCTGAACTTATAATCAATCTCAACTTTGTGTGAAGCCAAAGACTTCAATGGATACTTTAAATATCCAATAGCGAGTAAAACTCATCTTGAGCTATTGCTATTGCTTTAACCAAACATATGCACTCCCTATATACAGCTTTTAAGATAAACCATGATAAACCATGACGATAATAATAATAATAATAATAATAATGAAACTGACCTGCATCCAAAAAAACCTCTGTTGGCGGAAAGGCCTGATGGATGAGCAGCCTTTAGAATATGGTGTTTTGACTCATCAATCATTCTGCATAAAGCAAATTAACACAAGTGAAATTTCAAACTATACTAGGATGCATTACTGACATGAATCAATACAACTTTTCAAATAATGCAACTGCTGCATTTCTTCATTGAGATGTAAAATTACTCCCATGTTTTCGAGTAAGTTTTCATCTTTATTACTGTTTCATAATGAGACTTAACATATCATTGACAAGTAGCCCTGAGTCACATGCCAATTATCCCAATGATCCTAGGACAGTTACATGGCATGTCAAATATTACCTTGACTTCTCTTGGGCTGAATTCCCCCATAAAAGAAAAACAATTCCTTTTCTCTTCTGTGAAACGGTTCGAATCACAGCATCAGTAAATGGCTCCCACCCTTTCTTTGCATGAGAATTAGCCTGATGATTCCTCACTAACATTGTAAAGAAAAGAAATAGATATTTTCATTTAGCATTAGGGAAAAAGTTCATGATCAACAAGAATGATGAACTCTACATGAAAAGCCAACCAGTACAAGAGCTCTATACTGTGAGTAAACGAATCATTGCTACATGAGAAATTAACTTTTATGGCAAAGTACAGCAAAAGGAATACTG
The DNA here is from genome assembly GCA_020875875.1 of Dioscorea alata. NCBI lineage: Eukaryota > Viridiplantae > Streptophyta > Magnoliopsida > Dioscoreales > Dioscoreaceae > Dioscorea > Dioscorea alata. Next base: position 22,765,670 of record CM037011.1, read on the forward strand.
CAGGAAAGTAAAATTGATATGGTCATAATTCATTTTAATTTATTTATATCTCAACAGACTTCATTTAGCAGAACATCCATGGTTCATAAGAAGTACCAAGGCAACCTCAAATCTCACAACACCAGGTTGGAAAAAAACAAAGCAGAATGCAGAATCACATTATACATAACGGAACAAATGTTAAAAACTTAAAACAACCAAAAATATTTTGCAACAGTTCCTCAATACTAATGTAACTGATAATATATATAACCTGTGTGGATATGTGTCCTAACAGGACCAACCGGATAGTAAGTGTTCATTTATCCTGTATCCTCCTGTATTAGTCTTTCAGTTGTAAGTTCCAGTAATCTCCAGAGCTCACAATCCTTTTTAGTACTTTTTTTTCTTCATTAGTTACATGTACTTTAACTAAGAATTGCTGATATATTTTAGTAAAGGATCTCACTAATAACAGGCATTTACCAACACACACACACACACACATTGAACCATTCCATAAACAGCAACAATCACACCTTTTATAATATCATTGCAATTGTCAAAGAAAGAATGAAAGACGATACCTGTGAGGACAGTGTTGAGCAGCAGAACACCCTGCACAAAATCAAGTGCAAGCTTAGTGATGACCAAGCAAATCAAGCGGTAAATATATTTTACAGCGACAAAAATAACACCCATCACACACAAAATAATTCAATGCTCTAATGGTCCTGCATGAAATAAGGTCTAATTTCACTTCACAATCTCAGATTGAAGCACACCAAATATAGCAGTCATAACCATCCAAACATGAGTAAAAATTAGATTATTTAAACCCCATAAATGGTCTAGAGATAAATAACCCAACAAAATAGACAACAAACAATGAACAGAAACATCTATAATACCAGTTACCTGCACAGCCCATCTCTCCAGATTACCATGGGAAGGGATCGAGCATCCAACATCTTTGTGAAGCTCCTTGAATATGTTTAGCAGGCTTGGAGGCAACTTGATACCCTCGGCCACAGAGAAAGAAAGCCCCATCGCTTGTCCTGGCCCGTGATACGGATCCTCCAAAACAAAAAACAAAGAAGAAGAATCATTTTCATAAACTCAATGCTCCAGAATCCACTACAAAAATGGCTCTTTTGGTGCAAATAAGTACCTGTCCGAGGATCACAACCTTCACGCGATCAAATGGAGTTGAATGAAGAGCATTGAATATAAGAAATGGCGGCGGGTAGATCGGAATGCTCCCTCCCACCTCCCGCTCCAAGAATTTGCAGAGATTCTTAGCGTAAGGCTTCTGGAGTTCCCCGGGGAGAGCACCCAGCCACGAATCCTCCACCAAGAGATCCTCCAGCCTCAAATACCCCATCCCTTCCGCTGCAACCCCATGATCGTAACAGAAGCCTCACAAAAAACACATAGAAACCCTAAAATGCAGCGAGAGATCAAATACCTTTCGATTTCTCGATTCTTTCGGTACATAGCCTGAGATTTCGCTTCGATCGGGCAAGGTACTTGTTGATTTCGATCCGCTTCTTCTGATCCGCAGTGAGGGAGTCCGGCGGGAGTTCGCCGGCTACGGGGGAGGGATTGCAAAGGGAAACGGTAGGGGATTTGGGGGTTAGGGTTTCGGAGGAGGAGACTTGGGTTTTGAGGCGCTTCGCGGGACGGAAGATCTCGATTAGGGTTTTGGAGGAGGCCATTGATCTCTCGAAGAACCTCGAGTTTCGTGGCGATGGAGATGGGCGCGCTTTTATAGTGAGCGCGTGATGAGATATTTGGCGGGAAGTTGAGGAATTACTGAAATACCCTTGTCATTGCATTAAGTGAATAATTTTTTTTTTAATGTGAAAATTATTGTTTTAAAGAAAATGAAAGTATTTTTTATTATATTTTATGAGGCCATTTAGAAAAAAGCCTGTATATAATCGATGGTGGAATATAAGTATTATTAATATGATATGTAATTGATATGTTGTGGTATTTTTTTCTTCCTTAAATTGACATTGCTTGTATTTTACATCATGTATTTTTTATTAATATTTATTTATCAAAATTAATTTTTTTATTTATGTAAATGATCTTTGATTCATATGCAACACATAAGCAAATATGCATATAGGGTAAAACCACAATGTAAGCATTTCTCTTGCAGCAAACTTTAAACCCCCTCGTTATCTGTTTGGCAGCCCCGGCAGCGCTGCCACCACCTTCACTACAACAAAACTGAACATCGTTATTATCATTTCCAACATCATCAATAAAAAAAAAAAATTAATGTGAAAGTTTTTGTTTTAAAAAACCTGGGGGAATTTTTTATAATATTTTATGAGATCAATAAGGAAAAAAACACTATTACATATAATTGGCAATGGAATATGAGTATTATTAACTTGTAATTACCAAAACCCCCCTGTAAATTTGTTTAAAGCACAGTTGGCCCCCTCAAATTTTTGATATCCCCAAAAAATCCCTCTTTTTCAAATATTCGATTTTTAAATCATTCTGGCAACGATGGGACAAAAAGGTGTCAGTTTGGCGCATGAATTGACAATAATGCCCTTACTTTAGAAGTTGTAAACAACCACCCATTGTGAGAAATGACAAGCATGCCTATAGCGTAACTAATTAGGTGGTTCATCTAAAAAACCATAAAATAAACCGACTTATCCCTGCGTGGTCATGAGGAAACTCCATTATTATTGGCACAGCCTTTTCCCTTTCTTCAGCCCTTCGTCTACATTCAAAAAAGCATCTGAGACTGTTTTCCTTCTTCGCGAAGCGTATGAATCCTAGACAACATCTGTTCGGTCGATTGTTTATTCGACTGTATCTCTGCAGGAGACCTCTCGCCTCACAGCGCTACAAGTTTGAAGAGTCGTCTTAGCCCATCCAAGGTAGGGATGCAAGTTGGGAAGAGACGAAGAAGATCAACGGATCTATTTTCTTTTTATTTTGGATAGCATGTCCATTTGATTTGTAAAAGTAACCACATACTCAAAAGATTTTTCGATTTGTGGTTTAATTTTGGTTTAGGTTTTTGTTTTCCCAATGTATGTTCTATACGAAGAAAGAAAATGATGTGTTGTAGGAGAGCCTTTCTTTGCCCATGTCTATTGTTATGCAATTTTACATGTGTATGTGTTCGATAGTGTTGTCTAATTGGCATATTGATGTTCTTTCCCCATTAATTTGGCATAGTTATTGTACATGTGTGTTATATGTGTCTGGTTTGTTGGGTTTAAGTCAATTATAGACTTTCCTCACTTAAAGAGACACGCATCAGTTAGTTAAAATTTTTCTTATTTAATAGTCGGTGTTTCCTCTTAACAAGAAGATTTATTATTTAAGATGGTTGGATTCTGCGTAAATTCTTCTTCTCTTCGTAGACTTTTTCAAATGATTGTCAACCTTGTTAAAGGGAGGTGCTACTTAGAACCAATAGTGGAAACTATGGCTGAATTGAAGGTACACATGAGTAGCAGACACTGGGAAATCATTCATTTAACACCGTTTGCAGCACTTACAAAGATAGAACAAGTATTGCAAGAGAGGGGATTGCTTGACGTCTTGTTACAAAAGTACGACGAGCGTTTCCAAAAATTTGGGATTGGGGAAAGGTACTAAGTTTTAGGCCGGAAGATGTGGCTATCATTCTTGGGTTGCGATGTGATGGAGATGCGGTTGTCTTTTAGAAAAAAAAAAAAAAAACACAAATCGTTTCCGAAGAAGAATATTTTTCGAAAAACCTACGAATGACACAAAGACTCTATAAAAAAACTTCTCCAAATTGTTCATAAGAGAAGCAAAAAAGATAATTTTGTAAAGCGGAACTTTTAAAAATTCTTATGTTTTTCCTTAATTTTTTTTTAAAAAGGAAGAGAAAGAAAAGCCTCCATCAAGATTTCACATGCTACACTTGTGTATGTCATGTATCTTGTCTTTACATTCCTAACACTTCTTATTCTCTTTGTTTTTATCTTTGTTGTTTTATTTATAAATTTAATAAAATGGCTTGCAAATAAGAAAAAGCGTCATTATCTCTATGACCAACCCTAGAGAGATTTTTGTCAACAGGCAAGGAAACATTATTTATCTTTAATTAGTTAGGCCACAGGCAATGTTTCTTTTGACTACAATGTATAGATGTTATGTTTTTTCTTAGCCTACATGTTAAGATCCCTGCTCTATTCAAATGTAAAGGTGGGCACGGGCCAAAAAAAAAAACCGGCCCGCCGGTTCAATGACCGTAACCGGCCCGTACTGTAGACGGGTCGGTTACAAGTTGGGGAAACCCAACCCGTTAACCCGCTGGGTCAACTCGCCGGGCCAACCCGCCGGGCCCCGGTAGTTTAAGTTTTTAAAAAACCTTCAACCCGGCTGGTTGACCCGCCGAGTCAACCCGCCGGGTTGAATTTGAAAATCAGCCACGTGTTGCCTGATTTTCAAATTACCCAACGGCTATTATAGCCGTTGTTTTTTTTAATTATTTTTTTTATTGTTTTTAAATTTCAAAAGTAAAAAAAAATTCAAAATTTAAATTTTAAATAAACTTCCCTATATATATCCCCACATCCTTACCCAATTTTTTTTTTTTACCAAATACCATTCTTCCCCCCAACTCTTTCTCTCTTAATCTCAACATTTCTCAACCTCTACCTCTACTTTCACTCTCATAATTTCAAGTTTTCAACAATTCCAAACTCCAACTTGGGTATATTTTTGGAGTCTTGAATTTTAATTCTTGGAGCTTTGGATCAAGTTTGGATTAATTATTTTCTTTGTATTTCAAGGTCTCCAATTAACAAGGTTAGCAATGATTTCTTTATTTAAATTACTAGTTTAAATTTGTTAAATAATTGTAATTTTGTTAAATAATGTATGAATTAATTATTTTTTTAATTGTAATTTTGTAGGCTTGAATACTTGGGAGTTTAATTATTGGATATTTTGGAGTCTTGGATACTTGGAGGCTTGGAGGCTTGGAGGCTTGGAGCAACTTGGAGTTGGACATCTATTATTTTCTTTCTCTTTGAAGTGATTATTAACAAGGTTGGTAATAATTTATATTTTTTGTTATTAATGGATGTGTGTGTAATGTGTATTTATATTTTTAAGATATGAATTAATAATAGATGTAAATTATGCCATTAACATGTGTGTGTATATATATTTTTAAGATATTAATTAATAATAGATGTAAATTATGCCATTATTTTAACTAGTTGGAAATGTTATTTATTTTACTATATTTTCATATATTTACAAATTCGTATATTTTACTATATTTTCATATATTTATTTTACTATATTTTCATATATTTTCATATATTTTCAGATATTTGTGTAATAGAAGAGGTTTTTATTAAATCTTAATAAAAACATAAAACAAAGGTTATATACAAATAGAAATATTGAGAAATTTTTTTGTCCTATAAAATAATAATTAGATCCATTGTTTGTTTGGTCTTTTTTTGCAAATGAGAATTAAATGTACAATCTTACTTGATGCTAATACAAAAATACCTTTGTATTTGTGAAATGATAAAATTTTTTATTCAATATTAAATTCGTATTTATTTTCACATATATGATTTCATATTTAATTTTTTTAAAATATAAACTTCACCTTTTTTTTACTTGCTTTTTATTTATTTTATATTTTAAAATTGCTTGTGTTTTTTTTAAAAAGCATGAAATTGATATCACAAGACTTGTGAACTTGTTTTTTATTTATTTTATTTTTTTTGAAATTATTAGCATAATTGTTGTGGTAGTATTTATTTGTGGAGTTAGAACTTTTTTTTTTCAAAATGCATAAAATTAATATCACAAGAGTTGTGCACTTGTTTTTTAATTTTTTAATTTTTCATGAAATTATTAGCATAATTATTGTGATAGTATTTATTTGTGGAGTTAGAGCTCATGTTTTTTAGAAATGCATGAAATTAATATCACAAGAGTTGTGCACTTGTTTTTTAATTTTTTTTATTTTTCATGAAATGATTAGCATAATTGTTGTGATACTATTTATTTGTGGAGCCTCTACTTGTTTTTTTTTTTTTAAATGCATGAAGCTGATATCACAAGACTTGTGAACTTGTTTTGTATGTATTTTATTTTTCATGAAATTATTAGCATAATTGTTGTGATAGTATTTATTTGTGGAGCCTCTACTTGTTTTTTTTTTTTTTAAATGTATGAAGCTGATATCACAAGACATCATGCACTTGTTTTGTATGTATTTTATTTTTCATGAAATTATTAGCATAATTGTTGTGATAGTATTTATTTGTGGAGCCTCTACTTGTGTTTTTTTTTTTAAATGCATGAAGTTGATATCACAAGACTTCATGCACTTGTTTTTTATTTAATTGTTGTATTTCAAATACTTGTATAACATTAATACTTGTATTTTTAAATAAATTACACAAAATTAATTCTTGTGTTTTTAGACATCGAAAAAATGGCTTTACGTGGTGGAAGCTCGAGAGGAAAAAGCATTGTTGGTTCAGTCTCCACTCCCATACCTACTGAAGAGAGCAATGCATTTCAGGATAGTGAGAGTCCATTTCAACAATCCGTACCGGTTAATGCACCATCACAAACCGGACAAGCAAACAACTCCACGGAAACCGCCCTCAAATCTAACATTTTTAAAATTTATTTTACCAAAGTTTGTAATAATAATGATGGCATTGTAACACATGGTAAATGTAATTATTGTGGTTCGGAGTTTAAGCATTGTAAGGGTGGAGGATATGACACATTCAACAGACACATGGAGAAGAAGCACCCGAACAAACTTGGACATAGTCGATCACAATCCCAAATTAGATTCACTACGGACGAAGGTATTGGTTCTCGCTCATCACTATTTACATTTTCGCAAGCAAAATACAGGGATAAAATTGCAGAGACAATCTCTGTCGAGCGCTTGCCATTCAGTTTCGCTGAACGGTGTCAATGCAAGAATGCATCAATGAAACATTGCAACCGGCATGCAAGAAGGTTTCACGAAGGACAATTCAAAGAACAATTTTCAAACAATATAAGAATGGTAGAGAACAACTTTGTGAGTATTTTCGAACTTTTAATTCATCAATTTCTTTATGTTCCGATGTATGGACCGATGTTTTCCATGAAAATTCTTTTATGGGTATTACGGCTTATTGGGTCGATGACAAGTGGAATATCCAAAAGCGTGTTCTTGCTTTTAGGGTGTTCAACGAGTCTCATACCGCCGAAAATATTTATAGACTTATTCGTTGAGTTATCGAAGATTTTGGTTTAATGTTCAAAATTTTTTCGATTTCTTTTGATAATGCCTCCGCTAATATGGCCTCAATTAGACCTCTAGAAGATCTTTTGAGGCCTTCATGTGGTGGCAAATATTTCCATATAAGATGCGTTTGTCATGTGTTGAACTTATGTGTCCAAACTGGTTTGCAAGAGCTTAAAGAATACGTACTTCCTGTTAGGGAAGTCATAGCTTATTTGGGAAAAAACATGACCCTCATGAAACAATGGGCTCGCTATTGTAAAGCACACAACATGAGGGTTAAAAAATTCTCTAAAGATGTAAAAACAAGATGGAACTTCACTTATCAACTTCTTAGTGCAACATTTCCCTATAGGACATTGTTGACTAATTTTGTTAATGATTCGTTGGTTGGTTTCCATCTATACGAGTATCAATGGGTGATTATTGCTCGTATTATTGATTTTCTTTCAATTTTTAACACATGTACTAATTTGTTTTCGCAAGTTTATTTTCCTACTTCCCATTTATTTTTATATGGTGTCGTTGATGTGGCTGAACAGTTTTGGAAGTATAGATCTGATCCACAATTGTTTATGGCACTGATCCCTATGAGGATTAAATGGTTGCTTTATTACAAGGATATACCTCCGATTACTTTAGTTGCATTTGTTCTTGATCCAAGGCAGAAGCTAGAAGGTTTGCAAGCATATTTGGAAGCATATTACAAATTTTTAGGGTTCAATGGAGGACAAGATTCCCAACCGTTTGCTATGAGCTTGCCCATGAGCGAAGTGGATACCCAAGATTACGAACTAGATCCAGACAGCATTGTGGATGTCAATGAACTTGTTGCTGATACTAGGAATCAACTTATTGAATTATATGATAGCTATTGTATTAGATATAGCCATGTAGTCCCACAGGTTTGCACAAGAGCCAATAGGACAATCTAGCAGTAGTGGAGGGGAATCATTCCGGCAGAGACAAGCAAAGAAGAAGCCAAGGGGATCACAATATACAGAGCTCGACTTGTACTTGAACACAACATTCCGGTTCTCTGAAGAAATCAACACAGACATGACCTTCAACGTCCTACAATGGTGGCAAGGTAGTGGAAACCCATATCCTATACTTTCACTAATGGTAAAAGATATTTTTGCGTGCCCTATGTCTACAGTAGCATGCGAACAGACTTTCAGTGCGGGTTGGAACATGTTGGACACGACACGTTCGCAGTTGACCCCACAGAATATTGAAATTCAAGTTTGCAAGGATGATTGGAAGCGTGCTCAAGTTCGGCAACAAGAAGCAGAATGACAAAGTCCAGATGACAGTGATTTTTTCTACACAGATAACATGATGAGCACACCTGGCGCGACAACAGCCAATGAGTCCGACCAAGAGCCAGATGATGACGAATAGGTAAGTGGGTGACAACAGTTATACAATGTAAGAGAACTACGTTGGCTTTGATTCCTCTCGCCAGAAGGATACGTAGGCAACTTAATTCGATAGGTAAACGAATTAAGTGCAACCCATTTATTTTTTAATTTAGGGTGTTTTAAAATTTTCTAAATATTTGTTAATTAATGTAATTTATTTTTTGAAATTTTTTCTATTTTATTCTAAATTTTCTGAATTTTTTTCTTTTTTTTTGAATTTTTTATTATTATTTTCTATTTTTCTGAAATTTTTGATTTTTTTTAATATTTTTGAGTGGGCCAACCGGCCCGGCCCGCCGGTTCAACAGTGAAGCTGGGCTGGTTCCGAGCCCGGCCTCCTGTGACCCGGACCCGCCGGGTCTGACGGGTCAACCCGGCCCGGCGGGTTCTACACCTATGCCGGGCCGGGTCCGGGTCGGGGGGCCGGTGAACCACAACCCGGTGGGTCGAGCCCGCCGGGCTGGTTAACCGGCCCGTGCCCATCTCTATTCACATGGCAACTTTGTGTGTCTCTTATTCCTTGTCTTCCCATTCTTAACTTTTTCACCCTTGTTTTATTTTCAAACTTGTTAGGCTCATGTGTAGGGAAGAAAGAGATGTCCTTGTCTCAAGGTAAAAAAAAAAAAATACACACATTAAACCAATATGATATGTATATATAGTACTAATCATCCATGCTACAATAGTGATTCTAATTATATACAAATAAACTAAGAGGAATTGAGTATATATATATACACACACACAATTTATATAGTTTTAGATCCATTTGGTTAACATAAAAAATATTTGAATGGAATAATTTTTTTTTCCACAGAAGAATATATGTTCTAATTTTCCTTTAAAAAAATCCCATGTTTTTTCCCACAAATTTATTTTTAAAAGTAAGAAAGCAATATATTCACTAGTAGAATATATATAATCAAATTTGTTCTAAGTGCAATATTAGATAATAGCTACAAATGAAAGGAAGCTGAATAAAAATTCTATTTTTTTTTTCTCAATGTTTGCTTTCTTTATTGTTTTTTTTCCCAACATGGGATATATTTTTCATGAGGTGTTATTTTCATAGCTAAAACATCTTTGTACATCAGTTTCATGACATTGTTTGGTAAATATGGGGTCTATTTTTTATGAAGTGTTATTTTCACATACAAAAAAAACATTGTACATCACTTTTATGACACAGTAACAATGAGAGCTCGGAACCAAAGCTTTTGCTCTCAAAAGTCATGAGTTAGCATTAGACATGTTACCAATTATACAACTGTAAATATTCTTTTCCCACTTGTTTTTTTTTTCCTTGTTTTGTTTTCAAACTTGATAGCCTCAAGTGGAGAGAAGAAAGAAATGTCCTTGTCTCAAAGTTGAACAAACACATATTAACCAATATAATATATATCAATATATATACTACTAATCGCCCATGCTGCAATAGTGATTCTAATTATATACAAAGAAACTAAAAGGAATTGAGTATATGCATTTAATTTATATAACTTTTGAACCATTTAGTTCACATTAAAAAAAAATATTTGAATGGAATAAATATTTTTTTTCACAGAAAAAATATATGTTATAATTTTTCTTTAAAAAAAATCCCATGTTTCCCTCTCAATTTTTTTAAAAAGAAAAAGGCAATATATTCACCAATAGAATATATATTATAAAATTTGTATTAAGTGCAATATTAAATAACAGCTACAAACGAAAGGAAACTAAATAGAAATGCTATTTTTTTCTCTAATTTTCAATATCTTATTCGTATACACGTTACTAGTGCAACCTTTCAAAGTTTTATTGTTCTACGGCCGCACCGTAGAGTAAGACTTTCTAGACGTCATTATATATTGTTGCCATGTCCTCACATTCTGCATTAGGCTGACTTGATGATGGTGAGGTAAATGATATTTCGCAATAAGCTTGGGCTTCCATTACCTTCTCAACTCTTCCAAGAAATACATGTCTACTTTCTTTTGGTTATATCTTGGAGAAGATGCATCACAAAGTGGACACATTAAAGAAGAGGATGGAGAGAAAGCGATAGTTAATTTGAGAAATGGAGGAGGAGAGTGCTAGAGGAGATATAGTAAAAAAAAGACAGGAATTTGTGGGAGAGGAAAAAAAAGGGTTTGGGTTTGGATTTGGAATTGGATAGATAACCAAGAGGACGGTGAAAGGGATTAATTGATGTTTGCTCTCTTTATAGTTTTTTTTTAAACATGGGACTTATTTTTCATGAGTTGTTATTTTCATAGCTAAAAAGTCTTTGTATATCGCATTTATAACACAGTGTTTGTTAATACATGGGGCTTATTTTTCATGAGGTCTTATTTTCATAATAAAAAAGTCTTTGTACATCACTTTCATGACGTAATAACAATGAGAGCTCAGAAACAAAGTTTTTTCTCTCAAAAGTCATGAACATTAGACATGTGACCAATTATACAACACCAAATGTCCTTTCAAAATGAAAGTTCATAAACAAAGTTTTTTAAAAGATAGAATGTATGTGTATTTATAGAGATAAAATTAAAAATTTTAAAAAATTAAAAAATCAATAAAAAAAAATAACGTTTGCATTCACTCAACATATACATTTTCAAAAACATATGCAGGTCTTATGCTAATTGTTTAAATTAAAAAAATTATTTTTTAAATAAAAAAAATTAGTTAATGGGCATTGGGCACTCAATCGTTTAATTAATTATTCAACGAAAATCACATATCACTAAAGTTACTTTTACTGTTTTGAAAAAAAAATATAAAATTTTTAATTGAATTTTTTTATAAAAAAACACTTTGTCCATATTAATTTGTTTTATATATAAAATACACCGTATTACCAAAAATGCCCTTGGGCCTAGTTCACGTCTCTTTCATAAAACCAACGCATCATCTTTTGCCACACTTCCATATGGATAAAAAAGCCTAAATCCAAATCCAAAAACCAATAAAAAAGATCCAAAGAAATGGGCCTCCATTTCCGGCCCTCAATCCTTATAACATCTCTCGCCATGCTTCTTCTCTCTTCCTCCCTCTCTCCTCTCTCTCGTTCCCTTCCTCTCCTCCGCTCCGGCGCCGGCGCCGCCCCACGTCGCCTCCGACGATCCTATCCTTGCCCTCTCTGGTCGTCGTCCTTCTCGTTCTGCCTTTCTCGTCTTCCTAAATCCACCACCACACCATTATCCGCCGTCCCCTTTTGCTCTTCTTCTATGGCGGCTGCCGCTGCCACCGCTGATGATGGTTTTGGATCGAATCCTCTCCTGCAGGACTTCGATTTCCCCCCATTTCACGCCGTTGAGCCCCAGCATGTCCGGCCTGGCATCCGCGAGTTGCTTAGGAGACTCGTATGGCTTTTGTTTGTTTTGATTTTTGATCTAGGGTTTATTTGGGTTTGGATTTTGGTTTTGATCTTGGGTTTTGTGTAGGAGGGGGATCTGGAGGAGCTTGAGAGGAACGTTGAGCCGACGTGGCCGAAGCTGGTTGAGCCGCTGGAGAAGATTGTGGATCGGCTGCAGGTTGTTTGGGGGATTGTTAACCATCTCAAGTCTGTTAAGGATTCGCCTGATCTTCGTACTGCCATTGAAGAAGTTCAGGTTCGGTTTATGCCCTAATTTTGGGAGTTTTGTACTTCTGAGGGTGTGTTTGTTCGGCGATAACGAGAGATTAAATATAGGTTATAGTACCAATTGCTGTGTGTGTGTGTGTGAATTTGTATTTTTTGATACATGAAGGGGAAATACTTCAAACAAACTGGACTAGCCTGGTGAAGGATTGAGTTTTACCTGAAATCTCAAGTCCTGCTACCAAATACATCTGGTTTTAACTTTTACCCACAAAGTTTTTTGTTCTTTCAAAACAAATTTTTTCCCTTTGGGTTTTCTTGGTAAAATTTCCATTTATTTATTTCGTCAGCGTGATATTCAGTATGTTGTTTTCTTTTTGTCCCCAGCCGGATAAGGTTAAATTCCAGCTCAGGTTGGGACAAAGCAAGGCCATTTTCAGTGCTTTCAAGGCTATCAAAGAGTCATCTTCCTTCCAGACTTTGACTGAGGCCCAGAAACGCATTGTTGAAGGTAACTGTGATGTGCTTTTTTCCATTTTATAATTATAAAAAACAAAGCAGAGCAAACGAAATATTTGATTATATTTTAGTAGTTCTTCACTGTATTGCAAAAGTTCAGTTTTTTCTTCCTGTTCGTTTTCAAACATATGAAAGTTTGTTCATTGATTATACATATTTTTGAGACTCTGGTATTAAATTCTGCATAAGTTCCATGGCATACTATCTCTTGTATCACCAAGAGTTTAGTTATTAACAGTGCTTGCTTTTTCATCGAACTTAATGTATCAATCACCAAAAGAAAAAACAATGCAATAATTCAACTATAGAAGCTCTCAGTTAATATCCAACTGGCTGAAACTATGTAAAAACATGACACTGGTTCAATAAATCCTTTTCTTCATTTTTTTCTTCTTTCCCTGTCCCTTCGTTTTATTTTTTGCTCCACTGTTCAGGGACTTATTTTCTCTAGAATGCAAGTTAGGCTTTGAAGAATGTGTTATGCAGTATTTGAATCCTAAAGTGCACAACTTTAAGATAATCTTTTCAATGCCATTTTGTTCTAAAATAATTGAATGATTTGAATCTGGTTGAAATTTTGAAACTTCATTGAACAATCAACACTAACGACTGTTTTCCTGCATTTTGAAATTCAACCTTATCATGCAAAACTTTGTGATTATTAATTATGTATCGAAATGTGACTATTAACATGTTCATTTTGAACCCTTAGTCTATTAAAAGATTTTTGATATTAGTGTGTGCATATCCTAATTTTTATTGATTTATTTGTTTTTCTTTTTTGTTACAGCTCAGATAAAGGAAGCTGTTCTTAATGGTGTTGCTCTTGAAGATGAAAAGCGGGAGAAGTTTAATGAAGTTGAACAGGTATGTCATCGCACCTAAATGAGTTCACATAATGAATTCTTCACATAATTTTATTATGCTGTAAGAAAAGTAATCAGGCAATGAAAATTTGAGTTTGCTAAACTCAAGAACTTCTTGATCCATGCAATAGTAATATGAGCAAGGTCTGAAAATGAAATGACATGATTTTTCTTGTGCATGTGTGTGTCATTAGACTTAATACCTCAACTTTGAGCATGTCTTAGAGTTTTCTAAAATATTCACTTGGTGATGAGTTCGAGCCTGCCCTCGACTACTCTGAGGTTTTTCTTGAATATCCAATGGATAATTTCACTGATTAAATTTCTGAGCAACCGGGCCATCTTAAATACTGAAGAATGCAGACAAGGAAAAGGAGAGAACTCTTTTATGTGACAAGAGTTGATATTCTTTTGTCACTGAAAGAGAATATTTCAAGTTTGTCAATTTATGAATCTTGAAATGCAAATGTTCCAGTGCTTTTTGCTTCTCTCATCATGACCTTGTTTCAGGAACTAGAGAAATTGTCCCAAAAGTTCAGTGAAAATGTATTGGATGCCACCAAGAAGTATGAAAAGCTAATCACTGATAAAAAGGAGATTGAAGGGTTGCCCCCTACAGCACTTGCCCTGGCTGCACAAGCAGCTGTATCCAAGGTACCTTTGATCTGGCTTTGCTCCTTTTATGGCTGCTACAAATTCTTATGATGTGGTTTTTATCTATGGACCTCAACCATACCTTTTTTTATGAATGTGTAATCAGGGGCATGAAAATGCGACTGCTGAAAATGGCCCATGGGCCATTACGCTGGATGCTCCAAGTTTCCTTCCTATTATGCAACACGCGTGCAACCGGTCCTTGCGAGAAGAAGTTTATTGTGCTTATATTTCACGTGCCTCTAGTGGGGACCTTGATAATACTCCAATTATTGAGCAGATATTAAAGCTTAGATTGGAGAAGGCTAAGCTTCTTGGCTATAATAACTATGCTGAGGTATAATGTCTTACTTTAGATCTGATGAGATGGTCTGCTACAGTCAAATTTGCTTTACAAGTTATGGTATGTGGGTTGTCTTTATGTCAGCATTTATCCCTTTTGGTGATCATCTGCATTGGTAAAGTCCAAGATATGGCAAAAGTGAAGTAGGCACAGTAACACTATTTTAATAGTGAGGAAATGTGATGGATTTGTTTAGGAGAACTGTTTTCATTATTTTAGTGTTTTGTTTCTATTTCTCTAGTCATAGTGACTATTAAAAATGCAAGCTACTTATAAAATTTGGAAGTATGGGTTAAGATTAAAAATGATAGACCAAATTGAAAAGAAAAGATTTATAAATAATAAATTAGAAAAAGGATAATAAAGAATAGGCAGATGAAACAAAAAACAGAAAGAGGAAATAAAACAGAATATGGGAAAAACTTGCAGGCCTGTTAACAATCCTTTATCAATATTGCAAAGGGAAGTGATAGCTGTATTTTATAAAGTCTATAAACTTCAATATAAAGCCTGCTTTACAATAGCTGCAATGTAAACTCAGATACATGAATTACCGTGTCACATGCCCTTCACAAACAATATGCAAACTATATATACTCATCTAGTTAAGCAAACTTCTTCTCCTCTCCTGCATCACATGCCCATATACTTTGAGATTGATGCAAAATCAAAGAAGATATACAAGATGATGCAAATCTTATGATATTTGCAAAACTGAGGAGATGATTGATTACGTTGAAAATAAATACAGAACATCAGTTCTGAGTAGGTGAATTACTCATAAAAATTTGCTTTTTTTGCATCACATGTCCATATATATATATCAAGGGTAATGCAAAAACAAAGAAAAAACTCTCAGTGGGTATAAAATTGTGAAGAGGAATGATAAAAAAGATAAAACAATGGGTCTGTGTAGCTGAAGTATGCAAACTTTTGAAGTGAGGTAATCTTTATTGGCTTTAGATTGAGTCAGTCTAACTGTTTGACGGAGTGCCTTCTCATGTCAGATGAAGCTGTTCTGTGGATGATGTTTCATATTTCTTTTGATCACTTATACCTGGTCTTATCTTAGTTTTCAGACTTTCGCACATGAGACATGTATCTTTTTTTCTTCAATGGTACCTGATCCATGTTTGCAATTTTGAAGGTAAGTATGGCAATGAAAATGGCTACAGTTGAACGAGCAGTGGAGCTCCTTGAAAAGCTACGGAGTGCTTCTTGGGATGCTGCAGTTAAAGGTACAATTTTCTTTGATAATGCAAGTGGGCATAATGAAATGCGTGGATCATATATATTTCTTCGTCCCCCCCATCAATAGTCTTGTTGCAGGGCAAGGGTTTGCTCATTGTATTCTTCTTCTTTGATTCTTTGGATAGTGAAGTGAATTTTGATCATGTTCCATGAATATTGCTGAACCATGAAAACTTCTTTGTCCCCTTTTTATAATTGTGATTTTGTGTGTATTGCTCAGCACAGTCGGGGCGGTCTGGGATTAGCTCGAGCTTGAATCGAGCCTGAACTTCAGAGCTCTAGCTCGGCTAGTTCCAACTTGAGCTGGTTTTATAAAACCCATTGCCCTAGTTAAGCGGCTTAAGCCAAGCCAGGTTTAGTTTATTAAGCAAAAAATTTTAGTCTAATGTGTCTTTGTGGGTGTTCATTCCTACACTCCCTACTTGAAAATGTTTCACCTTATTCAAGAAGACCACATTGCATTTGATGTAATTGGCAAACCTGTAATTCATTAAGCTATTTGATATTCATATTATTGAAAAAATTTTATCAAGTCTAATTGAGATGAATTAGAGTCTAGATGTGCCTGATATTATTTGATCCTGGTTGTTTAAGATTGAGTTTAATGCTATTGGTGCATTTGGTACAGTGGATAAAGTTGAACAATATTAAATAATTAGTTTTGTATCTAATTTGTTGCATGTGGAACATAACAATGGTAGTTAGTGACTTGATTTTTATCCCACAAGTGTGGGATAAAAATCAAGTCACTAACTACCATTGTTATAAGTGGGATAAATTTGTCTTATCACGAGGACAGCTAATTTTACCAATTTAACCCTTTTTTTTCTTTTGTTACCCCTACGAAAACCTATTTAGTACTTACAATTTTGTTAATAAATTTTATAAATAAATCCATGCAAAAGAATGTAATGAAATGTATATCTTTAAAACCATGATTTTTGCATCCATACCTTTTCAAAGTTTATATATAAATGTATATATTTTTTAATCTTTTTATTAACGTTAGTATATACAAAATTGTAAATAAAGAGTATTTTAGGTATATATGAATTCAAAATTTGAGTTTTCCTGTGTACCCTGACTAAATTTGGAATTGCACATGTACTCTTTAAAATCTTCAGAAAGGTGTAGCTCAAGACAAAATTACTATTTATATTTACATATATAACCCTGCAAATGCTTGCATATTACAAACTTATTTTTCTTTTGATATAGGAAAAGAAATATAAATTTTATTGTGGTATATATATAGTTTATTATTGAATTTTTTACCAAAAAAATATAGTTTCAAAATAATTTTAATTTATTTTAGATATTAGTTAACAAAATTTTAATAGAAATCATTTAGTTTTTGGATAGTTATATATATAATTTTATGATTTAAAGTGATAACAAACTTTCAAAATTTAAAAATTTAAACAATGTTATGTATGATGAGGTTTTTTTTTTGTCATTTGGAACTTTTGTTTTGTCATGTGCATGGCCTACCAAACATCTACGGGAACAATAATTTTGTTTTGCTCTGCCTCGTCATGTGCTGTCCCATTCTTTCTTTGTTCAGTCATGTCCCTACTACTAAATGATCCCCATGGCTCGTGCTTGGTTCATTTTTTATTTAAATAGGCTTGAGTGAGACAAACTCAAATGGTTTGTGAACGGTTTGGCTTGTTTGAAAGCCCTAGATACAACTTAGTTTCATGTAATAACAACTGGCTCATCTTTGTGTTTCATTTCCACACCATCAAGCTTGATTTTTATTTTTGCTTTAATTTTAGCTTTTTCCTGATTGATGCTTTAGGTTTCCATTTTAATATGCATGCTCTCTCTTGACTTCATAATTGATATTCTAACATTTTAACAAGTACTGATAATATTTGAGTTTTCTTCTGGTGTTTGTAGATATGGAAGACTTGAAGGCTTTTGCTAAAGAGAAAAAAGCTGAAGAAGCTAATGAATTGACACATTGGGACACTACCTTTTGGAGTGAAAGGCTTCGGGAGTCGAAGTATGACATTAATGAGGTTGATGTTGCCTTTTGTTTTTGGTACCCTCATATTGTTGCATTAGTCCATGTGTCGTTAATTTTTACTCATAGTTGTTCTGTTAATTTCTACCTGTTTGGTCTGACTTCTACATTGTTGGAAACTTTACGTCTTGTCTTTTTTATGTTTCTCAAATTCTGATTGTCTAATGCTTGTAAGTTGTGACTGTTTATTTGCAATTTTATGTGATTCATTTATTTGTACAAACTTAAATGTTGGTGTATACTGGGGGTTTGAAACATTAGATGTCGTTTATTATGATTTACGTGGATTAATTGCAATTGCAAGGCACATCATGTTTCTGAGGTCAAAACTTTTTTTTTTATATAATTTGTTCTTAATTCTATACAGGAGGAGTTGCGGCCATATTTCTCATTACCAAAAGTTATGGATGGCCTTTTCAGTCTTGCCAAGATGCTTTTTGATGTCATTGTAGAACCAGCTGATGGCCTAGCACCTGTAAAATATTTTTGCTTTCTTTCACTTGTTCAAACTATGTGCTTCCTAAAGTTTATTTGATGATAAATGCTTCTTCCTTCAGGTATGGAATAATGATGTAAGGTTTTATTGTGTAAAAGATTCTTCAGGCAACCCAATTGCCTACTTCTATTTTGATCCCTATTCTAGGCCTTCTGAAAAACGTGGTGGGGCTTGGATGGATGAGGTACTTTCCCGTAGCCGTCTTCTTGCTCGTAATGGTGTGCCAGTTAGGTTGCCTGTTGCCCACATGGTGTGCAATCAGACGCCTCCAGTTGGTGGCAAGCCCAGCCTCATGACATTTCGGGAGGTGTGAGATCAATGCAACATAACTGATGATTTTCTTATGCCTAAGCTATAGATGTATTTAACAGTGAGAGTCAGGAACTAATTGATGATTTAGAAAAAAAAAAAAGAAAAAGAAAATATTCCAATGATTGAGCAATGTGAAACAATTGTTGCTTGTTTGCTGAAGTAGATTTAGATTTCTTACAAAGCACCACAGTTATATATAGACAACATGAGTTTCTACTTTCTTCCTCTCAGTCTTTACTAGCTGTGCGGTTTTTGATTTTGGAATGTTCTCAACTGGTCATTCTCTTAGGTTGAGACAGTTTTCCATGAATTCGGCCATGCACTTCAACATATGCTCACCAAACAAGATGAAGGTTTAGTTGCTGGAATTCGTGGTGTTGAATGGGATGCAGTTGAACTCCCTTCACAGTTCATGGAGAACTGGTGTTATCATAGGTAACAATTTGCCCAGGCCTTCTAAAGCTTAGAATCAATGCATTTTAATAGCTGATCTGGCATGCACCGTTACATTTGATAAATTTTATCATAGCTGAATGCCTGCAGCTCAATTGTCATGTTTTAGTTGTCGGAACTTGGAAGTTTGTGGTTGGAACTCCAACGTTCAACTTTCAACATGCCATACCTTTCTGACTAGTTTGTTGTTAAGTTTAGATGTCAGTTGTCTCAGTAAAACTTTCTTCAGTGAAGAATTGGGCAAAAAGGGTGGTGGTTAATACTCCAAAAACCATCTATATGCTAACATAACCCCACAAGGACTCTATACAGCAGCTAACAAACCCCAATACAAGAAAAATTTTCACTTGCAACAAATTTTGGACCTCATCGTCAATCATAGACATCCTTAAGTACTTCACCTTTAGATTTTTTCTGCCATGGAAGCTACTATCATTCTCTTCTTAGATAATCCAGTAAATGTGAACTAGAAGCAAGCCACCATAAATAATGATCTAGCTATCCCATCCTTCTCTGAACTTTTGATGGAAGTGTTCCCTCACAGGCGAATTTGCAGCTGAAAAATTGATTTTCAACAGCTTCTTGTTCCTTGTGACATAACATGCCATTCTAGTTCTCTGTTCCCTTTTTTGTAATGTAGGTCTAACCAAATAAAAGTGGCGCCTATAAGGGTCATAGGTTTTTCAACAAGCTTCATGGCAACATGGTCTTTGGGCCACAATAATTTTGCATCTTGCATGAGGAGTTTGTTGTCCAGAACACACTTGATCACCATCCCTTGTTCCAGCCCTTGATCCTGGCACCTATTTCTGAATATTCTTTACCAATCCCCTCTATATTCACTACAGGGCATATCTCCTCCAATGTAAGCCTCTTCAGCTATCCATCTTTCCATAACTAGATTCTTGTTTTGCATTATGACTGTAAATTCAGTATTAAGCAATGATATATGTTTTGGTTTGAGAATGCATCTTTATAGAAGATGACTGATTTGCAGTTTTTTTTCCCCTGAATCTGTGACTATATGACTCTGAGTTGTCCACTGTTTAGGGTGCCTTGAATTGGATAAAATTTGGTGTTCATATCAACATGGAAATATATCACAAGTATCTTAGACTCTTAGCCCCTTTAGATATGTTCAAATTTATTAGGTTAAATGATTCTGTAAGTTGGTTAATGAAATTCCTTTCTAAGTTTTCTGGTCTTAGAAAAATCTTACTAGCATCCAAATTAACATTTGACTATGATATAAAATCTGGTGAAGATATTCAGCAGAAACATTAAGTCAAAGTCTAAATGCTTCTTAGGAACGCAATGGAGTTCATTCTGCAATTAAACTATCTAGGTTGCTGAATCTCTTTGTACAATGCTTAATTTCATGGGGTAATATTGTTGCATCGTATCAGTTTTAGCTCCAATGGTTTGCATTTGTACACTATCTTCATGCCATTGCCAATAAATCCATCTATAGGACAATCTGTACCTAAAATGTGTACTGGAATTGTTGCAGGGATACTCTGATGAGCATTGCAAAACATTATGAAACTGAAGAACCTCTTCCTGAAGATGTGTATTTGAGACTTCTTGCTGCAAGGACATTCCGTGCTGGCTCCTTAAGTCTTCGTCAGGTCATTACCATCACCTCATATATGATGTGTTCTGTTTTTCCCATTATCTGGTCTCCAAACCATGCCTATGGTGTACTGATTATCTAGCATTATGACAAGTGTAAGATTGGACCATCAAATTTCTATAGTTAATTTTTTACTTTTTGGTTATTATTTTGTGTGGTGGCATGATGTTTGATTTTTTGTCTCATGCTCAGAGTGATTGTTAGGTTAAGCCATATCAGGATAATTAGACTTGCTAACTATAATGTTTGAGCTGGCTACAAGTATTTGTCAAAGTCACATGTGCATACAATATGTGTGTCATCTTTTATGAACTTGGGAGTCCTGGACTACTTTTGCTTTCGATAGGTTCTCCATTATGATCTTCAGATTCTAGAATATCTTTTTTGTTTGAAATAGATATTGGAATGTTAACAGAGTTGGGTTTTAACCATGTTCCTGTTTGAAGGAAAATATGTTTAGCTGGCTTGACTTGGTTTTGTTTTTGTTTTTTGTGTATATATTCCTTATCATTGTTTTTTCATCTACAGCTACGATTTGGCTGCCTAGATTTGGAGTTGCATACGAAGTACACCCCAGGTGGACCTGAATCTATTTATGACATTGATCAAAGAGTAGGAAGACAAACACAAGTCATTCCTCCTCTACCTGAAGACCGATTTCTTTGCAGTTTTAGCCATATATTTGCAGGTTTGGTTATTAAGCTATGTTATGGGCAACCAATCGTACCTTTTTTCCCCAAGTATCTATTTACTTGAACTTACATGTTGTTGCTGCACTTTCAAAATTTTCTGCTTATAGGTGGATATGCAGCTGGCTACTATAGTTACAAGGTATATTATTTGGTACTCTCAGTTTTGCCAGTGCAATTGTGCTTTTCCTTTGCATTGCTATCTGTGTCATATATCATCTTACTTGACTTGGTCTTATATTCTTCTACATTGACTATTGATATTATTGATTACAAATGATTTGCAACTTTTTGTTCTTTGAATTTATTTTTTCCCTTATTAATCTGGCTATTTAATTCAATGAGGTATTGAGGTAGCTTATGGTTATTCTTCCCTGTATCATTTCTATTAATTTGAATATTTATTCATGGTGTATTCCTTTTCTGTTGAAGTTGAACTTAAAATGCTATTTTTGTATTCACTATGGTCTTTTCGTTGTGGTTTAACTTTACGGATGTTTATTCATCAACAAACGCTCAGAACCAGTAGTCTTGCTTTGGTGACGCCAGTTAATAATGTCTTTCAGTTTAGCAAAATTTGAGCAGCATTCTTTTCTGAAGCTCTATCTAGTTTCATTTATCTTATAGATCCTAATATATTGCTCAATAACTGTGGAGATTGATCAAGTCATAACTCATGAAAAAGGAAGTTGCTTTGTTTAAATTTATGCCAAAACTATCTAAAATTTTATAGAATTATGGTTTCCGTGAACAATCAGCTAGTCGAGAATGAAACCAGGAAAAACTTGATTATGGCAGACACGTATAGCCATATTTTGGAGCATAGAATTTTATTCTGTTGGTAACCACTTTTTCTTGTGGATTGCATATGATCTGTTTTGTTTGGTGAAGCCTGTTAGAGCTCTAGTCTTTCTGCTCGAGTTTATGACCAACTACACCTTTTCACTTGTTATATAGGAGGTAAATTATATTCAAGTCTTCTGCTATAAAAGGCTAACTGTGTCTCTAGGCCGCTTGCAATAGCTGGCATTCAAATTGATAGTAAAGAAAAGGGGGAGTGGGAAAAATAGATGGTTTAAATTTATGCCTGATAAGTTTGTGAATCATTGTGCAGCATGGTGAATTATTAGCGTTCTATGGTTACTTTTATGATGACAAGTTGAATGTTAAATATGCCACACTTTTTGTTGAATAGAATGAAAATGACTGCACTGCAAAACTTCTGTTCTCATGTTATATATCAACTTCACACTTCATGTTTTTGTCCTTTGCAGTGGGCAGAAGTGTTGTCAGCTGATGCCTTCTCAGCATTTGAGGATGCTGGCTTGGAAAATGATAAGGTATGCTAACCTTTTATTTTCCCCATATCCTATCTGAAACATTATAGCTCACTTGTAGTGAGTGGGAGCAAAGGATGAGTCCATTGGTTTTGGTACTTGGAAAAATATGGTCATAGGAGGAGGGTGATGATCATTTGGTACAAGTAAAAAGGGTGCAGTTTGTTATTGGCTTGTGGTCTGCAAGTATTTGCCAAGCATTATAATGGGGGCTATTCGTCTTTCATCCATATACTCACCTTGCCAATATCTGTTCGTTTCAGTTTTCTCTCTTTATTTTGTGGAGCTTGTGGATTATAATTACAAGGCGTTCCGTCTTTCTTGAAACAGGCTGTCAAGGAGACCGGTCACAGGTTTCGTGAAACCATTCTTGCTCTCGGTGGTGGGAAGTCTCCGCTTGAGGTTAGGCCATTATTATCAAAATAGTATTTTGAAAAGGTCAATTATACCGCCATATATGACAGTATTGCTAGTTTGCTGAACTTATTTAAAAGAGATTTTATTCAATTGATCTACTCTTTTATTTACCTTCGTCTCTTTTACTTTCAGCTTTCTTAATTGTTTCCCTTTATATGTTAAACATCAGGTTTTCATTGAATTTCGCGGTCGCGAACCGTCTCCTGAAGCTCTTCTCAGGCACAACGGCCTGTTGTCAGTGCCAGCCACTGCTTGATCTATTGCAAAATCTTCATCCATTACTAGGGTTTCTTGAACCTGTACTTCTTTGTTCTCATTTCCTCAAAATTATATTAAAAATTCTTAGATTTCCCTTTCTAATGTGAGTTGAAAATATTAAAAGATATTTGCAGGGTGTTCACTTTCATCAGATAGCCTGTGGAATGCCATTCTAAGCATTTTCGTGCCAATGTATATTAAATTCAATGGAAATTTTTATTTATTTTATTTATTTATTGATAATTCTAGAAACTCATTGATGTTTTTTTATTCACTGAATATTTTAGATGGTAGTAATCTTTTTTGCAGAATCAGTGTATTTGCCATCTGGTTCTAAAAAACTATTGGAAATTGAAAATTTTCTTTATGTTATTTGCCAACTTCTTGCAATTTAATCGTTCTCATGTACAAATTTTTATAAATAATTGAAAACACAAAATTTGTTTCTGTTATTAATATTTTCCCAAATTTTTAAGCTATTAGTGAACATTTAATAATATTAATATACGCGTTACTGCATTGAGTTTATAATTTTAGTTATCATTATTTAAAAATAAACTATATCCTGAAGATATATTTCACCAGGCTTATACGCCCGTGAAAAATGTTTGGCAGTAAAAATTAAAAATATATTTAAATAAAATATCGCATATTACGCATGGGTAAAATATGTATAATTTCAATTGTATATATATATATAATTTTATCTCTTAAATATTTTTCATTTCTGTGCCTTTCGTTTGAGAGACATTTATCCAGTTTTGATTGGGTGTTTGTTCATATCCTTTAATCATTATTCACAATAGGAATGTCGCTTTCAGTTTCACATATTTTTTTCAACACTATGATTTGCCCACCGCAAATGCCGCTTCCATCCTTTAATCATGCTCTTAATAACGTCACTCTCAATCTCCCATGATTTTTCAACACTATGTCCTAACTAATCAAAGACAAGTAATGTTACAAGTAATGTTACGTTAACTAATGACAACGACCTTTCTTTGTTATATGTATATATTATAGGTATAATACCTGAATTGGTCCTTTTGCTTCTCTCTTTTTTCTTTTGGTCCCTCTATTTAGAAATACTCCCAACTAGTCCCTCTACTCTTGAAAATAGGCCCACTTAGTCTCTCTACTCATAGTCTCTTCCCAACTAGCCTCTCTACTCTTGAAAATACAGGGACTAGTTGGGCTATTTTCAAGCGTAGAGAGACTAAGTGGGCCCATTTTCAAGAGTAGATGGACTAGTTGGGAGCATTCTGAGTAGAGGGACCAAAAAAGAAGAGAAAAAAAAGTAGAGGGACCAATTTGGGTATTAGACCTATATTATATTGGTTAATGTGTGGTTTTGTTTGACTTTGAGACAACGATCTCTTTTCATGCACATGAATCTATCAAGTTTGAAAACATAAAGAATTTACCTTCTAAGAGTCTATTTGGCTATTTGTAATTGGTTACATTTTTAATGCTCATGACTTGAAAGAACCAACATCAATTAATAGCACCCACCTACTCTTCTCATCCATTGTCTTCTTCCCTGTCCATCTAGCTCCAAATCCAAATCCAAACCTAAACCTCCTTACCTTCTTTTTGACGAATCCCTTTCCTCCCTTCACACCCACCTCATGCAGCTCTTTTCCAGCACCAACATCCCTCTCTCCCTCTTCCTCTTCTACCGCCACCATCACCTCTTTTTTTCCATCCCCTGCTACTCTCCTCATCTCTTTCACCTCATTCTCTCTGCTTCTTCATGGCCACTTCTAACACAGTGGATAATTAGTTCTAATCCAAGAAGTCACTCAAAATAGAGCAAATAAAAACATAAAAGTTTCAATTCATTAATCCCCTTCCACAAAATCTAAAACAATATTTATAGAGACCTAAACTAAAGATAAAATAGTAAATAAAACTAAAATAATTACAAATTAATGGATAATAAACTAACTAATAAATCTAATATAATTACAAAATACTAAACAAAAACTACTTTGAATATTTAAATTTAAAATCCTAAAATCATTAGCCACTATGCTGCGTCATTCATCCTTACTCGCAAGAAACTCGACCTCAAGTTTTAATCTGGGCAACTAAGCTTGTAATTGAATATTTCAGCAAACCATCACAATTCCAAAATTTAAATTTTTTGTTCTTGAAATCTTTCCATTAAGTAGCTTTTTTTCTCTTCCTCTTCAAAAATAACCGCATCCACAGCTTGGATTCTTTGAGATGCTCCAAGAAATCCTTTCATTGGTCTTTTGTCTTTCATCAACACTTTTCCAATCAACTTTTTCATTTTTTTCCTCAGTTTTAAAAGCTCCCCTAATTATCTTTTCACAATTTCCATCATCAATAATAGTATTGAACACCTTATTATTAATCAACTGATGGGTTTTGGGAGTTGACATTATCTGCCTTAAAAGATAAACTTGCCTCTCTTTTGCTTCATATTCTTTTTCTTTGTCACCATCTGGCTCACAAATAATCTCTTTATTCTTCTCTACAATATTCATAGTCTTCCTTAAGGGACATTCGTTTGACTTGTGTCCTGATTGATTATATTTGAAACACTTCCCCACAGTTGGTTTAGCATATGGATTTTCTGTTCTTCTTACGTCTTTACCCTTCCTTTCTTTATCTACCATCTCTACTGTTTTGTTTCATCTATATTGGTTGTTGTTCTTATTGCTGCAATCTTCAAACTCTTCTGTGGACTCTATAGCTTTATAATCTTCACGGTTCCTCCAACCTCACTCTTGTTACATTAACTCTGCCTTTAGGGCCATATTCTTTGCCTCAGATAAGGTTTGGATAACCTGCACACCGATTCTGTCTCTGAGTGTTGGCCTCAACCCCTTAAAATATCTTGCAACCTACTGCCCTTCTGACTCAAGGAAGTTGTTTCTCTCAGGCAATCTCATGAATTCCGCAATGTATTAATGGACAGATCGACTATCCTATTATTGACAACGTTGGTACTACTGAAACAAGATTTGCTCAAAATTTGGGGGTAGAAACTCCCTCTTTAATAAATACTTCATCCCTGTACCAAGTTTGTACAGGACTTTTACATTCTCTTTTTCTCTAGGATTGAATCCGTTCCCACCATGTAGATGCTCCCCCTTTCAAATGGCATGCTACCAATCTAACCCGTTTCTTTGGAGGGGTCTCTATGTTGTCAAAGAATCTGTCAATTGCTGCAATCCAATCCAAAAATTCTTCTATGGCCATGCTTCCATTGAAAGACGGGATATACGCCCTCAATCGGAAATCTCCACCATCCCTTTCAACACGGCCATAATTATTTCTCACCCTTTGACCTTCATATGGTTGATGACATTTGAACCAATTTGGTTCAAAATCATCTTCTTCCTCTGAATCTTTAAGGACAGGACAACGTCTGTCAATAGGAACACCATGAGCCATCTCAACCCTTGGCTTTCTATTGTCATTCTGTCTCCTGTGTGCATCAATTTGTAGAGATCTGCAATTTCTTCAAAGCGCTCATCAAAATGTTGGAATCTGAGATCCATCCATTGCTCCAAACGTCACTGCAATCGTTGCAACGCTTTGTCCCCTAAAGGGGCTATAGCCTCCTGATCACCGTCACTAAGACCATCACTTTCGCCACTAGTTGACATCCTCTCTCTAATACCACCTGACGCAGCGGATAACCAGTTCTTATCCAAGAACTCACTCAAAATATAGCAAAGAAAAACATAAAAGTTTTAATTCATCGATCCCCTTTCACAAAACCCTAAAACAATATTTATAGAGACCTAAACTAAGGATAAAATAGTAAGTAAAACTAAAATAGTTACAAATTATTGGAAAATAAACTAACTAATAAATCTAAGATAATTACAAAATACTAAACAAAACTACTTTGAATATTTAAATTTAAAATCCTAAAATCATTAGCCACTATGCTGCGTCAACTTCCAACTCCTCTCCCTCCAGCTCCTTCCTAGGCCTTGCTTCTTCTCTCATTGTCTACCTCACTGGCCTCCATGGCCAACTCATCGGCGGCATTATTATTGGCTCTTTAGCCTCTTCCAGTCCAAACAATCATCCTTGTTGCTACTTTCTCAAATTGGTCATGCAAGCTTGCCATGGCTTTTTCCAAGAGCTTTATTTTAATGGAAATCCATTGGGTATATTAAGTTTCTTGCTTTTGATTATAATTTTGGATTTTGTGTGATTTTTTATTTTTTATTTTTTATTTTCTTCTTATTTGTTTTTTTTTGTAATTTAATGATGTTAATTGATCATCTTTTTATATTTTTTGAATTTAAAAGAGGAGAGAACAAAGATTAATTCATCTGGGTAGAAAGTTTTTTCTAGTTTTTTTTTTTTATATTTTATATTAAAGATGGGCTAAGTTGCTCGCATTACAAGAAAGGTCCATCACCGATCTCATCGCCAATGTTTGATCTGTATTTGGTGAGAGAACTCAGTTCCTCTTTCTTACTTTTTCACCGTAGTGAAAAAATCCGTAATGTTTTTGTTTTGATAGTGTTTTTTATTATTTTTTTTTCTCTAGGGTGCCGCAGCATCCCTTGCAACTGTTCTTGTTGTCAAGGAGAAGAAGGTGGGATTCTTTTCAATTTGAATTAAGTATTTATTTTTCTTTAAAAATTTGGGTTAGATGATTATGAGTATGATTTTGAGTATGCTTTGGTGTTTTCATTACGAGGAGGAGCTCAAGTAGGAGATTGACATGGGATTTAGTTTGTTTGATTAGAGGGCTCTTGAGGTTTACTCTTCCAATCTTCAATATTAGGTTTTTATTTTAATGCTTGCTAGAGATGTGACAAATGCCATGTCACGCCTATTCCGGCGGTCCCACATGTGACACACCGTCACGACAACCCAGGGGAGGTCCAACACTATCTTAACCTTGGATTGACTTAAGGCTAACCTGTTCCTTGTACAATACATCTGTAATATAAAAAATAACTCAACAATAAATATATGTATCAATCTTCCTACAACATGATCAACAAGTTAACACCAAGGTATAAAATACAATGACCACAAAAGGATAGTGAGAATAACCACAACAACAACAACAATAACAACCCCAGAACATAGGGTACAATCCCTCACACTAAACCTGAACCAAACTGACATACAACCGTGTTTAAAGAAGAGAAATACATAATAAGGTTCAACAACATCCTAGTGGATCCCTGATAATACATGCTAATGAAATAAAGTAACATACACAACTCAAAATGGGAATACAACACCACACTTGCCAAGCACTTCACGCTTTCACCCTTACGTTGTGCTATCACCTAGGAGAAAGAAAGAGGGGATGAGTAACTAGGTTACTCAGTGAGGGGCTAAACATGGACTATAGCTCACACAAGTATAAATAAAAATACAATATCAAAACATGTTTCAAGTTCCCACCAAAATGAAGATAATTTAAATAACAAATATAACATAAGAATTTAGACTGTCCTAAGTGAAATGAATGATAAAACCTTTTGAAATCATCCAAGAGTTCATACAAGTCTGAAATCCAAGTTCAAACATTCTTTTCAATATCTCACCATTCAGAATGTTTAGAAATAGATAAATCAACAAATCATAATAATCGATAGTATCCCAAATAGCATCGGAAACCCTCCATTGCTAACCGTGGCCTCGGTTAGGTCAGGAGCCACCAAGATACATGTATCTTGGCGTTGGCCGTTGGGGAACCCGTGTGGTGACTTTGGGTACCCAACCCTGCACATCTTTCAGGCTCTCTACGCGCCCCCTGAAAGGGTGATACCTCATTTGAATACTCCACGCCACCCAACTAGGTTAGCCCATGGAAACTCTATCCCATACTACAGTAAGTACTGGAGCTCGACTCTATTGTCACCATCATAACAAATAAACGATGTTCAACCTGTAGGTTGAGTAGATACATCAACACAATAAGTCTCATCAAGGCATCATAAATTCTCATATATACGACTTTCACTCCAGGAGTGAGCAAATTGGTCATAACATCTTCAATGAAATCCTTTTTATCAAGAAAACATCAATCTATCAATAATCCTTGAAGTTACACTTCAAGTATAACATCATTCAAATGTAGTTCATCATATAGTTTACACATCTCATTTAACATCATAATTAAAATATCAAGTTCCATAAAAACATCCTTACGAAGCATATTATTAACAGTAAGATTTCCAAACAAAATAAGATGTTCTTTGTCAAATTCTTGGAAATAGCTAAATCATGGTGTAACTATGATTTCCAAACATCAAAGAAGGATTTCAAAAGCTTTAATAAAAATAAGTCATCATTCAAAGACAAGAATGAAATGCAAACATAAGAAAACATGCATGATTTATAGTCCTTTATTTAGTAAATTCCCACTCACAAACTTGGCGAGCTATAGACTCCGGTGTTACTACTCCACCAACTCTTTTCCCTTGCTTGAAGTCTCACCTCCTAGAAGCAATTAAACAACCAACACAAGTAACAACTATTAACAATAACTTAACCAAGTAAAATGAAGGAAAAAAATGCTCAAAATGGGAAAAGGTTACTTCTAGGGTTTGCTAAACAACTCATCTAGAAGATCCTACAAGAATGAAACTCTCACAACCCTCAAACTAACAAGAAAAGCAGAAGAAACCCAACTTGGTTTGGTGCTACAGTAACTCTAACAAGAAAAGCTTCTCATAAACTTAAGGAAAGACTCTTTTCAAGAAAGGAGGAAGGAGATCTTCGAGTTTCTTCTTAATTCAAGACAAAGGAGGATGAGGTTGAGGAGTGGAGATGAAGGTTCTAGAGGAGGAAAGTGGAGAAAGAAGGGGCCTTGAAAAGAAATGAAAAACAAGGCAAAATGGGGCTTTTAAACCCTAAAATCGTGACCTATGCGGGGTCTCATACGGGTCCTATACCACCCCTATAAGGACCCGTATGACCTTTCAAAAACTCTATGGATTTTCTATGACAGGTTTCATACAGTCTGTATAGACCCCATCATGGCCTCTCAGCCTAGAGGGGGCCACGGGCCGAGATTCGGCCCGGCCCGGCCCGGAACCGGCCTGGCAGAACCCGCCGGGTCAGCCCGTTTTTGAATCCGGTTTGGAACCGGTTACTCAATTTTGGAGCCAACGGCTTTAAGAGCCGTTGTATTTTTTTTTTTTTTAAACTTTTCAAATTCAAATGAAATAAAAAGAAAACCAAAATTTTAATTTTAATTAAACTCCTATCTATATATACCCCTCATCCTCTCTCAATTTAGTTTTTACAAACTATTACTCTTCTCCAATTCTCTCTCAAACTCATCCCAAGTTCTCCTCTATTATTCTCTCCTTTTTCATTAATTCTTGAAGCCTAATTGTTGAAGCTTTGGATACTTGGGGTTTTATATTTTGGAGTCTTGGAAATTTGGAGTAATTTGGATATTTATTATTTTCTTTCTTTTTCAAGGTCTCCAATTAACAAGGTTAGTAATTATTTACATTTTTTCGTTATTAATTATAGTTTTGTTATTATCTTGAATTCTTAGAATATATTGAGCATTGAATATTGGAAATAAGAATTTAAATTTTCTAGTATATTTGTGATGTCTTTAAATTTAAATATGTAGACTTGCTTATCATAGTCTTCAACATGCAAACTCTAGATAAATACTAGTAATAATGATAATTTAATATTTATTATTCTTTTTAATTATGTACTCTTATAAAATTTTTTATTATGTATTTTTGTTGATGTGTATGTAAATTAATGTAATATTATGATTTTTCATTGGTATATGTGAAAACCATTCATTTTTTTAAATTTCAAATATTTAATTTATTGGCATTATTTAATTTTATTAGTTTTTGTTATTAGATTTTTTATTTGTTATTTGTTACTTAAGTTGTTATGCTATTTTTTATTTGTTTTTTTTTTTTTACGTTTTTTATTGACCGAGAGAACTATTAACTATTAACTAAATTCAAAAATCATTAACCGAGAGAACTAAAATTGAAAGGATGTTTGACAATTTTAATTTCATTGGATTTTAAAGTAAAATTGGATTTTGTTTGTTATTTAATTTTTTTTAAATTTCTTGGCATTATTTAATTTTGTTAATTTTTGTTATTATATTTTTTATTTATTATTTCGTTACTTGATATTTGCTTGTTATGCCATTTTTATTTTTTATTTTTATGTTTTTTATTTTATTTTTTGCATTATTTAATTTTATTATCTTGTTTTCTACATATTTTATTTATTTGGTTTCTTTAATTTTTTTTATAATTACTTGTGTTTTTTTTCAATAAAATGCATGTAATTAATATTTATAGACTTGTGGACTTGTTTATTTATTTATTTTATTTTGCATGAATTTGTTAGTTTTAGTGTTGTTATATTTATTTGTGGAGTTGATATTTGGTGTTTTTTTTAATAAAATGCATGTAATTAATATTTATAGACTTGTGGATTTGTTTATTTATTTATTTTATTTTGCATGAATTTGTTAGTTTTATTGTTGTTATATTTATTTATGGAGTTGGTATTTGGTGTTTTTTTTTCAATAAAATGCATGTAATTAATATTTATAGACTTGTGGACTTGTTTATTTATTTATTTTATTTTGCATGAATTTGTTAGTTTTATTGTTGTTATATTTATTTAAAACTAGTTGGTATTTGGTGTTTTTTTCAATAAAATGCATGTAATTAATATCTATAGACTTGTGGACTTGTTTATTTATTTATTTTATTTTGCATGAATTTGTTAGTTTTATTGTTGTTATATTTATTTAAAACTAGTTGGTATTTGGTGTTTTTTTCAATAAAATGCATGTAATTAATATTTATAGACTTGTTTATTTATTTATTTTATTTTGCATGAATTTGTTAGTTTTATTGTTGTTATATTTATTTAAAACTAGTTGGTATTTGGTGTTTTTTTCAATAAAATGCATGTAATTAATATCTATAGACTTGTGGACTTGTTTATTTATTTATTTTATTTTGCATGAATTTGTTAGTTTTATTGTTGTTATATTTATTTAAAACTAGTTGGTATTTGGTGTTTTTTTCAATAAAATGCATGTAATTAATATTTATAGACTTGTTTATTTATTTATTTTATTTTGCATGAATTTGTTAGTTTTATTGTTGTTATATTTATTTAAAACTAGTTGGTATTTGGTGTTTTTTTCAATAAAATGCATGTAATTAATATTTATAGACATGTGGACTTGTTTATTTACTTATTTTATTTTGCATGAATTTATTAGTTTTATTGTTGTTATATTTATTTGTGGAGTTGGTATTTTGTGTTTTTTTTCAATAAAATGCATGTAATTGTTATTTATAGACATGGACTTGTTTATTTATTTATTTATTTTATTTTGCATGAATTTGTTAGTTTTATTGTTGTTATATTTATTTGTGGAATTGGTATTTGGTGTTTTTTTCAATAAATGCATGTAATTGTTATTTATAGACATGGACTTGTTTATTTATTATTTATAGACATGGACTTGTTTATTTATTTATTTATTTTATTTTGCATGAATTTGTTAGTTTTATTGTTGTTATATTTATTTGTGGAATTGGTATTTGGTGTTTTTTTCAATAAATGCATGTAATTGTTATTTATAGACATGGACTTGTTTATTTATTTATTTTATTTTGCATGAATTTGTTAGTTTTATTGTTGTTATATTTATTTGTGGAATTGGTATTTGGTGTTTTTTTCAATAAATGCATGTAATTGTTATTCTAGAGTGTAATTTTAAATTTTTTCTATAATTTTGTAATGAGTTCATTTCACTTAGTGCTTTTATTTTTCATTGATTTTAGATTTGCAAAAATTTTAAAATGGTATCACGTGGTGGAGGTTCAAGGGGGAAAAGTGTTATTGGTTCGAGCTCATTACTTACCCAAGAGAGTAATGAATGACCCGAGTACGAAAGTCCAGTTGAGGAACTGACACCACCTATTATCCCCTCAGAGACTAGAGAAACAATTAACACCACAGAATCTGTCCCCAAGTCTAATATTTTTAAAGTCCATTTTACAAAAATGTATAATAATGATGGTATTGTAACTCATGCAAAATGTAATTATTGTAATTCCGAATTTAAGCATAGCAAGGGAGAATGGCATGTCACATTTAATAGACATATGGAGAAAAAGCATCCGGATAAGCTTGGACATCCTCGGACACAATCTCAAATTCGATTCGCCGTAGACGAAGGTACTGGTTCTCACTCTGCTTTATTTACATTTTCGCAACCAAGATACAGGGATAAAATTGCGGAGACAATTTCTGTGGAACACTTACCATTCAACTTTGCAGAGCAATGCCAAGTACAAGAATGCATCAATGAAACCTTGCAACCAGCATGCAAAAAAGTTTCAAGAAGAACAATTCAAAAAACAATTTTTAAACAATACAAACATGGTAAAGAACAACTTTGTGAGTATTTCCGTTCTTGTTCCTCCTCTATTTCTTTATGTTCTGATATTTGGACCGATGTATTTCATGAAAATTCTTTTATGGGTATTACGGCGCATTGGATTGATGACTCGTGGAATATCCAAAAGCGAGTCATTGCTTTTAGGGTATTCAACGAGTCCCATACCGCCGATAATATTTATAGGATCATTCGTGGGATCATTGAAGAATATGGTTTAACTTTTAAAATTTTTTCAATTTCATTTGATAATGCCTCTGCTAATACGGCCTCAATTAGACCTCTAGAAGAATATTTGAGGCCATCATGCAGGGGCAAATATTTTCATATTAGATGTGCATGTCATGTATTAAATTTATGTGTGCAAACCGGATTAGAGTCCCTAAAATAATTTGTAGGACCAATTAGAGATGTGGTATCATATATAGGAAGGAATATGACTCACATGAAACAATGGGCTCGTTATTGTAGAGCAAATAACATGACGGCCAAAAAATTCCCAAAAGATGTTAAAACTAGATGGAACTCTACTTATTGACTTCTTAATGCTACATTTCCGTACAAGACATTATTGACTGCTTTTGTTACTGAAACTTTACCTGGTTTTAGTTTATTTGAATATCAATGGAATATTGCTACTAGAGTTATGGATTTACTTTCTGTGTTTAATACTTGTACAAATTTATTTTCACAAGTTTATTTTCCCACTGCACATTTGTTTTTATATTGCGCTGTTGATGTTGCTGAACAATTGTGGAAGTTTAGATTAGATGCTCAATTAGTTACCGGTCTTTTAGAAATGAAAGCAAAATGGTTGAACTATTATAGGAATATACCTCATGTTGCTTTAGTTGCATTTGTTTTAGATCCTAGGCAGAAATTAGAAGGCTTATTTGCATATTTAGAAGCATATTATAAGTTTTTAGGGTTTAACAGCGGTCAAGATCCTCAATCATGGGCTATGAGTGAGTTAGAGTGTCACACCCACCCCTTCTACCGAGGTAAATGTGGCACCCATCAGTTAAAATTTCTTTTAACTGGAAAACTGACACTCATGAAACACCAAATCAAACTTACAAAAACTCTATTAACACTTTTTAAACAAACTATAGATTCAAATACACGAATATAACACTCATAAATACTCCCACATGCGGGTACAACCGCTACAAAATCATAACAACAACAGTAGAAAGGAAAGGGACCCACTAAACTCTGAACCAAGCCCTGACTGGCTCTATACTCGCACAGGCAATCTATCAGGGTCCTGCTCCTGCAACTGTGGCACATTTTAGTTGGTCGGTAGTGGCTCAATAATTTCGAATAGTTAAATACAGCGTATATAAAGTATATAAACATCAATTTTTCTCAAATAATTTCCAAACTCTCCAAAATACTAGAATTTTGGCAGAATACCAATTTAAAGGACTTTTAAAACATAAATTCACCATAAATCATCATTAAATCAATTTCTAAGGAAATATAAACTTTTTGTGAGAGACTGCCCTCCTAAGAGCGACAGCTGGGCTTCGCCCCCTCATCACAATTCAAAACATCTTTTGCAAAAACAAACTATAAAACCATTCTCAAAACATTGGCCTAAAAACCCTCCCAAACTTAGCCGCCGTCGCGACTAGGTTAAGAGCCATCAAGGTCTTCGTAACCTTAACGTTGGCCACTGAGATCCCCGTGTGGTGACCCCGGGTTTCTCAACAGAACCAAACCCTGTCAATGGCTCCGCGCACCTCTTGACCAGGGTTAAACTCAGGGTTAACCACGCCGCCTCCCATCAGGCCGGACCGTGGGACCCCACACTGCAGTGTCGGACTAAAGTCCGTAGTCACCATCCAAATCCGAACGATATCCACCGTACAATACATACATTTCTATGCCAGGAATGAAAACCAGTTTCACAAACATTGTCGGTAAAACATTTTAATATACGCACATAATTTCACAATTCATCCCCAGTCAAAGCATATGTAACCATTAAAATAAATATATGAAATGAATAATTAAAATCATGCGCACGTACATATTTTCACTATTCAAAAATACGTATGATTATACCAAACGGATGTATAAATACGATTGCCAATATTTCAATATACGTAACATTCATCATTATACATAATTAAACATAATAAAATGATATAATTAAACAGTTGTTTCCAAAATAATTAAATCATATATACGTATTTCCACTATTTGAAGATATGTATAATTATACGAAAAATACAAATCAATACGATGGTCATGACAAGTCAACGACAAATAAATATAAGTATCTTTTAACCATAGACACAATTAAACATAGTAAAATAAAATAATTAAATAATAATTTCCAAAATACTAGCTGTTAAATAATGATTTCACAATAATCACAATTACCGATTATTCAAAATAATAATAATAATATCTAACCATTTATTCAAAAATAATAGCCACTACCAACTCACCTGGTCTCCCTTGGGTTTCTTGCTAGACCTGGAACTCCATCCTAAGCTTGAACAATACCTATCAGGGTAACAAAATAAAATAAATACATATAACAATCTAAAGACACAACTTAACCCAAAAGAAATTATAATAAACAAGTAACAGACTCTCTAATTGGCCCACTTACTCCAATCGGTTAAAACCCGACCTCGCATATTTATACCGGTCTCCAATTGCTCTTAATCCACCTCAATTTGGGCTAAACCCTCCTGAACCAACCTCAATTTCTCTGAACCAAGTTCAATTTAAACCAACCAACATTAAACCAATCAAATTCTTATATAATTTCCTGTTGAACCAACTTGGTTCAACTGAACCAATTTCCTTCAATTGGTTCAGCCCAAAGCCATTAACCAAAAACCTGAACCAAGTCCAAACCCATCTCAACTTGATTTGATCAAACCAACTTAACCAAATCAATTTAAACTCAACCAATTCCCACTTGACTTGATCCAACCAAAACAACTTGGTTAAACCCAACCAGCTTCATCCAACCATCTTCATTAACACTTTAATCATCATCCACAACTTAATTAACTCAAAACCAACCCTAATCTCGGTGCTACAGTAACGCTACAGTAAACCCGAAAATTCCATCTTCCATTTCAATCCAAATTCATCACAATTACAAGGATTTTCCAAAATAACTTCAAGCACTAATTATCAACAACAATAAACCATGCTTTTGCCACTCAAAACCAAGCCAAATCTCATAAAAGCAAGTTAAATTTAGCATGGTTGCTCAAGCTTCAATTTAACCAAATATCATGCATTAATTCAACCAAGAAGATGCTTACCAAGCAATGCAAGTCTCCGGCGAGCTCCCTCCGGTGTTCTCCAAACTTTCCTCTTCAAAATTTTCCATTTTTCCTTTATTTTCTCTATCTCTCACTCTCGGGTTACTGTAGCAGCAAGGATGAGAAGAAGATGAAGTGATGAGGACATTCCAGACTTTTCTCTCCATTAAATTTTAGCCGAAAATTTGGCATTAGTCCCTGAAAATCACATTTCTTACAAAAAGGTCCCTGAAAACTTCACCAACAGTCCCTGAATCATGAAATAACATTTCCAAAAAGTCCCTGTAGAATTTCTTTTCAGTCCTTGGTTTTTGGAAACAGTTTTGATCAAGTCCTTTTTAATTACTTTTAAACCCAAGATCTTATATGAACTCTTACAATAAAGTCCTTGTTATTCCCTCTTGGGTTTTTCTGAAAAATTGATCTGCAGGAAAATTCTTACTGTAACTGTTATAATACCCTGAATATACTTTTCAACAGGTATCCAAAGGTTCAGGGTATTACAATCCTTCCCCCTTAAGAAAATTTCGTCCTCGAAATTTCCTTGGCATGCATAAATCTGACATCAATGAATTCACTTGTTCCAACATTTGTTCTCTTGTTCCAAATCTACTCAACAGTACACAAAATCCTCTGAAGATACAATCAGGTATCTGCTGATGATCAAGGTAAACCTGATATCTCTTATACGGTGTTATACACGGTATACAACACTCTTCCGCTGCGCTACTCTGATTTCCTTATTTCCAGCACTTAAATAATAAAACAGTCTTGAAATTTTTTTCCACAATCCAAGAGAAAAGCAACTTCTTATTCACAAAGTAGAAATAAAGCACACTGAAGATACACTGATGGAGTACAAACATCTCAAGCACACATGCGATAATACAAATAGGTTATTCCACTATTCACAAGTCCTCATACAAGTACTGAACTTCACTCTTGTCTACGATAGCGGTGCAACCTTTCCCGGTTCCATTGCTCAACTGCTGCACCATAGTTAAGAACTGCATGGGCATCATCATATGCCGTTGCAAACTCTTCAGGAACTCCATACCTCCTTCTCAATTCTGGCATGTGTGTCTCATCAAGGTGAAAACGTTCCATGTAAATATTCCTCAACTCTGAAGCAACTATAGAGCTAAAATCTCTGATATTCATGCTTACCACATAACGAGATCGTGGGACATAAACATCAGTCATGACTTGCTCATGGTTACTAGGTATAGTAGTAGAACTAGAAGATGCTGAGGCAACAAGAGTGGAGCTAGAGGGTACTTGAGCGTCAGTCCGGTTTTCACTCTCTTCTTCCCTCTTTCGCTCTTCCTCTCTCCTCCTCTGTTCCTCCTTTTCTCTTCTCTGCTCTTCTTCCTCTCTCTGCTGCTCCTCCAAGAAATATCTCTCTACTCTTTCTCTATTAGACATTGTAGGAGGTCCTCGTCTCAGTCGTCTCAATCGCCTTGGTTCCATTACTCAAAAATTCTTACGACACTCAAAATTTCACTGATGAAAAAAGAAAGTCTGATCTTCTCCTCTATTTAAACACGACTAAACCACACAGAGGAGCTGGTTATAATTCGTCCAAAGTCTGACAAATCAAAACTCGAATCAATGTCACGTTGTGACACACCTTTTAAGAAACACAGCAAGGTGATAAAGAAGACTGGTTACCCACGTGCTAAATCCCATATCTTAAACACGGGTATGTCCAAAGCACCTTTCAAATCATCCTGCAATTCACTACAAGCCAGTCAACATGAAGCACACCAAATACTCTTCTTTGGCATATTCAGGTTAACTTATTTGGAATAAAACCAACTCTGAAAAATATCACAACCCGTGATTCTGATCACAGTGCCAAGCTCAATTCTCTGTCTCAAATGTCAAAACCTACTATTAGCCCTCATTTGTGATATGCAACCTAGGCTTTAACCCGATTGGAGAGTCTCACAAATTTCTACTGGGCCCTTACTCTACAGTCTAATCACTACTAAATCTCTAACTTAGACTTTGACTTCTCAACTTAGACTCAGATCACAACCCGTGATCTCTACCGATCAAGGATATCTCAACCTACAGCTCTGATACCAAAAGATGTCACACCCACCCCTTCTACCGAGGTAAATGTGGCACCCATCAGTTAAAATTTCTTTTAACTGGAAAACTGACACTCATGAAACACCAAATCAAACTTACAAAAACTCTATTAACACTTTTTAAACAAACTATAGATTCAAATACACGAATATAACACTCATAAATACTCCCACATGCGGGTACAACCGCTACAAAATCATAACAACAACAGTAGAAAGGAAAGGGACCCACTAAACTCTGAACCAAGCCCTGACTGGCTCTATACTCGCACAGGCAATCTATCAGGGTCCTGCTCCTGCAACTGTGGCACATTTTAGTTGGTCGGTAGTGGCTCAATAATTTCGAATAGTTAAATACAGCGTATATAAAGTATATAAACATCAATTTTTCTCAAATAATTTCCAAACTCTCCAAAATACTAGAATTTTGGCAGAATACCAATTTAAAGGACTTTTAAAACATAAATTCACCATAAATCATCATTAAATCAATTTCTAAGGAAATATAAACTTTTTGTGAGAGACTGCCCTCCTAAGAGCGGCAGCTGGGCTTCGCCCCCTCATCACAATTCAAAACATCTTTTGCAAAAACAAACTATAAAACCATTCTCAAAACATTGGCCTAAAAACCCTCCCAAACTTAGCCGCCGTCGCGACTAGGTTAAGAGCCATCAAGGTCTTCGTAACCTTAACGTTGGCCACTGAGATCCCCGTGTGGTGACCCCGGGTTTCTCAACAGAACCAAACCCTGTCAATGGCTCCGCGCACCTCTTGACCAGGGTTAAACTCAGGGTTAACCACGCCGCCTCCCATCAGGCCGGACCGTGGGACCCCACACTGCAGTGTCGGACTAAAGTCCGTAGTCACCATCCAAATCCGAACGATATCCACCGTACAATACATACATTTCTATGCCAGGAATGAAAACCAGTTTCACAAACATTGTCGGTAAAACATTTTAATATACGCACATAATTTCACAATTCATCCCCAGTCAAAGCATATGTAACCATTAAAATAAATATATGAAATGAATAATTAAAATCATGCGCACGTACATATTTTCACTATTCAAAAATACGTATGATTATACCAAACGGATGTATAAATACGATTGCCAATATTTCAATATACGTAACATTCATCATTATACATAATTAAACATAATAAAATGATATAATTAAACAGTTGTTTCCAAAATAATTAAATCATATATATACGTATTTCCACTATTTGAAGATATGTATAATTATACGAAAAATACAAATCAATACGATGGTCATGACAAGTCAACGACAAATAAATATAAGTATCTTTTAACCATAGACACAATTAAACATAGTAAAATAAAATAATTAAATAATAATTTCCAAAATACTAGCTGTTAAATAATGATTTCACAATAATCACAATTACCGATTATTCAAAATAATAATAATAATATCTAACCATTTATTCAAAAATAATAGCCACTACCAACTCACCTGGTCTCCCTTGGGTTTCTTGCTAGACCTGGAACTCCATCCTAAGCTTGAACAATACCTATCAGGGTAACAAAATAAAATAAATACATATAACAATCTAAAGACACAACTTAACCCAAAAGAAATTATAATAAACAAGTAACAGACTCTCTAATTGGCCCACTTACTCCAATCGGTTAAAACCCGACCTCGCATATTTATACCGGTCTCCAATTGCTCTTAATCCACCTCAATTTGGGCTAAACCCTCCTGAACCAACCTCAATTTCTCTGAACCAAGTTCAATTTAAACCAACCAACATTAAACCAATCAAATTCTTATATAAT
The DNA here is from genome assembly GCA_020875875.1 of Dioscorea alata. Lineage (NCBI taxonomy): Eukaryota > Viridiplantae > Streptophyta > Magnoliopsida > Dioscoreales > Dioscoreaceae > Dioscorea > Dioscorea alata. The sequence goes on from CM037011.1 coordinate 22,806,838, forward strand.
TTCCTGTTGAACCAACTTGGTTCAACTGAACCAATTTCCTTCAATTGGTTCAGCCCAAAGCCATTAACCAAAAACCTGAACCAAGTCCAAACCCATCTCAACTTGATTTGATCAAACCAACTTAACCAAATCAATTTAAACTCAACCAATTCCCACTTGACTTGATCCAACCAAAACAACTTGGTTAAACCCAACCAGCTTCATCCAACCATCTTCATTAACACTTTAATCATCATCCACAACTTAATTAACTCAAAACCAACCCTAATCTCGGTGCTACAGTAACGCTACAGTAAACCCGAAAATTCCATCTTCCATTTCAATCCAAATTCATCACAATTACAAGGATTTTCCAAAATAACTTCAAGCACTAATTATCAACAACAATAAACCATGCTTTTGCCACTCAAAACCAAGCCAAATCTCATAAAAGCAAGTTAAATTTAGCATGGTTGCTCAAGCTTCAATTTAACCAAATATCATGCATTAATTCAACCAAGAAGATGCTTACCAAGCAATGCAAGTCTCCGGCGAGCTCCCTCCGGTGTTCTCCAAACTTTCCTCTTCAAAATTTTCCATTTTTCCTTTATTTTCTCTATCTCTCACTCTCGGGTTACTGTAGCAGCAAGGATGAGAAGAAGAAGATGAAGTGATGAGGACATTCCAGACTTTTCTCTCCATTAAATTTTAGCCGAAAATTTGGCATTAGTCCCTGAAAATCACATTTCTTACAAAAAGGTCCCTGAAAACTTCACCAACAGTCCCTGAATCATGAAATAACATTTCTAAAAAGTCCCTGTAGAATTTCTTTTCAGTCCTTGGTTTTTGGAAACAGTTTTGATCAAGTCCTTTTTAATTACTTTTAAACCCAAGATCTTATATGAACTCTTACAATAAGGTCCTTGTTATTCCCTCTTGGGTTTTTCTGAAAAATTGATCTGCAGGAAAATTCTTACTGTAACTGTTATAATACCCTGAAAATACTTTTCAACAGGTATCCAAAGGTTCAGGGTATTACATAGAGACTCAATGGTATGCATCAGAGTCATACATTTTTATAGATATTAATGCGATTGTTGCTGATGTTAGGTCGCAACTTTTAGAACTGTATGAGAGCTATTGCTCTCGATTTGGCCATATGGTTCCACAGGTTGCAACTGAGGCGGTAGGACAGTCCAGCAGTAGTGGAGGAGAATCATTTCGACAAAGGCAAGCAAAAAAGAAACCTAGGGGTTCGCAATACACAGAGGTCGACTTATACCTAAACACTACCTTTCGATTTTCTGAGGATATAAACACAGATATGGCTTTTGATGTTCTTCAATGGTGGCAAGGTAATGGAAATCCGTACCTAATTCTTTCATTAATTGTAAAAGATATTTTTGCATGTCCTATGTCTACAGTAGCGTGCGAGCAAACTTTTAGTGCAAGTGGAAACATGTTGGATACAACACGGTCACAATTGTCAGCACCAAACATTGAAATTCAAGTGTGCACAGATGACTGGAAGCGTGCACAAGTTCGACAACAAGAAGCAGAGATGGGAAGTCCAGAAGCAAGTGACTTTTTTTTCACTGATAATATGATGAGCACAACAACAACAGCCCCTGACACCGAGCAAGAGCCAGAACCTGACGTCGATGAATAGATAAGTGGGTGACAACTCCAGTATAAGGTAAGAGAACTACGTTGGCTTTGATTCCTTTTACACCCAAGAGGATACGTAGGCAACTTAATTCAACAAGTAAAAGAATTAAGTACAAGCCATATATATATATATATATATATAATATTTTAATTATTTATAAACCATCATTTTATACATAATAATCAAATAATGCATCCTTACAAATAAAAAATAAAAAAATGAAGTATTCTTATTTTTATTTTTTTAAAAAAATTTATTTTGGAGTATTCTTTTTGTTTATAATGTTTTAACATAAATACATAAAACTTTCATAGGGTAGTTGGTAAGAAAGTTGGTTAGTGTTATGGATGACCCAAGTTCTCAAATCCCACCAAAATCATTTAAATTTATTTTTCATTTTAACATTTGTTTAAATTAATAATAAATTAATTAAAATACCCCCCTCCCCCCCACCCCGCCGGGTCAACCCGGCCCGGCGGGTCTTCAATGGTACCCGACCCGGTTCCGGGTCTGGCAAAACCCGACCCGGACCCGCCGGGCCCGGTTAATCAGCCCGTGCCCCCCTCTATCTCAGCCCATATGAAATGGGTGTTAACCAACCAGATTGGTGGTCTTTTGACCCTTTTTGGTTCTAACAACTTGGGATACTCCCAAAAGCTCCCACACATGAAAAATACTCAAGAAAACAAGTCAAAACACAAAAGAGAAGTATAAAGAAGTTAAAATACCACATGTCATCTCCTGAAGTTTTGATCTTGACATTGACATTTTTAAATCAAGTTATATTTTAAAGATTAATTTCATCTCATAATTATTTTGTTTGACAGAAAAATAGATTTTATAGTTGGAGAACAAGGGCTTTATTTGTGGGAAAATATAATGTGTGAATGGAAAGACAAGGAATAAGAGACACATAAGACTGTCATGTGAATGGTACAGGGCTACTAACATATAGTCTAGTAAAAAATTAACAATTATATATTGTAGGCTGTTTATATAAACAAAATTAAATTAAATACATGTCCTAATTTAAATCAAAATCAAAATTATAAAATATGTTTATCTTAATTACATGCAGCCAAATAGCAATGGAATTAAGATAAATTTCAAGATTAGCCGAGGGCACAGATCTCGAAGAGATCTAAATATTTAAGTTCCAAGATCAACTAAGAGCACATATCTCGAGGGGATCTAAAATATTCAAATCCCAAGATCAGCCAAGAACACATATCTCAAGGTAATCTAAAATATTCAAATCCCAAGATGAGCCGATAGCATAGATCTCGAGGAGATCTAAAATACCCAAATATCAAGATCAGCCGAGAGCACAAATGTCGAGCCGATCTAATATATACAAATATGAAGATCAGTCAAGAGCATAAATCTATAGGCGATCTAAATATTCAAATCTTAAGATCAACAAAGAACACATATCTTGAGGTGATCTAAAATACACAAATCTCTAGATTAACAAAAAGCACATATCTTGAGGCAATCTAAAATATTCAAATCCCTAGATTAGCCGAGAACATAGATCTCGAAGCGATCTAAAATACCCAAATCTCAAGATGAGCCGACAGCACATATGTCGAGGCGATCTGAAATATTCAAATCGCTAGATCAGTCGAGGGCACAGATCTCGAGGCGATTTAAAATACACAAATATCTAGATCCGCCAGGAGCACATATCTCGAGGCGATCTAAAATATTTAAATTTCATGATCAGCCAAGAGCACATATCTCAAGGCGATCTTAATCACAAGATCAACCATGGATACAAATCATGTGGCAAATATATATAATAAATTAAATAAAAAATTAATTAAATCAGATAAAAAATCAAATAAGATAAAAGATAAAATAAATTAAAATAAAATAAATCAAATCGGATAATATATATAATAAAATAAATCAAATCAAATAAAAAAATATATAATAAAATAAATAAAATAAGAATATATATAATAAAAAATAATGAATCAAATAATAATAATAATAATGATAATAAAACTAATAAAATAAAATAAATAAATTTTAAATTTTAAATTTTAAACCTATTAAAGCCGTTGGTTTTTTTATCATATATTTTTAAACCTAACCCGTGACCCAGAGGGTCAAACCGGATTCCAAACCTGGACAACGGCTATTAAAGCCGTTGGTTTTTTTTTTTTTTTTAAATATTTTTTTTAATTTCAAAAGTTAAAAAAAAAAAAATCCAAATTTTAAATTTTAAATAAACTTCTATAGATACCCCTCATCCCCACCCTATTTATTTTTTACCAATTATCATTCTTCCGCAACTCTCTCTTAATCTCAATATTTCCTAACTCCTGCTCTCATTCTCTCTTAATTTCATTAATTCCCAACTCCAACTCGGGAGATCTCTTATTATTTGGATACTTGGGGTCTTAATTCTTGGAGTCTTGGAGACTTAGAGCAAATTTGGATTATCTAGTATTTTCTTTCTTTTTAAAAAATTTGGATTATCAAGTATTAACAAGGTTGGTAATGATTTATTTATTTAAATTATTAGTTTAGATTTGCTTTTTTTAAAAATTTGCATGAAATAATTAGTTGTAGTTTTGTAGGCATGTTTTATCATAAAAAATTTTGTATGAAATTAATTATTATATGATTGTGTAATTTTAAGTTGTAGACTTGAATGAAATTATTAGTTGTATTTTTGAGTTATTTATTTTAATTGCTATTTTAGACTTGTGGTTTTAAAATAATGCATGAAATTATTAATTGTAGTTTTGTAGACTTTTTTTTTTTTTTAATATTTGTAGTTTTGTAGGCTTGTTAAATAATGCTTGAAATTATTGATTGTAGTTTTGTTAAATAATGTATGAAATTATTAATTGCAATTTGAATGAAATAATTATTTTTTTAATTGTAGTTTTGTAGGCTTGAAAGAAATTATTATTTGGAGTCTTGATATATTTATTTTAATTATTATTTTAGAGTTTATACTTGTGGTTTTAAAAACAAATGCATGGAATTAATATTTATAGTTTTTTAGACTTGTTTTTTTTTATTTAAAATATTTTGCATGAAATATTTTTTGTAGACTTAAATGAAATTATTAGTTTTATTCTTGTTATATTTATTTTAATTATTACTTTAGAGTTTATACTTGTGGTTTTAAAAACAAATGCATGAAATTAATATTTGTAGTTTTTTAGATTTGTTTTTGTTTATTAAAATATTTTGCATGAAATATTTTTTGTAGACTTAAATGAAATTACTAGCTTTATTCTTGTTATATTTAATTTAATTATTACTTTAGAGTTTATATTTGTGGTTTTAAAAACCAATGCATGAAATTAATATTTGTAGTTGTTTAGACTTGTTTTTTTTTATTTAAAATATTTTGCATGAAAATTTTTTTGTTGTCTTAAATGAAATTATTAGCTTTATTCTTGTTATATTTAATTTAAGTATTACTTGTGGAGGTTAGAGTTGTGCTTTTTAAATAAAATGAAAGAAATTAATATTTGTAGACTTGTAGACTTGTTTATTTATTTATTTTATTTTGCATGAAATTATTAGTTTTATTCTTGTTATATTAATTATTGAAGTTTACACTTGTGCTTTTTAAATAAAATGCATGAAATTAATATTTGTAGTTTTTTTAGACTTGTATTGTTTTTTGGCATGAAATTATTAGCTTTATTCTTGTTATATTTAATTTAATTATTACTTTAGAGTTTATACTTGTGGAGTTTAGATTTGTGTTTTTAAATAAATTGCATGAAATTAATACTTGTGCTTTTTAGACATTAAAAAATGGCTTCACATGGTGGAAGCTTGAGGGGAAAATGCATTGTTGGTTCAGTCTCTACTCCCGCACCTACTGAAGAGAGCAATCAATTTCAAGATGTTAAGAGCCCAGTTCAACAATCAATACCAGTTAATGAACCCTCACAAACCGGACAAACAAACAACTCCATGGAAATCGCCCTCAAATCTAGCATTTTTAAAACTCATTTTTCGAAATTATGTAATAATAATGATGGCATTGTAACTCATGGTAAATATAATTATTGTGGTTCGGAGTTTAAGCATTGTAAGGGTGGAGGATATGGCACATTCAACAGACACATGGAGAAGAAGCACCCGGACAAGCTTGGACATACTTGATCACAATCCCAAATTAGATTCATTGTGGACGAAGGTACCGGCTCTCGATCATCTCTATTTATATTTTCGCAAGCAAAATACAGGGATAAAATTGCAGAGACAATCTCTGTCGAGCGCTTGCCATTCAGTTTCGCTGAACGGTGTCAATGCAAGAATGCATCAATGAAACATTGCAACCGGCATGCAAGAAGGTTTCACGAAGGACAATTCAAAGAACAATTTTCAAACAATATAAGAATGGTAGAGAACAACTTTGTGAGTATTTTCGTACTTTAATTCATCGCTTTTTTTTTTTTATGTTCCGATGTATGAACCTATGTTTTCCATGAAAATTCTTTTATGGGTATTACGGCGCATTGGGTCTATGACAAGTGGAATATCCAAAAGTGCGTTCTTGATTTTAGGGTGTTCAATGAGTCTCATACAGCCGATAATATTTATAGACTTATTCGTGGAGTTATCGAAGAATTTGGTTTAATGTTCAAAACTTTTTCGATTTCTTTTGATAATGCCTCCGCTAATACGGCCTCAATTAGACCTCTAAAATTTTTTTTGAGGCCTTCATGTGGTGGTAAATATTTTCATATAAGATGTGTTTGCCATGTGTTGAACTTATGCATCCAAAATGATGTGCAAGAGCATAAAGAATTCATACTTCCTGTTAGGGAAGTCGTAGCTTATTTGGGAAAAAGCATGACACTCATGAAACAATAGGCTCGTTATTGTAAAGCACACAGCATGAGGGTAAAATAAAGATGTCAAAACAAGATAGAACTCCACTTATTGACTTCTTAGTGCAACATTTCCCTATAGGACATTGTTGACTAATTTTGTTAATGATTCGTTGGTTGGTTTCCATTTATACGAGTATCAATGGGTGGTTATTGCTTGTATTATTGATTAGCTTTTGGTTTTTAACACATGTACTAATTTGTTTTCAGAAGTTTACATTCCTACTTCCCATTTATTTTTATATGGTACTGTTGATGTGGCTGAACAGTTTTGGAAGTATAGATCTGATCTACAATTGTTTATTGTGCTGATCCTATGAAGATTAAATGGTTGCTTTATTACAATAATATACATCCTATTACTTTAGTTGCATTTGTTCTTGATCCAAGGCAGAAGCTAGAAGGTTTGCAAGAATATTCGGAAGCATATTACAAATTCTTGGGTTCAATAGAGGACAAGATTCCCAACCGTTTGCTATGAGCTTGCCCATGAGTGACGTGGATACTCAAGATTCTAAACCAGACTCAAACAGTATTGTGGATGTCAATGAAATTGTTGCTGACGCTAAGAGTCAACTTGTTGAATTATATGATAGCTATTGTATTAGATATAGCCATATAGTCCCACAGGTTGCATGGGAGGCAGTAGGACAATCTAGCAATACTGGAGGAGAATCAGTCTGGCAAAGGCATGCAAAGAAGAAGCCAAGGGAATCATAGTATACAGAGCTCGACTTATATTTGAACACTACCTTCCCGTTCTCTGAAGAAATCAACACAAATATGACCTTCAACGTCCTACATTTGTGGCAAGGTAGTGGAAACCCATACCCTATACATTCACTAATGGTAAAAGATATTTTTGTGTGCCCTATGCCTACAGTAGCATGCTAGCAGACCTTTAGTGCAAGTGGGAACATGTTGGACAAGACACATTCGCAGTTGAACCCACAAAATATTGAAATTCAAGTTTGGACAGATGATTGGAAACATGCTCAAGTTCGGCAACAAGAAGCAGACTAAGAAAGTTCAGATGGTAGTGATTTTTTCTACACTGATAACATGATGAGCACACCTAGCGCGACAACAGCCAGTGAGTCCGACCAAGACTGAGATGATAATGAATAGGTAAGTGGGTGATAACGGTTATACAAGATAAGAGAACTACGTGAGCCTTGATTCCTCTTGCCAAGAGGATACGTAGACAACTTAATTCGACAAGTAAATGAATTAAGTGCAAGATATTCATTTTTGAATTGAAGATGTTTTCAAATTTTCTAAATTTTTGTTAATTAATTTAATTTTGTCTCTATTTTTTTCTGAAATTTCTGAAATTTTTAGAATTTTTTTTAATTTTTTTAGCGGGTGGGCCAACTCGGCCTGGCCTACCGGGCCCAACCCGCCGGGTTAACCCGCTAGGTCAACATGGAAGCTAGGCCGGTTCCGGGTCCGGCTACCTGTGACCCAAACCCGCTAGGTTAGATGGGTCAACTCGGCCTGTGCGGGTTCTACACCCTAGCCTGGTCTGGTCTGGGTTGGGGAGCCGGTGAACTGCAACCCGGTGGGTCGGGCTCGCTGGGCTAGTTAACATAACTAACCGCTCCACATCACCTCATGATCAATCTAACTATCCACGTCACATTATCGACCACGACGAGGTTTTGAAGTCTTTAAAATGATTGGCCGGAGGAAAGGGAAGAGGGGGAGAATTGGGAGAAATACAAGAGAGGAACCATCCGAACCCAGAGGAGGAGAACCAAAAAAAAAAAAAAAAAATAGAGGAGCCAGAGAAGAAGATAGACTAGAGAAATAAGATTTGAATAACAAGAAAGAAGAAAACAAAGATGTCCCCCCTCCCCTTTTCCCCCAATATATAAAGAGAAAAAAAAAGAAGAAGATCGTTGTTGTTGCTTATTGCCGCTGTCTTCCGATGTTGCTACTGCCGTTGCTGCTATTGTTGTTGCTACTTGCTGTGTTCACCACTGTTTCCGCTATCATTACTCGCCACCTGTTACCGTTCTTGATGAGGAGCTGGTGAAGATGGAGAAGCCTGAGAAACTGGAAGAGGCTGTGAATATGGAGGAGTTAAAGGATGAAGAAGCAGTGAAGATGAAAGAGCCTGAGAAGTCACTGCCCATGTAGCAGCAAAAGGACACCCTGGCACTGCCACCTAAGGACATGTTCATCTAGGGGCATTCCTCTGCTCACCGATGAGAAGAGCGACACTATCTTGCTAAAATTTCTTCACACTTGTGACTTTAAGACATAAGGGTTTCCAAGCCCCTCACCATCTGTCGAGGAGCTGGTGTTTGATCTAAATCCTGTGGTTCCATGATGACAACAACCTTTTTCTCATCTCCTCTATCTTGGGGATTACCGTGTTGACGAGATGGCTACCTTGGATCCTTTCCTTGTCTATAACAAGACTTATCTCGTCGCCTTTGAGAATGCCATGGATATTGATGAGCCATCACCGTCACAGATCATTCTTGCTAAGGACAAGAAGTACGACCCCACTGCTGAAGAGGTGTACAAAGAGAGTGAGGAAGCACTTGTCATGGATGAGGACAAGCAGCCCTTGAGATGGCCATCATCAAGATTGCCAATAATGTCCAGTTTAAGGTTTGGCTTCAAATCAAGCACTGGTGCGTAAAGTGGCGCTGGTAGGACATTTGCATCATGGGAAGACAATAGAGCAGATGCATGAGATCTTGACATTCGACATCGAGGGAGAGTGCCATATGAGGTATACCAACACTAGGATTGACATGCATGAGCTGAAGATATCAATCAAAGCAGTGCGCTACTTTGCCTCCGGTGCCTCACCGCTCATCGCCAACGATATTTAAAAGAACTCGCGTGCCAAATTGCTCCTTAAGATACGTTTTGATTGTCCTCTCTTCTTTCTCGCCATTGGAGACCAACTGCTTCTCTTTTCTGGTAGTTCAAGTTAAATCATGAAAAGTGATAATGATCATGATGGCCATTATCTACATGAAGATACACCATATAATGAAGAGAGAAAGGTTGGAGGAGTAACTGCTTGGAAGGCTTTATGAATTCCTTGATGGTGGTTTCATCCTTAAGAGACTGTAGGACAATAACGCCAAGCAATATTCAAACCTCTTCCAATTCGAAGAAGAGTTTCATCAAAGAAATATTTTGAGGAAGCAAAAGGATTTTGAGGCAAGCAGAAGGACAACTCAATCGAAGACCAAATCTTCAATTGATGATGATTTAGATCTGCAGTGAAAAAAATCTCACAGCTTGGTGAAATTTGTGCAGCATTAAGGAAGCCAGATGACGTAGATAATGTGGAAAGAGCATTCAGTACTGCTAAAATGCTTGTCTGAGTGTCACCTGATGAACTATGTCACTAATGCGTGTTGCTCTAATATTGCAATTGAAAGAGAGGAAGATTCTGCTGAAGACAAGAAAAAAAAAAACACCAGTTGCTTTGCTTGTCACAAGTTCATTTGAATCTTAATTTGGAAGCTATGATAGCTCTTACTAAATCCCTAAGATAGTTCCTTGGTATTACTAAAGTCCACTTGAGCTATTTGAAGATCAGAGAGCAAAAATCATTTCAACTGCTCTTAAGGTATCTGCCTTTCTTTTAAAGTCTTGGAGATTTTTGGAAATGATATAACTGTAAATGCCACCCTTGTAATACTCGCATGCATAGCAACAAAGAAGAATCTCACAAAACTGAGCCTAGCGAAGCCCCTACTGATGTTTGATCAGCCTGGACGATGGGAATCCGTGATGACCGTCTTTATGGGATCTATGCCTATGGAATCAAGAAACTATTAACTACACAACATTGAACCTCGATTTCACTGACCACAGCGGTAAGATGATAAGTACAAGGAGTTGGCCTACGGGTTGATGTTTGCTGTGGGACTTATTATGGACCATCTTATCACGACAACCACTATTTTTTGGACATCTGATATAAAACCAAGGGTGATTTTAGATGGAGTTCGTGGTCAAACGAAGCACGTGAGACGGTTAACATAAATAACCCGGTTTAGTGACTATCAAGAACTAACTCGTGGAAGGTGATCATGCATGGGATAATAGCATGGATGGAAGGTGTTTTAGTGTTAGTATGTAGAAAGAATAAGTGTATGGGATTATAATTAGGATGGGACGTATGGATGGGATTTGTGTTCATGCCTGGAAGGAACAGTTGGATGATGAAATCATGATAATATTAGAGATAATGGCATTAATAAGTAACTAGTTGACATGTGTCACCTTTGGATGGAGTTTGTTGTCATTTTAATGAATCAAGGGTGATAGTGGAAACATGATATTATAGTTTCCCAAAAAATAACAAGTAAATAAATCATGCAGAAAGTCCAAAACCGACATTACTAACTGGCGTGTACACTAACTTTGAAGCTGTTCATGGCATCTCCTATGATACTGGTGTTAATCATCAAAATCAATATTTTATTGAGAGTCATGCATGGAGAATTTTGGCCACAATGACAAGTTAAACGTTCACAATTCAGGGCTTCATAGTGAAAGCTGATGAGTGGATAGGCATGCATGAAGAATTTTGTTACTATGATGAGCTCCTTACTCAAAGAAATGCTTCATGCCAGCTTTCTCATTTTAAGATAAGATAAATGAATAAATGAACACTCTTATGTAGAGTCAATGATAAAAATAAAAATGCCCATTCCGAAGCAACTATAAAAATGCTCATTCTAAAGCAACAACAAGAATGCTTATCTTGATGCAGCAACAAATTTTTAGAAAATATATAAAATTGCAAGGCGGTGACATAAGAAGGCATGCAACGTGGTGACAAGGCACAGGCAGCAACAACGATATATGACATATATATATTGTGCATTTCGAGCCCTTAATCGGATTTTCCCAAGATTTTAATCTAGGATAATTAATAATAGAGGCTTGCCTCTATTAGGAATGGAAGAGTCCACAAAAATAAAAAAACAAAATAAATTACATTTGTGATTCGATATATTGCCTGGTGTCTCTTCATGGACACGACGCCAGGGCATGTATTTTTGATCCCACATAGGCAAAGAAACATAAGCTATGTCCTAACTAACTAAAGACATCATGTTTCATTGCTTATTGACAAAGACCTCTCTAAAAGTTTATCCTAGAGACAAGGACCCCTCTTTCTTATATGCAAGTCATTCTATTAAATCTAAAAAAAAAAAAAAAAAAAACAAGGAAGATAAAAACAAAATGAGTAAGAAGTGTTAGGACATAGCCTAGATAAGGAGCATGAGATACACAAGTGTAGCACGTGAAACCTTGATGGAGGTTTTACTTTCTCTTTCTCTTCCTTTTTTTTTTTAACACTATATTTGTGATGAAAAACATGGGAGTTTTTTTAATAAAAATTTGAAAAAATATTTATTCCATTCAAATATTTTTTGATGTGAACCGAATGGAACTAAAACTGTAAAAATTATATTTATATATATAAGCAAAACATCATCTGTGTACGTCCATAGATAAGAAATCTATGGATGTCCAATTATCAGCTGTTGGATCACGATCCAATGGCTGACATTGATGAACAGTTGATAATGGATAGTTGATCATGATCCATAGTAGTTACAATTCATCATTGTTAGCCGTTGGATCGAGATCCAACGGTTGATAATGAACATCCATAGATTTTTTATCTATGGATGTCCACAGATGATTTATCCTCATATATATATATATATATATATATATATATATATATATATATATATATATATATATATATATTATTTAATGTGTGAGTTTGTTTGACTTTTAGACAAGGACCTCTCTTTTTTATCTGCATATGACTTCATCAAGTTTAAAAACAAAACAACAAAAAAAAAGTTTTAGGAATGGGAAGATAAGAAACATGAGACACACAAGGGTGGCATGTGAATCATGTGTTTGAATATTAAATATTTTCCTGCTATATGAAAAAATAATTTCATTATTTATTAAGATAATTAAAAAATTCATAACCTAATTTTTAAATAAATTAAATCATAAATTAAAAAATTTTAGTTGTAAATTTTTTAATTTATTTTTATTAGTAAAATATTAATTTATAATAAATATTTAATTAAGTTATTATTAAAAATGATTAATTTCAAGTATTCTTTTATTGAATAGTAATAATAATATAAAAAAAAGATGAGGATGGAATATTATGTGAATATGCTTTTTTGGGGTAAAATTAAGAGTTTATGGTTGGAGTATAATTTAATGTAGCAGAACCAAATTTGGGATTTGGGGTAAAAATTTGGGTTCATGGGTTGGAGATGGCCTAACATATAGTCTAGGAAAAAAAAACAACTATACATTGTAGTCAAAGAAATATAGGTTGTCCTAACTAAAAGACAAATCATGTTTCATTGCCTATTTACAAGGACCTCTCTTTCTTATTTGCAAGATATTCTATTAAATCTACAAAAAGAATAAGGAAAATAAAAACAAAAAGAGTAAGAAGTGTTAGGAATGAAAAGACAAGGAACATGAGACACACAAGTGTAGCCTGTGAAATCTTGATAGAGGCTTTTCTTTATCTTCCTCTTTTTAAAAAAAAAAAAAAAAACTCCTAAATTTGTGAGAGAAAAAAAAATGAAAATTTTTTAAAGGAAAATTAGAAAGTATATTCTTATGTGCAAAAAAAAAAACATTTATTCCATTAAAATATTTCTTGATGTGAACCGAACGGAAGTAAAAATATAAAAATTATATATATACTTAATCCTTCTTTGTTTATATGTATATAATTAGAATCATTATTGCAACATGGATAACCAATGGTCTATATTTATATATATATTATATTGGTTTATGTGCAGGTTTGTTTGACGTTGACGCAAGGACTTTTCTTTCTTCTCTGCACATAAGTCTAGTAAGTTTGAAAACAAAACAAGGAAAATAAAAACAAAAACAAGGAAAAAAGTTAGAAATGGGAAGACAAGGAAAAGAAGACACATATGAGTGGCATGTGAATGGTGCAGAGATCCTAACATATAGGCCAGGAAAAAAATCAACAACTATACATTATAGGCAAAGAAACATAAGCTATGTCCTAATTAACTAAAGATAAATCAAGTTTTATTACCTATTGACAAGGACCTTTTTTCCTTATCTATACGCTAGTCTATGAAGTTTGAAAACCGAAGAAGGAAAATAAAAACAAAAAGAAAAAAAAAGTGTTATGAAATTAATTTAGGAGATAATAAACCACATTACACAAGTGGTGTTCATGGTTTCAAGCATAAAGTTCAGCAGTTTATTTGAGATGGTGTTAGAGCTACGTTCTTAAGTATGAATGAGGCTGTTGTTTTGTAGGCTATTGCTACCAGTCTTACTCCAAATGTTTTTGTAGTCTTAATGTCAATATATGATCTATATTTTGTTGTCAATAAATAGATTTCACCTTATTAGGTAATGGTATTTTCACAGAAAATTAGAGGATGGGTCTAGATTATAACAAACATGGAAGCATAGGATTTAACTTTTGAATTTAAAAGCTTAAGGCACTTTACACTAAACTATTGAGTTCCAAACATAATTTATGAACTTTCTGGCTTAGAAGGACAATGTATGCCTTAGATAAATATTTGTTCTCTATTTTTGTAGAACCTCCGATACAAATTAAAGCGGACGCAATTCTTGCTTTAAAACCAACATTAGCATAACCTACTGTCAAACTAAATCAAGCTGTCCTCCGACATAAAAAAGGTAGTCTCCATTCCATCACATTTGCATACTGTAGTCCAATTCTTTTGTATTATTGCCGACATTCATCTAAAACAAATATTTGCTCCACATAAACCCTCATGTATATTTTATGGGGAAATTTAAAAAATAAACCTTGTGGTTGTTAGGTTTTGTAAAAGAGGGACAAAAGAAAAAAAATTTCGATTTACTACCCTGTGGCTTCTCTGCATGGCAAAAGCGGGAAACATCGTCATGACCGTTAGGTCTTGTTTACGTGGCAAGGGCAAAGCCGACATTTGACATAAAAAAACATATCTTACCATGAGTTGACGTTTTAATGTGTTATGCTAATTAATTTGGATGATTAATGTGCTAATTAGCACATCTTCATTATTGAAGGTCACTTACCTCGATTGCCACCCTTGTTCAGACAAAGAAGAGATTCTTCTTTTTGTAGAGTAAAGCTACGGTTTTTTGGAACATTCGATTGCCGGTGATATTGCCAAAGTTTTCCAACATCCTTAGGAGTTGGCTATCACTTGTCAGGTAGGGATCTCAACCCAATACTTATTTTCGCTCACAAATGGTTAATTTATGCTGCATTTATGTTATTTGCTACGAATTTTTGTTGGGGTATTGTTCTATCTAGATTGAGTTGATTACCTTTCAGGGCAGCTATGAAGGCAAGCTATTTACATTGAGTTTTGTGAATGCTATTGGTATTTATATGATTTCTTCTTAATCATTTATTTTTAATTGTTATGTTGAGAAGTACTTCATGTATATGTGAAACAGATCAAAGCAAAATTGATGTCAATTTGATTGTACTTCATAATTTTATAAGTCATATGTATGAAAATTATTTAAATGTGAAACCATTATTTTAATTTTTTGTTGAGATGTGAATATATCTTGACCATTTCATATTTATTTTTCTTCTTAATGGTTTCAGTGTTTCGTATTCATATGATTTCATCTTAATCATTGTTGTGCATATTGTTTTTCTTAATGAGATTGTTCTGCGGATTCTTCCTATTTATAATTATTTTTCTACTGAGATGTGAATATATGCTCTATAGATTCTTCCTATTGTACTTCATATATATTACTTGACTTAATAACATAGGCTCATGGGGACACTTTTGACCTTGTCCTTCACAATGGAGGAAGATGGAGGAATGAGGATGAGATGGTCTATGAGGGAGGCCATGTTGAGATAGTTAAGTCAGTGGATGTGGACTATATATCCTTTTTCACCTTATTGGATTATTTTCTAAATGTTGGGTGTGTAAGAGGTGGAAGATTGTGGTTTAAGATTAATGGACTGCCTACCAATGATGGAGTGAAGTAGATTTTGAATGATGCAGACATTAGAAATATGGTATACTACGATAGTGGCTGTGACAGTCTTGATATCTTTATGGTTGAGCATGACTCTCTTGTGGCTGTTCTTCCTTTTGGAGTTAATGAAAATGATAGGCAAAGTATGGGTGTATGTTATGAAGTTGCTGGAATGCAAGGACAGTAGAACACGATCAGTGTTGTGGAGGGAGGTGACATAGGAAATATGAAAAAGAATGACTTCAGAATAGACAGTGTAGCAGAATATAAGAACAAACATCAATTTTGAATATGACCTCAATGGTAGCTGTTCTTTAGATGAAACATACCAAGCCACTTGTGTGTCAAGTGATGATGATATTAGTGATGATTTAGGGCTAAGTAATGCTAGTTGGTTGTTTGATGAGTTTGAAGGAGATGAGGATGACATATTTAGACAATGGTCAGGTGTTAATCATGGCATGGATGGTGGAAATGATGCTGACAATGCTACTAATATGGAAGGGACACCAAATCATGCTGACCAAGAATATATGAAAGATTATGGTCTAGAAGAAGTTAACGAACCTCCACAATACGAGGAGGACTTGATTAGCATGCAAGGGTCTGATAATGAAAGCAACCACGTGTATGTTGACTTCAATGAAGACAGTGATGTAAAAAATCCACATTAATTTGGAAGTAGGCATAAAATTCCCTAGCCCTAATTGTTTCAGACAAACACTCAGAGCATGGGCAATTGCAAGGGGGTATTCTTATAAACTAACAAAGAACACCAGATCAAGGGTTACTATTGTTTGTGAAGATGCTTGTGGCTTCATAATACATGCTTCAAGGTATAAAGATACTTCCTCATTCCAAATCAAGACTATCAAGGCATAGCATAATTGCCCAAAAAAAAATTTAGTCCATATGGTGAGCACTAAGTATATAGTAGCTAGGTACCTTGAAGACATAAGGGATGACCCTAGTTGGGATGCAACAACAATGAAGAAAAGGATCAGTAGAGAATATGGAGATAATGTACACCTTTCAAAATGCTATAGGCCCAAGGCAATTGCAAATGACATCATATTAGGAGATGTGAAGGGCCAATACAAAAGGTTGTATGATTATGCAGAGACTATTAAAAAAAACAAATCCAGGGAGTCTAGTCAAGATCAAGACTTCCTTGATGGTTCAAAGGGACAATGAAGGGAATGGAGGAAGGCCTACTGAAGGTATGTTAGTACTTCCAAGGGAGATAGTTGTATTCCAATGCATGTATATGAGATTTGGAGCACAGAAACAAAGTTAATTTTTAGGCATAATGCCACTGATTTGTTTGGATGGATATTTTCTAAAGACTTCAATGGGAGGACATCTGTTATGTGCCATAGCAAGAGATGGAAATGAGAACATGTTACCCCTTGCAATTTCATGTGTTGATGATGAATGCAAGGAGTTATGGACATGGTTCCTAAATGCTCTATGTGAATATTTTGGAAGACCAGAGGATAATGGGTGGGTTTTCATGTCTGGCCAACAAAAGGTATGATCTAAATAAATTATTACAAACTAATTTGCCGAATTATACAAGCATTCATTGACTTAATGGCAACAATGTTTGCTTAATTTTTAAGGATTTATACAAGCATTCAGTGAATTAATGCCTAATGTGGAGCACAGGTTTTGTGTGAAGTACATGTATGAAAACTATAAACAAAAATTCAAGGGAGTTGAGTATAAGAAACTACTTTGGGCAGTAGCATCTGCTAGGATTGAAAGGTTTTTGAGAGGCACATGGCAAGAATGAAGGAGTTGGATGAGAGTGCATACAAATGGGTTATGCAACATGATCCACATACATAGGCTAGGTGTTATTTTTCAACACATACTAAATCAGATGCTCTACAAAACAACATTTGTGAGTGTTTTAATTCATATATTAGGAAGACACTACAGAAAAATATATATTTAGTGATAACCAAAGTCGTTAATAAAAATAGTAATTTTTGTCACTATTGTTAATAGTGACCATTTTTTGTGGTCGTCACCTCTTGTCACAAATATCTCCATCACAAATACAATAGTGACAATTTTAGAAATTTGGCCACTATTACACAAAAAATTTGTGACCAAATTATTGTCACTAAAAACTTTAATATTTGTGATAAAATTATGTAGCCACAAATAGTAAAAATTTTGTGGTTAAATTGTTGTCACTAAAACATTGGTATTTGTGATAAATTATATTGTCACAAAAACCTTACTATTTGTGATAATATTGTTGACACAAAAAATATGAAATAGTGATGAACAAAGTCATAACAATAGTTTATTTTGTTGTGACACCATTATTATATTAGTGACCAATGTTTAGTCATTAATGTTGTTTAAAAATAGTATGTGTTGTCACTAAATAAAAATTATATAAATAAAATTATTTGTGATAATTATAAAGTTATATCTTATATAATTCTGTCAAAAAAAAAAAAAACATTAGTAGTAAAATATTGCCACATAAGCAAATAAAAGTATTTATATTATGTAACAATAGATAAATATCAATAAAAAGTACAAAATTCTTATTCCAAATATATAAAATTGAAAATTTAATTATCCAAAAATACAATTATAATATTATCCTAAACTATTCTCTAATGCAAATTTGGATATAAAGTACACTACTATGCATTTGAATCTTTCTTTTTGCTTTTCAACCTCAGCTTCTGCTAGAATTTAACTCATTTTATGCTCTTCTTGATGCTTATTCTGCATATTTAGAAAAAATATATATAAGAATCTAATTAAATAATTTTAAAATTTTCAAAAAATTCTAATTTAATTACAACTTTCATACCATTATTTCTTCTCAATTGAGAAGAGACAAATTCCATGTTGCATTTGCCTTGTTGTTGTTTTAAATAGATAAACAATCATTAAGAAGAAAAACTACAAAATCAAAATCTAAACAACATATACCTATTATGAACCTAAAATTCAAAGTGTCAAAAATGAAAACAATAACAAATTAACAACCATCATTGAAAAATTCCAATAATCATAATTTTGATGATGAAGAAGATAAAGCAAAAGAATAATGTATAATCTCTTATTAAATGCATAAACTAAGTAAAGGAATTCAAGAAAAAGGAAAAAAAAAAAAGCAAATTTTGTGACCATCAATAATATGCATATGTATATGTAAAACCAAACCGTTGCCACCGATCTCATTAGGCACATAAGTACTCAAGGTTTTATCAGCTTCGCTTCTTTTATAGGTTAAGTTCATTGAGGATATATAACTTTTTAAATTATTATTATTTTTAAATTACATTATCCAGATTTTGTTTTATAAGATTTGGTAAATATCTATTTAATTTTGATTTTAATTTTTAAAATTTTCTCTTATACTATAAATCCTAGGTATGATCTAAATTAAAGGCCTGTTTTTTAAGCCTTATAATATAAATTTTGAATATTAGATAAATTATAATTTTAAAAACCATTTAAATTTTATCTATAATTACTTAACATACCTAATAAATTTTTAAAAAATCACTATATGTTCAAATTGTTTTGTATTAAAAATTGCCGGCACAAAAGATAAGATGCATAACTGTAATAGATACTAAATTGTCACAATGGAAATTATAATTGTGATAAAATAATTAGACATCATAATTAATTCAAACTATAGTGACAATTAACATAGTTAAAAAAATTAATTTTTGTGACAATATTTAGTAGACAATAAATGGTTTAATTTTTTTTGTGACAAAATTGTTGTAACAAAAAATAGATATTGAGTGACAGATAACACTTTTTCCACAACAAATGAAAAATTATAGTGATAATAATATGTCTTGTTACAATTACACATCATTTTCATCAAGAAAGTTTTGGCACTAAATCTTATATGCTTTTAGTGACCAACATTGGACACAAAAGAAATTTTGCCACTATTAATATATTAGTAGTGATGACTTAATTGTAACATATAGTACATTGTCACAATTATCTTTATAATAGTGACAAAAATATAAGTTGTCACAATTAATTTAAACAATAGTGTTGGTTAACTTTTTTGACACAAAAAACCTAATATTTGTGGCAAAATAATTGATTGTCACAAAAAAGTTGTCACTAAAAGTCATAACTCTTGTAGTGAGACAAGGAGTTTGCCAATTGTTAAGATGTTTGAATGGATTAGGAAGAGATTGATGAAAAGATTTTATGTAAAGCTAAATGGCATGTGGAAAAATAAGGGTAGCATTTGTCCTAATTATCAGGATTTGCTTGAAAAACTTAAGGTACATAGCAGAAATTGCTTCTGCACACCTGCTAGTCAAGGAATATATGAAGTGGACTTTTATGACACCACATCAGTTGTGAAATGTGGGAACTCACAGGAATCCCATGCAAACATGCCGTAGCTGCCATTCATAGTAATATTGAGGAGCCAAAATTATATGTTCACCAATTCTTCACCAGGGCAACTTATTTGGAGGTGTACAAGAATTCCATCCAACCAATGTTTATCCAGGATGCTTGGGAAAGGACAAGCCTACTTGACATTCATCCATGGGCTATGAAAAAGTCCCTAGGTAGACCTAAGAGTAAGAGGAAGAAGAATCCTCATGAATTAAACAATCCATATAGGGTTTCAAGGGCTAGTGGCAATGTCACATGTAGGGATGCTATTACAGGAGAGACACCATGGCAGAGAAGATCTCATATTCAAAAAGCAAAGGATAGTGGGGCATTATCCTAAGCAATGTAACTTTTAACATAGTCTCATACTGAATTCAATTTAATTTTTGACTATGTTGGTTTTTATGATTATGACACATGTTTTCTTGATTGCAGAGCCCCCAAAAAAAAAGAGGAAGACCTCGGAACACAACCATGGGGGGAGTACAAAAACAAAAACGTGGGCAACCTAGTGTATGTTTTATGCTTTATTTTTAATTGATCCATGAGACCAATTTTGTTCTTGTTTCTTCTTCCTTTTTTGTTTTCCATGTAATTTAGTGTGTCGTGTTTTAGTACTGCACATCATAGAATTTATTTCCTTGTGATTTAATTTCAGCATGCAAGTAATGAAGGTGCAAGCAAGCCCTCAACATGCAATGCCCATACTAATCAATGTATTTGCATAAAAGGCATGTGTAGATTGTATAGTTTGTATTATATGTCTGATGGCATTGTTTGATAAAAATTAGAGAGTTTATTTTGGTGATGAGTATCCAAACCAAATTAAATGGTTGCCAGACCTATGCTTATGTTTTTTTTAATGTGTTTTCAGAGTTATGACTCTGATGAGAACTTCATGATTTTGCTAACATAATTTAGAGCAGTATCCTAATGTGGAATTGTTATTTGTTGATGGTCTTTGAGTCGGTCTTGTTGATGGTTTTGCTGGTTTTGATATAATTTTGGACAGTAAATCATGAGGCAAAACAATCAAATCAAATAAAAAATAATGATGAAATAAAATTAAAAAATCAGATATAAAATATAATATAAAATCAAATTCAAATTAAAATAAAATATATCAAATCATATTAAAAAATAATAAATATCTAATAATAATACAATCAAATCAAATCAAGAAATAAAAATTAAAAATTAAAAAAAAATCATCAAATCAAGATAAGATAAAAATAATAATAATAAAAAGAATCAAATAATAATAATAATAATAATAATAATAATAATAATAATAATAATAATAATAAAAATAATAATAAAAATAAAAATAAAACAAATAAAAAAAGATTTATAAAAATATAAATAAATAATAAATAATAAAATATAAAAATATATAAATTAAAAAAAGAAAATAATAATAATAAAATAATTAAAAATAATAATAATTCATTAAAAAATAATAAATATAATATAATATGATAATTATATATATAACAATAGAAAAAAAAATATTAAAAAAAGTATTAAATATAAAAAAGAATTAAAAAAAAAAGAAGGAGAAAGTGGGATATGGGGTTGGTTGTGGTCAATGGCATGTGTGGTTGTTTGTCGTGGTGATTCCACGGTCATAACAACCACCCTCGTCGTTGCCACAACCATAACAACCGCCCTTTGATCGTCAACGACGAGGGGTTGCATGGTTTAAAAGGAGGATGAGAGGTGAGTGAAACAAGAACGGAGAAAAGAAAATCAAAGGAGAACCAGCGAGAGAAAGAAAGAAGAAGAAGGCGAAGAAAGAAGAAGATGAATGTCCTGGTTCTCTCCCTACCAAACATCTCTCTATATATATTTATATAAAAGAAAAGAAGAAAGATTGTTGTCGTTGCTGCTTGCTGCTGTTACTGTTTGTCACCACTGCTGCCTTGGTGAAACCAAAGACGAAGCCGAGGATGAAGCCAAAACCAAAGCCAGCTTGCCGCCACCATCGCTACTGCCATTGCTGCCCACCGCCGCCGCCGTCAACGCTAGCGAGGGTGGAATATCCCTCGCCGGCCGTCGACTCAAAGTTCTCGCTCCTCTATCGCTCACCGGCATTGCTTTCGCGCATCCCTTTTGTTGCCTGCTGTTATCACCTGCATTCGCCCACATTATGTGTCACGCCCCGGCCCCACAACCGGGCCCGCTGACAGATCGGCCGCATCCAAAGGGGCGGACCCCACTGGGCGCAAGGCCTCAGATTTGACCTGGTCAGAGTCAACCTAACAGGCAGAATAGGAATAATAACAAGAACTATAAGCAAATCAACAGAAACCGAGTCGATACAGATAAGAGCTGAAGCAGCTCTACAACAACAGTGCCACACATACAGGTTCTGAATAAAATACAGACATAATACAAGTCTCACTCACACAGGAGGGTATAACTGACTACAACAAGCAGGAAAAGAAGTGACTCCCAGACACCACCCCTGCTCCAAAGCCTGATATTCTCCTGTGAAAAACAGAGTCCACAGAGTGCATGAGCCACAAAGGCCCAGTAGGTTCGCAGCTAAAACAGATAATGCAGAATAGTACAGAATAATACAGGTATTGCAGAATATTTAAATTCCAGACAGATAATGCAGAAAATGCTCAGAAATAACAGAATCCAGAATTTCAGAAAATAACACGAAAGCAGACGGTACATCTCCCTGGCTAACAACAGAAATCAACAGCACTTGGCTGGATCTTCGACTGTGAAGTCGGAACAGAACAGAACAGAATATCGACGGCCGAAGCCGGATCTTCGACCGCAGTCGGGGGGTAGCGCTACTACAGAAAATGTGCCAAAAATGGAGATGTACTAAAACCGCGAAAATACAGCGAACGTACAGAAAATACGGAATAATACAAGATAAAAATGTATAAAGTAAATAAATAAATAATTAAATAACTGGGATAAAATTGCCATTGATTTACCTTACAATGGCAAAACAGAAATTAAGCAGGTGCGAGAACCTACCTGATACCGGGTCGCAAAGTTAAGTTCGGCAAGTCCCACGGACTAAGACTCGCTACGGAAATCTAATCCAACAAAATAAACTAACTTAGATTAACAGTCCTGGGTCGAATCTAGACTTACAATTAAAGTCCCACATGAAGAATTAACACTCAATCACAAATATAGCAAACTATTAATTTAACAACCATGCAAGATGATGGCAGCTCTAATAAAACACACAACCAGAACAATGGTTAAATACCAGTATGATTAGGAACTAGCTCAGGCTTAAAAACATTAGCATGAAAGATTAGACCAAACACTTACAGATCCTCATTAAAGCATGCTTATAAAACCAATTAATTCCATAAAATTCAATGGAATGAAAGCTAACACCAGAAAGTCAAAGTGTAGTAATAATAATAATGATAATAATAATCTCTAAAAACAAAAGCATGCAGCATTCAAGCCTTAACCCAAAATCGGATTCCACTAAACAATTAATCAATTAAACAACAATCATTGCCAGCTTTAGCATTTAATGCTACCAACTAAGACATGCTTAACCACTAAAACATGATTGAAATCATTAAAAAATCACAAAGGCTGCAGATTAAGTAGAGTTTGAAATTCTCAAGTCAAATAAGTTTTTCAGAATTTCTGCAAAAGCATGTATATGAAAGTATATATATATATATATAACAATGAATCGGTCTGATGCTAAAATAGGCTGAAAACTCACTAATTAAACAATTTAACAGAGATACACAGCATGCAAAACTCCAAAGAATAAAGATCACAAGGCAGTTAAGATACACACACTTAGATTATACAAGCACAGATAGATCTCTGAATTTAATTAGACAAACTAATTAAACAAAACATGCTGCAGGTTTGCAAATGCAAGATAGAACCACATACATGATGAGCTACACTCTAAATACAAGATCACAGCACCAAGCTTAAAGAATTAAATGCATAAGTAATCAGGAGGGGTTCACTAAAGCAAGCATTCTTACTCAAAGGAATAACCCAAGAGACAACACATACCAACAACAAAACCACCACAACAGCAAGCAATAGAAGCCAAGATCTGCAAAATCTATAAACACAAGAGAAACCTACCTCAGCTTGCTGGAGTTTCCTAAGGAAATGAGAAGAAGGTTGCAGCTCGTCTTCTCTCCACGCTCAGGCAAGCAGCACACACACACACACACCCCAAAAGCTTAGCAAGAAAAGAAATCAGCCTGCAGAGCTATAAGAACTAAGCTTCACCTAACACCAATAATGCAACTCCATTAAGCCTAATCCAGATCCAGTTTTCACGGGCAAGGTGACAAAAGTGCGGGCTCCACCACGTTTCAAAGTTCTGGTCAACTGGTCAAACAAAACAAGGAAATGAATTTACCAAACATTACATTATGTTGCCACTGCTGCTACTAATTTAACAACTACAAGTCTTTGGCGGTTAAATTCCAATGGAGAAACATGAATACCATTCCTAGTATGACAACCATTGTTGCTGCCATAGTTGCTGCTGAGACAACATGCGTGGTGGGTGATACATTACGGGTCATTGATCAAAGGAATCGTACTATACCATCCAATGTTGCCTTCACTGATACTGAGAGGCTTATTGGTGATGCCGCAAAGAACCAAATCGCTAGGAACCACATTAACACTATCTTCGACACCAAATTGGTTGATTGGCAGGTGTTTCAGCCATGCTTCTTTCCAATGTGATATCAAGCTCTGGTCATTCAAGGTTATTCTTGGACCTAGTGATGAGCCCGATGAGTCAGAACTGTATGAAGATTAGAAGAAGAAGTGAATACAAAGCTGTATCTCTTTCGTTTAGAACTGTATGAGATTGATGGTAGCAGCACCGTTCGTTTCACGCTCATGGATGGAGATGGAAAAATGAAGATGAAGACGATGATTACAACCCACTTTGGTTTAGATATATTCACTCTGGAAACCTTCAGAATCTTGAACTTTTGCTTGTCTTCAACATGTCGGCAATGAAGATATCACTGCTGTTCTTGTCGAAGAACCTGCCGCTCGCTGCGATCGTTGCGTCGAGAATCTCCGAGGATGCAATTGAACAAGTGCATATTGATTAATGGTTTGAGTACGTGACTGACTTTCAGACTGTCTGTAGCCATGTGAATGCCTATCTTGTCCATAGCTGACATATCTATATGGTCTTGTCTTGTGATACTGTACAAAAATGGGAAAGTCTGAGGAAGTCAAAAGAAATACCAAAATTTAGCTTGATGGTTCAACAGCAAAATATCATGTGCAACTATTTATCTCATGGAACCTGGCAGGATACTATAAATTTTTATGTTGTAATGCACAAAGTCATGGAAGAAGTACCCTGCATTTATTACACTATAGATCGATATTGTGCATGATAGAAGCTTTGTATGGTGTTGGCATCATTCATGGTGATTTCAAGCCCGATAACCTGCGTGTTCGCTATGCTAAGGGTATTTTAACGGACGGTGGTTTTAGTTATAGAACTGGATCTTGGTTGACCAGGGATTTTGGTGCTGTGTGTTCCTGTGACCTTTGACAAGGAGCAGATTATGGTTTGGAAAGGAAAGAGTTACAACAATGCAACACAAGAAAACATGGAAGTAAAATCATCCCCCAAATAGCTGAATCTGGTGTTGATGTAGACAACAACAATTGCTCTCTTGATCAAAGCTCAAATGATAACCTATCCTCTTGAACATCAGACGGTAGTGAACCATATCAAAATACAGATAGTGAATGATATATTCTTAGACGGAAATTCAAGTTGCTCAAGAAAAACCAAGGTTTTGCGATTCAGCTTTCTCCTTTGTTTGGTGAAAATTGGTGATGAACAAGCAAATGATGAACTGCATGTCTACAAATTTCTTGTGCTTGCCATCTTCTTCATTTCTATAGGATTATAAAGTCAGGAAAATTAGCATGATTGGAAGAAGATTGTGAGATGGATGAAAGAAATATGTATGGAGGCACATGGGAATAAACAATATAAGCATGGATATAAAAATAAAATCTAGAAATTTTGCATGGATTATCACAAAAGTTCAGGAAAAATAAAAATAAAAAATTATTATTATTATAAAAAATATAAAATAAAAATTTGTATGGCATTACGTAGTGACATGATGAGTGCTGTAACATGTAACATGGATATATATATATATATATTAAAGTAAGTTATATGGGATGGAAGTAGTGTGGTGGACCATTAACCATCATAAAATTTTTTTGATGATTTGAAGATTTTAGGCGGAGCCCACATAAATGTTTTTATTACATGGAAACATCCTATGTTACATCAAGAATGCCAATGGGAAATTCATGTCTGACCACCTGTTTGGTCTTTTAAAAAAAAAAAAAACAAAGGCTCCAAACTAACAAAAGGATGATACGAAGGATCTTGATTGTGAAGTAACGACAATAATGATCATTCCAAAGCAACAAAAAAAAATGCTCATCTTAAGGCAGCGTCAATTTTTTTTAAAGCGGTAATGAGATATATATCTCAGATGGCAGTAAGGCATTCAATGCAGTGATAAGGCACAAGCAGCGACAGCACTATATGACATTTATAATGCGTCATTTTCTTGTCTTTACTTGTACAAGAGCTCTTAATCGGTGGTTCCCAAGATTTTAATCTGAGGTAATTAATAATAGAGGCTTGCCTCTATTAGGAATGGAAGAGTTCACAAAAAACATAAATAACATTTGTGATTCGATATATCGCCCGGTGTTTCTTCACCGACACAACACCAGGGCGTGTATTTTCGATCCCACAGCCATGATCAAACAAACTTACTGGACAACAGTGTTTTCAACTTATGCTATTACTAATCATTACATGCTTTGCATAATAATCTTCAAAATTGGTTGTAATCACCTGCCACCTTGTTCCACCTACATGCTCTGATTAATAACAACACAATAGTACCCATTGAGGAAATCAAATAACTCTACACCTTAGTTCCCCTCTTCATGCTATGTTTCCCTCTTGTTGTTGGATCTTTACTTTGGAAAAGATCTGAGGCTAGGTTTCAACACAAGAAACAAACAAAGGTGGAAGAGAAATGAAGGGTAAACAAACAAGGGCAAGGGAGAAGGCACTGTGGAGTTGCGACCTCTGAATGATCCAAAAAACCCTAGCAGTTGAAGTGCTTGAAAAACCTTAGTCCAAAGGCTCCTGTTTGAACGATGGATAGCAATCGAGGTAATTGGCCTTGTTACAGGACGATGTGTTTAATTAGCACATTAATTACTAGATTAATTAGCACAACACACTAAAACAAAGATGAGGTGCCAACTCATTGGAAGATATATTTTTATTTCCAATGTCGGCTTTGCCCTTGCCACGTAAGCAAGACCTAACTGTCGTGACGGTTTTTCCTGTTTTTGCCACGTAGAGAAACCACAGGGCAGTAAATCATTTTTTTTTTTCTTTTGTCCCTCTTTTGCAAAACCTGACAACCACAAGGTTTATTTTTGAAATTTTTTCTAATTTTTTCATACACTAATTATTAGATTTCTAAAATTCAACCATTTCTTCTAAGAAGTTTATTATTAGTATCTATTGTCATCGTTCATGTTTCCATTTTTTAACCAGTTTGTGATGGTTTCATGAAGGATTTCTTTATATATATATGCAATTTAATTTACTTCTTGGCATTTAGAAAATATCAAAATTACTTTCACACCTATGAATGAGGGCAAAGTTTGAAAGAACATAGCTGGTGAACCACTCTCAAATCCCTAATTTGAAAGACGCCCAGATGAAATCCTTTGCATCATTTATTTGAAAATATATCATTCTGTAATATATTTCCTAACCATTCAAAATTTGAGAATATACTTCCCATACTAAAAGTGATCTTAAAAAAAATTATATGTCTCTTTTAACATAACTTCTACTACTTTTTAATATATTGAACTTGTAGTGTTAGCGCAGGTCTTTACACTAGTATTTGACATAACAAGATTTTCGTTTGGTTGGGGGGGAGTGTTTGTCAAAACCCAAGTTAGTTATTTATACCAAGTAATTTTTCTTATGGTTAGATCATTAAAAAAATTAGTTTTCTTTTAATATAAAAGAAGAGATAGAACTAATAAAGATTTTATTTTTCATTCATCTTTTTCAAAATCAAACATTTATGGGTCGTTTGGTATTATTGTCAATTCATGTTTTAAAAACAAAACTACTAAAACATGTTTGCCATCTTTATTTTGTTTTAAAATTTTTTTTTTCAACAATTCTCATTTACTTTTCAAAAAAATAGAAAACAACATTTTTATGTTTTCAACTTTTTTGAAAACGTTTTCAAAATTCCTTCTCTCACTATGAACCCTCTCATCTTCTACTCCTCCCTCTCCCTCTCTCTTCTTTTAATTTTTAATTTTAATTTTTTTATAAAAATATCAAACTTTTTTACAAATTATCACCAATAGTTTAAAAAAATATTTTTAAGAAAATATTTATAAAAAATTATTATTTGGCCTTGATATTTTACAAATTAGCATAAAAAATATTAATTAAAAAATGATTAAAAAGTATTATAATAATTTTGTGCTTATCAAACGTGTCAAAAACCAAGAAGTTAGTTATTTATACCAAGTAATTTTTCTTATGGTTAGATCAATTAAAATAATTAGTTTTTTTTTAATAAAAAAGAATAGGTAGAACTCATAAAGATTTTATTTTTAATTCATCTTTTTCAAAATCATAACATTAATTGTTCATTCTAATATGTTTACTCAATAGTGTATTTTCTAATGAACGGATATGATATAGCACTGTCAACACTAAATATAATATATTGCAATAGAAATTTAATTTGACGGATCCTAAAGTCTTAGGGCTGGCTTGACCTAGAACATACAAAAACTAATGTAGAATAATAATTTCCATTACCACATCATATAACATACTGGTAGATGACAAGTGTCTCATAAACACACGCATAGAGACAATTTTATTCCATGCAACAATACATATATAAATATAAACAAGCAAACACACTCATGTGATGAACTCCTTCCACCACCTACTTCCTAACAGTCCATAGAACATTACCCTCTGGTAGGAAGTGGCAAACTGGCACGCCCCCAGGCTTCACCTTAAGAACTTGAAAAGCCAAGTGCTTCGGATTCCACTTAGCTGTGTCAAGATGGCACACAGCCACAGCCTCCACCTTTGCTTTATCATTCCCCTCCAACGACACCTTGTACGTTTTGCTCTTTACCATTGCATGGCAGTAAAACACTGTGTACACGTATGGCAGCGGATGGCACGTCACCAACTTCTCTTCGTCCATCACACGGACACTGACCGAGTCAACTCTATAGGTCTGTTTCACCTCAGCATCACTTTTCTCCCCTTGCACAGTTGTTGAGCTTACTTGCACGTCTCTTGTTCCCAAACTCATCATGCTGAACTCCACCATGGATTCCATTGACGTCGAACAGAGCTTACTCTCGCCCTCTATGGCCGGTCCCTCACACACAACTAGCGTCTTCTTCATTGCCTTAGCTGTAACCGAGCCTGGCTCAACTTGAAAATGGGTTAGAATTTCAGGCAATTTGTTTGATGAAAACGGGATGGTGTTTGCCTGCGAACGAGATATAAAGAATGACTCAGAGGTCGCCTTAATGAACTGAAGGTCGAATTTGGAACCAGGACTCAAGTCCTTTTCTAGGAAGAAGAGGGCTGCTACATTAGGGTCATCATGGATTTGAGTCTCAGTGCCAACGTAGGGAAAAGGGGGGATTCTTAGGACAACTAGCTTTACTTTGTGACCAGTGTTCACACTCACACCTCCTTTCCTAACTCCAACTTGGGTGTTGCCTTTTCCCTTGACGTTCACTCCAACACCACCGTGACCAACGTTGGTGTTTGTGCCACTACGTCCAGGTTCCCAAGTGTTCACTCTGACTTCATCTTTACCTACGTTTACTGTTGTCCCTATCTTCTCTTCACCTTGTTCATCTGCAGTTTATATATAACATTGTTGCTAATTAAACTTCTAAGTTTTTTCTCACACACACATGAGAGAGAGAGAGAGAGAGACAGAGAGAGGACCAGAGAATATGAGGTCCAGGATGGCTCTGGGCATTGGAGAGTTGGGTAACATTTTATGCCAGTACACCTGGGCTGTGGATGCATAGGTAACTGGTGTTGTGAACTGAAATGAAATAACACAGTATGTTAATTAGTAGAGGTCTGAATGAGATTGAGTCGATGTAATTGCTTACCAAGATGAGAGCTAGAAAACCTAGGAAGCAATTCATGGTTTTCAGGAGGCCAAAGTTGCACAAACTTTGAGGTGGGATGGGATGGAATGGAAATAAGGGAGGGTTTTATAGATAGCAAGGGAATGAGGACGGGTTTCTTCCCAGTCCAAATACATTGACAAAAGCTTTATTTGTGTCCAACAAGGCTCTTTTCAAGATAAGGACTATTTATTAGCATTACAAGGTTGATTTAAATGCGACACTAAATTGTAAAGTATAAGTCTTTGTCACTCCATCTATCAAGGTCCCAACAATAAATTTATCAAAGATCAATCAAGTCACATAAATATGGCAATGCATGTATAAATGTGCTGGCTTGATGTCCGTAAATCTCAATGTTACCATCCGTTTGGATGGAGGTAATCATCCCCATCTAGAGGGGAATGATTACTAATCCCAATGCACATCCATGTTTGGGTGTACATTGATGGCTATGATTACCCTCCATGTCATCACCTCATGGGGGGTGATTATCATTCCCCCCAATTTTGGGAGGAATGAAGGAAGGGAGGGGGTAATATATATATATATATATATATATATATATATATATATATATATATATATATAGTTAATTTATAATAATTAGATAATAATTGTATATTAAATAAATAAAATTTTGGGGGTAATGACCATTTTTATGGAAAATTTCTATTTTACCCCAATCCAATTTATTTTTATTAAAAAATATTAATTTAATTAATAATTAGAATAATTAATTACAATAATTATTAAATGAAGATATGTTATTTAAATATTTAATTTAAATATTAAAATTAGTAAATGATATTTAAAATATTTATAAATAAAAAAAATTAATTAATTAACCGTTAATTATAATAATTAACATGAATAATACAAAATATTATTATAAATAAAAATTATTTATTATTAAAAAAAAAACTCATTATATTATTTAGTATTATTTGTTTATATTAAGGGCGCGAACATAATTACTCATTATCCTCTTTTTTTACTTTTTTCATTTTCAATAAATTATTTATCAACTTTTCTCATTCCCAATGAATTACTCTCTCAACCAAACAAAATTTTCATTCCATCTCCCTTTCCAAATGTTTCATTCCTATCCCCTCCCTAAAGTTTTCATTCCCCATTCCATCATCCAAGCGCTACCTTAATGTGCAGTGTTCAGTAGACACAAAATGATGTAATAATAATAATAATAATAATAATAATAATAATAATAATAATAATAAGGTAAACTAAGGACTATTTATCGAGAAGAGGGCCTTTTTCAAAATAAGGACTATTTATCAGCATTGCAAGGTTGATTTAAATGCGACACTAAATTGAACAAGTATAAGTCTTTGTAACTGCAGTCGCCAGGGTCCCAACAATAAATTTAGTAGAGATTAATCAAATCACATAAATATGATAATGCATAAATGTGATGGCTTGATTTCTGTACATCTCAATGTTAATGTGCAGTGTTTAGTAGACACAAAATAATAATAAGGTAAACTAAGGACTATTTATCAAGAAGAGGGCCCTTTTCAAGATAAGGACTATTTATCAGCATTGCAAGGTTGATTTAAATGCGACACTAAATTGGACAAGCATAAGTCTTTGTCACTGCAGCCGCCAGGGTCCCAACAATAAATTTAGTAGAGATTAATCAAATCACATAAATATGACAATGCATAAATGTGCTGGCTTGATTTCTGTACATCTCAATGTTAATGTGTAGTGTTTAGTAGACACAAAATAATAATAATAAGGTAAACTAACTTAATAAATCACAGATATTCTTGTGTTTTTATTTTGGTTACCCAACTTTGATAAGTGATTATTTGATCTTATATTTTTAATTTTTATTACAATTTTGGCACCTAAACATACGTTGTTAATATGATCACATGGGGATATGTCAATAGTATGGCAAATATGATCATCGTTAACAATATATACTCGAGTGACCAAATTATAATAAAAATTAAAGATAAAATATGAATTCGTAATTTTTTAAAATTAAATAACTGAAATAGATTATATATATATATGTGTGTGTGTGTGTGTGTGTGACTATTTAAATTGTTCACCCAAATAATAATAATAATAGTTATACAATATATCAGAATGAGTAAAAGGTTTTATTTCAATCATATTTCTTAATGATTAAAAAGGGTGATTTATACAAATCCTATTTCACTATGTTAGAAATGTGCAGATATGTAGCCCTTAATTACACCAAACAATCATACCCTTATTTACACCCTATAATCAGGGCAAAAATCACTACATTTTTTAATGCGCAACTCATGGAATATATAGCTCATTGACACTCCCCCTCAAGTTGGTGCATATATGTCATCATTACCCAACTTGCTAAGTGAGCTATGAAATCCAGTACCTGTGACTAGTTTTATAAGGACATTTGCAAGTTGATCTTCAGATTTAACAAATGATATCTCAATGATTTTTGCCTTAAGTTTCCCTTTGATGAAATGTCTGTCAACTTCAATATTCTTAGTTCTATCATGTTGCACTAGATTATGCATAATGTCTATTTCAGCTTTGTTGTCACAATTCAGTAACATGGCATGTTTGGGCTTGGACCACAATTCCCCCAACAAATTCCTTATCCAAAGAAGTTCACACACTCCATGTGCCATACCTCGATATTCTGCTTCAACACTTGACCTTGAAACAACTTTCTGTTTTTTACTTCGCCAAGATACTACATTGCCTCCCACAAAGATAAAGTATCCGGATGTAGATCGTCTGTCAGTAACTGATCCCGCCCAATTTGCATTAGTGTGACCCTCAACATTTAGATGACCATGTTTTGAGAACATCAATCCTCTTCTAGGAGTTGACTTCAAGTATCTCAAAATTCGGTTTACCGCCGCCATGTGGACTTCACTTGGTGCATGCATGAATTGACTGACCACATTTACTGCATATGATATATGATAAGTGCTAAACAATTTATATTTTTCATATCATTTACACTACATTCAGCATGGATTCTAACATGTTTAGCACCTAATTAGTACGAAATTTCATTCTTTTTTCACCACGGTCTTTTTTTCTGTTTTAGGAAAAAAGAAGTGAATTCAGAGGCGTTTTGAAGCAAAATAGACCAAGTTGCTGAATCAAAGCTTCACCACGGATCACAACGGGTGTGGTGACAAGTTACCGTTGTCTACACTTGCCACTATCGTTATCAAGCCGTGGCATAGTGGAACCACTAGAAGCAAAACACAGAAGCCATAACGGCCTCACAACAGCCGTTATGAAAACCATCACGACAATGGTCTATCCACACAACACCTAGAGAGTTGTGCATGTTTATATAAAAAAATTGCATGTCTTAATTCAAATCAAATTTTAAAATTACATATAGCCAAATCCTAATCGAATTAGGACAACATTCATGATAAGTCTAGAAGACATTTTCAGGATAATATAAAAAATTTCAAATCTGAAGATCGGCCAAGAACACAAATCTCGAGGCGATCCAAAATATTTAAATCGCAAGATTAGCCTAGAACACAGATCTCGAGGCGATCTAAAATATTCAAATCGCAAAGATCAGCCAAGAGCATAGATCTCAAGGCGATCTCAAAATATTTAAATCTCAAGATCAGCCGAGAGCACAGATCTCGAGGTGATCTAAAATATTGAAATCATAAGATCAGCCTAGAGCACAGATCTCGAGGCGATCTAAATACAAAAATCTCAAAATCAGCTGAGAACACAGATCTCGAGGCGATCTAAATGTTCAAATCTCAAGATCAGCCAAGGGCACAGATCTCGAGGCGGTCTAAATGTTTAAAACTCAAGATCACCTGAGAGTACAGATCTCGAGGCGATCTAAAATGTTCAAATCTCAAGATCAGCTAAGAGCACAGATCTCGAGACGATCTAAATATTCAAATCTCAAGATCAGCTGAGAGCACAGATCTTGAGGCGATTTAAAAAAATATTCAAATCTTCGGATTAGCTAAGAGCACTGATCTCAAGGCTACCCAAAATGGCAAATTACAAAATTGCCCCTGAGAACATATCTCGAGGCAAAAATGCAAATTACAAAATTTTCCCCGAGAACACATATCTCGAGGCGAAATGCAAATTTCAAGATTGCCCTTGAGAACACATATCTAGAGACAATCTCAAATCTCAAGATAGCCCCAATACATATCCCGAGGCGATCCTAAATAGCCTGAGAACAGATCTCGAGGCAACCTGAAAAAGTGCAAATCTCGATACACATATCCCGAGGCAAATTGAATTTTAATTTTTGAAAAAAAATTAATTAGATTTTGATTTGATTTCAAAAATTTAAACTATGATTTGTTGAAGATAAGAATTTACAAAGCTTTTAAAAAGGGCAGGATTTTTCTTCTTGGGGGGATTTTTCGTTTTCATTGAGGACGAGAAAAAGAGAGAAAAAGAGAAAAAAAAAAAAAGAGAAAGAAAGAAGAAAAAATATTTTGATTGTCTTAAGCAAGAGCAGAAGGTGATTTTTATTTTTATTATTATTATTATTATTATTATTTTATAATATATATGTAATAAAGCCTTAGAACCCCTCCTTTTTTTATCGTGAGGGGACAAAAGTAAATTTAGTTTTGAGGGAGTGTCAGGATGGGAGTTATAAGGAGTAAAATGAAAAATTTAGGGAAAATTATTTTTTACCCCTCGGGGAATTCAAAACTTCCCAGTCAGCCCCTGCAAAGTTTGAATACCCCAGACAGCCCTTCCTTTATTGTTTTACTTTTTTTTTGCCCCCTGTAGATCATTTAGACTGGATCCATGTTGTGAAATTCTTTATTTGCCCTTGAACATGGTGGGAAAAATCCACCATGGATTCTCTTTCTTCTACTTTCATCTGCCCCTTTTTTGCTTTCTTCTCCGGCCCTCCGTCGACCCCCGTAGAGTCCTCTCCAACAACTTCACCCGCGTCTCCGAGCTCCTCCCGACTCCGAGCTCCCCCCAACCTCATGCCCCATCATTCATGGCCGTATACCACCTTGCCTCGCAGGTGGCGCCTACATCCGCAACGGCCCCAACCCTCAATATCTCCCTCGCGGTCCTCACCATCTTTTCGACGGCAACGACATGCTCCACTCCCTCCTCCTCCTCGTCACCCCCTCTTATCTCCTCTCGCTTTCCACCACCAATGGCGACATCTCCACTCTCGTCCGTGAAGACTTCTCCGGCAAACTCTTCATGGGCATGACCGCTCATCCCAAGAAAGATCTTACTTCTGGTTCATTCCTCGCCTACTTCCGGTTCGACAAGGACGACAACAAGCTCGCTGCGTGTTTCCATCTTCTCCGTTCATGAGCCGTCCTTCCTCCGCCGACGTTCCCGCTTAAATTTTCTACTATCCTTGCCCCATTCCAAGTTTTCTTGTCTTTGTAATGTTATTTTAACAGAAACCCGATTTTTTAAATAGAAACTTTTTCTTTTAAACGGAAACCTCTTTGTTTAAACGAAAACCTCTTTTTTTAAACGAAAACCACATTTCTTCAACTGGTGCTATTAAACAATTAAACAGAAACCTCATTTCTCATCTTCAAGCAAGGTCTAGGGAAAGAAGAGCAATTAATTTGTTGCATGCATGAGTATTTAATGTTTATTGTCTCCAAGCATGCATGAGTAGTTAATGTTTCTTGTTCCAAGAGTGCATGACTTTAATCTCTTGTCCCATTCCAAGTTTTCTTGTCTTTGTAATGTTATTTTAACAGAAACCCGATTTTTTAAACAGAAACTTTTTTTTTAAACGGAAACCTCTTTGTTTAAACGAAAACCTCTTTTTTAAAACGAAAACCACATTTCTTCAACTGGTGCTATTAAACAATTAAACAGAAACCTCATTTCTCATCTTCAAGCAAGGTCTAGGGAAAGAAGAGCAATTAATTTGTTGCATGCATGAGTATTTAATGTTTATTGTCTCCAAGCATGCATGAGTAGTTAATGTTTCTTGTTCCAAGAGTGCATGACTTTAATCTCTTGTCCCATTCCAAGTTTTCTTGTCTTTGTAATGTTATTTTAACAGAAACCCGATTTTTTAAACAGAAACTTTTTTTTTTAAACGGAAACCTCTTTGTTTAAACGAAAACCTCTTTTTTAAAACGAAAACCACATTTCTTCAACTGGTGCTATTAAACAATTAAACATAAACCACATTTCTCATCTTCAAGCAAGGTCTAGGGAAAGAAGAGCAATTAATTTGTTGCATGCATGAGTATTTAATGTTTATTGTCTCCAAGCATGCATGAGTAGTTAATGTTTCTTATTCCAAGAGTGCATGACTTTAATCTCTTGTCCCATTCCAAGTTTTCTTGTCTTTGTATTGTTATTTTAACAGAAACCCGATTTTTTAAACAGAAACTTTTTTTTTTAAACGAAAACCACATTTCTTCAACTGGTGCTATTAAACAATTAAACAGAAACCTCATTTCTCATCTTCAAGCAAGGTCTAGGGAAAGAAGAGCAATTAATTTGTTGCATGCATGAGTATTTAATGTTTATTGTCTCCAAGCATGCATGAGTAGTTAATGTTTCTTGTTCCAAGAGTGCATGACTTTAATCTCTTGTCCCATTCCAAGTTTTCTTGTCTTTGTAATGTTATTTTAACAGAAACCCGATTTTTTAAACAGAAACTTTTTTTTTTAAACGGAAACCTCTTTGTTTAAACGAAAACCTCTTTTTTAAAACGAAAACCACATTTCTTCAACTGGTGCTATTAAACAATTAAACATAAACCACATTTCTCATCTTCAAGCAAGGTCTAGGGAAAGAAGAGCAATTAATTTGTTGCATGCATGAGTATTTAATGTTTATTGTCTCCAAGCATGCATGAGTAGTTAATGTTTCTTATTCTAAGAGTGCATGACTTTAATCTCTTGTCCCATTCCAAGTTTTCTTGTCTTTGTATTGTTATTTTAACAGAAACCCGATTTTTTAAACAAAAACTTTTTTTTTAAACGAAAACCTCTTTTTTTAAAAGAAAACCACATTTCTTCAACTGGTGC
The DNA here is from genome assembly GCA_020875875.1 of Dioscorea alata. NCBI lineage: Eukaryota > Viridiplantae > Streptophyta > Magnoliopsida > Dioscoreales > Dioscoreaceae > Dioscorea > Dioscorea alata. The sequence continues at coordinate 22,844,136 of CM037011.1, forward strand.
TATTAAATAATTAAACAGAAACCTCATTTCTCATCTTCAAGCAAGGTCTAGGGAAAGAAGAGCAATTAATTTGTTGCATGCATGAGTATTTAATGTTTATTGTCTCCAAGCATGCATGAGTAGTTAATGTTTCTTATTCCAAGAGTGCATGACTTTAATCTCTTGTCCCATTCCAAGTTTTCTTGTCTTTGTAATATTATTTTAACAGAAACCCGATTTTTTAAATAGAAACTTTTTCTTTTAAACGGAAACCTCTTTGTTTAAACGAAAACCTCTTTTTTAAAACGAAAACCACATTTCTTCAACTGGTGCTATTAAACAATTAAACAGAAACCTCATTTCTCATCTTCAAGCAAGGTCTAGGGAAAGAAGAGCAATTAATTTGTTGCATGCATGAGTATTTAATGTTTATTGTCTCCAAGCATGCATGAGTAGTTAATGTTTCTTATTCCAAGAGTGCATGACTTTAATCTTTTGTCCCATTCCAAGTTTTCTTGTCTTTGTATTGTTATTTTAACAGAAACCCGATTTTTTAAACAGAAACTTTTTTTTTTAAACGAAAACCTCTTTTTTTAAACGAAAACCACATTTTCTTCAACTGGTGCTATTAAACAATTAAACAGAAACCTCATTTCTCATCTTCAAGCAAGCTCTAGGGAAAGAAGAGCAATTAATTTGTTGCATGCATGAGTATTTAATGTTTATTGTCTCCAAGCATGAATGAGTATTTGATGCTTGAGCGCCTCGAGAACCTCCGCCAGGCTCGCAAAACCGGATCCGGATCTGGATCTGAAGCCGCCCCATCCTTCGAATCCGTGGCATCCCTCCTCTCTCGATTCTCCGACGTTAAGCGCTCCATCGATGTGGAACTCTCCTGCCTCCGTGTGCTCAATCCCTCTGCCAAGCCCGTCGTGAAGCCTCAGCTAGAAGCCCTCTCAGCCATGATCGCCGACCTTGAGCGCCTCATCGCTGATAACTCCTACTTCTTGCCTTTCTACGATGTTCGCTCTTCTCTCAAATCCATTTCCGATTTGAAAGAATCCCTAGATGCCCTCTCCACTGAGCTTGTCCCAAGGAAGAAGTTCTCCTTTAAGAACAAGTCTTTGAAGAAGCTTCAACCTGTTTTGAGCCACAACTTCCCATGCAAGGGACAATTTCGTCCAAAAAGTTTAAAATTAACTCTATTAATCACTGTTAGATATTTGGGGGGTTTAAAAATCATTATATTCAAAAGGAGGGTGTTTTTAGGGATATGAAAATGTGTGGGGTTTTTTTGTGCATATTGCAAACTTTGTGGGTTTTTTTGGTAATTTCCTCAAAAATAAATGAGTGATATATATATATATATATATATATATATATATATATATATATATATACGCAATTACCTATATTTTTCAGGGTATATATACAATTATATTTTTTCTAAGGGTAAATATACAATTATAGAACTTTTGAAGGGTATATACGCAATTATATGCATTATTCAGGGATATGTATGCAATTATCTTTTATTTAGGGGCATATCCGCAATTACCTATATTTTCAGTGATATATATACAATTATGTTTTTCTGAGGGTAAATATGCAATTACAGAACTTTTGAAGGGTTTATATGCAATTTTCTCATATATATATATTCTATAAAAAAATAAAAATAAAAATAAAAATAATAATAATAATGAATAAAAAAAAAAAACTCTCCACTGTCGTTTCTCTTGTCCACAATCTCGCTGGGTCCAAGTTCCACGATGACCAGCACGGTGAGGTCATCGCTGGGTCCTAACACTCCTATCTGATTCCCCCCTCGACGCTCCAACGCATACTGCCCCGCCGGATCCCGGTGATTCATGCCTACGTCGAGCGTGCTTCCACCCTCGCTTTCTCTGATTGGATAGTCCAGATCCGCGTCGCCGCTCGCGACCTCGAGACAAAGATCTTCTAATGCAAAGGAACTAATTGAGAAACTCTAAGTAATATTTATAAAATTTTGAGTACTATTTAGTAAACGTTCCATTTTCAACCATTATTATTGATTCTTTGGATTGGATTATGATTACACGAATACTCTCCACGTCATGAAGAAGTTGCAACAAAACTAAATTGGGAGCATGAGCACCTTACATAATGCCAGCTCAATGAAATTTCTACTTAGAAAGAAAAAATATGAAGAACAACATTATGAATAGTTGTCTGCCCAAATTAAATGAAGAAGAAGATCAATGACAACATTGCTCTTAAATGAAAAAATCTAGATAGATTGGAGTTGGTTCATCAAATATATATATGTTTGCCAAACTATTAACCCTATCTATCTATCTGCTTCCTAATGATATTTATTGCATTATAACTTACATATCAATTTCTCAAAAGAAAGTAAATGCATTAATGTTAGTCTATATTTATTCAAATTCAAAGCAATTTCAATCATTAAAATTTTGAGATATCATATTAAAAAAAATAGTAAAGTCTATAAGCAACAAAAACCAACTATGATGATGTTATATACAGACAAATTCATATTAACAATAGTATATGGTAAAATTGTTAATATTTCAAAGGAATACATTCCATGTATAAACAATATTTACATACCTATTAATAACTACAAAATAAAATGAAAAAATAATATTATTAAAAATTTTAATGTAAACCTTTATTATATGTAAAAGAATTAAATTAGCATAATCATCTTCATTTAATCTAAAATAACATTCTTACTCCATTTTGTGCCTATCTTTCTTCTTCCTTAAGGTTTGAATTGAAGTTTAAAAATATATTTATTTATTATCTCCTAATTATATGTATTTTGGACATTTTTTTCTTCTTGAGCATCGAGATCTTTTTTATTATCCTTCCATCATTCTATGCTAATATAATTTAAAAAATTTCCAAAGAAACTAAATTCTTAGAGAAATTTGAAAAATATGTATAAAGTGAAATTTTGTGTAAATAAATAAAAGAACTACTATTCAGATTGAATATTGTCTATAAAATTTTATTTCCTAAATAAAATTAGTAAACCATACATCCATCTTTCCTAAAGAAATACTTAGTTATAAAAATTAGCTCACTACTCCCAATAAAATTTGCATAACCACCATTCATACCTTTTATATTATCTACAGCTACAAGAAATCTTGACCTTAACTTTTAAATTCTCAATCATTCTATGCTAAATAAATAAATAAATGTATTAGACAAATATATTGGTTCAATTATTGCAGCTAAGGAGAAAAAAAGTGAGAGGAAGGCTTAATGTTTTTAAATGATTTTTTTTTTAAGTATCTAGTTGAAGTCATTTTCATCATTCAATGAAAAATATAACATCATTATAGTAATATATATATATATATATATATATATATATATATATATATATATATATATATATATATATATATATTTCAAATTGTGGATAAACCACTTCAATTAAGGAAGAAGCAAAATACAGAAATACAGGAGTACATAAAGACCACTAGATGTGGTACCACACCCCAAGGCAAAAAGAACGACCAACATAAAACAACTAAAAGGTAAGAAACACAGGGGATCAACAAAAGAAAACCAACATGGGGCAAACACCAACCCCTAACAAATACAAATCAGCAGCTAGCCAGATAACTGGGACGACGCCTCCTCAGCAGTCAACCTCTCACCAGTCATGTCCAAAGACTGGGCCAAAAACTCCAAACTCTATCTGATAGCCTGTATGGGTTCGTCCAGCTTCTCTCGGTGACCCTCTGCCATCACTGAAAACCAAGAGAGAATCGAACGATCACAATTCAAGATCACATCAATCTCAGACAAAAACATTAGCATGAAAAATGCAATCGTTTCTAGCCATCCATATATTCCAAATAATTGCTTTCACGATCCAATCACTCATAACCTTGAATGCGGGCCTCAGACGCTCTCTCCATGTACCCCAGACTAGGCACATGGTAAGCGGAAGTTCAGGCAGGCGGAACAGATTGACAAAGTAGCCCCAAATACACCTCGCAAAGGAATAGTGAACAAATGATCAACAATTTCAATCCCAGCGTTGCACATCACACACGTAGTAGTCGGAAGCCTATTACATCTTCGTAGCACCAGGTTATCAAGTGTAAGAATTTTATTCTTCCAAACTAACCAATTGGAGATGTTAATTTTTCGCGGGCAATTCTGAGAAATTCTCATTTGCCGTACAGGTCCACCGTTTTTTGTCCTACCAATATCGCCACTCGACGCCAGCCTAGTCAGAATAGGGCCCAACTCCACATTGTCCACAAAGGGGGCAATACCCAACACATGAGCCATGTCCCGCAGGGTAACGTGCCGATGGTGAGTCGCATTGTGTGCTTCAGGCCAAATAAACATAGGGGCCCTACTATTTAGCCATCGATCTTGCCAGAACAAAGTTTCCGATCCAGAACCAACATCCTGAGTAATACAACACCTCAACGCAGGAAGGCAAATGGACACACCTTTCCAGAAGAACGAACCTCTTCCAACGTGCCTAGGGAATAAATTCCAATTTGAGATATTATATATAATTGAATTGAAAACCCTTCAAATTTTGAGAATATAATTCTCTTACTAAAAATGATTTAATGATTTTTTTTTACATAATTTGTACTATCTTTATCATCTTTCTTTTTGATATATTGAACCCGTTAGCGCAGGCTTTTACACTGGTATCCTTTTAACTTAACCAAAATTTGACATTATTTAAGGGTGTTTGTGCAAAACTCTTTAGCTTAAACGAGAAATTTACAATTTCTAGAGTTTGTAAGGGGGTAAATATAAATATTGATATTTACAACCTATATTTGACGCTTGCTTTCATTGTCTCCATCCTCCAAAATTTATAAAACCCTAAACCTAATCAGAACCTCTGAACATCCATCAATGGAGGCTGATCCGCCAAACTCCGACCAGAGACCCTTCCGCCTTTTCTCCTCCAAATCTAGACCTCCTCCCCAATCCTCTTCCCGCCGCTCCCCTCTCTCCAACTCAACTTCCATCTCCGACCATGCCGGACGGACGGCCACCATCGCCTTCTCCGACCTTGGTCTTTCCCAGTGGGCCACCTCAACATGCCGCGAGCTTGGCATGCGTTGCCCCACCGATGTCCAGCGCTGTTGCATCCCCAGGATTCTCTCCGGCTCCAATGTCACTGCCGTTGCCCTTACCGGCAGCGGCAAAACAGCCGCCTTCGCTCTCCCTATTCTCCACCGCCTTGCGGAGGACCCTTTTGGTGTATATGCCCTCGTACTCACCCCAACCCGTGAGCTCGCCTTTCAGCTCGCGGAGCAGTTCCGCGCGCTTGGCTCTTCTCTCAACGTGCGATGCACTGTTGTTGTGGGGGGCATGGACATGACTGGCCAGGCCCGGGCTCTGGCCCAGCGTCCGCATATTGTAGTTGCTACTCCTGGGAGGATCAAGGTTCTTCTTGAAAATGACCCTGATTTGCCTGCTGTGTTCTCCAAAGCCAAGGTGAGTTTTTCAAATAGGGTATTTTCTATGTTCCTTTGTTGTTGTTGTTGTTGTTGCTTTTCTTTGTTTCATATCTTGAGCAACCAGTGTATGGTAAGATCATTGTACTTTGAATTGATAGTAGAAAGTTTTTGGATAGGAGGTGAGAAGTTGTTGTTGGTCAAGTGAGACCTTTTATTCATTGAAACTTTTTGATCCAATTTCTCTGAATTTGTGATCAGGAAATTGAAAATCCTTTCTTTTCAACTTTGCTTTGGGCCCATTGCGTTTTGGTGAAAGATAATTTAGTTTTAATGACATGCATCTGATTGTTTGCACTTATGGTCATGAGAATTTTTTAATCTCATTGCATTCCCAAACGTAATTTTTATACCAACTGTACTAATTATGGTAGAATTACTATATCAAAGGTTGCTTGTTCAATCAGTGTTTTTCCTTTTATATATATATATATATATATTGGTTCTCTGTTTTCCATTTTATACATATATGGCTATTTTTCATTGCTTGAGTGAGATTTCTTGCTCAACTATTAAGTTCTGAGTTTGCCCCTAATGACCTCTTTGGTAGTGTATCTTGTGGGCTTGTAATTTATGTAATTTGCCATTTGTTATAGAATTTTGGTTTGATTCAAAACTGCAATTTTCTGGATATGACTATATTTTGGTTTTAGTTTATTACATCAATTTTCTTATATTTGGCCGATGGTTTATGTTCTCGTTGATGTTTTATGCAGACTTTATTATTGTTGATTCAGTATTGTAATTATTAGTTATTTTCCTCCTTGAAGTTTCTAGTTTTGGATGAAGCGGATAGGGTTTTAGATGCTGGTTTCGCAGAGGAACTCAAAGTTATCTATCGATGTTTACCTCGAGATAGGCAAACTCTTCTATTTTCTGCGACTCTGACAGATGACATGGAAGCTCTTAATGAGATTTCTGGAGATAGATCTTACTTCTATCGTGGATACAAGGGATTTAATACGGTTGATTCCCTAAACCAGCATTACATAGTGACACCTAAAAATGTGAAGGAGGTTTATCTTGCATACCTTTTGTCAAAAATGAAGGAGAGGAGCATCCGCTCATCAATTATATTTGTATCTACATGCAGGTATGCTGACAATTTTTATGAATAAATATGCCATAATGAATTTTGCTTTATTTACTAATCTTATTGAATGCGCAACTATGGGCATTATCACTGAGTATTTTTACTCATATCACTTGTCATGTGTTGATATTGTATACGACAAGAGGAAATGGGAAAGACTTATAAGTTATATTGCTTTGAAGAAAAAAAAAAGAAGAAAAAAAAAGAAGGTTTTAGAGCCAGAAAGCTTTTAAATTTAAAAGGAAATGATTTTTTTCTTTAGGACTCATTTAAGTTCTTATAATCATTATTTGTGCTTGAGACATTTTTGTGATAAAAGTGCACTAGGCTTATGGGGAGTAAAAAGGAGGCTTTTAAGTTGTCAGATCTCTAAGATCTTTAACCATGAGAAGGCACCTTATTATTTCTCAGGCTGATCCACTTTACTACATTGGTGCATACACTATTGAGCAAGTTAGTATCAATCACGTGTAAGGTGGCCGCATAATAATGCCAAGTTTTCTTGAAGCACCTTTCTTTGCTATGTTCTTCTTGCTGAGACTTGTAGAACTTTTTTAGGAGTATTAGATTAAATATGACCTCTTAAATCTCTTTATACTGCACCCTTTTTTGAAAGAAAAGACATTCTTTTCATTGATTTTATTTCAACATCATACATTTTGTCTTCTCCTCCTCCTCCTTCTTCTTCTTCTTCTTTGCATTGACTATTAGTATTTTTAATAATAATAATAATTTATTTATTTATTTATTTATTTATTTGTGCATGAAGTCAGCTAAAGTTAATTTTACTTGTTTAGTTTGACAATCTAAGGTTATTGATACCTTCCAATGTCCTTGCAGAAGTTGCCATCTTTTGAATTTGTTATTGGAAGAGCTTGAGTTCTCTGTAGTGGCTCTGCATTCTTATAAATCTCAATCATTAAGGCTTGCTGCATTGAGTCGATTTAAATCTGGTCAAATTCCTATCTTGCTTGCTACCGATGTAGCCAGCAGAGGTTTGGATATTCCAACAGTTGATCTTGTCATAAACTATGACATTCCGAGGTTAAATTTGCATTTGAACGATTTATTTTTGAGTTTTATTATTACATATAATGACTTGATAAAAACCTGTTTCTTCACATTTTAGATTTCCGCGTGATTATGTCCACCGTGTTGGACGAACGGCAAGGGCTGGCCGAGGTGGACTTTCCATAAGTTTTGTTACTCAGGTTTACTCCTAAAACCCTCTTTTTTTTTTTTTTTTTTTTTTTTGTTAGATAAGTTCACAGATCTTTCAGACAGTCACACTTGTACTTGATGTCAATAATCATGATGAGTAATGTAATGTAAATAGGGATTTGCATTGGCCAGTTGAGGGTTTTGGGCGGTAATTATTGGACATTTGAAAACTGAGCAAAACTTAGTACAACTTAGTACATGTTTTGGGTCATTGGAAGTTATTGATATTTATATTTATATTAAATATATAACCCAGCTAGATCTACACAGGCACTTCAGAATTTTGATCAAAGATTGACCAAGTTATCATACTTTTCAGCTAATATGGCATAATTTGAAACATATGTGGTATTTTTGAGGTCAAACTCCACTTTAGTCCCCAAACTATACACAAAAAATCCGTTTGGTCCTTAAACCTAAATTAGTTTCAAATTGATCCAACAACTACCTCACTATGCTCACTTTTAGCTCTTTGACTAACACTGTCAATTATTATAGTAGTAAAATTAAATATTATTTTTTATTTTTATTTTCAAAGCATATTTACATGCGCCACCCCTCTAAGTTTAAATTTTACATGTATGAACATTTATGTATTCATATAGATCTTGTAAGATTTGTATTTGTATTTTTCAATCAGGTAGTTACGTATAAATACCCATAAAATGGTTCATATTTGGATATATGCATCTCTATAAGTTCTTATCTATGTTTACAACCTTATAATTTCACAAGTGCCTATGGACTAATATGTGTTCATATTTGCATATGAAACCCTATTATTGTTTATATTTACATCTACAACCCTATAAAGTACATATTGACTATAAATACCAAAAAAAAAAAAAAAAATCATTTTTGCATGTGTAATTGTATAAAAGTTTATATGTTTGTATGCCTCTAGAAAAGTGCATTCTGTGTATGTAGCTCCTTAAAACATGATGCAAGCATAGATGTCTCTATAAAAGTGGATACTTTCATATACATCACTTGCGAAAGTATATATACACATACACCTCTATAAATGAACACCTTTTCTTATATAGGTGCATTCTCTGCATGTACTTCATATAAATTATAGCTTATATACAGCAAAGGCCAGATAAGCAAATAGCCACTTTATAAAGGCATATATGCAAATGTGATTTCTATTGTGTTCATACAGCATCTTTTTTAATATGAGTATATTTGTAAATTTATTGAGGGTATATACAAAATATGCATTTTATAGTGGTGTATATAAAAATTTGCACTTTTATAGCAGTATGCATGCAAATACAAACTTTTATATAAGTTTACATGCAAATATAAATTCCTAGAAGGGCTTATATGTAAATATGTTTTGAAAAGTATTAATTTGAGTTTTTATAGAGTGTATATGTAAATACAAACTTTTATTGGGCATATCTGTAAATGTGAGCTTTATGTGCTATATGTGTGTATTTGAACTTGTATAGTTGTGTATATGTAACTATTCTTTGAAGAATACTAATATGCAAATATTAATTTTTAAATAGTTATTTGTGTAAATATAAAATTTTTATTGGGGTGCACATCTAAATATGCTTTGAAAAAAATTGACATGACAAGTGTTGACATGTCTTCGTTGTGTCAACTTCCACCTTATTGTTATTCAATACACATCATCCATTAGTGTTTAATTATACTAACGAAACAAGTGCTGGTGTTAGTAGTAGGACTGCAAGTGAGCATAGTGGAGAGGTTTTGTTGTTTGTTGGGCCTTCTTCTTCTTCTTCTTCTTCTTTGGGGTTTAGGGGGTATAGTTGGAGGACGAAAAGTGCACTTTGATCTATTTTGACATCCTTTGGTATCATAAGTACATTAAAACACCCATTTTAGCTTTGGTTATCATATTTGGGAAAACCAGATTAACATGTATAGCTGAGAGCAAGCACACGTAGAGCTAGTTTTCCCACATTTTGATAACTGAATAGGTTTCAATTTTATTCCCCAAAATAAGTAAATTAGTACATAAAACATAATTTATTTTTTTTAATACCAAAATGATTTGTAGGTGAATTTCTATTTGGATGGGTTCACATGGATAATAAAACTAATGATACAAAATATTGATGGACAATAGAGTAATAGATTGCTTAGATTATTTATCTATAACGAGCTTTTATGTTAAGTGATCATTGTGGAGGACAGTTGATAATTTTTGTCAAATATGATTGATAATAATAGATAATACTGAAATGTGATTATTGTGGTCAATTCAACTTTATTGTTTTAAAATTATTTGAAAAAGTAATGATAAGGTCATGAGAATTGCTATTATCGTTGCCTGCTATTATTGGATCAAGTACTTCTTGATAAGGTAGTCTGCTAGCTGATTCGTTTTCAAATCTTGGCAAGAATAGCCCACTAGTGCTTAAATGTCTAACACGTGTAGGTGTTTAGAGTGCTTAAATAGCTTACCTCCTTGGGTCATGCTGTTATAAGTATCCCATTTTGATGGCTCATGTGCTTTACACTGTTTTGATTGGACTAGATCTAAAGGCCAAAACTTACCATATCGTTGAGGGAAAAACTAGTATTAAATATGTAAAATTTTAGTTAATAGGGGGAGGTGTGAGTTTGCAAGGAATACGTGCATGTGGCAACTTGCTAAATTAGATGAATCAAGGATTTTTGATAAAATTCATGCCATTCATCCTGTGTTTCATATATCCTTATTTTTCAACCTGTGTAGTTATTTTGATCTCATCATCTTTCTTTTCTTTATTTCAATATTTAGCTTCTTATATTTTTATATATAATAATATATATTTTACAGAATGATGAGCGCCTTGTTAAAGTGATAGAGGATGAAATAGGAAAGAAATTGGACGCGTATGAATGTAAAGAGAATGAGGTTCTTGAAAATATAACTAAGGTATGGCCTTCTGGCATTTTGTATCTGTTCCTTGTAATATAGCTTAGCTTTCTTATTTTCTGCTTGCTGTTTTGTTCATTCTTGATTTATTTTCTTGCAAGCTATTGTTATACCCTCTAGTATAGTGGATGAGATTTCTATCAACCTACTGAAAAGCTAATTACTAATACCTTGCATTTTTTAAGTTTAATTTTTGAGGTTGGTTTTTTGTTAAATAAGCTTGCAAGATGATTGTAGCATTTCAAATTTTCACTGGCAGTGGGACAAACTTACTATTAAAGGTTTTATTTTCCAACTTTTTGGAATGTGATTGCAAACTAATGTTACTTTTAGCTTGCCATTTAAACCATGCAGCACTCAATTTATATATGGGTAGGAGTTTGTATTGGCTCATGCACAAGTTAACTTGTTTGCACAGATCCTTCTTTACTGCAGTTTTGTTTTTCTAAATCTCTGTGACTCTTTGAGGCCTCCTGTTGTTTTCCCGCGGGGCTTAAAGTACACTCTTAATAATTGTTTCCACTTGATATCATCCAGGCTTTTGTGTATGCTACTAGTGAAGTTCAAGATTTCTTTGGCCCTTCCTTCTAATTCAACTTTCCTTTTCCAGCAAAGAACCTATAGCTAGCTTTCCAAACAATAGTTTATTCCATCTTCTTTATTTTTAGTTGTTTGTGCAAAATATTCATTTTCTAGTCTCTGAGAGGTCAATGAATTAGAGAAACTAATGTATGTCTCTAGACCCAAGTAGTTTGGTATTCTGATTTTGGTTGGACTCAGTGCCAAATAACATTGACATGTATTATTTATGGGCTTGCGCAATTAAGAAAAGGTAAGGAAGATATGCAGAGGAAAATGATGAGAGGAAAGACGGATATAATTGCATTGATACAATATGATCTTACTCGTCATCATCATTATTATTATTATTATTTTCTTTCTTCCCATTGCATCTATTTTCCCCTAACAAAAACAAATTTAAGATTCTTACCATGAAAAGAAGTTGGTAAAGATAATCGCTGACATATTGAATGAATTATGGTAAGACTCAATTTCCAAACCCACTTTCTGGCTGTGATACTTGTTTTTGCAATGGTGATACTCTTTGCTAATCAATACAATAGGTCTTGAATAATGGTGCTATTTTTAGTTTATTTTTTGTCTATGGAATACTAATATTTTGCTCCAGTTGTTTTGAATAGTGGTGATACACTTTTGATTGATCGTCAACAAACTCTTAATTTAGGTATTCAAGGCTAGACGTGTCACGAGAATGAAAATGATTGACGATGAATTTGACGAGAAAGTTCAAGCCAGGAAAGAGCAGAAGAAAAAGCGGAAGCTCTTAGAATCATAAAAATACTTATTTCTCACCATTGTATTTAATTTTTTGGGTGAACTGGAAGAAGGTGCAATCTTATTGCCATTTTCTGGAGCAGTGGAAGTAAGTTATATAATTTTCACGATTGTATTTAATTCTTTGGGTGAACTGGAAGGAGGTACAATCTTATTGCCATTTTCTGGAGCAGTGGAAGTAAGTTATAATTTTCACTTATTATTATTAGGGAAAATTTTGTTAAATTAACTTCTTGTTTGTTTCTTTATCAATTCGGGATTTATAATTTGAGTTATAGCACTTTAGTATTCTTTAGTCTAAACCATTGGTTTAAAAAATGCCAAAACGTTTAATTCTCTTAATTCTTTCCAATGTGGTATAAAAATAAATTTGAATTTATTTTTTTGTCTTTATTTATATAACCAAAACATGTACTAATAAGAACCATTTAGGTCTATTTGTATAGGGCCTGTTTGGCTGCAAAATAAAAAAATATGGCATAATTTTATTATGCAGGAACTGCAAGTGATTACTTCAGAAATTGTGACATATTTTATTCTTACATAATAAGTGTTTGGTTAACAAAATAAAAAAATTAAGGAAATCTGTCGGTCGGCCATCGGACCGTCGGTGGACTGGTGAACTGATGGCCGGAGACCAACCGGACCAGTGGTGGACTGCCGGCCGATGGCCGTACCACCGGTGGCCGGTCGCCGGAGGTCATCCCGTAGCCGACTGGACTGTTGGTGGACTGGTGGCCGGTCATCGGAGGCCGCGTGGACCACCACTGGATCGCCGGCATGTCACCGGAGGCTGGCTGGCCGGTGGTCCGACCCCCGGCGGACCGGTGGTCGGTCGACGGAGGTCGGCCGGATTGCCGATCGGACTAGTGGCCTGTCGCCGGAGGCTGGCCGGACCATCGTTTGGACCGATGGTCGGTCGTTGGAGGCCGGCCGGATCACCGGGGACCAATGATTGGTGACTGGATGAAAAAAGAAAGAGAGATTTTTTACAATAAAAAAATATTCCACTTTTAGTGGAATATTTTTTTATGCCATAATACCTATATTATGCCATAATTTTATATTGTGAAATAAGTACCCAAACGGCCAATATGGCATAATTCTCAGAAAATGTTAAATTATGGCATAATGTACGGATTATGCCATAATTCTGGGCTATCCAAACAGGCCCTTAAAAATTATTTTTAAGTTATAATTGAAGGTATATTTGAGTGATTTTTAATTAGTACATGTTTTAGTAATGTAAATAAGGGAGCAAAAATAAATTTAAGTTTAAATTAACTTAGTTAAGTGTTTTGTCAATTTTTTTACAAATAGTTTAGATTACAGGATAATATGGAACTCAAATTGATAAAGAGACTAACTCTAGAATGGGTTAACATTATTATTATATTATTATTTTTTATTTTTATATTTTTTGGGTAATAAGTTTCAATAAAAAATAGGATTTTTTTTTTTAATTTTTCATAAGTGATAAAAGTTTGAATAATTGGTGAGAGCATATTTTTAGAAGTATGAGTAATGATTATGTATGAATTATATGTGGATTTCACTATTTTTGTTCTATTGAGATTTGTGCATATTCTTACCTTTATTAACTAACTGTTTATCTTAAGGATAAAAGGAAAAAAAGTTAATGTTGTGTCATAACGGAGTAGCCAACCATTTTTGTACTATAGGATCAATATGATATATTTTATGAAAGACAAAAAGATGCATTTCCGGCTCAGTTGTTTAATTGATTAATCTTGTATGGATTACCTGCATGCTTATTCAGTTGATGGCAGTAAAATCATACTGATATTTCTCATGTTGGATTAATGAAGACAAAGCCGATAAATGACAAAGTAAAGAATGAACAGATATAAAGATGCATTAGATGGTTTAACTGACTTTCTGGGAATAAACCCTAGCTATGCAACTTTAAAGAGAGGAAAACAAAAAATATTTTTTACATTGAACTTCCACAGAAGACCCAAAAAATGAATTGTAATCTGAGAGGTTTGAAGTCAAGATCTCTTAATCACAAGCACGAGTAGTTATCAATGAATTAGCCCATAATTTTTATTTTTATTTTTTTATTTAAGAAGATGATATAAAAAATATTGTTATTATTGTGTTTTATCGACTTAGGAAGTTTGAGCAAAATATAAACAGCGAAAGGATCATGGGTCTTTTTAGATTTCACATTAAGAAAAAAAAAAAAAAAAGCTAGATGTTTATAAGATTATTATTCCCGGGGCAAAGGAAAAGAAATAAAACCCACTCAAGGGAAACATTATTGCTAATGACACCATTAAAAAAATAAGTTAATATAAAAATACAAGAGAGTATTCCAACAATGACAGCAGATAAATTCCACCAAGCAGGAATAAAAATTATAAAACCACAAAAATTATTGATAAACAATATACCTTCATAAATAGATCTCATGATGCTACCATCCTCAAGCTACTCTACACAAATAATTTATGATCTTGAAAGTGTTAGAATAAACAGTGAAAGGAGAATATTCTTTAGCTATAAAATTCAAGCAAAGAGTCTATCTATTAAAATAAAGAAAAATAATTATAATATAATAAAAACATGTTGAATTAAAGAATTAGTATATTATCAACAACAACAATTGCCACCAACTCAAATCTTAATTAATATACATGAGACAGTCTAAAACTCTTATCTCAAGACAATATTTATCAATAGAATATTCTAGTCAAAATTATAATACAATCTTTTTCTTTTCTATATGAAAAGAATTATGAAAACTTATGATTGGGGATGGATAATTTGCATAACATGGATATTTAATTAAATATGGAAATATAATCTTAGAAATAAAAGAAATAAAAAAAAGTATTTGCTGTAAAAAATTTTAAAAAAATATTTATATATATATATATATATCCAAAATAAAAGATTTGAAGTCCATATAGACATATTATCTAGTATAACTATAGATGATAAAGATTATTTTGAAGATTGGTAAATATTTCTAAAAATTAGAAAACCAAAATTGCAGATAGAAATATCATTAAGATTAATTAATATAAAAGACCCAAATAGAAATCATAATAAGAAAAATACAAAATTAGATTCCCGAGATATGCACCATTGGCCATTTGATTCTAAACATTAAATACATTCAAATCCCAAATTATTGGTATTTGTCACCTTCTTGAAATTCAATCGTAGTAGTGCAAATTTTAATAAAGAATTGAAAACATTTATACAAATAGTAAACATTTAATAATATTAATATATGTCTTATTACATTAGCATTATAATTTTAGTTATAATTATTTAAAAATAAACTATATCCCTACAAAAGATGTTTCTGTGAGGGAAATTTTAAAAATAGTTTAATTAAAAAAATGTATTTAAATAAAATATCATCAATCAAGCGTAAAAAAAATATGTATAATTTCAATTTTTTTTTTTTTTTTTGACACTAGACGATAAGCACCATCATTTAAGGTTAGTAATCAGGGACGTGCACTAATGTAAAGTGCATTCGCAAACTCAGCAATATGAGTCTCCTCAAACCGAGAACTTTATGCAAGGGACTCAACATCAATAGATCAAGCGGTTGTTATTATTTCAATTATTTTTTAGGTGGTATGAAATATTTATATATGTTTTTAAATAATATTAAAAAAATCAAGCTTTTATCATATCATTTAACTTAAACAACAATTTGACATTATTTAAGGGTGCTTGTGCAAAAAAGCTTCAGATTAAATGAGAAACTTTGAATTTCTAGAGTTTATAAGGGGGTAAATATAAATAATGATATTTACAACCTTTTTTTGGCGCTTGCTTTCAAAGGGCGCCCATAGAAAAACCATTCACTCTTTCCAAACCGCTCATTTTTTTCTCCAATTTTCCAAAATCTCACAAACCCTAACCCTAACCCTAGCTTTTTGATGCCAAGGGAGCCGGCGAGCTTCCGGCGATCCATTGCACCCCTCCTTCCAGGCCATCATCGGCGTCCCTGAGGCCTTTCTGTTGCTAAAGGCGCTGGGAAATGGAGCTTGATCGTGCGGAGGATTACCTGATTGATGATTCCGGAATGGGGTCCGATGGTGAGCTTCGACGCGCCATTGAGATCCTCTGTGAGTTTCATCCGATGTCCGGGTGCGAATCACTCTCATATTGGCTCAGTTTTTTGTTGGGATGTCACTGATCTTGTGTGGCAAAGCAGGGTTGATCCCTGGTTTGGAGTGCATTGTTTAATCTTGATTTTGTAAATGAGTTTTAGACTGAAAAGGAGGAATTTTGGCAGGGTGCAGATGGGAGATGCTTATATTGGCGATGGTGCTATTCAGCAGATGGACTCTTCCAATGGGTAATGATCTTGTTGGACATTGTATTGGAATTCTTTGTTGTGGACTTTTTGTTTTATTTTATTGATCATGGAGTTGCAAATTGAGCTTTTGGGATGAATTTCTGGTTAGTGTTCACTTAGGCCTTTGGAATTCATAGATGTCATGGTTGCCACCTAATCGAGCCCTAATCTAAATGGTATGGATCTCTTAAAGATTGTGAGGAGGTAGAGGCATTGTGTTGGGTTGAAAAAACCAGGATATATTGCTTTAAGATGTTAGGCGGAGTGCTTTTGCAAATGATCTGATGATCAAGAATAAAAATGATTTAGAATTGGTCTTATGTTTTTGCTTTGGTTTTGCATTGCTATAAGAGTTCCATAGTTAAAATTTGAAACAGGGTGGATCTTGGAATTATTTATGGTGGTTCCTGCAATCTTGAGAAGACCAACTCAGGGAATATGGGCTTGGCATACCAAGATGCTTGCACCGTTGAGTGTACAAATGCTGGAACAAGGTATGCCTTTTTGTTTTCCTGTCTCCTAATTATCTGGAACTTTTGATACTTGCTTTTGCAAAAAGTTGCTTGAATTAACATGCTTTAGATCACATCACATCTAGTGTGTATTATTTTTTATTTGGCTTTTAAAATAAATGGTAAGATTGCATTTGATATATTAAATAATATTGGATTTAAGAGCCACTACTTTTAGCTGGGTCAAAGAGAACACATACTTTCTGGATTCCTAATTGATTAACATAATAAGTCTACTTAACCAGAAGTGATTATATTTGCTTACGTTGGATGCAAAGTCCCAGCAAAGTCAACATCCTATTCTTTGTCAGTAACCAGTCATACTTGATTCTATTTAATAGAAGGGTCTATCCAGTATTTTTCTGAAAAATGCATCATTGTGATGCCTTTCTTAAGGGCTTTTGTTTGACTTGCCCGTCTGGATATTCGGATAAAATATATTTTTCTATGGCCCGTACAACTGTTTGATGCAATATGAGCCTCTTTTGTGTGAGTTGTGTTGATGTTGATAGATTCAGTATTATAAGATTTTATTGATCATAACATTATAACTTGAGTCTTGATGGGACTGGATCCCAAGATCCAGGCCTCTGGTTTCCTGTAACTATGGGCTTCTGTTGATCAGACCTGGTGCTAATACTTGCTTAACCTTATTTCTACTATGCTCCGAAAAATTCTTATCAGTGTGGATGTTGGATTGGCATGCACTCATGCTTGTGATATTTAGCAGAATAACCCAATGAATTAGTTAGTTACTTTTTCCAAAGCCTGTCCCATTTATCTTTGAAGATCATCATGTTATTCTGAAGAGTTGAGGATGCATTTTAACGGCACAGACATGGAGTAGTTTATGGGCAGGTTATGTCCTCTTGTTTTAATCATTCTTGTTGGATAACCTACACCGTAAAATCTGAGGCATTGTATGTAATACCTTGATCAGTGTGGACACTATGCTGGTTCATGGAGATAATGTCAGTCTTGAAGAGCATAACACAAGGAAAAGGTATTCTTTGCTCCTTCATGAATGGAAGTATGTGCTTTCTTTGTCATGTGTGAGTTTCTTCTGTATGTATATAATATATATATGCTGTTTTGATTGTTTAAAAAGGCAATGTGAAACTTTCCTGACACCGCACATTGTGGGAAATATTTTTAAAAAAATCACAAAAAAAAAAAGACCTCTTAAGGTGGTAAATGTTGATCATTGATTGATTCTTTATGTTAAAGTTTTTCACTTTCAAAATTGTGTCTTTACGTTTGGGTTAACTGGTTGGAGACCTGGAATTATGGGAAAAATTTTGTATATTTATGCAGAGCAATGGATGAAGATTGTTCGAGGTCCAAGTCGAAAGCATGCCGTGAGAAATTGAGACGGGATAAATTAAATGATAGGTATCAGTTCTTTATCAAAAGTGAAACGTCTCTACCTGATGAGTTTCATGTATGCATAGGAAAAAATATTTTGATTTATTGTTTCTAACCAATTAACTTTTAGGTTTTTGGAATTGAGTTCTGCTCTTGAGCCTGGTAGACCTCCCAAATCTGATAAAGCAAGTATCTTAAGTGACGCAGCTCGTGTGTTAGAGCAACTAAAAGCTGAAGCCCAAGAACTAAAAATAGCAAATGAGAAGCTTCAAGAAACAATCAAAGATCTGAAGGTTTGAGCTTCTCATCATTTTCTTCCCTTAGACAACAATAACTGTGGCATGGCAATACCTTCTGTGCTTTGGTTGAAGTTTATAATTTCAATTATGTTCAAGTGCACAAGATTGATTTTGAATTACTAATTATTTTATGTTAACGGTACTGTAGGCAGAGAAAAATGAGCTTCGAGATGAGAAGACAAGATTAAAGGAAGAGAAGGAAAAACTCGAGCAGCAGGTGAAATCCATGAGCATGCCGCCCGTAGGTTATATGCCACATCCAGTGGTAATTCATCCCTGTGCCATGGCTCCCGGTTTTGCCCCAGCTGCACCGTCACCGGCCAACAAGCCAGGTCCCTTCGCCACATTCCCTAGTGTGCCAATGTGGCAATGGATGCCATCTGCATTTGTCGACACTACTCAAGATGCCAAGTTATGGCCACCCAATGCATAAACATGCTGATCTATCCGGACTTCATCATCCTTTCGAAGTCGGGAGATGTTGATTTTTTTGTATGTATGCCTACCCTGAAAGTACTCAGATTTAAGGGACAAACTGTTATATTTGACCCTGGTGTAGATTTTCAGATTCAAGATTTGTCTTGAAAAGAAATAAATCATTATGTTTTGGATGCTTGCCTTTTGTATTTGACTGTTTATCTTGTTAAATGCAATGATGTTCTTGCATTCTAGATTTAATGTTGCAGAACATGTGCCATTGGCCATAAAAATGTTTTTTTATATTTTTTTTAACATATATACCCCTGTGAAATCACACATCAATTTTAAATGTGTAATAACTAATAAGTATTACACACGTCAAGGATTTGAAAAACAGTCTATTTCTATGGGCCTCTTCCACAAATAAGAATTGGAATCCAACTTTATTGAAGGATAAAAGACAAAATAATTGAATTTGAGTTACATACACAATAATTTCTTTTTTTCCGGGTCATACATGAAAACAGAAACTTTGTGAGGGTATATCTGTAATTTCGGGTTTAGGTAGTGGTACATATGTGAAAATACCTTTTGTTAATTTGTTAAAATTTTTATACAAGAATTTTTTTTTTTTTTTTTGTTTTCAATTAATAACCTGATAATTATATTTATATGCAATAAATGTACTCAAACTAAGATTGTTACATTATTATTACATATAAATATAATTATCAAATTATAGGGTAAAAAAATGCAAAATATTTTGAGATTTTATTCTTATTTTATCCTGAACAATAAATAGAGTGCAACTTTTGAAAAATATAATTACAAGATTTAATTAAAAAAAAAAAAAGTTCAAAAGGGTGGAGTCAAACGGAGGACAAACAAATTGGTGTAATTAGGTACCCAAACATAATTTTTAATTCTTTAAAGGTCTATCACGCGAGTTTTGGTCAATCATTGAATATTTCAATAGTATAACACAAGAGTGCAAAAAAAAAGGTAAAGGTTCAAATATTTTCTCCGGTAGTACTGTTTTTGTACAGTACATTTATGTCCAATACTATTCATCATTATTGTTCACTAATCGTGTACAAATCTTCCGTAGAAGAAATAGTGGATCACCTTCTAAAATTACAAGACAGGAGATTTTTCTAAAGAGATTTATAAATAACTGTAACTAGTATTTGTTTTTCCTTTCACAATTTTTAAAATAATGACATTTTCCGTCTATTTGTGAAAATATATTTAAAAAAAAAAAAGGAAAAATTCTGTGGCGGAACGACGAACAGAGACTAAGCAAAACGTACTAATCACTCGATTCCTCCAGTGAATTATCTCCATCCGTTTCTCACCAATTTCTTCTCTTTTTCCACCAAATCAAACTCCTCTCTTCTTCTCATCGTCGTATGCGATCTCTAAGGTACTCTCTCATACCCTCCATGCTTGTTTTTGCTGTTCAATTCTTGATAAATATTACTTCTTTTGCTTCAAGTTCATTCTTTCAATTCCCATATTGATTCAGTGTTAGTGATGAAGTACTTGAAGCAAAGATTGTTGTGAATTTGTATTAGTGTTTATGATTCTATTATGTTTTGTTAGTTTTACAAGTTTTGTGTGAACTCTGCCCCCAATTTATGGAGTAGAGCTAGTTGGTTCTAATTTCATTTCAGATTTTTGTTATGGTTCATCAAACAAAATCATGTAATTCTATTCTTTTGAATGTTGTGCACCAATTTTTTTCTTGCCAGTTTACATTTTTTTGAAAAATCTTTTTTAACATACAAAACAATTGGTCCAAATGATAGAGGTTTGAGTCACTTAAGCAATTAGTTTTGAGTTTGAATCCTTATTTAAAAGTCTAATCTTTTATAGGGCTCTCAGTACCTCGCCCACCTCAGTTAGTCAACAACCAAATATATATATATATACACATATGTATTTGTCAGCATTTTATTGTTCTATGTTTTGTGAAAGCATGACATTGAGTTGTGTTCCAGGATATGATGAGTGTTCTACCAACTCTTCCTCGCAACCTTGCGTTGCAGGTTCCTGAATGTTCTTTGAAGAATAAATCAAATAAGTTTCTGTATTCAGGATGTTCTGGAATAGAGTTTCCTTTTGGTGGTGTGTTGTCTGTACAGAGAGAATATTTTGCCAATTGTCATAGAAGCATTAGAGGTTCTAGGTTTAGTTTTGTTAGAGCAGTCAGTGGTGATGCAGATGCTGGCGATACCGAGGATAAGAATCAAGATAAAGAAACCTCTCAGAGTGAAGAGGTACTAGTTTTGTTTTTCTGATTGTGTTTGACTGTAGTGTAATTCTTCTCTATTGACTTCTTAATCATGACAAAACTAAAGGTGTTACTGTAATTATCTCCAAGTTATTTTTCTGACACATTAGGTCAGCAGTGGGCTATCTCGGGATGATTTGGAAAGGATTGTTGGTAGGGATGATTCAAGTTTTAGTGGTGTAGATCTTGCTACTCTTATCAGGAAGAAGTATGGTCGATCATATGATGTCCAACTGATAAAGAAGGCAAGTACTATGCTATACTGCGTAATGAAATTGAGCTTTTGTTTACTTTGCTTTTGATGCGAAGAAACTCTGCAAATTTTGGTTTTCTGGTTCTTATCAACATTTTCCTAATATTTCTGATGTCAAAATTCCATTTTTGGTGCAGGAATTTATGGGCAGGAATCTGCTTGCAATGAATGTTATGTGGAAATACATGGAACAGGTAATGCCCTTCACAACTACATTTTTTCTGGCTAACTTCTGCATTGTGATATGAGCGTCATCTATCATTCAATGCTGTATTTGGCTTTCGTGGAGTTGTACTTGGTGTTATCCGGCTTTCTGATTATTAGTGGTATTATCGTCCACACAAAACAGAAGCTAATCAAACTATCATAAGCACATAACTTCCTAGTTTGAGGAGAAATAGTGCTACTAGATTGCTTCGAAACTTCCTCACTTAGTTATAACTAGATGGAATTCAATTTGGCTCTCAAACATAAGATATGCTTGTAATTCCAAACCCATAAGAAGAAGCTTGTTCGGTGTTCATCTCTTTGAGAATTTGGATGAATGAAATTCTGTCTTGGAACCCAAATTTATCTTCCCTTGTGAAACTAATGCAGGTAGTAGACTTTAACTTAATTTGTGTCATGATATGAATAAGATTTATCAAATTAAAGAGATTTTTCCTAGTTATTTAAACCAGCGGAATGCCTATTTGTTAAAGAATGTGCTCTTTTTCTGGTGTTCTCTTCATAGCTAGAATTGACTGTTTGACAATGCTGGATAAAGAATTCACAATCTTTTCTGAGAAATACTTAAATCACTTCTCGATCTTAAGAGCCACACTCTTCCTTTCATCGTTGTTTGTATGCATACTATTTTCTTGAAGCTTCGAGATTTCAATTTAATAATACAAACACCTGATGATTCTTCCTATTTTATCTCTTGTCGTGCGAAAATCCAATTATGCTGAGATTCTATTCAATTGGCCATCATGGTACCATTTAACAGTAAGATGGCTTTATTTAGTTATTGATCTTTTTTTTTGTTGTGATTATTGTCGATTACTGTATAGAGATCATTTCCATTGACTGAAGAGGAGTATATCTTGCGGCTTGATGATGTGGCAAACAATTTGAAATGTTGGGGAGCTGTTTCACACATACGAAATAGCCTTGAGAAGCTCAAGGAACGTCCCCGAATTGGGAAGGTATGTTTAAGATACAAGCATCAACAAATTTTTCCATGAAACTAGATGATAACAAAAGAAAAAGAAAGGAAAATGATGAAAGCATAGATTAGCTTGAAATATATAGCATGATACTTTATTTTTTTAGTACAAAAGAAAGTCATGAATCAAGATTTTCCTTGATAAGCTCAAGCTTGACTTTTATTTCTGGACTAAAAATGGCCGGACTTGAGTTCTCAAAATTAGATTCGAGCTTGAGCTTTGAGCATAAATTATTGAGATAATTTTGAGCCTGATACCTGATGAACTAATTTCAAGCCAAACTTGAGATGGACTCAAACGCTGTTAAGATCAACCCTTTTATGACCTTTGACATCAGGGGTTGCAAGCAAAATCAAATGGTTCATGAGCAACTTGAGTTTGGTTCGATTTATAAATAAATGAGGCAAACTCACACTTGTAAATTCAAGCTCGAATAAAATTTTGAGCCTAGTTTTAACTGAGACTCAGTAACTCGGTCGCATGTATTACATGTGTTATACTTAAATAATATATATTGTGTACCATGTTTTTATCACAAGGAAATTTTATCTAGGGTGGTAAAGTGGTCAGTATTCATACTGTCTACCCATGGTTGACCCTTGACAGCCTCTAGCTGAGCTGGTTCGAGTTCGGCTTGGACAAGACCGGACCAGCTTTGATTGGGTTTGGCTTGATCGAGCCCGACACATTTACAACTCTATCAAATATGGCTCAAGAATACAAGCCAAATGCCCATTTCGCATTCCGACTAGCATAATCCCTTTTGGATTCAAGATCTCTAGTTTTTCCTACACTTAAACTGTGCATTACAAGCCATAGTACTTACAGTGAACATCGAGAATAACTCGTACTCAACTCTTTAGCCATTATCTCTTTTCAAATAGATTACTACTAGTTCAGTTCAATATCGAAGTTTATGACAACATAGCGAAACATCAATGAATTCCGCTCTCATAAACCATCTGTGTTTGGCATGACAGGCCGTTAGCATTTTCATCGACATGGATGAAACCGGGGCTCGCTCTAATGAGTGGATTTACAAATGAGGCTATCAGATAACAATTCTGAAGAGATTTAAGAGATGAATGGCACCAGTGATTCTGTTCCTCAAATTGTTCTTCTCAATGAAATCAATCAACTTGTTTCTTGAAGTTGTTCACTTCCCACATCTCCCAACAATGAAGCCATACATATATATATATATATATACACACACCTTGTATTTCTTCTCTTGTTTTCTGAACTTCAGTCTCTTTGTATTCTTAACTTCACACTGTATATTTTTACAGGTGTTATTCTGGCAATGTAGTTATTTATTTATTCATGAAGATATGAAATATAAGAGAAAAATTTGAGGTATGTGCTGAATTTATTTATTTTTATCATTATCTATAGACATAAATATAATTGGTCGAACCGCGTAAATACTGTATTTGTATTTTTATTTGTTTGCTTGTTTTATAATATTTGTTCAATAAGAAAAATAGAAAAACAAAAGTATACTTCTCCACACTTTTAATGTCATGTTTATATTATTTAGTATATGACTAAATTAGCCTTGTGGTGTAAGTATTGTTGTTAATAGAAACAAGGTATTAGAGTAAATTGCAAGTAAACATGTGATACATAGACATACAAGAACTTTGGGTGGATTACAATCAAGAACTCAATGTAGACAGAGATGTGTGAATTGTCACATTGTGAGAGAATATCAAAATATGAAAATTTGGCATTTTTTTGTTTTTTTCTCCACCAAAATTAGCGTTGAGAATGTTAATAAAATAAAATAAAATAAGGTTATGCATAAGTCTCGACGGAGTAAGTAGAAGTGGAATCTGTGCATATGTGAGCGTTGGGATCACCGGTACATAATCATTATTCATGGTCCTAGAAATATGTTTCATCTGTGATTCGAACTTTTATTAATAATAAAAAATTCTATTGAGAGGAACCTGAATACCAATAAGCTAAAGTTGGCAAAATTTTGGCATCTTTTATCATCCTAATTATGTGGCCTACCAAACCATGTGTTCCATACCATGATTAAAAGCCTTCATTTCAAAGCAACAATTAGTTACTTCTCATTAAAGAAATTTGGTATTTGTGCAATTTCATACTTAATAATAGGTTTTCATGCTGTCTTTTCAAATTATTTATCATCACAGCATAAATTATAATAAAATAAAAGCATTCCCTCACGTTTCATTATGTTTGGTTTATGAAATGTTTCTTTATATTAGAATTTATTCTTCATTTGTCATTTCTAATGGAGAAATAGCCAGACCATGACATACACAACAAAATATGTAAATATGTCATATTATAAAAATTAGAGTATGATATTCAATATATTAATAATTAATTAATAATAAAAATATAATCATTTACTTATGACCATAAAAAATTAAGATAGAATAATGAAAAGATTACAATCTGCATTTTAAAAAATTAAGGCTGTATTTTAAAAAACTAAGAGCTCTTCGAGAATATTAGATCGTACACTTGGTAGTAATCTATATATAATCTTTTCAATCAATGGATTAACTCCAGTAGATCATTACTCAAAATAAATACTAGCATAGAATTCAAATAATAATTTATAGATGACTATTTTTATTTAACCATGTTTGGAGATTGGCTTCTTATATTAGAATAAAATTAGATTTAAATCAAATTTTATATTAATTATATTAATAAGTAAACTTTAAGTTTTTAATTTATATTTTTCAAATTAGCATATTTACACTGTCTATAATTTTCCCCAAGACTTTAAAGATTTAGCAAATGTTTTAATAAAGTATTGTTTTAGTGCTTCAGAAAAACATTAAATTTTAAAGTTTCTGAAAAAAACAAAACCGCTGAAATTACTTATTTTATATGTTGGGTGATCCTTGTAAAAGTTTAAATATTATAAAATATGTTTTTATAAATAAAAAAAGAAAAAGAAAATATGATGCTGGTAAAATTCACAAATTTTAACACTTGCAAAATATATTATTTTCCAAATCACATCACATAAAATGAAAAGTATTCAAAATTTTCTTTCCAATACTAGTCAAGTGGGATTTCGAAATGCACAACAAAGATTACCTGAGCATCAATGGAATTATGCTCTAGACAAGGAGAATATAATCCCAAACATTTGATTTTTATGCTACAACAAATGTCTATTTAGATGGGTCTTTTTGGAATTTTTTTTAATAAAGTTAGACGAATCACATCAGAAGCGCAAGTACAACCAAAGTGTTAAACACAACCTCTATATATTACACAAAGATTATATTATATATATATACACAACCTCTATATATTACACAAAGATTATATTATATATATATATATATATATATATATATATATATATATATATGGCAAGCGCTTTTCTTTTAAGAGAGTGTAAAAAAAAATAGACGAAAACAGAGATGCACCAATTATAGTGTCTTACGAATCTTTTAAAAAAAAATTTCTATTTTAAAAGAGTGAAACCATTGTTTCTCACACACGAAATTCACACCCAGGCCTATAAATAGTATTGATAAACAGTATTAGACTCCGCGTGTAGCGTACATGAGCAGTATATCAATAGTATTGCCAAGGAAAAGATTCTAACCTTTGTTATTTCCTTTAGCACTTTTGTATCGTATCATTGGGCTATCTAATGGTTAACGATCCAATATCTACGTAAATGAGTCTTTAGAAAATATATATATATTTGATAATGTAGATAAACCATATCAGAAATGTGCACAACTAAGTGTTAAACATGATGTCTCTGCTCAAAGACTTGGTGCAAATACACAAAGACTCAATATTTACTTAAATGAGTCTTTTAAAAAGTAAATATTTTTTTTCACAAAGTAGACAAACTATGTCAGAAATGTGCACAACTAAGTGTTATATACGACCTCTTTATGCAAAGACTTAGTGTTAATACAAAAAAATCCAATACCAATATATCAATAAAATAGTTGGTGAGAAATACATAACTTTATTGATACAAATAGAAAATAGATGAAGTATAATATATACCCACACAAATACAGCTGCTTGAGTACTTGAATCAAATAGTAAGATACTTGAACTCGGCTCACTCGGCTACTCAAACTCGACCTATCATAAGCGAGTAGAATTTGAGTTTTTTTTTATTAATCGAACTCAAGTACCTGTGGATGGCCATATATATAAATTTTTGTGATTTGAAATTTGAGGAAGGACTTGACATTATAATAAAAGATCAAAAAACCTGGCAACAAGCTTCTTTAAGAAATTATCACACATCAAACCAATACTCAATAAATAATTAAATATTCTAACAATTTATACAACCAGTTCTATCTATATTTATCAAACTATTATTCAAATATAAACATAATATTACTCTAAAAAAAAAAATAACAAGAAGGAAAACCCACATCATTCCCAAAATCCAATTCCCAAACGTTTTTTTCCATTTCTTTATTATTATTATATTTTTTTTTTGGGTAAAAATTTACATACAAACACTTCAATCACAACAAAACCATTTTCACACTATCATATATATATATATAACTTTTTATTTACATTTCTGAGGGCCAATTCGGTAACTACGCAACGCCGCGTTTCTGGTGCTCATCGTCGTCCTAAAAACTCCGGCGATCGCCGCCGTCAACCGATCCATGCCCTCCACCATCTTCTCCATCGCCTTCTCCGTCTCCTTCACCGCTTCAGCTACTCCCTCCACCACCTCCCCTTCCTCTTCACCATCAATCACCGTCGTCAAGCTATGGACAGCCACTGCCATCGCCGTAACCTCGCCGGCGGCACCCGCCTTCGCTCTCTCCTTCACTGCTTCCAAAACCTTGTTGAAAGCCGGTGCCCAAGGGTACGAATCCTCGGAAACGTAGATCCGATCTAGATCCTTCGTCTCCCCGCCGCCGAACACGGCGGCGATTGATCCGACGACGAGGGAAGAAACCGCCTCAACGGCGTAGATCGCTCGCCGGACAACCGAGATCTTCCCACGTGGAGCCTCGCTGAGATACACCGACGCTTTGAAGCCTCCACGAGGGGACCGCTCCCACTCGGAGATCAACTCCCTAGCTCGCCGGAGCCGAGGGGGAGCAGAAGCAAGGTGATGGAGCGCGAGGCGGAGGTAAAGACGGGACCGGAGGATGCGATCGATCTCGGCGGTAGCAGCGTTGCAGGCGTCGAGAAGGGCGACGGAGGAGTCGAGATGGGATGAGAGGGCGTCAAGATCGGAGCCGGAGAGGGAAGGGTCGGAGATGATGGCGCAGGCGTCGGTGAGAGTGAGGGCAAGAAGATCAGCAGCGCGGGAGAGCCATGAGAGGGGGATCGCCGAGGTCGGAGCCGGAGCCGGAGCCGGAGCCGGAGCCGGAGCCGGCGCCGGCGAGGTGGGGATTGGGAGGAGGGATTCAAGACGGCGGATCAGGGTTTCGTCGAAGGGTTTGGAAGAGGGTTTGAGAGGCTTCTTCTTGGAATGATAGAACGGGAATAGGGATAACGGCGAGCTGGATTTCTCCGTTAACGACATCGGAATAGGGATAGGGATAGGGGTAAAGATGGAAAAAAGGGGGATAAGGATAAGGAATGAGATGAATGAAATGGGAGGTGGTGTTTGGTATTAATAGTTGGAAGTGGGGGAATGCATTTCGAGGAAGAAGACTGGGATTTGGAGCCCGGAAAAACCGAGATATGTCGGGAAAATAACAGGAATGCCATCGTGTTCTGGTTTATGTTTTTGTTTATTTTGGTTAGTTTTTTGTTAGATAAAAAATTTCTAATTTTGGGATGGTTTTATTTAGAAAAATATTTTGGGGAAATAATTGTGGGAGGAAATTCAAGGGTTTAGGAACCGTAGTCCATGGGCTAGCCTAGTAACTACTATGTACTGTGATTGAAAGGTTTCGAGTTCGAAACTTTTAATTTACATTGCACTTAATCCTCTATGAAAATTCTGTGTGAGAAATACCTTTTTGTCTTTTCCCCAATAGTTACATATCATATGGGTTTATTTAAATTATTGTAATTGATGCATTTTTTTAACTATTTTTTTTTTTTTATATTTGTCGCCTTTGTAAAAAATATTAATGGTGTTTTTTGGGAATCAATACAAAAAGTTAAAGAGAAAGGGAAGAAAAATTTTAAAACGGCATATTAATGGGAATAGAATTTTGCTTTTTGGTTAAGTATACAATTTGCTTTTTTGCACCGTTTGAATTTTGGGCAACTATATATTGAATATATTATTTTTTTCAAAAGAAAATTTTATAGTGATGCAATACTTTATTTGGTATAATGCGATATTTGTGATTATTTACATCTATTGTTGTATCAATTTCTTTACAATAAATATATTTATTTTATAAATTTTAGTAATCAAAATAAATATTTATGTAACTATAAATTTCAATTGTAAAAACATATTTATATAATTTAAGATTAATATAAATATTTTTAATAAAAGAGCAAATCTAAGAATGTTTCTAGTATGATTGTTAAATCAAAATTTAATAGTTATTGTATAGTGTATAGGTCATATTAATAATAACCGTCATAAGATATTTCTATTGCCGGAAGATGAGTCTCTAGGTAATGAATTGCTTTCGGGAAATAGTAATTTAGAACGTCCCTAAATTCTATATATATATATATATAGAATTGGTAATATTATATAAAACATGTATTGCAATGTTTATAATGATCATGGTCATCGGATTATTATCCGACAATTATTGTGAATGTTCCCATATTACCAATTTTATATATATATATATATATATAATATATATATATATATATATAATATATATATATATATATAGGTAAAATTCCTATTTTAGTCCATGTACTTATTAAAATGTGCCTCTTTTAGTCCCTTTAATTTATTTTGTGCCTTTTAAATCCCCCTACTTTGTGATTTGAACCAATGTAGTCCCTCAAGCATAAATTGGGGGACTAAAATTAGCTACATTTTGATAAATACAGGGACTAAAATTGGCTACATTTGCTCAAATCACAAAGTAGGGGGATTTAAAAGGCACAAATTAAACTAGAGGGATTAAAAGGACACATTTTGATAAGTACAGGGACTAAAATGAGAATTTTACCATATATATATATAATTATTTTTTTCGGAATTTATAAGCTAATAAAATTAAAAAAAAGGATTGTGTGGGGATTAGTGGCATTTGGGTGAATATCTGGATAAGAAGGGGGTAAAGAGTTAGTACTATAGTACCGACCGTATATTTTGGTACCGCCAACACGCTATTTGAGTGAGTAGTGACGTTGAGTCCGATACCTTTATTTCCTGCGGAGTTTCTTTCGTTAAATGGTTCTAGCGGTGGGAGAGATCATCGACGGTGGAGATGGCTTTAAGAGTCGTGTTTTGTGAGGGAACAGATTAAATTAAAGAAGGAAGAGGGGATACGGGATACGTCAAGTGGGAAAGAAAGGCAATCCACACGTAAACCATGGGATGTGAACGTTGGAAAATTGAACGCGCTTGATGGTTTCGTTGACTACAATTAATTAATCAATTTATATTTAATTATTTAATTCAAATCTCTTTGGAGAAACCGCAGCGCTGTTAGTTTATCATTATTATTTTTTAAAAAAATTAATTGAATAAAATACATTAAAATTATTTTTCTTTAATTATTTTTTTATTTTTTTGGTTAATAATAAATATTTATTCATATTAATATTTTTAAAATTATATCATTTTAAAGAAATATATGTATTGAATAACTCAAAAACCAAATAAATTTTATTGTTTCTAATTATGTATAATTTTAATTTTAAAGTTTAATTTTAATTATTATTTTATTATGTCTAATCCTATTAAAAAAGTTTTAAAAAAAATTAAATTTAAGCATCTAATTTTATTTTAATAATTATCACTCATATGGGATATACTTCTGTAAAATTTTAGGAACCATGAGTTAACCCAACGGTAATTGCCGTGTAGTGTGATTGAAAAATTTTGAGTTTCAGCCTCTCAACTCATATTGCACTTAGTTCTATGTGACATTTCTGTGTAAGGAATACTTCTTGTCATCCCCTCTAAAGTTGTACGGTAAAAAAATTTATTTTTATGAAATCATTCAAGTTATTATAACTGATGCACTTGCGTACCTATCTGTTTTTTTAATTTGTTGTTGTCACCTTTATAAAAAAAAAAGTTAAAATTAAAAAAATTTATGAATATTTAGCTTATCTTTCTCATTCTACGTATTTTTCTCCTATTTTTCTCCCTATTTATTAATGGAGAATAATGTACTTAAATTGGTCGATAAGATTAAATTTAAAAATTAACATTTAAATTATGAATATTAACAAATAATTAAAGTAAAATTACCTAAAAGTCCCTGAAAAATTTCAAACTTCCACTGCAGTCCCTCTGACATTTTCATTTCCCTTTAGATCTCTCCTTTTTAAAAGCAAATTCAAAAACGTCCCCCGTGTTACTTTCGTCAGTTAATGGGGGAGGAAATTACACAAATGCCCATGTACCAAAAAAGCAAAAAGTAGTTTTTTCCCTCCATATCAAATCCAATTTAATGCAAGTAAGGCATTAAATATATTTTGTCAGAAATGAGGGGATATTTCACTCCTTCTTCTCATTCTTGCTGCCATTTTTTTGTTGGGTTTGTTGTTCTTCATTTTGGTCCATTCCCAAAGCTTGAAGTGAAATCCTGTCGCGCAAAAAGTTGTTGTTGTTGTTGTCCTTCTTCTTCTTCTCCTTCTTCTTCTTCTTCTTTTCGTTCTTGAACTTGTTCTTTTTGTGTTTGTTGTTGTTGTTATTCTTCTTCTTCTTCTGCTCGTTCTTCTTCAGGTTTTTTCTATTGACCTTGTTGCTTTTTTATTGTTGTTGTATTGTGCCGTGATTCAACAATGGAAATTTACTCTACCATGGCGATATTCAAAGGAGAAGGCCGTGTGCTACAATTTACCTTATTAAGTTCATGGGAGTCCGTCATGGGTGAGATATGTGCCCGTTGGTCCCTAGGGGTGTAAATGATACACTACTACTCGCAAGCTACTCGAGTTCGATTGGGGAAAAGCTCGAACTCGACTCGCTTAGGGTCGAGTCGAGCTCGAGCTCGAGTAGCTCCAGTAGTCGAGCGAGCCGAGTTCGAGCATCTTAATACTTGACTCGAATGCTCGCGAGCTTAATTGAGTAGTTGTATTTATGTGTATATATATATTATATGTTAGTTTGTTTTATATATATAATTGAGTTCGAGCTCGAGCTCGAACCCGAATTCGAGTTCGGGTATAAAATTATCTATGATCAAATCAAGTTTAGTAGCTTTTATCGAGCTTAATCGAGCGAGCTCGAGTAGCTCGAATTATGTACCGAGTCGAGCTCGAGCTACATAAATAAAACTCGATCGAGTTCGAGCCGAGTATCGAGCACCGAGTTTTCAACCGAGCTCGAGCTCGAGTAGCTTACTGCTCAGCTCGAACTCAATCGATTACACCCCTATTGGTCCCTAGATATTTCTCAAGTGAAAGTGAAGTTCGTAAGGCCTGACTCATACAAAAAACTTTGCCCCATTGAGTTCGACATGGATTTTCAACGCATGTGTCATATATACCATAGCTTCAACAAGTTCGTCATGAACATCATTATCGAGGAAATGCGTGTTTCTGTAGATGGAAACTTGGCTGCTTTGATCCCATCGTAATAAAACAACGACCTCTATTAGTTGTTAATTGTGTTATATGTGTTGTTGTTTTCAAGATTTTTGCCTTTTTGAATGTTAATAATTTCGTGTGTTATATTATTACTTTATGTGTATAATATTGGTTTCATGTGTATACTACTGGTTTCCTGTGTCCTTGTTGAACACCATAAACCCCACTGACGATACTTTCCACTAGGGCATCAGCAGTTTCTTTGGCATGGACAGGTATTTCAACATTTGCCTAGGTCCGATTAGCTTCGGGTACCTGTGCTACAGCTAATGGCTGAGTTCCTTCAGTGCCTGTCGGTGGAAGATTAACATCCACGCAACCAGTGTCATCAGGTTGTGCGGGAATTTCCTCATCGACGGTGGACTCAGCATCGGACTTACTAGGACTAGAGGGAGGCATGGGCCGATTAACCGGGCCCGGCAGGTCCGAGTCAGGTTTAGCCGGACCCGGAACCGGCCCGGCCACTGTTGCGGACCCGGCCCGGGAGAGTCAACAACCCGCCGGGCCGGGCTGGGCCCGGCGGGCTTGGCCAAGCCCGCTGGGTTTTTAATTTATTATTATTAATTTAAATAAATTTAAATGCATGGGATTTGAACTTGAGTCCCTCATAACACCAACAAACATTTTTACCAACTACTCTATGAAAATATTATGTATATATATTAAAACATAATAAATAAAAAGAAGACTTCAAAATAAGTTTTTTAAAAAAAAATTAAAAAAAAATAGTTTAAAACAATTTTAATAAATCGGAGGAATTTGAAATGACTCAAAAAAAATTTAAAAAATAATAATAAAAAATTACACTAAGTTTGTTTATTTATTGAATTAAATAGTTTATATATTATTTTGAGTTATAAAATTATATTATATGAAAAATCATAGTCGTACTACTTTATATTGAAATTTAACTATCTATTTGTTTGAGAGATTAACATAAAATTTATTGGTGATTGACATAAAATATTAGGGAAATTATATTATAACTAATCTTATTAATTGATGATTGAAATTATCTTATATGAAAACTTATTAACATAAAAATTAAAACTCATGAACTTAATGTAAAAGAAAATAACTAATCTTATTAATTGGTGATTGAAATAATAAAATAAAACAATACATGTAAATATAAGAGAAATCAATACTAAGTTATTATATTATAACCAAAAGTTAAAAACACTAGTTATGATAAATATATAGAATTTGATAAGTAAATAGAAGTAAAAAGTAAAAAATTCAAGTAATAAAATAAATTTAATTAATTGGATAAAAAGCTTATTAATATAAAATTTAAAACTCGTTAACTTTGAATTTGAATTCAAATTCATATCTTCATTATAAATTTGTTTAAAAAAAAAAATTTAAATTATCATCATCAAAAGCTAGCTCAATTGGTTTCTCAATGAACTTTGCTCTTTGGAGACCAAGGTTCAAATCTTGGAACTTACAAGTTTTTAAATAGTTTGATATTTTAAATCACAAATTAAAAAAAAAAAAACCCAACCCGCCGGGTCACGGGTTAACATAAGGTCAACCCGGTTACAGGTTACCGGCCCGGCCCGCCGGGTCAGTTGACCCGGCGGTTTCTGCCCGGCTGGGCCGGGCCAAATGTCGGCCCGTGTCCCCCTCTAACCAGGACGGCCTCTAAATCTTCGTGCTGACCTTTTGAACCTAAGGCCAGGAGTAGGGGACGGGGCCGGCGAATGTGAACGACTGATGTCTGTTGCCAGAAGGGAGGAACGAGGCCACCGAATGTAACTCAAACTTCTTCCATTCTGTATCTTGACGGTCACGCTTGTCTATACGAGCTCGCAGATCGCGGAACTCTATTAAAACTTGTTACAGTAAACGGTGCATGTCATCATCCTGTCGGGGAACCTCGTCTGCCATCTCTCCCGACGACTGTCGTCGACCAATATTTTCAGTGGTGGTGGGGAAGGATTGATCCCGACCACTCTTCTTTGCGGGGTTAACTTTTGCTTTTTCCCAGTAGGGGGCCTGGTTGGTGGGCGGGACTTCTTCTTAGACTCACCAGGTTACGATGAACTAGCGGGGGCTTGTCTATAGGTTCACTTAACATTACCAACTATGAAATGCTCTTCATCGTTGGCTGACAGAAGCTCAGAAAACTGAAAAGCAAAACCCATACTTTGCGACGTTAGCATATAAACACAATATTATACACAGGAAACATGAAAATATACACATAAACATAATTCTATACATAGGAACGTAATAATATACACATGATCATGATATTATACACAGTAAAACAATATTATACACAGGAAAGCAATTTTACACAAAGGAAAGCAATATTATACACAAGAACATAATTTTATACACATAAACATAATATTATACATAGGAACATCATCTTATACACAGAAAACCATTTTCATCCACAGAAATAACTCATTCGTCCAAATTTTCACACATTTTAAACATCAATATAAATAACTTACTTCTTTTCCTTTCATTGATTTCAATAGCGGCTCGATGGACGATTGGCATAAGTATTGTTAAACGGAAATTGTTAGTAACTACGTACGAGAGAATATGTTCGTAGTTTCATAATGTATTTGCGTCACTTACAATGTCGACAACGTTTGAATCATAAGTGTCTGATTGGAGTGACGAGTAGTGCATGTACTGCTTCTTTTGATTGTCCAAAACGAGCAGATGGTAATGACCGTTGAGGACGATTGGCATAAGTATTAGCTCCGCCGTATTGTGCCCATATATGACATCTTCCATCAGGTACAATGCTTGTTCAGTTACAAATTCCAATTTCTGCATTACAAGCACCATGGGCCGCGCCAGAACTGCACGTTTCTTGAACTCCAATGGATTTCTTACCAATTCATCACGGAGCATAAGTACGAGGGCATCCAACACATCATCGGGTACATTTTCTTTCCCTTCGAGAAGAACGTACAGTTGGTCACGGGTGGTAAACTCGTTATCATCAGTGTCTCTCCAAATAACAGAACTATATAGAGAAGTATACATAAGACCATAAAATTATACACAGAAAACAAAAAATATACATAAGAAACAAACTAATATACACAGGAAACTAACAAATATACACAAGGAACTATAAATAAACACAGGATAATAAAAACAATACACAGGAAAGCAATTATATACACAGGAAATGAAAATAATACACATTAAACATATTTTATACACACAACATCATAAATAATCACAGGACTCAGCATGATAAAAACATGAAACATATATCAAACGAAACAAAAACAATGTCTATCAACACGTGTGTTCAGGTAGATGGTGATGTCTCCTCGTTCGAGTCTGTTAAGATTTGCAAAACCCGGGTAGGCCTTCCTCTGTGGAAGGAAACCTGAGTCAAGCTTCTTCTGATCCTCGTAGTAAACCTGCCCTTTTGCTTTAGTCTGGTATGGAACCAACGCAAGCGGATCCTTTGCCGGTTTATAGTTCTGCAACCCGGTCACGGATTCAAGTAGCCTGTTGACAGCTTGTAATGCTTCATCATCTACTCCGGAGACGTCACTCGAGGTGGAAGCTTTTTCAGAAGGCTTGTTCTTCTTTGGTGGTAGAACATTTTTCCTAGGAGCTCTCTTTGCCCACATGCACTATTAAAATATACTATAAATTATATGAATATTATTTTTTTTATAATAATAAAAATAGAATTTTATTTAAAATTTTAAACTACTTTAGTGTTTTTAATTTTATTTTGGTATAATTAATAAAATTAACTTTAAAAATTCTTTAGGAATATAAATGCAATGATATGGAATTTATGATTGGTGATATTTTTTTAGAATTTAGATATAACGACTAAAATAAGTTTAATTTTTAGAAGTATATATATAAATATTATTTGATTACTATTAAATATTTTGAAGGATATATATGCATATGTTTAGGGGTATATATATGTAAATAAATTAAATTTTAAGGAGGAATATATGACATTTATTTATTTATTTTACGATATGCTGAATTTTTATAGGTATACGGAATAGGAAAAAATAAATTTATTAAATAAACACGCATCCATTTTCAAACTAGCCCGTAATCATTTTATTAATCAAAATATAATTCCATTGAGGATAAAAGCTTGACTTTGTTTATTTATTTATTGCACAAAAAAGATTGGTAGGGTTCCCAAGAAAAAAAGAAGGGCAAACTTGACATTTCACAAGACTGAAATGATGGCAACTTGTCAGAGGAGTATTGGTGTAATTTCACCTCAATTTAAACGATTCCGTCACCTCTGTTAACACGTTTTGGACTGAAAAGTAATAAACTAATAAAGGAGGGATCTATGGGGAAGTTGTATACTTTGAGAGATTATATAGAAAAAAACAAAGTTTTCAGGGATTTTTTAGTGCTTCCCTGAATAATGAAAGACTTAAAAAGCTTTTGAAAATAAACATTTATAATGGGGTGAGGGAGTAATACTCTGAAGATTTGGTGTTTATTTTTTCAATCATTTATTGCGACCCTTAATTTATTTAGTCCAATATTATGCTAAGAAATGGCAGTTCAATTTATGAGTCTATTTTATTTTATTTTATTTTATTTATTTATTTATTTATTATCTTGCTTAGACACGAGGCAGACTCCAGAGGCTTCTGAAATAATTATTGATAATATTTTAATATTAATAAAAGGACAAATTTTAAAGAACTAATCATTACATGATCTTTCTAGACTTAAAAAGAAGTATGTTTGCCACAATTTAACAAAAATGACTTTATTTATAAAAAAAACAGTTTCTATATTAAAAGTTAAAAAAAAAAAATCCTTTTTACTTAGAATTAGAACAAGATTTTATTTTTCAAATTATTATCATTTTTTCTCTGTTATTTACCTTTTTATTTTTTGGCCTTTGTAGGAATGACAATTGGCCAGGCCCCAACAGGGGAACCCAATTCCCTGCCCCGTTGGGTCCGGGGTAAGGGAAATTTCTTGGGGGTTCGGGGCCAGGGAATGTCCGCCCGCCCCACCCCGGCCCCAAAATATTAAATATTTAATTTATATATATATATATATATATATATATATATATATATATATAAAATTAAAAAACCCATATATTTATTTATTTATTTAGTAAATTATTAATAATTAAATAAACATGAGTATAAAAATTAAATAAAATTCTAAACTTATATTAACTAAATGCATTTTTTTATTTTTTTTTAATTTTGTAGATAATTTATTGGTGATTGTGTATGTTGGTATTTTGTGTTAAGTCGTATTTGTAAATGAGTTTCTTAATCATTAAAAATTTTTATGGTATTTTAAACAAATATTTTATACATTTTATTTTAAATAATAATATTTTAATTTATTAAATAGGGGCCGGGGAATCCCCGAATCCGAAAAATCCCCGCCGAGGATAGGGAGGGGAAAAAAATTCCCCGAATTCGGTTTCGAGGTTGGGTTCGAGAATGGGAGTATAATTTCAGGGTCAGGCCGGGGGAATGTATCCCCCTGTGAATCTCCACCCTAGTGACATTTCTAGTCCTCCCAAGCAAACGTATTGAGTTCAAACCATTTTCACAATATTTAATTACATAAACAAATATTTAATAACTAAAATTAAATTTTATTATTTTTCACAAATATTTATCATTATTCAAGAAGATAAAATATTTAACTTTGTCAATTTTACACAAAAAAAATCTTTCTTCCAAAATGATTTTGAACAGATAAAAAAATGGTTACTATAAATTAAGTCAATAACACTTTTTAAACCTTTTTTTTCTTTGTTTCACAAAAATAATCATAATTATTGGTTTATATGGGAATCCGATGATGTTTAAAAAATTTAAAAATTTAATATTTTTATTAATATGAAAAAATAAGAGAGCAATTGGTAGGGATTAGATTCTGAGAAAGTCCTAAACAATATTTAAAAAAAGATTTGCCTAAAATAACTTGATCACTAAGTTTTAGAAGTGGAAAACTAGTATCTTCAAGAATCAAAATAAATGGTCAAAGTTGACTTTTTTTGAAAGAGTCAAAGTTAACTTTTAATTTGAGTGTTATTATTATTATTATTAGTAGTAGTAAGGTAAACGAGCCGAGCTTGATCGGGCTGAGCCCAACTCGAAATAGGCTAGCTTGAGCTCGAGCTCGTCTTGGCTCGATTAGCTCAAAAATAAAATTTTATTTATAAATTATAATTTATAACACATTACAAAATAAAAAGGAAAAAGAGATGGAGGTTGATATATATATATATATATATTAAGCTATCGAGCTCGACCTCGGCTCGAAATTAATTTCGAGCTCAAAATTCAAGCTCGACCTCGGCTTGAAAGCTCGAAATTCCAAGCCGAATTAGAGCTTTTACCGAGCCGAGCTTAAACTACTCACAAACAGCTTGATCGTTTGACAACCATAATTATTATTATTATTTATTGCAAATAACTCTGCATACTAGTTCTCTTTTAGAATAAATAATTTAATTTCAAGTTATGTGATTGAATATGATTGATTAGCAAATGAAGCAATCTAATTATTTTTTATTTTAATCTTAATAAACTCAAATTTTTAACTCAAACTAGTTGATTTAAACAATTCAAATTACATCCGATCAATAGAAAAGTAACACTCAAACCAAATGAAGATTTAAGTAACAAAAGTTCAATATAAAGATATTTATAAAAATTATTTTGTCTACTAGTCTCATAAATACATATTTTTAATTGAAAATTCACTCTACAAATTTATAAAAATCAAAATTAGAAGAGCATATCAAGCAAATAAATATTTGAACAAGTTTCCTCTTAAAAAAAATAAATAAATAAGATGACTCCAATATAATTAATAATTTTCGGTGTTCAAATTTAATGACCTTTTAAGTGTTAAAATCTCAAGTTTACCTAATTGAAGTGAAATTTAATGGCCTTTTAAGTGTTAAAATCTCAAGTTTACCTAATTGAAGTGAAATTTAATGACCTTTTCCGTGTTCAAATCTCATGAGTTATTTTAAAATTAAAAAAAAAACTACAAATAAAAGCTTTCAAAATATTCATACTAAATATTTTGAAAATATATGCATGAAAGTAAATATTTATTTGTAGGAGAGAAGACCAAACTGGAAGAGTTGATTCCAATTATCAGAAGAAACCTTTATTTTGTTTAATCAAAGACCCAATACCAGCCTTAATGGGCTAAGTAGATTTGGTGCTACTAATGGCCTTTCATCATATTATTTATTTATTTATTTATTTGAGTCTTTTAACTTCACTTCTGGTGTTAAGTTTGTTCCATCTCCACTGCATGTGAACTTCTGCATTCATTTACTACTATTCATTTCTCCACATTATTAAAATAAATAAATAATATTTAGATAAAATACAACATTTAATTTTAATTAATGCCGACATCAATATATATATATATATATATATATATATATATATATATATATATATATATATATATATATATATATATATATATATATATTATTATTAAAATTAAATATTTCATAAAAGTATATGTGGGAATATGAACTTTCTCTATGACCAAGTCTTTGGTAGTTGCTCCATCTCTCCAAGCTTTCTCATGTTACTTGTTTGAGTGGTTTTCTCATGACCCCATTCTCCCACTTGTTCATTTTATTTTAATAATAATAATAATAATAGAGTCAAAAGGATGTTTTTATTTATAATATTATAGATTTTTTATAATAAGCCTTGTTTTAAATTTTTTCTTAAATATTGATAACTTGTTAATTAAGATTAAAAACAAATTAATAAAAAAAGAGATTGTTTGATAACTAAGAAGAGTACATAGACTAGTTGATCAGAATGCAAATATCTTAAAATTAATAAATAATTTACTTTATTTATTTATCACTTTGCCACGAAACTTTGACTTTACAAAAACCTAAAATTTTAAATACAATCCTTTAGGGATACACAAAATAGAAATAAAAACTAAAAATGAGAGATAATGAGGCCGGGTTTCACTTGCACAAGGTGATGATAAGAGACTTTCATTGCCTGAATTCAAATCTTCTTTCTTACAACACAGGGATAGCAGGTCCTCGTGTGGGTTCGAGTTTTTTACTTGAGCCCTATGTCACACGCGTCTGACATGTGGCTTGTCCTCATTAAAAAAAAAAAAAAAAATGCTCACATGGTTTCTAGAAACAATGATCCTCATTTTTCCCACATGTTCCATTTATCTTGGAACAGGCATGGTTGCACATGGTTTCTAGAAACGTTTTACACGATCTTTGTCAAACAACTTGTTACAACAATCCTTCTGTTGCTTTCTATCTAATCCAATGTTTGCATAAGCAGCATGTCTTCTTGGTTCCTTTTTAAAAAATTAAAATTAAAATTAAAAAAGACACAAAAAAAGAGCAAAAATATCTCCTGTTAGTAACTCAAGTAAAGAAGTAACCAAAATTCAGAAACACAAGCCATAAAGTCAGGTAAGAAATTTTTTTCCATGTGTAGAATCTAAGCTATTGTTGACAGAGATTCAAAAGATTGGAGAACAAACCTCTCTAGCTCAATGAGCTTGCTAATAAGCAAGGGTCATGATCTGATTTTTGAGGAAATGTCATCAAGAATATGTGAAGTTTGGGAAAAGAAAATTCATGATGCACAACCTACCTTGCAAGTATTTATGTTAATAATGTCATTTGATTACAGAATTCACAAAAAACAGGTAGGTTTTTGTGATTAATTCCAAACAGAAAACCAAGTTTCCTAAAATTTTTATTTTGTAAGATGAGCTACTTGTTCTTCTAAGGCTATAATGAAATAGACACTGGTATTATGTCTGCTGAGAATACAAGTTAAGACAAGACACACCTTTAAATTGCTGGTAACTTCAATTAAGGAAGAACTGTATGGCTTCTGAATTCGATCTGTATTCACAAGTGCCAAGCTTTAGTAGGATCACGTTTCAATCACAATTTGATTCAGAATATGGCACGCAGACACGAGGATTGAGATGATCTGCAACAATTCATTATAACTTCAGATTGCATTCAGCGGCAATGAAATAATTATTAAGAATCAAATCTGTAAAATGTGAAAAACACAAGCAGTGGGATCGAAAAAATCCACCTCATGCAACCTTAAAACTGCTTGCGGGAAAGATGAACTGTGGTTTATGATGCGCCTATAATGAGTTTTAATCCATCATTAGTAATGTCATGGCATCTAAGGTTTCATATATATCCTTAGATCGAGGATGTGAATGATCGAAAGCGATGAATTCATGTAAAGAACCATTCACTTCTAGCCAACTGCATCCTGTACTCTTTTCTACTTTTTGTTCCTTCATTGCCTTCCTTATATCTGCAACCTCATCCCACTTCTGTGAAACTGAATACATGTTTGCCAAAAGCGCATATCTACCACTGTGATGTGGTTGCATTCTAACAAGATGTTCACCTATCCTCTCCCCTAATGCAAAATCTCTGTGGATCATACAGGCACCAAATAGAGCTCCCCAGATGCCAGGGCTTGGTTCCATTGGCATGCTCTTTATCAAACACAAGGCTTCCTCCAAATGCCCTGCTCTCCCTAGGAGATCAACCATGCATCCATAATGCTCTACCGTAGGCATGATTCCAAAATCAGTAAGCATTTGATCAAAATACTTACGGCCCTGATCTACAAGTCCTCCGTGTGCACATGCGCAAAGAACACCTATTAATGTGATTTCATTCGGCTTCACCCCTTCCTTCAGCATCTGAGTAAACAGATTCAAACACTCAACAGCAAGTCCATGTGTCGCCAACCCACTAATCAAGGCAGTCCAAGGGAAGACACCTTTATGCTGTAAGCCACTAAAAACTGCGAGTGCATCATCTATGCATCCACACTTTGCATACATGTCTACTAATGCTGTCCCAACAATAGAATTACATCCCAATTTGCTTCTCCTGATGTAGTTATGGACCCATCTTCCTTGATCCAATGCCCCCAGTTGCGCACAAGCAGTGAGAACACTAACTACTGTCACTTGATTCGGTATCAATCGCTCAACAAGCATATCTTGAAACACAAGTAGAGCATCCTTGAATCTACTACAATGAACATAGCCAGCAATCAACGCACTCCAAGTGACAACATTCCTTAAAGGCATCTGCTCAAACACTTTCCTAGCATCATCACAACTATCACATTTACCATACATGTCCACAAGAGCACTCCCTAGATATACATCCCACTTCACTCTCCCAGATTCCAAATAGAAACCATGAATGCATCTCCCAAACCAGTCATTTCCAACCATCCCTGCACCCTTAAGTATAGTAGCAATAGTCACCTCATCAATCTCAACATCTTCATTTTTCATCTGCACAAAAAGACTCAAACCTTTCCCTGCAAAACCACACTTGATATGTCCATGAACCAAAGCAGCCCAAGAAACCCTATCTCTGTGAGGCATTTCATCAAACACCTCACAGGCAGACTCCAAATCACCAACGCCAGCATAACATGCCACTAAAGAGTTACTCACAAACGAATCACAATCAAATCCAAGCTTCACAATATGAGAATGAATCAAGCCTACATTTTTACTCTCAATTCCAGACATGGATTTCAAGAGTAAAGGATAAGTATGCTGATTAGGAATTACTCCTTCACGGACCATCAGAGCATAATAATCAACGGCATTCGAATTGCAAGAAAGCAGAGAGCAAGCACTTATCATGGCATTCCAAGGAGAAGCATCAGGCGGCGCAAGCGATCTAATTTGATCAAACGCAGCGGAGGTGAAAGCGAGTGCGATGCCACCGGGCATCGAACGAGCAGCGGCGCTGACGAGGCTGGTGATGGAGAGAGGATGCGAGGAGAGGCCGGAAGTGAAGAGGATGCCAAGGATTTGGTTGAGATGGGGCGTGGATTTGCATTCGCGGAGAAGAGAGAGCAGATGAGAGCGCAAAGGTGGGAGCTTTTTCGCAGAGCATTCGAGCATTGAGGTTCGTGCTTTCTCTATTTGCATGGAGTTCTCACGCTTCGTGAAAATGGCGTCTGGTTTTTTACAAATAGAACCCTGCCTTTATTGAGTATTATTTTAAAAAAAGCTTATTAGTAAAACCCTTTTTGTTAAATTACAAAAATCTCCTCGGAATTTCTTTTAAGTGTTTGTTGTTTTTATTAATTTTTATTTATTCTTGAGTTTAAATTTCTTATTTCGTTTATTTTAAATTAAATAAATGCATAAATTGTGGCTATATATATTCCATATTTTCTCTTGCTTATACTATAGTTCATAAAACCTTTTTTTTAATCTATTTTTATAAAAAGAATTTTTTTTATAATACATACTATAGTAAGAATGCTTTCTATTTCTAATTAAAATAAATTATTTCTTGAATTAAACTACTTAAAGATCCCTATATTATAACAAAAAAGATTCCTGATAATTTTATTAAAGCCAGTTTCATGTTCAATAACTAATAATAATAATAATAATAATAATAATAATAAATATATATATATATATATATATATAATTGTCCCTCACAAATATTGTAACCAAATTTAAGACATTATTCTATGGATATACTGTAGAATGGTGGGTGAGTGATTTAAGGTCGAATCCCTTGTAATCAGGGCAGAGCCACCTATATGAGAAAGGGGCAATTACCCCTTTTTAGTTTTGAAAATTTTTATTTTCTTTTAGAGTTTTTTTTATTATATTATATAATATATTTTTTTAATATTTCATTTTGCTTTTTTTTTATTATAAGTTATGATAGGAATATATTTTCACCCCTATAAAAATATATAATTATATATACGCTTTTATAAAATTATATTTACATATTCATTCTCACAAGTCACAAAACAGAAATATTTTATTTGCCTCCTTATAAAATATTTCTAGCTCCACCACTGATTGTACTACAGTATTGTA
Source organism: Dioscorea alata (assembly GCA_020875875.1). Taxonomy (NCBI): domain Eukaryota; kingdom Viridiplantae; phylum Streptophyta; class Magnoliopsida; order Dioscoreales; family Dioscoreaceae; genus Dioscorea; species Dioscorea alata. Next base: position 22,888,519 of record CM037011.1, read on the forward strand.
TTAGTATTGTTCATTGGGTCCCCTGTAAAAAAAGTTGTATTTTTCATCTCTCTAGAGTTCAAGGAGGGGGGATTTACCATTGATATATTATCTTTAGGTACATCTAGAAGGTCCTAATTGCCCCACGTGACCCACTCCACATGGTAAATTTCTAGAGTTATTAAACCATAGGCCCACGTAACTAATATGCACCACTGTAAATGTTTGTTCCTTTGACTCCTCTTATGAGGCAGTGCTTGTCGTCTTTAGTAAAAAAATAAACAAATAAAAAACGTGACATCATACAAAATTAAAAGACTGGAAATGAGAAAGTTTAAAATAATTTATCTAATAGTCCAGGGATTAGAGAGTAAAAGAAACCCAACTCTAAATTCAATTAACTAGAACTGCAAGGGCTTATATGCATAAAAAACGATAAAATCAAGAAAGAAAGCGAGAAAGAGAGAGTATATAAATCCATGGACAGCACCGTCGACGAGCTCAGCGCGGCGTACGACGCTCTCATGACGGCGGTGACGAGCATGATGGAAGCGCGCGCAGCGGCGAGGGAGCAGGAGCGCACGGAGGCCACTGACGCCGCCATGGAGGAGCTTCAGGAATGCATTGAACTGTTCAAAGCCAAGTGCGACAAGGCCGAGGAGCTCATCGATGCCGCCAAGACCCAGTTCGAGCTTGAGCACATGGCGGAGATCGGCTCAGCCAGGCTCGACGGCGCCATCGCCGAGATGAAGCGTGATGCTGTGGATCCATAAATGAGTGTTTTTTTTAATGATTGTTGTAGTAATGCTGGTGATTAGCTAGGGTTTGATCACAAGTGGTTTTTTTTTTTTTTTTTATTTGGATCTTTTCAATGATAGGAAGGAGGCCTTCTTGATGATCTCTTTTAAATGGTTTTTTTAATTAAAAAAAAAGAAAAGAAAAAACCTAACCCTAATTCTCCTGAGATTCAATCAAGTTATTATAAAAAAATAAATAAATAAACCTAGTTTTGCTTTATTTTATTTTATTTTAATTTTACAAGGGTTGTAATATTGTTACAGTATTCTATGGTATTTGCATAGTATTATAATAATATTACTATCAAAGTCTGCCTATTCACTATTCAAATAACAATTCACTGCACTAGCAGTTTTACTTTTTTATATATAGAGATTTGATAAGAATGTTCAAATAAAATATAAGATGAAACTAAATAAAATATTGATTTAAAAATAGTTAATATTAGTTAAATTGGTGTATTTAATACTCTCTCCCTGGTCCTTTTTACTTGTCACATTTTACAGGTTTTCTTTGGTCTTTTTATTTCTCCATTTAAAAAATTTATGAATTATTAAATACTATTTTTCTAAATTTACACTTTATATTTGATGTACTTTTATAACATCCAATAAATTATATTTAATTATATAATTTTTAAATCATATTTTTAATAAAGGTAATTTTGGAAAGTCAGTATAATGTTTATAAATTTTAGATTATCAACTAATTTTAACCAACTTTTTAATCCATGTAATTTAATTAAAATAGACAAGTAAAAAACACGGAAGAAGTATTATAATACATTAATAACAGCATTAGATAATGAAATAAATATAAATAGAAATTGAAAGTGAAATGTAAACGTAATAAAAAATAGGGTGTAGAAAAATTACAAATCAACATTATATACGTTATATATTTGTATAACAAAATAATTGGAGTTAAATACTGATATAATAATCTTCTTAATAGGGATTAGTGTATTCACACAGAAGTGCAATTAAAGGTTCATATAGTTTTATGACATAAATGGAACATTTTTACTTCCTAGAAGAACAGCTACTACATTGCATTGTAAATATATTTGCTGAAAAATACACCAATTATATACATATATGACAGCACATTTCGGCATTATACAAGTTACAAACAGAAATTTCATCGATGAAAAGTTACAACTGAAAACTGACAACCATTGCATGAAAACTCAGTTCATATGAGCACTGGAAATCAATCAGACAAACAATAAGGATGTCTGATTTCTGCTTTCTTTTGACTTTCAGATTAACTGGATAATGGTAATTGGTAAGCATCATGCTGTTAACGGTAAATGCTCGGGTTTGACATCAGGCGGCCTCTAATGCGACGAGCTTCTCTTGAAGCTTTGCGATCCGTGCCTGCACGATGAACATGATTTGATTGCAAGTGCATGATGTTGTTGTTAGTTATAAAGCATTTATAGATGGAAGTGCTCAAGACACCTTGAATGATTTTGAGCGACGAATTGATGGATCGATCAGTAATGCATTTGAATATGCCTTCTCCGCCGCAGTCCATTTCTCCATCGCCATGTAAGCATCACCTTGAGAAAGATAAGCCTGTGTTGATCACAGTCATTTGCATCTTTTGAGGAAATACTTTACTATTCAGTAGATTTAACACAATAAATTAGGTTGGCCACAGAAGTGAGGTGATCAAACCATATCGAGAGTTTTATGTTTACTCCTTGACATAATAATATTTCATAATCAGTGCATGGGTTCGATATTGTTGAGAGAAAAGCCAAAGATGCAAGATCAAGTGCAAACTTACAATTTAGCCAACATATAATTTGCATGTTTAGCTTAGATTGGTGGGATAAGACATTTCAATATCATTGTTGAGGTTTTGACAAAGACATTTGTTTGCTAAAACAAAATTTGCAAAAGAGGAAAAAAAAAGGATAGGATGTGAATGAAACAAGAACATACTGCTAATCAAAGAAAATTCAACTTTGATTACATCAAAACATTGACTAACCTCTTCTCATATTCCTTAAAAACAAAACCGTGTAAAATCACAATCATGTAGTACATCTAGAAAAAGTAAATTTTCAGGTAGGTTCCAAAAGTCTTCAAGTTATTTCAAGCATTAAGATTTCAAACCTTGAGGAAGGATGCCACATGGTTCGATGCCTAACATCTACCGCTTTCATCTCAACAATTCAATATGTATTCAATCCAATATATACTGCCATCATATCAACTAGAGGTCTAGCAAAGTTATCTCAGTGATTTCACCAAATGATTTCCAAACATGCTAATGTTGTAACTTAGTTAGCCACCATTTCAACAAATTGTTCCAATATCATCCCTTTATTGGTTTACCCCCTTAAACAACTAACATAAAAACGATTATCCAACTTGAAAGTTAAATACAACATATTGTGTTACTAAAGATGTGTGCTTGATTCATCATTTTCCTTTTGTTTATTTACTTCCCTCATATTTCCCCGCAATCCATAACACAAGAGGAAAAGCAAAGAAATGAACAATTCAATGAACAGAGCAGAAAATTCAATCCATGTATCATTCATAAATCCAACCACTTCAAAAATTTTCTTTGCACAATGAATTAGAACTAAAAAAGTGAAAATTAAAGAACTCATGAAGCAATAAATACCACACAAATCTCCAATAAGAAACAAAGAAGTGAATTCGGTACCTGAGGATACTTTGGAGCTATATTTGCCGCCTCTTCTGCGTCATCGAGAGCACCAGCATTATCTCCCATGCCTAATCTTGCAACAGACCTACAATACAATACAATCATCATAGAGTTTCAGTAATTAAAAAACCCACATTTTTTAAATTTGTTTCCATTTTTTTCTTTGCAATGCAACCAGAACTCATTGAAATTCAGAAATTACAGTTCAAAAAGGGCAAAATTTTTCAAGAATTAATGCAAAACCTGCTTCTATAAATCAAATGACAACCTCCAGATGGCTCCAAATCAATTGCCTGAAATCACAAAAAAAAGCCCTAAAAACACCAACTTTATCAATGAAAACAATAGAAAACGCATCAAATGGGTGTCGGCATTGAATTCAAAAGCAAAGAAAACCCTAATGCCCTCACCTGAGAGAAAAGGACCTCGGCTTCAGAGAAGTTCTTCATCTCCAGCTCCTTCTCACCCTTCTTTCTCATCGCCAGTGCTTCAAGGTTCCGTTTTGCTTCAAACCCCGGCCCGAGAAGGTCAGCGAGGAGCTGCGCAGCCCGCGTGACGGTACCGCAGTGGCTGACGATGGATCCAGGAGGGAGGACGACGAGGTTGGGGCCGGCGCCGCAGAGGCCGAGGCATCCACAAGAGGCCACGGCGAGGTCGTGCGGCGCGAGGCCGGAGATCGCCTGTAAGATCTCTCTGGAACCTTGACGGCCGCAGCTACGGTTGACACACACCCGGATCTCGACCTCCTCGGCGACGGAGGCCATTGCCCAGCGGGAGGTGAGTTTGTGGCGGTGACGGTGCCGGCGGCGGGGAGTGGAGGCGGTGAGAATGCCGGTGTTGCTAAAACTCACCGCCATGTTTAGAGACACTGTCGGTTTTTTTGGGGATCAAAAGAATAGTGTTAGATAAGATTCGGAATCTTTGGAGGGAATATTCACTGGGGTTTTTTTTTTAATTGTCTTAAATTATTGATTGAAATAAATTGTCAAAAAAAATTATAGAGTCCGTGATGTTAGTACGAGTAAAGGTGGGCACAGACCGGTTAACCAGACCCGCTGAAAACCAAGCCGGTTAGCCCGACAGACCGGCAAGTCACTAGTCACTTAGGGTGACCCATAATCATCCCGAGCCCACTCTAAACCCATGGGTCGAGCTGGAACTCGCTGGTTCACGGGCCGACCAACTCGGTTTTAATTTTTTTTAATAAAATGATAAATATAATATTTTCAAATTTTCATACTATTCATTCTATTTCTTTTTACTTATTACGTTTTGTAACTTTTTTTTATTTTTTTTTTTACTTATCACATTAAAAAATTTTGTGTAACATTAAATAATTTTTTTCAAATTTACCTTTTAATTAATGTACTAGTATAATTTTCAATAAATCCCAATCAACTAAGTATTAAATAGGGGTAGTTTTGAAAACTAATGAAATTTTTTATAAAAATTATATTGTCAACTAATACAGAAGGAGTAGTTGACAAGGCATTAAAAGGGATCATTTGGCAGATGGAATTAAAGAGATTTTATAAATTTATTTTTCTATAAAAAAAAATCAAATATTGAAATGATAAATCTATAAAATTTTAAAAATAATGAGGGTTGTATTTCATTCATTAACATTATCTCATAATTAATATATTTATTTTAATTTAAAATTTTAATAAAATATATTATTAACGTGAAAATGGTTTAAAAAATTATTATTAAAAGATTTTTTTTAAAATTATGTGAAAACTTTATTATAAATTTAACAAAAATTTAAATTAACTATTTATTAATTATGATTTCAAATTATATATATATATATTTATTTATTTATTTTGGACAAGATGAGCGGCTAGACCGTAAAGAATGGCAGGGGCATGCACAAGCCTCGGCGAAACAAGTAGGGACAGGGCCCGCGCACACATGAGCATTAGGGCCACCCACACATAATCACCACTCACACTCCAAGAAATGTACTTTTACCCATGATTCAAACTTTCATCACTTGTGAAAGATTTTAGTGGGGACCCGGCTATCAATAGACTACTTGGTCATTGGTATTTTAAATAATATTATGATTTTAAGTCTTGAAACTGCGTGATATTTTAGAGATTTCATTAAAAAATACACAAAAATTATTGTAAAAAAAAATTATGATTTAAATTAATAATATATTTATACTTGTGTAAATCATTGAAATTAAACTATGTTATTTTATATAACAATATTTTTTTTATATGAATAATTTGGTATAAATGTTATTTATTTTAAATAATATTAATAATAAAAATGAATAATATTTAAAAAAATAATATATTGTAATAGTAAATTATAATAATGTTTGGGAGTAATTTAACAACAATTATTTGCACTTCAAATTATTTGCCCTTCAATTGGTTACAACTTCTCAACACTACCAAGAAATCAGGCCCGCTATAGTGAGGGCCATGCCAAATTTTGGCTTGTGCCCCCTCTAGGTACAAGAAGCCACATGGGGAAAAACTGTAATTTTAAAAATAAAAAATAACTTTTACAATATTTAAATTACAAGGGAATTATAAAACTAGTTGAGGCAGGAGTCCTGTTTTGGTATTTGAGGGAAAATGAAAAAAATATGTTTTCTTTTATAAAAAGTGCTTTTTTTCTTTTTTTGGGTGCCTCTGGAAAGCAAAATGAAAATATTTTAGATTATTTTTTCAAGTCCAGAATGATAACATTGAATTATATTTTTCATTGTCTTCATCTCCGTTCAAACTTTATATTGATGTAGGTTTAGAATAATTAACTTCTTTGGTAACACATACTTTTTACAGTTGGTTAAAAAAATACTTACTTGAATATAAATTATTAATTGTTTGATTTTTTTTTAAATAAAACAATTTTTACAACTATTTACTGGAAATCAATATCATGAAACTCAAAGCCTTCTACTCATAATAAGATTGATGTTATGTCATTATTATAAAGATAAATCAATAACTGCTGCATTGAACCCACATATTGCCAAAAAAAAAAAAAAAAAAAAGACAAATCTCCCTCTTCAGAAATCAAGTTTTCTGGTCAAGTACATAGCTCACAAAATATGGCAAAATGGAAGGCTCTCTCAACAGAAAAAAATTATGAAAAATTAATAAAATACATATTATGCCAATTGGACACAAAAAGACTGGCACATATACAACACTACCAAATAAATACACAAGAAATGCTCACCTTCTTCCTGCAGTAGTACACAAAACACATCTTAACCGGGGACCGTCAGATTGGGCATCATCGTTGTCATCTTCGTCATCTTCATTATTCATATTACCAGCATTTATAGAATCTGAACCTCCTGTCAAGCAGCTGACATGGTATGCATGGCAACAAAAGAATGCTGCAACCGAAAGGTTTTGAATCGAGAAGGGATCAAAGCACAAGCAACACCTCGCGCCACCCCTCGTTCTAGACTTGAGCTCCATCGTCTTTGCGTTTGCTACCCTTTCAATTGCTTGTGATGATGCACTTTCATCCTTCTTTTCCCGTATTTCTTCTTCTATGCTACCCAAATAGATCGCTCGTCGAGCTTCTTTGTAGAACTTAACCAGAAGGTTTACACAATCAGCCTGTTCAGAGGCCAATTTATTTACAAGATAACTTGTCAATTAATAATAACTCAATACTCCCAATCAAGTGTAGATTGAACAAGAAGGTGTACCTTGAGGATGTCATTACATCCATGTCTTAGAGAAGTTTCAGTTCGATAGTCAGTGATTATTTTCACAAGGCGATCCCTCAACCTAGAATGAATTAGTGTCAGGTGCGAAGAGCTAAGAATGGATGCAAGTCAAGGAACCAAAACACAATGCCATTAGGATTTAATTGAGTTGATAAATAGAGGAAATGAATGCTACATGTTTATTAGTAGGTGTCTCATATTCATTAAACAGAAGTTCCGCAGAGAAAATTGGGTTTCATTTTGGATATGAAATTTTAAGACATAGTGGACAAAGTAAGATATGCTAGTTGAGACTTACCGAGGTATTTGCAATCCATTAGGCACCATGCTTACAATATAAAGTGGATCTAAATTACCAACAGTGTGCTCCAACAACATTCCAACCTGCCAACAGTGAAAAAACAGATGTAAGTTTCATATGCATAAAAACAATCAAAACAAGAAAGACTAGCCAAAAGTGGTCGATTTTGTGCTCTTCAAATATACCATTTCAGGCTTGCGAAGACATAGTTTAATCAATTCCTCCCATAGTTCATCATCATGTTGCATGGTCACAAATTCAACAGCCTGCATTTAGTAGTACAGTTTTGTTCATACACAATCTTCTCCACTGAAATGATGAATCCAAAATTTTAATAAGGAAAAAGAGTACATCATCACCTCCTCTATATCTTCTAATTTATTGATGATGACTGCTAGAGCTTTCTTAGAATTCCCCATCCTTCCAAGAACAAAGACCTGCTCTCTTAGAAGATTTTTCCTCGTGCATATTTCATATGCCTGAAAGGTAGAAGCACATCGCTTTATCTTTCCAACAGAGATCTCACCAAAAAGATTCATTATATTGCATCCATGATTGGTTGAAAGACACACCTTATCTAAGTTGTAATGCTGACTGCTTCGTAGGAAAGTGAGCAGCATCCGTGGTTCATAATCTGCATAAAGCTCTACCTGTCATGTATAAGTAAATTAATTGGTGAGAATGATATAGCAATCAAAATGAAAAGATTATGATGAACAAACTTAACCATAAACTAACAGTAGAATTCAAGTACCATGGATAACATGCTCTCTAGTATGTAACATTCATCTTTACCCTAGGATTATTAAAAAATTATCACAATGGACATTTTACAATCACAAAATATTCTGCAGATATAAATCGAACTTCATGACATTATTTTTTTCATGAACTTCTAATATCAAGAGCCAAGTCTGAATTCTAGGCAGTTTATGTACACAAAAGATTTTGCAGATAAAAATCCAACTTCATGACATTATTATTTTCATGAACTTCTAATGTCAAGCTCCAAGTCTAAACATGTATCAGAGGGCAAATCATGGAGCGCATACTATTGATGTCTCTAGAAATGAACTTCCTGGCCAAGTTTTAACATTATGTACAGAGAACATTTGTATTGTGATATATGGAAATCCATTATAACGATTGAAAAAAATAAAATAAAATAAAATTCTTACCTGAAGATCATGGAACTCCTTTCCAGCATTAAGGTCAATCTCAAAAAGTGAATGCAGGTATAAGTGTAAGAAATATCTGTTATCACACTTTTTACTAGCACCCAGCAGTTGGGTAACAACTTCAGAGGGAGAGATGATATCACGGTGTTGGATAAATAAAGTAACTGCTCTTTTACAATCTAATATCATCAGTTGGACAACCTGAAACCAAAGAGGAGAAAATCAAAGCATTACTGCTAAAGTTTAGGTTCTCAAACTATGAAGAAAATGCAAAATATTTAGATCTAGATTTATTTACGTGATTCTCTATAAAATATGTCATGAGGAAAAATTGACCATCATCAATAGAAGAAACAATAATTCATTAACCTTCTCATATTTAGCAATTAGTAAATACAATTAAAGGTTTTGCTAAAAAACCAATAAAGGTCTGTTAGTATGTGGTCTACAGTACATCTTGAGAGACAAGAAACATACCTTGTCATGAATTGCATCATGTAAACTATGTTTTTCAATGAAGTCGAATAGCTCAGGTTTCATCAACTGAAAGTGAAAACCATAATCGTAAAGTCAACCTTAGGTGTTGCACCCTTACAATTCAATTTAAAGTTTATTTCAAGCAACAAAATATAATAACATCAAGAACTCACATCCGCATAGAAGGTGAGGGCTTTCTCATATTGTGTATTAATGACATATAACTCAGCTAATGACTGTAGAAGACACCCAAAATTGTAAGAATAGAGATTCAATTGAGACATAAGACACAAAGAACAGTGCCACAGGAAGGATTAAAAAAAAAGCCCCACCTCTTTTAGCATATCAGTCATAGAGGAGGAGTTAAGTTGAGGCTCAATCGCAGAAATAACAGGCAAGACAGAATAAATAGTAGTTGGCCAGGATTTTACAGTCGACAACAGTACGTTGTGGTAAGATGGATTATTTGCCAATGCAACTAGAGCTACCTGCATGACACAGCCAGCATGAAGATTACAAAGACATAGTTTGACATGAGTATCTGCAAATAATGAAGTCCATTTATTATCTGGGCATACCTCATAGGCAGTATCACTCAATCGTGGATTATCAGCAGGCATGTAAGGAACCAAAACAGGAAGCTGCCGGAGATGAGCAAAATGAAACACCCATCTATCAAGCATAGCATCTGGTTATTATAAACTATTATGAAATAAATGGTGGCTTCATAAGAAGGCATTTGGAACAGACCTCTCCCATGCTGAAGCAGAACCGCGAAGTAACTTGGGACACAATGATGCAGCTTCAGCATACTTTCTCTCCACGATCAAATGATCAAGGTATCTTGCTCCCACCTAAACCAATATAATTGTTTCAGCAAAGGGAAATTGACAAAAAAGGGAATACATTTTGGCGCTCACAGAAGTAGTTTTTACAAGGTGGATAGTGATAAACAGAAGTTGATAAGAACAGAGCGAAATGTAGCACTTGAATGATTTATTTTCAAGCATGCAAAAGCAATTAAACTTATTTTCTTAAATTAAAGGCAATCTCCACAGTAACAGCATCACTAAATCATGTTGAAGTCAAATAATGCTGAATGCATAGAACAACTAGATAGCTATATACAAAATGCTAAACCCGAGTTTAAATTGACAAGATGTTTCTACTAGATGTATCTGCAACAATATAGAAATATTGATAATATAAGCCATGAATTGTTGGTGAAGTTAAAAGAAAATTGAAACAAACAAAGGGCACTAAAAAACATATGTTACCTGCTTGTTCAAGCAAGAGTTAATATTCATTAGCAATTCCGTCTAGGGCATTATTAGTAGATTCTCTTGCTTGATTGGAGATTAAGAATAATGTATTATTTATGGAAGCAACTATAGCTTTTAATTTTTCAAAATCTTTCTTCGTTTGATGTCTTCCAAATAACTGATCATTATTCTCCTCTTTAATTCAGTATCTTGATAAGAGCAGGATCAATCTCCTGACATATTCTTAGGGCAATAATTCAATAATCAAATGTAGAAGGATCTCCTAAAGTTATTTAAAAAGTGAAATACACAAAGCCTTGAGTCCTTGCGAAACAACAGAGAAAAATTAATTAGCTTTTACATTGATTGATTCAATATTCCTATCACTGAGGGCTCTGATAGGTTTCCATGTATTGACTTGAACATAGAAACTATAAAAAAAATAAAAGTAAAATAAAATATGAATGAAAATGAAAATGAAAAGAAAAACAAGAACGCTAGCTACCTCATCCAGCAGCTCAGTTCGACCTTGCCCGGCTTCAACTGCGGCTAAAGCTTTCTCATGCCAACCATGTTGAAGAAGCCAATTAATATGATCTTCAGCATCTCTGATGATAACAAACAATATAAGATTTTTAGACAAGAAAATACCTGCAGTTTATAATGCTCAGACAATAAATGGACTCTTATAATTCATGCATAAATTGAATATATTCCTAAATAAGTGCAGCAATACAAAAATGCAAATCAAATAAAACATTTGAAACCAAGTTTACTTAAACTCATTGCAACTTAAGGGAGTTTCTGAAATCCTTATTTGTAAATTCTCATTTGAATTACAAAGGCATCAGAGTCAATGTCTATGACTAAACTTAAAATTGAAGAAATATGATTAAATATGCTGGTATTATAAATATGTCTAGTTTCAATTGGCACTGTTGCTATTGCCTTCCTCCTAACCAACAATACTATCACCCTTTGATGAGATCATTGACAGAAAGATCAATAAGCAAACATCATATAATTGGGGACACTATTATATTAAGTAGTGCACTGAACCAGAAATATGATGCTTGATAGCAAATGATGTATGCTCAGTTTGATTGGGTAGAAAGGCACAGTTCCCAGACTTGGCACTCAGACATGGTTGAATATAAATAAAGTAAAACTTTTTCTGGAGGTGTTACATAACAGTGACCAAAAATGTTCTACACAACTCAAGCATGCCCCATAGAACCTCATACGACAAAGAAGAAAAGAATTAGGTTTATCTAGCTCTCTTACTCACCGAGGCTTTGCAATGACTATATCCTTAGGAGATACTATGTAGTACAAAGGTTCATCACCAGCAGCCCACTGTCCCCCTGCATAACTGCTTCCTAAACTCATGTCCAAAGCCATTAGGAGCTGAAGTAAGTGACACAGAAGCCTCAACTAGATAAGATGGCTGTATTGTTATAGAGAAAATGGTTGAGTTCTAATCACCAGAGAAGGGAGCATGTGCAAGTGCATAATCCTTAGCCTTGTAGTGTTCAAATCCATGAACAGGTAGGGCATCTGTTGTGAGTTCCTCATTTTTCCATGTGACAATACGTATCTCTGGTCTCTGTGCAGTTCCCTGCATTAAATTTTCCCCAAGTTAATGATACCAACCCAGAAACCCAGGGCTTTCTTCTTTCGATGACATTGAAAAACTTCCTTTCAGCTTTCTTCCAAAAAGAAGCAGCCAAGTTCGTTAGGAATTTAAAATGGCAGAAATTTTAAAATGACAGTGGTTGATGGCATTATATTTGAAGCAGACAGACACTAGAGCAACAAAAACCTGCCGTGGCAGCAGCTTGGTGGTTTTCCGTTTACCAATGGACCAAAGTCGACTCAATTTGGAAAAGTACTCAGTTACATAATCTTTGATAATTTCTCACATATATAGTTTGGCTCAACCAATCATGCTCTATAAACTTATTAACAACTTATTAAATGCATCTCTTCAATTAATTAAAGTATCCTTGAAAAAGAACATAATAATTTGAGGTTTATTTTATTTATTTATGTACAAATCTCTGGTTTCCAGGATTTCATTCAACATAAAGATGACTATCAACCAATACTATGAGTTCTTTTGAACACAAATTTGTGATATGGTATGTTAATTATATCTCAATCCTATCGCTTTAGCACCAAAAACAACTTTTCTGGATAATACACGACTGAGAAAAGTGCACAAAGTTTGTAAAGGAGGAAAACAAAAGATTCAAAAATGTCCTCGAGAAACATAATCACATCTTCAAAATGATAAAAGAATTCCTTGTGCACTCTTCTTGTACATGATAGTAGAAACCTAATCCTAGCAACTTCTGTCATTTGTAATGCCCTTTAGGAAAACACATCAACTGAACATCACTCAAGCTCTAGACAATGACAGCATATTTAAGTCTATGATGATTACCTGGCGTGAAGGAGCAGTGCTACTAAAATTTTTTTCTCCATTCTCTTCCTCAGGAATGTAGGCTAATACAACCAAAGCATCACCATAGGGCGCGATACCAGAAATATAGTAGCTAGTCTGAAAGGATGCCACAATGTCCACATACTTTGAACTTGAAATGGAGAGATTCCTTTTAACTCCATTCATTCCACGAAATGAGGAGGATCTAATCACAGCAACCTTGACACACGTTCCCCATCCAATGACCAAGAGTGTGTCATCCTAAAATTTAGCAAACTTTGAAGTTACCATGAAGCAGAATAGCCCAAATAAAAAGACAAAAGAAATATATATATATATATATATACAAGAAGACAGCCCAAAAATAAGTGTAAGTAATACACAAATAAGTTTCTTCTCACACACAGAATCCATTTGTATCCTCTACTAATGCACTAGTCTACTAGACTATAACAGAAGTGGAAATAACAATAAAATAGTTTAATCAGATGTGCATTCTAGAATGCCTTATCACCAATAGACATTTGGATGGTTTAATTTGGTCAAGAGCATCTCTTGTTCAAAATAGCAGCAGCATTGTAGTATCACTTCAAATGGAACAAAATACTTTTTCCTTCTTTCAGAAACAATTGAAGCAACTTGCTGAAATATATTTGGAACCAGGCATACAAAAACTTTGGTTAGAATGCCATTACAGGCGGTTAAAACTTACAATGAAACCAAAAGTTATTGCTGACACTATGATTAAAGGTATTGACAGAAAGCTAATTCTAGTCCAATGCCAAATAATATCATCTATTTGCTAAACCAACAGGATGTGAAATTTTTCATTATTTTCTAAATCATTTTCCTTCAAATAATTCCAACAAAACTCACAAGTACCTAACATTCAACATTGTTATTCATTATATTCTTGAACATGTAACTGATAACATTGGTGCATCAAGCATGGATCTAAAAATTAGAAGAAAATCACACTTAATGAGGGCTCAATTGTTGGGCCTCATCAAATATGATTTTAATTAACAAGTACACTTGAAGTGCCCTCCACTATTTCCACCAATTAAATTTGCATCAGGAAGAAAGACAGGAACCAATCCCTAAAATATATTCTATTTACCTGCCAAAATAAGTGAGGAAGTAACAGCTCAGGGCGTGGACTCCCTCTGGGCCTCTCAATAAAAGTAATGCGCTCATTATTTGCCATGTCATAAACTTTCACCCCTGAATCATTAGCCCAAGCAATAAGATTTGTTCTCCACTTAACTGCATGTATGGGACCTTCGCCATCATGCAAGACCTGAAAAAATAAATAACATAACTGATTTTAGTGGATAATTTGGATATTCAAACACTAATTTACCTTAGCACAGTCACAACAATTGTCACACCTGTTTACTATAGCCCAGCCAGGTCTTGGTGTTCAGAAAAAGCTGCCCAGCTAAACCACCAGCAACAAATCTTCTTGAAGTTTTTCGAGAATAATCGGGATCTAGAGCAATCGTTTTCATAGGGCGATGATACTCAAATTTAAACCGTTCATCAGTGAATAGACTGTTTATGACTACATATCCATCATCAGAGCAACTTCCGATGTATTCGCCATCCACATCAAAGCTAAGGTCATTGACAGTAGCAGAATGGGCAGAAAATTGTTTAACCTGTAAGGTGAGCCAAATGTCAATTCCAGTCAACAGTAAACTCCAAGACAAAAGGATTCAAATGGAATTAAAAAAAGGTATCATTGTGAATGACTAATTCAAAAATTTATAGCCATTACAGAAACAGTAAAATAGTATAGCTAAAATCACGGTAAATTGAGAATACTTTTCACAGCTGTCAAACTTAGAACTTCTACTAAAACTTAGATAGCAGTGGACACTACTTTTACTGGCATAAAAAACAAAGCCCCCAGGGTTTTTTCCTTCTTTTGCACCAACACGGGCTGCCAAAATTTCATCAGCACCAATACCCTGGCTGAAATTTTTCACTAAAATTTTAAAGTTCAAATTTTGCTGCAAGTATCAGTCATTTGCTCATTGATTTTCCCAAAGCTACAAATCAAGCTCAGTAAAAAGAAATAAACAATAACACAATACCTTAAGAATACTATTGCAATTTTTTTCCTTTTAACAGAATGGTAGGGTGATCACTGAAATTTCGATCAGACACTTAGAATTCTCTGAAACACCAAATACCCACTTAGATCCCTCCTAGTATACATGCACAAAAGCACATAGATTTCTCTCCTATTTTATCACTTATCCTGTTGATGATGATCAAACCGTCCTTAGATAATATAATTAAAAGCTTGTGACATCATTAAAAAATAATAATAATAATAACAAATAAATAACTTTAACGGGTTAGACGATGATATACAGGTTGACCAAGCAAACAAATCACAGAGAAGAAAATTCACAGAACCAAGCAATCAAAATGTCAATCCACCACCGTTCACAGATCAATACCTTCAAAATTTAGGGTTCCGGAGCACAAATTCAAGCAACCACACCAACAAAAAGGGAAGGGTAAAGCAAACCTGATTTCCCTGGAAATCAAGAATATGAACAGAGCCATCATGCGTCCCCAGAGCGATCATCCGCTCAGAGATGGCGATGGACGCCGCCGCATCATTAGAAAGCAAAGACGGCACGCTGCCCCCCATCCTCTGATACTTAAGCCTTGGTTCCTCCTCCTCTTCCTCATCATCCTCAACACCATCTTCCTCCTCCTCATCATCCTCTTCCTCCTCCTCCCGTTCATCATCCCCATCACCCCCGTTCTCCGAGCGACGGTCCAGCGCCATGATCAGCGGTTCCCCGAGATCTGGAAGCGATGAGCTTGGAGCTGTTGGAGGTCTTGGGAGCTAGGGTTTAGAGCTTTGCGTTTGTCGTGGAGGAGGGTGGGGATCGCGATCGAGCGCGGGGCCAAGCGAAGGCCGAGAGACAGAGATCGCTCGCGCGGAGGTGTGTTCTCTTTTCGCTGGCGTTTTCGCTTTAAATAAAGCTCTACTTGAATAGAGTTTTATGACCGTTCATTGTTGCCTCGTGTTTCGTGTTTTCTTCACAGCCCCATTGGACGGCCCTGATTCGTTTGGCGTGCAATTCTTTATTTTAAATATGTGTGATTTTTTTATTATTTTAATAATTTAAAATTTTTGCTTTTAATATTTGAATAACAGTTTATTTCATAGAATATAAAAGGTGTAAATATCAAAATGGTCCCTCTATTTTACTATTTCCGTCCTTTTAATCCCTCTAATATAAAATCAGCCCTTTTGGTCCTTGTAATTGCACATTTTCATCCTTAAGCTGTAAAATCTGCCCTTTTGGTCCTTGTATTTGCACATTTTCATCCTTTTTAGTCCCTCTAATTTATTAGCTGAAAGGACCAAAAGGGCTGATTCGTCAATTAGAGGGACTAAAAGAACAGAAATGTGCAAATACGAGGACAAAAAAGGCTGATTTTATATTAGAAGGACTAAAAAGGCGGAAAACGCAAAATAGAGGGACCATTTTGATATTTTGACCTAAAAACATGGGGTCCACGGCGAAACTAGTAGTAACTCACCACAAAATACGTAAAGAGACAAGAGTTTGAAATCTTATTTCAGCAATATTATTCATTATTACAATTCACGTAATTTATACTATAGCTCAATATTATTCATTATTTATGAATACTGTTTTTTGGTTATAGTGTAACTCCTCTGTACAAAAATAGCGTTCTCTTCCCTCTCTAGTTGTATGGTAGGAAGACTTATTTTTAGAGATCGTTAAGTCACTGTAATTGATATATCTTCATGTATATTTATCTTTTTAATGGCATTTGTCACTTTTTATTAAAAAAAAAATGATTTCAGATTATGGTTTTTTCTAGTTAATTATATAGCTCTTTTAATAAATAAATAAATAAATAAATAAGAAAAAAAACAATTAAAGGCAAGCCACTTCCGGACTTTCTCTTTCTTTCTAACCTACAAATAGAAAGTAAGTGTATTATTAGTTATTGAATTAATTTGATTCAATAAATATTAATTAAAATAATAATTTAGGTGGCTGTTATGAGCATGTGAGTTATGATAAAGATGCATTGTATTCTCAACAAAGAGGCCACCCCAACCAAAGAACATCAATTAGGAGGAAGATCAAAGTGATGATTGAGGCCTGTTAGGCTTTATATATCAGAAGTGATTTAACCATTATCTTGTCTTAATTTTATACAACTTATATTAAAAAATAAAATAAAATTATAGAGTGTATTGGTAGAAGACTATAAGAGTAAGTCAAGTGAGTGGGATGGTAAAAGAACAACACTTTTTATTTTTTCTAAAATCACAATATATATGCTTCAGATCCAATGGTTTAGTCTAGCAAATCTTGTTTAAGTTAAAAAATAATAATAATAATGATAACGAAGGATAGATTATGGACACTGGCTCATAGCCCAAACTCTTCATCCCTAATTAAAGATGTATTGGTTGGACAATTAATTCACACTCCATGAGCCTGCCCTTATATATATCGTTTATCATTATATATATATATATATAACCATAATTCTTTTGTTTTCAAAATATCTACATTAATGTGCAATTTTTCTCATGGTGTAGATGGGTATCATTTTGAAGACCTTGCTAAAGTATAAATTGCAAGCTATCACTTTATATATTGGAAGTATTAGGATCTTAGAATTTCATATAATTCACACATGTATGATTGAGCATTTTCATGCTGGTGAAAAAGATTTATTTATCTTGAGGATGATTTCACTCAAGTGACACTTCTGTGTTTTTTTTTTTTTTTTTTCTTATTATAATTCATAACTTCGATTCAATTCTTTTTTTTTTTTTTTTTTTAAGGATCTGGAGAGTTTTTTTTTAATTTTATAATTTTCAAAATTATAAAAATATTAAAAGATCTACTATGGCAGTTGAGGGGTCCGAGCCCACCATTAATTTTGTTGGGAGTGCAAAGACATAACTTCACAATAAAGATATTTTTTAAAAATTTAAGCAAGCAGGCCGCATCTAAAAGTGATAGAATTATGTTATGACTCGATTTAAATTAGAGATTTATTACTATCATTTTATCCCGCGGGTTTCAAAATTAGATAATAAAATTTTCACATTAATGCCTTTCATAATGAGGTCAATGCCGCTAGACCAAAATTTTGTTAGAGTTGATTATTTTTTTATAATAGTAATCACATAAGATTTGATTATATTTTTATTTATTAAATCTAAAAATAATTAAATAATCAATAATAAATCATAATTTTAATCAGGAGTCAAAATGTTGATCATAACATTCTTTATACAAATGCTGACAAAAAAATTTATGCATGTTAAAATAAATTATTTGCGGATGTCAGTGAAAAGGATGGTTTCTGCATGAAAGGACCTTTTGCACGTTTAAATGTAGGCTTCTTGACCATCATCATTCACAATTATGAATTGTGTTACTAGTAATTATTGAAATTATTGTAATAACAACCAGTATTGCTACTATTTCACCGACCAATGTATTTTTAATAGTTGAATAGGATTAATCTCAACCATCCATTCGTCTGATAAATAGCTATAAATACACTTTTATTCTTGTAAATAAGATATAAAGGAAAAAAATGAGGCAAGATAAAGTAGAATCAAGAGTGTTTGATATAAATTTTCTATCTCTTTATTTTTATCTTATATTATTTATGGATATATATATATATAATTATTAATAGTATTTACAATATGTTATTAGCATAAATCTGTTCATGATCTTATTTTACACTTTCATTTATTTTTAATTTAACTTTAAATTAAGTATGTGTAGTTTGCTTAATATTTTCTTCTAATTATCTATTATATTTTTTTGTGTTTGAATTTAATAACAAATATCATAAGAAGAAAATTCGAGATTCTACATATTTCTATGAGCAATTATGTATTATAGAACCTCAATGTCAAACTCTAATTAAATGCCAAGAGTGAAAAAAACCATTGAGGCTGATAATAATGAGCCAATGATAATAAGGCAAAAGCCTTAACATTTGTAATGCATCACCTTGATAATGATGTGAAAAATGAATATTTAACCATTAAGAATCCATAGAAATTGTGGTTTTATTTGAGAAAGAGATTTGGACATTTTGAAAAGGTATATTTGCCCAATACACGTAATGATCGGGCAAATCTCAAGTTCTAAGATTTTAAGTTATTATAAGATTATAATTCTGAGATATTCAAAACAGTTTCAGTGTTATGCCTTTGTAGAGAAACAGTGACTGAAAACATGATGCTCGAGAAAATATTTACTACATTTAATGCTTGAAAAGTTATATTACAACAATAATACAGAGAAAAGAATTTTACGAAGACCTTTGAATTGATTTATTGTCCCTTTGTGCCAAAGCAAAATAATGAATTGTTAATGCAAAACCATCACTCTCAACCGTTTGTATCAGCGCGACTGCTTGAGGCTGATTATGGGAAAAAAAAATGGCATGGTTACTATGACGATTATATGGATTGTGGTGGACGAGGATATCATAGCCATGGACGACAATGTGATCATGATAGGGGGTCAAAATTTGTTTGGACACATAATGGCAAAATTGGTGTGCATCAACGAAAGTAACAAAGCCACAACATGGGGTTGGTAACAAAAATACATACTTATCATCATTATGGATGGAAGGCTATTAGTTCAAAATTTGCAAATCCCCTAAATATTTTGTCAGTCTTTACCAAGAATCATTCAAAAGTAAGAAGAGTAAAGACCCTGAAACAAATTTCGCTGATATATATATGTGTCATTTCTTCTATTTAGCACTTCCTTTGATTTTGAACTGAATCTACATTAGGATTTTTCACTAAAGTGAAAGAAATGAAATTTTATCTAAATGCATTTCTCCCCACTTAAAAATTTCTTTCACTAGCTATATAAAAAAATATATATACCAAAATGATATTAATTTTCAACTACTCCAAGTGAATGTCACCTCCCATTCATTCAATCAAACCACCTTATAAAAAAAATTCCACCACCACCCTCAAGAACTACTTAGTGTGAGCCCAGCCCAAAGGCCCAATCCAAAGTAGCAACAAAGTTCATAATTAATGAGAGATGTGATATATCTTCATATATATATATATATATATATATATATATATATATAGAGAGAGAGAGAGAGAGAGAGAGAGAGAGAGAGAGAGAGAGTGAGAGAGGGTCCGTCGTATCTGGATATCCTTAGGGGTCGTTTGGTTTGCGGTAATAATATATTACCACGTAATGAGATTACCGTGGTAATAATATAGGGAATGTTATATGCCCATGTTGTGGTAATTTATGATAACCATGTTTTGTTGGAAACTTATATTATATTGTAATCAACTTGGTAATGTTCTAAATATCCCAAAATACCCTTATGTCTACTATTTTTGTGCAAATTTAAATTTTAAGTAAAATAAAATTTTGGATAAAAAATAAATAAATTTTCAAAATTGAACATATTCCCAAAATAATATTATTTAAATTTAAATTTTTTTATGTAACGAATAAAATATGAAAATTATTATTTTTTAATAAAGGGCATATTTGTCCAAAAAATATTTCTGATTACCACCCACTTGGTAATTCAACATAGCTACTTATTTTGGTGGTAATGGGATTACCAAGTTTCTTGATAATTTTTCAAGATTGGTAATCAAATATTACCATCAATATTACCACCGCTACCAATCCAAATATAGTAATCTTTTCAGATTACCACGTAACAGACGGTAATGTTTTCATATTACCGTGAACCAAACGCCCCCTTAAATTTTAAATCTACGAAAACATCTTCAGATTTGTTGGATTATAATTATTCAATGGCCCTTATGTCCTCTTTCTCCCTCCCCCATTTTTTTTTTTTTTTTTTTTTTTTTTTTAATTTCAACCACACTCATATCTCTCTCTCTCTCTCTCTCTCTCTCTCTCTCTCTCTCTCTCTCTCTCTCTCTCTCTCTCTCTCTCTCTCTCTTCATCATCAGATATAAAGGCCATAATCAATCTCTTCCTTATCATCATCATCAGATATAAAGGAAATAATCAATGAGAGATGTGAAACAACTTTATATCATATTTTAAATTAACGAATTTTTATTTTATAATGTTCACCTTAAATAAAATTACCGCCTTACAATTTATGTTTATTAGGATTAAAAGTGCATTCTCTTAACTAGCAAGCATCTTCTATTCTATATAAATTCTAATTATTGTTCATTATTTAATTTTTAATAAAGAAGAATCTCATTTTAATACCCAATCAATACAAATAACCAATATGAAGTTAGGTTAGTTCCACAAATTAAAAATTATAGTTTTTTTAATATATTTCTAATAGTCACATACAATTGTTATTTTATAAATTTTATATTAACCTCGTCTATTAGAGGGATATAAAATAATTTTTCAAGTTTTTATAATTATGTAAAAATAATTATAGTATTTTAAATGCCAAATGGAAAAATTGGCAAAATTTCTAACAATAATAATTATTATTTAAATAATTAATTTTTATAATAAAAAGTTAAAAATGCTTTAAGAATGTAATTATAAATCCTAAATTTATGCCCAAATCATGAACTTGTGACTATTATATTTTTGGGTTCACGAGCAATTAAAGAAAAAAATTAATCCCACTTGCAAATATATAATTAAATGTTTAGCATTAATTAATCATTAATTAAAGAAGATTAACAGCTCCCGTGAAGACCCATAGTTGACTTAACACTTGATTAAGATCCAGATAAGTACCACCATTTTTGTATATATACCCTACAATTTTTTTTTAATTTTATTAATAAAATAATTTCGTGGCCTATATATTTTTATAAAAATTACAAATTCTTAGACTTGGTAAAGAAAGCCCGTAACTGTTTATCCATCTGGTTTTTCTTAACTATAAAAAAACATGAATGATTTTTTTTTATTACGCCTAAATTTAATAATAAATATTAAATATAATTCTAATTTAACTCAAAATTGCCTCTAAATACTCTTAGTTTCAATTTATTCAAAATAACTACCGAATTTTTGATTTATGATGTCCAATTCTCTACATAGATTGTTTATCTCCGCCAAAGAAGATTTGAATTTTAGTTCATATAAAATTATGATCAAATCAGATTAAGATATTAATTTTTCGACCACGCCATTAAGGTAATAAAGTGGTTTGTCCACACTCTCATATATATTCAAACTGTAGCTCTAATTTTTTTTTTTTCAAATATTTAGAGGTTTTAAAAATATTCTAATTTTTTTATTCCATTATTTTTATTTGTTTAAAGCTTTTAAAAAATTATCGAAGGACCCTCATCTTTTTCACAGGGCAAATAATTTGAACAAAAAGTGGTAAGCCTTTTTTTTTTTTTTTTTTTTTCAAGTGTTAAAAAACAGAGATTAGTATGTATGATTAAAAAAAATTATTTAGGATATTAAAAGGGTTTTTTAATCTATATATTCCTAAAAATTAGCTTAGTTACGTGGGTACCTCTCACTAAAACTAAATACCATGTACACTTAGTAAAATGTGATTTATACACACATATAATATCCATATAGCTCACATTGTAATCTTATAAATTTTATAAATATTGTTTTTTATAACATTAAAAATAGTTTTTTTTTTTATATATAAACTCATAACTACTTCCGGCAATGTTTGTTTATATTTAGGCTGTGTTTGATTGGCAACATAGAAAATGACTGGAAAAGAAAATTTTTCCATTGAATATTTTTCCATGGAAAAATTTTCCATAGAAAATGAAAAATTAATTGTTTGATTGGCATTATTTTCTAGGGAGAAAATTAAAAAATTTCTATGGGAAATTTAAATTTTGTTGTTTGATTGCTCTTATTTTCCACGGAAAATGTAACATTTTCTGTGGAAAAAAACCTCATTGTTTGATTGCAAATTTTTTTTTTTAAAAAAAAAGTCACATTTTTCATGAATTTTTTTTAAAATTATTAAAATTGTTAAAAAATATTTTTAAAAAATTTGATAATTATAAACAGTGCTACGTGAAATTGAATCTTACCATCAAAACACCTCGGGATCTGTTCATTGATATGGATAAATTTATTTAAAATATTATCAAGTTATATAATTTATCTTTTTTTAAAATTTAAAAGAAAAGGAAAAACATTGAAGTTGATCCCTATCCCAAATTTGATTTGCTCGTACATTATTTTTTTCACATAGCCCCGTACGTTTTCTTTGGAAAACTTTTCCCAGGGTGGAGGCAGGAAAAATTTTCTATTGATTTGAGGGAAAATAGGGTCACGTGATAGAGTTCTGGAAAAATTTTCCAAGGAAAATTTTGGCAAACAAACAGCCTAAAAATTTGGAAAATGACCCATAAAAAATTTTTCCAGGGAAAAGAAGAACAATCAAACACAGCCTTAGATATAATGCTTAAAATTAGCTTGAATTTTTATAGAGATGTAAATGTAAAAATATTAATATAGGGTATGTGTCATCTTAGGACATTTGCATATCTCCAATCTACGGGAACCCTGGTTAGTTAGATTATCGTCCAATAGCCCCGTGTCCCTCTCTCTCCCCTCTTCACCCCACCCTCTCTCTCGCCCCTAGCTTTTTTTCTCTCTAGATCCTAACCCCTCTCGTCAGTGTAGTCATTTTTTTTTTCATCATTTGAGGGCGTCCGCGTATATATATATATACACACATAAATATTAATTTAATTATCATTATCAAATTTTAGCATTAAATATGCATAGCTTCTTTCGGTCATTTATTGTATGGGTAAAAAGGTATGTACAAATACAAACAAATTAATTTGTAAGAAGTATAAATAGTTTCAATTTTATTGAGAGATATACATATAATTAAGTGAGTTTTCCGTATAGGTATGCCTTTTTTAAATTAATCAAGAAGAATTGCAAGTTCTTTTCCTAAATGATAGCAACTTTGTAACCATATGCGCATAATTATAAGTTTTGCTTTGGTTTATATGTACAAGTATTTTAAAAATAAATAAATAAATAAATAAATAAATAAAGGCCAAAAGAAATAATAAATAAATAAATTGTAGGGACTGTAGTGGCTTGTGGCATTGCTGGTTTGATGTGACCAATGTCTTCATAGCCAGGGCGTTATATCAAACAAAATAATTGTACATGATGTTGAATTACCAAAATAACCTTCTCATTTTTTTCTTTAATTTTAGTTTTGATTTTAGGTGTACTTTATAAGATTATAAAATAAATATTCTCCAACTCCCAACCCCATTATTCCAATCAATAATTTATGTGAATAATTTTAATTTTATTTTTAATTAAAAAATTTAGCTTAAGGATCACACTCTCAATATATTATTTAATCACTACACCTTTACTAATTTTTTCAATAATTACACATAAAAAATAAATTGTATATTTTGGAAGTTTATAATATTATTATTTTTTTTTTACAAATATAAATATGTACAAACACACTTGAGGAGCGTTAATACTATAAATAATTGTGTCATCACTTTGTGAGAGTTAAGGTTTGAATCCAGTTCTTCAATGAAAAACAAATATTCTATATAAAGTACTCGATGCCAGTAAACTGAATTTGTTGGTAAACTTATAATATTGTCCATAATAATAATAATAATAATAATAATAATGATAATAATAAATTAATAGTAAGAATTAATAAATATAGAATCCAAAGACCCGTGACTATTTATTTAATGTGTTTTGTTTAATAATAATAATAATAATGATAATAATGAAGAGTGGGAACATTCCCTGCAACTCATACCCTCCAATTGCGGGCACACTTTTCAAAGCATTTTCATGAACCATGAGAAGAATCATTGAATCATTTAAACATCCAATCTAAAACATTTATAGTATATGACAACAAACCATATATATATATATATATAGTATATATATTTTTCTTATTGTAAGAAATGTTATTATTACCGAACTTGATGCTGAGGTTGCATTTATTGGTTAAAAAAATTAATTGAACTTATGTCCAATGGGCTGAATATTTATTCTGCAAACTATAAAGGTTTATTCCATCCAATTGTAACAAGTAATATTTTTCAAAGGCCTTCTAGTGAATTAATGATGAATTAATTCACGAATATATATATATATATATATATATATATATATATATATATATATATATATATATATATATATATATATGATGGTAATGTTTATTTTTTTTCTAAATTTATAAAATTTTCAATAAATCTACATTGTAATCTCTAATATAGCAATTTAAAAAATGCTAGGACTAATCAACCATTGAAAAAATTATAAGGATTAATAAATAATTCAAACCAAAGACCTTTGGTTCGGTGACACTTACTCTACTGTATGAAGCTTAATATACAGGACTTTTATTGTCCCGATTGAGACGCATTAGACACAGTGATGCTAAAAGAGCCCTAGTGTGAAAGCTGGCTTTGCAACCCATTTTCTTGTGCTGTCAGGAGTTGGATGAGGATGCATGGGCAAATGATCAATCCCGATTATGAGCTTGTGATAACATTTATATTTGTTAAAAATAAATAAATAAATAAATAATTCAATTTAAAAAGCAATTCCCTAAGCACAAATATTAATATAAACACATATTGTATCAAATATCTTTTTTTATTTAGCTTTATTATTCAATTTTGTTTCTCCATTTATAAAATATTTAATGTATCTATATATTAAAAAAGGCAAAGAAAAAAAAATTCCCTGAACACCAAATATTCATAGAAACACCAAAGGGTATATATGTAAAAAGGCAAACATTTAATGTGAACTAGGAGGGAAGCAACATTAAAGTGTTTGAGACATCTAACAATAATTTTGGTCTTTTTTATTTTTCTCTTTGATGGATGTATTTGTTATGTATGATGCCAAAGAGGATAAAGCCACACTTTTGTTCCATTTAAACTTTAGCAATGTCCTTTAATGGATCCTTCTTCTTATTCTTCTTCTTAATTATTTAAGTGATAAAGATCATCACATGTTTTAATATATTCACCATTCATTCTTATATTTCATTTTCATCATTATAATTTTAAAATATCATCATAAAATTATTCCTTATAAATATATGATACTTTAACGTGTAATTAATATTTTAACAAATAAATATTAAATATAACAAAAAAAACCATATAAAAACATAGGATTTTATATTTAAGCAGATATAAAATTCGGAGATTTGGTGATTATGATCAAACACAACTTTAATTTTAGATGCGTCTTTTTTAATACAGAAAAAATGCTCTTATAATTGAAGAGATGTCTAATATCTCTGTGAGGCGATTTCTCCAAAACAATTATAGATGTATAACCTATACACAGCTGTGAGCGTCTAGAAGTTCTATTTTTTTTTTGTTTATATTTTTCTTATTTTTGTCTTACCCGTAAAGATACCTAATCACAAACGATGGTTGCAACTCACGTTTTGTTGTTTTTCATATTTGGTTTTTGTTTTATCTTGTCATACATCTGAATTTATCTTCATCACATATTTTAGGTAGTTTATTTTTTTCAAAAATAAAGAAATAAAATAGATAAATGAAACATGAAGGAAAAAATTTAATGGAAATTGATTAAGTAAATAATAATAAGGTCACAAGCTTCCATTGCAAACACTCACATGTGACATGGCCAATGGTTTTGCAAGAAGAATACTTAGATTTTCATGGCAGAGTAAGAGAAAACAAGAAGAACAAAAATGTGAAGATGATTGTCCCCACCACCTACATGGCCTGCCAGGACAAACAAACACACCTATTTTTTGGCTTTTCTTATCAACATTAACAATATATATATATATATACACAGACACTGTTTTCTCTTCATGCATATGCCATTCACTGTCACTCTTCTTGTTGTTGGTCTTGTTCTTGTATCTTGATTCAGTTAGTCATGCAGGAAGTTTGTGATCTCAAGATTGACATCAATGGGGAGCACACATTCTATGTCAATCAGGTAAGAAGGAAATCACAAAAAGTTGGTTTTTTTCTTATGTTTGGAAGCAAAAAGATTGAATCTTTGTGTGGTTTTTGATGTGGGGAACAGAGGGTGATGTGCTCATTCTCAGGGAGATTGAGGAGGATGGTGAAGCAGGAGAAGAAGAGAAGCCAGAACAAGAGGGTGAAGCTCAAGATTGGAGAGTTTCCAGGTGGGAAACATGGATTTGAGCTTGTTTCAAGGTTTTGCTACAACAATGGAAGGATTGGAATGAGTCCTTCCACCATTAGTGTTCTCCATAGCTCTGCAATGTTCTTGGAGATGAGTGAAGAGGTTTCCCCTTGTAATCTCCTCAGCCAAGCTGAGACCTTTCTTGAAGGACTCTTCTACTGGACATGGGATGACATCTTGACATCTCTCAAGACTTGTGAGCCCTTTTTCTCCATTGCTGACTCTTCTGGCCTTCTAGACAGGCTTATTTCCTCTCTTCTTGCTAAGATTTCAGCAAACTCTGAGCCATCATTGCTCACTTTAGCAACAACACCAACACCAATCCCTTCTTGTTCCTCATCTTCTTCATCCCCAGACACAACTGGTTTCAGGTGCTCCATATCCACCAAAACCCCAGACACAATCAAGCCATGTTTCACCAGAGAATGGTGGTTTGAAGACCTGACTATCTTGTCCCCAAACATCATTGAGAAGATGATGAAGACTCTTGGAGCATTTGGGGCTCATAACAAGAACCTTATCCTCACCAGATTCCTCCTTCACTACCTGAAAACAGCAGCATTGAATGGAGGGCAAGAACAGTATGGTGACCTTGCTGATACTGCAGTCCATGGTGTTGTCTTAATGGGAAGGACAGCCTTTTCTTGTAGGGGTCTCTTCTGGGTTTTGAGGGTGGTGTCTTCTCTGGGGATAAGCAAGGAATGCAGGCATAAATTGGAGAGATTGATGGGGTTGATGCTGGACCAGGCAACACTGGATGATCTCTTGGTTTCAGGCCAGGAAGGGGGCAGTGTTTATGATGTGAGCTTGGTGTTGAGGTTGGTGAGAGTGTTTGTGAGTGCTGAGGAGAGTGGAATGTCTTTTCAGAGGATGAAGAAGGTTGGCAGGTTAATTGATAAGTACTTGGGAGAGATTTCTCCTGATCAAAGCTTGAAGGTTTCTAAGTTTCTTGCTATTGCTGAGAGCTTGCCTGATTCTGCAAGAGATTGTTTTGATGGTGTTTACAGAGCTCTTGATATCTACTTTGAGGTTTGCATCAATTTTATGGCCATTTTCTTCATTCATTTTATCTTCTTGTTCTTTGAAATTGTGCTGAAGAGATTCTTCTTGTTTTTCTGTTTGTTTTTTACTGCTGAGGATTTTATATTTCTGTTGCATTGTTTTCTGCTTTTCTTGATTGATGCCATGAGTTTAATGTTACTTATTCAAGTGTTCATGCTCAAGAATCATCACTGTTCTTTTTACTGCTAAAGATTTTTTCCATTTATGTTGCATTGTTTTCTTTTTTTTTTTGGTCATGAATTTAAAGATACTGATTAAAGTGTTCATGCTCAAGAATTACAGTTCTTTTTACTGCTAAGGATTTTTTTCGTTTCTGTTGTAATATTTTCTGCTGTTTTTTTTTGGACAGATGTCATGAATTGAAAGTTACTGATTAAAGAATTCACGCTTAAAAATTACTTTCTTTTTACTGCTAATGATTCCTCTTTTGTTTTAGTATTTAATCTGCCCTTTTGTGTTCACAATCATATGAACATTATTGTATTTTTTATATTGATTATCATGAATGTAGAAGTTACTCAAAAGTGTTTATTCTCAAGAATTACACTTCTTTAATTTTACTGCTAATAATTCCATTTCTGTTCTATTATTTAATCTGCCTTTTTGATTTCCAATCATATGAACATTATTGTATTCCTTTTGTTTTACTGCTAAGAATTTCATTTCTGTTGATTGCCAATCATATGAATATATATTGCTATTTTTTGATTGATATCATGAAGGAGAAAAATCATGCATTCATATATTTTTTGCTGCATATGATTACAATAAGTGGTTTATTAACAACAGTCACACCCGGGACTATCCTCCGACGACCGGGCAAAGGCATGCCGATGCCTGAACTACGAGAAGCTCACTCTAGAAGCATGCAAAGACCTCGCAAAGAACCCGAGGATCCCGCCGAGAGTTGCAATGCAAGCATTGGTTGCTCAACAATCAAAACTCCAATGCAACACCCCGAAAAGAGCAGCCGAGAAAGCATCGCCCAGAACTCCGCCGATCGATGAAAAAGAACAATTGAGGTTCAATCTTGAGAAAATGCAACACCGAGTTATCGAATTGGAGAAAGTTTGCAGGGAAATGAAAGGTCAAATGTCGAAAATGTCGAAGAACAACAACATCAACAGCCCTTCACATCACAGTAACAGAGGATTGCCAAGGCTCTGCTGAAACTTCTCAATTGTCTTTGTTTTTACAAAATACAGCATCATAGAAATGTGAAATTTCCTTGTTTGTACTAAAATGAATTTGTGGTTGGATTTTTAGCTGTTGAAAATTGAAATAAATAAGTAGAGAGAAATTGAAAGAGTTTGTAAAGCTTTTTGAGAAATGGAGATTAATGGAAGTGAAAAGATTTGTGGATTTTTACTTCACATGTTTTTGGCTCTGTTTGTGTGGTTTTTAAGTACAAAACTATATATATATATATATATATATAGCCCATGGTTTTAGGATTCATGGAGTTGTTTTCAAATTTTGGCTTGGAGCTCATTATTCAATGGTGCATTGCACCTTCTAAATGCCTTTCAGATTATTATTACTTTCTTCTTTTTTTTTGTTCTTGTTCTTGTGAATAAAAACAAGGAATGATGAATATATATATATATTCAAATCAAACAAGAAAGAGTGTGACTTTGTACTGAAAAATCTGACAGGAAAAACAAGGCTTCAGATAAGATTTGTATTCAATGCAACAATTGATTTGTTTTGCTCGTGTATTAAAGCATTTGATTATTCATCAGTCAAATAAAGAACAGTTCATTGGGATTTTTTTGAAAGAACTTGCAAGACCAATTCCTTAATTAATCCCAAGGTTGGATAGTTTAGTTTAGCTTATCAAAAAGATTATTGAGCCCCATCTCGGGAAAAAGTTGGTATTTTATTTTTTTCTTGACACAAAAGTTGAGTATTTGAGAGTTCAATTTAGTGGTTTATCTATATTCATTAAAATAAGACTAGTATACCTAGAAAATAAGATTAATTTATATTGAAAACCATAATTTTTTTTAATAAATGTGACAAACACTATAAGGGATGTGCACACAGTTTGAAATTAATCTTGTCATGCACCCTCACTTGACAGTGCATGGATTGGGCTGTAAGCCTACTCATATGAAGATTTATTTTAGGACCATTATAGATTATGGGGATGCATTTTGAATCCGGACAAAAAAGTACTACAAAACCAGCATCATTGGACCAAAGTCTTGCTGGCAAAAACTATAGTAAAACTTTTGCTAGCCTTTCAATAGAACTAATAATTTTGCTTGTATATATATATATATATATATATATATATATATATATATCGCATGTTCATATTCAAATAATACCAGAGCTTTCTGTAATTAAATAATTTATTTAAAATAGAATCATATTAATAATTAAAAGTGCATCCAAATTGCAAGTTTACTATATAAACCTTATAATACCTTAAACCTAGATAGATAACCAAAGATCTATGAAGGAAAACCTAGATAACTTGAGATCTATAAAGGGAAAACCAAGATGACTAAAGATATATTTAAACTTTAGGTCATAAAACAATGAGACAAACATTAGAAACAAACAATTGTTCCCAAAAAAGGACCAAAAAAAAAAAAAAATGAGTGGATAGCTTAGAATGAGAAGCGCATAACATGACGGGGGCGTTTGGTTGGATGTAGTTGAAAATGTGGTGGATTTGCTTTTACAAATCCTTGTATTTGAAAATTCAGGAGAGTCAAATCCAGTGTTTGGTTGGATGCATTTGTAATGTTGAAACACAGAATTTTGTGTTTGGTTAGAGGGATTTGTAAATTTGGATTTGGAAAATTGGTTTGATGTAATAATTAATATCTTATAAAATATACATTATATTTTATGTAAATATGAATTCAAATTTCAAATATTATGAGTAATTAATATAATTAATATATACTTATTTTATTATAATAAAATATAATATATTAATTATTTATTAAAACAATTAATATAATATAATATATCAATTATATACTATATTACTAATATTAATTACATTATAATTATATTTTATAAAATATAGTAAAATATTATTATAGTGTAATTAATATTATGAGTAATTAATATAATAAATATGAATTCAAATTTCAAATATTATGAGTAATTAATATCATTTATATATAATTAATTTATTATAGTAAAATATTATATATTAATTGTTTATTAAAATAATTAATATAATATAAGTATATTACTAATATTAATTGCACTATAATTATATTTTATAATTAATATAAAATTAATTTATTATAATAAAAAATAATTATATATATAACCAAAAAAAAATCATTTGTCAAATTAATTAATTAATTAATTTTATTTGTTTAAATTCCAACTATATTCTAATTTTTAAAAAAATAATTTTAATTAGAAATCCAAATACTGGATTTGGAACTACATCCAATTTGGGTGTAGTTCCAAATCCACCAAAATCCAATGAAAGAGTATTTGCAACTCCAGTTACTTTTTTAAATCCACCTAACCAAACATCTTACTTCAAAAAATCTTGTAATTCCAACTACAAGGAGTTTTAAATACCATCAAACAAACACCACCGACATGAAGTGCAAAAGTTCAGGAAAAGGCAAAAGAGTTTTGGGAAAAAGTTCTAGTGGCAAGTTGCACAAGGTCCCTGTTGATGATGAGGAAAGGCAACCATCAATACAGAGCATGTTTTAGGGACCACCAATGAATAGTATAGCAAAAATTACAAAATTACTTATATACTCTTATAAAAATTATAGGTACTTATGTACATTTGAAATATTTTATCTAAAAAAAACTAAACTATTTTTAGAGGGTATGCTACTATGCATGCAATTTTTTTCATAATAATGGTGCATGTATCCATGGTTACCTTGGAATGAGGGCTTTTCTCTCACTAGGTCTTATCCCCTGAGTGTTGAGCCAAACTGAGACAGGTCATTGAATAAGACTTTGGACTTCATTATTGAGGATCCCCTTAATTTTTTATTTTCTTTATATATATATATATATATATATATACTCATAGACACACATATACGATCCCAATGTGACTTACATCTCCTTGAAGGTTACTGAACCTTCCTAAGCAAAAACGGACCAAAAGCCCGGGAGTCAAACTATTAATGGGACCTTTTCGGTAAATTCCTTCTATTGCTTCTTCAAAGATGGTGAATTGTGTAATCATAATATGACAATCATTTGGATGGGCCTCTAGAAGATTAACATCTTTAACTGGTTAATTTTAAAAAACAAAATATTTATTTTTTAAAATCTGGCTTCCAGAGAGTGTAGCATACTTCCAATAGCAGCATGTGTTTTATGTCACTCAGATATTGAATTTATAAACTATTTTTTCTTTCATTGCAAATTTGTGACAGGAATTTAGACACAATATGATCAAATTTTTAGTTTAACTCAGCTCCCTTTATCTTTAGGGGACTCATGGAGTATTTGGAGAGACAACTTAGACCCGGTCATCAAGGTCACCTGGGATATAACCCAAGCCATTGTTTGGATTTAGTTTGGACAAAATGTTTGCATCTTTAACTCCAAATTGCTTCTGTCAATTTTGATTATCATTAAGATTAATCACATGCTCTTTCTCTTGGTTTTTGTAGCTCTTGAGGTAGAACGAGCAAACCTGGAAGACTTGACAGATATTGTGAAGAAAGCTTGCAGTTCCTAGGGTTCCCATGAGAGTGATCGTGGGGATATAATGACTAACAATAGCATTGGCTAACGCATAAATCACAACTTCTTCACCACCGGTTGGGTTGCTTGGACGAATGCCATCCCTTTATTTAATGTCCATGGTGGCATCAACTCTCTCTCTCTCTCTTTCTCTTTGTTATTTCCTTAGTTATATTATCTAGCTTTTATGCCCCGTTGCTTTTGCTCTAGTGTTTTTGAGTTTGACTCCACTTTAACTAGTCGATATACCCCTATCGAGTATGTACTTTTGTTTTTAATCAATGAAGCAATGATTTATCCATACCCATCTCTTCTACCAAGGTAAATGTGGCATCCATCAGTTAAAAACCCATTTAACTGGAAACAAACACCACTAAGTAACAACAACCATATACTGAAAAATGATAGGTAATCAATACACAAGAATATAATTCTAAAGATATATACATAAATAATACGAAAGTTTTTTTAATTGTTGGTATAACTACTACAGGAACACCACAAAAAGACAAATAAAGGGGGACTCTACCACCACGAGTCTTATCCCGTCTGACTCTATACTTGTACATGCGATCTAGTGAGGTGCTGCTCCTGCAACTGTAACACATTTCAGTTGGTTGATAGTGGCTATTTAATTTTAAATAAAAACAATATAAAATATACAAAGATCAATTGCTCAAACTTTTGCTTAGCCTCATATTGTAAATACAATATATATATATACTGTAACAAAGCTAGTAGCATAATGTATAATCAATGAAATCCATAACCATTAAAACATAAACAAAAAACATGGTAAGCCAAAATTATTTCAGTTTTAACCTTGATCATAGTTAAGTCTGAATCCACCAAAGGCTCATTATAATTATATATATACTCATAGAAAATACTATTTAGACCCACCTTGGTGTTGGCTATTGAGTCCACTTGTGCGGTGACCCATGATGTCTCAGTTCACGGGTAAATTTTTTGATAGGCCACCAAACTATGGCCCTTTTTCATTTTCAGAACCAAACTTCAATTTGAATCAAAATGGTTATCCAACTTTAATTTTGTTTCACTAGTCACCTGAGAGATTTTAGCCTATTTTTGATGATGTATATGCCCGAATTTCTCTATCATCATATATATGACACACTGCTTATTCAACTGATAATTCTATCTCGAATTTCTAACATTACACCATAAAAAATAGGCCAAAATCTATCGGATAAGCCTCTAGTGGAACAAAATTGAAGTTGAGTAATCATTTTGATTCAAATTGAAGTTTGGGCTCCAAAATAAAAAAGTGTTATAGTTTGATGCCTTATCAAAAAATTACCCCTCAATTTACATAGAGGCGCCCCTCCTGTCCATCGGGGACTCTCCACACCACTCCAAATGGAATGCACTTTCCCCCAGTCATCCACTCCACCTCTTAAAAATGTAGGTCCGTGGGTAGACCCCTACTACAGTAGACCAAGCCCTAGCTCGCCACCATCACCACAAAAGAGTTATGGGACTCGAGAATATTAGCAAAAAACCATAGACATCATAGAAATCTTTGCCGATACAACTTTTCACCAAAAGTATAATTCAAGCAAAAAAGTCTCTCATTTGTTAGTCAACACTTTCAACATCAAGATAGGCATAACCTTTAAAATAAATATCTTAAATAAGTAATTAAATCATATATGCATATATTTGCCACAGCTAAAATTATGTATAGTTATACAAAACTGGCTATATTAATATGATTGTTATGACATAGCAAATTGCAAAATAAATATAAGTACACGATTGCAATAGCATAACAAAATGCAAAATAAACATAAATATCCCTTAACAAGATAAATTATTAAACATAACATAATAAAGTAATTAAACAATTATTTCAAAATAATAGCCACTACCAGCTCACCTAGCCTCCCTCGAGTTTCTCACTAGACTTGGAACTTTCTTCCAAGCCTAAACCCCACCTAAAAAGAGAAAGGAATAAAAAAAATAAATACAACAGACTAATGACAGAACTGTACCAAAAAAAAAAAAAATACAACCAAAATAATCGACTCTCTAAATGGGCCCCTTCACTTCAATCGACTCAAACCCGACCTTGTATAATCAAACTGACATCCAAATTGCATTTAAACCAACTCAATTTGGACTAAACCCTCCTGAACTAACTTAAACTAACCTCAATTTCACTGAACCAAGTCCAATTGACCTAGTTTAACTTGAACCGGATTTAAAATCTTGAACCGGGGTGGTTCAATTAAACCAATTAGGCTGAACCAACCCTAATTGAACCCTTAGTCCAATTAGGCTGAACCAACAAGAATCCAACTCACTCAATTACATATTGGGTCTAAATCAAATCAATCCTCAATTGGTTGCAACAAACTAATTCTTTAACCTCACTCAAACCCAAATGAACCCAACCTCCTTCAACTTAGTTAGCCAAACCCAACAACAAATCCATTTGAAAGAACTCAACCAACTCAATTGGACTAAGCTTAACCATGTCAATTTAGCTAAACTCAACCAACTCAACTTGAATGAGATTACCCCCAACATTTAATACATCTCATCATTCCCTAATCATGATAACCTTTCCTTAATCATGATT
The DNA here is from genome assembly GCA_020875875.1 of Dioscorea alata. Classification (NCBI taxonomy): domain Eukaryota; kingdom Viridiplantae; phylum Streptophyta; class Magnoliopsida; order Dioscoreales; family Dioscoreaceae; genus Dioscorea; species Dioscorea alata. Next base: position 22,923,941 of record CM037011.1, read on the forward strand.
AACTCATCTTCAACCTCTCCTCCATTCTCCCATCACCAATACCTTCATTCCAAACCCTAATCTCTCTCTTAACTTCCAACCATTATTATCATCATCATCATCAATAACAACAACAACAACAACCACTCATCATCTTAATTAACCAAGACTAACCCTAATTTTGGTTGCTATACTACAGCTATGGTAACCCTGAGAATTCCTTCACCATTTCAAGCATAATTCAACTAAAAAATACAACTATTTTCAAACGAAATTGAAACATCAAACATCTACAACAATAACTTCAACTTCTTCATCACCAACCCTTCCTCCTCTCTAAAAAAAAAAAAAAAAAAAACCAGAGACATCAAGTCAAAGACACACATAAATCCAAGTATATCAACTAAATAATTATGAAAATTCTTACCAAAGGATACTCCCTTACATCAAACACCAAGCTCTAATTCTCCCTTTTTTTTTTTTTTTTTTTTTACCGTTGCAGCCTCCATTTAGAGAAGAAAACCTATCCTTTAAAGCTAACCGTAGTTCCACCCTTTCTCTTTTGCACCTCCCCCACCCCCCCCCCCCCCAAAAAAAAAAAAAAAGAAGAAAATTCACTTTCAGTCTCTGCCAGGAAAAAGTCGTCACCAATGGTCCCTGAATTACAACACAATCTTTCAAATCACTCCCCGTCAACTTACCTCTCAGCCCTTAATATCTGGAAATACTTCAAATCTAATCCACCTATTTACTTGTGAACTCAAAATCTTCTATAAACTCTCACATTTAAGTCCTTGTGCTTTCCACTTGGGTTCCTCAAAAAACTACTCTACAAAATAGTATCACTTCGACTGTGATAATACTTTGAATAAAATTTTCAACAGGTACCCATAGGTTCAAGGTATTACAATTTAACCATGCTACCTATTGTATATGGTTCATATACAGAAGTAAATAGTTAAATGCTGGAGCAGATTTATATGGAAGCATATTTACATAGAGCAGCCATAGGGTTTCCTTCATGGCGATTCGGAGGAGTAAATTTACATGGAGCAGCCACAGGGTTTTGTTTAACCTAAACAAGAGCAGTTAGTTTGTAGCTTGAGGAGATCGCTCTATGGTTTGAAATAGTCTGCATGACAAACGTATAACTGGTTTGATTTCTATATGGTTCAAATTGACTACAAACATTGTGAGTATAATTGTTGTATTTATGTTAAGAGCTTTGATGATTGTTCTTTTATTTTTCTGCTACTATATGTGGATGATATGTTGGTTGCTGTTAAAAATAAGAAAGATGTGATTGAAATGAAAGTTGTTCATGAAAGAGTTTAATATGAAGGATTTGGGGAATTCTAAGAAAATTCTTGGCATGGAGATATAAAGGGGTATGAGCTCAACGAAATTGTGGTTATCTCAACGCAATTATATTGAGAAGGTGCAAGACAGATTCTATATGAGCAAAGCTAAACTAGTGAGCACTCTATTGACCACCCACTTTAGCTTTTTCAAAATCAATGCCCAAAGTTAGAAAGTGAGATTAAAGGTATGTCTTCAATTCCATATGCTAGTGTAGTTGATTACCTGATGTATTCTATAGTTTATACAAGACCAAATTTGGTGCATGATGTTAGTTAAGTCAGCAAGTTTACGTCAAAGCTTGGTAAACAATATTGGAAAGCAGTTAAGTGAATTTTCAAGTATCTAAGAGGTATTGCAAATTATGGCCTTGTCTTTCACAGTGAAAAGGGCGATCCTTTGGCTGTGGGATATGTGAATTTAGACTATGCATGTGATTTGGATGACAAGGGGTCTACTACATGATATATCTTTATTCTTGGAGGAGAATCTATTTGTTGGAATTTTACTGTTCAGTTCATTATTGCAATGCCCACAACGGAGGCAGAATATATAGCTATTGCATAGGCTTCTAAGAAAGCTTTAGGGCAAGTCAAAGAATTGGATATTGAGCAAGGTGAAGCTACTTACTTGGCAAATAATCACATGTTAGGGTTTTACTTATAACTTCATGTAACCCTAAATTTTTTAATTAATAAGAAAAATACAGCCACTCTACTTTCGAGGATATAAGCACATCGTAAAACCTCGTAAATCTTGTGTGTTTACTTTATCTTCTTACTCTCTTGATTTCTCTTGCAATTCTCTATTATTGTGAACACTACTTAACATGCTCCCTTGCATTAGTTAAAAAGTCGACACACATATTAGCTTCTTTATATATGTGAAAAAGAGTACAACTCGAGTTTCTATTGAGAAGCTCCTGCTATGCATCGATAACATTAGATAGAGAATTATTATTTTGGAGAGGTTGTAATTTTTTTTTTTTTTTTTTTTTGGTGACAATGTCTCAACTCACCCTAAATACACTTTTTTTTTTTATATATTAGGCTCAACTAGGTATTAGGAGGGAGTCAAACCCTTAACCTCTCATCTAAGAATCAAGTATTTTAACCATTAGGCTATTGCTATGGTGATAGGTTGTAAAATCTTCCTCATAGCTTGGAGTGAGTCGACTCCAAATAACTAGTAACCATTCACATCTTTACATAAGACACTAGCTGCTAAAAGAGTGGGATTTGAGGTTGTTGTAGCATTCAATAACGGATATAAGAGCATCCCTAATGGTCTTCTTTTGCCGCTCATCAAGAGTTCAATGAAAATGGCCATCCATTAAAGAAGGTTGGTGGGCACCAAACGCTCAGTTAATGGGTGTGTCCTATTTTTTATTTTTTTTTAAATTAATAAATGTTGGGACCCACTCATTTAAATAATATTTTTTTAAAAAAAATCAGGTTTTGGAACCCACTCATTTAAATAATATTTAAAAAAAAAACCAGGTTTTATTTAACAGATGACCCAACGACTAGGTTTTTTTTTTATTTTAAACCTTTTTATCTTTATATATACACCCACATTCCCAATCAAAACCTACATTCTTTTCTATTTCCTCATCTTTAAATTTTCTACTCTACAATGGTTAAAAATATACCTCCATCTTCCCAAGCTCCAAAATTTTCAAATAATTTTCAAAAATATTAAAATTTTTCATACTTTTTTTTCCACCAAATGTGCCTAATTTTCAATTCCCACAAAATTCCCAAACTCACAAAATTTTCCCCATTTTTAATCCAAGCATGACAAGTGAACAAGGCAATATAGAAACAAGTGGTCTTCCGATCCTTTCAAGCTACCCTGAAAATTTGGATAAAAAATTCTCATGCTAATCAACAGAATACAATAGAAACAGGTTCATTTTTTTTACTCTCAATTTTTCCCGTATTCCACACAACTAGAGATTAAGAAGATCGTCCTAGATGAAAACCAACATGAAGATCAAGTTGAAAAACGACAATTGTGGAGCATGAAAGATGATAAAATGCTCGCGTGTGCATGACTTACTATTTTAACTGATAGCGTTTTGGATATTGCCCAGAATGATAGAACGTTTTGGTAGCAAGCCATACTAAGACAAATAGAGATTGCAGCATTGCCTGCCCAGATGAGGCCTTTTTCCAAAAATAAATTTGCTTCTGTTATCTAAAAATATACCAACAAATTAATATAGCTGAATTAAAAGGGACAAGCAAATAGATTATTCACAAACACATTATATTCAGACACATTGTACCTGATTCACTCTTTTGAGAGCCAATCAGTTAAAACATGTAACAAATTTTCCCATGAGTCACCAGGCTGAGTGCAAATTGCCATTACTAAAATGTTATTATTATAATTATTTAATATAATAAATATGAATAAATCATGTATCAAGAACAAACACAAATGGAGTGCAGTTACAAGCTTAACAACACTTGTACTCATATTCTGCAGAGATTGAGGTTTAAATTTGCCTCCTCGGTGAGATATGAATACTTTATAAAAAAAATCTAACACCAACAGACTAAATATTTATTAGCACTCAAGCTAAGCTTTCTTAGTTATGCGAGTGGGGTCAAAGCATATAGATAATGGTATCCCGGACCGGAAAATTAGAACAAAATAATATAGGGAAAATATCGCTTTTTTTTTTCTCTAAGACTTTCCATGTTTCTTGGAAAAATTGCTGTTGGTAGTTAAAAAATCATTTGGTCTAATTTTTCCAACCCAAATATCCATTTGATTATTTTTTTATTAATATAAGATGTGCTTCTGTAATAACTTACATAAATACAAAATTGTTAAACTCACTCATAACATAAAAAAAAACTTTAAAAAATGGCATTTATTTCATAAACGAATCCAGCTAAATTTCGAGTCAGGGAAACTACAAATGAGTTGAGGAAAAGTAAACTAATGAAGAGGAGATTAAAACTATGATTTCAATGTGCATGATATGTGAACCTATTATTGAACCAGATAATGATTCACAATAAACAGTGAATAATAATAAAACAACAAAGCATCACATTGAACCAAAAAAAAAATCCAAATGCAGTTATTTCTGCATTTTTATATTGACATAGAAAGAAAAATTAGTAAAAATATAACTGCATTTTGCCTCCTACAATTAAAGACAAACATTTCGAAAATTGACAGACTTGAGACACAATTGAGTTCCTCTCAGAAAAGAACATTTGGATAGAGAATAAGTTGATATAAGGCCTCTTAATGCTGAAATAAGAGACGAGCAGCAGAATTAAGTTAGTACCTTTCATGTTGGCTTATATTTCTATAATGAGAAACACACATTGGAGAAAAAATCGGCTTCCAACTAAATCCTAATCAGGTATGTTTACTGTGGCTAAATTTGGGCTATGTACATCAAAGAAAATCAATGATTGATTAGTCACATTCTTAATTTGTTCTAATCATATACAGAACAAGGCATCCTTGTTAGCATATCCACCATCTTCTTCAGGGCAAAGATAATGCAAATGTTTCGGTTATCAGTGCTCACCATGATTTCCAAATTCATCACAAACTAATCTTCATGAGAAAAAGGAAGTACATCTATCTTTTGGAGAACAAATGGAGGATGAAGTTGAATCAGCACCAATTAGCCAGAAGCTCATAACAAGCAATCTTCAATTATAAAAATGAAAATCTAAAGACCATGAAAATAAAGCATTTGAATCAAAATCTCAACAAAGAAACAACAGAAATGGTTATTATTGAATACAGGCATGATTTTGGAATTCCAAGAATTGGGGATAAAAGGAACAAAATGACACACTCCAACTCAATAACCGATTAGATGAATGAATTGAATTGAGGAAATCCTCGTATGTAGTAAACATAATCACATATGGGCGTTCTCACACAGATAATGCAATGGTCTCAGACCACAAGAGAAGAATTATACCGGCAGCCAAGAATATTATTTTAACAATAAGTAACTACCACATTAACAAAAACAAAATAAATAGCCCAAGAATAATGCAGCTAACTGGGCAAGCAATTGAGCCAAGCAACTGGCCCATCAAGGAAATGGCAGAAATAAATCCGACCAGTAAACATTAAAAAAAGTAAAAAAAAAAATAATAAATTCCTAAGATAAACAGGTACCAACTAATAGGGCCAACTTAAGGACATAATGTCGTTAATAACTAACTTGTAATATTGCCCAGTCACAGTAAAAGATATTTTTTCCCTTCATTCTTATCTCCAAAGTCTTTGTTCAGAATTTGTTCCAGTGATGTGCAATGGCAGAGAGCTATGCAGTTGAGGGAGTTTACAGGCACTAGAACTAACCTTTATACTTCCAAAGGAATATATGTTGAGCATACACAAACCATCAAATTAAGTGGGCATATCATAGAGAAAAAGGATGAAGCTTATTTTTGTTCTACCTGCTTAATCCCATGCAGATAAGAATAGGTGAGTAGAACCCTTAGTTCAAGAATCATCAAGAAGATAAAATATCAACTGCAGTTTTCTTTCACCCTTAGGTTAGGAAACAATTTTGGCAGATTACCAGTGCATCTTTCAAGACATAATCTCCTTTTAACTAAATATCTTTTTGGTCATTGACACTTCTATTTTCATACAATCCTATATCAAAACCAACCACAACAAGGAAAAGCAGAAAAAGCAGAAAAGAACAAAATTTTGAACCCTGGATGCAAGACCTTCATTTTCATCACATTTCATGTTTCTGCCTCCTCTCCACTTCAAGGCAAGAAATACCAAAGCAGCAATAGAATTTCTATTTGTGTTTCTTATGTCTTAATCAGTTGGTAAGATACTTTTCAGTTTTCACAGCTTCCAGAAATATACAGTGCATAAATTTTGAGATTACAACATGAATTTATTCACAATTTAATGCTAAACTTTCAGCAGTGGTACAATATTTTCACTTGTTCCACTTTCTTTCCATTATCATAGTCACAGAAGAAACAATGCCTGCATAACCATTAAAAACAATGCATCTAGCTCCAAACATGGTTGAATGGTAGGCTTCTGAAGATAGTGAGCAATGATCAGATATTTTGGCCAACTGCAAGCAATAACTTCTTCATAGGTAGCAGAGAAAGGACAAACAAAACAAGCAAAAATAAGTAATCAGTCAATCAGTCGCATTCTAACTTTCTAAGTGTCCATAGCAATGTAGCACTTAACTGTGTATCAAGGAATACAGCATCTTAAGGTCTGAATCTAAGATAGGATAATCTAATTTGGAAAACAAGTAAAGAAGCTCACCTAGCTTCGTTTATGAAATTTGAAATGCAACATTTAACAGAAACCAAAATTTTCCAAAATAGCATACCTCTTAGACTCAGCTAGCAACAATTAACTAGTTGCATGAGAAAACCTCCAGCGGACAAGCCATTCCTGAAACCTCACCACACCCTACAACTGAAGAGCACCTTCCACCTTCTTCCAAGCATCAATGGCATCACCCCTCAGACCCTTCCTCATCTTCTTCAGAATGCCCTTTGCAAGATCAATCTGAGAATTCTTAACCAAACCATCCACTAACCCCTTCATAGCATCAAAAGGGGGTGCCCACTTCTTTTCCAAACACTCCTTCGAAATATCCAACGCCAACTCAAGCTCCTCTTTTTGCACCAAGCTCCGAATCAACTTACTATATGTCTTTGAACTCAGTAACACAATATCATTCTCACCACCAGCTTCGTCACCAGCCTCATTTTCCTTCTTCCCTGACCGCATCCTTGTGAAGACTCTCAGTGCAGACTTCACATCGCCTTCTTTGCAGAACCCATCAATGACAGCATCCAAGCTAATCCTATTGGGCTTCAAACCTTTAGAAGCCATGACATCCAACAATTCCTCTGCCTCGGAGCTCTTTCCTTGCGCGCAGAGTGCCGATAGCCTACAATTATAAGTGACCAAATTGAAATCCAATCCTCTGCTTTTAATCTCCCCAAGAATCTCTTCAAACCCAAAAGCATCACCTTTTTTCGAAAAACCATCTAACAAAGTGTTATAAGATACAATGTTGGGATTGATTCCTCTCTCACGCATTTCATCGAGCACTTGGCGTGCAGCGGAAAGATCTCCATCGACACAGTGTGACTTGATGAGGACGTTGTACGAGGAGACGCCGGGGGAGACGCCAAGCTCTTTGGGAATACTAATAAAGGATTCACGGAGGCGCTGGACTTGCTGGTTATCGAGGAAGGCGGAGAGAAGAGCAGAGAAGGAGCGGTCGGTGCGCGGGGAGGGGATGCGGTGGAAGGTGGCGACGGCGTCGTCAAGAAGGCCGGTTTCGGAGAAGAGGAGGAGACTGCGGACGAAGAAAGCTTCGGACTTGGGCGTGGAGGGGTGGGAGAGCTGGTGGTCGAGGACACGGCGGATGAGGTCGGGGCGGCGGGAGCGCCAGAGCTTGCGGACGGCGATGGAGTAGATAAGGCGATCACCATAGAAGGAAGGCTCGTGGGAGGATGACTCGAAGAGGGTGGCGATGCGATCGGGGTCGAGCTCGGAGCGGATCGCCGATTTCACTCGGGAGATCGAGTCTAGGGAGGAGGGAGAACGAGGATTCGAGGGAGATGGGGTGGAGAGGGTGGAGAACCGGAGAGAAAGAGGAATTGAGGTGAATCTAGGGTTTCGCCGGAGAAGAGAAGCCGCCATTGAAGAAGCTTGGCTGCTTTGGAAGAGCAACAAGAGCTCTCGCGCGTTTGTAGGGTTCTAAGGTTTTTGTAATTTTTTTTAATATTTATTTATATTCTATATTTAAAAATATTTAATATTTATATGCTTTTAATTTTGTGAGTCTCTAGCTTATCAATCAATTATAATTCATATCAACTTCCAGGAAAAACTACTGCTTGAGACTTATTAAATAGCTGAAAAATTAATTATATAACTGATAATCCTTATAATATAATCGGACAAATTAGGTAAATTATATTAGAAACCAATCCATTTAGAGAAGATATGTTATTACAAGATATGATAGCTAGAGATTTAGAAAGATTTCAGATTAATAATTTTAGTGAAATAGTATAATTTAGTCAAGCAGATATCACTTTAGCAGCTAAAACAGGAAGAACATTTACTAACAATGAATTAACTAAGAGATGGTTTAATAAACTTTCTAAACCATTAGGAAATATAATTTTTAAACATTGGATAGATAAATGATATGAAAATTTAACTGGAATAGGACCATCAATAATATTTACTTTTAATTATTTAAAAACTAAATGTTTAGAAGCTGAAACAAATAGGAAAAATATCAAATTATAGTTATTGCAGTAAAATCTATGTACTTGCTCTTAGCAAAGAATATACAAAACATAAATGACTTAAAAGAAGTCAAAATTAAAAAAAAAAAAAAAAAAAACCTAAACCAAACTATGTTAAAAAATTTAAAATACATAAACCGCCAAGAAAATGTAAATGTTATTTATGGGATGTAGAAGGACACTATACTAAAGAATGTAAAAATCCACATGTTAAAAAAAAAAGATTAAATGTGCATCATAATCTAGAAATTAATGATGAAATAGATATAGTAAGCCTTGATAGTAATGATAGTAAAAATGATAGTGATGTGTGTAGCATATTTGATGATAATGAAGGACCAAACTTTTTCTCTTAAGACTTAATAGACTTCAATAGTATAAGATGACTAAGCAAACATATAATTTAGATACAAATCATAAATATTTATTTGAATAATAACATTTTGTAGAAGATTTTGAAAAATGTGCACATGAGTTTGAACCTTTTAAAATAAATTTTAAATCAAAATATGATAAATGTTACAAGTTTCATATAAACAAGGCATAGAATAACTTGTAAGATTGTGAATTATCTTTATGTAGGAAATGTGTTTTAGATCTTTATAATTTTAATTTTGAAAAACAAAAGATAGATGACCAAATAACATACCAAATAAAGATTAAGAATTTATTGAACAACTATTAAAAAGAATAAAAACTTTAGAAGAGGAAGTTAGCAAGCTACAAGAAGAACTAAACAATATAAAAGATATAAGAGATAAAGGCAAGAGTATAATAACACATGAAGAAGAATAGAATTTTTTAAATTACCACCCTCACAAGCATGTTAGATGGTGAAATAGAAGGATGGGATGTATTATTAAAATTTAGATCCATTAAAGATAGTCCACGTACAAAAAGAACTGATAGTTTTAGATAAATACCAACATTCCCAATGACCAGAAAAAGTAGAAGAGAAAATGATGAAGAAAATCCAGTAGAATTTAGAAATATTGTTTTATGATTCAGGGACCGTTGTTGACTTTTAAGGGATTTTTTTTGTAAAAAATTTTATTTTCAGGGACTGAAAGTTAAATTTAGTAGAAATTAAGTTAAAGAGAAAAGAAATGTTTGGATTAGCTGAAGTTCCTTTTCTCCATCAATGGGCTTTCTTCTTCTCCAATGACTGCAATAGTGTTTTGAGAAAAGAAAAGAAAAAGAAAAGGGAGATTTTGAGGAGATGGACTTGGAGATCACCGGAAGGAGTTCGTCGGAGGGATGGCTTGGGTCAGTAAGAATTTTTTTGGTGTTGTATTTTTTTCATGGATATGTGTATGCATGTGTGGGTAATTGATGAAAAAGATGATGGATTTGAAGAAGTATTGATGAGGATGATGAAGTTGTTGTTGTGAGATAATTTTATGTTGAAAAACTCTTGTATTTGAGATGAATCTTGCTTGGAATGGTGGAGGAATTCTCAGATTTACTGTAGATTGTTGTAGCACCGGAATTAGGGGTTGTTTTGGTTAATTAAGTTGATGATGATGATGATTAAGATGGTAATGATGATGGTTGGAATAGAGTTGGTTGAGTTTAGCCAAATTGAGATGAGATGTTTTGGTTGGATCAAACCAAGTGGGAGTAAGTTGGTTGAGTTTAATCACCTTGGTTTAGTTGGGTTTGAGCAAATCAAGTGAAGTGGGTTTGATTTGGTTTAATCAAGTTCATTAAAATGGATAGAAGTTGGGTTTGGATGAGAGTTTATATGGTTGGGTTCAATTGAATTGATTTGATCTAGGTTTGATCAAATCAAGATAAGTTATGGTTGGACTTGAATTGTTTTGGCTAAGTTAAGTTGGTTGAGATTGATTCGGGCTTTTAGGTTTTGAGTTAACGATTTTGGGGTGAACTAATTCAAGGAGAATTGGGTTATGTTGAACCAAGGTGGTTCAAGAGATTTTGTATTAGAATTGGAATTGGTCCAAGGCTGGTTGGTTAATTTGACTTGATTCAGTGAAATTGAGGTTGGTCCAAGTTGGTTCAGGAGGGTTTAACCCAAATTGAGTTGGTTTAAGTGCAAGCTGGAGGCTAATTTATTTATGCAAGGTCAAGTTTGAACCGATTAGAGTGAGTGGGCCTAATTAGAAAATATGTTATTGTTTCTTGTATTTTCTTTTGGGTTCAGTTATGTCCATTCTCTGATTAGGTTATTCAGGCTTAAGAGGGAGCTCCAGGTTTAGCAAAAAAAACCAAGAGAGATCAGGTGAGTTGGCAGTGACTACTATTTTAAAATAATTGGTTAATTGCTACTATTTTAATAATTGTTTAATTATTTCATTATATTATGTTTAACAATTTATATTGTTAAAGGATACTTATATATATTCGCAGTTTGCTACGTCATAGCAATTGTATTAGAATATATAGTTTTGTATAATTATACATAGTTTTAACTGTGGAAAATATATGTATATATGATTTAATTACTCATTTCATGTATTTATTTTAATGGTTACGTATGCCTTGACTTTGAATGCATTTGTAAAACCACGTGTACATATTAAAATGATTTTACTGTCAATGCTTGTGGAATTGGTTTTCATCCCTGGTATAGGGATGGTGTGTTGGATCTAGACTTTACGTGTATTATGCATGTATTGTGCTATTGAGTTTTTGCGGGATTTTAATGGCGACTACGAACTTTAGTTTGACACTGCAGTGAGGGTTCCACGGTCCAACCTGATAGGAGGCGGCGTGGTCAACCCTGAGTTTACCCCTGGTCAAGAGGTGCGTAGAGGCTAGAGCCATTGACAGAGTTTAGTTTTGTTGAGAAACCAGGGGTCACCACATGTGGATCTCAATGGCCAACATCAAGGTTATAAATACTTTGATGACTCTCAACCTAGTCGCGACGGCGGTTAAGTTGGAGAGTGTTTTTAGGCAATAATTTGAGAATGGTTTTACAATTCAGTCTTGTAAAAAGATGTAATTTTGGATTGTGATAAGACGGTGAAGCCCAGCTATTGCTCAAAAGAGGGCGGTCTCTCACAAAAATTATATTTCTTTGTAAAATTGATTTGATGATGACTTGTGATGAGTTTATGTTTTAAAAACTCTTAAAACTTGTATTTCACCAAAATTTTGGTATTTATGAAAGTTGGGAAGTTATTTGAGAAATTGATTTTTATATACTTTATATACGTTATATTTAATTATTTAAAATTATTGAGCCACTATCAACCAACTGAACTATGTTACAATTGCAGGAGCAGGACTCTACTAGATTGCATGTGCTAGTATAAAGCCAGTCAGGGTAAAGCCCAGGATTACAGTGGGTCCCTTTTCTTTCTATTTGTTGGTGTTGTGATCTTGTAGCGGTTGTACCTGCAAATTTGAGTGATTATGTTTGTTATATTCACATATTTGAACTTGTAGTTGGTATAAAATTGTCAATTGTGTTTTATAATTATGATTTTGTTTTATATGGGTGTCAGTTTTTCAGTTAAAATGAGTTTTAACTGATGAGTGCTACATTTACCTCGGTAAAAAGGATGGGTGTGACAGTTGTTGCTACAAAACTAGTAGGTCCATATGCATCTCTTATTATGGTAAAAACCTGGCTATCTTTAAAACTAAAAGTATGCAAATTAGATAGTTTTATAATTATAACTAACAAGTTTATTTTCTTATGCAAAAATGGCAGGAATTTTTTTTTACATCAACCAATACCCTTTTGAACCACAATTAAATCTTCCCATATTTCCACTAAATTCAACCCTGAGATTTAAAACCCAAACAAATTTAAACCTACAACAACATGTCATAATAGACAACCTTTGGGATAATAGACACGAACCAAAAAACCTCACCCCTTTACTACACACTTTAGCCAAATTATTCCACCAAACCAATGAAAAATTCCAACATTCCCCACTTCAATCATCATTGGAAAAATCCAGTATTAACTTTTCCTTAAAACCTCAAACCTTAGACCACATGGTTGATTAAAAAAAAAAAAAAAAAAAGAGAATCAAAACCTTGGAAACTAAAATTATTCTAAAAACTGAAGAAATGATAAAGATCAAAGTTCAGCTTTAAGAAATTACTGAAGAAGCAGAAGAAATGAAGCAAGCAATTACAGAAGAAAGGAGACAAATAATAGAAAAATTGGAATTATTTCTAGAACCTATTACAGAAGTCAAACAAATCATATACAAAAAAGTGATGTCGTCCCAATATTAGCAATTCATCTCTGAACAAGATGTACTGTGACAATTGGTAAAAGAAGAAGCATTTCTTGCAAGATTTGCAATAGCATGAAACATATATAGAGAATTAGCACATAAAGATACAGGGTGTCATTGTGAAGAAAGATTCATAGTATTAAAATAGTCATTAGACATGTCTCAATGGAGAGATCAGGAAATCAAAGGCGTCCAGATGAAAGCTATAAATCTTCTTAGGCATGGATATCTAGCCAGAATTATTTTAACCAGTCTAGAGCAAGCAAAATTTTTAAATAACTATTGGCAACTAATCCATCTTCTTCACAAATTCTTTAAAGCTCTTGGGCCACATTTGGATGGGTATGTAAATTTGGAATTAAATTCTATCCCTCCCTATTATGATGAAAGTTATCTTGGTGAAGCAATACATCATATCAATATAACTTTTTTTCACCATTATAAGCCTGATCAAGAAAAGATAACTCTTATCAGATTAGAAAATGTGATTATCCCAAGAGATGTTAAACAACAGATGAAACTTTGGAGAGCATGTGTAATCTCTACTGATTGGAAAAAGTTAGGTTTTAATATTGTTGATAATCAGATATGCCAAATGGTGCTAGAAACAAAAGTAATGAAGGTATACGTCGATCAGAACATGCTTCCCATGTATTGTTCATTTCCAAATTTAATTTTGCAAATGTCAGCTACTGAATATCACATGAAGAGAATACAGATGACATTGCCGAGCATAATTAATAGTACCAAGCTCGAAAGGCTCTCTAGAAGGTCTAGTGACATTATCGGGCACAATCTAGACAATATGATGGAAGGATAAGGACTAGTTCATTATTGAAAACATTGCCCATCTTCTGGAAGACTGAAGCGATGTTTTTTTTTTTAGTATATAAAAGGGAAGCAATGTTTGTATTTTCTATGAGTGTGTTTGTTTCAAGGGATTTGGAGTTCCATGTAACTCCAAATCCCTTATTATTTTAAAATCAATTGATTGTTTTGAAGTGTTCCTTTTGTCATGGGATTTTGAAATACCATCAATTAAGGATTTTGATTTACAGTCATACTGACTGTAAAACCAAATCCTGGGTTTTGTGACTTCATTGAAATCCCTCACATGTCATCACGTGAGGGATTCTTCTCTCCATCAGCCCGAAGGTGAGAACAACGACTCTGACCGGTTGAAGCTCGTCACCATCAACACCGGTTCAGCACCTGCCGATCAATCTTCTCTTGTTCAACATAACTGCCAAATTCCTTCGGTTCCTTCGGTACAATACGAAGACGCACTCCAGCAGCTCCACCCCACCCTTGACATCCCCCACCGCCTCCTTGATCTTCAGATTCCCCATCCTAATCCTGCGGAACTTGTCATTCTCCGGCTTCCTCACCACATTCCTCAGCAACTTCAAGACAATCTCCACCGATTCCTTCCTGGGCTTACCGGAGATGAACGAAGAGACGCAGGCAGTGACTGCAGAGTTTGAGAGGCAGGAGTCGAGATGGGCGGCAACATCAGCTTCGGAGGAGAAGGAAAGATTGCAAACCCAGTTGTCGATGGTCGCCGGAGGCCGAACCATCAAGTAGATTTTTTTTTATATATATTTTTTAATCTCAATTATTGGCATCTGTTCTCTTATTTAATATTACGTTTTTATAAATTTTTATTTTATAGCATGGTTTGTTTAACAATTAGATAAGATTTATTATGTGGATATTTAAAATTATTATTTAAACTTTGATGCTGAATCTTATGGAAGTGATAAGGTTAATTTGAAATATGAATATAATTAATAAAAATTTATGTGATATATTTAATTTCATTATTAAAAATATCAATAAATTGTAATGAATATATAATTAATTATTAAATTAAGTAATTATATACATAATTGTTTTTGTTACTGTTAGTAATTATATACATAATTAATTAAACTTAATGATTATCGAAAATGGGGTAATCTCACCATGGGTGTTCCTATACTAGAAATACATCCAACCAAACACATGTTTTCAAAATCCAGATTTACAAATCCTTCTAAACAAACACAAAATTTTGAAATTCAATATTTTCAAATGCAACCAACCAAACACTGAATTTGACTCTCCTGCATTTTCAAATCCATGGATTTACAAATACACTGTAATTGAAAATCCACTGCATTTTGAAATACAACTAACCAAACACCCCCTATGTGTAAAATAGGTTTGTAAATATGTGAGTCCCAGTACGAACATTGTAGCAGTACTGTAGATAGTGGAGAATATATGTCCTCCCTATCATGTCTATCATGTCAATCAAGTATGTGTTGGCCATTTGGTTGCTTCTTCCCAAAGCAACCTTGAGCCTTTATCCAAGGCCCCTCCTTGTCTATATAAGGGGCCTTAGGCCATCTCCAACCAATGACCCAAATCCTAAATTTGGATTGGGATTTGGGTGTGGGTTGCTCCAACCCACACCCAAATCCCAACCAAAATTTGGGGTCACACTATTGGGGTCACACTATTGCAACCCCAAATTTGGGGTCCTACAAAAAAACCAATATTTTAATATTTTTTTTATTTTTATAATTATTGTAATTAAAATTATAAAATTAATAATTCATTAATATAATTAATAACTAGTCATTAATATACCTACAATATTAATTTGTATACAATTAATTACTTAATTAAAAATAAAATTATTAATTAAATTAAATTATGATAAATTTATGAAACCGGAATAGTTAAAATTTTATTGAAAAATAACCTTAATAAAAGCTAATACAATGCAAAAACTAATTATATTAGTTAAAGTTTTATTCAAACATAACCTCAATAAAAACTAATTATATTAAAACTAATATTCTGGTAAATCAGTAGCACTTTCGTCTAGATTGTCGAAATAGTTTCCAAAGGTATTCGAGGTTGAAGGAGGTGGTTGTTGAAAATGTCCTCTTTTTTGCATAATTCGTGCTTGTTCAGATTGAATATAAGCACGAATATTAGGATTAGTAATTATGTTCAAATATGTAGTCAAGATCTTATTTTCTTCTTTAAACTCTTTCAAAGCCATTTTATCTGCATTTTTTTTCTTCAGTATCTCCATAAGTTGTCGGTTATCTTCTTGCAATTTTCCCATTACAGAGATAAGATTAGCTTCATTCTTTTTCTTCAATTTAGCCTTTTTCACACCAATTGGACGTTGGGAAGAGTTCCCACCACTATCATCATCTAGGTTAATTGAAAATTGTGACAATCCAGGGGATGCTGCATATTGAGATTCGGGTGTTGCATTGTCTGACTCTGAGGATAGAAAATTGACACTATGTTTTTGAGACATTTGCCTTGGAGTGAGCATGTGGTCCTTAAATTTTTCAAAATTTTTTACCTTATCCCATACATGGTCATACTTGAAACCTTTACTATATCTTGGATCTTGTCCTAGCAACAGTTTTGCTTTATTTAACTGCAAAATTTTGTAAAGTCAAGCTAAAAGAAAATAATACATAGTTTGCATGTTAGAATTGTAAAGATATACTTACAATATCTTGATCTGAAGCACCATTAGGATTTAAATTCTCTATTTGTCAAATGCACGCATTTAATTTTCGGCAATCCTTCTCTATTGCTTGAACTCGTTTCTTCAAAGAATTCGCATTACGAGACACCCAATTACTATTTTTTTCCTCCGCATACTTGTCTTCCACTCGAGACCAAAAACGTTCACTGGATTGGTCTACACCAATAATCGGATCTTGAGAAAGTTCCATGTAAACTTGGCAAAGGAAGATATCCTCTGCATTGCTGTATCCTGCTTGACGAGAATTCATTTTCCTTCAAAGGTAACAAGTATGTGTTGTAGAAGAAGTTATATATAATGTGGATCTAATATGGTGACCCGTGACTAGCACATGAAGACATGTGAAGGCACAGGAGACCCGTGACTTGTACTTGAACACATGTGAGGGCATAGGAGACCCGTGATTAGCACAGGCTGACATGTGAAGACATAGGAGACCCGTGACTTGCACATGAAAACATGTGAGGGCACAGGAGACCTGTGACTTGCACTTAAACACATGTGAGGGCATAGGAGACCCGTGATTAGCACAGGTTGACATGTGAAGACATAGGAGACCTGTGACTTGCACATGAAAATATGTGAGGGCACAGGAGACCCGTGACTAGTACAGGTAGACATGTGAAAACACAGGAGACTCGTGACTTGCACATGAAGACATGTGAGGGCACAGGAGACCCGTGACTAGCATAGTCAAACATGTGAGGATACAGGAGACCCGTGATGACACAGTGATTTCTGGGCTCCCATATTAAGAGCTAATTTGGCAGCTTTGGATGGCAACGGAGTTTCCCTTTTAGCCTCTTGCCTTGGTAGTAAATATTCTTCAATCATTCCATATGAATTTTAATATTGGAGGCACTTCTAATTCAGAGGATGAAATCATGGATTATGCAGGGCTATCAGAAGATGAAATAGTTTGCCAAATAATTCGTAATAACAATAGGATTATGCAAATTGCTCTCATGCTTGGTAACAATGAAGCTGTTCATGGAGGCTCCATCCCAGGTCATGCAATAATACATCGAGATCGTGAAGCGGCAAATCAAAACTTGTTCAATGATTATTTTTCGGAAAATCCACGATATAATGAAAACATGTTTCAAAGACGTTTTCGAATGTCCCGATCTTTGTTCCTTCGGATAGTGGATGCAGTTCAAAGCCACGACAACTATTTTCAACAACGAAGAGATGGGCTTGGTAGACTTGGGCTGTCAACTTTACAAAAAGTAACTGCTACATTCCGGATGCTAGCATATG
The DNA here is from genome assembly GCA_020875875.1 of Dioscorea alata. NCBI lineage: Eukaryota > Viridiplantae > Streptophyta > Magnoliopsida > Dioscoreales > Dioscoreaceae > Dioscorea > Dioscorea alata. The sequence continues at coordinate 22,941,640 of CM037011.1, forward strand.
GCTTACCAGTAGATGCTACTGATGAGTATGTGAAAATTGGTGAGTCAACTGCCATTGAAAGCATGAAGAGATTTTGCCATGCAATTGTGGAGATTTTTTCAAATCAATATCTTCGAACTCCCAATGCCACTGATATTGCAAGGTTGCTACACATTGGGCAACGAGGTTTTCCTGGAATGTTGGGTAGTCTAGATTGTATGCATTGGAAGTGGAAAAATTGTCCCACAGCATGGGCTGGTCAATATAAAGGCCGGTATGGGTAACCAACTATTATTCTTGAAGTAGTTGCTGATTATGATCTTTGGATATGGCACGCTTATTTTGGAATGCCAGGTACGAATAATGATATAAATGTGTTAAAATCATCTCATTTGATCTCTAATATAGCTCAAGGTATTACTCCTCCTGCTTATTATGTTATTCAAGACATAGAATATAACATGGGATATTATTTAGCTGATAACATATATCCTAAATGGTTAACTATTGTGCAAACTATTCGCGATCCACGTAGCCGGGAAAAAAAATACTTTGCCATGAGACAAGAATCATGCAGGAAAGATGTGGAACGTGCATTCGGAACTCTACAAGAAAGATTTGCAATTGTTGCTGGGCCTATATGTTTATGGAGTAAGGATGTGTTGTGTGACATAATGAAAACTTGTATTATCATGCATAACATGATAATTGAGGATGAGAGAGACCTCAGCGCACCAATTGTAGAATCAACAAATATGCCTAGACCAACTGTGGAAATTATCGAAAATGAAAATGATCGATTTGAAAAGTTTGTGGCTGGATATAATCAAATTAAAGACAAAGAAGCTCACATTGCACTTCGCAATGCGTTGATAGAACACTTGTGGAAGCAGTATACTAATTCAGAAAGTTCTTCAAACCAAGGAGACTTTGTTCCTTTATAATATTATGTTGTAATATTAAGTATTTGTTGTATGTTTGTCTATGATTTTTAATGTAAAATATTATGTTGTAATATTAATATTCATGTTGTTAAAATTGTAATCGATCATGTGTTTAAATATTAAATATTTTCGTGCTATATGAAAAAATAATTCCATTATTTATCAAGATAATTAAGAAATTTATAACCTAATTTTTAAATAAATTAAATCATAAACTAAAAAATTTTAGTTGTAAATTTTTAAATTTATTTTATTAGTAAAATATTAAATTTGTAATAAATATTTAATTAAGTTATTGTTAGAAATGATTAATTTCAAGTATTCTTTTATTGAATAATAATAATAATATAAAAAAAAGAAGATGAAGGAATATTATATGAAGATGTTTATTTGGGGTAAAATTTGAGGTTTTGTGGTTGGAGTATAATTTACTGTACCAGAACCAAATTTGGGATTTGGAATAGAAATTTGGGTTTGTAGATTGGAGATGGCATTAGTGTGTTTGTAAGGACTCACGAATACCAAGTGAGACCTAAAGCTTTGCTATTAGTAAGTCATCCAATTTTATAGCTCTTCTATCTACACGTTTCCAACCCTAACCTTTTACTTCACAAGGGGTATCAAAGAAACAAACAGGTACAATAGCGCGCCAGTTACTGTGACTTAACAACCCCTAGAGATTTACATGTGGGGCGGGCTAACACGCCGAGCAATTAGGGGCTCTCACATGTGTCCAAGATAATATATCAATACCACAATCCCACAATGGTAAACTCCATGCCTTGTAACCTCGGAGTGGTCGAGAATAAGGCTCATCCCACAAAGGTCCCTCATAACAGTAGGTGAACGATATCGATACAATATTTCTACAACATATCTACAATATATTTGTAAAGTACTACACATGGTGACTTAAAATAGATATCTCATTGTCCTTACTAAAAACATCTAAATACCCCAATTAAAATTTCCAATAATTCACATTAATAATTAAATAAATAAAACTATTCTACTACTTAGTTCACCGTCTCGCCCTCGGAATCCCTCCTTCCTCAAAGACCATGGAGAAGCAATCCTCTACCAAGCCTCCTCCTCCTCCCCTCGTCTCCCCCCAAGACTTCGAGCTCCTCGCCGACGACTTCTCCTCCGGCGTCACCTCCCGCCGCCTCCGCTGGCTCCCTCTCCCCCTTCTCGACCTCACTCTCGCCGCCCTCCTCCGCCGCGACTTCCCCCTTTCCGTCAAACCCCTCCTCCTCCTCTTCCTTGAAGACTCCTCCTCCCTCCTCTTCCCCTCCCTCTCCTCCCTCCCTCCTCTCCTCGACTCCCTCCGCTCATTCCTCCTCTCGCCGGACCCTCCCCCTCCTCTCAAGGATCAGTTCGTGGCCTCCGCCACCGCCATCCTTATCACCACTCTCCCATCGCCGCTCGATCCCTCGTCTGCGGCGCCGTTGGAGTCTTTGATCTCGATCTTGCTCGCCGTCGTCCACCGACCCAACCACGGCCCTGACCGCCAGTCCCGGGCTGCCGCCGCCGAGTGCCTACGTGAGCTTGAGCTCGCCTTCCCTCTTCTCCTCTCCACCGCCGCCGGCCATCTCTGGTCCCTCGCCCAATCCGAGCGCACCCACGCTTCCCAATCCTATGCCCTCCTCCTTGCCTCCACCCTTCTCCACATCGTCCACTCCCCTCTCATTTCATCGCCTCTCCCCCTCTTCTCCACCTCCCTCCCTCTCCTCCCCTTCAACATCCCCCTGTCCGTGTTCTCCTTGGCCGACGATGATCGTGACCCGACGGAGCTAAATTTGAGGGAGATCCGACGCGTCCTGGCGTTTTTGCTTGATCGGACTCCGGCATTGACCCCTTGCGCCTTGGGGGAGATGGTCTCGGCGCTGCTGGGGATCGTTGCCGCGCTGGAGCACCGCGTGCCGGCCGTCACCGCGCTCCTCAAGGTGCGCTTCTCTGGACTGATCTACTCCTATGACCCTGTCCTCGTCCATGTCGTTCTCACGCTCTATGCGCGGTTCTCAGATGCATTCACTGGGGAAGACGAACTCGCCATTGCTCGCCGGCTTGTTCTTCTCTCCAAAGACGCTCAGATGCCACTCGTTTTTCGTTTACTTGCTCTACATTGGCTTCTCGGTTCCAAAGACTTGGTTGATGAGAGGGTTTCTTTGTCTGAATTAGCACCGTGTTTCTATCCGTTGGTGTTTGATCCTTTGGCTTTGAAAGCAAAGAAGCTTGATGCTCTTGCTTGCATTGCTGCTCGCGAAGAGGTTTCGGGTGACGTAAGTGAATCGGAGGTGGTGAAGCTCTTTGAGGATGGATTGGTCTGCGTTTCGGCGTTCAAATGGTTGCCGCCATGGAGCTCTGAGACATCAGTGGCCTTCCGTGCATTCCATGAGTTCTTAATTGCTGTTGCTCCTGCTGCAATCTCTGATTCTACCATTTTTTGCTTTTTAAAGGTAGTGACTTTCTTTTGAAAGGAGATTGCTTTTGTGGATTCCTCGTTGCTACATTGCTATTCTTTCACATTTGCAGGGTATGTTTGTGAAACTGGCATTAGAGCACCCTCGATTGGTTCCTGTGATCGCTGCCTTTGTTGACAGGCTATGGGAATGCAATGTGCATAGACAAGTGGGTGAATGGCTTCTTCAAACATTCGATGAGCAATTGCTTCCCAAGCTTAAACCAGGGTACCAGTTGGTCTCACGCTTCCCAATATTTGAAAGGATTGCGGAGAGTGATTCGATACCTCCTTGTGGTTTGTTGGAATTGCTCACCAGGCATATGGTTTATCTTACAGAGAAACATGGTCCTAATACTGGTCTCAGGTCATGGTCACAAGGGAGTAAGGTTTTGGGTATTTGCCGAATGATGCTGATGCATCACCATAGCTCCAGAGTGTTTCATGGCCTCTCACGGCTCCTCGGTTTCACTTGCCAGTTCTTTCCTGACTTGGAGGTTCGTGATAATGCGAGGTAATGGTCATTCTGTTCTTTGATTAGAGTATCAAGCTTTTCTTTTCCTTACTGTGAATGCAATTTCAGGATATACTTGAGAATGCTTGTTTGTATTCCTGGGAAGAAGCTGAGGCATATACTTGGTCTTGGTGAACAACTACTGGGGGTGTCTCCTTCCACCAACTCAAGTTCATTCTTCCAGGTTCCATCCCCTCGGCACTCTAGAGACTTTAAGAAGATATCAGGTGTCACTTCCTTCATACACTTGAGACGGATGACTCCATTGCTTGTGAAACAGTCATGGTCTCTAGCATTACCTAGTTTGGGCACTACTAATGAAATTAGTTACTCTGAAGGCATCAGGGACATTGTTCCTGCATCTGTGCAGATGAATGAGGAATCTGAAGTGGATGTTGAGAAAATCAGTTTGCCTTCGGAGCCTCTTCGAGTTATGGATTCAAAAGTGGCAGAAATAGTGGGAATTCTGCGGAAACATTTTGCATGTATTCCTGATTACAGACACATGGCTGGAATTAAGATAATGATACCTTGTACTCTGAGTTTCGAAGCTGAACCTTTCAGTCGTATATGGGGAATTGATTTATCTGATCTGGGATTGGATGGGGTGGAAGGGTTGCCTGCCTTGTATGCAACCACGCTAACCTTTACATCTACTTCTAAGTATGGATCAATCCCACCCTGTCGTATCCCTTTTCTCCTTGGCCAACCTGCCAAAGCAGGGCTCGATATAATACCTATTGGAAGTGGTTTTGAGAAAGATTCAAGCTTCCAAGCTTCAGTAACTATAGAATTGGAACCCCGAGAACCAATGCCCGGTCTCATTGATGTTGCCATCAAGGCAAATGTAGAGAATGGGCAAATTATCTCCGGTTCACTACAATGTATCTCAGTCGGTCTTGAAGATATGTTTCTCAAGGCTATTGCTCCTCCTGACATTAGCAAAGACGAGCTACCAGTCTATTACTTCGATCTGTTTCATGCCTTGTGGGAAGCTTGTGGCAATTCTGCTAATACGGGACGAGAAACCTTTCCCTTGAGTGGAGGTAAAGGAGCTGCAGCAATAAGCGGGACACGATCTGTTAAACTTTTAGAAGAACATCCTGATTCATTGATCAATGCTGTTGAAAAACACTTGTCTACTTTTGTTGTTGGTGTCATTGGTGACACCCTTGTCAATGCCGTCAAGCTTAACGGAATACTCAGAGATGTTGTATGGATTGAAGACTCATCGGAATTCACTGCCGATGATGCTAGTGCTCTGGTGCCCTATTCCGACAAACAGACTCTTCAACTGGAGTACACTCAGGATGAACATGATTCAGTGAACCTCCCTGCTATTATAAGTAAGAAGATCATGGGCATGTTTCTTGTTCTAGTATTCCTACCACCTAGGTTCCATTTATTGTTTCAGATGGAAATCGGCAATGTTTCGACACTAGTTCGAATAAGAACAGACCATTGGCCTTGTCTTGCTTATGTTGATGAGTTCTTGGAGTCTCTGTTTTCACCATAGAGAATCAAGTTGAATGTAAGTTGTAGTTGCTATATCAAATTATTCTTTTGATTCTTCTTCTTGTTATTCCACTTTACTGAACATTGCATCAATACATTTTTTCTTTTTTTGCATATATTTCATCAATTGTCTGTTGTGTTTTATGTGCATATACCTTCATGGTTTAATCACAAAACTTTAGATTGATTTGGAGTAATTAATGCAAGACTAGTTCATGTTTTTTTTCATCAAACCTTTCAATCTAATAATCTTGTGAGGATAAGAATTTTTTCTTTAATGGATCAAATATTTTTAATATTTATTTTTTAAAAAATAATAATGAGTATTTCAATAATTAAGTATGTTTTAAAAATATTTTGCCACCATTGATTTGGTGTTTTTAATGTTCATTTTATTTTGATTCTGAATATAACATATTTATTTATTTACCAAAATCAGCATTTCATTTTCAATTTGTTGAAAATGTGACTTTCATACCAAAGAATTAAAATCACTATTTTTTCCTTTAATAAAATATTTTAATCGTGTAATTTAATTTAATTTAAAAAAAATAGTTTTAAAAATCCAAAATTCGGGCGAAAAAATCAAGCACACATAATAATATACTATTAATAAACATTATTTTACACGTTTTTATTGCGTGCTAAAAGAAAACTTTTCCTCTTTTTCTCGTTAGGCAGCCAAAAGAACTCGTTTTGAAGTTTTCCGTTGAATCCTCAACGAAAAGATCTCCACCGTCCAAGTTCCCAGTCGGCCTCAATCAACGTTCACAAATTCGCCACGTGTCCTTCATCGCCAGCGCGTGAAGGATTTCCACCTTTTTGGCCCCCCGCTCTCATATGGCTCTCTCCCAGCCTTCCACTTCCCATCCGAGACCTCGCCGGAACCCTAGCGGTGGCTGGGCTTCCATGTTCGCGGTCTACGTCGGCGTGAGCTTTGCTGGCGGCCGTAGGATCTTGGCCGGCGTCGTCTTTGATCTCACGAATGGTTGCCGTTGCGTTCCAGGACTCGTTCTCTCGCTCTCTCTCTTGTAGAAGAGGAATTGGAGCTGGGACTGGGTTTACGGTGCGCCGGCGGTGCAGATGGGGTTGCCGGGCTTGCGTGCTTCCTGCCGATAATCGGAGTTCTGAGCGCGTGGTTGTTGATTTCTTGAGGTCTGCTCGGAAAGAGGCGAAGGCGCAGAGGATTCTTGTTGCTAAGCATCTGGCTGATGAGCTTGAGTATGAGGAATCGGGCCGGCAGGAGGCGGTGCCGGTGGCTTCCAATTTCACGGGATTTCAAGAGGATCCTATGGTTGGGAAATTGAGGACTCAGCTTGTTGTGATTCATCCTATTCCTTCTCCGCCGATAAACCGGAACATTGTTGGATTCTTTGTGTTCTTTTTCTTGGTTGGGGTTGTTTCTGATAAGCTCTGGACGTCAAGGAAGAGGAACAAGCCTAGCCGGCAAGTGAAGCCTGATGTGTGGCCTCAGGTACCGACTAGTTTCTCTTTGTTTTTTGACAAGGATTTGCAAAGAAAGGAATCGGTGGAATGGGTGAACATGGTGTTGGGGAAGTTGTGGAAGGTGTATAGAGGTGGGATTGAGAATTGGATCATTGGGTTGCTTCAGCCAGTGATTGACAACCTCAAGAAGCCGGATTATGTGCAGCGGGTTGAGATTAAGCAGTTCTCACTCGGGGATGAGCCGCTGTCTGTTCGCAATGTTGAGCGTCGGACCTCTCGTCGCGTTAATGATCTTCAGTAAGTTTCTCTGTTTGCTTCTTGATAGTCTCCTTGTCTGAATTTGTATAGTACCAACTGCAGTCATTATATTCGGTTGATAAATTGCTGTTCCTTATGGCATCTCTGAATGGACATATTCTTCTGAATTCATTTTAGGAAAAAAGTGATCTTTTCTTATTTAAGAACCTTACATGGTGACAATGAGCTGTTAATGATTTTCAGTTAGTTCCTTATTTTTGCTTCTTAATATTCTCATTGTCCGTATTCTACAGTACTACCAACTGCAATCATGATATTTAAGTTGATAACTGACTGTTCTTAATTGCTTTTCTGAATGGGCATATTCTGAAAAACTCATGTTAGCAAAGAATGTGAATTCTTCGTACCTAAGATAATGAAAAGGTTTCTTTACTATGCTACGAAACTAATGCATATCCATATTTCTTAATGGAAGGTATCAGATTGGCCTTCGCTATACAGGTGGTGCTCGGATGCTGTTGTCCCTTTCTTTAAAATTTGGTATCATCCCTATAAGTGTACCTGTTGGGGTTCGGGATTTTGATATAGATGGTGAATTGTGGGTCAAGCTTCGGTTAATACCAACAGAACCTTGGGTAGGAGCTGTATCGTGGGCATTTGTTTCCCTTCCAAAGATCAAATTCGAATTATCACCATTTCGGTTGTTCAATCTCATGGGTATGTATTAATTGATGATCTTGATTTGGTTTTCCTTACAGTAAAATGTCTTCTTCATGGCTGTGGTATCGATGTCATTATGCTTGACTCAATCAACTGTAAATATTAAATTGGGTGGTTAACTTATGATAAGAATCTTTTGACTTGTTCACCAGGAGGGTCTTGGGGGATAACCTGGGTTATACTAGAGGTTATTCCACCACCTTCATTCAAGCACCCAAGGATAACTTAAGTTAGCAAATGAATTTTTTTCTTTCTTTCAAAATTGAAGTAATTATGTGCATAGTATTAAAAAATTATTGGTATGAAAACATTCTCATTAAATACACAAGTATAATTTTAATCTTAAACTATTTATTTTAATTAATATTAATTAAATGAATTTTGTCCAACTCGATATAAAAGTTTCCAGCTATAACTTAAACCAACTTAACCTAGATTTTCATAACTCTAGACTCTGGAGAGGGCATCATTAGGCAGTAAAATTTATGCTCAACAATAATGCTGTTGACTGTAGTGGAAAAACAAATTTGCTTTGAGTTGTGCATTACTTGATGTATATGGGAAGATCAATGATTGCTTTATCTATTTGATCATATGTATAAATTAATATGATTTCAATCTTAGAGCCTGCCTCGTTGAGAATGTTGAGTTATTGGAGAACCTTGGCCTATCCAATGTAAATTATATTTGTTCTAACACTTTCAGGTTCTTTACATACCACGCAGGGTTAACTGTAGGCAGGCCAGGCACTTTCTCTAACTTATTACCAGCTGGGTTATACTTAATCTATTTTGCCCTCTTTTTTTCAAATTTCGAGGATATTTTTAATTTGTTTGTTCTTCTTAATATATCAAATAATATAGTAATTGTCATGGAAGGCCTAATGTTTCTCTCTATTATTTGATATGCTCTACATATCCAACTGTAACTTCTATTATTTACTGATGTTAGTGTTACTCTTCTCTGCATGCGATTGGCTTGTCTTCTCCAGCAATTCCTGTGCTTTCAATGTAAGTGATCTCATTCCTACTTCTTTGCATATTCTTTAAATCTTTTAAGTGCCTGTTCTTCTCATTTGACCTTCAATATTCATGCATACCTCTTTACATTATCTTGCCAACACTACGGAATAATATTGCCTTGGGCAGCTTGGAGATTTGTTGAATGACTTTTCTTTGAACATGAGAGGACTGGAAGATGTTAGTTAATTATTATAATGTTACCTCTAGGATGTTGTGTTTTCTGTAGGGAAAAGGCACCATGCCTTGATAAAACTTGTAGAGTATATGATGTCTTGCAAGATTGCTGGAGAAAGGATTTCTAACTGAAATCACTTGCATTTTCTGGATGATCTATGTTATTAGTATATGTGGTAGTTATAGTTCTAGTTTAGTTCAACCTGTGCTATTTATGGGCTGGATGAAAGTGGCTTACTGGCAATTAATTATTGCAGGGCCTACTATTTGTTTTCTGTTTGGTGTTCTTTTTTTGAAAATTTCCATTGTACAAGTGCTATATATGAGGTTTCTGCATCTTTTAACCTTTGTATTTGTGATTAAGATGGGTTTTACCTTTTCACTATGGTCTCCTGCTTGCTATTGGTGCTATTCTTTTATTGATCTTGCCAAATTATATGTATTCTGAAGCTGTTCAAGAGTTCTCTTGGATGCATGCAAAATACTCATTATGTGCTATCTCTTACTAGGTTTTTGACCAAGCTCCTCACTGAAGATCTGCCACTGCTTTTTGTGCGTCCAAAGAAGATCGTTCTTGATTTTCAAAAAGGGACAGCTCTTGGTCCAGTTGCTGATAATTTTAGAACAGACGCAAATAAGGAAGGAAATAAAGATTTTGTTGGAGAGTTATCTGTCACCCTAGTAGATGCTCGAAAACTTGCTTATGTCACATTTGGTAATTGCTTATTTTTTGCCTATTTGCTTGATTATAGTTGCCTCTACTGTGCTAATACGATCTATGCAAAGCCATTGCTTGTCCATTTGCTAGATGTTCGGTCACTGAGCTGCTTCTATTATATGTAGAATGGTTTGTATTCTAACAGCTAGCTGCCTTTCTATTTAAAACAAATAGAATTTGTTTAGGTCCCTTATTTATGTCAGCTTTGTTGAAAGTTGTCATTCTGCAAAATTTCTCCTTTTCAGTGCTGCTGCCTTATTTGTTGTGTACTTCAGATGCCATGGTTACATCCTCTAGTGCCTGTTTGTCTTGACAGGGAAAACAGATCCATATGTTGTTCTAAGGCTGGGTGATCAAGTGATTCGTAGTAAGAAGAACAGTCAGACAACAGTCATTGGACCACCTGGAGAGCCAATCTGGAACCAAGTAATGTTTTTCGAGTAAAGTTAGTTGAATCTGTATTTTGCATAAAAATAAGGGTGTAAATGGGCGTGTTGTTTGAAAATCTGTCCTGAAAAGGTCCTGGCTTGAACTTTAAACCAATAAATGCCTTGGCATGGTGTTTTGCCTACCCTTAGCATGGCAGATTTTCTACAGTTGCTTTTGAAGTTGAGTTTTTAGGATTAACTCCGTTCTCAGATGGAGCCTGGTCCTGGATTTGCTTACCAGCACTCTACTTTTTAAATCATTTAAGTTTTTACATTTGATTGGCCTTAATCAAACATTTTTATGGCTGCAGGATTTTCATTTGCTAGTAGCAAATCCTAGAAAGCAGCAGTTGCAACTTGAAGTGAAAGACTCATTTGGCTTTACTGACTTCAATATAGGCACTGGAGAGGTATATAATATGTTTTGTATTATTTGCTCAATTATCACTATGAATAATTTATATATGTATCTATCAGCTGTGAGGTTTTTTTAATTTTTTTGTTCCTATTCATATTTGATTTTAGTATTGTTTTGTAGGTCTGATATGTTCTCTAGCTTACCGTTGGACACATCAAGTTATTTATCAGCTTCACACCTGCAATTTTAAAGCACTTTTTTTTTTTCATTTTAATTATTAGGAAGCACTTACTACAGATTGTCAGTAGTGGGACATCATGCGAGACCGCTAACTGTTTGCTTAAAAGGCACTTTTCTCACTTCTAGTGAATACTGTACTCAGAAATGATATTCTGTTTTGACTGCTAGAAGTTATGACAATACTTATAGATATTAAGGGCAAGGTAAATGCTAATTCAATTACTTTTTGATGGCTTGCATTGATAACATAAATTCCTTGGTTTTCTGGAATGCTTGAAATCAAATGAATAAATGCATAATTGTATACAGCATGCATCATATTTTTAGGGAAAAAATATCTCATTTTGGTTGTTTTGATTTTTGAGGCTCTGCCTTTACTTAAAAAATTGATCCTTGGCTCCATAAGGCTTGGCTCATTTTGGTGGACTTAAATTCATTGTCATGCCTTAAGTTTTTATTTTTCCACTATGCATGTATATCTTATGTCATACCAAATTCATTGATTTAGGTTGAGTTGGGTTCTCTTAAAGATACAGTACCAACAGACAAAATTGTCTCTCTTCAAGGAGGATGGCAATTGTTCAAGAAGCAACCATCTGGAGAAATATTACTCCGGTTAACATATAAAGCCTATGTTGAGGATGAAGAGGATGAGGTCTCAGGAATGAAATTTGTTGATACAGATGCATCTGATGACGAATTAGATGGTGAACTCATAAGTAGCACATCTGAGCAAAGTCAAATTGATGGCTCTGGTGAAACAGAGAGAGAATCATTCATGGATGTTCTAGCAGCTCTTCTTGTAAGTGAGGAATTTCAAGGCATAGTAGCGTCCGATACATCAAATTTCAAAGTCTTTGAAGATTCCAAATCTCCAACAACCACCAGACCAAGAACACCACTCGGAAGCAACACTGACAATTTACTCCTTGAAAATGAGAACACTGCTGGAGGCTTCATGGGTAATAAGGCAGTCAAACCTTCACCCATTTCCATCCAAGATGTTGTCACACTTTACACATCTATGCTCATCAATTTCTATTGTTTTTTCTGCTCTGCAGATTCAACATTAGTATGGCTTGCGGTGGTTACAAGCGTAGCTGTGCTGATTTCGATTAATGTTGGTGGTTCAGGTTTCTTCAATCCTTGATAGTTGATTCTATCCTCACCGCAAAATTCAAGGTATTCTTCTTTTCCTCCAATTACTTCTTAGCACCACATAGATAGAGGTTCTAAAGTGTGCCTTCTATCTCTATTGTAAATTCGGTTCCATAGCAGAGGATGTGCTTGCCACGGCAATAGTTTCGTCCTTCTCTTCTTCTTTTTTTAACCCTATTATCCCTTGTATTCATTACTCCATCTTCATATACAAAAATTCACAAATGAAATTCGATTTACTGTCCTCTTTTATCTTTTTTTATTTTTAAATCTTGTCATATTGGTTGATCTTCAGGATTTACCAGGATTTTCCTATTTAAGAATTAATTTGGTTATTTGATCATCGTCTTGAGGGTTTGTTTATTTTGTTATACTTGTAAGTTTTGCTGCTGTTGTAGTACCAAATAGAATCTCTTTCACACACAGAAACAAGAAGTGCATTGTGAAATTAGTCCTGCACTTTAATTGGAATTATTTTGGTTATTTTAGTGATGATCAATCAGTTCAATGCCTTTGCCGTCTTGATGGTTGATTCATTTTTTATTATAATTATAAGTTTGCAAGTGTTGTAGTACCAAATAGGATCTCTTTCAGACATAGAATCAAGAAGTGCATGGTGAAGTTATGGCCTGCATTTTTTAATTGGAATTATTTTTGTGCTTTTCTTGAGAGTCTTCTTTCTGTTGAATTTTCTCTATTTGTTTTTACGTGTTTTAATAAATAATAATTCAATCATCCTGTGCTGATATTGGACTAGTGGTTTGTTTGTGGTATTATTATTATTATTATTATTATTTATTTATTTTTATTTATTTATGTTTTTTGACTGAGATGCAATTTTGGAGTTACAAGTTTTTTATTTTGTCAATTGAGCTTCTAGGGTTCGCTTAATATAAGAAAATTTAAAATACAGTTTAGCACAAATTTTTTTTGTCACTATATTGTTTTGCAAATAAAGTAGGAGTACTGCATGATTTCATAATTTTTTTTGTACTTCAAAAACTATGGTAAAAAAATTTTACCTAACACAATTATAAAACAACTATTTTTGATTAAATTTAAAATTGACCAGATTAATTTTAATGTATCTGATTTAAAAAAATATAAAAAAAATCTTGTGTTGTTTATTGAAAATCAATTATAAAATATTACAAGTAGTTGTTGTGGGGTAACTTATATTTACTATTGTTGATCTAATCTACAAGTCACTTGTCTGTAATTCAGATGGGATTATATTATCATTTTCTGAGTTTTTTTTTAAATTAATTCATTTATTTATGTTTATCTATATTTTTATGTCATCTGGACGGCCTTTATTTTAGTAAAAAGAAGGTAATTTAATAAAAGCATATCATCAACACCACAATTAGTTTATTCAATGCTTTTAAACAATGAATTAGTTGTATTATTGCATTTGCATGATGTGACATGCTTTGTTTACTAAAAGATTCTTATCACCAGATCCCATCTTAAAGGACTCTATTATACTGTTCATCCATTCATCATGCAGCCAAAAATTGTATTCCAATTTCCAAATGCTTCCAAAATATTTGGTAAATTATTATATTTGATTTTTGTCATTTTCCTTCAAAATTTTTCTTGGTGACAAGACCACTCGTCTACTTAAATTAAAAGTTTATTGTATTTTCATTTATTTTATTTTGGATAACGGTGGCAAGTGCCCCAATTAAAAGGTGTAAAAATGTAAATAAATAAACAATTACAGATCTAAATCAGTTACTGGTTTGAGATAAATTAATATGCACTAAAAATGATATATCATGAATTATATATCTATGATGTTGAATATCATGCTATGTAATTTTAGTGAGATAAAAAGTACAACTTGTTTGTAATAGTACATCTCTATAAATAAACAATGAAAGATCATAGAACAGTATACTTTACATTACGGGTATGTGATTTTTGGCCCACAAGTACCCATTTAGTACCAAGATGTCTTGTCATTAGACCATACTCGTGTTGGTCTATTTATTTATTTCCCTAATTATTAAAAAAAACTCATATTAAAATAATTCATTATTTCGGGTCTCAATTAATCATCAAAATAGAATAATCAATCATTCAAGACAATTACATCTCTATGATTGAACAGTGAATTATTTAAATTTATCAAAAAATAAAATAAGGATTTATATGAAAAATAATTAAATCAAAGATCGACCCAAATCACAAACGACAACGATGGCGCATGTTACGGATGGAGAGATTTCAACGAATGGTCCTGGATGACGGAATCCAAGAATGGACGGCTGTGATCGAGATCTAATACAAAAGGTTTCAAAGATCCTTGACAACTGTAGCCTTGCATGGGCCCACAAGATATATAGCATGATCACGTGAGTGTCAGCATGACTGGGACCCACCTTGACTTTATCATCGTGCTTAAATGAGAACTTTTTATTTTTTTATTGTTGGAAATTGGCCAAAAGGTACTTTGTTTTGGTTATTTGCATAGTGAGATGCAGAATATATTATTATATTCTACTTTTGTCTTTTTCTTTTTCTAGTAATTTTTTTTCATTTTTTATTATGTTAAGTATTTTTTTTCTATGTTTTTTATCTTATATATTTATGGGAAAATTATTTTTAGTCCTTGAAAGTTTCAAAAATTCTCAAAAAACCTACCTGACATTTGAATTTTCAGTACACTCTTTTTTTTTTTATTTCTCTGTTACTTTAGCTCATTCTTTCAATTAATTCTATCTTACAATGTCTACTTCTCGCATAATAATTATAGTTTGTGTTTAACATTACGTGTTCACATATAATTTTATAAGTTTTCATCTAATATGTTAGTTTTTCGTTTAATATTTATTTTTTTTACATTTATTTGACATTTTATTTAATATTATGTGTTTCTATTTAAAAAACTGATGGTCATTTCTGTCAACGTCAACTACCATCATGTTTGAGAATACCCAAATTTTAGGAGAGCCAAATGTATATTAAGAAAAAAAAACTAAGCATATAAAAATCTAATTTAAATAAAATAAAAAAAAATTGAACAAATTGAAAATCTGAAGGGGCAAACTATTGGATTTTTTTATATAGAGTGCTTGTATGTTTATTAACAAAACGGGTCAAACCTCAGTTACATTGGGTCAGAGTACATTTTTGTTGAGATAGTAACTTTACAGTTTACGGTAAGGGAAAAAAAGAATTTGAGTAAATAAAAATTTATCTATGGTTGAGAATGAGAAAATAGAAATCTACTACTAGTACACTTCTTAAAAAAAACAAAAGGTGAGGTAGGGTTTGATAATGAGAAAATAGAAGCCTACTACCAACAACGAAGATTTTTAAAATTTAAAAATCTAATTAGTTTGGCTTGCAAATATAGAGCAATTAGGATGAAATGAAAGTATTAAGTAAAGAGGGAACATGTATTTTATATTGTAAAATAAGTTTCATTCATTGCCAATATATTTTTTTATAATTTAAATAATATACTAAAACAAATATGTATAAGTTTCGGTTATTTATTTATTATTTATTTATTTATTTAGTGTATTCATTGAAGAAAAAGGACTTTGATGCTACATTGCTACCTCCAATTTGATAAGACCTATAACCATCTGAAGCACCTTTCTTTTATTTAATGCTAGCTTTTTTTAAGAAATAATGCCAGCTTGCTTACTAAAATTCCATTCAAGTCCCTAACTTTTTTTTTTAAATAATCCAGTCCTTTTCTCCAGCAATATCAGAGTCTTTCTCACTGCCATAATTGAGATTAGAGAAAATTGCAAAATCCCAAAATCCCAGATGATATGTTTTTTTTTCTTTAAAAAGAAAATCCAAGATAATTTACAGGCTGTTAGTTCTTCATTTGATTTTATAGTTTTTTTTTTACTTTTTAAATTGGATGATATATTATTAGATTTATTTGAAAATCCATATCTCCAAGTATTTTACTTCTTAAAAAAAATCACATTATTTACATTATTTATCATGCGTGAAACTAAATCTGAACACTTAACCACACCGTGCGACTCCCATAATTTACCATTGAAATGTTTTAATAAAAGGTATTGGATAATATATTTAGTATTAAAAACTATATAATATACTTTTATGATTTTTATTCAATATAATTAATTGACATAATTGAAAATACTCCCCAACAAATATAAAAAGTTATATAATTCAAGAATTAAATTGATATTTTTATGGTGTAAAAATCAAACAAAATTACGAGTGATCACCATCCTGACCTATTCTTATTGGGTCAATATTATTTAAGCTCTAAAAGCTATGCAGAGTGAGCATATGTGTTTCTGATATGCCCTTATCATATTTTTGTAAAAAAAAAAAGTGATTAATGATTTTTTTACTCCAAATATAATTATTTAAATACCAAGGGCTAATCTAAAAAATTATTGAATTTTTGTTTAAATACCACTAAAGTGTAGACCTGTCCATGGACTGAGTCGGGCTGGGTTCGGGTTTGGCCTCATCTATAATTACTAAATTTTAAGCTTATCCAAACCCCGAACCAATCCAAAATTTTGGACTTAATCCTTGCTAGAACCCGTCAAAATTTAATGACCTCTATTCAAAGCCCTTCCAAGCCAGCCTAAATAAGTTTTTCATCAAATAATAAGTTATAAAAAAATAATAATAATATTAATATGTGAATATGACCAAATATTATTCTATAAAATACTTAAAAATTAAAATACCAAATGCAAATATTTATTTAATTGCAACAACTATAATTCAAACTATTATAATCAATGGTAATCAGCAATAAATATATTATATAAGTATATGGAAACTAATTAATAAATAATCAATAGCAATTCAACCTAGTGGTAATCAACAATAAAATATATATTCTATAAGTATATGGAAACTAATTAATAAATAATCAATGCCAATTCAAGCCAGTGATAATCAACAATAAATATATATTATATAAGTATATGGAAACTAATTAATAAATAATCAATGGCAATTCAAATCATTATATATATATATACAAAATTAATTAATAAATATATTTTATAATTCGAGTTGAGTCAGTCTGGGCTTCTAACAATGAAAACCAAATCGGGTATGTTTTTAAAATGTGTTTTTTTTTTGGGTCCAAAGCCCGGACATCAGACCTAATATATTTGTCCAAGTCCTTCTATTTTTCAAGAGGGCCTTCGGGTTGAGCGGGTAGCCCGGCCCTTAGACAGGTTTACTAAAGGGTAGAATACCCTATTTAATCCCTGTATTATATAAAATGTGCCTCTTTGGTCCCTGTCGTTTAATTTGCCCATGATAAGTCCCTATATTGTTCAAATGAGTAAAATCAGATCCTTCAAGTAACGGTCCGTCTATTCTCCATCCATGATTGCTGATGTGGCATTTGTGATGAATAAAGTATTATTAAAAAAATACTCAAGTGGATTAAAAAATACATTTAAAAAACGGATCCGGGTTGGTCCAAATCGCACCCGGATCCAATACCCAATTTTAATAGTCCACAGGGCACCATCGCGACCATAGCGGTCACCGGCATCACAGTCGTCACCACCGAGAAAGAACGATCACCGGCATCACAGCGTCACCGCCGAGAGAGAACGGTCACCGGCATCACAGTCGTCACCGCCGAGAGAGAACATCAATCATTACCATGGTTTGCCATATGGGCGTTGTCACTACCATCATGGTCACCGGCCATCATAGTCGTCACCGTAGAGAGAAAACATCTGGTGCACCATCGCTACCATAGTGGTCGCCTCCTCCAGTTATTTTCCATGTTTTGAGCTTTTGCTTTATGTTTTTATTTGGCTACCCAATTTAATGTTGATTGGATGATATCATTTGAGAGTTACAAATTTAGTGTTTCCTATCAAATTCCATGCTATTGTAAAAGAATACAGAGCTTGTTAATACATACAGAGTTACAAATGTAATGTCTATTTTCAAATTCCAAGCTACTATGCAAAACTTATGAATGAATACAGAGTTACAATCCTGATAAGCTTCAACTCCATCCAAGAATACAAAAAGACAAAAAAAAAACCAAAAAAAATAAAAGAACCTAAGATCAGAACTTATGAAAGTTGTATTGATTATAATATGTTCAATGTATAAGAACAAAACAATCAAAAGTTTTCAACAGAAGACATTGGCTACAGGTTTCACTCGGCTGAGAAACAGAATGATAACACAAGTAATAATTATGATCAACAACAACATTGTGTTTTAATTGATATTATCAACCTTATAGAATACCATTCTAGTTCCAAATGACACTACTAGCATTCCCAATTGTTGTTTCCATGTGTACTAACATCACCAAAATACCATGGAAGTCTACATTGATCATAACAAAAAAAAAAAAAAAAGAAGTCTTGATCACATCAAAACTCATTCCCAATTGTTGTTTCCATGCTTCAAGGATTAGCCTTATCTTTAGTTGTAGCAAAAGTTATGCTCTGCTGTGTAGAGAGTTCTATAAATTCAAATGATGTAGTGGTATGCTGTTCAACTTCATGTTGCTTCTTCTTTGCAGCAGTAGCAGCTCTTGCATTCCTCCTTGCCTAGACAACATTTACAACAAGATTATATACTAAGAAATAGAAAAAGTTAGGCACAATATGAGATGGTTTTAAAATGGATAGAAATTACAAGTAAGCTAGAAGCAGTGATAAACGAAGAAGACTGAGGATTTTCCTTCCCAACAATGACTCCACCACTGTGAGTATCCTACATTAGATAAAAAAAATTTCAGAAAAGCATTATTCTAGCAACCCTTTCACTTTATCACAATTCATTGTATTTTTCTAAAGTACATATACTAAAATTATTTCTTACTCTTAAAATTTTGATTGAACCATTGCCTGTAGGAGGTGTCGTGCTCTTCCCTTTGGTGGCATCAACTTTTTGTTTTTTCTTGATTAATATATTTTTTGTGTCACCAGTTGTTACCTACAAAAAATGCCATAACTTTAGAACATGTTAGCAAATTAATCTAATTACCAACTTTGTGCTCTTGTTTGATATTAATTCAAAGGACTTACAGGTATGTTGGTTTTTTTGGGACATGTGACTTTATTATGGCCTTGAACATGGCAGTAACTACATGTGAAGATCCTACCTTTCCTGGACAATTTTGTGCTACTCTTGTTTTTACCTTCCAAGGGCTCTCTTCTCCTTTTTTTTGGTGGACGTCCAGGCATTTTTTTCACCAAAGGAGGCAGCATTGGTCCTTCATCACTAACAGGCCAGAATTCTCTGCCTCTCACTGGACTAACAAGAAATTGATACGCTTTTAAATATGTCTCTTTGCTAAACCAATGAGCCAAATAATTAAGTACATCTTCCCCTTGAAAAGCAATGGCAGCCATTGCATGTTGGCATGGTAGTCCTGTTTTATCCCATTTTCCACATGAACACTTCTGCTCTGCTAAGATAACAATATAGGCCTCTCTCACGTGAACCATTAGATTATCCCAATATACCTCATGCTTGGAACCTCCATTCCACTCAACCAGCCATTTTAAACTTTTCTGCTTTTCCTTCTCAAGCTTGGCAACAATATTTGGTCCATAACTCCCTTTCCACTCGCTAAGATAGTCTCTTTTCACCACAATCCTTGTCATCACATATTGTCGTATGTCTTCAAGCATAGATATCACCGGTTTACTCCTTGCATCTAGGATTACTCCATTAAAAACTTCACACATGTTGTTGTCAATTGCTTCACATTTAATTACCTCAGAGAAGAAAGCTTGACACCAACCTTGAATAGGCCATTTTTCTAGTAATTCATCAACAGCCTTAGCCCCTCCTTTCAGTTTCTTCATTTGGTCTAGTTCCTTTTGCATCTCAGGGAAGCTTGTTGACCTAGCAATATTCCAAAATTGGATCTGTAATTCTTTACCTTGATATTTCTTGCCCCATCTTGCATAAATGTGCCTTGCGCACATCCTATGCTCAACAAATGGAAGAAGGCAAACCACAGCATTGATTAGCCCCTACATGGAATGTTTTCAGTTAGTTAAATGTAACTGTTATTTAAAAAAAAAAATTCAGTGAATACCTTTTGCATATCGCTTACTATAGACCAACCTAAACCTTCCCCCATGCAAAGATCATTCCTCAGATGTTCAAGAAACCAGGACCATGTTTGACTAGTTTCTTTCTGTACCAATGCCCATGCCACAGGGAACATTTGGTTGTTCCCGTCCCTCCCAACAGCCACAAGCAATTGGCCCTTAAGCAACCCTTTTAAAAAACAGCCATCTAAACCAACTAGCCTCCTACAACCAGCCAAAAATCCTTCTTTAACAGCAGTAAGGCAAATGTAAATCATTTGAAATACAGGCAGCTCATTTGGATTATTTCTTTCAGCCACAACAACCACATTACTCCCTGGGTTTGCTGTTTTCAACTCAAGTGCATAATTGTTCAGTACTTTGAAGTCCTCCTTGAACTGCTCCTCAATTTTTTTAAGCACCAAATTCTTTGCATTCCTACAGACCTTGTTGGTTATAAAAACACCCAGTTGTGCCCTCACCATTGCCCTTAATTGCCTGGCCCTAATGAATGACATGGCACTTATCACTTCCCCAAATCTTTTAGCAATGAAAGGAGCTGTCACCCTTTTGTTTTTTGTAGTTCCAAGTAGGCATGAATGCTTTGAAACATAGTGTTTCACAACATAATCTTTTTGGCCGAACACCAAGAACACAATATCAACCACTTGCATTCTTTCCCTGCACATCTAGCCCTAATCCTCATTGAATCATTTTTGATATATTTGAATTCAAATCCCCTCTTAGTTGAAAATTCAATAAGCTCACTTTTGAATGATTTAAGATCTTTAAATCTTAAATCCAAGTAGAAATCATCAAGAGGTACATTAGGGTCATAAATCATCCTGGAAGACTTATATCTCCTAGCATCATCTGCATTGCTGCCTTCACTAGTATCACAATAGCTTCCTGGGTCTGAGTCATCAATATAGTCACTTACATACCCACTGACTTTCCCAATATCTTGCTGCCCGGTCTCATTTCCATAAATAATTTCATCAGTCTCTTCATCAGTACTTGCAACATCATCATCACCTATCACAAAATTATCTGCACCTTGCAATTCTCTTGTCAAATTAACATGCCTTCTTATCTTACTAATTGCCTCTTCTGCCTCATCATCAATGTCTGAATTGCAACTAATAAATGGAACATCTATTAACCTCTCTTCATCATCTTTCATTGAGTCATTGTCACTGCCACTGCCACTGCCACCCTCATTTCTTTGTTCATTCCCAATAACACTGCCACTCTCATTGCCGAACTCATTACAAATAGCATTGTCACCCTCATTACCAACTACATTGCCAGCTTCATTGCCACCATCAATAGCTTCATCCACATCCAACTCCACAATATGTTCATCATTGAAATTAATCTCAACAGAATTACCAGACTTAGTAAGTAACACCTTTGGCAACAACTTGTCTTGCTTATCACTTGATGATTCAACAAAGATGTCCACTGTCCAAGTTTTATATAATTGATCACAAAGGTCTGCAATCCCTTCATCATTACATATTCTTTTCAATGCCCTCCCATTGTCCATATAAAACAATTCCACTGACTTTTCAATGTCATATCCTAACTCATTAACATCTCCCAACATATCCCAATAGCATAATTTATCTGGATCAACAGCAAATTTAGTAGTCTTCCCATTGACATATTGAATTTCCCCATCTCTTCTCAATGATCCTCCATGATGATAGTTAATAATATATTCTTTGCAATTAGACATCCTAAGATAAAAAAAAAAAAAAAAAAATTCAAAGCAATTGGTATTATTTTTTAAGTCAAACATATGCTAAATATCTGCAAACTAATTATGGTCCAAACACAACTATGGGATGGTTTACACCTTATGTATTGTTTTATGTCTTGCAATATATATAAATATTTGCAAACATATAATTCACATGAATTTGATTATGCCATAAGACATTGTTGTAATTTAGAACCCATCACAAACACAAATGAATTGCAGTATTAGTTTATGATTCACGACATGTGAAATGGATGCAGTCAAATGCATGATTCTAGTTATAGAACATATCACATACTATATTTGTTTTCCAAGTTCACAATCTATCCACATTTTAATAATAAAATACACTCATGCTATCCTTTAGAGTAGAGAAATATAAAATCAAAGATTTACCCTGTCATAGAGCAGAACTCATATATATATATATATATATATATATATATATATATATATATATATGTGTGTGTGTGTGTGTGTGTGTGTGTGTGTGTGTGTGTGTCATTATTTAGTCTTATATTAATACTACTTGAGTCTCAACCAAAGCCTATCCATATTAAATCATCAGCCAAAAGTTGTACTTCTTTATTATCCTCATCAAACCAAAAACAAATCATAAAATCACAGAATGATAATTCATGAATTAAAGATTAATATATCAGCCATGCAAAACGAAAAGAAGGCTTAGAAACTATTCTTTACCAAGTACCCAGTAGAAAATTCAGAAGATAGAGATGGGTAGGCGCTATCAACGAGGGTACCACAAAAAGTTATAAAAGTTTAGCACATGGCAAATGAGAATCAGGCATCCCAATCATCATGATACTTCACAGAAAAGCAAGAGGCCTGTGTTCAATAATCAGTGGAACAATAACAGTTTCAATGTGGTCTATTGGGTGTGTGTGTGAAGGTTAAATATAAGCTTAATATTGGCACAAAAAAAAACTATTATATTTAACTCAAAACTAGAATTTCTGCAAAAAAGAGAGAATTTCATGCTTCAATAGAATATAGAGCACAAATGACAATAATGTGGATAGATTATGAACTTGGAAAACAAAGTGATTAATTAACTAATCAATGAACTACATTGTTAAAATCACATTTACCTCAAGCTTACCTCTCTATTCCACAGAGGGACTACTTGGGCTGGTGAAAAACACTAGGGATTGTGTGAAGATTGAAATTGCTTAGATGGAGAAGTACCCTGCAGAGAAAACAATGTGTATCAACAACAGAATTAATTCATGGGAACTTTGAAAGATGGTAGAAGTACCCTGTAGAGAGCACAATGTCTTTATCTTCTTCTTTGATGCGATGGTAGCATTCAGCGTGCACGGCAGGGATGCTACAACAGTGACCAGAAATTGGAATGCAATTGTGAGTGAAAGAGTAAAGGAGGTAGACTGTTAAAATTGGGTATTGGATCCGGGTGCGATTTGGACCAACCCGGATCCGTTTTTTAAATGTATTTTTTAATCCACTTGAGTATTTTTTTAATAATACTTTATTCATCACAAATGCCACATCAGCAATCATGGATGGAGAATAGACGGACCGTTACTTGGAGGATCTGATTTTACTCATTTGAACAATATAGGGACTTATCATGGGCAAATTAAACGACAGGGACCAAAAAGGCACATTTTATATAATACAGGGATTAAATAGGGTATTCTACCAAAAACTAAAGTGACAATGAAGAACTTCATTATAATTTTCAAAATTTAAAGGGCCGTTTCGAATATTGTCAAATCTCTATTTCTTAAACCTCTCAAAGGTTCTCTTCCACCCTTTCCAGATTCCGAGTTCGGTCGCCGCTCATCGGTGAGCTTACCGACGACGACGAGCTTTCACTCCTTCACCGAGGTATTGCTTCCACGCTAATGGCGTCTTTTGGAACCCTAGGGTTTCCATTTTTTTTCGTTTTTTAATGAAGAAATGCTTTGGTTTCATCGAAACTCTGAATATTGTATGAATTTGTTTATAAAAAATTCGGTTTCACGTGGTTCCCAACAAAGCTTTGATCCCATCTTGCATCTTGCTTTCGATTTGTATAAGAATCGATGGTTTGCTTTTGTTTTTGATCTGCCTTTCTGTTTTGAAGCCTTTTGAGGCTTCCCCTCATCGGATCCGGGCTGCTTTTCTGGGAGGTAATAGGGATTTGAGATTTTTCTTTCTTTCTTTGTTTTTTTTTTTTTTTGGATGATTTCCTATTTTTGGATTGTTATTTGGTTCTAAAATTTGTATATTTGGATCTTTATTTTGAGGGTTTATAAGTTTGGGGAACAATGTGAGATTAATTGGATCTGTGAAAAGAAGAAAGTTGAATTTTTTTTTCCTCTCTATTTGTGTTTGCTTTTTCACTAAAAGATTTTGTTTTTTTTTAAATGTTGGTTTTCTTCAGTTCAATGTTTGGCTTCGTGCTCTGGTTTTATTAGCGATTGTTTTACTAGATTTACTTGTTGTATTGAAGTTTAAATCTGTGCATGTTATTTACTGTTATTTCTGTTAAAAATTATGTTTCTTTTATTTTTGGTGATTTTGTTTGGAGATCTAAAAACCTCTTTTTGAGTGTTTGGTTTGGTTGCTTTCTTAGTACTAGATTGTCGCTTCCTATACTTTCTTTCCTGATTTTTGGTAAAGGTGGCGAGTTGGTTCACTTTATATGAGAAATAGATGCTTCGTTTGGTGGTCAGTGGATGAGTGTGATACTTAGATTTGTAGAGAATCTAGAGATGGAAGAAAGGACTGAGTTCTCGCTTTCTAAAGTTGAGATTTTTAGGAGTTCAGTAACTTCAGTTTTCTTGTTGGCAAAATTTAAGGTGCACATGAAATTATAACTGAAAGGTTCACTTTTCTTGAGCCATCTGGCTCTCATGGTGTTTGTATTTTAATTTTAATTTATAGTTGGGAGACTAGTTGAAATAGTACATATAGAACATGCTCTGTTTTACATGTTTTTTTGGATAATGAGTGAAAGTAGAACAGTATCAAGGTTTAGGTAATTTTTTTCTGGAATAAACTAATATCAACTAGATGTCTCTCAACAATACTAAATTTGATTTGTTGGAAAGAAAGGTGACTTGGTTTGATTACTTGAATGCGCTTGAGATTGCTTGGACATCCTTCTGTTTAAGACTAGGATTTTTGCAGCTCTTTTGGTGGTAGAGTATGCATATAGTATGTTTTGTCAATGCTTTGCATTTGTAAAGTTACAGAGTCTCTTCTTCTAGAAGCTCATTAAGTACAACAAGAGTTAGTTTTTTATATATGTATATAAATTTAATTTATTGTCTGATATTGATATTTTATTGAAATTTTAATTTTCTAGACACTCTTAATTGTCTTTCTGATGTTACATGTTCATCTAGTCACGAAGTTATTGTGTGTTGTGTGGGCTCTTCATTTATTTGCTAATTGGTGATGCAATTAGTGGCATAGGCATGCCCATGTTTCTTTTCATCCACTTGGCCATAAGATAATTGAAGTCTAACAGGGTATTTAAGACTTCTTTTGCTTTATATCCACCCATTGGGAGTGATCAATGCAGGGTGTAAATGAGCTGAGACTGGCCCAGCTCGGCTCACCCATACCAGGCTCAAGCTTGGAGCACCTACATCAAGCTTGAGCTTGAAATTAAGCGCAGCTTCCTAAGGCTTGTGTGTGTGGAGCCTGTGACCTTTGGGCATGTGGCGATGGAGAATAAATGAGATAAATGAGGTGGTGACTGCTCCGGTGATGGGGAATGTGACTCTCAAGTCAATCAAAGAAGAAAACTTGAGATTAAGAAGAGATAAGGAGTGTGTTTTAGATTTTAGGGTTTAACTTTTTTTTTACTTAAACCCTTATAAAGTGAAAGTTGAAAAGTTACTTCTTTCTTTTTCTCTTTTTATATATATATATATATATATATATATATATATATATATATATATCATAACTTATGCTTTATGTTTAATCAATCCTTATTGAATCTTATTGAAAGAGTTGGGTATGTTCAAGCTTGGCTTGTTTATAATCAAAGGAGCTTGACTGAGATAAGACACGAGTAGGATATGTGCCCAAGATGAACAACATGGGTCCTTAGACAGTCCTAAATATTTGCCATGTTCTATAGGTCAGAAATCAGTAATAATTATTTTTATGTTTGATTTTCTGCTCTCCACATTGGTCCACATGCTAAGGCTGGCCCAGCTTGTGATTCCTTCCATACCTTATGTTTTTCAAAATCTTATAAATGCATTTAATTGTTCTGTTGGGCTACAACTATAGCTGTACCCTGACGCTGAAGCCCTCATGGATCTGAAATAGTACATGTGATAATTGTTATAATACCTCCAACGCTTGGAAGTATCAAGGACCCTCATGATCTTTATTATATTTGAATACGGCATGGCACCATTTGTTGTAAGTATGTCCTCAATGAAGGCCATGAAAAAAAATACACGCCTGTGTCTTTGTTTTGTTATATGTTGCGTGTGCTACAAGTGTCCTGCTTTGATTCATCCAAAGTGTTTTTTCTTTAGACTAGAGTTTTGTTTTCCCCTAGAAAAAAACGGGAGATCCCTCAGATTAGTTTTAGCTGCTATGATTCTCTCAAAGTTCAAACTTGGCCCTTTTCACTTCTATTTGTTGGTCCCTACTTTGGCTTTATGGATTCACTATAAACTTTCTTAATTATGAATATGTGAATGATTGAATTTCCTTATTGATAATTTGTGGGTGCTTTAACTAAGTTTCTGAAAAGAATTTACTGTCTTCAGTGTGAAAAATATTTGAGTTGTCTTAAACTAGAAGATCAAGTTTCTTTTTAGAACTGTTCATTAATATTCGAGCAATTTGAACTATTAGCGTGTGCATAAAGCTATTTCTTTTTTTTTTTCTTTATCAGAACATTTGATTTTATGCCATGTCGGATCTTCACACTCCTCTCCGCCCCAAAAGAAAGAAGGTGTTGGTTGATTACCTGGTCCAGTTTCGATGGATAGTTGTTATCTTTGTTGTCCTTCCCATCTCATTCACTGTATACTTCTTGTTATATCTTGGCGACATGAGATCTGAAATGAAATCATTCAAGCGTCGCCAAAAGGAACATGACGAGAATGTCAAGAAGGTTGTTAATCGTCTTAAACAAAGAGACCCAAAGAAAGATGGACTTGTTTGCACTGCAAGGAAACCATATATTGCCGTTGGCATGCGCAATGTTGATTACAAGCGTGCTAGACATTTTGAGGTTGATCTTGCGGCATTCAGAAATATTCTTGAGATTGACAAAGAGAGAATGATTGCGAAGGTTGAGCCTCTTGTTAATATGGGCCAGATCAGCAGGGCAACAGTGCCAATGAATCTCTCCTTAGCTGTTGTTGCAGAACTCGATGATCTTACAGTTGGTGGTCTCATCAATGGCTATGGAATCGAAGGAAGCTCGCATATTTATGGCCTTTTCGCAGACACTGTGGTCGCATTGGAACTCGTGCTTGCAGATGGTCGTGTTGTTAGAGCTACAAAGGATAACGAATTCTCTGATCTTTTCTATGCTGTGCCCTGGTCACAAGGAACCATTGGGCTTCTAGTTTCTGCAGAGATCAAGCTTATACCAGTCAAGGAGTATATGAAGTTGACTTACAAGCCGGTGAGGGGGAACTTGAAGGAGCTTGCACAGGCGTATGCTGATTCTTTCGCACCTAGAGATGGTGACCCAGCAAAAATTCCTGATTTTGTTGAAGCAATGATCTATACTCCGACTGAGGGGGTGATGATGACCGGGAAATATGCTTCCAAGGAGGAAGCCAAACAAAAGGGTAATGTCATCAATGAAGTTGGATGGTGGTTTAAAACCTGGTTTTACCAGCATTGCCAGACTGCACTTACAAGGGGTGAGTTCGTGGAATACATTCCCACACGGCAATACTACCACAGGCACACGAGGTCCATGTACTGGGAAGGTAAGCTCATTCTGCCATTCGGCGACCAGTGGTGGTTCCGGTGGACCTTGGGGTGGTTGATGCCTCCGAAGGTCTCACTGCTTAAGGCCACTCAGGGTGAAGGTATCCGAAACTATTACCATGATATGCATGTGATTCAGGATTTGTTGGTTCCTCTTTACAAAGTTGGTGATTCACTCGAGTTTGTTCATAGGGAAATGGAGGTATGCCATCTTCCGTGTCTCGAAATACCTGCTTTCCATGATGACTATGATGATTAAGTTTTTCATTTGTTCTTGTCCTCTTCAGGTGTATCCCATCTGGCTTTGCCCGCATCGCCTCTTCAAGCTCCCTGTGAAAACAATGATTTACCCAGAGCCAGGATTCGAACTACACCGACGCCAAGGTGATACAAACAATGCTCAAATGTTCACTGACATTGGTGTGTACTACGCCCCGGGACCTGTCTTGAGGGGTGAAGAATTCAATGGCTCTGAAGCCGTTCAGCGGCTTGAGGAGTTCTTGATCCAAAACCATGGGTTCCAGCCACAGTACGCGGTCTCTGAACTCACTGAAAAGAACTTCTGGCGAATGTTCGATGGAGAACTCTACGAGAAATGCCGCCACAAGTACGGTGCCGTTGGTACATTCATGAGTGTGTACTATAAGTCGAAGAAAGGAAAGAAGACAGAGAAGGAGGTGCAAGAGGCTGAGCAGGCGATAGTGGAACAAGCCTATGCAGAGGATAACTAGTTGACTGGAGAGTTCGCCGGAGGAGAGCATGGTTGAAGTCTTCATCCTAGTTTTAGTTCTTGTTGGTGGTTATTAAATCTCTTTGCTAGTTGTGGAGATTGAGGATGTGCTTGATGTCTAATGGATGTTTTATGTTTTCTAAATTTGTTCTGTCAACTTGACTGTAACTCTCTCTGGATGCTTGTTTTTGCTAATTTAATCTTATTTGGTTGTGTTTAGGTCTTTTTGCAAATATATCTCTGTAAATGTGTATAATTGTGCATATTTCTTAATCGTAGTCGTGTTTCAAGCCTCTTAAAAAAATAGATAGTTTACATCTACCGTGATATATATAAATCAGTGTTGGTAAGTACATGTTTAAATATGTGAAATTGAAACAGAGCAGAGCATAATTTTTTCCCCATTTGTTTTGGTTTTACAAATAATGAAACAATATAGTATAAAAAAAGGAAAAATTATTTTTTAGTTTCTGTAACTTTTTCGGTTTATCAAATGGCCTTTCTGTTAATTTCAACTCTGAACAATCCATCTTTTTTTCTGTTAATTTCAACTCTGAACAATCCATCTTTTTTGAAATGTTTAACTTCTTCATCCTTGCTGTTAAGAGATCACGTTAAAATTTTACAAAATACCATAACTGCCCTTGAACAAAGAGAGAAAGTTGGTGCCATATCATATCATTCTTTTGACCCATTAAGGTGTATATGTACGGAGACGTGTAAAAGAAGCAAATACCACTTCTTTTTTCTCTTCTCATGCTTTTTCCCTTGATACTCTACCTTGTTCGTCTAGCTTGAAGGAGAGCTCAGTTGAGAAGTTCATTTGAAGGCGAAGGAAAAGCTCTATTAGAGTTGATGGACGCTAGGTTCGTCTAACTTAAAGGAGAGCTTAGTTGAGAAGTCCATTTGAAGGCGAAGAAGAAGCTCTATTAAAGTTGACCTACTCTAGTTCTCTTAGGTTTGCAACTTTTGCTTAGCTTATTTAAATTTCATGGCGTTTATATGCATGAGTGACTTAGGTTTGCAAATGACGTAGTGACTTATTTAGGTTTCACATGTGCCGAAATGAATAACCGATTTTGAAGGGTGTGGATGGATTCTTTCTACTGCATCGTTAGGTATAAGGAAGAGGGTTGCGTGTTGGACTTAAAGCGTGATAGACGAGGTATGCAAGTGTTGGGGACCTAAAGCCGATAATGTGATTTTAACATATTTATTCCGAACGGGCATAAGACAATTGCAATATACACCAGATGTTCAAGAAAAATATTGTCACGATGATAGTGGAAGTGCCTACTGATATGGTAGAGGCAGAGGGTCCATCTGATTCTTCGATTGCCTCGTATGTAGTTTATGTGCTTATTTTTTCATTTTATTGTCAGTTGTGACCTGTATTTGAGTTTCATATTTAATACCCAACATTTGTTAGTATTATACATAGTTAATAATTAATGCGCAACGTTGCCGTTTATTATTAAGTGTCTCCATTCAAATTTCGGATTGAGTCTTTATTTCTTTCCCTTATATGCAAGAATCCATCTTCGCAAACAGTTTCCTTTCACCCATACCCCATGCTACCTTAAGAGAGGGGGGGGGGGGGGGGGTCTTAGCAATATCGAGCTCTTCAACGAATGCTAAAGTAGAAAATCACCTCAATTGGTTGACGTTATGATAGTGCACAACACTATTAAGAAGCATTATGTGATTTGGCGATCAAACGCAACTTTGATTTTCATTTCATTAAAAATGATATGCAAAAGATTACTATTAGATGCGCTGAAGCTAGATGTCAGTAGCGTGTCCATGTGTCAAGAAAAGGTAATCTTCCCACTTTCAGAATCAAAGCTGCTAAAGAAGCATACACTTGCTGTGGAGGTATTGGCACTACATCTCATCCAAAGGCTTCAAAGAAATGGGTCAGTAGACAAATAATTCAGAAATTATGTAATCATCTTTTATATAGTGCAATTGATATACAACGAGATATATTATGTGAATGCAGTATTCATTTACCCTACAAACAAGCTAGGATGGGTAAAGAGTACACAAGAGAGATTCTCCATGGGTGTTGACATTGGGTGATGCACTATATGGCAAAGATGGCTCTAACAAGATTATAACATTCATTTCAGATAGATCCAAGGAGCTTGTAAACGTTATTATGAAGGTTTTTCCATCATCACCACATGCTTATTGCTTACGGCATCTGCAGGCAAACTTCTACGAGGTTGGTAGCGGCCTAGGGAAAAAAACTAAAAGATGAATGCTGGTCTTTAATTGGCAAGGTTGCATACACTTACACATCCACAGAGTATGAAGATGCAATGTAGGCATTTTCACTTGCATTAGTTTAGGCGCATAATTGGTTATTCCATAACTCAAACATGGGCTACTGGTGCAATTATTTGTTTAAAGGACCAAGATGGGGGGAGATGTATTCAAACATTGCAAAGTTATTCAATGCTTGGGTGAAGGATGTACGTCATCTTCCAATGTCTAACATGGTAGACTCCATTCAGTACGATATTTCGGATGAAGCATTTCTTCCATTTCATAACTTATTCTTTATTTTTGTGTGTACTTGTTCAATTAACATTGTATGTGATGTCAATAAGATCTACCAACTTAGTTTCGCTCTTTCATGTTTGAGATTTTCAGTTCACATTTAAATTAGGTGTCTATCATTTAGGATTACTATTTACTAGTGTAATTCGTTAATAATCATTTACTTCCTTGTACAAGTGTTCACCATTAATCATTTAAGTTTGAAATGTTACATTACCACCTAGTATTTATGGTTTATACTTCTGTTCAAACACGCATTTGTAACAAGTTCAAATTGATGAATATGATGTATGATCAACGTGAACAATGTAAAAAGTGGGAAACACATCTTTGTCTCGAGATCCACAAAGTCCTCGAGGAAATAGTTGAGGGAAGCATGTCTTTAGTTGTTGGCTGCTTCGATGGGGAATGGTTCGAAGTGCTTGACCATCAAAGTTATTTGTCAACCTGCCTGGGAAAACATGTTCCTGTTGGGGCTAGGAGGTATCCGGCCTCCCATGCAAACATGCGTGTGCAGCAATTATGCAAAATGATACCAATGTTCATCGGTATGTCGATAACTACCACATTGTCGATTTTTACCAAGCAACTTATGTAAATCCCATATTTCCCATCCCTGACGATGATAAGCCGATGGGCACCTTTCACGTTCTCTGTATTTGACCGCTTGTTATAAAGAAAAGACTAGGGCAGCCTAGGCACAAGCGAAATGAGTCACAAGTATTCAGTGCGCAAGATCTGTAATGTAGTTATTGTCATAACATTGGACACAATCGGGCAATTTGTAATGTAGTGATTGAGGGTTGATTTGAATGGTATATGTACAAACAATAGTTTTTGAATGAAGTTCTTCATGCAACGTTCAATAATTATTCGACATCAAGTAACAACATATAACCTGTAATAAAGTAGAAAAGAAAAAAAAAACCGATACAATTAAAAAATAAGACATTCATGGCTGAACATATTGCTTACAGCTCGATTTTAAACTGTTAAGGAAATACTAGAGTGGGAGCAACAAACATAAATTAGAAGTTTAAATTATCTATTAGTAGGTTTATTCAATACCTTGAACAATTGGATCCTTACTAGCAAAAAAAAAGTTGTAAGTGGTAAACGTTATACGTAAATAGTATTTTCAGGAATAGTGAATATATGATAGATATTAATACACAAACATGTGTTTAAAATGACAATTCAAAAACATAAAGTGCAAACTTCAAAACGCAATTGTTTTGCTTATTTGTGAACTGGTAAGATTAAACATGCACCAGAAAATAAAATCAACCAAGAATATCAATTTTTTTTATGTGGGGCGTGCCAAAGCCACAAATATGTGGGGGTCGGCATCTTCACCATGTTCCTGTTGGGGTCGGTAGTTGTACCTTGTTCCTGCAGTAGTCAGGAGATTCACCTTCTTCGTGGGAATCATCTGCGCTATAGTGTTGAGGTTACGTCCGGCACCATCTGCATATATTTTGTATACACTAAACGGAACCAGGGAACATCACTTTCAGGAAGATGGAGTGGTTCTCCATTCAAATTTTTTCCAATAATCTCATTACATATATGGACAATCCCAGACATGTGATAGTCGGTAGGCATTCATCTCACTTATATCAATCTTTTCCTTGAGATACTTGTCCATCAATGATCGCTACAAAAAAAAAAAAAAAAAAAAAAAAAATACTGAGCCATTCTTAGTTCCAATCTACAAGGGAAACCATGCCGATCGACAACTCTAAACATACCATCTCATTCATAGCTACGCCGTAAAAGGGGTTTGGCATTGAGGAATAATGGAGGTACTCTTTGTTATCTTTTTCTAAAACAAGGTGGAAGTTCTTGTTCATTATTATGGGCATAAGCACCATTTCCGCCATGGGGTACTCCTCAATACAATGGGCCATGAGATTGTCTAACCAATCGGCAGAATGCGGTTTTCGGGATAGTGCAAGGCCATTGGCCTAACAATACTAACGGGACCTTTTAAAATCACACGGAGTCTTCTTCAAACCTTCTCGCAACATAAGGGCATACACATCTATGAAGTCCTCTGGCACCATACTCTTTCCATCAACCAACGCATACAAGTAATCACGTGTTGTGTAACCCCTTTCACTGGTCTACACTAGTGCACTGTGGTACATGAACAATAGAGTTAATAACAAGACACAACAAAGAATTTAACAATAAATGCTAATGTAGAATATATATTATAGATCGTAAAGGGCAGGAGTGGTTAAGGAACATTTAAAGTAGATATTAAACTATTACTTCGATTCTTAATCTTTAACAAGGAATTGATGATCTAGAGAGTTAAGTATGAAGTAATACATGAAGTACTTAAACACGTAAAGCACTTACTCATCTATATGGAGGTTCAAAAACACCGAGATCATTTAGTCGTGCGAAACAGGGTGGTCGGTTTTTGTTTGGGATGAAGTTTGTTTGAGGCTTCTGATCATCTACCAAGTTTTTTGGTGTTTCATGGATGGCAACAACATTTGTTGGTAATACTAGTTTTGTGCCCTCTTCAGCATCCATGTTGGTACAAAGGTCTTCAGCCTTCATCGATGTTAGAGACTCAATTACACGGTAGTGTAATTTTTTTATTTCCCTTCCTTGGGGCTCTAGGCTTGCCTTTAAGGGCTGGTTCAAGCTAGGAGGTCACCAGTTTTGATGCTGTTGAAATACGAGTAACTGGTTTCTTATAGTTGCTTTCCTGGGAAGGTAGATCCTGCGTTGTCAGCTTGTCATTTTGTACATTCACCGCAACCGATTTCATCTTTTTTGGTGTAGGTGTGGCGGCTTCACATTTAGCTAGGTCATGATCTATTTTCCTGAGAGGAAAGTTCTTGCGCCAATGGCTTGTCATTTTCTACCTTGATCGCAACTAATTTCATCTTTTCAGTGCGGGTGCGGCGGCTTCACATTCAAATAGGTCATCCTTTATCTCTATTTTTTGTAGGAAGTGTGTTTCCTTCTCCTCGAGTACATCTATCCTCCCCTGAAGCATAATAACTTCTGATTTGAGTGCTTTCATCTCATCCCATAGTCGGTAGTATTTTTCATCACCTCCTATATCCTTATCAAAGATAGAAGACAATGATTCCCTGCCATGCTTTTCCTTCTCAAACATTTTGGTTTGGCTACTCTTCTTTGAGGATGGCCCTCATTTTTCTTTATTTGACTCAAGTCCTATTGTTATAAATTTCGATGCGTGCAAGGCGAGAGATGTCTCTACAGTACCCTTTAATGTATTCCTACCATCACTTGTTGTACAACCAAGTAGATCCACTTCATACTGGTTCACAGGAATCAAATCGACAAACTGATTCTTGGGAATAAAAATTAAAACAGTAATATCAGTAATTAATTAATATGATAAATAGTTAAACATGTTTGTAAACAAGACTAAACATATTATGGCATGGTTTGCCTAATATTGAAGTGTTTGCCATAATAAAAGACATGATTATGAACAACAAAGCAAAATGTTAACAAGTAATGATGTATCTTAAATGAAAGCCAAAGTAGGATTACCTGTTTTCCTTCAAGGGAATCTAAAAGAGAAGCAACAGAGGCTTGCTTTTTAAAACTATGTTCACTATAGCAGAGAATTCTTGGTGTTCTTCTAAAGTGGGCCTCCTTCACAGTGTTTGTTACCTCATAAAACCAAAGTTTCAAAGCAATTGCACATCCTCTTAGGTATTGTATATTTCCTTCTTTCCTTGAGCATCTATTCTTTACTCGGGCTGCAATGCCTAGTAGAGAGTCCATGATCCATTTATATGCTCCATACCCATGCATATTGTTCAGTGATGACAAGTCATCAACATAAATAACTAACACAGTGGTGTTGAACACGATGTGTTAGTGAACATCAATGAACCTAGCAAATAAATTAGTAACAACTTCACAAAGTTTTCTTCACATGCCCTTTCTTTATTCTCTACTAAACTAAATAATGGGCTTGTTTGGATTGACTTATAAAAAAAGTGCTTTTTTTGGCTTTTGTAGAAGCACTTTTGAGAAAAGTACTTTTAGAGTAAGTTAAGTGCTTATGTATATTTTTTTGTTTGGATGTATTAGATTTAAAAGTACTTTTGCAGTTGTGAAAATGTTTAGGATGTTTATTTGAAAAGTGCTTTTATAGTGAAACATTACTAAAATGCCCATTTACTGAATTATGATAATAACTTCATAATTTACACATTTCTCACATGTCTTACTTAAGAAATAAATAATATTTGTTACTATTATTATTATTATTATTATTATTATTATTATTATTATTATTATAATTAAATGTGTTATTATTATTATTATTATTATTATTATTATTGTTGTTGTTGTTGTTGTTGTTGTTGTTGTTATAATTTTTTGTTCTCATTATTATTTAATTGCTTTTGATGGTAATATAATAATAATAATAATAATAATAATAATAATAATAATAATAATAATAATAATAATAATAAAATACCCCTCACTTAATAATAATAATAATAATAATAATAATTATTATTATTATTATTATTATTATTATTATTGATTTGAGATGGGGATGAGAGGATTTGGGGAGATATATAAAAGCAAGTAATTTTTTGGATTGAGTGAGGGTATTTTAGTAATTGCACTTAACCACACAGATTATCAAAAACAGCTTATTTTCATAAGCTGATCTTTTGCAGCTTATAAAATAAGCTGTTTTTCAGCTTATTTTATAGCTTGAGCTTATCAGAATAAGTCCATCCAAACACCAACATTAACATTATAAGCACTTAACTTATGAAATAAGTGCTTTTGGATCAGCTATAAGCTGATCCAAACGATATACTGCTCAAACCATCTCTGTTTCTGTCTATTCCCTTCTGGAGGATGTTTTTCTCCAATTCAATTTTCTCCCATTTCCTTTCCCATTTTTCTCCAATTTAGTTCTCTCCAATTCAAGCCTGAATTGAAGATAACTTTCTCCTAACTTGAATCGATTGCTTTGCTCATCGAACAACTATATAACAGCATCAAGCACAACTCTTTCCTAGATTATGGGCTCCACATCCATGAGATGGCCTAATGGTGTTCATCCCAAGATCTCCCAATGCCACCTTGTCATCTTGTTATTCAATTCCCACACGATGGAGACAATTGGTGCTAAGTAGCACCGCCCATTTACAAGATTCTGATTATTGTTTGCCATGGCCTTATTTACAACATTTAGAAAGAAAAAAATTCATTACAAAACTGGGTGGCGTACATCTTCATAAAAAAAAAGTAACAATGTTAAAGAAATCAATGATACTATTACACAATTTAAAGCAGAACAATACTGTTAACTCCAAGGTTGGGAATTAACAAAGACACTTGTAGATGAGAGAAAAAAATAGAGAAATAGAGAAAGATAATGGGTTGATTCGAGGTAAGGCCGCCTCCTAATACTCACTTAATTGCTCAAAAGGCTTCCTTTATTCATCCCCCAGACTAGTAGTTTTATACAATGCATAAATAACTATTCTTCAGGCCCACAACTTCCACAAACTTTAACTACTTAAGACCCATTCAAACCACACTAACACAAAATAAACAAGACTAATTCAAACATTTATTCTGATTTGTAACATGTAACAACTTGC
Organism: Dioscorea alata; assembly: GCA_020875875.1. Lineage (NCBI taxonomy): Eukaryota > Viridiplantae > Streptophyta > Magnoliopsida > Dioscoreales > Dioscoreaceae > Dioscorea > Dioscorea alata. The sequence continues at coordinate 22,978,274 of CM037011.1, forward strand.
TCCTCCTCAATTGGTAGCCTTGTCCGCAAGGCTAAAATTTGGAAATTCTTGTTGGATATAAGCAGAGTCTTCCCAAGTTACATTCTCTTCAGAAATTTGAGCCCACTGGATTAGCACTTGTGGCACCCAATCCCCAACCTTGAATTCTGCTTTAGCGCAAAGTTGTGTTGTAGAAGCCGTGAGAAAGCTTCATGTATCGGAAAATTTGTGTTGTAGTCCATCTATATGGGTAAAGCCTTAGATACACCCAATCCCCAACCTTGAATTCTGCTTTAGTGCTGCGTAAATCAGCATACTGCTTCATTTGTTGTTAAAAACGTTGTATATTTTCCTTGAGCAAGGCGAGGATTTCCTCTTTAGTTTTCATAGTATCTTTGACAGCAACACAAGCAGCCACTCCTTTTGACATAGGTAACCAAGGTAGGTGGCTAGAACCCGTAGATAGCTTCAAAACAGGACATCACATGGTTGAATGCCAAATGGAATTATAACACTACTCCGCCATGGCCAGCCAGCTTGACCATTTCTTGGGATGCTCTATTGCAAAGCATCTCAGGTAAGTTTCCAAGGTCCGATTTAACACTTTTGTTTGGCCATCAGATTGTGGGTGATAAGAGGAAGACATGTGTAATTTCGTCCCCTGCAATGTAAAGAGCTCTTACCAAAACTTGCCCGTGAAAGTGGGGTCTCAATCACTCACAATGGACTTTGGCATGCCATGGAGTTTAAAGATATTATTAAAGAACAAAACAACAACCTTACTTGCAGTATATGGATGAGACAAGGGAAAGAAGTGTCAATACTTTGACAAGCGGTCCACTATGACCAAGATGACTTGTAGCCATTAGAAGGGGGGCAGCCTGTCAATGAAGTCCAAGGCAATATCTGTCCATATTTGTGAAGGAATGGGAAGTGGTTGTAGGATCCCATAAGGTGAGGATGTAGAATACTTCACTCACTGACAAATATCACATTGGTGAATATAGGACTTAACAAAGCTCTGTAGTCCTTGCCAATAAAAATCTTTACAGACACGATACAGGGTCTTATCATAACCGGCATGTCCTAAGCTGGGTGAACTATGCAGTTCTTGAAGGATTGTAGATCATAAGGAAGAGATGGGAGAAACATAACATCTACTTTTGTAGAACAATAGATTATTATACTTGGCAAGCTTTCATGATCAATGCAGACAATGAACTTGTTGCATGATAGATAGGAGTGCCATTTGATGATTGTTAGGACCAAGGCTAATAGCTCATTGTCATATGTGGGCAACAATTTTGTTCTTCCTTTGAAAGCTTGGCTAAAATAAGCGATTGGGCTGTAATCCTAAGAAAGTACTACTCCAACTCTGACACTTGAGGCATCTGTCTCCACCACAAATAGTTTAGTGAAATCTGGCAGGGCCAACACTGGTAGAGAAGCTAAGGCGGATTTTAGAGCCTGAAAAGCCTTGGTTGCCGCTTCTGTCCAATAGAAAGCCTCCTTTTTAAGTAACTCTGTCAACGGTGCATCAATAAGACCATAATTGTGGATGAATTTGTGATAATAGCTAGCGAGCCCAAGAAAACTACGCAACTCTTTCAACTTTTTTGGTTGTGGCCAATCTTCCACAGCTATGATTTTAGACGGATCGGCTGAAATGCCTCCGACAAAAATAAAATGTCCTAAGTACTCCACCTGGCTTTAAGCAAATATACATTTGGACATCTTCACATACAGTTGGTGGGAGTGAAGCATGGATAGAACTAGCTTGAGATGTTGCCCGTGAGATTCCAAGGATGGACTATAAATTAGGATATCATCCAAAAACACAAGAACAAATTTGCGAAGATATGGTCGGAAAATATTATTCATTAACTGCTATTTTCAAAGTATCATCCAAATGCACTTGAATCTAATGATAACCAGATTGAAGATCTAGCTTTGAGAAAAAAAGTGGCACCATGAAGTTCATCAAGCAATTCATCAATGGTCGGAAGAGGATATTTGGCCTTCATTGTAATGCTATTTAGGGCTCGACAATCCACACAAAATTGCCAACTGCCATCATGTTTCCAAATCAAGAAGACTGGACTAGAGAAAAAGCTCGAGCTTGGTTGAATCAGGCCACTAGATAATATTTCTTTGACCATAGACTCAATGGCATCTTTCTGTATTGGTGGATAGTGGTAGGGCTTGATGGAAATAGGTTTAGAATTGGGCTCTAGTGGAATATGATGATCCTGGCTGTGAGGAGGTGGGAGATGGGGTATATATTCAAATACATCATGGAACTAATCTAAGATTGCTTGAATGAAATTTGGTTGTGTTGTTAAATTATTGTCAGACAAAGTGTGAAATTGAACAAGGAAGCACTCCGCAAAGGCGCTGTGGACCTTGAGGTCTGGTGTGCATTGCATTCCGGCAGGAACATTTCCAACCAAAGTTACTATACAATCATCTAGGACAAACGACAAAGTGAGTTAGAGAAATCCCAAGTAATGGGGCCAATGTATGCAACCAATTTGCTCCCAAGAAAATATCAGAGCCATAAAGTGGAAAAACAAAGAAACCAGTTCTAATATGGAAGCCTTGCACCAAAATAGATGAGCATGATATTTTTCCCAAAGAAGAAACCTTGTCACCATTGGTAATCGAGACCTTGAGATCAGAAGATAACATTTGTAACATGACTCGTTGTACCAATCCCAGATACTTTCTTGGTCTAAGATAATGTAGTTCCATGCATGGCATTAAGTGAGAAAGTAGGAGTTGGATCTGATTCTGAAGTTAGTGGGGAGTGGAGTTCTGGTTCATCCATGATTACTACTGCATCATGTTCTTCCCTGCAAAGTGAAAGCTGAACATCAAGAAGGAAAAGTTTTTGTGTCTTACACTTGTGACTCGGAGAGTATTTTTTGTCACAATTATAACATAAGTACTTCTCTCGATGCTTCCGCATCTCAGCTATGGAAAGGCACTTGATAGGTAGAGCTGGAGAATGGGGTGTGGGGACACTTGGTCTGATATTATCAAACCGACTCTTGTGAAAAGTTTAATGCTTCTCCTCCAACATGCAAGTTAAACCCACTACAGCAGAGAATTTAGTAGGTTTGAAGAGTTGAACATTATATCGCAATTCATCTTTTAGGTCATTGATAAATTGGGCGGTGCACAAGTTCTTTGATAATCCTGCAACCTCAGTTGCAAGTGTTTCAAAATGTTTCTGATAAGTGGAGATAGTGGTCTGTTAATAAAGCTTCGTAAGAGAAATAGCTGGGTCTTCATATTCGGTAGGACCAAACCGTAGGATGAGGGCTTGGGGAAAATTTTCCAACTAGTGATAGCGTGATCGGACTCGAGAAGCTTATACCAATGAAGTGAAGGTCCTCGCAAATGAAAGGAGATAATGAGAAGTCATTTGGCAGGGGAATTCTAATGGTACAGAAAAAATTGTTCAGCTCTAAATGACTAATCTGAAGGTTCTTCTTCTCCGTCATATGTAAGAAAATCCAGCTGTATAGAACGAGAGTGGATGCCCGGATATCCGAGTGGGTTGACGAGGTGGCGTGATGAGGGGTGGCTGAATTGATGTCACCAAAGGAAAATGCTAGCATATTGTTTTGTTGTTGAATATCCGCATTGTACTTGTCCGATATTGCAGTTCGTTCCTTAAGGCGAACCATAGCAACCTTGAGTTGGTTGATTGATTCTTGAATTTCCTTCAGCCTCATTTCATCCATCATGATCTCGGTGGGATCTCCAAATGTTAACTCCAAGACTGGGAATTGACGAAGACGCTTGTAGATGAGAAAGAAACACAGAGAAATAGAGAAAGAGAATGGGTTGATTTGAGGTAACCCCACATCTTAATACTCACTTAATTGGTCAAAAGGCTTCCTTTATTCATCCTCCAAACTAGTAGTTTTATACAGTGCATAAATAACTAACCACCTGTAGAATAGCACCTTAGATGCCCTATTCTTCAAGCCCACAACTCCCACAAACTTTAACTAGTTAAGACCCATTCAAACCACACTAACATAAAATAAACAAGACTAATTCAAACATGCATTCTGACTTGTAACCTGTAACAAATACATAAATTTAATGTCACAAATGAATTCTAAACAAGTGATTTAGGGCTTTCAGTGAATTCACAATGGCATAAAACACTATTTTACAAACTTAAGAATGAATTTACAAAATTGATCACATATGCTCAAATTTTGATCATTCCATACAATACATTCAAAGGAAACTTTTTACAAATCCATATCATTCACACTTCCAAACAAAAGTACACCACTGAAGGAAATTACAAACTCCATGAAACCCTAAAATTGAAAAGGGGCAAAGCAATCGACCTAGCACATAAACTGTGTCTGTTTCGAAATCCTCTGCTTTCTTCGGCATGGACAGGCGGTGGAAAGATGGTGACGTGCGGCCTTTGGGGTTAAATCCGGCAATCTTAAATGGTGAATGATTTTTTTAGTAATTATGGGTTGCTATGTAGTTAAAGAGAAGAAGAAGAAGAAGGTAGTATTCAATTACCAAGGTTTTTATTGGGAGATGGAATGATGTGAAAGTTATTCCTTTTCAAATGGAAAATGTTTTAAATATATGTAAAGGGGTATATCGATCTTTTCTCCCCACCTGTTAACTGGTTACAAGGATTTAACAGGATATACACTGAAAAGGAAGGGTATTGTGAGGATATGGAATAATAGAGGGACTTTTAATTCAAGTGACAAAGATATAGGAACCTCCCAGACAATTTCTCTAAAAAAATAATTAAGTACAATATGATTTTATAAGTAGTTTACATTAAAAAAAAAAAAAAATTCTCTTTCCATTCCGAAATAAATGTTGTTTAAGGATGTTGCACAAGAATTAAAGATAACATTGAATTGTCTAAAATTTAACATAAAAATCAACCAAATTACTAAACTATCCCTCTCTTCGAACCATATATATATATATATATTGGACCATAAATATTACTCTCTTCATTTATATAACTTAGGAAATTGAAGATGGGTAAAATTGGAAAAATAAATAAATAAATATTGTCTTGATATTGTAAAACAACATCTATTTTAGAATATTTTTTTTTTTAAACGACATGTATTTTAGAATGGAGGGAGTATAGTACAAAAATTTTATACATAACAGGAAAAACTTTGTTGGATTTTGTGTTGTCCATTTTAATGTAATTCAACCGTTTTTACAGTATTGTATTGTTTGCGTTGTTATCATTTTCCATTTATATATATATATATATATATATATATATATATATATATATATAATAGGCAAGACTTCAAGGGACACAACTTCTATTATTATATTTTTAATTTACAAATGGGGTGGAAGTACAACACAAACTATCGAGTCGGTATAGCACAACTTCTAAATTTTTTTTTTGTACCGCCAAAACCATGGTACAAAAATTTTAGCAAAATGTAGGATAACTTAATGACAAAATTGTCTTTATTTAAAATTTAAAATTACACTACTACGTTACAAAAGTGGTAATATGATTTATTTATTTTATTTTATTAATTTCATTTTATTTATCTATTTATCTACTTATTTTTTTTTATAAAGAAAATATTAATGAAAGTTTCTTTGTTGTGATTAAATGTTTTTAAAATTATGTTAATTTTTTAACTTGTTGCTATATTGTTGGGCGTTATAAAATTTGATAAGATTTTCATAAAATATTATTGTATATTTTTATTATAAAACAAATATAAAATAGTAAAAAAATATTATTGTAATTTTTTCGTACTTATGCAAATCAAACACTAAACAACACAAAAAAAAAAAATTGTATTGTTTGATGAAAATCAAGCATGGAATAACACAAGCACTTGTGCTATATATTTTAATTGTTTATACTATACTTCTTGTGTTGTTTTCTTTAACGAATCAAACCAACCCATAATATTATGAGTTAGTGTAATAAATGCTTAAAAATAAAAAAAAATATTAAATATTAAATATTAAATAGCCAAGAGGCTTAGAATGTTTTTATTTAAAACAATCCGACATTAACCTAAAATCCACACAAAGTAAATATACAAAAAATCACATTATTTGTACAATTAAAAAATATATATTAAACAGAACCCCATGCATCACTTTCACAGCTAACCTTTTGGACTCATCACTGAACCTTTTGTGCTGACGTGGCGGTCCCTAATTAGCTCAGCACGTGCGCGTTCGCTCCCTCGGCTTTCCACGCTGGTGCGCAGGCGGATCTCCCGCCAACCACGAGTCCCAAAGTCCACGTGTCTCACTCCCATGCCCTCCAACTCAGCACAAAATCCCACGTATCTCCACCGTTCATCCACTACACCCCAACCTTCTCTCAATCCTCACCATTCATTCTTCGAAAGCTCTATCTCTTCTCGTGCCTATATATACACACACATCAACAATGGCGAAGGGGGTGGGTGGTGGTCTTGCTCACGGGTTCACGGAAAACCCTAACGAGGGTTCGTACAATGGTGAGTATCCTTCGATCTGGCCCTTCTTCTCAATAATCTTGGTTGATTTCTAGATCTGGTTGTGATTTGGGGGTTTGAATCTGAGCATTGAGCATTTGATTGATTGAGGGTTTTTGGGATTTTTGTAGGAGTTTGGTACGGTGAATGCAAGGATCATCGTGGTCACGGATTTCATCGCTGTTCCTATTCGTGTGGTTCTCGCCGCTGTGAGTGATCTTAATCTTGGGCTTATCGTCTCCGATGATGCGCTCGTTGTCACTCAAGCCGCCGTTCACCGTGAGCCTTCTTGGATCTTTCATCTGTGTTCTTCCTTGTTTTTTTCCCCTAAATTTGTCCAATTATTAATGAATTGAATTCTTCTTGTGGTTTTATCTCACTTTAGAATGGAAAAATGATTGGATAATTTTAGGAAATTAATCTAATGTTATTATTTGACTATTTAAATAAAAAAAAGGCATTTTAACTATATATATATATATATATATATATAGAGAGAGAGAGAGAGAGAGAGAGTCATATAGGAAATCACTAGATTTCACATCACATGATGTATCAATTTATATACAAAATATTAAATAGTATCAAATAGTATTAAAATATAGTAAAATTATTAAGTCACGATTAGGGCTGTAAATGAGCCGAGCCGAGCCGAGCTTTGCCTTGTTCAAGCTTGGCTCGTTATTATTTCATCGAGCTTGAGCTCGAGCCGAGCTTTCTTCGAGCTTCATTTTTCAGGTTCAAGCTTGGCTCATTACTATTTTAACCGAGCTCGAGCTATAAACGAGCTTATTTCGAGCTTCATGCTCGAGTTCAATTTGTTAAGAAAATTTGAAGCTTAGACTGGTCTCATTAGCTTGATTAAGGCTTGATTTTTTTTTTTTTTCCATTTAACTTAATGAACTAGCTAACCCAAGCTTTTAACGAGCTTAACCTTCAAATAGTAGTTTACAACCCTATATGTGTGACTCAAGTTGACAACAACGACATAGTCACATATACACCTTAATATATATATATATATATATATATATATATATATATATATAAACGAGCTTGTTCACGAGCCAAAACGAGCCGAGCTTTCAGTTGCTCAAGCTTGGCTCGTTTATTAATCGAGCTTGAAAATGAAGCTCAAGCTTGGCTCGGTTACAATATGAGCTGAACACGAACGAGCTCTTATCGAGCCGAACACCGAGCCGCTCACGAACGGCTTGGCTCAAATACACCCCTAGTCACGATCAAACAACTACAATCAAACCTGTTTAGATTTTTAAAAAACAAGTACGTACTTAAAAAAACGTTTGAATTTTTTTAGATATATGCACTCTATGTTTTTTTTAGAACCTCTAATTAAAGAGGGGTTTTTACTTATTGTAGATTAAACGATGTATAATAAATTTTATGTTTTTCAAAATGTAGTTTTTAAAAAAACTTTTGATTTTTGAGTTGGGAAAAAAATAAAATATTAATTTTTTTTTATAAAATAATAGAAAAAAAATTCAATGAAATAGACGAGCCCTTTAGAATGAGTGGTTTGAGGACAAGCATTCAAATTTACTTTATTTTATTTTATTTTTTTATTAATTTGGCCTCTACCTTCGAAGAATTGATCACAACAATATGCAACAATGTTGCATTTCATGTCACTGAAACTAAACTCAAAATGCATAATATATATCCATTGATTCATAGTGAACTATGCATGGTGATCTTATTATTGTAGTAAGTATACCTCACTCTTGTATGGCAAAAGCTCCTTGAATGTTTGGAGAAAGTACAAGATAGGATTGAAACTAAATTGTGTATCCTCACAGGAGGGAAGCTGCCGGTCGAGTCTTCGTCAAAGGATATTGTTGTCTCAATATCAAAAACACCAGAGCTCATTGGAAATCAGTGGCTTGAAGAAATCAGTCGAGTGTCGAAACCGGGTGGGAAAATTCTCATCCAGGCTTACTTCCCAATTAATGACAAATTTTCCGAGGTAATGATAGAACAATGCTGTTTGTTTGCTGCAAAACTTTTTCAGGTGATTGCTCAGTAGTCAGTGTAATTGTAGTTGAAATCACAACTAGAGCGGGCAGCAACCATGGCTGGATTTCTGGAGTTTCAAGCTTTGCATGATGCAAAAGATTTCTTTTCAGTAGAAGGTTACCGATCCTTCATGGTGCGAAATTTCTGAATGTATCTAATTGAATTGTGTTCTTTGAGCACACATAGTTTCTCATACGCTTGCTGCATTTGCAGATCAAGTGTGAGAAGGCTGCTTGGAATGTCGGGGCATCGTTCAACATCAAGAAAGCATTTACCGGGAAGATTCAAATTGGCGAGGAATCGGATTTGATTGATGAAGATAGTCTGCTGACAGAGGAAGACCTGAAGAAACCTCAGTTACCACCTGGTGAGATTTAAGATCAGTAAAAGTTTGTTGTAATGATTCTTCTATACTGTTGTGGCAATGTTTTTATGCTTTGGAGTTTTAAATGTAGTCGGAGATTGTGAAGTTGGGAGCACAAGGAAAGCATGCAAGAACTGCACTTGTGGTAGGGCTGAGGCCGAGAAGAAAGTGGAGAAGTTAGGGCTAACTGCAGAGCAGATAAATAATCCCCAATCAGCATGTGGCAATGTAAGTTTCTCAATCTTCAAATCACACTCATAACTCTTGACAGATTATCTCACAAACCATAATTCAATTCAAAACTCCATAATAGTGTGGCCTTGGTGATGCATTCCGGTGTGGCAGTTGCCCTTACAAAGGCCTTTCTCCATTCAAGCTTGGCGAAAAGGTATCACATTATTTTCAAGTAGTTCTCCTCAATTGTATGTGAGTTGGATGACTTAATATGAATTATCAACTGCAGGTTTCTCTTGGAGGGGATTTCCTTGTAGCTGAAATTTGAGAGATGTTGGAATCCTTGTTTATTTTTTTGTTTGTCGGCGCAGATGATATTACAAGAACGAACTCACTTTTATATATCAATGAGCAGCAATGTTTTACATATGTTCATTTGCTAGGCTTGTTGTGATAGCAGAACTAACAATCCCTGTGGACCAACCAAAATCTCATTCAGGAAACTCACAAGTCCAAACCAAACCACAGGTGTTACATCGACACCACCGAGGGGAGGTATCAATTTCCTTGTGATTTTGAGAAATGGTTCTGTTGGTGCATACGCCAAAACATACGGGAATTTTCCAACAGGCAGCTTTGGGTACCATGACATGACTATTCTGAGAATGAACAGGAATCCAAATGCCGATAAGAAAGGGCCGGTAATACCAATTGCCACTTTTGCTGTTGCAGGGTCCAGATCTGCTAGTACTAGTCTTTGAGTGAAATCAGAAGCAGCGTCGAGAGAGAACTTCGGCGAATAAGTTGTTGTGAGTGTTTGCACTGATTCGAAGTCTAAAATTTTCCCGGGGTTTGGTGTTGCCGGAAGAGCAGAAGGGTTGACACCAAGAGAACATTGCACTCCAGCTTTGTATGTCAACTGCCATCGCTGTTTAAAACCGGTTTGGGGAGTGATGAACCTCTGTTGAGCATGTTATGTTAGTAAATACTACATAAGAAAGAGATAGTATTTCAGGTGAAATTTCCTAATAGCTTGCATGGTCTAAGACTAAAGAGCAGTATCAGCCGTGGAGGGAATAGCACTAGTTTACTTTACATAAAAGAAACAGGAAGAAAGTGCATTGCAAGGTCCAATTCAACCCAAAAACTTAAAAGCTAATCCAAATCTACTACTCTCTAGAACCATTAGTTAGTTTAATATGTCAATTACCATGTGTTAGTCTATTTTAACTAGTGATACTGTACATGACATCACTCATGGGTTGAGAAACTTAGACTTATATATTCAAGCCCAAACTTGCTATGATGTATAAGTATTAAGTAGTCTAATGTATTTACTGCAATGCACTCTTTACCAACTTTATGACTCTTTTGTTTTTTTTTTTTTTGGGGGGGGGGGGGGGGGGGGGGAAGGAGCTCGGTGAGCTATTTTATTAATAAGGAAAAAAGATACAGAGTTCAGAGTTACAGACCTAGGTCAGGAGACCCAACAGAAATCAAAACAAATACAAGAGCACAGCAAAACAAGAAAAGACTCTTTTGTTAATGTAGGAGAGAAAAGGGTTGATAGGAAAACAAAGAAGAAGATCAGCAATAAATTCGTTTAAGAGTAATGCTTTTCTTAATGGATCTCAATTGTAATTTTTGGCAATGAGAGAAGTATTGGATTGCTCAATTTATAAACAACATAGTTTTGAGTTTGATCAGTAATACAACTGAAAATTTTGGCCCGGTCAATTCACAATTGGAAACAACGTTTGATTGAACCACAATTTCAACATGAGACATTGAAATACAAAATTTCTTCTCTGCAAACACCAACACATGAAGCAATGGGTGGCGATAAATTCCAGTCATAAAAAACTTGAGCTCGCTTTTGAGAAAACATCAGGTTAAGGGCTCATTTGGTGAAGAATAAGCATAATTAGTTTCTTTTCGGACAAATAAATTAAATTCACAAACAGCTTAAGTGAATTAAGGATGCCCCTATATTGATGAAGACAATGCCAATTATCCTTTATAATTGTTGTGGCCACAGTAAGAGAGAAGGATGTACAAACTAGAATATCATGAATATATCTGGATCAATCACAAATATATAGAACTTAATCTAAATAGCATCAATTTTCCTTATTTATTTCATCGACGAGATTCAAATTACTTCAAATTCTTTATTATGGTTAGAGGGCTAAAGATTTAATGAGGAAGCCATAACCATTTCGTACTTTTGATCCACTCCATGGTACATGTTTATGTCAATTAGAACCCTTGGACTTCTCTTCATTTCTTCCCCAACTTCAAAATTAAAACCCAGAATATGTGAGTTTAAAAATCTAAGTACAAGGCTTTTATAAATTTTCCATCATCTCAAAACCACCTTCCTATAAAACAACTTTCAAGATACTTCGAGATCACGCTTCATCAACTAAACAAGAAATCTTTCCCAAAATCCATTTCTTTGCAGGACATAGGACCTCTTACAACAATCAAAATTTTAGCTAAGAGAATGCATCAAATTTTGTACTGTCGATCTACTTAGCTACCATCTTTATGATGTTTCCGCCCTCTAAACCCATCATGATTCTGAATTAAACTCTAGAATATGATACAACAAAAAGATAAGTATATTAAGGACCATTACTTCTGCGAATTTTCCATCATATCAAGAGATGCCTAAAGACTATCTTTCATCAACGAAACACAAAATCATTGCACCAAAATCTGTTTCTTTGTAGGACATCAACGAAACACAAAATCATTGTACCAAAATCTGTTTCTTTACAGGACATCAACGAAACACGAAATCATTGTACCAAAATCTGTTTCTTTGCAGGACATTGCATGTCTAACACCCGTAAGAGATTTGATCACGAGAATGCACACACTCCATTCTATTGATCTAACCCTTCACCATTTTTATGATGTTAATGCCAACGCAACCCATAGGTCCTTTTCTCGTCATTTCTTTTTCAACATCAGAATCAAACCTTGGAACACCAGATAAAACCCAAAAACTACCTGTATTAAGCACCATTGCTTCTATAATTTTCCATCAACTGAAAACTACCTCAGTGATACCTAATGATGCTTCATCAACTACACAAGAAAACAATGTCCTGAAAACCATTTCTTCGAGAGATTTAGTTAGGAAGATGCAACCAATTTGTACCATTAATGTACTACCCTACCATCTTCATGCACCCTAAACCAATCACACTTCCCTTCATTTCTTCTCCAACTTCAAAATTATACCCTAGAATCCATAAAAAAGAAGCTAAGAGCATTCAAAGAACATTACTTCTATAAATTTACCATAATCTCAAAGCTGCCTTCCCATATCAACTAAACAAGAGACACATGCCCCAAAGAACATTTCTTTGCAAGACATGGAACTCTCACAACCATTAGAGATTTAGTAGGTCGATGCACACACTTTGTGCTATTAAACTTGTCTTCATTTCTTCTTCAACTTCAAAATTGAACTAGTATAAAACACCATTAATGCTACAAACATTCCATAATCTCAAAAGTATCACCCTACAAAACCATTCCTTCAAAAGACATTGAAACTCTTCCCATCATTAAAGGCACAACCTTTTCAGCAGAACCAGGGCACTAATAACCAGTAAGCACTTCAAATAACATTAAAAGAATGGAAAAACCCAAGGATTGAGCACTAAAACTAGATCAAATTAGTACCAACTTCCAAAGCTAAAACAACAACAACAAATGAAAGCATAACGACATGAAAACATAAAAATCAAGTAGGAAATTTGAGATATTTGAAAGAAAGGACAACGGAGATGCTCACAGAGGTGCCATTGAGATGAAGAGGGTGGAAGCTGGGGAGAGAGGAGCAAGAGAACGCCATGGATGGCCAAGTCTCCGGCGAGGAGAAGAGAACGAGTGGTGTAGGGCTTCGGTTGCTTCTCATGTGATCCGTATTGCCGCCTTACTAACGGGTCGGATCCATTCCCGATACTTGATCCAATAGCACAAATGCTATTTTTTAAAATAAATAATAATAATAATAATAATTGGTAATTGCCAAAAACCCTCTTGAGTCAAGAGGTTTTTTATATGAACATCTGCAATGATCTTTTTTTTCTGACAGTTTACTTTTCAATAACTCTAACATAAAAGTAACTGATATTGAAAAAAATGACCCTAAGCTTTTTAAGAGGAACACGTAATATTAAAGGAGAATGTAAAATATTAAATGGAAAAAATAAATATTAAACGAAAATGTAATATATCAAGTGAAAACCTATCTGATTACACGTAAACACGCAATGTTAAACAAAAACTATAATTATTAATTGGAAAATATATGTTGTGAGATAAATTAAACTGACGGAATGAACTGCAGTGACTGAAAAAGATATGTACTGAAAAAAAAAGGGTTGATTGAGAAATTCAAATGTCATGAGAGTTGTTTGAGAAGTTTTGAAAATTTCAAGGGCTAAAAATAATTTTTCCTAATAATAATAATAATAACAGATACATTAAAATCACTCATTTTAAAAATGCATTGCATTTTTTTATACTTAAAAGGGTATGCTGCAATCAAAACAAGGTTGATAGATTTATGTTTTTCTTCAATGGCAAGTTCTAATTCTATTAAATTTGAAATTTCTGGTTTTAGTGAATACAACTATGCATTGTAAAAATTGATGATGCTTGCCAGTTGTGCAATTGTGATTCAAGCAAAAAAAAAAAATGAATGAATGTGGACAAGTCATGTTAGGTGTGTTTAGGCAAAAGAGCTTATATTTTATATCATCTATGGTTCGTGGCTCGTGCTATATGAGTTAAGATTTAAACTTATTTCATAAAAAAAAAACACTTATATTTTATGGACGGGATTAAGTGTCAATAAAACAAGAGATTATTAGTTAAATTTAAAATTTTTCTTTCATTAGATGAGTATGAGTTATTCAACATATTGAATCAAGTTTAGGCAAAAAAGGTGAATGGGACAAGTCGATAAATATATACATGAAGAAAATAATATGTTAAACAAGATTCACTTGGTGTTAAAGGGAAAAAAAAATTTAAATACCAAGTTTGTGGTAAATAGAGGTTATTTAAGGAAAAGTTGTAAATTTAAATTGATAAATCGAAAGAGATCCAAATATGATTTGTTTGATAATGAATCTTTATCAAATAATTTCTTTTGAAAGCCTCACAGAAGGTAATTAGTAAGGAGGTGGACTTAAGTGGAGTGTAGTAAGTGTAGCTAGTGTAATGCCCAATGAGCTTCTAACACCTGTCTCAAAAATATATTAAAATGTAATGATTTTTCCATAATACCCATACTTTTTTGATTAAATTACTCATTTTAGAACAAGTGTAAAAAATTCAATGGTGAATTAGATGAACTTCACCTAATAATACAATTCACCTAAGTTTCCTCCATTTACCATCTATAAAAGAATAAGGAAGTATTACCTGGGAATTCCCATGTGAATGTATGATTTATCAATGATTTTTGTATAAATTAATAAAAAAAAAAGTCACAAAGAGGTTTCAAATAATATTATTATTTTTTTATTTTTTTACAAATAGGTGACAAAACGCTTCTCATTTAAAAAAAATCATAGATATGTACAAACATGAACTTAACACCTCAACACGACTATATCCTCACATTGCATGAGATTTGGAATTGGATCTTAAATCCTCTAAAAAACGAACACTATGTGCAAAGGATCCGATATTAATAAGGCAAGCAGTAGTTGATATGTTTTAAATAAACCAAGGGGTAATTAGCAAATAAGGGGTTTACTATGAAATTTGAAATTATCAAGGGGGTAATTAGCAAATAAAGGGGTTTACTATATAATTTAAAATTATCAAGGGGGTAATTAGCAAATAAGTCAAAAAGAAAACAATGAAGAAGAAGAGGACCGACACCGGACGAAAACATCGATTTTTTTTCATCTTGTTTTCACCTTTCCCGCATCTCAAGCAAACCCTCCCAAAATCCTCAACTCTTCGATCCCTTCCCCTTCTCCGTTCAATCTCCGATGGATGAAGAGGCTCCCGAGGTGTTCACTCCTCTATATTCTTCATAATCTTCATGATCTTTTTATTGGTTGTTTTTCATTTCAATTCGGTAAAGAATTCAAGATCAGGTCTTTTCTGTTCGCCTTCTTGTTTTTGAATTTGGTATGGTCGTCTTGTGCGATGGAACTCTGATTTTGATTTGATTTCAATTTTAGTTGATATTTGTGATTTGAAGTATATACATCAAACTCATGCATGTATTTTTTTCCATAGGATTGAGTGAAAATTGTGAGAACAATTAGATTTATTTACGTTTGAAATTCAAGATTGTGCCTTTTCTGTTTGCCTTCCTTTTTTTGATGCTGATATGTTGGTCTTGTGCCCTGAAACTAAAATTTGGTTTGGTTGTTAGTGGATATGGACTGATTTGGAGTGAAAAAATGGTGAGGATTTGAATTTGTGGTAGTAGTTTTGACTTGTCTTAGATGCCTGATTGGATGCAGGAAGAGCATTGTAATAAATCTGTGATAGAGGATTTTGAGACAGCTTGCTGGGGATGTGGTTTACGCCTTCATCTTGCATCTTATGCACCTGTCTTCAAGTGTGGATGGTGTGGAGCAATAACGGATCGAAACCAATCTGTGAGAAAGCCTGATAGTGTTTGCTTTTCCCGGTGGAGGCGTTTGCGGGATGGGTTCTTTGTTGGTCTTCTTTTTCTCTTTATAATCTTTGTGATATGTGAGTTGTGAAACTGGTCTCTGCCTTGGCTTTTTTTTTAATTTGAATTTTCTAATTGGGGATGCTGCTAACTGTAGTTTATTTTTTTTTCACATCCATAAATGTTCTCAAAATTGTTTTCCCCAGCTGTTTATAATTATGATGCATGCTGCTGTTTTACAATTGCAGGTGCTGGTGTTTGGGCAGTATACCCAGTTGTCTTTTCAGTTAGCTACTTTTGTGGTGTGTTCCATTGCACTGTAACAGCTATTTTGTCTATTATCACTATTTTGAGCTTCTACTTGGCGGCATTCCGGCCAGCTGGTACACAAGCAAATGTGCAATGGGGTAGCTATCCAGTTGTTGGAAAGGGTAGTCTTGAAAACTACACATTTTGCTTGTATTGTGGCAAGCCAAAGTCCCCGAGATCACACCACTGTCGTTCTTGCAAAATTTGTGTATTAGACATGGATCATCATTGTCCATTTGTAAGTTCATCACTCCTTGAGTGTGCTTTTTTTTTTTTCTGACATTGGGATTTGTCCTTTTCTTGTTCATATTATTTATTTTTATTGACCTGAACTCTGATATTAGGATGACCAATTCTGTCTTTCTATGATTTGATGCATTGATTTTGTAGGAAGTGATCAAGGATGTACTAGATAAACTTTGCGGGTTTTTGAGGACTTATTCAGATAAATGGTACAAAAACTGATCAGAAGGATAAGGTCAAATTTGAAACCACCTGTTTGTTTAGTTAAGAGAGGTTGGCCTTCACACAATATAAAGTTGTTCTGTCCCTACTAAGTGTCTTAGGATCTAAGTGAGAAGCTAATCTCTTCAAAATTGGGGTATTGACTTAGGAAATGTAGAATGGTACAAGTATAGTTTGAGAGCTGTTGTAATTGGAATTAAGCAATAAAACTTGGCCTCAAATAGTCAAAGAATCTCATAATGGTCTTACTGCAGGCATGCATTATTGAAGTCCTCATGGAAATTTAACTTCTTTTGATTGAATAGGACTTGCTACTGCAATTATTGGGATTGAGCACTTCTCCATTTTCCCAAGTAAATGTAAACATTTTTGTATGTAAATTTCAAAAGTTTTAGGATTAACGTCACGATTGGTTGAGTTTACTGTAATCTTAATGTGATTATGATCTGACAAGCACTTGATTTAAATTCTGTTGTTGCTTAACTCTGTAAGAGTGTTGTAGTTGTATGTCACTCTGTTAATATTATATTGTAAATACTTTTTGGGTTGGCTAGATAAGTTCTTTGTAGTGCTAAATTTTGTAGTAGTTAAGTTTGAACTTTCGTGCTAGGCAGGCTGATTTATTTTGTTTCTAATTTCTTTCTAGGGCCATAATCATAATTGGAAACCTCTCTTATCCTGATAACAAGCTAGCAGGAGTTTGCTTCTTCTTCTTCTTCTTCTTCTTTCTATATATATATATATATATTTTTTTTTTTTTTTTTGAGAAAAACGGATAATTTTCTGATTATCGTATTGGTTGAATGATCTTATTTAATTGTCTAAGTTCTTTATTTTTTTTATTTTTTATTTTTTGCATTATTAGGAAAGAATTCAAAAGGCCTTAATAGTTTATGATGAAATGGTTAAAAGAAGTGCCCTGTTTAGATGATGCAGCCTCAACAAGGCTCAGTCATGAAGAGACTAAGCCTTGTCATGTTAGTTGTGCAGTGAAAATTTTTAGAACGGGTGTTCTTAAATTCTTAGCCAGTTATTTAAATTGTTGTGCATCCATTTCTCAGTTGCTGAGTGATACATTGATAACTCATATCTCTGTGAGCTTTGCCTTAGTTGTCTTGCTCATGAAGCATAGTTTATATTGTCGTTTGTTTATATATTAACCATGTCTAAGATTGTGAATGCCTTGGATTTTTTAATGCATCTATAAGTGCAAGATACTTGTTTAATAGATCCAATGGAGCAGAAGTTAATAGTTAATGCTTCCATAAGATTATAATGAAAATATTCCATATGTTCTATTTCTTTGCAGATAGGCAACTGTGTTGGAGCAGCAAATCACCGATCTTTCATTGCATTTCTTATATCTGTTGTAATCAGTTGCACTTATGTGGCTGCTATGTCAATCTACGCGGGTTATCATGTCTGGCCTCCTTTGGAGTACAAGTATCTCACCTCGAGTAGATCAAGTAGTCTGGGTGCTATTGGGACAATGAAGCTCATTGCTGCTGCTTTAGCTGATTCTACATTGCTTTTGTCAGCAAGAGGCCTTGTTCTTATCTACCTGGCATTTGCAAGCTCGTCTGTTGAAATTGGTATCAGTGTGTTGTTGATGCAGCAGCTCCTTTTCATTTACAAAGGAAACACATATATCAATAGCTTAAGCTCGGAAAATGGTGGGAATGAAGAAAGGGGTTGCCATAATTTGCTTCGCTTTTTTGGTTGTCCTTATTCAGTGTTCAAGTTCCTACTAGGTTCTGCAAATGCTGTGAAGTTGCAACAAAGATTGAGCTCCAAGCTCTTGTAGAGGTACTTATTTTAAACCATCCCTTCAAAGTATAAAACATCCACTTTTGTGGTGGTTGTTTGTTATTATAATGTTTAGGTTAGGCTGGTAATGCCTTTTGGCCGTTAGCATTTAGATACACTCAGAAAATGGTTGACTCTTAGTCAAATTGACTTTCTATTCTATTAATCTTTTATCCCTTTTTTTTTTCAGATATCCATCTGCATATTTGTGGATTTCCAAAAAATGTACATATTCTTTAAAGAACAACACATCTGTCTGGCCATATCAGAGGCATCGCTTTGTGACACAGATTCACATGCATGGTGATTAGAACTGCCTGGGCATTGGTTGCCTTTTCTTCACATGTTTTACCTTGCCAGAGTTCTTGGCTTTACTTTACTGCCCTGAAAATTCACACATCATGAGTTTCTACTTCTATAGAAATTTAGATTAACCTCTCTAAAAATCACAAAACTGAGATGCTCTTACTCTTTAACTGATGTTACGTTAATTCCTCTCCAAATTTTTCTTTATGATGACACATTTGACTTCCTAGTTCCTGCACTGTGGAAATGCATGTCACTTGGTTTCCTACTTTTCTGGAAATTTTATATTTTCTGCTTTAGAGTTTAGAGTCATAATTTAAATCGCTCACTTTTGTTCTGTATTCTACCTTCCCGTTGCTGTAGTTATTCAGATTATTTCAGATCTTCTTTTGACAAACAGCCAATAGATTTTTTTGTGATAATGGAAAGCTATAGTTGAATCTCCATGGTTCCTTTTCAACAGTTATAAAATCACATCAAACTTTTATCTTTGTTCTCATGTTGAAATGAAAGTAATGCTTCTGATCAGAAGATGAGCTAGTTCTTTCCTATGGTCAGTCAAATCTAGTTGTTGGCAGAAAATTGCTTTAATCATGTGCCATTGTAGCCATCATTGAATTCATTTTTGCTTTTTATGAATTGTTGAAAATTTTTAATGTACATTGTGTCTTCACTTCGACTAACTATGATATGGAGCTTCACTTGAATTTCTGTTATTTCATTCTGACATTTGTAAAGTTCCCGTTCTTTCTGCCATTGTTTATTTTGAACCTGTGCTTGTTCATGTTAGAGCACTTGCTGGGCGTGCATGGGAACACTGTTGATAGTCAATTAATTTTTTAGTGGGTAATTTAATCTTTAGCTATTGCATCAAGCTGGAGAGCATTATTTTATACTTTGAAATTATTCTATCCTGAAAAAGATAACAATCATAAGTTTATAGTGTTACTGTCAAATTTGAAGCATTGTTGTTGGCTTAAAAGAGACTATATGTTCAATGACAAAATATTTGCCACATTTATTTAACTGATGATTTTTGTCTGCATCCAAATTCCCGGTGGAAAATGCTTTGGGAACTAAATATTTTATGGCAGAAAAAAGTAAAAATTTCACTTCCCAAACGAGTCAACTTCAAGAAAAGAATATTCTTTACAGCTAGGCCTGGAATTGCATCCTGAGGGAGGATATGGAATATCAAATTCCCATGTTTATTTTATTTTCTTGCCTATTTTCAAGCCTGATTTGATTTGGCTTCATTAGAAGGACTATGGTTCTCAAAGATCCTTTATTCAGGATACATTTTAGAGCTAGAAGTCCTTGAGCATTGAGAATATCAGTAGTCCTTGATTGATATCTACAACCTTCGCCAGTCCAAGTCATATGGCTATTCTAGAATGTGCACTAGTAATTTAAAAAATATGTATGTTTATGTTAGGACTGATATGATTGACTCTAAGCAAATTGATGGGCAAACCTTCCGCCAATCACATATTAATTCTTTTTGTTTGATGATAAACTAGTACTTCATAATAAATAAACATGCTACAGACAAAGAGGTGGTGGTGGTTCATGCACTTATCATGAGTCAGATGTCCTCCATTATAGAATAAATTAAACTAATATGAGTGATTTTTGTATAAGATAATGGATAAATCCAAAAGCAAGCACCCATCGACCTGTTGATATCATCTAGTGTTTCTTTGTCAATTTGCAAGCTACAAACAAGTGGGTAGTATCTTATGCACCCATCATTGCCACTTGTCCTTTATTTTATTTATAACCATGAATGTAAGCATATGTCTTTCAGTTGACGGACTTGAGATGAATAAGCTTGAAAACCTCCAAAAGTAGTTCGCTTTTAATATGATTGTGGAATGGCTGATTGTTGATTAATGACTTGAAAGGCAGTTGAGCCGAAAGTTGGAGTCCAAACATCCATAGAAGTGTCATATGCAGCATTGCTGATGGTGGAGATTGGAACTAGACATAATCCCTTACTTGTCAGATCACTCTCTCCCTCAACTATGCATTGGTTCTGGGAAAAAAGAACTTAGGTTTAGTGTGTTTAAAGGAATTCATGATGATTAATTAAATAATGATGTGATTTGTGTTGCTAGGACCATGGTTGGAGTGAATGCAAGTATGCAACATATGTTCAAAGTATATATTTTGGATGCTCTTACACTGATAAAGGCTTGACAGTGACTTTTTTTTTTTTCTTTTGAAGTCTATACCAAATGTTGCTAACCTGATTTGGAGTGGCATTCACAAATAATGGGTGGGTTTGGGATTTAACTGAACAGGAGAATGACTGGGAACTAAATTGGGGCATGTGGCTAGTTACGTTGGCCTTAAGCTTGCCTTTTGTGGCTGATATGGATCCAATCCAACTGTTTGATTTGATAACACTGTCCTCGAAGAACAATGGATTTGGGTTTGTTCATTTTGGAAATCTATTTTGTGTCTAGAATGGATGCAAGAACAGCAAGTGCAGTGAGACGATATGTATTCCACAAACTGAATGGTGGAGCAGCAGAATGTAAAAGTAACGAATTTAGAAGGAAGATGTACCAACCGTCCTTGAATATGGAGCAAACAGTACCTGAAAAACACATGAAATTAATAGATGTTTTAGTTCTATTAGAATTTAGAACAAATTGGTTTTGAATGATCATCATAAGAAATGACGACCACTGAGTAGATTTTCACTTACATTTACTTGGTCATGCAGAGACTTGATGTATTCAATAGTATCCAACAAGACTGAAGCAGTGTCTGTCTGAAAACACACACAAGGACTGAATTATGTCCCTTTTCTTACCCAAGGTATCTCATATCAAAGACATTGTATGATTATAACAATCATCTTGATGACTAAATTACAGTTAGTTCAAATTGGCGTAATTGAAGGATGTGGCATAAACTAGATGTTATCTCACCTTACCAAAGGGTGAAACCAGTTGTTGCAGAGTTGTAATTCTATCTCCAAGTTTCTCTTTCCTAACCTGCAACTATTTTTAATTATTATTGGACAATTCAGTTTCTCTGGAATGGTTCAGTAATTAATTGATCCTTAAAATTTCATAAGTGTTAAGAATTTCGTGTTTCATGGATGATAACTAATCATCTGCAATATAGTACTATAAGAGTCATGTGATACATTAGTGCACCTTACCTTGAGTGTAGAAATAGTAGAAACTGTGCGCTTCTGCTGGGAAGCAATGCTACTACTTTCTGGTGAAGGCTTCTGTGACTGAGCTTCATTAGATGACAGTAATTGGTTGTTCACTATCGACTCCAGAGACTGGGATGATGCTTCATCAGTTTGAGGAGATAACTGATGCTTACTCGAAATGAGAAATAGCTCTGATTTTATCTGTCCTTGTTTGAGGGCATGCATGGGGTTGGGTGAAGGAAACCAGTTGGCAAGATGATCATTACTCCTGTTGCTATCACGCACGAAGAAATTAGAAGATGCTTGATTTTCTAAACATATGTTTAAGTGGAGCAATATTGAATGATTACTCAAAATCAAATTAGATGTCAAATACTGTTTCATACCTAATAACACGGATTTTTTTTTTTTTTTTTTTTTGACTTCACAGAAAAAGAAATGTTCAGCTAAGGAAGGATAACAAAGAGACACAAGTACATATTTACTTACGGAATTTCCCTTCTCCAGTTCATGGAAAGAGCATCAAGTTCTATAAGTGAAGAAGAGCTTGTGGTGGCAACTGGTTCATATGAAGAAAGAGCTTGAGCCACAGTGGCGATATTTGAAGGTGAAGCTATCCTTTGGTTCTCTGCCATCCATTTGCTTTCATACATATCTCTCTCACCCATCTCACAATCTTCTTCCAATCATGCACAATATATCACTCTAATATAGTATTTGTCATTGTTTTTTTAATCAAACTCAATTGCTTATTTTTTATGAGCTCCTATTTCCTTTTATTCGGTTTAGATGTTGGCCTGAACTGTAGCAAAGGCATCCCTTGGAGTATTTCTGAAGTAGGTTCTCAGTCTTTCTTTTTACTCTTCCTGTTTCAATGATTCAAAGAAGAAAGTGAATTGCCATGCCAATGTTGACATTCTCAAAGAAGAATAGTGCCCTTACAAATTTTCCATTCTATATGAAGTATGGTAGTCATACATTCTCTTTCTCTAGATTTATCTTTCAGAATAGAGTATTATGAGAAGCTTATGTTTTACTCTTACAATAGAAAGATCCTTTGCATGATGGACAGTAGATCTTGCTTTAAGGATCACAAGCAGACTAATGACGCAAAGAAAGCAACTAGTAAAGAAACTTTAGTGTCCAAGTATGAGCACCATGTTTTAAACCATGTCTTCCACTCCGAAAAAGTCTGTCTAATTGCCATCAATAATTTCGATATGATGCCATATTTGCATAGCCTGTGACATGCTACAACTTGTCATCTCCTCATTATGATCAATCTATGAAATAAAGTTGTATCATGGTATGCATCTATTTCAAGCATTGGCACCACAAATTTTCTTTTTAAAGACAAAAGTATGCGTAGTGGCCGACGTCTTTTTTAAGTGTTTCCTTTTCGCATTTGTGGACTGTGCTTACAGACCGAAAAAAAAGCACCATGCTCTCAAATCATGTAACCCCTTTTGTGAGCTCTTATTCTTTGTTAATCCCTTAAAGCAACTTCCACTTCTCTTTCTGTTCTTGAGTGCTTGCTTTGTTTAATTCCTGACCATTGTCAAAAGATTTGTTCACTTATTCCATTTTAAAGGTTTAGACTTTTTGACTTGTGTTTCTATTCAGGTTTTTTTTTAGATTTGAATTCTTGCATTCATTCTTGAAAGCAAAATCAAAATTTATTTTGATCATAATGGATAGAAGTTATTATAGTGTCATTGTTGAGGATCTGTTTGTTTCCAGGGAATTAAAAAGAGGCATCAGATCTTGTCCTTTCAAAACTCTGATATCCAGTCCTTATTGTGCAAAATCTCTCTTAATAGTACTCATTCAAGTTATGTTCAGTATTGCATGTGTCATGCTTGTCACCAGGGTGTTTTTTTTTTTTTTTGAATAAATGAAATGTTATTTATATTATTTATGGATAGGATTTAAAATTTTAAAAAAAGGTTTTTGAATGTTTGCGTGTGACGTATGTGCTGTTGTTTCACAAATTTTTGTCTTCCATGTATTTTGACAAATATACCCTTGCAATATGTTGGGCTTGTACAAATTTTTTAGTCAAAGATTTAGTGAATTGTCACTTTATCTCTTTTATACATGCATGCATACACACACAACTTTTAATTTTAAATTCACTTGAATATCTATATATTATTATGAACTCGCACCATTTATGGGCGTCTGTAGATTTTTCGCAGGCACCGTTGATCAATATCCAACGCCCTCTTTCCTGTCGTGTTTTCTCTTTAAATCCTTACCTCATCTATTGTTTTATGCTCTCTCTATTTTATTTTTCATCATTTATGAATATCTGCAGATAATTGTTAGTATATTATTATTATTATTATTATTACTTTTAAATATTAGCTAGTCAAACAAATAAAAACTTTATACTATTGAATTTAATATGTAGGTGACGGTCTTACTTTCTAGTCTTATTGTGGTTGATGATTTTTATAGAACTACTGAGGGCAAAACAGTCTTTTCATATAGCTCCTCTTCATGGTGTGTCTGTGTGTGTGTGTGTATATATATATATATATATATATATTATTGGTAATTTTTCATAGCTGTGAAATTGGATATTCAAACACAAAAGTTGAAGTTAAGGTGCAAAATTGTCCAAATACTACTTCGATTTCATACTTTTATTGCTAACATTCTCTTGCAAGTTATCTACTTCAGTACTATTCATCTTAGTTATTACTCATTAATTGTAATTTTCAAAGCCATTATATATTGTTTCTACAAAATCATATGAAACTCACCATCCTGAGCCTTTAATTTTGAATAATAATAGTAAGTATATAGGGAAAAAAAACTAAAATTTTGAGCTAAATTACAAAAGCACATTTAAATAGTTAATTTTTTTCCCCTTATTCTCTCAATTTAAAATGAGTTTGGATTTTCCTGCATATCAACCGCTGCAAAACCCCAAAATTACACCCTAAAATTACACGGATAAGGTTCTCCAAAAAAATTGGAGATTTTTTTTTTATATATATCTTTAAGTAGTTATAGTTAACAACAGGTTTTTCTACCAATTTGTTGTATTATTTTACAACTTTTTTTTTACAGTCACTTGTGCATAATTTGAATTTATATTCTCAAATGTTAGGATATAATTATAATAACTGTATAAATAAATATATTCTCAAAAAATTTGTTCTGTAAGACTGTAAATAATTACAACTTAAATACCACTAATAATAATAATAATAATAATGATAAAATATTAAAATATATACATAAATATGTCACTTATTTCACTTATTCTCTTTTGTCATTGGTTCTCTCTTAAAAAATATGTCACTTATTTCACATTTATGCAGAATATGTTAATTATAAAAATGTTAAGATAATAACCTGATAAAAAAAATTAAAATAATTTTTTTTATTAATAGTTTTGTTAATAAATCCAAACACAAAGGCTGAGCTAATTGTTTCACATCAATCAAAACTAGCATCCTATGCTAACATCGTCTGGAACTAGTCTAGACCTCATTGCTTATCATGTCACGCTGTCACATTTAACTGGGCCCCACTTAGTAAATTTCCATAACACATTAATCAACCAATCAATCTGTGCCACGTCGCAGTCAATCCCTCAAATCCAAACCTCTGCTTTAAGATTCGCAGTCACAACATAATCCGCGAGATCCCAAGCATTAAATCATAGACCTCACGGTACGTGCGGGGCACGTGCGCGGACATACGGGCCCCGCACGTGTGAGTCCTGAGCCGCTGGCAGAGGAATCGCTCGGCGTACAACGCGGCAGTGACGCGCGAGTGTTTAGTGGGAAACGGGGAAACGCTTTTTTGGCATTTAGATCTCTTTTGGACCGTCTGATCTTTGATCCAACGGTGGATTCAGCCTTTTGGCAGGCAGTCGTTTCCCCTTGTGTGAGCCAAGTTGGGCCGCACGTGAGAGGGGTGAATTTTGTGGGCCGGGCTGATTCATCATTATGGCTTCTTTTTTTCATTTTCACCCTTGATATAATCAATATTTATTTTAGTATCTCTAAAAACATCCATGTACTATTATATCAAAATTAAGAAGAAAGGGCAAAGATTTATACGCTAGTGACATTTACCCCACTGTATAAAGCGTTGATGTTGAAATTTAAGAGCCTGATAATCCGTATTATATAGTGAAAGCACATTGGGTGGACGATCAAATGATTTATATACATGCCCCTAGCTATATATGCGATTGTTGCATTTGTAAAAAAAAATAAATAAGAAAGTTAGAATGGCTAGTGTGATTAGCTCCAATTCAAAGAACATTGATTTTTTTTTTTTTAATTTATGAAATGTGGATCAACTACGTATATAACAAAAAGTTAATATCTCAGCACACTCTACATGAGTTAATACCTCAAATGAGTCTCCTCAACAGGATATGAGTCAGATGTCAATAAAAAAAAAGAGATCATTGATAAAAAAAAAACTTTGAAGTTAATTTAATCTTCCTTATAAATTAATTTTGTTATTTCACATGACCTGCAATAATTTTATTTTTCATCAAGCAAAAAATAAAAAAAATAAAAAAATAAGAACACAAAATATGCTTAATAAAACAGAATATTCCTATAATATACCCATTGCGAAAAATATATATATTTTTTTAATTTTATCTAAGAGAAATTAAAATTAATAAATGCAAATGATG
The DNA here is from genome assembly GCA_020875875.1 of Dioscorea alata. Lineage (NCBI taxonomy): Eukaryota > Viridiplantae > Streptophyta > Magnoliopsida > Dioscoreales > Dioscoreaceae > Dioscorea > Dioscorea alata. The sequence continues at coordinate 23,004,743 of CM037011.1, forward strand.
ATAATTATAATTAGAAAATGTTACAGGGGTATAAACGCAAAAAAAGAGATGTTTTTATTTAAAGGCCATGGACGTGGGCCTGGCCCTTAGCCTCCCCCACACACCAAACCATCCCATCCATCTTCATCGCCATCTCCATCTCCATCTCCATCTCCATCTCTTCTTCCTCTTTTTCCCTTCCCTTTTTTCCCTTTTTTTCCGCTCATTAATCCGGTTTCCTTAATCTCAATGCCGCAATCTCCATTCTATACTTCCTCAGCTTTCTTTTGGATGTCTAAATCTAGGTTTTCGATGATAATTTCGTATGAATTCTTGCTATTTTTGGTGTTTTTTTCGTCTTTTGTTTTGCTTTGATTGTTAGGGTTTGAGAATTTTGAAACGGAAGGAGGACAAGATTTTGGGCATGTTTTTCCACGGCTTTCTTGAACTGTGGACTCTCAAGGGTTTGCTCTTTTTTTCTCTTTTGATTTGAAGGTGAACTTGTTTTTCAGTGCAAAGTTCAAGAAAGACGTGGGAAATCATGGCAGATCTTTCAGCTGAGAATTACAAGCAAAAAAGTTTTGATTTTTTGTTTGAATTTTTCTCTAACATTGTTTGATTTCTAGTTTCTTTTCAGTTTGGATCTGGGGAGCTAGCTGGAGTTCTTGTCTTCAAGGCTTGAGGTGATGAGCTTGTGTCTTTCCTCTAATTCTTTTGCCAAATTTGGAACCCTCACTATGTTTTGAGAATTTCTTCAAGCTTTGCATTGCTAAACTCTTTGATCATTTCTCTCTCTCACTCTTTTGTTTTTAATATTCCTAATTTGGTAATAAATGAATTAATAACTGCTCTTTTGATATTCAGTGTCACTCCATAAATGTTCATCTTTGATAATGAAATTCTGTCAACATTATGTAGGGATTTGGGGAATGTGAAGTACTTGACTCATGGTATTATGTTCTTCTCTTTTTCTTTTCTCTCTTGTTTTGCAAACTAAGTTTTGATTTTTGTTGTGTTAGTTCATAAATGCTCTCATTTGAAAATCAAAATTCTGTCAATATTGAGTAAGATTTGAGAATATCAAGTACTTGTCTTCTCCTTCTTTTGCAGGTATTGTTGAACCTGAGTTGTGATAATTAAATTCTGTCATTATTGAGTAGGATTTGAGAATGTGTGGTACTAGATAGATAAGTGTGGTCTTTTTCTTCTCTTTTGTTTCTCTTGTTTGCAGGTTTTATCAGAAGTATGACACTGTGTCTGTTTTTTTTTTTTTAAAAAAAATAATTTCTGTAAACAGATTGAATTCTATGAGAATTAGGGGATTAGTGTTGGTTTTAGAAAACAAAATATATAAAAAAAAAAGAAGAAGAAAGAAAAAAGAAACTAGTTTTAGAGTTTGGAAGGTGTGAGTGAATGGTGAATAGGGATTGGTGGAATGGAGTATTTGTTTCTTTTCCGAGGTGGAAAGGGTCCAGCTTTTGCTGCATCTGAGGAGCTGCAGTGCAGCAGCAGCAGCTACTGCTGCTGCAGCAGCCAGAGGAGATTTCAGAAAGTGAAACGTACGAAAGAATGTGAAGGAGTGTGTGTGTGTGTGTGTGTGTGTTTGCGTGAGGTTGTGAGAGAAAAAAAAGAAAAAGAACCTGAGTGTTAAGTGAGAGAACTTAAGAGATAGAGAGAGAGAGACATGACATGAAATGTTTGATTTGAGAGAGATGTTTAGTATAATACACTCTGGTTGGTTTTAGTGATAGTTAGAAATAATTTCTGTTTTTTTGGTAATAATGTTATTGCAAAATTTTTTATCTTTTTACAAGTAATTTGATTTATATAAGTAAGAGTCTAGTATTGTATGAGTGTGAAAGTTTATGGTATTATTTTATTGAAAAAAATGGTTATGGTAAGGATGTTGGTGTTATTCAAGTTATTTTAATAAGAATTAGAAAAACCTTGTAATTACCACTTGATCATATGAACAAATAGATTTTTGATGCATTACTATATGTTGGAGAGAATTAATGGAGGAGATTATCATATTAGGAGTTTTATTATATTTATCAACTTTTAACTTAGCCATGAGTCTTTAAATGTAAATTTGAGTGTAATTGGAAATCAGATACATCGAAGATTTGTTTTTCTGAGATAAAAAATTGAAAATTGAATAAAGATCAAGTAAATTGAATTTATATTTAGTATTAAATTGTATTTAATTTAGAGAAATTTATTTTGAAATAAATTAATTATTCCAAAATCTATTAGATGGATCTAAACTAGGCCAAGCATGAATAAGACAAAATTTGCTAGTCATTGTATGCATATTAGGGTATTACTTATTTTAGCTTCATTATATGAGGTTAGTTCTTTGTATTAAATTACTGTTCTATTAATACATAATTATTTTAAGTTGTTTCATCGACATATATATATTCTTAATATTTTATTTGTGCAGGGTGACTTAGTGTACTCTTAATTTTTTTTCACTTTGGCAAGACTAATCTTAGAAAATGTTTTCATTAAAATCAATGATATAAAATCTTTCATTAACACTAGAGAATTATGTAATGTGGAGTATTGGGGCAAAAAGATGGGATTTGAACAAGAATAGAGAGTTATCTTTAGATTGTGAGATAAAAAATCTTTCTATACAAGAGGTCTTGTGATTTATTTTTTTATTTTTCTGGATAAAGTGGACAAATTATTCGTCTCAACCATTGTAAGAGAGAGTTGACCCCTCGAACTCTCAGTCAAAAAGGAAGTTAACATTTTTCTACTACGAAGGTAGTTGAATCATGTTTTATATTTTCTGCCAGTGTTTAATTCCAAAGTATTGAAAAGTCTTTTATTTTTCAAAGTGCATTAGATGGAGGTTGATTTATTGGACTTTGAGAATACATGTTTTATTTCAAATCTTAATAATGGATTTTTTGCTTTTCAGCTTGCTTGGGGACTGATCTTCATAAATGTTGAGCCATAATTTTCTAGGGTTGATTATTGTTATGGTTTGGGTTGAAACTTGTGCTAAATCAATATATATCCTTGGAACTTTGTTTAAATATTTATTTTAACTATTATTGTTGGTGTTGGTATTGTGTTGGCATTAATTAATAATTGATACTGAATGAAATTACTTGAATTTTGTTATCTCCATGATTAATCATTTTTTTTTATATTCACTACATTTGATATATCTTTGTTTATTTTTTTTTATTTACCTTCTTTATTATTGAATTTCTAGTTTTTCTTTTATATGGCATATATATTGCAGTTATTTAGGCTATATTTGATTAGAAAATAAAAAATTATGGTATAATTTTATTATGTAAGAAGTGTCAGTAATTATTAAAGAAATTATGCATATTTTATTTTTATAAAATAAGTGTTTGATTAATTTAACAAATGGCCACCGATCGAATGTTTTAAATCACAAATGCGAAATGAAATTCAATGAGATATTCACATATTGACGACATAGGCAGTGACTTGGCGTTTCTTATTGAGGCACTTCTCAAGATTGGTGGTGTACAGTCGGGTGATCGGCGTTGTTCATATGGGTGATCGGCGCCATTCAGATGTTATGTCGTGTGTTGAAGTTTACTGTGATTTTCCTTTCTCAAATATAAGTAATTATTTATTAAACTATGTTATTAAATATTTTTTAAAATAGCATGTGCTAATAATTAGATATTATGTCCTGTGTGGGGATATGTGTAACATAATATACCTGACCGTTAAATAATTACAAATGTTCCAAACTTCGTATTACTTTAGAATGGCTGATGGAGAAATAATTGATTAAAATTTAAATTTTATATGGAGTGTGAAGTTTGAGTTTAGATATTTAATTAAACTTTATTGTCTATGTGTTTATTTTAAAATTGTAGTGTTATTAGATACTTTATGGCATAAATTGGTACTTTATTTTTGTTGGTAATTTAAATTTGGTGTTACTCTTAACATAAACATTTAAAATTATTATTATTTATTGTATTTTATTAATTATTTGTAATTTTATTTATGAAAAATCAAGGATAAATTATATTGTAAGGTGTATGTAGTCATTATTGTTGGGCAAGTTAGTCAAATATTTTATGGGAAAAGCATATTTAATAAAAATAAAATACAATGAATTAATATAATTGAGCTAACTGAATCATTTCGAGGATAATTGAAACTACTAGTATTTTTTTTTTTTTTTTGGTTTAGTTTAAAATTTTTATTAATTAAACTTTCTCCCCTTTTAATTAAATAACTGCATATGGATTGATGACTTTTATGATGAAAAATTTAAACCAGAGGGATGCATTAAGTCCAATTTCCATGTTTATAAGATTATATATGGAAGCAAAAAATTGGGATGTGTGTAATTTTAAAAATTTTAAAGTTATATCCATGTATTTATTTATTTATTTATTGCGCTTTTTTCAAGTTTAACATTGTCTAATATGAATACAGAGTTGAAAGTAGTGAATAAAAGTTAAATTATCAAATTAAACAATAATTTTGTTTATTATGTGATGGATCAAATTTTTAATAATACTATACTAATTATTTTTTGTTTTTATAAAATATGAACAAAATCATGCATTATACAGGATTTGAACACTATAATTTTTAAGAATTAATATGGAATTAAATTTTAACTTATATATATATACCATAAATATTAAAATTTATTTTCATTATCCACAATTCCTGTCAATTTTAACAGGTAAAGGTGAATGAACTATTGTTCAATATCCACTTAATACGGCAAGATATTCTTAATAAGTTGGTATCCACCTTCTTTGCTTGTTTTACTAGAAAATATTATTTATATTTCTTTAAATAACTATTAATAGATGATTAGTATTAATATATTTTCCCCCCTGTTTAGTTTTCATGTCCATTAATCTAAACAAAAACTAGTGTCTTGGTCATTTTAGAAGCTAAAATGAACATTTTTTCAAAATTTAACACTGAAAACCAACAATTGATCTAAAATTTTGTAACTATTTGTGTTTTTAATAAAAGAGGAAAAAATAAAAATATCTAAAGATTTTTGAAAGAGGATTGCTATACAGTGAAACAGAAAGGCTGCACTCTGCTTGATGTGTCTTGTTGTGTAATAATTTTTACTTGAAAAGTAGAAGTTGACACTGTTGTGTTGTGCATGAACCTTTTTTCATGAAATATAAAGTTTCATATTAATGGCATTGTTTGTTTTTTGGAAAAAAAAAAGAGAGATTAAAATATAATGTTTATTTAAATGGAAAAATAATGAAGCATAAGAAGTAGATGAAGATTAAAAAGAATAACATAATTATCAAATTATGGGAGATCAACAATTGAGTAATAAACTTAAATGATCAAATGAACTACGGAATTAAACACAAGCAAGTTTTACTAGAAAGAAAAAGCCTAAATAAACTCAATTTTTTATGTAAGTTTGGTTTTCATCATAGAAGCTCTCATGATTTAAGTTTTGTTATTATAATTCTTATTAAATGAATTTATACTAGCTTTTATATTTCAGAATTTTTGTTTTGTAATATTGTATTTTTCAATTTATAAAAATTTTAATATGACCTTAACATAAAACAATCCAAGTATTTATTTTTTTAGAATAATATAGAGTAACTTGAGGGGATACTCATACATATTTTTTTTCTCAACTTATTAGATGAAAACTTAAATTATAAGAATAAAAAGAATTAAGTACCACAAAAATGTCACCCATGCAATGCAATAGGGTAGTTGATACTTCATTTCTCTTCCTCCTAGAACTCAAAAGTTGGGTTTATTTGAATCCTATTTGTAATACTAACATAGACCAGTCCTAGGGGCATTTGAGACTGGCTTCATGGGTAGAGATGGGCAAAGGGCGGAAAATCCCCGGTTCCCTCCCGCACAAGGACAGGGATGGGAGAATAAAATTCTCAAATCACTATAGCTAGGCGGGGCTAGGGACTGATTTCCCCACCCCAAAATGCTTTATATATAATATAATATAATATATGGGTTGAAATAAAAAATTAAAAAAATATAATATAATATCATGCTTATTATTGATAAATATTGGTCTTAATTGATATCTAATTTTATGGATTTATGCTTTAGATTTTTGGATTTTTTTAAAAAAATTGTGTTAAAATAAAAAATTAAAAAAATAATATTATGTTTGTTATTGTTAAGGATTTGTCTCAATTGGTATCTAAGTTTATGGATTTATGCGTTAGAATATTAGATTTTTTTTATTTTTATAAATTGTGTTGAGAGGCCAGGCGGGGATCCCTAGAGATTCCCGTGGGGCGGGAAGTGGGGACTCATTTCTCCCCGGTTTCTCAACTTGGGCAGAGATAGGGGAATCCTCAATTGGAATGAGGGAGTAGACTTGTCCATGGGCCGGGCCGGGTCGGGTTTGGGCCGGGCTTTATCCATAATTACTAAAATTCATGCTTGTCCAAGCCCGGCCCGCCCAGAAAATATGAGCCTTAACCCTTGCTAGAACCCGCCCAAATTTAATGACCTCTACCCAAGGCCCGACCAAATAGCTTTTTCATCAAATAATATATAAGTTATAAAAAAATTAACAATAATATTAATATGTGAATATAACCAAATATTATTCTACAAAACACTTAAAAGTTAAAATACCAAATGCAAATATTTATACAATTACAACAACTAAAATTCAAACCGTCATTTATTATCAACAATAAATATATATTATATAAGTATATACAAAACTAATTAATAAATAATCAATGTGTATATATATATAAGGCCTGGCCGGGCCGGGTCGGGTTTTTAACAATGAAAACCAAACCCGGCCCATTTTTAAAATGGGCTTTTGTTTTTCCTTGGCCCGAACATTGGGCCTTATATATTTGTTCAAGTCCTCCCATTTTTCGGGCGAGCCTTCGGGCTTGAGTGGGTAGCTCGGCCCTTGGACAGGTCTATGGGGGAGTGAATGGGAAGACACTCTCTGTCTCAGCCCATGCCCATCCCTATTCATGGGTGGTCATGGTAGCATAGTAGGGGCACATATATTGCTCTAGTTTTGACCAATGTGCTAGGGGAAACACAATTGCACCTTTCACAATTTGTACCACAACCCTTTTTACACATTTTTGATTTTTGTGACTTGTTACATCTTACTTTACATCCTCTCGATAATCTAAATCACAAAACAATATCATCAAAGATAATAATAATAATAATAATAATAATAATAATAATAAAGGAAAATTACTGTTTAAGCCTCAAGAATTTTAAAACTTCCCAAACCGCCCCTGTGAGTTTTGAATACTTCGGACAACCTTTCTTTTATTGTTTCACTTCCTTTTTGCCCCCTATAGGTCACGAGGACTGGGCCCATATTATGAAATTCCATTGTTGCCCTTAAAAATGGTGAGAAAAAACCGCCCAATCACATCATGTCAAACTTTTTTGCATTCTTTTTGCATTCGTTTTTATTTTTTCTCAAACAAAGTTTAGAAGACTCATATCACCTTGGATTGTTGGAGATTTTCAATTCCTCCCCATTTGGTGTGTTCGATTGGAGTTCTTCCGATTACCCGATAAGGTGACAATCTCTTCCTTCCCCTTGCCTTGATCATCCTGCGAGAGAGAGTAACAATTTTTTTTTTATGTAGGTTTACTTTGGAGAGTTTTTGTACTATTGTTAGATACAAAGGGGAGGGACGAGTGCTAGTGTTCATGGCGCTGACTTCTTTGAAATGAGAGTAGATTTCTTATGTAGATTTCTTCTCGTTGTAAACTTTTTCTGCTTTATTTTTGCATAGTTATAGAAGTTGATTATTGATTAATTATCCAAGTTTCCGCTTAAAAGTATATGTTTTCGCTTAATTATTTTAGTTTCTGCTTAAAACAAAGCAAAACACATAAGTTTTGCTTTGTTATCCTTGTCTAATCCCAGTTTCCGCTTAAACCTATTCAGTTTCTGTTTAAAATATTATGTTTCCGCTTAAATTTTCGGGTTTCTGTTTAAATGTTATGTTTCCGCTTAAAATGATAGTATAAAAACCATTTCTTAAACAGAAAATTCATTTCTTAAACAGAAACTTTATTTTTTAAACAGAAACATTGATATTTAAACAGAAAAACCGATATCAATGTTTGGAAGACTCATATCACCTTGGATTGTTGGAGATTTTTAATTCCTCCCCATTTGGTATGTTCGATTGGAGTTCTTCCAGTTACCCGATTAGGTGACAATCTCTTCCTTCCCCTCGCCTTGATCATCCTGTGAAAGAGAGTAACAATTTTTTTTTATGTAGGTTTACTATAGAGAGTTTTTGTGCTATTGTTAGATATAAAGGGGAGGGATGAGTGCTAGTGTTCATGGCGTTGACTTCTTGGAAATGAGAGTAGATTTCTTCTCGTTGTAAAGTTTTTCTCCTTTATGTTTGCATAGTTGTAGAAGTTGATTATTGATTAATTATCCAAGTTTCCACTTAAAAGTATATGTTTCGCTTAATTATTTTAGTTTCTGCTTAAAACAAAGCAAAAACAGAAGTTTTGCTTTGTTATCTTTGTTCAATTCCAGTTTCCGCTTAAAATTATCCAATTTCTGTTTAAAATATTATATTTCCGCTTAAATTTTCCGGTTTCTATTTAAAATGTTATGTTGCCGCTTAAATTTTCCGGTTTCTGTTTAAAATGTTATGCTTCCGCTTAAATTGATGGTATAAAAACCATTTCTTAAACAGAAACCTCATTTTTTAAACAGAAACCTCATTTTTTAAACAAAAACATTGATATTTAAACAAAAAAAGATATTTACGTGACAAAGTAATCATGGGTATAAAAACCAATTAATCTTGCCCACTCGTACATCTTTAAATAGAAACAACGATATTTAAGCACTTTTTTAAACGTAAATGCAATATGTTAAACAGAAACATCGATAGTTAAACAAAAACAACCAAGCATAAAGACGGCCGTTCTTTATTATATGGAGACAACGGTATTTACATGAAAAATATAATAAGTTTGTGGAAAATAATTTAGGTTAGCATAATTACATTATAACTACAAACAAAAGAATTTAGGTTAGCATGAAGAGTAATGCATGTACTCATTTCTTAAACAGAAAATTCATTTCTTAAACAGAAATCTTATTTTTTAAACAGAAACCTTATTTTTTAAACAAGAACATTGATATTTAAACAAAAAAAGATATTTACGTGACAAATTAATCATGGATATAAAAACCAATTAATCCTGGCCACTTGTACATCTTTAAATAGAAACAACGATATTTAAGCATTTTTTTAAACGTAAACGTAATATATTAAATAGAAACATCGATAGTTAAACAAAAACAATCAAACATAAAGACGACCGTTCTTTATTATATGAAGGCAACGATATTTATGTGAAAGTATAATAAGTTTGTTGAAAATAATTTAAGTTAGCATGATTACATTATAACTACAAACAAAAGAATTTAGGTTAGCATAAAGAGTAATACATGTACTCATTTCTTAAACAGAAAACTCATTTTTTAAACAAAAAACTCATTTCTTAAATAAAAACATCATGTTTTAAACAGAAACCTCATTTCTTAGACTGATACTATTAAACACTACATAATGCATCCATATCAAATTAAAAGGAGAAATATACATTATAAGCATTACACAGTATAATGAGATTGCATAACAACTAAAAAAATTTCTCTTTCTAATATAATACTTTACAAATCAAACGAGCAAAAACAATACACAAAATGTAAAAACAAAAGAAAACTGCACAACTTCTTCAACGGCGTCCACTTCTCCTCATTACCTTAGAGCGCAAACTGATGAAATGCCGAAGAGTTGAGCTGGAGTTCTCCTTCAAAACAATGGTGGAACAAAATTTCAGTTCTTCACAAGATGCCCAGGCAATGACAACTTTGAAAAGGGAAAAGTTGAAGAGGTGATGAGAGCAAATAACAGACGCCTTTAATGGTGTTTTCTCCGGATTACACGCACTTGATCGTCAAAAAATTCAAAATTAACTATGTCAATCACCGTTAGATGCTTGGGGGGGAAGGGAAGGGGGATTTAAAAATCAATGTATTAAAAAAGAAGGGGTTTTATGGATATTCAAATTTATGGGGAGAATCTGTGCATATTGCAAACTTTGAAGGTATTTTTGGCAATTTCCAATAATAATAAAGTCTCGCATCCTTTTATTAAATAAATCCTAATTTACATACACATAACTTGAAAGTTTATCTAATATAAAATTTAGATAAATATTCTTACTTTCCCCATAAAAAAACTCCCATTGCCCTCGAAATGATCTTTTTGTTTCGAACTCGTCTCGACAAGATAAAGAAGTGTGAGAGATACAAAAAACGGTAGATAGTGAAAACAGTATTTGTACGTGAGTGAGAAGAAATATGCTCTAATTTTACATTGGCTATTATAACTTTTGATTTTTGACTAGTTAGGTAAAAAGATATAATCCTATCTTTAAAAATGTTAAATTTTACCCTTAGATTTTCGATGCACAAGTCCTTTAAGTATGAATTTGTCATGGGCATTTCTTTTTAATGAAAATTATAAGTTTATTTGTCAGACAATATGAAATTACAAATATAATATAAAAGAACCATGATTGGGTGTATATTAAAAAAAACACACAAACCAATATATATATTGGCGGTCATGTTTTTTTTTAAGATATGTTTACCCTTTGTTTGAAGAGATTTTTTTTAAAAAAAAAGGACATATTTACTCATTTTTCTATCACACCATAAAGGGCAAATGCCTTTATACAAATGACTACACAGCGAGGGACATATAAATTTTGATTTTTCTATTTATAAAAAAAACACAATTGTAATTTTTCTAAATTATATTACAATTTATTTTTTTTCCTTGCAAAATATATATATATATGAAATTTTGTGTAACTCTAGTTATATGAGTTGCATATAAATTAAACATTCCATTCCAACATGTTCATCTCAATTTGTTATTGAGTACCTTACATATAACCATCATGGTAATAAGCAAGTGATTAAGACAATAAACTTTTATGCAAAAAGTTAAAGATTCAACTCTTTTCTAATGCATGATTAAAATGTAACAGTGAAAAATGTGCGTGTTTGGGGTGACATGTCACAAAATGAATATATAAAACCTAGCTTATTATCATGGGTCCATGGGGGATAGGTTCAGTTTCACATCGGCTATATACTAAAGAGATCTTAGAATTAAAAGATACGGGTAATCTTCCTCATCAAGCTGGTCTTTTAAGATGTGGACTTGATCCTTGACAATTGGCATCAGAGAAATGTGAGGGCCTAGGCGAGGCTTGGAGATCAAGGGGCCTTTGGACTGATCATGATCCCCTCACAAGGACATCAATGGTTGGTTATAGGAGCCCATGGGGGATGGGTTTAGTCCTATATTGAATATGAATTAAAGAGATCTTGGAATTATAAGGGGTGGGTAACCCTTCATATCAGGTCATGTTTTTTGGGATTTGAACCTAACGCCTTGTTGATATGCATTGGCATACTTATTCCTTTTCTCATTTGCTAAGTCTATGGTATATATATATTTATATACTAATGAGCTAGAAAAGGTCGCCATCCTTGGAAGTTGTTAGTGAACCTAATGTTATTTATTATATTGAAATATATTATTTATATTTGAATATTAGAAGTAAAACTAGTCAAAACTTTTCAGTTAATTTTCCTTGATGATGGAGATTGTTGAGCAACCTTCAACTTTAAAACCAAAAAATAGATGGAGTCTCATATGACCTCTATTGAATATAGATCTCACCCTCTTTTCCTATCTCCTGGAATATTTTAGTTGAATAAAAAACTTTTAACTTAACTCTATTATCAACTCTATAATCATTACATTTGATCATATATTTTTTAATTAAAATTCACAATTAGCCATTATTATCAAGCTTAAAACCATAACCGTGAGTTTTAAATTATTAATTAAATGAGAGCCAGAATTCTTTTGGAGTTTGTGGATTGTCTCTCTCAACAATAATTTCTTTAGAATTTTTTTTTAAAGTTTTTTATTTAGTTTGTACATATATATACATAATGGTGTAGTTTCAACCACACGGTGCTTATATATGTCATTGTCTTCCAATTGGATTATTCACAATCCGTTTATTTTGTCATAAATAAAAAATTAATTAATAGTATATACATTCATAAGCAGCAGACTATGGTGCTTTTTTTATTTATTCATAAGCCACGAGAACTGTGGTGCAAATGGGAAAACTTAATATATATATATTAGTATATTTAGGTTACTGTATCTATTATATATATTTGTACTTAGTATAAGCTTGAGAAAGAAAGGATGTGTGTGTGTATTTTAATTGATTATGCTGTAATACTAGATAATAAATTTATAAAATTTTAAAAGTTTCATGGGAGCCAAAATATATATTCTTATAATAATTTATGATGAATTACATAAAAGATCATTGAATTTATTATATCTCAATTTATTTGATAATAAATCAAATAAATGAAAAATAATGAAAAATAAAGCAAACAACAATAATGAGACCAATTTAAGGCCACTTGATAAAACAACTCTTTTATACACAACATGTACCACAAGCTCTTTAATACATCTTCGACTTCCATGACTTACTGCATATCAGACAACATGCCTTTCCACAATCTAAATCATACAATAAAAACATGTTGAGTCCAGCCATTTGTGGGTTGGATGGAATAAATGGGTTCTAAGTCAAAAGAAAAAAAGAAATATCAATTAATGGAATGTCAAGGGCAAAAAAGTGATCTCATGTGAATGTCCTATTTGTGTAAAACTCTCATTTTTAGGATGAGAGAGTAAGAGGAAGTCAGTGAGAAAGAAGTGGAATGCGAAGAAAAGAGAGAGAGAGTGAATGTCAAGGGCTCAAGGAGAAGAAAACGGAAATTTGGGCAAACTTCGCAAGGAGACACCTAATCCTTTTGGGTTGATTCCCATTTTATCTCTTCTTGGAGTTTTTATTTCCATCTTGTGTGAAGATGATGATAAATGTGTGTTGGTAGACTCTCTTGTTGATTTCTCATGTCTTTGAGCTTTTAGCTAAAGAGATCTTTGTAAACTCCATTAATTAACATAGTAGAAGCATTGTAAGAGACTCGAAGGAGTCCCGTGGTTTTTTCCTCAATTTGAAAGGCTGGTTTTCACGCTAAAATTGGTGTCTTGTATTGCATGTGGGATTGTCTTTACCTACTTCTAGATCACAAAGAGGGGTTGTAATCGCACTCTTGAGGGTTGCATTTGACCTAGGAGTGGCTTGAGCCCGTATAAAAACTATTCAGAGTTGTTTTGGAGGTATAAAGGTCGGTATAAAAAATCCCCAGAGGTTGCACTAGGTCATACGGCCTCCATACGACCGTTTAGGGGCTGTATAAAATTTTCTTGAGAGTTTGCACTAAAACATACAACCGTCATCCAGGCCGTACAGAGGCCGTACATATAAACAGTAAATTGCTATAGTATCATGAACAATGGTTTTGCTACAATACTTCGACAAAATTTTCCCATTGTTTCAACGCAGGTAACCTCGACACAACATTACCATTAATGTCTCTTATCTTCTTCTTCCTTTATATTATATTTTTTTAAATATGTGACAAATACTATTTATTTAAAGGTGTTAAAGGATAGACATATACAGAGATGCACTAGTTACCATCATGCTATTGCAAAAATAGTAATAATATATGTACTCATAAACGAAAATACTATGGTGTTATATATATATATATATATATACATGTGTCATCTACGAGCGCTCGTCCTGGGCTGTTAGATTTCAATCTTACGGTCATCTACATAGCCTCTACAGTGCATAACCAATTTTTCTCTAAGTGAAACTGTTCATATGAATAATGTTACTATGTGTGGGATGCACAGTACTTTGATATATATGAACTGCCAGATCGTGATTGAAATAGTAACTCAAACAAATTGAACCATTCAACTTGATTTCTACTAACACCCTAACATCAAAATAAAAACATAAAAAAACCAACAGCACCCAACTACACTTTTCTTCACCCAGTACAAGTTTTGGCTACTGCTGATGATATTGTTCACATACACAATTCTCTCTATCTCTCTCATCTTCCTTTTTAAAATTTGAGGACGTTCAACAGTTTACGTATGCTATATATATATCACTGTTTTTAAATATTTGTATTTAGTATAAATTGTATAATTACATCTTAAATAGAATGGATGTTTGTGTATATAGTTTAATTGATTATGCTGCAATACTAGATAATATTTCATTTTTAAATTTATAAAATTTTAAAAATGTTATAGAAGCCAAAATATTTTTTTAAAATAATTTATTATGAATGGCATAAAAGATCATTGAATCAATTATCTATCAATTTATTTGATAATAAATCAAATATATTAAAAGTAATGAAAAATAAAACAAACAACAATAATGAGACCGATTTAAAGGCACTTGCACCTCCATGGGTTTTTATGGTAGCATAGCAAGGATACATTGCTCTAGTGTACAGGAATGTGCTAGAGGCCACACAGTTGTACGTCTGACATGTACTACAAGCTTTTTTATTTTAACGATTTTCTAGGGATTTATCATGTGGGATAAACTAACACACGCGGTAATGAAGGCCCATGATGATAAATCAATAACCATAATCTCAAGATGATAAATCCCCCTAGTAATGTAGCTATAGAGAGATGGAGAATATAGTTCCTCTTATAATGGACCCACACTAAAACCCAAAGTATAGTACTGATCATAATGAACAGTACTCCGCTATTTAGGCCACTCATTGTCAAAGTGAGAAACCACTGCACTATGCAGGGGTTCTCCTCTTATCATCTTATTAAACAAATCTTAATTTAAATATACATGTTGAAACTCAATCTTCTATTAAATTTAAAGTTAATTGAGCATGATGCCAAATTAAGTGCACCATAAACTGAGAAACATACTTGAATGGGCACGAAAGAGCTCATATTCCTTTTCTTAGAATGTTCAACAAGTTTTGAATTAACCATGACAAGATGAAGAAGGTTGAGAGCCACTAGAAGAAGAGTAGCTATGAAAACAACCCTTGAGAGAGCCATTGTTATTGAAAAGTGGAGAACAGGGCGTGGATGTAAGTTAGAAGAAAGAATGGATCCAAATTTATAGAGAGCTGGGTTAAAAGGAGAGAGCAAAAGAAGGGAGTATTAAAAAAAAAAAAATGGGGAATGGGGGAACCTTTTCCTGCCTAGTCAAAGGGGGGGAGGGGCTAGGAGGGGAATGCTCTCCCTATCCCGTGGGTTCCCTACTCGGCACCTCGATGGGATTTCTCAACAACAAAAATAAATAATATGTTTTAATTTTATTTATTAATTAAGTTTTAAACATTATGTTATTTGTATTAATTAACTCATTATTTCATCCTACATTATATTATGATTAATTATGAGAAACATTTAGTAGTTTTTTTATTTCATATATGATGTCTATATTGCAGGAAAAAAAAATTAAACGAGGCAGGTAATTCCCGTCTGGTGGAGGGGTGAGTGGGGGAATTTCTCTCCCACGGGAAACTTTGGGGAGGGGAATCCCTGCCCCGCCTCCACTTGCATCCCTAATTAGATGGAGAGCCTTCCTATTTTTAGTTTCAATTGTTTTATTTTAAGGAGTGGCTTTTTATTCCATGGTTGTCCCATATAGTTACCATTCTTAATCTTGCTATTATTGTCTCTTTTTTTTTTTAAGACAAATGAGACAAGTGCGACCTCAACAAGGAGATTGTCAAAAAGAACAAAGTACAGTATACCAATTTCGGTGGCTTAATGACTCCATAGGGATTTACCATGTGGGACAGGCTAACACACTGAGTAATGACAACTGGCCAAGTGCGTCCAATATGATATAAACCCTAGAGGGTAAAGAATACAGTTTCTCCTATAGGGACGGCCCAATAAACAATGGACGAACAATATTTCTACAGTATTTCTATAATATTCGCACAGTATCACGGCATGGGGGATTAGAT
Organism: Dioscorea alata; assembly: GCA_020875875.1. NCBI lineage: Eukaryota > Viridiplantae > Streptophyta > Magnoliopsida > Dioscoreales > Dioscoreaceae > Dioscorea > Dioscorea alata. The sequence continues at coordinate 23,020,752 of CM037011.1, forward strand.
CTTGTATATATTACTCACCCACCATTCATATGACTTACCATTACACCACTCACCCAAGAATGACTTACTACGACCATCTACTGGTTGTGGCTTTTGATTTTTGAATAATCTCAATATAGATTTAATCTTATCTCTAAAAAGAATAAATGTATTTTGTAGGTTTTCACTACACAAGGCATGCCCTCAAATATTTCTCGAGTTTCATATTGCAATACAAAGGATAATATTCTATTTTTTTATTTTGAAAACCTTTAAAATGTTAACAACATAAAATTAAGAATCCAAATTTTTATTCATAATAATTTATGCTTTTACAGAAGCATGATTACTAAATTCATACAATAAAAAATTTAAATTCAGAGACAATGAAAAATCATAACAAAGAACAACAACATAATATAAGGTCTTTGGATTTAAGGGCACTTGAGACGACCTCCATGGGTGGTCATCTTAGCATAGCATGGGCACATCCCTCTTGTATACACTGATGTACCAGGTGGCACACAATTGCACCTTGCGCAGCATGTGCCGCAAGCCCTTTTACACATCTTTGGTTTCCATGATTTACTGCATCTCACTTTGCATGCTTCTGCACAATCTGAATTAATTACAAAACAACATTATCAGAGATAATAATTATATATAATAGTCTCGCTTTTTAATCATATTAAAAGGTTCATTTAACATGGTATTAAAGCTATTGCACTGTAAACATACTTATCGTCTGCACAAAAGTATTCCCATTGCTTTCAGTTTGTTTATCGAGTCCTTGATCTGCCTCAACAAGATGAAGAAGAAAGACACTAACAAGGAGAAGAGAAGCCATAAAGACAACCTTAAAGAGAGCCATTACAACTGAAGAGAGGAGAGGAAAATATGTATGTATGTGAGTTTGAAGAAAAGAGAAGCTCAAATTTATAGTTAATTTGAAGGGAAGTAGATAGATAGGAAGGTGCATACAAGGGAAGGGATCATTCAAGGGTGTGCCCATAGGAGAGGAAAGTATATGGGGATGCATGAAAACAACGAGGACACAGCTAAGGCACTGCTGGAACTCTTTGACTAGAAATTTAAAATCTCTCCTTTTAGCTTAAAGCCACACTTCTTATCTAACTAAAAGTTCATTAATTTATTATATATGAAGGGAAGTTTCTTAATAGGTTCTCATTTAATCCAACTTCTTCATCTCATGGCATGCTATGCTTCTCCCTTTAACAAATATCTTAATTATTTGTTACTTTTTATAAAAATTTTGCTTTTGGAATGTGCGAAAAGGAAATGCAAGCTGGATATTGTTAGCAAGGGGAATGCAAGTTGAAGTTTTCTATGTCATATGAGATTGATGTTTTATATTAGTGATAGAACCTACAAAAAGTTTTTATATATAAAAAGCTAATATTTATTAAGTTTTATTAGTTTAACTTATTTCTAAAAACAAAGAAAAAAAATTCATTCCAGAATATTAAGAAGAATAAAATACTCTCATGTATAAATATTCTCTAACTAACATCATCATGTTTCTATATAAATTCTTTGTACTATATACATTGTATATATTCAATATCTTGATAGATAAAGCTTAATTTTTTTTTGATAAATAGATAAAGCTTAATTACTGTAATTCATATATCCAATCCAATTCTTTAAACCAAAAAAAAAAAAAGTTAATAACAATTGGATAAGATCAATTGACATATATGATTGAAAACTCTTTACACATAAATCAATGAAACTTTGGATATATGTACATATAGGGGACCTCTTCCAGCTGGTGACTCTTAGCTGTATTCCTACTAATACACCAACCCTTATGAATCTACTTGCTCCCAAACAACTCTAAATGATCATAATTATGTACAACTAATAACATATATTACCACATATATGTGCCATCAACGAAGCTAGCTAGAAACTCACCTATATTTCATGCTAAAATCCAAACTGGTCCCATATCACAATTAGGGTACAAACTTTGGAATCTTTCATTTCATGAATGCATGCATGCGCACCCTCACCAAACTTTAGGTTAGCTCTCTCTTCAATCATTTATCAATCACTATTCTATTGGGCTCATCCTCTCTTTGCTATAATCTCTATATATAGAGATACACTTCTTCTTTGCTTCTTCATTAGAACAATTCCAAAGAGTGCATATAGCTCATAGCAATTAAGAAGTCTCTTCTCTTGTCTAATGGCATCATCTCAAAGTCTTGTGCTTTCTTTTCTTTTAGTTCTCTTGTTGGCTTTCTCTCTTGTGGAGTCTCAAATGGTATGCACTAAATATATTAGCTATTTAAATTGTTATCTTACTTTTAATATTCTCAAATTTAACTTTTTCTATAGGAGATAAGTGGAGGGATTGGACGGTCACTTTTAATTGCTAAGCCATCGTTAGGTACTAAATATGTTTAATATTTATTAGATCATATATATATTTGATGTGTTGTAATGTATTTTAATATTTTTTTTATGTTTATTTGGCATGATAACTATTTGTCAACAAATATAGATTGCGGAGGAGCATGTAAAGTGAGATGTAGTAAATCATCGAGGCCGAATCTTTGTAAGAGAGCTTGCCGGACTTGTTGTATGAGGTGTCACTGTGTGCCTCCAGGGACATATGGGAACTATGCCTTTTGCCCTTGCTATGCTACCCTTACCACCCATGGAGGCAAGCGCAAGTGCCCTTAAACTGAGGATGAACCCTAAATTTTATCTGATGATCTTCTTGATATATATATATATATATGTGTGTGTGTGTGTGTGTGTGAGAGAGAGAGAGAGAGAGCGCGCGCTTGTGTTAAGTTTGTGATATGTGGCATATTTGAAATAATCAAGTTTGTGTAATATTTATTGAAATCAAGGAAATAAAGCATGTGTGTGTTTACTATATTGAGAAAGTTCATTGGTCATTCATGGTGAACCTTGTAAGAAAGGCTTCTAGGGCATATAATTTTATGGAAATTTTCATTTTTATGTATATAGTGGCGGGTATCTCATTAAAATTATATTTATTGATATTATTTATAATGACAACATTTTAAATAAATAATTAATAGGTAGAATACTTTTTTTAGTTCCTCTAATTCCTGTAATATGATTTGTCCTTATGAGATTTCTCAAATTTAATATTTGAGAAATATAAGTTCTCATAGGGATCTCCTGAGGACAAATTATATTAGAGAGATGAACTTACATTTCTCAAATATTAAAATAGAGAGATCTTTTAGGGACAAATCATATTAAAAGGACCAAAGGGGCAGATTAACTATATTGGAGTAACTAAATTGGGTATTCTACTGTAAATAATCATAGCATGCTTTTGATTATAATGGCATATTATCAACAAATATTAATAGTGGTATATATATAATTGATTTATCTTGTAATTATCTATTTTTGTAGGAGATTGTATTCAAATTTCTAATTATTTTACAATAAATTGACAATAAAAATAGCATCACTCAATCTTTCAATTTAAAACATAAATAATGTCTCAAGAAGATTTTTTTTTTCTAATATTATTATTCGTAACATGGTTATTATTTTATATTATATAATGTGGGTCCAATTTTCCCACTATATATTTTAATTTTTTAATTATTTATCAATATATATTTATATATGCTTGAATGAAATATTTATAAAGGTATAAAAAAATAAAAATTATATTTTAATATATGCATGGGATTTTATGTTTAAAAATTCTCTATTATTGCTATTTTAATTAGTCAACATTATACTAAAATATTTGACTTCTATACAAGGGTTAAAGTTCGATGCTTTTCTAATCTATAGTTGCAGCATAATAATATATGTGTCGCGACTTGTTTATGTTATAAAAAAAAAATCAACATTAGAGATCATAACTATGAGATGATAATTATATTAACTATATATAAATAAATAAATGATTTTGATTTAAAGATTTAAAATTTCGAGTTAATTCTTAACAAAATTTATTTTTTAAAAAAATTCTAAAATTAACAACGCAGGATAAGAAACAAGTGAAGTTACAAAACGGAAGGTGGCCATTCAAGTCAAACCTATACGCTTAAGCAATTAGGTCCGCCATCTTTCCGTCTTTTTCATGTTCCTTTCTTTCATTTCTATTCGCCAAAACAAACAAAGTTAAGACAGATGTCTAGATGTGACTTTGACTATTTGTGTTTAATGATTCCTTGTCAATTTTTTCTAAGCTTTTGTTTTATTCTTTATGAAATCGACAAAGCTATATATATCAAGGGCACGTATATGAACTGAAAATTAATCATCTAGTCTTCATGCTCTTATCTAGTAAAACTATAACTCAAGACTTTTTAAATGTCTCACCCTGATTATTTTGTAATGGGGCCAATATCACCGGGCCTTGAGCTCTTTGTTTGTTTGTTTTTTTTTTAATGTAAAGATTTATAAAATATTTCATGATTATGTATGGAATTTATTTATTTATTTTGTTTATTCATTTTTTTACTGAAGGATTTAGACAACAAGTTTGCATCAATTACTAGGAATTTGTTACCATCAATGCATGATCAGCAGGATTTGAACTCGTTCCCACACCAACACCTTTCTGTATGAAGTCAATGCCACTAAGGGTCTGTTTGTTTTGATGTAGTTGCAAATCCATGTAATTGCAAATACATCACTTTTTAAAAACTGCTGTTTGTTTTGATGTAGTTACAAATCCCTATGTAATTACAAACAACTTCAAACCCAATGTCAGCTGTATTTGCAAATAACCTCAAATTCACCGTAATACCAATTCCATTGTAATTGAGAAAGCATTTTCTGAAAACCATCCTTTGTCAGCTGTATTTGCAGCCTTTGTTTGGTCACCCCTTTTGAGAAACCCATCTTCTTCATCAACCTTGGTCTTCAGAACCGCAGCAACACCTCTCGCCGGAACCGCAGCAGCAACAGCAGCAACGATACAGAGGAGATCAGCCGTGAAGGATCCCCAGCTCATCGTGCTTTGTTCTTGTTCGTCGCCGGAATCGCAGCAGAAAGAGCAGCAAAACTGAAGAACAGATCGGCCATCAACGAAGCCTCGGACTGAGCTGCTCTTCTCTTCTCGCGTCGCCGGTGAAGACAAAGAGAGACAAAAGCATAAAAAACAGAGAAACAAAGGCTAGGTATTTCTTCTTAGCATTGCTACAAAAAAGAGAATACATATATAAAGTTTTATATGCTAATATATCCTTATATACTAATATAATACTAATATATGCTAATATATCCATATATACTAACATAGCAATGCTAATATATCCTTATATACTAACATAATACTAATATATGCTAATATGTCCATATATACTAACATAATAATAATATATGCTAATATATGCTAATATCCCCCCTCAAACTCACGATGCGACAGCGATAAGCATCGAGAGATTGTCAGATAAGAAACGGAAGCGCGAAGCTGAGTGTGCTTTTGTAAAAATATCAGCAATCTGGAGAGAAGAAGAAATAAACGGCAATGTGATGGTGCCAATTTGCAGGTGATGCCGAGTGATATGACAATCAATCTCTATATGCTTGGTGCGCTCATGAAAAACTGAATTACGTGCAATCTGAATAGCACTCTGATTATCACAATGTAGAGGAGTAGGGTGATAAAGAGAAATACCCATATCAGCAAGCAACCAGCGTAGCCAAACAATTTCACAGGTAGTCGAGGCCATGGCACGATACTCAGCTTCTGTAGAAGATCGAGAGATGACATCTTGTTTCTTGCTCTTCCATGAAATAAGTGAGTCACCGAGAAAAATGCAAAATCCAGTAGTCGATTTGCGATCCGTAGGATCACCAGCCCAATCCGCATCAGAGTAAGCACGCAGCTCTAACGATGACGTAGAAGGAAAGAAGAGGCTCTGAAACTGAGTGCCCCGAAGGTACCTGAGAATACGAAGCACGGCAGCCCAATGAACTGTAGTAGGGGAAGTGATAAACTGACTAACCACTTGAACAGCATGGGCAATGTCAGGGCGAGTCACAGTAAGATAAACCAAGCTGCCAACTACAGTACGATAAAGACTGGAATCTGCCAAAGGAGTACCATCTGACGGAGAGTATCTAGCATTAGCCTCAAGGGGAGTATCAACGGTCCGACTATCAGTGAGTCGAGCACGCTCAAACAGATCAGCTATATACTTTGATTGAGATAAAAGATAGCCTTTCGAGGAATAGGCAACCTCAATTCCCAAAAAATAACGTAGCATACCTAAGTCTTTCATAGCAAAGCAATGTGCCAACTCAGACTTTAAAAAGTTAATTCCATCACAATCATCACCAGTAATAATCATGTCATCAAACATACAAGGATAATAGAATACGACCTGCCATTGTACGCTTGACAAATAACGCCGAATCATGGTGACTAGGAAGAAATCCAAGTGAAGTGATCACAGTGGAAAACTTCTCAAACCAGGCACGTGGTGCTTGTTTGAGACCATAAAGAGCTTTACGAAGCTTGCAAACTTCACCTGACTGATGAGCAACACCAGGAGGAGGTGTCATATAAACTTCTTCATGAAGATCGCCATTCAAGAAAGCATTCTTGACATCCATCTGAGATATTCTCCATTGGCAAATGGAAGCAACAGCAATCAGAGTACGAACAGTCGTCATTTTGGCAACAGGAGCAAAAGTTTCTTCATAGTCCATGCCATACTCTTGGGAGTAGCCTTTAGCAACAAGTCGCGCCTTGTATCGTTCAATGGATCCATCGGATTTGGTTTTAATCTTGTACACCCAACGAGAACCAATGGCATGTTTCCCGGGTGGTAGTGGAACCAAATCCCATGTACGAGTCTGGTGTAGAGCAGTAAGTTCCTCAGCCATAGCAGCTTGCCAAAGAGGATCACAAACTGCCTCTCTGTAGGATGAAGGCTCAGAAAGACGATGAACAGATGCAACAAAAGAAGCAAAGGAGGTAGAATAGGATGAATACTCAAAGTCAGGTAGTTTAGTGGACTTACGGATACGAGTGGACTGACGTAGAGGAGGATTATCCACAATCTCATCCGGCGACTGGGTGGTCGTAGGAGCAGGGACATGAGAGATGGATGTTTCATGAACCAAAGTATCAGACAGAGCTTCAGTGGGGTCGGGATCAAATGGATCAATACAAACAAGATCTGATTGTGTCATATGATGGGAACTAGCGGGAACAGAAAAGAAAGGTATATGCTCTAAAAACACAACATGACGCGAAACATACAATTTTTGACTAACAGGATCAAAACAACGATATCCCTTTTGACCAACACCATAACCCAGAAAGACACACAACGCAGACCGAGAAGACAATTTACTACGCTCAACATGAGGTCGTAGAACAAAACAAGTGTAACCAAATACGCGCAACGAGGAATAATCAGGTGAATGACCATACAATTTCTCAAAGGGAGACAAACCTGAATTATGAGAGATTGGAATTCTGTTGATCACATGAGCAGCAGTAAGGACCGCTTCTCCCCAAAACACACTAGGAACCTCGGCCGACAACAAGAATGAACGGGTTGTTTCGATCAGATGGCGATGTTTCCTTTCGGCAACACCGTTTTGTTGAGGAGTGTCTGTACATGAGGTTTGGTGGATAGTCCCATCAGAAGAAAGTAACTGAGAAAATTCATTAGAAGTGTATTCACCCCCCAAATCACACTGAAAGCATTTAATGACAGATGAGTGTTGGGTCTTCACAAGGGCTCGAAAGTTACTGAATATGGCAAGAAAATCAGACCTACGTTTCATAAGATAAACCCAAGTATAACGAGTGAAATCATCAATAAACGAAACATAATATCTAGAACCCCCTTTGGTGAGTACTGGAGAGGGTCCCCATACATCAGAATGAACAAGATCAAATGGTGCAAAGGAAAGAGAAATACTTTGATAAAAGGGCAAGGCTGAAAATTTAGCCAGTTTACAACCACTACAATCAGAAATATCATGACTGTCTAAATGACCTAAAGCTCCTGTAGAAGCCAAAAACTTTAAACGAGACGCAGAAACATGACCTAAACGAGAATGCCAAAGATAAAAATCAGAGGATGAACGACTCAAATGAAAAGATGACAAATCCACACTAGAGGCAGCAACATCTGATACTTTGAGCTCATCCAATACGTAGAGTCCCCCTTCCCTACGGCCTGTCCCAATCACCTTCTGAGAGCGTGGGTCCTGAACACAACAATTGTTAGAAGTAAAAAGAACTGAGAGACCAAAATCACATAATTGACCAACAGATGCAAGATTTAAAGTTAGACTAGGAATATGGTACACATCTGACAGAGATAAACGGGATGTGCGAATAGAACCAATTCCTGCCAATGGCATTGAGGTACCATTGGCAGTCATGACAGACAAAGATGGGGCAGAATTAATAGACACAAAGGAATCAATATCAGGAGACATATGATGAGAAGCTCCTGAATCCAATATCCATAAGGAAGAGGATGTACCTGAGGTACCACATAAAGACAAACCTTTTTGAGAGGAGGCCGACATGGCATGAGGTTGAGAAGCAAGGAATTGTTGAAACTACTCAAACATATAGGGATCCAAAGAGGGGGCAGCAACTGCATTGTTGGACAGAGGTGGACGATGCGGCCATGTAGCAGTCTGCGGCGGGCGTTGTTGTTGCGGTGGTCGTTGTTGTTGTTGAAGTTTGCCTTTACTCAGCAATTTTGGACACTGAGCCTTCCAATGACCCTTCTGCTTACAGAAAGCACATTCATCCTGAGAGACTTTAGAAGCTGATCTGTTTTGGTTGCTAGGTGGAGACTGTTGTGGGACAGCAAAGATAGATGGAGTCATAGATGTGACAGACCCCTTATCTGACTTAGACTTGAGCCGAATTTCCTCTGCTAGCAGTTCATTAACCACTGAATCAACAGATGGAAGAGGAGAGCGATGTAGAATTGTCCCACGCAATCCCTCAAAATCATTCCGAAGGGCCATCAGAAACTGTACCAGACGTTGTTCTTCTCTGCGAGCAATATACGGTTCAAATCCTTGCAGTGTTGTAGACTCAGTGAGAGCCAACTGATCCCAGAGATTAGACATGGCAGAATAGAACTCTTGAATACTCATATCATTCTGCTGAAGTGCGCGAATATCTGTCTCTAACTGATATTGCTTGGCGAAATTAGACTGTGTGTACAATCTAGCCAGATGATCCCAGACCTCTTTAGCCGTCTCGTACTTAGCCAATTGAACACCAATGGGGTGAATAACCGAATTGTTGATCCACGTGATAATCTTCGAATTATCAGCCTCCCAGTTGTCAAGCAAGGCCGCATAATCAGTTGCCTTGTCGTCTGTAGGTTGAACCCGCACACCTGTAACATAGCTCCACATAGATTTTCCATGCAAAAAATTCTTCATAACATAACTCCAATACGTGTAGTTTTTACCATCCAACTGAACACTAATTGACTGAAGCGAATCATCCTTACGACTAGCCATGATGAAAAAGACACAGATACAAGATCCCCAAATCAACAGAAATCGAAAAAAAAAAAAAAAAAAAAAACCCCGAATTGACAGGATCTAGTCAAACCAACGCCAGCAAAGACAAATCAGAGGGAAATTTTCTTCAATCAAACAAAGAGAAGAATCTATTAACCTCTCTCTGATACCATGAAGACAAAGAGAGACAAAAGCATAAAAAACAGAGAAACAAAGGCTAGGTATTTCTTCTTAGCATTGCTACAAAAAAGAGAATACATATATAAAGTTTTATATGCTAATATATCCTTATATACTAATATAATACTAATATATGCTAATATATCCATATATACTAACATAGCAATGCTAATATATCCTTATATACTAACATAATACTAATATATGCTAATATGTCCATATATACTAACATAATAATAATATATGCTAATATATGCTAATAGCCAGAACCGAAGCAGCAACACCAGCAAAAATACAAGGTTTTTAGACTCCAGATCTTTGTTTTCTCTTTTGAGGGATTAATTTTTCTTGTTGATGATGATTGCATGAAATAAGAATGTATGAACCTGATGTTGTTGATGATGATCGCTTTTCATTATCTGATGTTGAGGAACTGAAATGCTTTTTAGCTTTAGACAGCACACAAAGGATACTGATGGTGCGTCCAAATTGATTAGATTCTTATAAAAAATGCAAACATAAAGGATAAGGTGTTAATGTTTGCTATCTCTTTATACTGAAATGATTGATGTGTTTTTCATTTCAAACTAAGCCTTCTGGACTTCATCAAAACAAAATATACTGTGATTTTTTTTTACATATATATAGTTGTTATATAATGGTCATGGTTTTAAGGAAAATGCAAAGATTAAGTGGTTTACATGGTTTCAAATTCACATGTCATAGTTTTTCTAAGTGAAATCTTGTTATGATATTCATAACAAGATTTAGTAATGTGTTCCATTTAGTAATGTAGATTTTTCTCAATTTTTCAGGTGTTTAGCAAGTTTGAATGCAGTATAGATAACACTCTTCATTTCTGTTTTGATCTACTTTTTTAGAGAATTTATGCTAAAGAGAGCATGATGTGTGATGAACCTGCAAATTGTCAGTTTGTGTTCAAAGTCTTAGATGTAGTGACTAATGTTGCATATTTGGTATGTATAGTGCCACATACTCTTTGGAAAGTATTCTTGGATGCCAAAGGAATTTCATCGAACATATTTTGTTGAATATTTGGTATTTGTTTCTGAAATCTGTCTTTGAATCAAGTTACTTAAATTTATTATAGCCCTTACTGCATAAACTACTCATGATTGACAAGCTCTTTCAGAATTATTGTTACCTCTAATGTTTGTTTTCACTTTTCATCCTCAATTCTTTTACAAATGTTATGTTTCCTGGTAGTGAACTCAGAAAAACTATGACATAACATGGTAGCTGTCATAAATGGTTTTGGATGTTGGGACTTAAGCATTACAATATGCAACAGGCATTGATAAATGGAGTGGCGAGCAAATACACAGCCACAATTATAGGATTCCTGAGCCTTTTAGGGACCAGATATTTTTAGTTGTCTCTATCTTTTCTCCCCTGATAATAGTAAGGAAAAATTTTATGAAACACTAGAAAATACCATTTGAACAATTCTTTTTTCATTCCTCCAAATATGTGCATGTCAATGCATCATTGGTGAGAAGAACTTGTGATATTAATTATGATATATTGGTTTTTATCTTTGGTTTTAAACTTTTAATTATGATATTAATTAATTTATATTTTGTCGTTTTCTACAATCAATGTACATGTGTTTCTCATTTAGCTCACTTTATTCTTTGATTCATTGAGTATCATGGAGCTTTTTTAATATTTATTTGTGTTTGGCCTTATATATATATATATATATATATATAGACACAATAGTCACCATGACATCTTAAATAAACATAACTAATTCAAATTAAACTTAATTAAAATATTGATCATATTTAAAAATTTGATTTAATTAACTCATCAACTTGACCAACTTATTTAATAACAAAACTTATGCCTTTATAAATGCCTTTATTTCGCATTCCTTTACCTATTTTATTTTAGATTTTCTGGATGTTATATATGTTTATATAGTTTAATTTGTCTTCAACAAATAATTAATCTCTATGTTTATACATTGATCCTTTTATTTGCTTGAACATATATGGACGCACGAGCGCACAAACACATAATTAAATTGATGTTCTAACTAGATACATATTTCTTGCTACATATCCTTTTTTGAACATTAACTATGGACTGCTATCTATTACTTTAGATGGATGATCACCTATTACAAATAACGGTTTTGGCCGTGGCGTACGCCGTGATGGTACATGTGCGTAACAAAAGACGTCGAATATGTAGAGAACCGTCCCGTGATAGACTGCAAATAAGGGAAACATATTTGTCTAGGTTGGTAAATGGGAATGATGCGACGAGTATAAACATGGTTCGCATGGACAGATTTAGATTTTATAATCTTTGCACAATACTACATGCAAAAGGATACGTGCGTGATACCTTACACATGACTGTGGAAGAGTAATTGCTTATGTTCTTGCATACTATTGGTCATAACCAGCGCAATCGTGTTATTGCCCACAATTTTCTGAGGTCAAGTGAGACAGTTAGTAGATACTTCCACCATGTCTTATTTGCAATCGGTGAATTACAACATGACTACATACGGCCACCAAGTATGCAAACACATCCATACATAGTAGCAAGGAGGACATTATACCCTTACTTTAAGGTATCCTTAATTAGATGTCGCATATAATTTTTTTAAGGTTAATTCTAACATAATGCACTCGATGTTAGGACTGCATCGGGGCCTTGGATGGAACACACATTCATGCTTCTGTCCCAGCATCTGAAGTTGCAGCATTTCGAGGAAGAAAATCACACCCAACCCAAAATGTCCTTGCAGCTGTAGATTTTGACTTGCGTTTCACTTATGTTCTAGCTGGTTGGGAAGGTTCAGCACACGATGCTTTAGTGCTTCGTGATGCTCTCGAACGACCTAACGGACTAAGGGTCCCCGAAGGTACATAGAGTCATCTTTTTTTAAATTAAAAAAATGCCCACAAGCACCCCCCACCCCCCCTAAATATTAATCTTGTTTTCGTAATTTTTTTATTAGGAAAATATTATCTCGTTGATGCGGGATATGCTACTCGTCCGGGTTTTATACCTCCCTATAGAGGGGTTAGGTATCACTTGAAGGACTTTGGCTCAAGGACTCCTCAAAATGCTAAGGAGCTTTTTAACTTGCGACATTCATCTGCTCGTACATCTGTTGAGCATGCCTTTGGTTCTTTAAAAGGTCGATTCAAAATTTTATCTTCTAAACCTTTCTTCCCATTTAAGACACAAGCAGAGCTTGTGTTGGCATGTTGCATTTTGCACAATTACATCATTAGTGGTGGTGAAGATGAATTCATTCCATCTGAAGAAGATTGGATACCACAACGGAATTCACAAGGAACTGCTAGGGAGCAAAGAGAAGAAGCACAAGAGTGGGCTGCTCGTCGTGATGAAATTGCAGCTGATATGTGGGCGAACATGTAGATACTTTTGATGAATGTTGTCTTGAAAATGCAATTTGTTTTGTTATTGTATAATAATGCTTGACTTAAATATGTTGCTTACTTTAATTTTCATATGTTATTGTATGAACTAATGTAGTGTTGTCTTGAAAATGCAATTTGTTTTGTTATTTCTTGCTACATATCCTTTATGTTATTTTTATTTTATTATGTTATTGTATGATAACATTTGACTTGCATGAACAAGTAGAATGGAGGGACGCAATGAATCTGAATGCAGCCACGCCTCCTCAGTTAAGAAATCCACATCAAGGCCATCCGGGACCAAGAGATGGACACCGGCTGAGAGTCGTTATTTCATACGATTCATGGCCAACCAAGTTGAACAAGGGCTAAAGGTAGACAAAGGCTTCAAACCACAAGCAATTCATGGTGCAATTCGAGCAATGAAGGATATGTTTGGTGTGCTAGTCACAGAGGGCAATGTGGGAAATCATTTGAGGACAATACGGAAGCGGTGGGCAAGGATTAAAAAATTGAAAGACATGAGTGGTGTGGGTTGGGACAACAACCTTAAAATCATTATCATGGGGGAGGCTGAATACAGAGACTACATTCAGGTATTTCTTTTCTTAGCCAAAAATAGTTTTTTGGTGATAAATTGTAATGCTTAGATATTGTATTGTGCAGGTCCATGTACAAGATGAACCATATCTGAATAAGCCAATAGAGGATTACGACCTACTGGAGATGATATGTGGCAATGATCAAGCACGTGGTCATTATGCCATTCAAAATGATGGAACCCAAATTGGCACAAATATGGACTTCGAGACGACACCAGGACCAAGATCCCCGGATGAAAATTTTGTTGATTTGTCAACCGGAGATGCAGGCGCACATGATGCCTCCCCGTTTGGTAATACTCAAGCTGGTGCTTCTGAACATACATCAGCGGCTAGTCCCCAGAGAAAGAAAGGTAAAAGCAAGCGCAAAGCAAACACTGACGATGAGCCAATTCGCGAGTTGGCGATCACCATAAACAAAGCATTTGAATCAGTTAGATCAAGCCAATCGCTTACTTTTACAAAAGAACTTTCAGAAGAATGTATGAAGCTGAAAGAATTTGGCTACTCTACACGACAAATTCGGAGGGTATATGAGCATTTGATGATGGATGATGCACGAGCTCGAATGTTCTTTGGCATGGGTGAAGAAATGCGCAAGGATTGGTTAGAGGAATTTTTTGAATCATTTGGTTGATATTCTTGAGTTGTGGAGATGATAAGAAATTATGTTTTTATTTTTCATTGCAAATTTACTTCAACATGAAACTAAGGTGTGCTAATTTGTTTTACTTGCAGAATTAGGTCAACATGAAAGTGGATGAATCTTGTTCCTCCTCGAGATGACTTCTTTCTAGTGGGAATTTCTCATATGAATTGTTATGTGTATGTTTGACTTTGTGGACTTGTAGAACTTATGTTTGTACTTTTCCAAGTTTATGTGTATTTCAAAACTTATATGTATGTGTGGACTTGTATGAGTTTTTATATGGACTTTACATGGATAAGTATATGTATTTATTGGACTTGTATGACTCGTTGTTTCAAATGTTATTATCTTAAGGTATTTGTTTGTATATAATAAAATTTTGTATTTCATAGTGATGTTGTTCTTGAAAATTATAGATTGTCATGCTTGCTTTGGTAGTTAAAAATATAATTAGTTAAAATTAATTGAGTTGCAAATGCATCACTCATTATTTTGATCAAATCATACCAATGTTAATAGTTAAAATTAATTGAAATAATTCAAATAATAATTAAAATTCCATATTATCGTAAACTAGAATAATATGTTGACAAATTAATTTAATAATATAATTATGATTTTCTTAATGTTACGATTTTTTATTTTATATATATAATAAAAAAATGAGATGTTAAACATGTGAGGGGTAATTTCACCATGGTGAGCATATACCTCAAATACATCAAACCAAACACAGTTTTTACAAATCCAGATTTACAACTCCTTTCAACCAAACATAAAATTCTAAAATCCTGCATTCCAGATACATCTAAACAAACACTGGATTTATTACTTCACTGCATTTTCAATTACAGGATTTACAATTACACTGTAATTGAAAATCCACTGTCTTTTCAATTACAGCTAACCAAACGCACCCTAAACCAAATGCCAATTAACTATATTGATTTTTTTAAAATGTATATACATATATAATATTTTTCTAGTGTTTGTTGTACTTTGTTTCTGATGATATTTTCGTCTCTCAGTTTTTCTTCCTAAAAATATAAATTCCTCCAATGAAATGTATTTAAAATCAAGTATTAAATATAATTTTGTGTTTATATTTGATCTTTCCAAGACATGACCCAACGAGGGCAATCCAGAAACTGAAAGTGTTGCTCTCATAAATCATGTTGATGGCCATGTATATGAGCACAACAATGCACACAACTAGTTTGAGACAAATTTTTTTTTTTTTAAAAAAGAGCTCTGTAAATTAAAGAAAAAGAAATAAGAAAACAAAGAAAGGCAAAAGCCTAAAACAGTTAAACACAAACAAACAACCTGTGCAACAAAGAGAAAGAAACTCAAAAAAACTCAGAAAGAAATTAAAAGTTGCAGTAGTTGTTCTTAATATGCTTCATTATCCATCTAGAGAGATTCTTACCTTGGTGAAAGAGGAAAATATCATAACAGGATCTCCCACAAGCTGCTAGATTGTTCCACTATCGCGGGATGACTTTAATGCAAATATTAGTTCCGGAGGGGTAGGTGTGTGATAATTATTTGCTCAAACTCTCAATTAATGAAAAACACGCGCAATCAAACATATAAAATAAAGGAGACATACATTATGGTTACCCAGTTCAGCACAACTTTACCTATATCTGGGGGGCCGAGCCTGAAGAAAATATTAATCCACTACAAGAGGTAAAATAATGAATAGTACAACACACTCTCTCACTCACACAATGACAAAGAAAACTTTAGCAAGGTATCTTATATGGACGCACCTACGTCCCAATAGATCTTCCTCTTTTAGACTTCTCTGTGACTTCCTAGCTTGGACACCTTTCAAAGTTAGATGTTACAACACCTGGTTGCAACCGGACTTGTAACATCGCCCACCTTGCCGAACCTGACTAACTTCTAGCATAATTACAATCGAACTTGCGACACCTTCAACCTTCTCGGTTCCTTCAGTTCACTTCGCAACAGTTGACTCATCCCGAGCTCTTCCTACCTGCAACCCCTTCCTTCCTCACTTTATTTCATCAAGCCCCTCTACAGAGGGTCACACCCACCAAGGCGCGAAACCATCTCACCAAAGATAGCTATCCAAGATCTCCCGATCTTCTTTTCAAATTTGGTCCAAGTTTGATCTTCAATTGTTCCATCAATATATTGTTACTAAACTTGATATTCTCTTATCTAAATTTAGCCTTCAATATCTTCCAAACATGATCTTCAATCATCTATGCTTGAGTCTTCAAATCTTCAACCACATATTATCATGTATGGCTTGTAACCTTGAATAAGTACTCCACCCATAAATAGCCTTCATTCCAATTTATGCTCCATACAATCTTCATGGTAATCTTGTCAATCAATTAATTACTCCTCTCTTTAGAAATAGTCCTCTCATGAAAGAAGTTTACCAAAAATATGATTCATCATCCCGGATCTTACCAAAGATAAATAAAATCATACCTAAGATAAAAACTTACTCTTTTAGGAGATTTCTTTTTGCATTGATGCTCTTTCCAAAACGTTGTTGTTCTTCATGTGAACCAATGAGAGGAATTCTTCAATCACATTCTCCTACCATAATCATAACGCGCCTAATCATTTGCCGTGTCACCATGTGTTAGCTACATCATCATCCTTGTCATCATTGTTTGCCACATCATTTGCTTACTTGTTCTTGAAGTTGCAACCCACTTGCCTTATATAGCTTTGATCTCATCAATTCGTTATGACCATAGATATCATTGTGTCTTCAAATAGATCTCCTTTCCAAAAATAGTTGTGTAGATATTCTCCACATACATTTTGCTTGCTCCTTAAGAGAGATCTTCCAAGGTTGAAGCTCTTACCAAAGATAGCTTCAATAGATTTTCTCTACTTGGCTCATTGAGAGAGATCCTCCAAATATAAGCTCCTACCAAAGATAGCTCCATATGATTTCTTGAGAGATTCTTCAAATATAATCTCATATATTGAATTCCCAGCCTTCATTTCTTTCGCCACATCATCATCCTTTGACAAGTCATCTTGCCATGTCACTAGACTTGCCACGTCATCGTCATTGTCATGTCATCTTGACTTGGTGTCAAATGATGCCAACTATAGAGCCATGTCACTAAAGATTGTTGATGTTATAGGACCTTATAAGATTTTCAAGTTTTTTGCTTCATTCGCCAATCATCAACATTAGTATTATGGTTTAAGATCTGCTTGATGCTAAGACATTTAGTAAAGATGAAAACAACGTTGATCTTCCAATCAGTAGCAACTTTGAGACCTTGTTCAACAGCAATCAGTTCAGCTTCTAGCGCATTATCTTCAATCAAATTTGAACAAACTGCAATCACAATCCTGTTATAAGCATTGAGAATATAGAAACCACTCCCATTTGTCTGAGAATTTGGAAGCCAAGAAACATCATTGAAGAAAAAGAATTTAAAAGGATAGTTGCTGAGAGTATTCAGAAAGAAAAGCTCCCTTTGTTGGTTTGTATTCTTGAAGAATTCCTTCACTTGGGCCACCGAGGAAGAAGTAATGTAGGAAGGATCCAAAGGTTGCCCTTTGAAGATGAGACTACACCTTGCTCACTAAATGTTCCAAATAGTTCTATGATTACTCGCACTCTCCAGCCATTTACCTAAGTGAATGTTATTTCTTGAAAAAAAAATTGGGTGTGTGTAATCTCTTCAATTTTTCTTCAGATCACATGAATCCAGGAGCAATAATTGAAGATATGTTCAACTTTTTCCTCATGCATGCCATAGATAGCACAACAAGAATTAAAATCCAAATTCAAATTGTTGAGAAAAGCCAAAGTTTTAATTCTCCATGAAGTAAAAGCTAGGTAAAAAACTTAGCCCTAGGAGTAGCATTAAGCCTCCACAAATTCTTCCAACCCCTCCAAGAAAAATCCTGAGAGTTAGAATTATTCAGCTGTTTATAAACCTCCGAAACAACACTACCCCCATTAAAGCTAATAGGCAAACCCCAAAATTGTAACAATTCCATATCAATTAGGCCAAGATTCAAGTCTATTGGGTTGATATGATCACTTAAAAATTGTTGAATATAAGAAAGACTCTAGCTACCATCATGAATAAAATCATTAATATGAAAATTCTCATCAATGAAATTCATGTTCACAAAAGCAGGCTTTAGGCTCACAGGCATTTCAAAAATCCAAGGATCGTCTAAAACTAAAATAGAATTGGGGTTCATAGTTTTAAGCCTTAAAAGAGATTTAATAGCATCCAAATTTTTGTAAAGAGATCAGAAAAACCAAGAGCATTTAAGAGGGATATTAAGACGCCAAGGTTGCACAGGACTATACTTTTGGCTAAGAATATCAACAAAAAAAGCTCCGTCTTTGTTGAGAAATTTCAAAGTGTTTGTAGCAAAATAAGTTGTGCTCGCACATGCCTTAGATTCCTAATAGCTAATCCCCCTTCAGGTTTGTCAAGAGTAGATATGTCCCAAGACACAAATGGAAGGCCACTGCTATTGCCATCTTTATGCCAAAGGAAATTCCTAGCAATGCTTGTAATCTGGTCAAGAATCGATTCAGGCATATAATAAACAGCTAGAGTGTAGAAGGAACAGTTAGAAGAACACTATTGATCAAGATCATCTTCCCAGTATAGGTGATACAGAGTTGTTTCTAGAAAGAAATGAGATGTTGTAACCTAGAGATCATTGGAGAGAAGTGTGAAATAGGAAGTTTGCCAGGAGAGATAGCAACCCCTAGGTAGGTAAAGGATAAGTGGCAATGTTAATCTCTAGGGTTCTGCTAATACTCCTGGTAAGCTTAAGGTTAAGCCATTTGGAAAAAAACCTACAGACTTATTACGGTTAGGCTTTTAACCATTGTGCTTAGAATAAATAGAACGACAGAATTTAATATTCCTAGCCACTAGTCTAGAGGCCTTTGGTGATTAGAACAAGATCATCTGCATACATCAAGTGAATAAGGATTAGAGTCAATCCAGGGCTGAAACCATGAATCATGTCCATATTAAGGGCATAGTTAAGGATGGCAGTCAAATTCTAAGAACAAGAATGAATAAATAAGAGGAAAGGGGCTCCCCTTGCTTCACTCATCTTGAAGTTTTCAAAAATCTACTTGGTTGACCATTTATCATAAAAGAATGAATGGGGTATAAATACAAGAATGGATCCAAGCTATCCACAAAGTAAGGAAATTCATTTTGGCTAAAGTTGCAAGAATAACCTTCCAACTGATAGTAGCATAGTCTTTGTCTATGAGTAATGCTATATATCATGAATATGTTTCATGAAATGGTCACACCACCAACGTTGCAGCTTGTTTCCTCCTTCCTAGTCAGCATATATTAAAAAAATAAAAAGGAATTGTGATTTCAGGCTGGCATTACCATTTGCAACCCCTAATCTATTTTCTTCAACCACCGCCACCATCTTTGCATCATCACCAGCCGCCTGTCAACCGATGTCGCTGCCACTTGTCGCCAGTCTATCATCCACACATTGGCAGCTTGTCAACAGCCGCCCGTCAATGACACATCCACCACTTGTCACCAACCGCTTGTCTATCGTCAACCAACGGCCGTCAACCATCAACCACTCCCGTTGCCTGTCCACGAACAAAGGTTGCATGTTAATCAATGTCATTCGGCCATCAATCGACATCAGTCACCCGCCAACCAATGACTACATCATCACCATCCTAATCTTCGCACCATCATTGAACTAGCTGCTTCTTCTTCACGTCCGCCGTTTGCTAGTCACAACTTGCCACCCGTCAACCGACACCGGTTTCCCATCAACCAACGACCAACGCCTATCAGCCAATGTGGAGTGCCACTCTTCAAATATTGATCTAATGCTTCCTTATTGCTATCGCATTTTTCTTTAGTTTTTCATCATTCTGGATATCTCAAATTCATGGAAGCTTTCTCCGTGCATGCTTCCTTCTTGGTTTTTATTATGTTGTGACTTTTGTGTGTGATTTGAAAGTTTTGTAATGGGTTTTGTTGTCAAATATATCTCTAATTTAGAAAAGCTTTCTCTGTGCATGTTTCATTTTTTTTCTTTATTTGTAATGTTGCACCCTTTTTTTTATATAATAAGTGCTATGAAGGCTAGCCACTAATTCATCTGAGCATTTCTTATATAAAGTAAGTGTTGTAATAGTTTTTTAGATTGATAAATCACCCTTTTGCACTAAATAATGATGGTGGGATAGGTTTGTTATACCTGAGGTATTTTGAGGAATGTGTGTTTAGTGTAAAGTTTCTATGTGAATAAAAGGACTGTCAAGAAGGTTGGGTCTGTTAAGAAAAGGTTTTCTCTTCTTTGCTCAAATTTTTGACAAGTAATAAGTAAGTGATCCCTAGTTGTGAGGTTTCTTTTCATTGTATTTCCAAGATGTGGGAGGCATTTTGTGGTTGAAAAAGCATTTTGGGCTTCAAGTTTGAGAGATTATTGGTAAAGATAATGTTGTATCTTTCTTGTTGTAACAATCTCATTGTTGATAATGGAATCATATTTTCTGGCTTGCCATTGGATGTAGCTCTACAATGAGCAAACCATGTAAATTATTGTGTAGATTTATTGCTTTGTGGCCAGTGGAGGATAGTCATTGGCATTGTAATTGCCATCATGATCATATTAATTTTACAACCAGCATTATGAGGTGAGAAGCGATGATAGAGGGGAAGAGGGAAGCGACAAGCATCCCATGAACAATGTGGCCGCCGGAGAAATCCACGTCGGAGCTAGAGAAATCTGGATCAAAGTGGAAGGGGTTCCAATGCCTACTCAACTCCCCAAACATGGTGACATATGCTTCTTAGTGTGGTTGATGTGGCTCTTGACAAGTGGCGACGACGTCGGTTGATGAGCGGCTGGTGATGATGTGAAGATGGTGGCATGATTGAAGAACAAAGATTAGGGTTTACAAGTGGTAATGGCTGCCTTGAAATCACAATTCCTCTTTATTTAATTTTTTTTATATGTTGGCTAGGAGGAAGAAAATAAGTTGCAACATTGGTCACGTGACCATTTCTTGAAACATATTCGTGATATATATCATTACTCTTTTTCTATCTCTATTTTGACAATCATCATAGGATCATGATCTAAGATATGCACCACTTCCGGAAGAGTGACAATATTATCAGCCGAAGATTTGCCTTGGAGAAAAACAAATTGTTCATTTGCAATAAGATTAGGAAGATCAACTTTTAATTTATTGGCAAGAATCTTAGCTATAATCTTGTAACAAACATTGCACAGAGAAATGGGGTGAAAATCATAAATGCTCTTAGGGTTATCAATTTTAGGAATAAGAGTAATGTAAGTAAGACCCTAAGAAGCAACCATTCGAGCATTCTCAAAGAAATAAAAAGTTCATCTTGAATATTAAGCTAGAAAATTTTAAAAATTCAACATTAAAACCATCAGTGCCTGGACTCTTACCTAGAGCTAGTGACAAGTGTTTTGAAAACTTCACTTTTAATGACTTTTCTAACAAGTTGCATCCCATCATTAGAGGAAATGGTGGGTAAATTTGAATGGAGGGCTCTAATAAGGTTAGGAAAGAGAGGCTGGAGGATTTAGACCAGAGATTTTCCATAGTGAGATAGAAAAGCCTACTCTAGTCCATCCCTACTAGTCTGAATAACCCCATGATTATCTAAAATTTGGAAAAATGGAATTCCTATGTTTATTCATCTTGGCACTAGTATGAAAAAAAAGGAGAAATTCAGGTCACCGTTAAGAACCCACATAAGTCTAGAGTGTTGAGCCCATCCGAGATTGCTTTACCTAAGAAGAGCACTATATCTATTATGGAAGCTTCTACGAACAACTAAGAGGTCATGGTCTTCGGCACCCCCTAAAGGACTATTAGGGATTTGGGAATCAAGATCATCAATGAGGGATTCCACAATTCTAATGTCTTTATCTAGAGGGTTCAAATCATTTTACCTCCAATCAAGAAGACGGCTCCTAGCATGCATGTGAGAAGAATGAGGCTTAAAATCCCAAGCTAATCAAATAATGAAGTAACACTAAGAGTAATCAAGCCAATAATTTTCAAAACAAAAAAATCCTAGTCCTTGTCTTAGTTCGGGCCAGGGTAGTAATAAGTAAAGGAGAATGATCAAAACAAAGTCTCAGAAGATTAGTAGCAAAATATGAATTAAAACAGTGAGACCAACCAACATTTATAAGGCATCTATCCAATCTGGCCTAGTGATGAGCAGGACCAGATCTTCCATTATGTCATGTAAAATCTGAACCATTAAACTTAACATCAATGAGAGAATTTTTAACAATATAATCATTAAAAAAAAGCTAAACTTGCGAGCATAATAATTAAAATTGCTACCTTTGTGTTTAGTGATAAGTGTCGAAGTATTGTAGCGCATTTACTGCAGCAAGAGTACAGAAGCAGATGTACTGTAGCAGTCACTGTAGCAACTGGGGGTTTTTCGGGAAGAAATTACAGAGACTTTTGCCTAAGTCTCACGGCCCCGTCTGCTACCCCGTGAAGAAATTTCAGAAAGTTTTGCCAAGCCTTCACTCCCCCGTTAACTACCCAGTTAAGCCTTCACTCCCCCGTTAACTACCACTTGAGGCTCAGGATTTGGGGTTTCCCTTGACCTAACCTACATCCTCACGGCCCCCCTCCTGGCCTGTATGCTTTGAGGGTATAAATGGGGACTTCTAGGGCTTTTGGAGGGGACTTTTCTCTTGGCCTGTGAGGTCGCCGCCACCGCACTTCCTTGGGGCCTTCCGGCCACCTTT
Source organism: Dioscorea alata (assembly GCA_020875875.1). Lineage (NCBI taxonomy): Eukaryota > Viridiplantae > Streptophyta > Magnoliopsida > Dioscoreales > Dioscoreaceae > Dioscorea > Dioscorea alata. The sequence goes on from CM037011.1 coordinate 23,043,887, forward strand.
CGGCAGTGAATCTTTGTGGGAAACGAGCACACATCATCACTAAGAGGGAGAGGAGCAAGGGAGAAGGAGTTGGAGTGAAGATCTAAGCCATCATCGACAAACCTTGTGAAGCTTCATCTATTCAAGGGGATCACGACCTTGAGGGAGTTTTCATTACTTCTTTTATGTTTTTGTCCTCCTTGTATGTTGTATAAGTTTCTCTTGTCATGAGGGATTAACTTATCATTGTGTTTGGATTTGGATGAACCCTAGGGTTCATCTTGTGTGTGAAATTTGGATTTTGTTATTAATTTAGTTTGATGGTTGTTTGAGATTCAATCTTTCGTGCTTTCATGTCTAGAATTACATTTGTGGAGAAATCCGTAATTCTTTTATGAGTTGTACGCGTAGATGTGACCTACTCACGTGTACTAGATCTAGGAAAAATTGAAAGCGGATTCTTGTGCCGACACGCCGAGAGATTGGGTGTTGGTAGCCCTCCATTGCTAGGTTTAAGCTGAAGGATAGTAGGTTTACTCCTATTAGAGCCTTCATGGAGCTCATTGCGATCGTAGGTGGGTTAATACGGAGAGATTCCGATTAACACTCGTATAGGATCAGGGGTTAGTCACCGAGAAATCGGGGCTAATCTATTCAAGAGGTCTCTAGGTCTCAACTATCATCATTGCATCTTTATATCATCCTAGTTTAGGCCTTAATGACAACACTTAGGTGGATTCCTTGTCCAAACACACCCTTCTCATGCTTGATACTCCCTTGTTTATTTACATCCGTGTGTTAGTTACCAGGCCATAGGATTAGTTTAAATTAGTTTATTTGTTTTATTTCTTTTCCACTCATATTGAATGGTAGGCTAGAAAATAGATGAAGAGTGAGTAATAGTACTTCCTTGGCCCCAGTGGAATACGACCCATGTGTCACTCACAGGGTATTACTTGGCGATCCCGTACACTTGAGGGGAAACAACCATTTAGCATGGGAAAAAATCGGATTAAAATCTCCAACAATGCACTAGGAAACATTTAAACAAGAAATACAAGATAACTCATTCCAGAGACATCATTGTGTCCTAATCAACTATCCATTGTAAACAGTTGACAGGATCTAGTCATCAAGAAGATGGGAAGAGATTACCAGATGAATCAAGAATCTCAAAATGGTAATAGGATTGAACAAGCCAACTGTACTTTGCAAGAATACAATAATACCCCCCAAGAAAATACTAGCTTGATTGGCCAACCAATTCCATGCTCGTTTGAACTTGTCAAAAAATTTTAAAGCTATGTTTTCATATGCATGAGTCTCCACCAAATAAACAATCACCGGCTTATTCTTCTTAATCAGCTTTCGAATGTGATTGAGAGTATTAACATTTGTAAGACCCCTGCAATTCCAACAAATTAGATTAAGACTAGTCATAGATAACATGAAAAAGAAAGTAAATAAAAAGGAAAGAAAAGAAAAGAAGAGTTTAGAATGCATCTTGAGGATGTGAATTATGAGAGCATAAAGCTTCTATTTCAATTCTGCCCTTCTTGTGGGAGATAACCTGGAGGTTGGAACCCTTCCTAATTAGCGATTCTCTCCATATACAATCTTGGACTTGGTCCATAGTCATGGAATCTTCAAGCTCGATGTCACTCTCCTCTTGTTTGATGTCCATTTCCTTCTCCGAACTTGGAACCTCCCTAAGATCTTCCACTTCAGAATCAGTATGAGTGTTTTGAAGTACTGCCAAAACTCTTTGCACAGTATTGTCATGGAGGGAGGTTGCATGCACGCTCAAACCGGCAGGATTTTGGTGTGAAGAGGTTAGGAGCAGAGCTTTGCTTCTGCCGTTTGTAAGGACTAATTCAACCCTAACAACTTCCTTACCTTTGCTTTTACCTATTGAAAGGGAAAGGGTTTTTTGGAATTGAGGGTCAAGACAAGTCAGGTCAGGGAGAGCTTCACGAGGCAGTAGTAAAAAGCCAGCTCTTTGGCCGTTGGGGAGATCTGGAGAAGATTTTAGCAAATTTGAGAAATCTCTAAGAGTTTCCAAAAAGCCACCATCATTAAGAGCGTTGCCTTTTTGCTAGTAATGAGATGAGAGGGAGTGACGCATCCCTCCTCTACCATCACACCTTCCAAACATTTGCACTCTACGAGGCAAGCGAAAGGGCTACATGATGGTGAAGGAATCATAGTTGCGTGCCACATGAAGAGAGTTTGACACACACACAAATCACATGAGTTGAAACCCATCGTTCCACCATGTCCTGACCTCACCGGTGATGGGAAACCATCATCCATGGCCCGTACCCCCGGCTGTCCAGAGAATCACTGGATGGCGATTCAATTGGACCTTCCTAGGAGCCAACAAGGAATCTGAGCAGGAAATGAAATATTCATCTGGTCATCCTGACTCACCATCTCTGGCCAAGCATCTCAAGTGTTAACATTCGTTGGGTTTTTCAGTACAGTAGAGACTTGGCGACGGAGACAGGTGGACTCTCCATGCCCGATGAGACCATAACTATAACAAAATGTGGGAAGATACTCCTACTGTACCACTACTAAGACGCACCAGTCATCACCACCAATCCAAAAGCCCTTCAGCAGTGGCTAAGTAATGTCCAATTCAACACAAACACCAATATACTTGGCCCGGTTCAGGTTGGCTGTCAGATTATCAATTTGTAGGAGGCGCTCGAAGTTAATAACAAGACCCTCTAGAATGTCTCCTTCCCATAACTCGACTGGGAGATGATGTAGCTGGATCCAAGTCACCGCAATAGATAATCGAGCGGAGATTGGTTGGAAAAAGGCATGCAAGGGATATAATTAATGAACAAGCCCATTCATGGTCCAAGGATCATCGAATAGGATATTGTGCATGGTTTCTTGGAAGCTGCATTGAATAAGTAAATACTCGTTTAGAAGATCTGTAATGGAAACTTCTCCCCAGTTTTTCCACCTATCAAGGAGAGCTGTTTTGACAACATCTAGAGGGGAACTTAACCTAAAAACTTACCGTATAAGGCGTTGGAAAGCGACATTCAACATGAAATTTGGCATCATCATCAATCTTGAAAAGTCTGTAACGGAGGCATTCAGATTCTCCAAAATAGCTCCTTGGACCACTGGAGAGTCCTCAGCATGCAATAGTTTGGAACCAGCAACATTAGCCCAGGTGTGGCGAGGAAAAGAACTCGAGGGGGAGCCTCAGGGCCTTATTTTGAGGTGGGACATGGGGTTTAACTCCACTTGCCAAGGAAGTGGGGTGAAACCAAGGGGCCTTGAGAAGTCATAAGGAGAAAAGAGTGTTTTTTTCCATTTGAGGCATCTTTAATTGCTATGAGTGGAAACTTCAAGATAGAGAATATGCCCTACTTCCAGTTAAAACCACCTGTAAGTTACCCTCTACTCTAATGGATACTTAGAGTGTCTCAGAGTAATAAACAACAGACCATGTTCCATCATTGGTTTCAAAGTTAACTGCACTTGAGGATTTGGAGAAAGTTTAAGAAGATCCTGATGCTGATCCAGTCAATGATTGTGGCAAAGATGAAGTGCTTGAAAAGAATCAAGAGGAAGAGGAATTTGCAGAGATACAAGGAGAGGAACCCAATGTCCCTAATGGTGTCTAATGAGGCTAAGGAAGATGTCTCTATACAGCTTGAGTTTAGGAAGAAGAAGTTGTAGTCAAGATTGCTTAAAGGGAAAAAAAGGCGAGCGGAGGAGTATTGGTGGTTTTTAGGATTAGAGATGGGGATGGGGAAAAAACGATGTTGTCAATGGAGACAAGCAAGCGACAGGTACGTAGAGCCGAGAAGAGGCTAGATTTCCTGGGATGGGTAGCGGAGGAATCACTTAGAATGCAGAGAGCAAAGTGCAAAATTGGGATATAAAAAAATGGGGACTTATTGGTCACTATGTAAGCTATAGACCTTGATTGGTTAGTTTGAAACTATATTTGCCTTGTTAAAAAATTTCCCTAAAAATAGATATATGATCCCACGGACCTGATTCCGTGGTAATTACGATAGAACTAAGATGTGGCTTATCCTCACTCGTTGGATTGCCTCAATATAATAACTTTTAGAACAAAGGATATCAATCTTTTACGGTAATTACTAATCTATCCATGTATTATATAATAAATAAATAATAAAATTTATAAACCCATGGCTAAGAATGCGCCACGTCTTGGTTTAGTGATAGTTACCATGGAACCAAGTCTAGTGGATTATTTTTCAAAATGTAGTTAAATAGTAAAAATTTACTTAAAGGGCCTTGTATAGTTTCAAAAATGGCCAAATCTTGTGACGAAGTCCATATTTTTTAATTTACCATTTACTTCTCCAAACCCAAATGCTAATCTCGCCATCCATTGCAAGGCCGCCGCTGCCTCTTCTTCGTCACCTCATTTGCTGTGCCTTTCCATCCGATTAAGATAAAACACCATAGTGTTACTTTCAAAGAGCTTTAATAAACCTCCATATAATCAGATGCTTTTCTTTATGATTCATGGATTCGACTCTGGTAACACACAATCCTTGTTTCTCTTCATTTACTTCTAGAAAATCACCTGGTTCCCAATTCATCTCGGGCAACATATATAATTCATTCATTTAATCATTGTCTTGCAAGGAAGCAAACTAGTAATTGTTGGCAAATAACAACTTCGAGATACAAATCGGAGAAGAAAATGCCAAGATCAAGGCTGCCAAGATCAAGGCTCCATCAACTCTACCACCCTCCTCGATATCATCCAACTTGATTCCAATGAACTATGGAGAGGTTGGGAGGTGAATGGTGGTATTATTCCCAACTCTTATGGGCAACTGACTTCTTAAATTTTGATGAGAGTAGTGACCACAAAGATGGTGGCGAGGGAGATGATGATGACATTAATTATGAATTTAGAAAAATGATAAAACTAAAAATATAATTTTATTAAGAAAATTAATTAATATTAAGGTTCAAACGGTCATAAACAATTTTGAGAACGTTTTGTAAAGCAATTTTGAGAGTGTCTTATATGGAGTTGCCATACTATTTTGTGAGAATTCATTATGTCTAGGGCTGTAAATGAGCCGAGCCGAGCCGAGCTTTGCCTTGTTCAAGCTTGGCTCGTTACTATTTCATCGAGCTTGAGCTCAAGCCGGGCTTTCTTCGAGCTTCATTTTTCAGGTTCAAGCTTGGCTCATTACTATTTTAACCAAGCTCGAGCTCTAAACGAGCTTATTTCGAGCTTCATGCTCGAGCTCAATTTGTTAAGAAAATTTGAAACTTAGACTGGTCTCGTTAGCTTGATTAAGGCTTGATTATTTATTTTTTTATTTTCCATTTAACTTAATGAACTAGCTAACCCGAGCTTTTAACGAGCTTAGCCTTCAAATAGTAGTTTACAACCCTATGTGTGTGACTCAAGTTGACAACGACGACATAGTCACATATACACCTTAATATATATATATATATATATATATATATATATATATATATATATATATATATAAACGAGCTTGTTCACGAGCCAAAACGAGCCGAGCTTTCAGTTGCTCAAGCTTGGCTCGTTTACAATATGAGCTGAACACGAACGAGCTCTTATCGAGCCGAACACCGAGCCTCTCACGAACGGCTTGGCTCAAATACACCCCTAAATTTATGTCCTTCTATTAATTAAAAAAATTATTACATTACAAAGGAAAAGTCAAAAGTTATATGGGTTAATTGAAAAGTTGAAATTACTTCATGATGAAGCTTAGAAGTATCCACATGGTCCTTTCAAACATTTGGATTAATTATATAAAATAAACATAAACATATCAATGACCACACTTTGCTCTTAGCCCAAATGACCGGAGTGGTATCAAGTCCGTCAACTCTCTTGTCCAATGTCTTCCCTTTCTCATCTTCCATCTATATATATATATATAATAAAAATTCATAATTAATTCAGAAAAATACAAACCAAAATCAATTACTCATACAATGCAATCACAAAGTACACAACAACTAATTAATTATTATTTTATAAAAAAAAACTAATTAATTATTATTATACCCACTTATAAATATCTCTAAACTTTTTTATCCTTTTCTTTTCATACCCAAAATGGAACCAGACTAAGAGCCCACCAAACTGGACTATCAAATCCGACTCATCCTGGTGGGACCCAAACTCTTAGCCGCTTCTCTAAGCACAAACTTCTGGATCTTTCCCGTTGAGGTCTTTGGTAACTCATCCCTTACAATCACCGACTTGGGTACCATATAGTGCGGTAACTTTACCCTGCAGTACTTCACCAACTCTTCCTCCTTCGCCGCCGCACCCTCCTTCAAGCTCACGAACGCGCATGGCGTCTCTCCCCAGAACTCGTCGGGGCGCGCCACCACCGCCGCCTCGTTCACCGCCGGATGACCGTACAGCACAGACTCCACCTCCACGCTGCTGATGTTCTCGCCGCCGCTGATGATCACGTCCTTTGATCGGTCTCGGATCTCGAGGTATCCGTCCGGATGCATCACGCCGACATCGCCGGTGTAGAACCAGCCGTCGTCTTTCACTGTCTTGGCCGTCGCCTTCTCGTCCTTGAGGTACCCTAGCATGATGCACCCTCCTCGGAGCACGATCTCCCCCATGGTCGATCCGTCGCGGGGGACGCTCCGGCCGGTGGATTCGTCGATCACGTCGATCACTGCCATGGCTAGGGTTCGCACCCCTTGCCGGGCCTTCAGCCGGGCTCGTTCGTTGGCGGGGAGCTTGTTCCACTCGCCTTTCCACGCACACGAGACGGCTAGGCCGGCGGTTTCTGTGAGGCCGTATCCGTGGCTGACTGAGAACCCTAGGGTTTCGGCGCGGTGAAGGACGGCAGCCGGAGGCGGGGCTCCAGCGGTGAGGACTTCAACGCGGCCGGGGAGGGGTTTGCGAGCGGAAATCGGGGCGTTGGCGAGCATGTTGAGGACGACTGGCGCGCCGCACATGTGGGTGACCTTGTGGGTGGCGATGGCGGTGTAGATCGTGGCGGCGTCGAAGCGGCGGAGGCAAACGTTGGTGCCGCCGGTGGCGGCGATCCCCCATGGGAAGCTCCAGCCATTAGCGTGGAACATCGGAAGAGTCCAGAGATAAACCGGCTGCTTCGGAACAGACCAATCGATCAGCGAATCGACAGTGATGAGGAACAACCCGCGGTGGCAGTGGACGACGCCCTTCGGCGCCGACGTTGTCCCGGAGGTGTAGTTCAGTACGGCTGGTTCCCATTCACTCTTCGGCCGCCGCCACTGGAACTCTTGATCACCGAGATCGATTAGGTTTTCATAGCTAAGCTCGTTTGGATCTCGGGGTTGATGGTCCTCTTCGTAAGGGTCGTTGATGTGGATGATGCGAGGGGGTTGGTGATCCGACGGAAAGAGACGGATGGCGTCGTTGACGAGGGATCGGGATCCAACGTCGACGAAGAGGAGTTTGGAGCCGCTGTGGCGGAGAAGGACGGAGATAGTGCGCGCGTCAAGGCGGATATTGATCGTGTTGAGCACCGCGCCGGTCATCGGCACGCCGAAGTGCATCTCGTACATGGCCGGGATATTGGGCGCCAGCACGGAGACCTGGAAAACAAGAAAAACGCACATAAGGTGTTCGACGTTTGGTCTGAAAGAAGGAAAAGAAGATATGCGCGCAAGGTGTTCGACGAAAGGTGTACCACGTCGCCGGGGGAGACACGGAGATGGGTGGAGAGGGCGGAGGCGAGGCGAAGGCAACGGCGGTGAGTTTGGGACCAGGTGTAGGTGGTGGAGTTGTAGATGATGGAGGTGGAGTCGCCATAGACGGTGGCTGTGCGCTCGAGGAAGGCGATCGGGGTGAGAGCGCTGCTGTTCGCTGGGTTGGGGCCGAGACGCTCCATGGCTTTCTCGAATGGAGGAGATATGATAAGATCAAGGTTAGTTTATATCTATATTATGCTTCCTTATATTTATACTCGCAAAATTATTGTTTTATAAAAAAAATAAATAACTAACAAGCAAAATATTATAATTTTTGACGTATTAATTTATATACTAAAAATGTATTATATTATTTTTAGTAAATAAATTTTCTAAATAGATTTATTGAATGACGTGGATGTTAATTTGCCATTCACATCATTATCAACATCGTTTATTTTTTTAATGTAAACTTAAAAATTTAAAAATTTTAAAAAAATTATATAAAACCATATCTAAAATTTTAAATATAAATACTACAAAATTTATATTTAAAATCCTAAACCCTAAATTCTATGCACTAAACCCATAAGATTTAAATTTAAGATTTATATAATTAAAAAAAAATTAATTTTTTTTAAAGAAGAGATAAAAAAAGAATGATATAGATACTAATATGAATGTCAATTTGGTATCCATGTGAAAAACTTATTCGGTAAATATATCATTACTTCAATCCTCGTTATGGCCACTGATTTTGTTTTTATAAAAATTGAATTTTTTTTAAATAAATATTAGTTTATCATAAATATTGACCTAGACAAGGTAAGGTTTTGAATTTACAGATGATCTCCACATTGTTGTATGAGTGACAGCATAACTTACCCCCACAAATAATAAAGACTATAGCATATCGTCTTTAAACAAAAAAAAAACAAAATATTAGAATTTCCCACACATTTATTTATATACTAAAAGTGTATTATCTTATTTGTGTATATTAATAACCATCATATCTGCTGATTTTTCTCTATAACTAAAATTTAAAAATTGGACATTTTGTTTTTTTTTTTTTTTTTAATTGTACTAACATAGGGCAACAATGAGATCATGTTTGGATGACAGTAATGGTTCCCCTCCCCCCCCTCATGGGAACCATTACTTACACATTCTCATGCCATTGTTTGGGAATGCTTTTTATGGAAGTAATCATTACCCTGTGGGGGTCACCATTTAACCTCCACAAGGTAATGAAGCATTCCCCCAATATGAGGTTGGGGGAATGAAGATGGATGAAAGGGGAATGGGTACAAATTACCCATTTTACCCCTCACAATATATTAAAATATTAAATAAATATAAATATATTAATATTAAAATAATTAATATTTAATTATAACAATCATATAATAATTATATTTAATATAAATATATTAATATTAAAAATAATTAATATTTAATTATAATAATCATATAATAATTGTATTAAATAAATATTATTTCAAATAGTCATAAATTAATTACTAATTAATAAGTAATTCAAATAATTAATTATAATAATTAAAATTTATTTAAAATATTTTATAAACAACAAAATTTATTTTTTTTAAATTAAGGACATAAAAGTAATTTTACATCATATCTTCTCATTACTTTTTTAATTTCTAATAAATTACTCCTCTACTTTTTCCATTCCAATGAATTACTTCTCCAACCAAACACCTATTTCATTATCATCCTCTACCCATATCTTTCCTCCTCCTTCGTTATCTCATTCCCCTTCATTCCATTACGGTAATCCAAACAAACACTGACAATAATATTTTGATTTTTAAGGTGGAAGTGTCTTGCACGGAAGTGATTAGGAAGGAACACCAAAGCAAGCACACATTGATTGGGTATAAGTCTTGGTCAAACACTTGGCATCTTTTTATTAAAAAAAAAAAAATGTCTAAATCGTGGCCCATTTGGTCATACTTTACGCCGTGGTAACTTTTATTCTGCTTCTAGAATCTAGATTCACATTTTTAAAATTGTTATGTTTACTTGTTTTTTGTTATGATAAAGTCCTTTCTCAAATTTATACTGTATCATTAGAATCACAACAATCAATGCTAATTTTAATCTCCTATTATTTAGGAAAAGCAACCAATAATTTTAAAAAATTGGGTGATTTTTCTTTTTTTTGGTTTTTAAACAGAGACATGTTAGATATTTGTTTAATTTAAAAATTAAAACTAATAACTTTGTACAGTTAAATGACAAAATTGTTTATGATTATTTATTTTGTTTTTTTTAAGTAAAAATATCTATCTAGATTCATGAATTTTATTATTTTATTTATTTTTTTAAGATTTTTTATTTAACATTATAACTAATGTGGAGTGAAAAACAAAACAAACATTGTACAGTAAAAAATTAAAATCAATCATTACCATATATATATAGAGAGATATTTTTTCCACTTCGGTCTAATGTTTGGTGACCACAACTAAACTTCCCGTGAATGACTCAACTGACCTGTTGACTTTCTCTTGCGCATGCTTTGAACTTGTATTCTTTCTTTTCCATTCCGTACTTTTGTCTTTTAAGGTATTTTTGTATTTTATTTTTTTAAGAATTTTTGTGGTCATATTTAAGCTTTGCTGTGTTGGATTATCTGGCTTTAATAGATGAAATATCTTTAAATTAATATTTCAATTTCAAATCTGTTTGTTTGGTCATTGAATCAGGTTTTAGATTTTTTTTACTGAGTCTACAAGAGAAGCGAAGGGAAAACTAGTTACGGTAATTTGACTAATTTTTTAAGAATAAATTCTACGGCATATAATCTAGAGGGAAGAAAGAGAGGTATTCCTCACATAGACTTTCACAGGGGATCCAAAATGTGAATTGTAATCTGAGATATTTGAATTCGAGAGCTCTTAATTACAGGCAGGGATAGTATTTATTTCAAATTTCCAATGGCTTGTTTATTTAATAAAAACAAAATTATTTAAAAAAAAAAAAACTCGGCCCACATGCATATTCGTTCTCAATCACATAAATAACACTGCATATAATCTGGAGGGGAGAACTAGAGGTATTTCTCACATAGAGTCTCACAGATAATCCAAAATATGAATTATAATATGAGATATTTGAATTCGAGAGCTCTCAATTACAGGCAGGGATAGTATTTATTTCAAATTTCCAATGACTTGTTTATTTAATAAAAGTAAAATTATTATAAAAAAAAAAAACTCGTCCCACATGCATATTCGTTCTCAAACACATAAATAAAGTGTTATATAAAAATACTATACCTTTTTTTGTTTAATGAATTCCACTTTGGTCCTATGTTTGATGACCAAAATGAAACTTCCCATGTGCTACATGTGCGTTTGGTTGCAATGCTTGGAATGGGAATGCACCTAACCCCTTTTTTGATTGTGCATGTATAAGAGTGACAGTAGCATGAATAAGGATTGAAATCATGTGTCATTGGTAATCACAATGCCCCAAAACTTGGGAGGATTCTCCACCCTTGGAATGATAACTTGAAGATGAAAATGACACTTTTGCCCTTGTATTAAAGCATGTATCTGTTTTACCATTTTTTAAATTTAAAATTGTTTTTTTATTCAATTTTAACATTCAATTGTTAATGTCAAAGTCTAAAAATGTAACAAAAATTAAAAAAAATATATAATTATCAATTTAATTTTTATAGAAAACTCCTTAATCTTGATATATGATTAACTCGGGTAATTAATAACTAATTAACAATCCCAATGAGCAATTAAAATTAAATATTTATTTATAATAATTAAATAATTTTAATATTTCATATTTTAAAAAATAGTTGTCATTTAAAAAACCGATTATTATATGTATGATAATATTTATTTGCATAAGGGGTATAAGTATATAATTTTATCATATTTTTTTATTTACTTTTCTCATTCCTAATGCACTACCCTCCCAATCATTTACAACCAAATTTTACATGTAATTGATCAAGCTCAAGCCAAATTGTAGGATGTTTGAGTTTGAGCTTGACTGAAAACTCACAGTTCAAAATTCAACTCGAATTCGACTAAGTTTTGTTTTTATAGCTCGAGATCAAAGCTATTCTAACTTATTCAATTAAGCTCGATCAAAGCTAATAAACTCGATTTGATCATAAATATTTATATGCTTGAGCTTGATTTAAGCTTGAATAACTTAACCATTTAAAAAAATTAAATATTTTGATGTTTTAATTTTAAAATGATAAATTGTGATTTCAAAATATATTAATATTATATATATAATTATCTATTAGGCTTGTGAGTACTCAAATTAAATATTAAGATATTTAAACTCGACTTGCTGGACTTTTGAACTACTTGAACTCAACTCCATCACGATCAAGTTGAGTTAGAGTAGCTTGTGAACATAAGCAATAATGTATCACAAGGCATTCTCCACTGTTTCACATCGGAGTTTTTAAATTGTGAGGTGTTTTGAGGTAATATCATGTATAAAAAACAATATAATTAAGCAACTACTATAATGGAAACTGTTACATACATTAGGTTTTATAGATATTTATTGCACAAATAAATAATTGCAAATAAAGTTTTTCAGTTACTAATATCATAAGTAATATAAATAAAAACTTAAATGTAATAAAAAAAAATTATTTTGCTACTTGAATCACTCTGGGAGAAGATTATACATCTACTTTAGTTGTATGTATAGATTTTCACTGTTATGTGAATGGATGCATATACTTTGAAATAGTTCTATGTTCTTTCTTTTGCGTTCCATTTTATCTGTTTTAATTTTTTAAAGATTTTTTTAAAGATTTTTTATTACAAAATTTAAACGTTAGCTTTGTTTGGTTATCCAACTTTGTATCTAAAATAACGCTTAATTAATATTTCAATTCAAATATGTTGTCTGGTCATTGAACAAGGTTTTAGATTTTATTTCAAATTTCCTATGGGTTGGTAACGAGGACAAAACCTAGAATTGAAGGCATCCAAAGTACATAAAAGACAAAATATTAAAGACATTAAGATACAAATATAGAAACCATGGGCTAGCTCAACGATAATTACCCGTGCTTGTAATAATTTAAGACATCTCATATTACAATTCACATTATAGGTCACTTGTGGGAGTTCTGTGTAAAGAATACTGTTAGTGCAAATGCACTTTAATGATTGGCATAATTTGACACCTAGTCAAGGTGACATGGCAAGCAAGATGACGTGGCATGGAGAATGATGTCGAATGAAGGATGACATGGCAAACAAACTTGGCAAGTTGAAAAATATCATGGGTAGAGATGGCAATCTGTACCCTACCCGACGGGTATACCCGTACCCGTACCCGGTCAAAGAGGGTATTACCCGTTTTGACCGTGTACGGGTATGGGTACGGGTATTACCCGTTATTTTTTGAGCGGGTACGGGTCGGGTAAGGGTATGCCTCTACCCTACCCGTACCCTTACCCGTTGAAGAGGGTACGGGTAAAACCCGTACCCGTACCCTTACCCATTGAAGAGGGTACGGGTTATACCCGTACCCTTACCCTACTACCCTTATATATATATATTAATATATTTATTTATTAAGCTAAACATTTACCCAATAATTGACCTAACATCTTTTCATTGTGATTAATTTAAAAATAATACCTTAAATTTTATTTTAATATATTATTTGAATATTATTTATTTTTATATTTATATTTAATAGAGCATAATATTATTAAAATTAAATTTTGGATTTATATTGAGAATCACAATTAAATTAAAAATTTTAAACATTATAAATCAAATATAAAAAATAATGTCATAATAATTTACTAGTGTTATGCCCGAGAGAGATAAACTTATGTTAAAAATAATATTTGCACCGGTATAGTTGTCAGTTGTGATGATTCTTATAATTTCTTTGAAAATTGAAACTTAACTAAGTATATGAGTATATTGTTAGTTTGTTACTCAAATTTTTAAAAACAAAAAATTGAATCTAAATTTTAAAATTTGTATATAAATTCTCTCATCGTTTTCTCGTTATCAAAAATAAATTTTAGATTTATATTAAGAATCGTAATTAAATTAAAAATAAAATACTATAGAACAAATATAAAATATAATGTCATAATAATTTATTCGTGTTAGGCCCGAGCTAATCATTTAGCCAACAATTGACCTAATATCTATTTTCATAGTGATTATTTGAAAATAATACCTTAAATTTTCTCTTAATATTTATATTGTTAGTTTGTTACGATGATAATGTACCTAATAATTTACCTAACAATATTTACCCAACAATTTATCTAACAATATAAATTTTAAAAGTTATTTATAAATTCTCTCATTATTATGATAATTCTCTCATTATATTTGATAGTGCATAATATTATCAAAATTAAATTTTGGATTTATATTAAGAATCATAATTAAATTAAAAATTAAATATTATGAAACAAATGTTATAATAATTTACTAGTGTTATACCCGACTTACGGTATTCGCACCGATATAATTGTGATGATTTTAATAATAATGTTTGAAAATTAAAAATTAACCAAGTATATTGTTACTCTCAATCTTTTAAAAACAACATATTGAATATAAATTTTAAAAATTATTTATAAATTCTCTCATTATTATAAATTAAAAACAACACATAGACAATGAAAATCAATCAACTTGTTATTTTATAAAAATCAATTTGTTATATATAAATTTTATGTGATTATATAATTTAAGATAAACAATTATGTATTAAAATAATTTTTTAAAACATTAGTATTGGCTATTAGTATTACAAAAAAACTGAATATGTGTTTATATTTTTTGGCCAATAAATAATTTATTTTATTTTATTTTTAAATTGAGAATAGTTAAAAATAAATAAATAAAATTATTGCAATTACAATATTTATAATTATTATCATGGTTATTATAATTTACAATTTAATTTTGTGAAATAGAAAATATTTCTTATTTAAATTTAATGGTAAAAATTATTTTAATTTATCAAAACCAATTACTTAAGAAACCCTCTCAAATAAACATTATAAACTTTATAAATGTTATGAATTGATGCGTTGAGAAGTTAATGTGGATGCGTTTCTTCTCCATTAATATCCCTTTTCGTTACTTAACATTGGGCTATATATATAAGGGTTCCGATGTGTGTTGTAAGGACAATTCTATCTTGAATATTATCTCTTCTTCTCATTATATTATTCCTTATTTGTTTCTATAGGTAATTTGGGTATTTATTTTACTTTCATTTATTTTATTGGTTATTTATATGTCACAAATTTATTTACTTTTTAACACGTTATCAGCACGAATTTGCTTTTGATATATATATTATTTTGATTTACTTCATATATGCTTTACCTTTATATTGACTAATACTAAATTTATTATTTGTCGTTTTCATTATTTCAATATTTTATTTTAATTATTCATTGAATTATTGTTATATCATTTATTTTCTATAGAATTTGATATCATGGCGAATATCGCAAGAAGAGAATTCGAGGTTCTTAATATCTCTGGGAGCAATTATATATCATGGAACCTCGATGTTAAGCTCCATCTAAATGCCAGAAACCTGGGAAAAACAATTGAGGCTGCTAACAATGAGCCAATTGATAATAAATCAAAAGCATTGATATTCATACGGCATCATCTTGATGATAGCCTGAAAAATGAATACTTGACTATTGAGGATCCACAAGAATTGTGGTTTTCCCTAAAAGAGAGATTTGAGCATCTCAAAATGGTTTATTTGCCAAAAGCACGTAATGATTGGGCAAATATCAGGTTTCAAGATTTTAAAAGTGTGCAAGAATATAATTCCGAGCTATTTAAAATAGTTTCAGTGTTACGTCTTTGTGGAGAAACGGTAACAGAAAATATGATGCTTGAAAAAACATTCACAACATTTCATGCTCGAGATGTTATATTACAACAACAGTACAGAGAAAAGAATTTTACTAAATTCTCTGAACTGATTTCTTGTCTCCTTGTGGCGGAGCAAAATAATGAATTGTTGATGCTAAATCATCAAACCCGACCATCCGGATCAACACCACTGCCTGAAACTAATTATGGGCAAGGAAAACGGCATCGTCGTAATGACGGTTATAAGAACCGAGGTGGAAGAGGTTATCGTGGTGGTCGTGGCAAACGTGGTCGTGGTGGGGGCCGAAATTATTTCGGACCACACGATGGTAAAATAAATGTGCATCATCAAAAACAACAAAACCACAATGATGGATTAGACAAGAAAAGAGATACATGTTACCGTTGTGGACTGGAGGGTCATTGGTCTAAAATTTGTAGAACCCCCAAGCATTTTGTCCAACTTTACCAAGATTCACTTAAAGACAAAAAGGGTAAAGGTGTTGAGACAAATTTTGCAGACAACTCCACAGAAACTAACTTTGTTGATGATATAATTCAAAATACACACTTAGATATGTCAGACTTTCTAATAGATTAGATTTATAATATATGTAGTATGTTTTTTTTTTTTATTCAATATGTTATACATTTCATTAAAGTTATATTCCTTTGTTATGCTTTAGATAAAATATGGGTGATGATGAATGCATTGTTGACTGTGGAACGACACATACTGTATTGCAAAAGCAAATATATTTTACATCCTTATCAATGAAAAAGGCTTTTATAGCCACAATAGCTGGGTCATCAGACCTGATTGAAGGTTTCGGTAGAGCAGCACTGGTGTTGCCAAATGGGACACTTATGCAGATTAAAAATGCTCTTTATTCTCCAAAATCCGGAAGAAACCTTTTAAGTTTTAAAGATATACGTCTCAATGGTTATCATTTAGAGACGGTTGATAAGGAGGGAAAAGAATATCTTTATATTACTCAAGTTATTTCATGCAAAAAAAGGGTACTTGAAAGCTTTCCTTGTATATCTTCAGGATTATATTGTACACATATTAAAGTGATAGAATCACATACGGTCTTAACCAAGAAGGTTAATGATCCAGAAATATTTAATCTATGGCATGAAAGACTTGGGCATCCGGGTGCTATTATGATTCGTCGGATTATTACTAGTGCCCATGGACACCCATTGAAGGATTATAAAATCCTAACAAATAATGAATATGCATGTTCAGCATGCTCAATGGGAAAACTAATAACCAGACCTTCTAAAAGTAAGTTGGCTGGTGAATCTCCTAAATTTTTAGAAAGAATACAAGGAGATATATATGGACCAATACATCCATCATGCGGACCATTTAGATATTTTATGGTTTTAATCGATGCATCGACTAGATGGTCCCATGTTTCACTTCTATCTACAAGAAATGTAGCTTTTGCAAGATTATTGGCACAAATTATCAGGCTTAAAGCACAATTTCCAGATTATCCTATAAAGACAATTCGTCTTGATAATGCTGGTGAATTTACATCAAAATCATTTTATGATTATTGTATGGCAGTTAGAATAAGAGTTGAGCATCCAGTAGCTCATGTACATACCCAAAATGGGTTGGCGGAGTCATTAATTAAAAGACTCCAAATCATTGCTCGCCCAATATTATTAAGAACAAATCTGCCTACAAGTGTGTGGGGTCATGCTATTTTGCATGCTGCAGCTTTAATACGGATCCGACCCACTGCATGTAATTCATATTCACCACAACAACTTGTTGTTGGTAAAGAGCCTGATATTTCACATATAAGAATATTTGGTTGTGCAGTATATGTGCCAATAGCACCACCAAATCGTACCAAAATGGGTCCACAACGTAGACTTGGTATATATGTTGGTTATGACTCTCCCTCAATTATACGATATTTAGAGCCATTAACGGGAGATGTATTTACTGCAAGATTTGCAGATTGCCATTTTGATGAATCTACCTTTCCTTCATTAGGGGGAGATATGGTTATTCAAAATGAGCGGAAAGAAATTGATTGGAACACATCCCAATTATATACATATGATCCTCGTACGAAAGAATGTGATCTTGAAGTTCAAAGGATCATTAAATTGCAGAATATTGCAAATGAAATACCTGATGCATTTACAGATGCAAAAAGGGTAACCAAGTCATATATACCAGCTGTCAATGCTCCTGCCAGAATTGAGATTCCTATTACCCCATTAAAAGAAAAACAAATAGAAAACAAACCACGCCAAAAACGTGGAAGGCCAATAGGGTACAAAGATTCAGCTCCTAGAAAAAGGAAGCAGAAAAATAAAACTCTTGAAGAGGGAGATCTCCCATGTGAAAAGGGAGATGAAAATATAAAACTCTCAGAGCATGTCAATGAAAAGAATTAATGGGGAATGATATCTCTAAAAATACTGAAAACTCAATTTGTTATGTAGATGATGGTAAAATAATAAATCGATGTGAAACCGATATAAATGATATATTTATCTATAATGTGGCTATAGATATAGAAATAAATACAGATAATGATCCAGAGCCACGATCTATTGATGAATGTCGACAAAGAAAAGATTGGCCAAAATGGAAAGAGGCTATTCAAGCTGAGTTAAATTCCCTTTCAAAACGTGAAGTGGCTATTCAAGCTGAGTTAAATTCCCTTTCAAAACGTGAAGTGTTTGGGCCAATAGTGCCAACACCTGAAGGGATAAAACCAGTTGGTTACAAATGGGTATTTGTGAGAAAACGAAATGAAAACAATAAAATTATAAGATATAAAGCTAGACTGGTTGCTCAAGGTTTTTCCCAAATGCCTGGTGTCGACTATGAGGAGACATATTCTCCTGTAATGGATGGGATCACTTTTCGATTTCTAATTGCCATGGTAGCAAGTAATAAATTAGATATGCAGTTGATGGATGTTGTCACCGCGTATCTATACGGATTACTTGAAAAAGACATATATATGAAAATCCCTGAGGGATACAAAATGCCAGACACTTCAAAGCAGAGGCATTTGCACTCTATTAAATTACAGAGATCTCTTTATGGGTTAAAACAATCTGGACGGATGTGGTATAACCGTCTCAGTGACTATTTGATAAAAGAAGGGTACCAAAATGATAATATATGCCCTTGTTTATTTATTAAAAGTTCTACTAACGGATTTGTTGTGATAGCAGTATATGTGGATGATTTAAATCTTGTAGGTACTCCTCATGAAATAGCAATTGCAGCATCATATTTAAGCAAGGAGTTTGAAATGAAGGATCTGGGAAAGACAAAATTTTGTCTTGGTATACAAATTGAGCACTTACATGCGGGAATATTTATTCACCAGTCAGCTTACACAGAAAAAGTGCTGAAAAGATTTAATATGGATAAGGCCTATCCATTAAGTACCCCAATGGTTGTCCGGACACTTGATGTTCAGAGAGATCCATTCCGTCCACCTAGTAAAGAAGAGGAAATTCTTGGCCCAGAAACTCCGTATATAAGTGCAATAGGTGCATTAATGTATCTTGCAAATAATACTAGACCAGATATAGCTTTTGCAGTAAATCTCTTGGCAAGATATAGTTCTACACCGACACAAAGACATTGGAAAGGAGTTAAAGATGTGCTATGTTATTTACGAGGAACTACAGATATGGGTTTGTTTTATCCCAAAGAGTCTTCATCCAATCTCACAGGTTTTGCAGATGCCGGATTCTTGTCTGATCCTCATAAAGGACGATCTCAAATTAGATATATATTTTCTTATAATGGTACAACAATTTCATGGCGTTCTACAAAACAAACTCTTACAGCTACTTCATCAAATCATGCTGAAATCCTAGCTCTCCATGAAGCTAGTCGAGAATGCCAGTGGTTGCAATCTATGATTGGACATATACAGTCATCATGCAAATTGCCATCAATTACAACAAATGCCACAATAATTTATGAAGACAACAGTGCTTGTATTTCTCAGATACAAGGAGGTTACATTAAAGGAGATAGAACAAAGCATATATTACCCAAATTTTTCTACACTCATGATCTTCAGAAAGAAGGTGTTATAGAAGTCCAGAAGATTCAATCTAGTGAGAATCAAGCTGATTTATTTACAAAATCACTACCAAAGTGTATTCATCAGAATCTTGTGCACAAAATCGGGATGAGACGACTCAAAAACATCATTGCTGAAACAAGTTGATAGTTACTTTTATGAGGGGGAGGCTGTACTCTTTTTCCCTTCGCTACGGTTTTTATCCCATAGGGTTTTTCCGGAGCAAGGTTTTTAATGAGGCAGCAATTACTCCATATACCAAGGATCATGTACTTTTTTTCCTTTACCAGGTTTTTTATCCCATTGGGTTTTTCTTGATAAGGTTTTAATGAGGCATATCCTTTGGTTATACGCATCCAAGGGGGAGTGTTATGAATTGATGCGTTGAGAAGTTAATGTGGATGCGTTTCTTCTCCATTAATATCCCTTTTCGTTACTTAACATTGGGCTATATATATAAGGGTTCCGATGTGTGTTGTAAGGACAATTCTATCTTGAATATTATCTCTTCTTCTCATTATATTATTCCTTATTTGTTTCTATAGGTAATTTGGGTATTTATTTTACTTTCATTTATTTTATTGGTTATTTATATGTCACAAATTTATTTACTTTTTAACAATAAATTGAAAGTCCCGAATATTTAATTATTTATACTGTAATTAATTAATTAATTTTTTAAAATAAAAAATTGTAGATAAAACAAGAACCGGCCCCTTGAAAATTTCAAATTGGAATCCAAGTATCCAATTGGCAACTATCCACATGACCACACGTATTCTCTTTCTCTCTCTCCAGATAAAAATTAAATCTAATCTTTCCTCTTTCTATTTCTCAAGAATCTCAACACTCAACAACCCTAACCCTAATTGAAATCCCTTTCTTTGTTTGACCGACCCCAACCCTCACTCCCAGACTCCCAGACCCCTGCCTTGACTGGCTGACTCCTGAGTGGCGAGTCCCTTTGTGCGGCCCTTTTTGCTCATCCTCGCCATCTTGCTCAAGCTCAACCTCCGTTTAGGACTCACCGGATTCTCCACTGTCGCCGGCCGCCGCCTCCTACCTCTCTCAAATCATGTAATTATTTAGTTTTTTTTTTTTTGCTTCATTTCCTTTATAGTATTCGTAATATTCTGTCGGAATTTTAATTTTTTGTTTGGAATGCTCTACTTATGTGTGAATTATTCCTGGTTGAAAAAGTTTAGATGTTTATGTTTTGGATTTTTTTCTGCTTCATTTCCTTCATTTCATGTCTTGTTGATGAGATTAAGAAGCAAAATTTTGATTTGCCTAAATTTTGTATAGTTTGTCAATATGTCAACAAGTGAAGGTGCTCCTCTCGCTCCAATAGAATTTGAATCGCAAGAGTCAGCTCCTACTCCTACTCCATTGGAGGCTGAAAACCCACACAGACACAATGTAGTTGCAGCACCTATTGAAGGCTTTGAAGCTTCTGGCATTCAAACTACCAATGAAGGAAAATCTAGTCGAAAAATCAGTGATGTTTGGCAAACTTTTACCAAGAAGACAATGAATGGAATTATTAAGGCTGAATGTAAGCATTGTAAGAAGTTGTTGGTAGCCGGTGCAAAGATGGAAACAAATCATTTACGCCACCATTCAAGAACATGTACTAATAGACACGGTATGGACATAAGACAAAGGATATTGACAAAAGATGTTATGAGTAAAGATCTCAAAAGTCAAGCCTTTGATCAAGAAATAGGTTGGCTTCAATGATCATAATTCATGATTATCCTCTCTCTATGGTTGATCATCATGCTTTTCAGGAGTTTTGTTGTTCTCTACAACCGTTGTTCAAGTGTCCAACGCGCAATACTATCAAAAGTGACATTTTGAAACTATCTAAATGGGAATATTGTTGGCCTTGTAACTGCCAATATTTTCAGCCTAGTTCAATTATTCTTATGAGAACATGAGGTAAACTATGTCAAGTATGAACAAAAGAAGTTTTTATGTTGTATTTTCTTGTATACAAAGTCAAATACTGCTATGGGAGGAAAATCCTTCCTAGTTGCAACTAAGAAAATTGTTATTTGTTGTCTAAAGTACCTTAGTAAATCATATTTGTTCACCTTTTTGTGCTATTGTTTAAATTGGAGATCTGAAAATTTCTAATGTTGTCCGCTTTTGTGTTAAAGAGGTGATTGTATATAACTAGTTCTACACATGGGAAAACCACAAAACATGTCCCTTCTCTTCATTTTCTTGATATTGTGGCCTTCTCCCCATGCACTTTTATGTTAAAGAGGTGGTTGTATCTATATACAGGGCTTTGAATAGGCTAAATTTTCTATTTTTTCACAAAAAATACGGTGATATTAATTCTTCAATGGTACTATTTATTTTATTGTAAGTGATTAACTTTATGATGGCTAAGACATCTTATTTGACAGTGCAGTTACAATGAACCCAATTCTTGACATATTTCAGGAATTCTATATGTATTGCCTTTCATAGAAGATATTAGCTTCATAGAATTAGAGGCAAATGAGAAACACTCTGATGTTGCTGCATCATACTTGGAGGCAAGTAACTTCTTTTGTATATAACAACAAGGTTGATTTTTATCATATTGTCTATTCTTTTTTTGGGAATTCTTTACTGTAATTTTTTTTTTTTTTGGGTGCATTGATGTTTATATGCATTTATAATCCTATTATCTGTTGTTTCATGTTGTCCATAACAAATTATAAGACATCAACAAATGTGAGCAATGGTTAAAATATATAGCAGTTAGATTTTGTAATGTTGCTCAAGTGCTTATTGTTGTTGACATGTTGTTGTTGCTTATTATTATTATTTAAATTTAATTTGGTAATTTGAATAACGGGTAAACGGGTACCCTGCGGGTAAGGGTAAGGGTATGATTTTTTAAACCCTGAAGGGTACGGGTAAGGGTACGGGTATGGGGTAGGGGTTACGGGTACGGGTAAGGGTAAGGGTTTTGGCATACCCTACCCATACCCTACCCGTTGCCATCCCTAATCATGGGAGATCTTGGAGAAGTTATTTTTGGCAAGAAATTGCAACTCTCATGAAGATTAAATGAAGATCTTGTTAAAACTATTTTAGGCAAGAAGATCAAGCAAGCAACAAGATGATATCAAGATCTCATCAAGACCATATTTAGAAGATGTGATTGAAGACTAAATATGGGTGAAGTTTAAATGAAGAAACAACCTATCAATGGTATGATTTTGAAAACTATTGAAGACAAGATTTGAAGAACCCTAATAGAGATGATATGAAGTTTATTAAGGGTATGTTTGAAGATGCGCCTATTGTTGGCAAGATTCAGCTGATTGAATGAAGATCTTTGTTGAAGATTTGAAGACCAAACTTGGGTGAAGTGAAGACTAAGTTTGGCAAGATTCATGAAGACGCACATAGGACGTGCGCCCCTTGTGAGGGGGCTGTGTGGTGAGGAACTGAAGAGGGAGGTTAGTTGCTGGTGATTCGGATCAGGTGATCGGGCTGCATCGACTCGGACGGAGGGTCTTGAGGTCGCTTAGCAATATAGCCAGAATTCAGCCAAGCCAACAGTTAGGGTTATGTTGCAACATATGTTACAACATAAGTTGCGATATCTAATTTCGAAAGATTCTAAAGTTAGAAGCCGCGGAGATTCTAAAAAAGGTATGCGCTATATTTAGGACGTTGAGACGTCTATATATACTTCCTTGGTCTAGGATTGGGTTCAACTCTTGAAAGAGGGAGTAGGGAGGTACCGGACAATCTAGAGAGGGTAGTATTCTTTGTATGTGAGAGAGTGACAAGTGTGTTTTGTACTCTTCTATCTTTTACCCCTTTTTAGTGGATTGTTGATCTCCGGGCATGGCCCCCCGGATGTAGGCGAGTGGACACCGAACTGGGTTACCAACGTCTTGTGTCTCTTCTTGTGTGGTTTGTGTTTGTTTTTCTTGAGTGCTTAAGTGAGTAAGTGTTCCTCTAAGTTCACAAACCCTAACCGGGGGAACTAACAAATACCTCTCATTCTCCCCTCGAAGGCTGTAT
The DNA here is from genome assembly GCA_020875875.1 of Dioscorea alata. Taxonomy (NCBI): domain Eukaryota; kingdom Viridiplantae; phylum Streptophyta; class Magnoliopsida; order Dioscoreales; family Dioscoreaceae; genus Dioscorea; species Dioscorea alata. Next base: position 23,067,609 of record CM037011.1, read on the forward strand.
GGAGGTTATCCTTAGGAGATCAATCAAGTTACGATAACTAGTGTACTTCCATATATGTTTGTCTTTGGTTTTATCCTTTGTCGACTTCATCGGAAAAAATAAGATGTAAATATAAAATGATATTTTTTCATTCCAATTTATATGATGATAATAACTGAATTTGTCAGATCAAGAAATTTAATTAATTTAAAAGTTCAATAAAACATGTATATAATTTACCCAAATTATCTTTAATGATATAAACATTGCATTTAATTTCTTATAATTCCTATTTAAAAAAAGTTGAAAGTGGAGTTAGTATAAATAAAGATAAATTTGAAAGAATTCCATAATTTTTTTTTTTTTTTGGGATAACATAAAATAATAAACAAATAAAACAACATGGTGGTCATGTAAATAGGATCACAAAGAGTATTAAAGGGTAATTGCTTTACTCTGACATATAAAGAATTATCATTGTTCCATAGTAATACTATTATGCCAAAATTTATATTTTGAAAACATCTATTAATTAATATAGGACTACTATATTAATAATCCAACGGTTAAAACACTCACCACCGATACAGAAAGTTGAGATAGCATGTTTAAAAAATTAATAATTAATAAAAATAAAAACATAACGTGGGCATCAAGTCTCCTTTCTTTTACTCACTTGTCATGGGAGAAAATGCAACAGCTTTCAGCAAAGAGAATATATAAACATCCATCTCACCGGACAATACGCAAAATTTAGAGAGCCAACGTCAAGAAAATAAACTAGTTATCTTCATCATAACAATATATAATGTACACTTATTTTTAATAGTGTTTATATTCATGCAATGTGTATTTGGTTCCAATGTTGTTCATCAGTATTATTCATATGCTTGGATGTGAGTCTCTTATGGAAGAAACAATAATTTCATTTCTCCTGAGTTGTAAGGTGGGAAAATTTTTCTAGAAAGTTATGGTGTATTTCTGTACTTGTTTATCTCTTTAACAATCTTTTCAACAATCTTTTAAATGAGAAGGATGTTTGTCATTGTTCATAAAAAAAAATCTAAAGTAAAAAACATCAAAACATATTACAATCCAAACCTAAATGAACAGAGAAACTTGATTTAAAAAATCTTTTTAGAGATAGCTACACATTAGCAGCATTAAGGGCAGCTATCACGGCTGAAATTTGAAAAATCTATTCCCACTTGAATTAAAAAATAAAAATATATATGACACTTTTATGAATATGAAATAGAATAAAAGTATGCTAGCAAGAAAAGTGACTACTTGCGAAATAATAAATATTATATATATATATATATATATATATATATATATATATGAAGAAAACATAGGTTTTCTAATAAATAACCCAAAAATTTTAAAAAGTTAAATAACCCAAAAATTTTAAAAAGTTAAAAAAAAAATTAAAATTTTATGATTTCGTATTTTATCTGCTTTTATCTTTTATGTCCTCCTACCATAAAGGCCACCCTTTTTCAAAATTCATTTTTTTTCAAATTTTAATTTTGCAAATTTAACCCAACAAATATTATCAGTAGAGCCAAACACTGAGCTAAAGAAATTAATGTAAAAGTGCACCACTTTCTTCATCTAACTTTCAACGGTATAGTATAATAAAGTAAATGTCTTTTTTTTTCCTATAGTTTGTTAATATAATGAAATAAGTTTTATTGTATTTATAGAATAATTTACTTTAGAGGTTGTTGTATGTTTTATTTACATTAATAATATTATATATGAATTAATATTTAAGATTGAATGATATCATAAGTTGAGAACAATTGTAATCTATAATTTTTATTTGCAAAAAAATTTTGATGTGCTTGAGTTCATTATATATATATATATATATATATATATTAATTTGCCACTAAACAAAATTCTAGATTCGCCTTCGGTGAATCTATAGGTGATGCGGCATCTTCTAAAATAGTGACATGACATTTTGATTCGGAAACTTGTTATGTAAGTATAGCACTAATCAAATGATTTACATATTCAAGTCAAAGTAATGTATAAGTGTAAAAATATTTTGTTCATCCCTATGCATGATTTTAAGCTTGATCAAAATGGAAGCAAGTTGTAAAATATAATAAGGAAATTTTACAAAACTACCTTGGGGTTGGCTTCTTTATAAATTTGAGGCCTCTATTTGAGTTTTGGTACTTTGTATTTTTTAAGTTAAAATAGTTTGCAAAAAGTGTTAAAATGCTTAATCTCATTAATATTTACATGGCATAAAAAATAGATCTAAATTTAGATTTTGATCTTTATTTCTTTATTAAAAGATATATTATTTAAATCTGCCTCCAATTATAATTTAAATGATTTTTAAATATTATATAAAAAGCAAAAGAGTAAATTCAAGTATATTTTCATGTCACATCAACAAATGTTAACAAGGTTAAGCTTTTTTTTATTTTTTATATAAACTGTTTAAACTATATGGTACCAAGGTGCTAAAACTTAAATCACAAGCCTCAAATTAATAAAAAGATAAACCACCAAAGTTTGGTAAAATTTTCCAAAAATAATTCATAGTTAAATGGAGTTTGAATGTGTACACTATTGAGGGCATATTTTTGTTGATATATCTGAGAAAAATAAATCTTGTGATGGTGTACATAAAAAGAGTCTTTAGATGGGTGGTAACAATACAAACTAAAAGAGAGAAAGGAGGAAAGAAAAAACATAATAGTAATAACGGTATATTATCTATATGTAAATGTATAACCTACTCCCATGTGTTTCACAGCACTTTTAATTTTTTTTTTTATTACACTTAAGTTTTTTTTTTGGTTTATACTCTCTCCATCCCATTTTAGTTATCATATTTTAAAGCTCTTTTTACTTGTCACATTAAAAATTTAATACAACATTTTTTTTCCAATTTTACCCTTTAATTTAATGTATTGGTACAATTTTTAATAATCACAATTAACCATTTACTAATAAATCTTTTCAGTTTTTCAATAGTAGAAACATGTTTCCAATATTATTTTAAAATGTGTTTTGTATTCCCAACAAATAAATTATTTAATGTGAAGCATGCCTATAAAACTACTAGTGAGTAAGAAATGAAATAGGGCTAATTTTAATGGAGTTTTAAACTGGGATAATTTTGGAAAGTAAATGAAATTTTTTATAAATTTAGGTAGCTAACTAACTTTAACTAATTTTTTTAATCGGTATAAATTAGATAAAGTTGACAACTAAAAAGGAACGGAGGAGTATTACATATGATATTAATGATTGACAAAATTTAATTACATTTATTTGTTTGTTTGATAAATGTAATTAGACATTTCAAAAGCAAAACATACCCCTAAAGGAGACATCAAACGGTGGTCCTTCATCCCTAACAGAGCTTGTTTTGTCAAGTCTTTTTATAATTTTCTCATTAATGGCAATGTCAGCTGCAAAATTACTCCTATGATTTGAAATGCCCACTTCCCGAAGAAAATTAGTATATTTAACTGACTTGCTTGGGACAATAGTATCCTTACATTGGACAACCTTGCTATAAAAAGTTGTAACAAACTTCCGACAGCTACCTGTGTGTTGTGCAATGCAGGTATTGAAATAGTGAATCATCTCTTTCTGCTCTGTCCTTTTGCAGAGAGGATGTGGTCCTTTCTTGCAACTCACAGCTTCTGCATTCCTCCCCCTCCTTGCTCTTTAGCAGTTTTGTAAGAGAGATGGCGCTTTCTTATTCCTGCTCCCAGCAGGAGTGCTGTGGACTTATTGATTAGATCCTTGTTGTGGAATGTTTAGTTGAAAATAAATGCTCGTATCCCCAACAACAAGTTCTCTGTTCATCGATCTGTGCTTATGAAAATTATTTATATGTTCTTGAATTTGTTCTCTGCAGTTCCGGAAGCCAAAAGACCAAATCTTGAGAGGGTCGCTTCTGCAATTAGGGGGAATCTGGAGTTCCTTAGTGGCCAAACAGGGGTGGAAGGCGATCAGGAAGAGTAGTTCTCTAGTATTTATGGTCTCCTGCAGCTCTCCTGAGCCAGAGTGACCTATGTTGTCTTTTTGCTCTGTTTTTCCCTATGTTCTTTCAAAAAAAAAAAAGTAGACAAATAATTTCTATTGTATTGAGTTATTTAATAATAATGTTAGAATTTCATTATATGTCTATGTACCACATTGCTTAAAAACTCTCCAAATTATAAAAATATCAATGTGGAGTGAAAGAATTTATCTAGTTATTATTATAGTATTTTTATGCACATTTAACACTTGGATCTTTTATTAGTTTATAATATATAAAATATTTTTAATAATAATATTATAAGTGTAGACTTCACATGATATATTTAACTATTAAGTATTATTTCTAATAGTATGCATAGATATAACAGTTAGATTTTTCATCCCATGTTTTCCAAATTTTCCTATTATCGTCCACTATTATCAAATTACAAAGACTAGGTCAAAAATCTTTAACCAATATATATATATATATATATATGGGAAATAAATTATCAAATAATAACCTTCATACCTTCGGATAAGGTTGACATCAGCAAAAACGACCATGGTTGGATGCTAAAACTTTATGTTAAATAAAATCATATAATATATTTTTATATTCAATTTTTCAGATTGTTGAGATGTGCTCTTGAAAAGTCATTGTCCGTTACATCAGCAAAAACCAATCAAATTTTGATCGGAGAAATCGTCAATCACATCAAAACTAAACACAAGACTTTTCTTTGTTGATATCCATGATTTATCATCCGTTGGTTTATTTAAAATTTTAATATTATTTTCTTTTGTGGCATCCTATATGCACATAGATAAGGATAATGCCTCTCGTTTGGTAAACATCCACCGAATGGACAAAGAAAAAAAAAATAGTTGGGATTGGGTTTAAATAAGAGTAATAATATTTTTCTGAATAAGTTTTCCAAATGATGTCGCATCATATCAGCATTCACTTCAGTAATTTTAATTTTTTTTTATAAAAAAAATTTTTAATTTTTTTATTATCAAAATTATAAATTTAAAAAAATATTTTTCCTAAATTTTAAAATTTTAAAATTGTAAATCACAAACTCGGTATGAGGAGACATGTACATGGGCCGGGCCGGGCCGAGTTCGGGTCGGGTTTTTATCCATAATTACTAAAATTCAACCTTGTCCAAGCCCGGCCCGGTCCGAAAATTCGGGTCTTAACTCTTGCCATAACCCACCCAAATTTAATGACCTCTATCCAAGGCCCGCCCAAGCCCGCCCAAATGGATTTTTCATCAAATAATATATAAGTTATAAAAAAATTTAATTAATAATAATATTAATATGCGAATATGACCAAATATTATTCTACAAAACACTTAAAAATTAAAATACCAAATGCAAATATTTATGCAATTATAACAACTAAAATTCAAACCATTATAATCAATGACAATCAACAATAAATATATATAATATAAGTATATACAAAACTAATTAATAAATAATCAATGGAAATTCACCATTATATATATAAGTATAAACAAAACTAATTAATAAATATATTTTAAAATTCGGGCCGGGCTGGGCCGGGCTTTTAACAATGAAAACCAAAGCCGGACCATTTTTAAAATGGGCTTCTTTTTTTGTCCAAGGCCCGGACATCGGGCCTTATATGTTTGTCCAAGCCCTCCCATTTTTCGGGCGGGCCTTCGGGCTTGGGCGGGTAGCCCGGTCCTTGGACAGGTCTAGGTATGAGGGTTTGTGGTTTACTGTTTAAAATTTAAACTTAAATTTAGGGTTTAGAATTTTACAGTTTAGTATTTATTATTTAGGGTTTAAATTTTTAGATTTTTGTGTATAGGATTTTGTAGTATTTGGGTTTAAAATTTTAGATATGGTTATATAATTTTTTTAAAAAATTTAAGAGTTTAAGGATTTTTAAAATTTAAATTTAAAACTTATATAAAAAAGAATAACGTATTAACAAGTTGGTATCAACGTCATTCAGAAAATCTATTCCGTATTAACATCGTTTTTAAATAGATATGTCCAAGAGCCAGACTTATGCCCAAACTCAAATGCGCACCCGAAAAATAGAACAGTTTACACAAAAAAACATAATAAGCATGTTGTCTAGGCTTTAGATAAAGAACATAGCCCATTGAAAAAATGGGCGAGCCTTGGCCATGATACTTTAGGCTCAGGTCTAACTAAGCCCAACCCTAATTATGTACAAGTAAAATAAAATAAATTTATTATTTATAATTATTTTTTACAAAATGGGCAAGTACGGCTTGCGCAAACGAGTAGTTAATGCCTCAACTCATATATACGCTCACGTTGGGTAAATTGAGGCTCGAACCCATCTCTTCATCAATGACACAAACACCCTACATAAAGGATAAAGTGCCAATAAACCAATAGATTGTTAACAAAAAATAATTTTCATATAAAGATGGAATGATATACGGATAACACACTAGACTAAATAAATTTCATCTCAATTTTGTTTAGAGTTTCAATCAAACTATGACTTTTAAATTTTTTTTATTTTCAAATTCATTTTTTTTTAAATAATAACATGGAAAGATTTAAAAAGAAACTTTTAATTGATAATTTTAAATACTTTATTGATAATAGCAATTCTGAATTTTAATACTATTGATTTTTATAACATATGCAAAAAGAACTTTATATAATTTAGTAAGGTACTAAACCTTATTTTTGTAAATTTCTATTTTCTCATATTTCTTACCTAAGGGTAAAATAATATTAGTGTGGATATTATTTTTTAAAATATAAATTTATTTATGAGTGATACAGTTTAAATGTAGAAAAAATATAATTCTTTTTTAAATATTCAGATGATTATATGAAAAAAAATCAGTAAATATTGGTAAGTAATTCACTTGATTCACACACATACTTGCAAGAGTCTAGATTTTGCATTGGTATCTTATATATATTATTTAGTACATATGTGTAATTTAAAATTTTACATTGATTAATAAAAAAACCCTTAAAATGAATATTTTTGAAAGACATAGTAACTTTCTCATAGTTCATCTTTATTTATTCAATTAAAGCCACTAGCTATTCAGTCCAACCCATATTAGACCCACAAATTCATATTATAGGTGTAGGGATTCGAATCATGATCGGTGGTTTGAAACCTTAACATCTTATCCAAGTTGTTTTATATAATTTATTTGTTTTTATATATCTCAACCTATATTTTTCACAATTTTAAATCTTAAAGAATTGTAATTTAGGATGGTAATTTCCAATGCTTTAATCATCATTTTGTTCTACTTCTTAGGAGTAAAGTTAAATATTTTTTTATGTTGAATTTATTATTTTTATTTTTAACAAGTAACCCATGATTTTAATTAGGTACAACTATACCCTGAGCATCATTAAGTGAGTCGCCTAAGAACTAAAGCTGATACTCAAATAATTTGAGTAACTAGTAGACATTTTGAGATAATAGTTTTGAGAATTAGAACAGATAATTTGAGAATTAGAATTGATACACTTTCAAAGTTAGGATAGTTTGCCTTTTTTTTCTTCACATATAAATAGGTAAAGCATAATTCAAACCAAATAAACCTACAATCTGAGCAAGTACCGGATAATTCTAAGCAAGCAATGACTCGTATTTCTTGTCCAATATCTTAATCACCAAGTTACTCTATGCTAACTCCTATTTTTATTTATTTTTTTTTCCCCAAACTCTTAACAACTTAGTTATTTTAGACTTGGCTCTGATTTTTCTTTATTTTTCTTTCTCTCGACTATCTTAACTCATATAAAAAAGTATATTTTTAACTATATTTTACAAAACCATAACATTAAAAAAATATGAATAAAAAAAGAAAAATGCTTAAATACAAATTAAAAAAGGGAAAATACCAAAAAGAAAACCATATTTTAGAAGAAGAATGAGAACAATAATAACTAGAGAAATATTTAAAAATATAAAATATGATCATTTTTAATATTCCAGAAATTAAAAAAAAAACTAATTTACTATCTGCAAAAACTGCAGAAGAATTATAAGCAAAAACAGGGGATTCATTGGATATTACAAAAACCAGGGCTATTTTTAAATTAGTTTATAAATGTGCAGTGATCTATAGATTAATTTTTTTTTTTTAAATTAGAATTGTCCATAACTATGTCAGTACTATGTTGTCATTTGTGCAAACGTGAAAAATACTATTCATGATGTACTTTATTTCTCCTTTATCTTTGCAGGTGTACTTTTTATAACCCTGAGGATAATTGATTAAAATATTGTAGTTTTTTTAATTAATTCTCAAAAATACGTATTTCCGTAATTATTTACGGAAATATGTATTTGTTATTTGTTATTATTTTTTTAAACTAATGGCCCCACTATATATTTTTTAATATTTAGTTTTATTCTTTAATTAATCAAAGGGCCCATTATTTTTTTAATATTAAGTTTTTATTTTTTTTTAAATTGTGGGTCCTGGTAGTTTTTAAAATTAAAAAAATTTTATATCCAAACCCTTATAATTTTTCATTATTTTTTCTTACTTCTACTATGTTATTTCTACCTTCACTAATTTTAATCGATTGTTAATAATTTAAATAAATAATTTTAATATTTTTTTCATAATAATAAAATATTAAATATTTAAATAATTTTAACAGATGACCACCTTGACGTCCAAAATCCAGTAGAATTCGTAATGAAATGGACATAAGGGAAGGTGGTCAACCAAAACGTTGTAGTTTATGTCGCAATGAAGGTCATAATCGTCGAAATTGTTCGAATGCCGCTGGTCTAAGTCGTATGCCATAATGTAACCTAAATATTGTATTTGTTGAATCATTTTATAATATTTGTAATTGTTTTACTGCATTCAAAATATCAAGTGAGTTTGGTTTAGTTGTGGGAGTAATTTTGACATGTGAAAATTTTTAAATATTAAATATTTTATTATTATGAAAAAATATTAAAATTATTTATTTAAATTATTAACAATCGATTAAAATTAGTGAAGGTAGAAATAACATAGTGAAGTGAGAAAAAATAAATTATAAGAAAAAATAATGGAAATTTTAAGGATTTGGATATAAAATTTTTTTAATTTAAAAAACTACGGGGACCTGCAATTTTTAAAAAAATAAAAACTTAATACTAAAAAAATAATGGGGTCTTCTGATTAATTAAAAAAATAAAATTAAATATTAAAAAAATATAATTGGGCCGTTAGTTTAAAAATAATAAAAATAATAATAAAATACGCATTTCCGTAAATAATTACGGAAATGCGTATTTTGAGAATTAATTAAAAAGACTATAATATTTTAATCAATTACCCTAACCATTACTTCCACTTCAACTATTTAATAGTAGGCTTAAGTACAAAATTGGTTTATGATACATATACCTTAGCTTTTTAAATCCATGAGAAGTTTGACAACAGCTGTTAAATAATAATTTAATAATTATTATTCTAAGATAATGTGCAAAATTATTGTTTATTATTGTAGTTCGGCACTGTTAAGTAGTATTAAATATTGTATATAAATGAATAATGGTTGTTAAATGCAAATTATTTTTAAAAAAAATATATTTTAAGTACATTAAATTATTCTATAAAGGTTTTTCTCCTAAAACACTAATATATTTATTTATAGCAACAACCACTATTGGATGTAGTGGAATGTTATGGGAATGGTAAATGAGCAAATCCACTGTCGAGTCTCTAAGTCAATGGTACTATTGTAGTACTGTGTATACCTTATTTATGATCTTCTATGAGAGGATGTCGTTTCCCTCCCCTCTAGGATTACATTTCAGGGAGGATTTATTAATTCAGTTTAATTCCTTAAATATTTTCTTGTCATCCATATGTTAGGACTCTAATCATCTTATGTGACGTCTGCCCAACTTAATAAATTTTTTAAGAAATCATTAAACTACTATAACTAATGTTCCATCGTACTTATTTGTCCTTTGACACCCCCTCGTAGGGTGGCACTTGTTTACCTTCATAGGGTGAAATCCTTTTCTTAGTGAATAGTAGAGCTTTTGACGTTCACAAGATTTTTACCTTCATATTGAAAAGTTTTCCACCTAAATTTGGTATTTTTGTGCTTATGTTACTACTGTGATTTCTTGTTTATTTGTTATTTGTATTAATTATTCCATTGGTGTTTGATCTCAATACTCAGGAGAAGGATTTCATAGACAGTTTATGTTGCAGGCGACTTACAGATTCAAGAATTTCAACCCAGTTGCAGAGAATAAGAAGAGAGGATAGGAAGAGGAGGAGATGATAGAGGAGAAGAAAAGAGGGAATTAGGAGAATTCTGGCAAAAGATGGCGTCATTCATGTTGTTGTCTTCCTTTTATAGCAAATCATGGAGAGAATCATTACAATTGTAACCACTCGTCCAGTCTGCCATTTTAACACACAAGTCATGTGCCAGAACACTTGTACCACAATTCACAACAATCTATAACAACCTTCACTGTAATTACATATGACTAATTACTTTTAATAACTACTAATTACTGAAATCAACCCATAATGAAGTCTCTGAATTTGCTGACGTTTCTCCCTTGATTATTCCTTGAACTTCGTCTAACGGGATTGCTGTGCTGCTAATGATTGGGCTTATTGCCAGAAGCTATCCCTTGTGCAACAATTGCCTCCCCTTGAATTTTATCCTTGTCCTCAAGGATGTAGTTCGGAAAGGTTGCAAAGAAATCGTCAGCATCTTCCCAAGTAGCGTCCTTCACTGAATGATCCTTCCATTGGACTAGTATTTCTTTAAATTTCCTTCCTTGTTTCAGTACATCCCTGCTATTGAGCATCTCTTCCGGATTTCTCAGTGGATGTTGCTGGATGAACTCTTCTGGCAATCTACGATAGTCTGTCTGTGGATCTCTCACAAATTTCTTCAACTTAAATACATGAAATATGTTGTGGATTTTTGCTGTAGCTGGGAAGTTCAACTTATACGCCATGAGGCCAACCTCTCTAATATCTCAAACGTCTCATAAAATCGGCGGACTAATTTCTTAGAATTTCTGCTAGCCAAGGAGACCTGGCGATATGGTCGGAGACATAACAACACCCAGTCCCCCTTTTGAAACTGCACATCAGTCCTTCTATTATTCACCTAACTGTACATCCGCACCTGAGTATATTTTAAATTCTCCCGCAGGTTTGCTATGAGCTCTGAGCGTTCGGTTAGCGTCTCATCCACAGCCTCAACAGAGGAAGAACCGCTCAGGTAATCTTGCAACGACGGTGGGGCTCGACCAAACACTGCCTCATACAGTGTCATCTTGATGGATGAATGCCAAGCTGTATTGTAATGCCACTCAGCCCACGGCAAATATCGGACCCACCGGCGAGGATGATCGGCGGTGAAGCATCGCAATTATTCTTCTAGGTAACGATTCAATATCTCTATCTGATCATTAGATTACGGGTGATAAGAGCTACTGGTGGCTAACAGTGTTCCTTACAATTTGAATAATTCCCGCCAGAAACTGCTCATAAATAATGGATCGCAATCAGAGACGATCTGAGCAGGCATGTCGTGTAATTTAATCAGATCCTTCACCATAATTTCGCCCACCTGTGGGGATGTATAATTGGGACCTAATGCTAAAAAATGACCATGTTTAGACAGTCGGTCAATCACTACCGATATGGCCATTTTCCCTTCGGATGGTGGCAAACTCGTAATGAAATCCAAAGAGATTGAGAGCATGTTTGGGTACCACTAATTTCCATAGGAATAATGGTAATTCCTATGGAATTTAATATTATGTACGATTTTATAATAACAGCTATTTGGACATCAGTTTACAGTATTAAATTACTATAGAATCTTATCAATTCCATAGGAATTTGCAAAAACGGGGAACCAAATTTCCTTTGTTTTTCGGGCCGCATCCTTTTCCTCCTTGATTATAACACCCCTGATTATAGCATCTCCCATGTCTTCCCTTCTTCCTCTCCAAACAAATCCCTCCCTAGACGAAATCTTCTCCTCCTTCTCTGCGTGTTAGGGTTTACACAGCCGCCGCCATTCAGCAACTGCCGGTGAGATCTCCGGAGATCTCTGGCCTTCCTTTTTATCTTCAATCCTCATCCTCTACTTCACCCTCTTCCACTTCCACGATCCCACCACCGAGCTCATCTCCGCCCGCGTCGACGGTGTCTCTTTGAGCATCAACATCCTGGCGATCCGGATCAGTCTCAATCTCTCCCTCTTCCTCTAGATCCGCGTCCATAACCCCAATCCCGCCTCCTTCTCCCACTCCGCCGGCACCGCCCTCTTATTCTACAACGGCGTCCAGGTTGGCGGTGCCCTGGTGGAACCCGGCCGGATCCTGTCCAAGCTCTGAAGGAAATTTATTTGTTTCAGATATGAAGCAAATTATTTTTCAGCATCAGATGTTGGTTTGCTTTTTCTTGGAAACATTAGTTTGATTGTTTGGTCTTTGCTGGTTATCATGCATTCATGCATGGGAATCAATAACGTAGTGCAATGATGAGGTATTTGTTCTAATTATGTTGTTAATTTACTGTTTGGTAGCCTTTGATTTTGAAAAAAATTATTGCTAATGAGGTGTTTATGAAAATGACAAAGAGATTCACTTTCTTCATTCTGCTCTCTGAATTCTGTGTTTTGTTTGTTTAATAAAGTTGTTTTAATAGATTGAAATGCACGTAGGTTTATGTGTGTTTGCTCATGCAGTTAGTTCAAGACTTTTTTTTTTCAGAATCTATGGATGTTTGAAGTGACTTGTGTGCTGAGATTTCTATTTGTTTAGCTGTGTTGAAATTGATGTATTTGTTGGCTTCTTCTTTTCTAAACTTTGAATTGTTACGTTGCTTTGTGGAGTAGATGTTATTTAATAGAATTGGTGATAATATTATGTGAAAGATTAGATAGAGCTGGCCTCTCTTTTGTTGAGAAATTTAGTTCAATACTTTTGTTGAGAACTTCAGTTCAATACTTTAACCATGCACAAGTGGAATTGAGATTTCTAGTAGTATCTTTCATCAGAATCCTGAATGTATTATCATGATGTTCATTAGAATTGTCATGTTTGAGTTTCTTGAATGTATGTCTTTGATGTCCATTAGGATTGTGACAATTACATATCTTGTTTGGAAGAGATCAATTCTACAGTCTGTTTGTTTATGTTTTTCATATTAAGGTATACTATTATTATAAGTTCTCGGAGGATTAAAAAGTTAATTAGAAAGAGATAAAGAAAGTTATTTAAAACTCTAATGGCTAATTTCAAACTTAAATTCCTATGGAAAAATTTCTGTGCATATCCAAACACCAACATGTAGAAATTTTTCCTATAGTAAATTCCAGAGGAATCATTTTTGAATCCTATGGAATAAAATTCTTATGGAAATATTTACTATGCATCCAAACAGGCCCTTAGTGCCATATTTTGCTGGGAATTGGGAGTAGCTATAACAACCCTTGTGGTGTTCTATGGTGGCTTTGACTGACTGACAGACAGCACATTTAGAAACAAATTCAGGCACTGTCTTTCAGAGTTCTAGCCAGTAAAAGATACTTTCCAAAGGAACTATTGTCCGTTATATTCCCGCGTGGCCTCTGGTTAGAGATGTATGGAACTCGGGACGCTGTAAAGCAGAGTTCTCAGGTATCCACACCCGCCCTTTAAAAAATAGTAATCCCTCCCTAATTCAAAAATTAGGATGTTGGCCAGGATCATTGGAAACTTCATCGAATAATACTTTAGTGTCTGAGTGGCTGTCATAAGCTCGCAGTACTGCTTCCCATAGGACTGGTTGTGGATGTCAAAATCATATCCTACCAATTTGCAAAGCCATCTTTGTTGATCCGGTGTTTGAATAGTTTGATGTGTGGTAGCCATCTTTGTTGATCCGGTGTTTGAATAGTTTGATGTATAAATCAGCGTTTTCTCCCTAGGTTATTAGTCTAAATCTCTTATTTAAATTAACAAATATATTTTATATTTAAGTGCACATACAATAGAATAGGATTTGAGCAATACTTCACTTTTAGAGAACCTACTAATTAATTACTTCAATATAATTATTTGCAACGATGTTTTAAAATTTTAATAAATAGTTGTTATTAACTAAAATATAGAAATTTTAAGTTTAAATTATTTAATTTTGATTAGCTTCAATTAAAAGTAAAAATGTGATCAACCATATATAAATTTTCCACTATATCAATTTTCAAAAGAGAATTTCTTAGCCATAGTCTCCAATTCATCAACCAAGCATAATATGGATGACGAGTCCAAACAAGGTACCATCCTTGTTTTTTATATGCCTTCTTAGTCATTTTAAATATTTTTATTAAATTCTAAATTTTAAAAGAAAATATTTGAAAAATTAATTAGGATCAACTGCCACTCTGCTTATTGACACAAAATCCTTTATATAGGGTGTTGATTTAAAAAAAAACCGAGTTCAAACTTCAAAAACCACTCAAAGTGAAGATCAAACTTTAAAAACCACTCAGTGAAAGTACAAGTACTTGTTGAGTTTATTCCACACCTGAGTGCACGCCCCTGACTTTCCACGACTGAAGGATGGTTATCGCCTATTTGTTCAAAAAAACATTAATTGAGCAAAACTATTAGGCACAAACAACATTGCTGACAAGGCCGAAAACCAGATCACAAAACATCAGCATATTAAGTTGGGCTCAAACACTTGCAAAGCCAATACATATACATATAATTTACAATGGAAAAGGATTAAAAGCAAATCAGTAACTTGCATATCCTATTTCAGTTTTCCTAGATACGTGCCTTGAGAAAAAAAGGAGCTTCTCTGGGTTAGTTCTACATCTTAAACGTGTCATTGGAGGGAGGTCGGTTTCGTCGAAAAGATATTTCGGCAAAGAGGAAAGAACTCTACCACTTCCTTGAGACGAAGAGCTCATAATCCGGTTGCCTGTTTGCAGATCTCCGACCGTCTTTCTGAACCGAAGCTCGTGCCATCACTGCAGCGGTTTGTTCTAGTGTCCTTAACCTCTCTTTCAGAATGCCGGAAGGATGTGATATATCAACTCCCTCAGTTTGAGCTGCCTGTTGTTTAAATTGTTTCGGCTGAAACCAGCACTCTCCCTGAAAACACCGCATGACATATATCATAACATTTACTTCTCATAACTTCAAATAGAATAGACAGTTGCAGTGATCATTGAAACTAATGGGAAATCGGTTTCTGATTATTTGTTGTTAGTATTCTGATAAGAGAAGACGTCTAATCAAATGAAAGGAGCATTTATAACAACAACAGATGAGGTGCCATTGAAGCTTGAAATATTTTATAAAATAGAAGCATTCCTTCCTGAATGGACAGAATCTTTCCAAAACCGATAATTTTTTTTCTTTGAAATTGCCGGTCAGTATTCCAGTGTAAGGATATAAAGCTGAATAAAACAATGCTTTAGCTTGTTTAAGTTAAAAGATGAGCAATTCATGTTAAGAACTCGTAAGTAAATACTCTTACCATTTTAACGATAAAAATTGAGATACAGAATGAACACAAAGATGTCCAATGGTTACCTTAGTGTTGTAACTTTGCAGGCCCACAACCGGAGAAACCAAAGAAGTAGCACCACAAGATGTGTTCAATGAGGTCCTTCTGCGTGTAAAATGGCCAAGGGAGTGATAAGTCAAAAATGCTGCACGTAAATTGCCATCAGGAATCCTATAGATAGGGTACCATGCCACAGAATACCTGATCAACAAGAAAATCTATAATAAATACAAGAATCCTCAACAAGGTACGCTAGAGAACTAACATAATCAGACTGTTGCAAAACAGTGAAGCAAAAAGGATCAGAATGTTAAGACAAACCAAGAAGCAGGGTGGAGCTCATGCAGGTTCAGGTGCTCCAGATTTGCTGGATCGCCGAATATTTGGCAATTAGATGATTTGTTACCTTCAACCAACTCCTTAATCCTGATTTAGATCAGAGATGTCTCAATAATACAACAAAAACAAACAAAGAAAAATGCTTAACGTATCTTAGTGGGAGCAAATCTAAAGCTGATGGTTTGTACAAGACAAATCATCTGTGAATAGGAAGGAGTGACCGCTAAAACATCATATATATATAACCATATAAATTTAGCAGTGATCCAAAACCAAAGGACAGAAGGAGAAATATAGCAGAAGGAATCATGAATCTAAAGCAAGATCACCACTAGCAGTAACCAGGAGAGAAGAAACACAAAAACTTACTTTTCATTCAATGGTCTTCGCTGTTGTGGTTGCCCAGATTCAAAATATTCAAATATCAATTCACCTTCACTAAAATGAGTGCTTTTAGCTGTTTGGTTACAGAATTCCTCTTTGCAAGAAGATGCTGATTCTGACATGAAAGTATCTGCTACTTTGCGGGGCCGGGGACAAAGTTTTGAGAAGATAGGAAGAGAGCCTAAAGAGGGGGAAGTTGATTCATGCATCCCAGATGTTTCCATCATCTTAAGGCTTTCATTAGTTCTGCATAAAGAACTACTACGCCGGCCAAATAATTGCACAGCTGAAAGATACGGTACAAAGTATGCACGAAATCCATAATGGCTCTGGCACCTCTTTAAGTTATTATAGGCACCTACCTTAACTTCCAATCCATAACTACCAGGTTTTTCATACCACTGCCAGAGACTTCCCAGAGATATGCAAGGAGTTTGGGGCGGACATAAAACATCACATGACAGTTGTCCTTGAGGGCAAACCTTGCAACTTCTAATGTAATCAGTTGGAGTGAGAACAGGAGAGGCAAAATGAAGAAAACTCTCAAATTCAGCAATCGGACTACCATAAACAAGCTGAACATTTTCAGACACTATTTGCAATTTATAGGAATCATCAACAGCCTTAACAATCATGTTTAAATCCGTACGAAATTCAGAAACGCACTTGTCCATTACTTCATGGGTTACATGTTGATCAGTAACAGCAGAAACACCAGCAAACTCCCCTTCTACGTGAGCAGGGCATCTAAAATTGCTTGTACAGTCATCAGCTTCAGTTAATGTACAATCTGTATCTTCAACAACTTGGTTCAAGCCTTGCAAACCACTTGCAGCAAGAGTAGAATCAGTAAAAGAAGAAACCAGACTATTACCATGGTTATCCTTAAACACCACTGGATGTTTACTCCCGAGAGGAACCCACTTTTGAGAGAGAGGTCCAATACTGGAACTTTTCTTGATATACTCTTCATGACAATTCCCCATTTCAGATTTTGCACATTTTTCTGATTTACTGTTTGAAATAACTGAACTGACATCTGGCAAATCTCCTGTCATTTTGGCAAAGCTACTGTCATGATGAACTTCAGATTGTGGCACATGCAAGGCATCTCCCATTTTTGGCAATCGAGAAATCCGACCATCCTCGTCCAATGAAGAATCCTTATCATCATTCTCATATACCAGCCTACCAACATCTTCTGCATATTTTGTTTCATCCATGAGAATCTGGTTTTTCTGCAGTTGTTTAGAGGGATGGCATTCAAGTTCATCAGGAGGGGTAACAAAGAGACGCTGAATTTCAGTGTTACCAGGAGAAACCAAACCAATGTTCATGAGTTTGTTTTGGTTCACCTGTCTGGGGCTTTCCAACCCTTCTTTTTGCTGAATACGAATTACAGAATGCCCCACCATGCTAGTCCTAAATGTATTGGAGCCTTTTCTTGGCGAGTGATTTGTTTGTTTAGAGACCAAACCAAATTTCTTGTTTGTAGCATCCACAAGACCTGCACTGGTAGATTTGGTTGGATGATCACTTGAATCAACATTAGAAGCTGCTTTCATCAAATAACTTTCCGCAGGCATTTCATCTAAACCAGCAGAAAAGCTTGCCTTTTGTACATTATTCTGCTCTGAAGCCAAAGGAGTATCAAGTAGCCCCTTCGTTTCTGATCTTTTCAATGCAAAATTAACCAGAGGAGAGAATTCATTAGATTTCATTAAAAAGGACTTGCCATCATTCTTCTGGACCTTCTGCCAGACACGGTGATTATTATCCTTTCCAGACCGGCCATGTATTTTTGAACTGCCAAACTCACTTACCCCATTCAATTTTTTGTCCATTTTCCGAGCTAGCCTTCTTTTTTTATCAACAAGAATGAAGTCGTTGCTGTGACAGGCTTCACTGCTACATTGAGCTCTTTCAGAACCACTTCGAACATCAAGAATGTCATTTGAACCATCACTGCTCATTTCACATAAATCCACATTCAAATTCTGAAATAATGTACCATTAATCCTACAGTCTGAAACCAAATTACGTGTTGAAAAATTGACTGTATTTTCATGCTTAACAGGTGATTGTACTTCAATATCATCAATACAATTTTCACTAATGTCACTTTTCCAACCATCCAGAGAAACATCAGTCACTGGAGCAATATGCGGATCCATAGAAGTGCTAGAAGCAACACCATATGAACTTTTTCCTTTGAGACGCTCTTTTGAAGTATTCTCATCACATAAGGACAGAGGAGTTTCTGGAGACTCAGTCACACTTGACCTCCTCCTTAAAATGGAATCTTCATCTGTACAAGATTGGGTGCAACTGAAGTCTTCATTGTCAGATCGCACAAGCAGAGGGGCTTCACAGTCTTTCATTTCAGTGCCACAAGTTCTTCCTTCCACAGCAGTTGCTATGCTATTTCTCAGGTCAATATTATTTTCTTCACCATCATCTTTCTCCATATTAATATCTTCAATGGACATGCCAGAGGAAAATGAATTCTCAGACAAGTTTGTCTCTGACGAATGACTACTGCAGCCAGAGGCTTCAGAAACAGATGCGGCAGGCACATCTTCCATGCATTGAGTTTCCACATGGGTGGAGGCCTTTCTGTGAATATATTGTTTGGAGTGCTTCCCTTTCTTTTTTCCTTTCTTTCTTGAATTCTTTTTGACCAGCTTGCTCGCCTTGGAAACATCAGGGAGTAAAATATCCGAACAAACTGCACTTGCACCATCACAAAATGCACCTGAAGAATTCTCTGGAGATGAACAGTTACCCGAAGTATTAGAAGAAGAATTTCTCACAGATTTAGTTCGCTTATTCCTTTTGCGAAATTCCCCTGAAGTTTTTGGTCTCAAGTTTTGGCCTAACAGTGACTGCACAGAGCCTTTGCATTCAGACATATTCTGCTCTTTCTGCAGGTCAACATGAAAACTAACAGCAAGTGGTGGAGATGAAGACTCAAGACTTCCCGCATCTGGCTGTGCTCCAGATTCCAAATTGTATGTTTTATCAGATCCTTGCACTGGTAGAAAAAATGGGGCCAGAAAATTCAGGGGCCCATCAAGTCCAAAAGTAACCAGTGTGAAATAAATGCACCTGATGACAAAGATATGCAAGTCCAGATCAAATCATGAAAAGAGCATGTTGCTTACCGAGACTCAAATTAAGAAATTAAAAAAGTAAGAGTTGATCCTTGGAAAAACTAATTCCAACAATGAGATTCATAAAAGTATTCTCAAAAAGAACATAAATATCAAACAACATACTAAACAAAGCCTCTGGCTGACAATTTGAACCCTTAGAAAAACATATTTCAAGTCATCGAAGAATTACGGAAGAAACATAATATCCAATCTTATTCTCACACAGTGGTGATTACGAAATTCTTTAATACTCAGATTTCCTTAATCCAAGCTATTCACGTGAAAAATCTTAAAAAAAGCCAATGCGTTGGAATGGAGATGGATCAAGGTCATAGATAGTCCAGATTAGTTGAGATACCAGATTATCATTATGAGAAGTGTCTAAAGTCTACTGCAAAGAGCTAAAAGTTCCACAGAGGCATAAAATATGCTCAAAGTTGTATGATTTTGAAGATGGACCTTGCCAAGTGCTTGCACTATGTCAACAAGGTCCACTAAGTTGTGACTCACAGATGATCTGTTCCAGCTACTGAAACATGTACAGGAAATAATTTATTAAAAATAGTCTAAGTGATTAAAATCACATCACAATTAGGGTTGCTACTCGCAAGCTACTCAAGTTCGATTCGGGGAAAATTCGAACTCGACTTGCTTATGGTCGAGTCAAGCTCGAGTAGTCGAGCGAGCCAAATTCGAGCATCTTAATATTTGACACGAGTGCTAACGAGCTTAATCGAATAGTTGTATTTGTATGTATATATATTATATATTAGTTTGTTTTATATATATAATTGAGTTTAAACTCGAGCTCGAGTATAAAAATATCTTTTATAAAACATAGTTTATTAGCTTTTATTGAGCTTAATCGAGTCGAGCTCAAGTAGCTCGATTTATGTATTGAGTCGAACTCGAGTTATTAAAACAAAACTCAATCAAGTTCGAGCCAAGTAACGAGTAGCGAGTTTTCAAACAAGCTCAAACTTGAGTAGCTTACTGCTCGGCTCGAACTCGATCGGTTACACTCCTAATCACAATGATTAATGGAACTAAAAACTTACAAGGCAAACAAGTTAAGAAAGGATAAGAGTCATTAAACAACAATCTTATCCAAAACCACCTATAGAATGAAGAAAAATGGTAATACAATATTTTAGCAAAGTACTACGACCATAAAAATGTATACCTCCCGTCTGAGTTCCTTAAGACGAGTGCAGACACCTCAGATTCCTGAAATGTACACAACTTAGCGTTATTGAGGCTTCTTATGAAACTTGGGTGGTAACATATAGATAATTTCCAGCAATTCAGTTTAGAAGAACTAGCAGAATCCAAATGTCAAATCACCTTTAAAGAATATTTATGATTACTGTGATCTAACAATCTCTTTGACAGAGAATGGCGTCTCCCATTTGCACCGTTGTCAACATTCTTGATGATCCTGCCATAGCCACACGGCATTTTTGGTTGGATCTGTCTACGCACAAATGAGGAATAAAGCAAAGCACTATGAGAAATTGCCAAGAAAGGCCCAAAAGTAAAAGTGATTGCAAACAGAAGCATTATCAACAAACAGCTTTAAATCAGCATCTAGAGCTAAAACACATAAATCATATTTTCTCTCCACATTTTACTAAGATGAAAAACTTAAACTGATGCATTCATGTTTTCAAAAGTAGACGGGCATGAAATGTGAAAGAAACTTCTAATTTGGATTTAATTTAAAATGACAGTACAAAGGTATCGCCTTATTGATCCACTGGCTCAGATGTACATTGCTTGAAATTGTGCCACTTAGCTATATTTGAAAAACTAAAGAAACAAATGATGGTTAAATGCCAATCCAATTACATATTTATCAAAGAATTTTCTCCCCCTCTAAAAGGCACCCATACATCATGTTGCCCAAGTTTTAATCTTGGCATTCAAGATGATGTAATACATACTTCTGACACATTAATCTCATCATAATGTTATAATTCCAATACATCCTTGAAAGCAGAACCTAATCCATAAAGTAGACTAAAGTTATATAACAAATAGAGAAGGTTTGAATCCAAGTATAAAATAAACATCAAATGATCTATACCTACCAATCAGTAGATCAAATAGGCCTGATGGAGTACATAATAAATACTCAATCACCTGTGAGGCATAGCGAATACTAGCATAACCACACATTTGGTCAACACTATTTCATCACCAAACACAATTTAAGGATTAGATTCACAAATAACAACAGTTATCAATGCCCTAAGCATGTTATTAACTCACCAGTTGCATATGTCAAAGGACAAATACTTTTATTTGATTATTAAATATATACAAACAAAAGTATTCCTTTTCAATTGCATTAATTTAAACTTTTCCATCTTGCCTTATGCAACTCCAGAAGCTTGCATAAATAATAACAAAAAAGGACTCATTAACTGGAGGTTCCTCACCCATGGCGGATCTTACATTACCACCCACAAACTAACCAACTACACATACAATTGTGAATACCAGTAATTTGGCCCATACAAATTTAAACCCTCATTTACACCCATCTCTGTCATAAGCAACAAAATGGTTCCATAAGATTCCTCCACAAAATTAAATTTTGTGGATTCTGATGTTAGCATATCTGCACCATACATTGAATGAATTTGGCAATAAATACTGTCATAAAATAAAAGAAGAGATCATATATATGCATCGATATTGTGTCCTTGATGACCTAGAACTAGTGGCATTCATTTCAAAATCGATAAAACTGTAGCCCACTATCACATCAAATATGGATTCTGACGTTTGAACAACTGAGCTACAATAAAAGATTGATTAAGTCAAAATTTTAAAAAGGAACACACACCTAAAAGTCGCAAACATAAATAAACACACACACACACACAACTTTTATTGATTGTTTTATCAAGAAAATTAAATCCCTGATTCAGTAAGTGCTTAATGTTGTGAATTCCTAACTTATATATATAAAGCAACTCCAGTACTAGAAGAATTTAGTTTATTGTTACCATCAAAATTTTAGGAAGGAATACAGAACACAACTTTTATTGATTATTTTATCAAGAAGATTAAATACCTGATTCAGTAACTGCTTAATATTGTCAATACCTAAAATTCCTAACTTATATATATAAAGCAACTCCAACACTCCAAGGATTTAGTTTATTGTTACCAAAGTCCAACAAATGCCTCAGTTATGACCCAGAATACAAGCTGTTAGAGTACCTCTTGCTGCACAAATTAAAAGAATCAAAGACAGCCAAAATCAATTTAAGTCACAACTTCAACATGTATGTACTTCTAACTATTTATCTCTTTCTCCATTAATATAATGCTAGTTGTTTTGGTAGTTTCATTGCATTTACCTCTTAATATAGCCTGGAGTAACAAATGAATCAGCATCCGCAATTACGACAATATTCGCTTAAGAGTTGGACAACATGCTCTTCAACAAAACCACAACAACCAAATACAAGTAGCAACTTTACCTATTCCTAATATGGTGGTGCAGAAATTCTTTGTTTCAAGCTGCAGCATTTCAAAGGATGCAAAACGAAATCATATCCATTCTATTTTTCTCCAATATATATATATACACACACACACACGTAAGCTAAAGAGCATGTCTTAAGAGTTGCATATCTTATCTGTGAGATCATTGGTAATTAACCATTAAAAGTTAACAAACTTATCACATCCTGGCATCAATACTTTAAGCAGGACCTTATGTGCATTGCTAAGATTGGTCATACTGCATTTCTATCATTCCATCCCTGTATTAAGATATGAAGGAAATTCAACCCGGTCACATTGACACAGTCATTTACAAAAAGCAAGACATCAATGTGTTCTTCCAAGGCCAAATCAAAATGCATTTATTGAATCCACAAAATTTAAGAACCAAATGTCAAAAGTTCATGATTGTATATTCTTATAGAATTAGCATTTCCAAATGTTAGAAATCCTCAAGACACACTCATACTATCATAGAAGAACAATAAATGCGAGTCAAAAATATATCGAAGAGAATCAAGAAAGGAGCAAAATTAAGTATTTAGAACCAATGCAATGAATCTTCGTCATGTAAATACAGAAGCAAAAAAATAAAAATAAAAATAAAAAAATCAAGAAATCACCCCCTTGCATTCCTCTGCCCAACACTGCAAGCTTGAAAAGGTAATAATGATCAGCAAAAACTCTCACCTTCAGCTTTTCATCCGCTAACAAATTTCAACCACGGGAAGTTCACAATCCCGAGAAAAAAAAAATCATAGCAAAAAAAATCAAGATAAAAACATTAGATCGCATTGAAACCAAACTAAATATACTTTAAAAGAACAACAAAAAAAAAATGTAACAGCATCGCCTAACTGCAAGAAATAGGATGGAAATTGTGCAAATTATTAAAAAAATGGAAAATTAAAGCTTTTTCTTCCCAGAAACGAGAGGCATAAACAGAACCTAAGTTCAGGACCACCATCGATCACCCAAAGATAAAAAAAAAATGAAACTAAAAGAAATCGCATTAAAAAACAAAGCTTTACCAAAAAAAAAAAAATTCACAGTCAAAACAGTCAGATCGCAAGGAGAAAAGAACCCAAAACATTAGGCGGAATCCACTAAGACGAGTCAAACAAGCAAAACCAATCCTTTTTCCTCCACTAAACTTAGCAGCCGCTCCGCAACCGCAGAATCCGCAACCAAACCAAGAGATACAAACACAGAGAGCCATAATCGGAGAAAAACATCGCCAAACAAAGGCAATACCTTGAAAATCCAGCTGATGGCTCTCCGAAAGCCACTCAAGCGCTGATCCACCTTCCAATTCCGATCAAAATCACCAGCGATGCTCCGGAAATGGCTGCAAATCCCAGCGATCTGCGAGAAAACCGAGAGACAAAGACGGGAAACCAGAGGAAGTGGTTTGATAGCTCCCACGCTTCAATGGAAAAGGACCGCGCTGGGGGGGTTGGTGCCACTGCCGCGAGCTTGAGAGGACTGATAACAAAAATAAATTACATACTGTAATTAATCACTAATTAATTAAACTAATAATTAATTAATATTTTTACATACTTACCCCTGCAAAAATCCAAAATAATATATATATATATTAAGTGCAACCAATGCAGAGTTACTGATTTTAAAAAAAAAAAATTGATTATAATCATTAAATGATGATAATTTAACAGTTATTACTCGTAAAAAACACTATACAAATTTATTGTTATTTACTATCTATTTATTTAGTGCTGGGTATTATTTAACATTGTTTATCGATGTTTGGTACTTTGCATAAAATATAGTAAAAATTAAATGTAAATATAACGCTGCTGTTGGACGTCCTCTCTCTCTTTCTTTCTTTATTATGTGTAAAAAATACTATACAAATTTACTGTTATTTACTATATATTATTATTGTTTGGCATTGTTTTTATCATTGTTCATTGTAGTGCATAAAATGATGGAAATTCAATGTCACTCTGGAACATAGATATATATATAAGAGAGATAAACATAATAATTCATTATATAGATATATATTTGCAAAATTAAGATTTATATATATGTGTATTAAAACATTAAATTATTCTATAAAGGTAATAATAGTATCTCACAATATTAAAAAAAAACATGTAAGACATAAATATATAATCTTAATTAATTCTAAATAACTAAATATGAAATTCCATAAGTTTACACAAATTAAAATATACACACATGCAATTCATCAATTTTTTATTTTTTATTTTTCTTGAATAATAAATGGTGCTTTGCAGGGTTGTATATGTAAAATGACCTTAAAAGTGCGGCAAGTGCCTGTTTAGCTTTTTTTGCAGATACACCCCAAAATATTATTATTTGCAATCGCATCATGGTGAATGTTCAAATTGTCAGTGTGCTTGAATTGAATGCTTGTGTTGAATTTTGATTTCTTGACGAGAAAAAATGAGAAAAATATATTTTATATTATTCATTAAATAAAACCTTGGAAATTAGGATTAACAAATTGGTTTGAATAAATTAATTACAATTTTTTAAGTTGACAAGTATAAGAAAGTTGGTAAAATTATCATATTTTATCTTTTCATGTATATTTTAATTAACTTCCCATTATTTTTCAATTATTATAATTTAAAAAAAATTATTTAATCAAAGTATTGTGCATTTTACAATATTACTTATTTTAGTTATATATTTAGGTTTTTACATGATTTTTTATTTTGAATTATAACTTTTTAAAATAAATTTGTATTTTAAAACATGTGTATTGGTGTGATTATGATATCTATGCCCCTATAAAAATTAATAAAGGCCTAATTGAATTTACTTGTCAAAAACATTACTTAGTTTACAGTTTTTATAAGTGATTTTTATAAATGCTTTTACGCGAGTTATATATTTGAATGCTTACTTTATAAGTGTTGTTATGAATAAATCAAGTGTTTCTGATTTTTTATATGAAAATATTAAATTATCATTAAGAATTTATAAAAGTACAATCAAATAATATATTAACACCATATCACCTTAAAAAATACATTTATATACATTGGCAAAAGGTGATAAAGTTAAAATTATTCAAAAAGTTTTATTGGTGAAAGGTGGAGAAAATCATGAAAAACTTATTTGGACAACCACAATGTAGCGCGGTTGAGGAGGACATGACTATTAAAATTCCTATTCAAATTTTAATTGATCTGGTTACTCATTCACAAAGTAAGCATTTCAAGGAAGGTTTACATGAGCTAATTAGAGAAGTTTGGGTCCAAGCTAATCTGTGGATGCCACTGAAAGTGATGAAAATGTGTTACATGGTGGAAAATCTATCATTCAAACTCGACTTTGTTAAAAAATCGTCAAGGATGCAACATAAAAGACGCAATCAAAATTAAAGATTACTTATTATTTTAACTTTACTAGATAATCAACTTTAGCCAAATAATTGTTATTTTATTCCTGATTTAGTTCGGCTTAATTTGGAGATTGTAAGGCTTACATGTCAAGAAACTGGTATTTTTCCTACGTTTAAATAATTTAAAATTTTTTGCGTTAATTTAGATATTTTGTTAATTGCCAAAATTCATTCTCCTCTAGCTAAGAAGTCTTTTCAGCTGAAATAACAAAAAAATTGTTAGATTCCTTTTGAATTCTCTTTGGTTCTTTAAAAACTATTTGAATTTATCGAAGTTTCCATGGCACTCAACCATCAATTTTTCGCAACTGTTCTTGGCGTTTTCACATACTGAGGTTCTTGCTTGACATAAGCAATAGGTCAAGGTTCCTTCCCAAGCTAGCACTAATAAATAATCCAAGTCAATTTTGTTTTCAGTTTCGTCACAGGTTGACAAGGTTCATATCAGCAGTGGATTATCACATAGTAGTTCATTGGCAAGCACATGAATAAAACCCCTGCATTCAAAATATTATATACCAATATTGTTCACACACATTGTTTTCGCCCCAAATACGATTCACACTACTGATTAAATCGTTTCAAGTGTGTTTTTTATGAGAGGAGTCATATCCCTCCACTTCAGGATTACATGATAAAAATGATTTATTAGCCAGGTATAATTCTTGTAAAGCCTCTGCGTGTGTACATAGTCAATTTTTATAACCTCAAATAGTATTTAACCGAGTTAATAAATTTTTAAAGATTATTAAGCCATCGTAATTGGTAAATCTTTGTCTATCAATTGATAATCATTAAGTGTGGTGTTTGTAAAAAAAAAAAACTTATTTCAAGGAAAACAAAAGTTAGAAAGGGACATAAGCATACTAATAGTGGGATTTTTTTCTTGGTTTCAGACAAAATAATTTAACATATATCTTTTCTACTATTTAAACTTTTGTCCTCGAAATCAATCTAGTTCTTATTTGGTAAATTAAGTCCTGTAAAAAAAAAAAAATCCAAACTTGCTCTGAAGTGGTTAAATCAAATGCAAGAGGGCAATAATACATTCACAAGTAGGGGTGAGCAAAAAAATCCGGATCCGATATCCGGTTTTTTTACCCGACTTTTTTGGGTACCCGATCCAAAAAAGAGGGTCGGGTACTCGATCCGAATTTTTAAGGTGAAAACCGGATCGGATCCGGGTCGGGGAAAATTAAAAAACGGGTATCCGAATCCGATCCGGGTTTTAGTATATTCTTATATATATATGTAAATTTAAAATTTTACAAGGGCTTAAGTAGAAAAATAATCAAAATCCTAGGTTTAAAAACTTAAAAGAGTTATATACTTAATTGCTTATATAGTTATATTTATTTATATACATATTAATAAATTTAAACTTTTCTAAGGTTAAAAGTAAAAAAAAAAAAAAAATCAAATCCTTGCCTTCTAGTCCTCAACATTCATCACCTCGCCTCTTCTCTCTAGCCTCCATCTCTGTCTAAGATTGATTCTTCAGAAGATATTTGATTTTTTTTTTTAATGTATATGATTTATAAAACTCTTTATTTTTTTTATGACTTTTTTTTGTGGGGTGAATAATGTAAGGTTTTAATCATCTTTATAAGATATAAATTTTTATATTTATTTTTTTTTTTTATGAATGTTGATGTTGTTATATAAAACAAATCTATGGAGTAGATGAAACTAAAATTCGGATCCGGATATCCGATATCCGATCCGGTTTAAACCGGGTACCCAATTTTTAATATCCGGTTTAAACCGGGTCGGATACGGGTCGAGTTTTTGCTTATCCGAAAAACCGGGTACCCGATCCGGTTTTGGAAACCGGGTCGGGTACCCGGTTTTGCTCACCCCTATTCACAAGGACAATAAAGGGGGGTAAATATGGAAGAATATTAATATTTTTGTTCATTTTTAAGGAATATGGCACAAATAGGGATAATTTCAGGGTTATATACGCAAAAGGGCTAATTATTAATTGGGTCTATAATTATTGAGAGGCGATATGGAATTAGTGTGTTTGACAAGGGTATTTTGGGAAACTCAGTGATGATTTGTGGACCGGTTGTCGGATTTTGGACAGATGCTGTGGCATCTCTCCGCCGTTGTATCAGGATATTCTTTGGAATTTTGCTTAGATACCCCGGTAAAAGTGGTAATTAATATTTTTTAAAAAAATTTATATTTACTTATAAACTCTTATAAAAAATATTTTTAGAATTTTATATAATTGAAAATCAGCTTACAAATTCATCCTTATTTTTCCCCCTTATTTTTATATATTTTTTCAAAATAGATAAAAATTAATGACACTTTAATCTTTTAATGCAAGATTTTTAGTAAATAAATAAAAAATTTACAAAGGTATGTAAGCAAATATTATTTTTACAGAGTAAACGAATAATTTTTAAAAGAGTATACAAGAAAAAAAAAAAACAATTCTTTCATTGGGTTATGAAATTAAGAGAGGTTTTTTTTTTTTACTTATTACTCATTTGAAAAACTGTAAATTAACCAAATATTAACTAAATAAATTTTATAAAAAATTATTTGTTAAAAAAATAAAATGATATCAAAAAAATTTTGGTCCATAAAATGTGAATTTATATTAGGGTGTGTTTATATATGATTGGAACATAATTTTCTAGATTTACAAAAATTAAAATTTATGTTTTATTTTAAATAATAATTAATTTAAATCTTAAAAAAATGAGTGAACTTTTTTAGGTATATAAAAAATTTGGCCTGTAACTTGTGGTTCTTCTAATGACTTGGATATAATATTAATCTATAACCTTACTTATATTAAAATGCAATAATCATAAAAATAACATAGATAAAGATATAAATATAGTCTATAAAATGAAAAAAAAATCATATAGTATTTATAGCATGGTTTATATTTAATTTGCATGCCTTATGATTAACATTAGGCATGCTGTTTTATTATATCCAACAATCTTTTTTTTTTATGCATTTATTTATATGAAGGTGCATATCAATGACCCAGCACCTTGTAATATTTTTTGTAACATATATTTTTAATTTTCATATATTTAATAAAAAGAAGGTTTATTAATATTTTTTTTATTTGGAATGTACCAATTAATGCTAAGTATTCCACTGCTTAGTTTAGTGTTAGTTTAAAAAACAATTAAAATTAAATAAATTAAAATATATTCTTTGGTAGCATGAGATGTTGCTGCATGATTAGTGAAATAATATATATATATATATATATATATATATATATATATATATCGGTAAAGTGGACAAATCACATCAGGAACATGCATATGCGAGTTGATATCTCAACGCAAATATGTTATCACCCAACCTGCACTAAAATTTAAACATGTCTGTATTTTAAAAAAATGAATACCTTATGTAAGGGACTAATGGTAATAGACAAAGAGATTGTTAACAAGAAAAAAGAAGAATTTATTTTTTTAATAAGGGTTGTATTTTTTTCTTTTTTTTTTTTTAATTATCAATTGTAGTTCTTGTTTTTTTAAAAAATGTTAAAAACAAATTGATTTATCAGTAGCTAGCCCAAACTTAAAATTTTAAAAACTGAAAAATAAATATTAATTAGTGATATTACCTTCAAATTATAGTAATTTCATCAAATTAAGTAAAATTTAAATCTAAATTAGTTTTCCACTTAAAAACCATATAATACAATTATGGTCAAATTTTTCTAACGCAAACAAACTTGGATTAGTCCTAAGTCTTAAAATTGACATAATATTTATTATTTTTAGAAGCTTTTAATAGTTAATTTGAGGAGAGAAGTTTGAACCATCCACCTCTAATTAAAATTAATGATAATTAGCATCGACACAGGCATCATCTATGATGTCAATTGTTTTTTTTTTTTAATTATTTTAAAAAGCTAACTAAACAACGTATTATTCTAGACATTGTATATATATTGTTATATACATGTAATATATCTTTTATAAAAAAACCACAAGAAAACTTAAAAAAAAAAGTATATATATATTTGTTATTTTTTATTAATTATTATGAAATTAAAACGGCATGCATAACAGTCAAAGGTTAAATAAAAAATTAAAAATAATAAAAAAAAAACTCACGTGTCTCCTAACATAGCATGAGATCTATGCATGTTACGTATAATTAATAAACGAAAGCAATGACATATACCTCCAATTATAGTAACTTACACAAAAATAAAAATGGAATTGAAATCAATATGTGTGAAGAAATAAAAAATATATATTAAAAAAAAAACAACATAGGTTAAAAGTACCATTATTCTTATATAACTTATTATTCTTTGCTTCCGTTTATCAATTATGCAATAGATGTTGATTTTTAACAATGTCAACAAATATTTTAAATATATATATATATATATATATATATATATATATATATAAACTATCATGATAATAATTAGAAAAGAAAAAATTAGAGAACATCCTAATAACTATAAATAGAGAAAAGAAAAACTTCCAACAAAAACATGTGTGCATCTCGTGTAAGCCACATGTGTCTTGAACATTGTGGGACATTGCTTGTCTTTCTTAGTTATGTTTGTTGCTATCAAATTGCATATATATATATATATATATATGCAGTTTCATCAAACCTAAACAGTAAAATATTTGATTTTTCTATAAAAAATTAAAAATATTTAATTGAGATTTAATAATAAAAAGATGTATATAAAAATGATTTGTTTATATTATAAAAAAAAATATGTATGTTCAAAGTCTCTACTCGATGTAATTTGATGAAAACAATAATACAAGGGTGTAATTTTTCAAATTGACTTTGTCATTGGATATGTGTGTGTGATTTACGATAATTATTAGAATTAAACATATTTGTTTAATTTAATAATTATATTTATTAATAACAGTTGAAGACTATATATATATAAACTATTCTATAACACTATTTTTTATTTTTATTTTTATTTTTTTGACATTGACACATAGCAGTATGAGATAGTCAAAGCCTCATAAGGGATTATATATACAAAAATTGAAGCTCTAATCACTTGATTAAATGACTCATACATCTACCATTGGAACAAAGGCCCACCACTTTGGTTGAAGGTTATTTTCACAGTATTATTATTATTAATTTATTTATTATTTAAATTGTCATTTTAAAAAAACGCATTATTTATATATATATATATATATATATATATATATATATATATATATATATATATATATATATAATATAATTAAAAATATATACTTATAATAAACTATTCTCATCAATTTAGGCATCTACTTACATGATTTGACATAAGCATTTGCAATTAATCGTTTCTGAAATATTTTTACTATTATAATTAAACTAAATTTGTCCTATTCTATCTATCAAAATCAAAATTATTAATGGCATACATAATATAATGATTTAAATTAGTCTATTAATACATAATGATATTTTTTTGGCTACCATAATAATCTTAGCTGTTGATTTTAATTTGTATTATTTAAATGTTGATATGACTCAAATATTAAATTAGGCTGTGTTTGATTAGCAACATGGAAAACGGGTTTGAAAGAAAATTTTTCCAGGGAAAAATTTTTCATGGAAAAATTTTCCGTGGAAAATGAAAAAATAGTCGTTTGATTGCCATTATTTTTTAACTAGAAAATCAAAAAAATTCTATGGAAAATTCTGATTTTGTTGTTTGATTGCATCAATTTTCCATGGAAAAAGTCACATTTTTCATAGATTTTTTTTTTAAAAAAATTATTAAAAAATTGTTTAAGCATATTTTAAAAAAACATTATATATGTATTATATATATTGATTAGATATATATGGCATAATCGGATCAAAGCATACCAATTGAGAAGATATATATATGTATATTTTGATTAGATATATATGGCATAATCGGATCAAAGCATACCAATTGAGAAGAACCCTAAAATAGTGTCTCTTGAGAAGATTCAAGCAGCTTTGTTTATCTCGATGGAGATATAATTCGAGAAATTCACCAAGAATTCACCAAGAATCTCTCTGGGATGAGAAATGCCTCTCACTCGGCGGAGATCCGATGTCACGGCGCTGCGGGGAAGGAGAGTAAGGATTTCGACGGAGGCTTGGAGGAGAGGAGAAACTATGGTTTTTTTTGTCTTTTTACGAAAACCCCCCTTTATTTTTTTTATTACCAAAAAGACCTTTCTATTTTCCCTGGAAAATTTTTCCTAGGGTGGAGGCAGGAAAAATTTTTCACCGATTTGAGGGAAAATAGGGTCATGTGACAAGTTTGTGGAAAAATTTTCCACGGAAAATTTTGGCAATCAAACACCCTAAAAAACTGGAAAATCACCCGTGGAAAAATTTTCCATGGAAAAAAGGGCAATCAAACACACCCTTAGTATAATGGTTTTTAAAATTAAAGCGAAGGTATTGAAAAATAATAAATTTTGAAATATAATTAGTATTTGAAGCGTTATGTTTAATTACTTAGATATTTGCATATAAATACTTATACAAATGCTATTAAAAATTAGCAATGTAAATGCCCTCATGAACACCAATATACGTCTCCAAATTTAATTCTTACAAGAATATAAGCAAATATGATTTTCATCTCATTAGCAATATATATAATTTTTGAAGTATTCATGTAAATTATTTATCATTACTTAAACATAATATTTTATGGATGCTATGTTAGGTAAAATAGAGAAATAAGATATTTGTTCTATTTTGTATAGTGTTGTTTTGTCTGGTCCTATTGTTATTTTTTGTCTAAGTTCTATTGGTATACAATGTTTTCATTTATCTATATATTTTAATAGTTAAAAACTAATTTACAAATTTGATATATATATATATATATATATATATATATATATATATATAACCTCATCTCACGTAAATTGTGATTTATATTTTTTTTTAATACAAACATTTTATACAGAGAATCTAATGTCAATTAATTAAAAAATTATTAATATAATTTATATTTATATGTATGTCCAAAAGCAAAACACCCCGTTTTATATTAAGCCAAATAACTAAAAAAAATTTCGTTGTTTATGTGGGCATAATTTAGGATGTGGACTAGACTTTGTTAATTGATATTGTTTAATATATATATCTGAGAAGCTCCACAAAATTTTGACTACTATTTAGTCTTTTATGGTGGTTGGTAGTGACCACCAAAAAATTTTAAAACACTATTTTGGTTATTGAGATATCTAATGTTGAGAAGGGACAAGCAAATGCAAATTATACTAATTTTATATTTAATTAAAATTAATTATTTTTCTCCATGTACTGATAAATTAGATCCAATAAACCAACCAGATGATAATATCAATAATTAACAGCATTAATAATAAAGAACAAACACGTGACAATCGGATTTTTTAACATGAAAAACTCAATTAGAAAAAACCATGGAATTTCAACCAATGCATACTCTTTACCATGAAATAATGGAAAATATATTTAATCATAAAATTTAATATAGAATTATAAAAAACATGATAGATAATTATAAATATATATCCCTATCAATCATGACCGGACACTAGTAAAGTTATTTACTTGGCATAATAAACCAACATTTTAGATGGGGGAAATAAATGTTAATATTTTTATATATGTATATTGCAGGTGTATATAAGTAAATACATTATGTTTAAGAATATGTACATAATTTTTTTATGTTTTAAGAAATATATATATATATATACACACACATTATCTACGGGCGTCTATGAATAAGAAATCTATGAATATCCAATTATCAGTCGTTGGATCGTGATGAACAATATTACTGTTTATCATCTCATTAGCAATATATATAATTTTTGAAGTATTCATGTAAATTATTTATCATTACTTAAACATAATATTTTATGGATGCTATGTTAGGTAAAATAGAGAAATAAGATATTTGTTCTATTTTGTATAGTGTTGTTTTGTCTGGTCCTATTGTTATTTTTTGTCTAAGTTCTATTGGTATACAATGTTTTCATTTATCTATATATTTTAATAGTTAAAAACTAATTTACAAATTTGATATATATATATATATATATATATATATATATATATATATATATATATATATATATATAACCTCATCTCACGTAAATTGTGATTTATATTTTTTTTTAATACAAACATTTTATACAGAGAATCTAATGTCAATTAATTAAAAAATTATTAATATAATTTATATTTATATGTATGTCCAAAAGCAAAACACCCCGTTTTATATTAAGCCAAATAACTAAAAAAAATTTCGTTGTTTATGTGGGCATAATTTAGGATGTGGACTAGACTTTGTTAATTGATATTGTTTAATATATATATCTGAGAAGCTCCACAAAATTTTGACTACTATTTAGTCTTTTATGGTGGTTGGTAGTGACCACCAAAAAATTTTAAAACACTATTTTGGTTATTGAGATATCTAATGTTGAGAAGGGACAAGCAAATGCAAATTATACTAATTTTATATTTAATTAAAATTAATTATTTTTCTCCATGTACTGATAAATTAGATCCAATAAACCAACCAGATGATAATATCAATAATTAACAGCATTAATAATAAAGAACAAACACGTGACAATCGGATTTTTTAACATGAAAAACTCAATTAGAAAAAACCATGGAATTTCAACCAATGCATACTCTTTACCATGAAATAATGGAAAATATATTTAATCATAAAATTTAATATAGAATTATAAAAAACATGATAGATAATTATAAATATATATCCCTATCAATCATGACCGGACACTAGTAAAGTTATTTACTTGGCATAATAAACCAACATTTTAGATGGGGGAAATAAATGTTAATATTTTTATATATGTATATTGCAGGTGTATATAAGTAAATACATTATGTTTAAGAATATGTACATAATTTTTTTATGTTTTAAGAAATATATATATATATATATACACACACATTATCTACGGGCGTCTATGAATAAGAAATCTATGAATATCCAATTATCAGTCGTTGGATCGTGATGAACAATATTACTGTTTATTTCACAGTTTCAAACAGTAATTGTTGTATATATTACTGTAATAGTAGTTATTGTTTATCATTGTTAGCTGTTGTATCTCGATCCGTTATCCAAAGACTGATAATAAACATCCGTAGATTTTTTTTTTATCTATAGACGTCAATCTATGTATAATAATTACTGTTTAGAACAGTAAAATGAACAACTAATAGTGTTCATTAATGTTACGATCAAACGGTTGATAATTGGACATTTATAAATTTTTTATTTATGGACGTTCGTAGAGGATGTAAATTTATTTATATATAACATGCATAACTTTCCAAAATTTTTAAACATGACAGGAAAGACGAACATAAAATAAGCATATTTATTTTTAACAACATGTATTGTGTGCTTCAATATATGTCATAATTCCAATGGGAAATCCCAAAAGTGACTTAACTAGTTGGCAAACCAAACATGCGTAATAGCAATGTTAGTGGGCATGCTTCCTGCCCTTCCCTTTTCATTTGCATGTGCTTCCTTCAACTGTTTGTTTGTGTGTTAGGTTGCAATTGACACGTGCTCTTTTTATAATAATATTTTTACACATTTTTTTTTTCCTCTCAAAACTAATATGGACAAACCCAATAAAATAGCAAGAAATGAAACACCAAGACAACCACTTCATAATGCATTAAATTGTCACATGGCCGTGGGGTTCCATTGTAATATTCTTCATACGTTGTTTTCAGATCCTGCAATATTATTTAAATGAGTTTTAAATAGATCAGTTGTGAAATGGGTCATATTTTTTACTTTCAGAATTGTGTAGCATGAAAGATTTTATAGTAATACTGTTTATATATTGTTTTAAGGTCACATGATACTGCTGAAATAGGTTTTGGATAGATCATTTATATATGAAAGGAATCATATTTTTTTTAAAGGGTTGCATGATCTTTTAGACGTGCATATGACTGATTTTCATTAATCTCATGGTACTTAATTGAATTAATAAGCAGGGACGGAACCAGGATTAACTGATAGGGGGGGCTGAGAGCAAAATATTAAAAAAAAAAATTTAGTCTACATAACATGACAATAGTTTTCGATATAAAATAGTGCGACATTGTGACATTTAATTAAAACAATTACATAAAACATAAAACGTTTATCTATGCACACTCGAGCTAAAACTGTCATCTGTGTGACGCATGCTACTCAAAGGAGGTAACTGAATACGACGAGTTTGCATTTTTTTGAAAAACATTGTAGAATTGTCTCATTGTCGATAGTTGCAAAAACCTCTTTCTCAATATAGACAATCATGCTATCATTCATCCACTCGTCTCCCATTTTGTTGCGCAAGTCAGTTTTCACAACATTCATTGCCGAAAATGCCCTCTCAACACTAGCTGCCCTCACAACATTTTTTGAGTGTTTGAATGTTAGTTGAAACGGATGAAAAATCGGAGGGAAAGAAATGAACGGTGATGGTGCTTTTGATCATGAAATCTGGTTTAAGTTCAAGGCAAAGAGAGAGAGAGTTTATAACGGACGGACGGCTGTGATTTGATCATCATAGATCTGGTTTAAGTTCGAGGCAAAGAGAGAGTGTTTATAACGGACGGACGGCTGTGATTTGATCATCATAGATCTGGTTTAAGTTCGAGGCAAAGAGAGAGTGTTTATAACGGACGGACAGCTGTGATTTGATCATCATAGATCTGGTTTAAGTTTGAGGCAAAGAGAAAGTGTTTATAACGGACGGACGACTGTGATTTGATCATCATGGATCTGATTTAAGTTCGAGGCAAAGAGAGAGTGTTTATAACGGACAGACGGCTGTGATTTGATCATCATAGATCTGGTTTAAGTTCGAGGCAAAGAGAGAGTGTTTATAACGGACGGACGGCTGTGATTTGATCATCATAGATTTGGTTTAAGTTCGAGGCAAAGAGAAAGTATTTATAACGGACGGACGACTGTGATTTGATCATCATGGATCTGATTTAAGTTCGAGGCAAAGAGAGAGGGTTTATAACGGACGGACGGCTGTGATTTGATCATCATAGATCTGGTTTAAGTTCGAGGCAAAGAGAAAGTGTTTATAACGAACGGACGGTTGTGATTTGATCATCATAGATTTATAATAAGTTCGAGGCAGGATCAGGGATTTATAATGTAGCTACGTGATTGAGTTAGTTCTTATCATTTTAGTTACTGAACTTTGACAGTGAATTTTGATTTTTTGCATGCTTCATGCTTGTATGAATTTTCCAGCGAATTAGAGTGTGTTTTGATCTTTTCTTTGAATACAAAAGTTATTCCCCTCTATCTCTAGTTTCTATATAGTTCTTATCAAAGGGAGGGGCTGCCGAGGAGGGGAGGGGGGGGCTGGTTTCGTATATTTCAGCCAAACAAAGAGGATTTTGTATCTTATCAAAGGGGGGGGGGGGCTGCCAAGGACTGTATCGACCGAGCGGGGGGCTGATGACAATGCCATTTATTAGTGTTTGATGTCCATGTCACGTTATCAATTCATTAAACTCTTATTCATCATAACACCCTTATGATAGTTATACTATAATATAGGACTTATAGTTATATAATTCTCTATTTTAAAATTCATAATAAATATTTTTTTATACATTATTTATCTCACAAAAAAATCCATTATTTAATTAAAAAAATTAGTTAATATATTTATAAAATTTCATAATTTTTAAATAAACTATTAACAAAAAAACCAAATAAAACAAAAACTAAAAGTACCATAAAAGAGTTCATTTTTGAGTGTTGAGCGTTTGGTGGCCACCAAACACTCAGTCGCCACCAAACACTTCTAATGTAATACATTTACTGAGTGCTCATTTAACTATTCATTTTATGCCAATAAAGTAACCATAATAATAATAATAATAATAATAATAATAGATATATATATATATATATATTCTACCGGAATGATTGCTATATAGTTTATGAGACATGAGAGTCTGAGACACTATGACGAGGTTAAGTTGAAGAAAGGTGTCTCACAAATAATTAACTAAATATAATTAGGATTAAAAGCTCTAATACCACCCAAAATTATGAGGGCCCTTTCTCAATTAAAAGCTCCAATATATTTTTGGTTTTTGTTTCTTGTTTTCATGTTTTTAATACTGCTTAAAAAATTGTATATATTAAAAAAACATTTTTTAAATTTATGAGATTATTAAAATATAAATTACACGTCACACATTTTTTATTAAATTATTTTGTTACACATTAAAAATATATTATTTAAAAAATAAAAATGGTTATCTTGAGGAAATTTCTCTGGGATAAAAACACCGATGAGATGAAATTTGAGTTGGAGATTGAGAAATTTTTTTTTTTAAGATGAAAATAGAAATTGAGTTGGAGAAGTTGAGTTTAGAAGATGACACTGGAGTGTGAATTTCATGTTAAAAAATTATTTATTTTTAAAATTTTGAAAACTTATATTAAATTGTTATAAAATTTGAATAAACTCGTTGGTTTGAGGAGACTTGGCCAAATCACTGAATCAATTCTCATAAAAAATCTTATTAAACTTAAAACTTGAATTTGGCCAGTTTGAAAATACCCAATGAATTGGTTGACTCAGTTGGAATTGTTAAGATTACTATTTTATTTATTTACTGCACTATTTGTTGGATTTAATTTAGAATATTAAGTATGAGTTAATGAAAATTTTTGTTGCATTTTTTTTTATTTTGTGCAAAATGTCTCAATTTGGGGGAGAACGTTAACATGAGAGATGATAACAAAGCAATGATGGTAGTTGATAGCAAAATTATACATGTTTTCCTTGCAAAGCAACAATGGATTAAACAAAACAATACTATGAAACATAAAATCCAAACATCACTTACAGTTTAACAATTTTACAATTGATATGCTGCTATGATCACAAAATTTCACAATTTAAAATTTTGATAATTGAAAAACTGAATTTCATTGATCACATGAAGTTCGGGGGGGGGGGGGGGGGGGGGGGGGGGAGGCGATATGATGAGGGTGACAGTGAAGGTAAATGTGAGTGGGGTTTGGATTTGGATCAGGGTTTCTAGACTCGAACCCAAAGTCAAGTTTTGATTAATTATTATTATTATTATTATTATTATTATTATTATTATTATTATTATTATTTTAATAATATTTAAAATTGAAAATGCCACCACACCAAAAACAAATGGTAGAGTCAACTCTCGTTCGATTTGGACTTAAATTTTTCACTTTAAAAAGTAGAGGGACTCATTATGCCAAATCCTCAGTGTGAGGACCAAAGAGAAGAGTACGAAAAGTAGAAGGACCATTGTGAGTATTATACCGATAATTTATTAGTGTCTTTAACCAAAAAGTGCAACACTTAAAATTGCCTTTAATCAAAGGTGCAACACATTAAAAATGCCTTAAGCCAATGGTTATACCATTTCAAAAATATCATTTGAAATTTAGTGATTCTATTAGACAAAAAATTATAATGCTTCAAAGGAGTTTTTGGAGGCTATAAATAATGGCCAATCTAAGGTATTTGTCAATTCAAGAAATTTAACTTTCTCTTCAAAGTTCATTTTTTCCTAATTCATGATTCTTCAGTTATATCTTGTGAGAGATTGCATTAAACTCTCTTAGAAAACTTTTGTGATGTAATGCATAAATCTCTTTAAGGACCGTGGAAATGTGTCTCCGAATTAATTTTGTTATTCGATTCCTATACTCTGTGTGATTTATTTCAAAATTGTAATTTTCAAAAGAGTCTTTTGGTAAACATTTGTCAATTTAAGAAATTTAACTTTCTTCTTGATCTTCAAACTTTCCTTATCCTAATAGGAGATATGGGAAAATCACATTTTTCCTAAGGCTTGATCTTTGGTTATATCTTTTGAGAGAATGTATCAAACCCTCTTAAAAAATCTTTGTGATAAGACCTGTGAAGTTCAATACTTCATGTGATTTGTTAGAACACCAACCCTATATTTTACTAACAAGAATCTCTGTGGAAGCATAGCAATAATGACCAACTTAGTGACCTTGAGGAACCTCACTTATAAGTGACAACGCCGACCTCAAAGAGAAGACCTTCTTACAATGCTTTCAAGTTTATGCCCCTTCTCCTTTGCACTTCGCTACCGCCCATCATCGACCAAAATTGGAGCTTTGCTTGATAGGGCAAGCACTTCTGCATGTTGAGTCTCTGATAAAAATAAAATTATATTAAAATTTTGTTAAACCCCTTTTATAGTACAATTTAACGATTGAGTCCTTTTTAATAAAATATCTTAATAAATAATATTTAATCAAAGCAGCATAATAGTATATATATACATACACTTCTAAAACTTTATTAAAAAAAAGAGCAATGCTATATTCGCCAAAATGCTTTCCCAAATTCATCTCCCCGAATGATGTGGACATCCATGTCATCACATCCAAATCACCTCCCTTTTATCCTACTCACCTTTTTCTAAAATTTAAAACAAATAACCCTAATTTTCCTCCGTCTTTTTCATCATCCGACCGCCATCATTGCACCTCCCATACCACCCTCGCGGTCTCGCCTGATGCCACTAGCACCATCGCCGCCGCCACCACACCATACTGATGATCCCCTCTCCTCGAACGTCTCCGCCGTTTGCGATGGTCAATTGTTCCAGCAGCTTCTAGCCGCCACGATGGTAGTTCTGTAACTGAAGTCGAGGGTGTCAGCAAACGAACGAG
This sequence comes from Dioscorea alata, assembly GCA_020875875.1. Lineage (NCBI taxonomy): Eukaryota > Viridiplantae > Streptophyta > Magnoliopsida > Dioscoreales > Dioscoreaceae > Dioscorea > Dioscorea alata. Next base: position 23,108,706 of record CM037011.1, read on the forward strand.
TGGGTGCGACGATGGTGGTGTCCTAAGTGGCGATACTAGAGTACTTGACGGTGTAGGTTCTAGAGCTTGCGACGAATGTGAGCATGGCGACGTCGGCGATGGTGCTAATGGCGTTAATCAGAGATGGCGAGGGTGGTGTGAGAGGTGCGATGGTGGAGGTCCGGTGATGAAGACGGAGGAAAATTTAGGGTTATTTGGGATCGGATAATCGGGGTGATTTGGATGTGATGACGTGGGCGTCCATGTCATTAAGGTGATGAATTCGGGAAAGCATTTCGTCTGATATAGCATTGCTCTTAAAAAAATCAACATCATTTTTAATTACAGATCAAGAGATAATTTTTTCTTAAACTTTGAATCCATTTCTAATGAAATATCAAAAAAAGGGAGAAAATATTTTAGTTCTTCAAACATATTATTTTTTATTAAACCTGAATCATATAAAATTTTGAAGTCATAATAATGAGGGTTTATTATTGTTAGGGTTAAAATACAATATTCTATTTTTGTATTATTAAGAGCTTGTGTTAGATATTTAATTAAATATATTTGATGGAGGTGAGAGGTAAATTTCCTATTATGGTGATCGGAGATATTTTAGTTGATGGAAACTAAATTGAGAGACTTCTAGATTTGAATGATTGATTAGAGAGTTAAATCAAAATAGAGCTTATCTTTCATTAATTGGTGAACCAAATCAAACTGGCAGCTATTTAAAGTAAAACCTCCATAAAATAATACTCTGGGACTCAGAAGAATTATTATTTTATAAAAGTTTTTTTTATTTATCAATAAATAAAACAATTTATTAATTTATCGACAAATGAATAGTTATTAATTTAGAGAGAGGGGTTTTTTAATATAATTGAGTAGGGGCAACAAAGTATGAAAAAATTAACATATTAGAAGCTATTAATTTTATTAATGAGGCTTGGAACATTGATGCATAGACAACAACTATTGCAAATTGTTTTCTATATCACAAAATCCAATTATAAGACAAAATGACTTTTGAGCAAGTTGGTGAAGAACGTATCCATGGACTAAAAGAAGTTATTTCTAGTTTATAGTATAGACATGAAATTGATGCCAAGCATTTTTTGAACTATCCATGGAATTATTTACAAATGAAAATATTATTTAAGGGGTAATAGATACACCAACTGATGACAATCAAGATCCAAATGATAGCTGTGTTTTACCAAATATTTTTTTGAAAAAGGAATTTCTAGCAATATAACCTTTTGAACATGAGAACAATATATCAAATATGATGTGCATTTAGCAAAAAGTTAAGGATGAGATTAAGTTTAATTCACATACAAATAAGAAACAAATGACTTTTGATGCATATTTTAGAAAAAAAGTAAAATTTAAAAATGAAAGTAGTTTGAAAAAACTTCAATGTTATAAATTTTGCATGGTATTTTTCTATGTATTCAATGAATTATTAATTTATATTTTCATTGGGCACCAAAGTATTTTAAAAAAATTATTATCTTATGCATTTAATGAAATTATTAATTTAGCATATTAGTCCCACTCGGGGAACTAAAAAAAAAATATTTAATCAAGATTATTAATTTATCGAATATTCATTAATTGAGGTTTTACTAAATGTAGATTATTTAATGAATTGATTGAAAGCTATCTTTCATTGGAGCTATATCAGGTGAGTGTAAAGATTTCAATTGATTAAAGATTATACTTGGAATGACTGAAGAGTATATTTTGTTGATTGAAGATTATCTTTGGTTAATTGAAGATGATTAGAAGCTAGATTGGTATGATTGAAGAACGCCAAATTTGGGGGCTTGATTGAAGACCATGTTCGGTTCCTGTTGATGGGTGTGCTAAGCATAATTACTTTATGATGTAGGGCAGGTTAGTGGGTGATTTGGTCATATTCGATTTGGACTCAACTAGGAGGGTTGATAGTGTTGTGAGCTTGTATTGTAACCTAGAGTTATGACCCAGCCAATTATAGTAGGTGTGTTGGGCCATGTCATAACCATGTTGTAACACAAGTTATAATACTAGATTCAGAGCTAGTAGAGAATCAAGATAGAAGAGGAAAGTTCGAGAGACGATTTATATGGGTGTCTTTGTAAGTCTCTTCTTAAGGATTCAAGATGCAAAGTGAAGAAGCTTGAGGGAAAGGTGAAAGTAAGATGTGTGAGAGAGTTTACTTTCCAAAGTGACTGCATAAGATTTTGAGGAAGGAAGGTGTCTTATGTTAGAGAGGTTGAGACCAATTCAAGGTTGGTCAAGGAGAAGCTTTTGGGATAAGGTCTTGTGGGTGGATCATCAATATATTTTGAGAGTGTACAAGTTTGTAAAGGAAGTGCATGTATGTTCTTTCTAAACTTATGTGACCATTGTAATCTTGTTTGCCTTTTCTGTTAGTGGATTGATTATCTTGGTTTTGGCTCGTAGACGTAGGCACGATGTACTAAATTGCGTTACTAAACTTTGTACCTCCTTTCTCTTATTTTTTGATGTATGTGTTTGGTAACCTAAAAACTTGATAATTGACAGCTTTTATAAGAACTAACAGTTATATAACTATTGTATGCCCAAACTTTTAATATCAAGATCATAATATTTATAATTTATGCTTTATTATACTAGGCTCTATCAAACAATAATATCAAGATCGTAATATTTATACTTTATGCTTTATTATATTGGGCTTTATCAAACAATAACATATAAAAATCTAGTACTTGAGATTAAAACACAAATACTAAAGATGCCAAAACTTAATCATAGACCTATAAATCTAAATAATTAATCAAAGAAAAAAGGGGGAAAAATACAGGATGGGATGTCCCAACAAAACATAGATGAAGGATAATTTAGATATAAAAAAGTTAGTGAAAAAAAAACAATAAAGTAGTTGGTTGTTGTCATGAGATTTCCTCACATGCTCGGTAAGGGACTCGACAGACCAGTGACAGTTGTCCCATTCTCCTTTTAATTCAAAAGTCAATGGTTCAAATCCTTGGCATTTTAAATAATAAAATAAAACAATATGTATTATTGCAAACAATATGTTTTGTCTTATCATTTGCAAAAACTTGAAAAAATAATTTAAATTATTATTAACAAATAATTTTAACTGGTTCATGCTAATTGTACTATAGAAGTTAACCACTCGCTATCAATTGACTAACGCACCATCTCTATCCCAACTTATTTGAAACAAATTAAGAATGACATCTATTAATAATAAGTTAACGAGAGAATTGATCGAGATCATATATATTATTAAATAACTAATAAATATTCCTATAAAAAAGTGAATTATCTAGTTTTTCATATTTAATAGAGTAATATAGAATAAAAAAATTTAAGTAGCTGATTTTAATAGAGTAATATGGGACAAAAAGATTTAAGTAGCCCCCTCCATTTCCTACAACAAGTTTTCAACAAATATCAAGGTGGTCATCAAAGCTTCTAAAATTTGAAAATAAAAAATTTATCATAAGACACTTTCATCTTTATAAGAGTTATTTACTCCTATTAATACAAATCCCTCTTTAAACAAGAAAAAAAATAAAATTAAATAAAATAATTAATATTTATAAAATTTTAAAAAATAATGAATAAATATATATTTTTAAATATATGACAATTAATATGAAACCTACATTCTAGTTATCCAGTGATAAGAAATTAGATAAACTGAATGAATCAACGGCCATGATTGCACCATCACCTCGGGATCAGTTCTCAAATCAATCTCGATCTCACCGACTCCCAACACCTATCCCTATAAATAGGCGACACAGTCCTCTTTCCCCATATCCCAAACATCGCGAGCCAAGTCAAGAACCAAGACACGACGACGACGAGATCTCTCTCGATCCCTCGATCTCCTCTTCCGCAAATTTCTAGGGTTTTCTCCAGACGATGCGATCCGCGATCCAAGCCTCATAGCTTCCAATGGAGCACCTCGAGGATTTCGGGCAGCGGGTGGACCTCACCCGCCGAATCCGTGAGGTTCTGGTGAATTATCCGGAAGGCACCACCGTGCTCAAGGAGCTCATTCAGAACGCTGATGATGCTGGGGCGACCAAGGTCCGGCTCTGCCTTGATCGCCGGTCGCATGGCACTGAGACTCTGCTCTCTGATTCGCTCGCGCAGTGGCAGGGGCCGGCGCTCCTCGCCTATAATAACGCTGTGTTCTCGGAGGATGACTTCGTTAGCATCTCGCGCATTGGGGGCAGCAAGAAGCAGGGCCAAGCCTGGAAGACCGGCCGGTTTGGGTAAGAATCTTCAGTATGCTTCTCGTTTGTGTTGATTTTCTTGGCATTGTTTGGTAGGTTTGGTTAAGTGAAGTTTTAATCTTTGGTATGAATTGCATTTGGTGGATGAGAAAATCGTTTCGCAAAAGAATTAGGGTTATGCTCGAAAAGGTTTGTAACCTTTTTAAATTCCTTTTCTAGCAGAAATCATTGGTGGAGCTACATGAGTTGTGGTGATTGAAATCCACCTCCATTCAAAGGTATTGAAACCTTTAATAGTCGAAGTAGGCCATTCACTCATATTAATGGTTTTCTGCTTTGTGCAAGTTGTTAGTGGTTGAAAGACACAAAGTTTAAGATTTTTATATACATTTCCGGTTTTTCTAACTAATGGACTTGAGGTTGACGTATTGTGAAATTTTACCTTTTAAAGTGCGTAAACTGGCTTGTTGTTATACCTCTTTCAATACTTTTTGTAGGACAAGATGTCTGAATGTCAATAGAGGCTATACTGTAGAGTTTCTTATTGCTTTTATGAGGGATAACCGGATTTATTTAGTTGATTACTATTAGTTATAATATATTCTAACATCTTATCAAGCCAGAACATTTATATCTTATATGTTAGCAGCAAGAAGCATCCACTAGCAGATGCAATTATTTGAATATTTGTTAATTCTCCAAAATTTACTTAATGTCTGTACTTTTTTTTTTTTAATTTGCAAAAAACTTAATTGGACTGATCCTATCTGTATGTTTTTTCTCTTTCTAGGGTTGGTTTTAATTCAGTCTACCATATTACTGATCTGCCATCTTTTGTGAGTGACAAGTATGTTGTAATATTTGATCCACAAGGTGAATACCTTCCAAATGTTTCTGCTGCAAATCCTGGAAAGCGTCTCAATTATGTTAGTTCGTCTGCTTTGTCACTTTTTAAAGATCAGTTTGTGCCATATTGCGCTTTTGGATGTGACATGAAAAGCCCTTTCAATGGGACTTTATTTCGCTTTCCTTTGAGGAGTGCCGATCAGGCAGCTGCCAGCAAGCTGTCTAGGCAGGCATACTTGGAGGATGACATCTGTTCTATGTTTAATCAACTCTATAAGGAAGCAGTTTTCACTTTGTTGTTTCTCAAGAACATAGTTTCTATAGAAATGTACATATGGGAAGCTGGTGAGAAGGAACCACGAAAGGTTTACGCATGGTCCATCAATTCAATAAATGAAAAAACAGTGTGGCATCGTCAGGCACTTCAACGCTTCTCTAGCTCAGCTGAATTTTCTAACTGGCAGATGGACTCCTTCTCATTGGATATTTTGAGTGAGGCAGTCATGGGAACAACTGTGGAGAAGAGAATGGACACTTTTTTCTTGGTTCAGGGAATGGCACCAATATCCAGCCAAATTGGTGCTTTTGCAACTGCTGCTGCAAAGCAATATGATCTTCAACTTCTGCCTTGGGCCTCTGTTGCAGCATGCATATCTGATAACTTAACTGAGGTACTTAATTAATTTATTTATTTTCCAAAGGACACCACTATTTAAGATAATATTGCATTAGTTGATGTTAGAGTAATAATATATATTTAGAGTATAAGGGGAGAAATGCCCATGTTAGTGTTAGAAAACTGAGGTTCGTGCCTCAATTGTGTAGAGAGAAAGACTACTCTTTTAATTCTCAGATATACATGCTTTTCTTTTAATAGTTTGTTTACTTTTATTGAATTACGATAACTGTTACTGCTAAAGATGCTATCTTGAGAAGATTTAACTTTGTTTTGTTTACTTCTGTAAACAACTCTTTTTTTTTTTTTTAACTCTTCTCTTTTGAGTTATTTTGATACTATAATGGATTCTTGGTAAATATATTTGATCATTTTCTATTAACCTCATTAGCCATTGACCTATTTACAACTCTGGATGATCCAATAGCCTTACAGCTGGAAATTTCTCATTATCCAGTGGTCATTTGGGCTCAGATTTCATTTTGGCCTATGCATTGTAACCTTTCATCTTGTTGAAATTGTATGTTTCAATGATACGATCTACTTTTCTAGTATCTCGTACAAGCAAATATGAAGTGGGTCATCTCTCTTTCTTTGGCAATTTGCTTATATATTTTTCTTCTCTTTCCTTCCCCTTCTTTCTGGAACTTTTCTCTTTTTCACTTTTTGTTTTTGTATGTCCTGCAATATTTTTGATATCTTATTGTAAATTAAAGGCTAGAACGGGACAGATCATTTGAATGGTAACCTCGCATGAACAAAACATGAGCTGCCTCGAACAAAGTGCCACCGATGAACACTGGGTTTACTTATATAGCATTGTACCAAAAAATGCATATCGATAGTTCTTATTTCTCTCATAGATTACTGTCTACCTCTTGACCTTTGAAACCATTTTGGCTATTGACTCATGACGAGTAAATTTTCCTACTGTTGTCTCCATCGGAGAGAATCATTCAGTTATCTACATATTATTTTAGCCCATTGTTATAACTAAAGTATTCTTAGAATGATCATTGCGAGGGTAGGACATATATGCCAAACATAGCATTTTATTCTTCATGCTTTCAGATTTGAATATTTAAAGTTCCTGTTCCTATGTGGGACTTTATTTTTTTTTTTGGGGGGGGGGGGGGGGGGGGGTGTTGTTTGAGATGGTATTGCAACTTTACTCTTTTTGATTTTATCTTGCCCTTTTTTCTCTCTTGTATTAAGATATTTTGATGCAACGACCACCAGGGACTTATAATGCCCATATTCTCCTCCATCTCACAATAACTATTTAATGAAAAAAGAAAGGTAATTTGCTATTTGGAGGTTAATAGTTAAACTATTGTTATCAACTAATTAACATTAGTGGTTTGACAAATCCTTTTGTGGTAATATCGCATTGATGTTATCTTTAATTTTTTAGTAACTTCTTTCAATTGCCTATATGCTTGTATTTTCTCATATTTCATTAACTATATGGATTGTTTAGATAGCTATACATGAGATCAATGAAATCACCAGAAAGAGAACTATTGCGTGAAGGCTGGGTTATGAAATGTATTCAATGTGTTCTTAATTAAGCAACCTAGGTAAATCAGAAATCTAGGATCATGGTTTCAAAAACTCAGTTTGATCTTTATTTTTTGTTTCAAAACTGATTTATTTTCTGCTATTCTGGTTGCTTTCTGTGTCTCTGTTGTTTTTTTTTTCCTGCTTTTCTTTAGATTATTCTAAAATAAAAACATTAAAAATAAGAAATGTGTGGAAAACTAAAATAATCATTGTTACAGGATTATTATCAAAATTTTCCTTTAAATTTATTACTGATCATCTACAATTTAAGTAAATAATGTTACAACCCATACTTATTAACTGGGCAATATATGAATACATGGATGGAGTAAACTTATGAAAAAATTTTAAATAGAAACAAAAATTATCAGTACTATTATTATTTATTTATTTTAAACAATATATTACATTTGATATATAGGACTAACTTATACAAAAATTCTTTTAAGAGGGGTCATGTAGCACATGCCATAAATGAGGCCTGTAACCTTGATTTATTAGATGGCATGACGATTTCTTATATTTTAAACTTTTATTCAACATAACGCAACACTTTATTCTTTTTATGCCAATCTGTCTTTTGTTGGATTAATTCTTGTTTGCTTGTGAAATGTTTCTGCAGGATGATGCCCTCAAACAAGGGCAGGCCTTCTGTTTTCTCCCATTGCCTGTAAGAACTGGATTAGCTGTGCAAGTAAATGGCTTTTTTGAAGTATCTTCCAACAGACGCAACATATGGTATGGAGCTGACATGGACCGTGGTGGCAAACTCCGTTCTGATTGGAATAGACTTCTACTAGAAGATGTTGTTGCTCCACTTTTTAGTGAATTACTCCTTAACTTGCGCAATGTCTTGGGTCCAACTAAGTTATACTATTCTTTTTGGCCAAATGGCTCATTTGAGGAACCTTGGAGCATTTTGGTGGAACAAATATACAAAATTGTTTGTTCAACTCCAGTTTGCCATTCAAACTCTGAAGGCGGAAAATGGATATCACCATCAGAAGCATTTATTCATGATGAGGAGTTTTGTAAGAATAATCATCTCTGCGAGGCCCTTGTGTTGTTGGGTATGCCCATTGTTCATCTACCTAAACTCCTAGTTGAAATGTTTTTCCGATATTGTACACATTTAAAGCAAAGACTGGTTAATCCTATTACAGTACGACATTTCCTTAAAAAATGTGACACCTTGTTCGTGTTGCGCAGATCACACAAGTTGGTTCTAGTTGAATATTGTCTCAGTGATCTGAGCACTGCCTGTGATCATATTGAAGGTCTTCCTTTGCTTCCTTTAGCAAATGGTGAGTTTGGACCCTTCTCTGTGTCCTCAATGGGTTTCTCTTATTTTTTGTGCAATGAGATGGAGTACAAGCTGCTAAGTCTAGTTCCAGATAGAATTATTGACTGCGATATCCCTACAAATTTATACAATAGACTTTCTGAGATAGCCTCTCAGGGTAAGACAAATATTACATTCCTTGATGGGCAAAGTTTTCTTCAGTTATTTCCCCGGTTTTTCCCTGTAGAATGGAAATTCAAATTCATAGTTGCATGGAATCCAGAGTCTGACGTGACGCATCCTTCTAGAACATGGTTCGTGCTTTTCTGGCAATACCTTCGAGATCAATGTCATGATCTGTCAGTATACAGTGAATGGCCTATATTGCCTTCTACTTCAGGGTACCTCTGTAGGGCCTCAGAATCCTCAAAGCTGATTAATGCACAGAACTTATCAGCTATCATGAATGAGCTTCTTGTGAAGATTGGCTGCAAGATTCTTAACCCAAAATATGGGGTTGAGCATCGACAACTATTGCTTTATGTTTATGATGGTGATGCTGCTGGTGTTTTGAACTCAGTTTTTGACACTGTTTCTTCAGATGTAAACCAATTGCAGATTCTTTTTGAAGAACTTTCTGTTGATGAGAAAAATGAGTTGCATTCCTTCCTTCTCAACCCTGACTGGTACTATGGGCGCAATTTATCTGACATCCATATAAAGATGTGCAAACGATTACCTATTCATAGAGTTCATTACGGAGGATATTCTGATGTCATCCAATTTTCTGATTTGCAGATTTCCCACAAGTACTTGCCTCCTGTGGGCATACCTGACCACTTGCTTGATGGTGAGTTTCTCTTTTGTACTTCTGCATCTGAAGAGGCTATACTTGCCAAGTTTTACGGAATTGAACACATGCAAAAGACTACTTTCTATAGACAGAAAATTCTAAACAGGTTAGATGAGTTGCAACCACAAGTTCGTGACAGTGTCATGCTATCCATTCTGCAAGATCTTCCTCAACTGGCTGTAGAAGATTCTTCATTTAAAGAATATTTAAGAATTATGAAATTTGTTCCCACAAACAATGGAAGTTTAGAAAGTCCTCATTCTTTGTATGATCCTCGTATGGAAGAATTGTATGCACTTCTGGAGGAATCAGATTACTTTCCTTGTGATATGTTTCAAGAAGAACATATTTTGAACATGCTATTACTTTTGGGCCTTAGAACATCAGTTTCAGCTGACACAATTTTACAGAGTGCCCGTCAGATTGAATCTTTGATTCAGAAGGATCAGTCAAAAGCTTATTTACGCGGTAAGGTTCTTTTGTCATATCTAGAAATTAATGCGTCCAAATGGTCATGTAATCCACATAATGCTGGCCAAAGATTAGTGAGCACTGTGTTGTCAAAAGTTGGGCGGAGATGTCATGATACGTCTTTGGAGGCAGATCTGCATAGATTCTGGAATGACCTAAAAATGATATGTTGGTGCCCTGTTCTGGTTGATGCACCACATCCTTCTCTACCATGGCCTTCTGTTTCATCTATGGTTGCTCCACCTAAACTAGTTCGGCAACGTGGAGACATGTGGCTGGTCTCTGCAAGCACGCGACTGCTTGCTGGTGAATGTTCATCATGCTTGTCAGTTAGCCTGGGTTGGTCTTCTCCTCCTGGAGGAAGCATCCTTGCTGCTCAACTTCTTGAGCTTGGCAAAGATAATGAGATTGTGACAGATCAATTGCTTCGACAAGAATTAGCCCTTGAAATGCCAAGAATATACAATTTGTTGACCAATCTGATTGGCTCAGATGAAATGGATATCGTTAAAGCTGTTCTAGAGGGTTGTCGGTGGATCTGGGTGGGAGATGGGTTTGCAACAGTTAACGAAGTAGTTCTTGATGGCCACCTTCATCTTGCTCCTTATATACGTGTGATTCCTGCTGATCTGGCAGTATTTAAGGCCTTGTTTTTGGAACTTGGTGTGAAGGAGTACTTGAAACCAATAGACTATGCTAACATTCTTTCTAGAATGGCAGTTAGGAAAGCTCTCAATCCACTTGATGGGGAAGAAATTAGAGCAGCTGTATTGGTTGTGCAACATCTGGCTGAAGTTCAATTTCAAGATTTACCAGCTGAAATCTATCTACCTGACACATCTTGTAGATTGTTTCTGGCAACTGATCTGGTATTTAATGATGCTCCTTGGTTATTTGATATTGGTGAACATGCTTCTAGAGATATCCCTAATCTTGCTTTAAATTCTGCAACATTTGTTCATAAATTTGCCCACAGCAACATTTCAAATGATGTTGCCGAGAGACTTGGTGTCCGCTCACTTCGTCGACTATTGCTTGCTGAGAGTTCTGATTCAATGAATTTGAGTTTATCAGGAGTAGCTGAAGCTTTTGGACAGCATGAGGCATTGACAACCAGGCTAAAACATATTGTTGAAATGTACGCAGATGGGCCTGGAATTCTTTTTGAGCTTGTCCAAAATGCAGAGGATGCACGAGCATCTGAAGTGGTCTTTCTTTTGGATAAAACTCATTATGGGACATCATCAATTCTTTCTCCTGAGATGGCTGAATGGCAAGGACCTGCTCTTTACTGTTTCAACAATTCTGTTTTTAGTTCGCAAGATCTTTATGCAATCTCTCGTATTGGTCAAGACAGTAAACTTGAGAAACCTTTCTCAATTGGTAGATTTGGGCTTGGCTTCAATTGTGTTTATCACTTTACAGATATTCCTGGTTTTGTTTCTGGTGAAAACATTGTAATTTTTGATCCTCATGCCAATTATTTGCCTGGTGTTTCTCCAAGTCACCCAGGTTTGAGGATTCGATTTGTTGGAAGAAGGATCTTAGAACAGTTTCCTGATCAATTCACACCATTTTTGCACTTTGGCTGTAACTTACAACATCCTTTTCCTGGAACCCTCTTTCGTTTTCCTCTCAGGAATGAGGTTACAGCTTCTAGAAGCCAAATTAAGCAGGAAAGATATACCCCTGGAGATGTAGAAGTACTCTTTTCTTGCTTCAGTGAAGTTATATCCGAGGCCCTTCTTTTTCTTCGCAATGTCAAATGCATAAGCATTTTTGTGAAAGACGGATCTGGTCATGACATGCAACTAGTTCATCGTGTTTCCAGGAAAAAGGTTGTTGGGCTTCAACAAGAGCCCCATTCACTCCATCCCATGCTCAACTTTGTTCATGGTAACCAGCAAAGTGGAATGGACAGGGATCAATTTTTGGACAAATTGAGTAAAATAGTGGACAAGGACTTGCCGTGGCATTGCCAAAAGGTTGCTGTGGTAGAGCGTAGTCCGCTGTATTGCAGAACACATTTCTGGGTGATAAGTGAATGTATTGGAGGTGGCAAAGCGAAAACCCAAGCTATAACCTTAGGTAAAAGATATAAAAATTTTATTCCTTGGGCATCTGTTGCTGCATATCTGCACTCTGTTGATAAGAAAAATGTGGAAGAAGTGTGTCATAATATGAGTGATGAGGAAGAAATTGATATCAATCAATTTCAATTGCCAGTGGATTCGGAATTTGATAGGAAGGAATTTGAAGGTCGTGCCTTTTGCTTTCTTCCTCTTCCCATAAATACTCGCCTTCCAGCACACATTAATGCTCATTTTGAATTATCTTCTAATCGAAGAGACATCTGGTTTGGAAATGACATGGCAGGGGGTGGCAGAATACGATCTGAATGCAATGTTTGCCTTCTAGAAGATGTTATTGGCCCCGCATATGGTCATCTGCTTGCAGTCCTTGCAGAAGAAATTGGTCCATGTGATCTATTTTTTTCTTTATGGCCAACTGATGTAAAACTGGAACCATGGGCATCAATGGTGCGGAAGCTTTATTTGTCCATCATTGATCTTCAATTTCCTGTTTTATATACCAAAGCTAGAGGTGGGAAATGGATAACAACAAGACAAGCCATATTTCCTGATTTTAACTTTCCTAAGGTCACTGAGCTTGCAGAAACATTATCTGAAGTTGGTTTGCCTTTGGTCTGTGTCTCAAAGCAAGTTGTTGATAGATTCATGGAGGCATGCCCATCATTGCATTTTCTAAGCCCTAATTTGTTAAGATCCTTGTTGATCAGACGCAAGCGTGAATTTAAGAGCAAAGCTGCAGTACTTATGGCATTGGAGTACAGCTTGAGTGACATGAATGGAACCAAACTCTCTGCTAATCTGCAGGGTTTGCCTTTGGTTCCTTTGGCTAATGGTCATTTCACAACTTTCAGCAAGCAGGGAGAAGGTGACAGAATCTTTGTTGCAAACAAAAAGGAATATGATCTTCTTAAGGACTCTATTCCTCACCTTCTTTTAGACTGTTCTATTCCTGATGAAATTTTTAAAAAACTTCATGATTTGGCTCATTCTGGAGAGTCAAATCTTTCTCCATTAACATGTCATGCTCTTGTGGAACTCTTGCCTAGGATCTTACCAATTGAATGGCAGTATGCAAGGCAGGTGTCTTGGTCTCCTGGTCACCTTGGACAACCAAGTTGGGAATGGATGAGTTTGCTGTGGAGTTATTTGAAGGAATCATGCACTGAGCTTTCAATGTTTTCCCAGTGGCCTATATTGCCTGTTGGGAATGACTGCCTCTTGCAACTTGTTGAAAATTCAAATGTCATCAGAGATGATGGTTGGAGTGAGAACATGATTTCACTCTTGCAGAAATTAGGTTGTTTTTTCTTGAGATCAGACCTGCTAATAGATCATCCACAGTTGAAAAAGTATGTGCAGGGCGCCACAGCAAGTGGCGTTCTAAATGCTGTGGGAGCAGTTGCTCATCAAGTGCAGGATATTGACAAGTTGTTTATGAATGCCTCTAGAGGAGAGTTGCATGAACTGAGAAGTTTCATATTCCAGTCTAGGTGGTTTTTGGGTGGCCAGATAAATTCTCAGCACACTAATATCATGAGAATCCTCCCTATCTTTGAATTTTATGGAACTAAAGAGCTTGGTAAATTGGGTAATTCCAGAAAATGGCTTAAACCAGTTGGTGTAAATGATGATCTTCTGGATGCAAATTTTATTCAGACTGAGTCTGAGAGGGAAAAGAGCATTTTAAAAGGTTATTTAGGTATACAGGAGCTTTCAAAAGCTGAGTTTTACAAGGATTATGTCCTCAACCGCATGTCAGACTTCCTTTCACACTCAAATCTTCTTTCTGCAATTCTTGTTGATGTGAAGCTTCTGATAGAAGATAACCCACCCATCAAAAATGCATTGTCTGAGACAACTTTTGTTTTAACAGCCAATGGGTCTTGGCAACACCCATCCAGGTATGCTCTTCTATGCTTACTGCATTTGTTTTCTTTTTACTCCAAACACTAATTCCATTGTTGAATCTGTTAATGAAAAAAGATGAAAAGGACACCCATTCTTGGATTTTATTCTACTGTGTTAGAGAGTGTATAATGGACTATGTTCACCATGGGCATTGCTGGGTAAAGAAGGGTGGTTCTTTTAAGGTTAATGAACTACTTGCAAAACTTACTCTAGGTTTCATTTGCAGAGTGTAGACCAGGTGTCCCTTAATTCCAAGGTATCATTGCCACTTATTTCACATCTGAGAATTTTCTCTGCTCACATGAATTCTTCCACTATCCATTTCTTGGGATTATGTCTAATATGCCATAGAACCATACTTGCGCACCTTCAGCCACAAGCTTCTTTTTTACAATTATTTAAGTTAATAATTCAGCCCTAACTCATTTGTTGCTGTTGTCCTTCCCCTACTTTTAATAAGACTTACTGCCAACATCTGAAGGATATTAGATGTGTGTATATACCCATCATGGAGAGGTTTCTCTCTTGGATCACAGAGAGTCTTCTTCTTCTTCTTCTTCTTCTTCTTTTTTTTTCTCTAATAAATGGTTATCTGTATTGCTATTTTGGTTCTGATGAAAATTTGGCTATAGTGCTGGTCATGAAATCAAGCACACATGAAAATATTTAATTTGGTTATAACTTGTGTTATCTTTTCATATTAATCAACTGTGGTTGTTGCTCTTGAAGAATTCAAATTACTTTTCCTATTCTAATTTAGGGTTATATGTATATTTTAGGCTTTATGATCCGCGTGTGCCTGGCTTACAGAATTTGCTACACAAAGAGGTTTTCTTTCCTTGTGATAAGTTTTTAAATGCTGAAATACTTGAGACGCTGGTCAGCCTTGGCCTTAGAAGAACCTTGGGTTTTACTGGCTTACTCGATAGTGCCCGGTCCATTTCAATGATGCATGACTCAGGGAATATGGATGCTCTCACTTATGGCCAGAAATTGCTTGCTTATATGAATGCTCTAGGATGCAAGCTTGATAGTGAAAAAAATGGACAAAGAACAACTAGCATGTTACTAGAAAATGATGATAAATCTCATGATATGCGTGTGCAATCGGAGAACCATGAATGCAAGCCTTGTGCATATGACCAGGATCTGGTATCTCATCTTTCAGATTTTTCTTATGATATGTCAGAGGATGAATTTTGGCTGAAGATCAAAACTATAGCATGGTGTCCTGTTTTAATTACCCCACCAGTTGAAGGAGTCCCATGGTTTACCTCAGATTATCGCATTGCACCTCCAAATATCACAAGGCCTAAGTCTCAGATGTGGACTGTGTCATCTAAAATGCGAATATTAGATGGTGAATGCTGCTCGACTTACCTACAAGGCAAGCTTGGATGGATGAATTCACCTAATGTGGGTGTCCTGTGCACTCAATTAATTGAGCTCTCCAAGTCCTATCAACTGCTCAAGTTGCTTTCTCAACAAGAACCTCGTTTATATTCTGCACTTGAGAGGGAAATCCCCCAAATTTATTCAAAATTGCAAAACTTTGTTGGTACGGATGATTTCAAAGATATAAAAGAAGCACTGAATGGCATTCCATGGGTATGGGTGGGTGATAATTTTGTCTTGGCTGAAGCACTTGCTTTTGACTCACCTGTGAAATATCATCCTTACTTGTATGTTGTTCCATCAGAACTGTCAGAATTTAGAGTATTGCTTCTAGACTTGGGAGTAAAGCTAACATTAGACACCTCAGATTACTTGCATGTTCTGTGGCGTTTGCAACATGACTTAAAAGGGGAACAACTGACGGCTGAGCAGTTAAATTTTGTTCATTGTATCCTGGAAGCTTTTGCTGAAGCTTCTTCTGAGATAAATGCATCTGATGCAGTTTTAAATTCAATATTGATTCCTGATATATCTGGTGTCCTGAGATGTACTTTGGATCTGGTTTATAATGATGCCCCATGGATGGACAATGGAAAGCCAGCTGATAAGTATTTTGTTCATCCATGTATCAGTGATGATTTAGCAAAGAAGCTGGGGGTGCAATCTCTTTGTTTCCTGTCTTTGGTTGATGAGAAATTGACAAGAGATCTACCATGCATGGATTATGCTAGGATTTGTGAGTTGCTCACAATGTATGGAGACAACGACTTTCTATTATTTGACCTTCTAGAGCTAGCTGATTGCTGCAAGGCGAAGAGAGTGCACATTATATATGATAAAAGGGAACATCCTCGACAATCTTTGCTCCAGCATAATTTTGGTAATGAATCTATGTCATTTGTTTAACCTCTAAGGTTATAGTAAATTCTGAACTTTTGATCCCTTACTGGTTTTCATGCTGTTATTTCATCAGAATGTCGTGCTTTCAAATGTTTCCAGTTATTGTTTAATTTGACCTGCATCTATATGCTCTATTTCTTCTTTGAATTGTTTATAGGTGAGTTTCAAGGTTCTTCTTTGACGGTTGTTCTGGAAGGTGCAACTTTGAGTATGGAAGAAATATGTGGCTTCCAGCATTCTCCTCCATGGAAGATTCAGGGCAATGCTCTTAACTATGGTCTCGGGCTACTTAGCAGTTACTTTATATGTGATTTCTTGACCATTATTTCATCTGGCTACTTCTACATGTTTGATCCCCTTGGTTTGGCTCTTGCTGCATCCTCAAGTGCTGGTCCCTCAGCAAAGTCATTCTCTTTATTAGGTATGGAATTTGAATAATACTTCTCCCAACAAACAGTGTTTGCATGAGTCATACATCCTTACAATGCATTCCTAGGATAAAGCTGTTAAGGAGAGAATCATCTACTTTAGGTCTATGATGATAGATGATAGGAAAAATAGTTTGTATATTCAAGTTAGGAAAAGAGTACAAGGGTATATATAGAGAAATATTAGGGTTTTGTGGTATGGGCTCAATATGGCCCATTAACCAATCTAAACTATAACATAACTCTAACAAGGTCCTACCTTGAAAATTATGTCAAATCCTTGGCCTGTTCACATGCTGCTAATTATTGTCTTTGCACTAAATTGCTGCCTGCTTTTGTGTTTTCCTAGTCATGAAAGACATGTTTTGGGATTCCACCCAGATAAAGTCTTGGTACAAACAAATTGAGTCTGGGTTAAGTTTAGTCCAGCTCAAGTTTTGGGATCTCTATTGTTTTTCCTTATAAGCAACTTGAGATTGATAGTTATAGATTAAACTTCAGAGGCCATGTACCCAATTGATACTTGGGTTTGTCTAAGTGAAGTTTTTATTCTAATGAATTTCAGTTTCATCTGGACTTGATCTTGGCCATTTCTTCTGATATGTAACTTTCAGGCTCAATCTTAACTAAAAATAATTTGATGTATTAAATATCCCAAGTCTTCCAATTTTTATTTTATTTTTTCATATGTGATCCCTGAAAAAACCTGATGTACAGCCATTAAGCCTCTCTTAAAATTCCAAAACTAGCTTTTAATTCTTGTTGTAGGTGACCATCTTTGTGCTAATTTTACTTGGTTTTGTATATTGCTTATTTTACGCTCTGAAGTCCACTACGTGTAAATATCTTGGATAAATACGTAAACTTAACAATTCCTGTTTTTAGTTTAAAAAAAGTGATTATTAGTTGGATGTATAGAATGAAACTTTTTAAAACTTTTGCTCAGATAGTTATACCCCACTTATGATTATGGGATTCTTCATAATCAAACTCTCAGTATTTATCTGGAAATGCTAATATTATATGTGTCTGTCTTTCATTTCTAAAATTGGCTGAGTTCCTTGCTGTAACTCAAACAGCACATCCATGCAGTTGAACCCTAACGTTATGTTGGTGCTAGATTGATTTGTTTCTAGATAGTAGGTGTAAGAAAATTAATCTCCTACTCTTCACTTGCCAAACCTTGCTTTACCTTTCATGGATGCACACTTTAGTGTAGAATGTATAGATATTATATTAATGTTAATTCCTCTGCACAAGATCTTGCATCCTTTGATAGTTGATGGTCTGCTTAGGCATGAAGATTTTGTTGATACATGGGGACTAAAAGCAGATGACATTTTCATTCTGAATTTACTTCTATTGGAGAAATTTTCCAATATAATATTCCTTTGACATGGTCTGTTGGTTGGTTGCTGCTAGGATATTTTGTTAACTGCTCGTCCAACTTGCCAATTCTTCATATAATTGTATGGAAAAATTAGTACAATTTCTGTGGCTGAAATTTCCTCTCCTTTTAGTCCTTTGGGTTTTTGAAATTTCAACTTATGCTACATTGGCATTCTTGTTTCTCTTAGCAATTTTGTAATCTTGAACATACTCGTTTGATGGCCTGTTTAAGTTTTATTTAATTTTAAATTAAACAAAACTAAAACATAGATAACTCAACCACATCATCGGTTCAATCATCAATTTAGCTAAAAATGGACATTGATCACCTTCCTTCTCTCTCCTCTAGGGATACACTGGTTCTCAGATGATGGCTCCTCTATCTATCATCCTCCCGATCTCTTGCACATTTTCTTTCTTTCCTTTCCAGTGAGTGCCTAATAATCCATAGTCCCTCTCATGGCATCCTTGGCCTTATGGTCTGACACTCTTTCTTCCTCTTCATAGCCGTATCTCTCTTTCTGTTTCTGATGACTGCTCACAAGTAATTTGGGTCCATGCCTTTGTCTTGGATGTTCGAACATGCACTTCACATCCATGAGAATCATCATTGGTTAAATAAGATAAAAGGTGTGGCGAAGGTATGCCTGTTTATAATGTTTCATGACTATTTTAATTTTAACTAAGTAGAATATAGCAGAGTGAATTTTAATCCTAACACTATATTAATCACTATATTAATCAGTGAAATAATTTGTTTGAGGTTGGGGTATTTAGCCTTTTGGCCCATGATAGAGCAATGTGAAAGGAAAAGATTCATGTAGCGAACCCCAAATAGTTGGGACTAACGGCTTATTATTGTTATTGTTGTATTACTGTATTAATCAGTGAGAAAGGCAATGCAAGAACTTGTCATAAACTATTAAGTTCAGTACATTTATAGATGAAATTTGACGCTCTTAATTGTTTTGGAATCGAGGTCATAATAATGGAGGAATTCTAATGATTATGTTGGTATATACAATTGTTTGTTTACAGGCACTGACTTGACTCGGAGATTTCATGACCAATTTATCCCAATGATCATTGACAAGGAAACCCAATTGGCGTCATCTGATTCCACAGTTATTCGCATGCCTTTATCAGTGAAATTTATGAATGAACTTGAGACTGGTGGTAATAGAGTGATGAAGATTTTTGACCGTTTCATTCATCAAGCATCATCAACACTTCTGTTTTTGAAGTCTGTTTTGCAGGTATGCTTGTTGGCACTTCCCTATTTTATGAAAACATCTGTTTCAATGGGTTGCATGCGCTAGCTCTCTCTTAAATTCTTTCATATGCGTCATAATTTCTTTTGTTTATATGTGATCCTCTTAGCTAACTTATGTACTACTGGGAGATCCTCTTAAATGTTTCCATCTTTGCTTTGTTTCATTCTTAAGCACTTCAGAGTTGGGATCTTTCAATTGCTTAAGCATCTCCCATAGGTGACAAATTGTTAGGGAGAAATAGAGAAGGAAATAAAATTGGTAGGCTGATGACTTGTTTTGATCAATTCATGGTAAATTCTAATTGAAGCTCATAAACTGGATTACCCATCTGGTGTAGAACATCTTGCACTGGAAGTGTGAATTGTGAAATACACTAAAAATGACATAATCCCATTTGACTGATCATCATCTATTTGTGAATCAAAGCAAGCTAATGTTGCTGGTGGACGAAAGCTTTGGTTGCTTATATTTGTTAACAATTTCCTTCATTTTAGTTAATTTTGATTTCATTTTGAGGAAGCTTCTTGATGGACTGAAGAGACATTAGTTTGTGCTCAACTTGCTCGGAGCCAGATGTTCATATCGGTTTGGTTATTTAAGCAACACAACTATTGGGATGAGACCTTCAGATGCTGGTTTATAAAAGTTCAGTAGTTAGTAAATTCATTCTGTTAGTGCAACTTGATTCTAGTGTGGCAAAACATTAACTGATTCAGGTGTGGAACATGTGGGCATCTCTCTTCATGGTGTCAAAATTTGGCCTTTCCCTGTTGAATGTGAACCTAAATTGCTGTCTTATTTTAGCAATATTTGAATGAATCGTCTCATGATATGTAGAAATCCAGCTTTTCCCACATCAACCATCCTACTTGAATTGATCTTCTGGATGATAATTTGATTTTAAACATATACTGAATTGTTGAACCTTTTGGGAAAGAGAGCTCTTTACAGTGAATCTG
The DNA here is from genome assembly GCA_020875875.1 of Dioscorea alata. NCBI lineage: Eukaryota > Viridiplantae > Streptophyta > Magnoliopsida > Dioscoreales > Dioscoreaceae > Dioscorea > Dioscorea alata. The sequence continues at coordinate 23,128,975 of CM037011.1, forward strand.
AATTTGACTCTATTAAGTGAATATGAGTCTCACCCAATCTAAAACCCAACTGATGTTGGAACTGTTCCCATGTGGGTCAAATTTGACATTAAGTATTTTCCTCCTTTCATAAAGACCATGCTTCTGTGGTTTGGCCCTTTTCATACTGTCCAATCTTTGCCCTTTAGCTTGCTTGAATCTAGGAATATTGAATTGGCATCTGGGGACAAAGGAATTTTTTCAAACTTGCTTTTCTTATTGTAAATTTTAAGCATTGAAGACATTTTGTTGTTGATTTAAGATTTGGGTACAAAGAATTTCTTCAAACTGCATTTTATTGCAAATTCTAAGCATTAAAGGTTGCAATTGATTCCTGCTGTAGTTAATATATCATTTCTTTATGATTGATAGATTGAAATTTTCATTCTTGTGTCTAGGATTTAGTATATTTCTTTGGTAAATATATTTGACTTGATTTTTGTGGGTTCTTTAAATTCTCCCGAACAATTGTTGACTTTTCAGGTATCAATATCATCATGGGAGAAGGGGAGCTTGCAGCCTTCCTTGGATTTTTCTGTTTCTATTGATCCATCATTTGCTATTATGAGGAATCCTTTTTCGGAAAAGAAATGGAGAAAGTTCCAGATAGCAAGGTTATTCAGCAGTTCTTCTGCAGCAATCAAAACACATGTAATTGACGTTCATATTAGCCAAAGTGGAAGCAACACCACGGATAAATGGTTGGTTGTGCTTTGCTTGGGATCAGGACAAACAAGAAACATGGCCCTGGATAAGTATGGACCATGTGCCTTACTAATACTGAAGTTAACATGTACTATTGTCTCCTGTTTATGCATGTGCATTTAATTGCTTTTCTTTGGCTAAAAGAATGCGGTAATCATGAAAATATAATTCTCTATGATCCTCCATGAATCAGTGATGATGCTGGAGGTAGGACGCTACGATGAGCCTGACCACAATAACCTTGGGTTAGAGGCCTTCAGCAGTTGTTGGAATATGATAGCTTTCAATGTTCAGAATTTAATCTATCAAGATGATCCAATAATAATAAGATATGGCCAGTTAATCCTGTGTGTGGAGCAGATGCAAAAGCAAGCCATGTGAGGATGCAGTTTGCTCACGTTGACATGGAGTGGCATATATTGTATATATTAGTGGGCTTTTGAGTAAAATTTTGATTCTAGTGATCATATTTGCAATTCTTAGTCTTATATTATTGACTTTTGCAATTAATTAGTCCTTAGCAGCACAGACATAGACTAAACAGCATGATGAATCATAAAAAACATTTCTAGGGTGCATAACATCTTGAATTGCTTTCAGTTTCCTAGTTCTCATTTTACAGATATTTAAATGTTTAGTCCTGGAACACTCCCAGCTTCTTAGGTGCTGAAACCAATTGGAATGATAACTGGCAAATTATGCAAAATTTTTACTGGACAACTGTGGACCTTCCAGCCTTTTGTTCTTCCATGTGTTTACAAGTTGTTTTAATGTTTGTAGTTTTATAGTTTTTATGCATAGGTTGTGTTTGCAGTATACATTGTAGTGGATTCTTGAACCTGCTTCATACTTGCTTTTTACACTTCTTACAGCTTCGATTCCTCTTCCTCTTCATTTCAGGCAGTATCTTGCTTACAACTTGACCCCAGTTGCTGGAATTGCAGCTTGCATATCTCAAAATGGACAGCCAATAAGTGCGCATCTTTCAAGCTGTATGCTTTCACCTCTCCCCATATCGGGAAATATAAGCTTGCCAGTTACTGTTCTCGGATGCTTTCTTGCATGCCACAATGGTGGGCGCTATCTTTTCAATAATGCACGCACAGTGGGTTTTCAGAAACAACAAAGTCCCAGGAATCAGTTAATTGAATCTTGGAACAAAGAATTGTTATTATGTGTTCGTGATTCATACATTGAGATGGTTATGGAATTTCAAAGGCTTAGGAAGGATCCTTTGACATCAAACATTGAGTCAAGTTCAGCCCGTCTTGTGAGTTACATTTTGCGTGCTTATGGTGACAAAATTTATTCATTCTGGCCCAGATCTAAGAAGAGATCAACATTTCCTGTTCAAGTTGGGGATTCTGCTAATGATTCAAATCCATTTAAAGCTACTGAAGCAGATTGGGAATCTTTAATTGAACAAGTAATAAGACCATTCTATGCACGCCTAGTTGATCTTCCTGTCTGGCAGCTTTACAGTGGAAATGTTGTTAGAGCTGATGAAGGAATGTTTCTTTCTCAACCTGGAAATGGTGAAGACAATGACTTTCCACCTGCTGAGGTTTGCAACTTCATCAAGGAACATTATCCAGTTTTTTCTGTGCCTTCTGAATTGGTTAGTGAAATTCAGGCTGTTGGAGTTAAAGTGAGAGAAATCAAGCCTAAGATGGTTCGGGATCTGCTCAAGGTTTCTACTCTTTTACTTCGATTTGTTGACGCATATGTAGAAGTGCTTGATTACTGCTTGTCAGATATTCACCTTCAGCACTTGTCGGAACATTTAAGAAGTGCAATGGGAGAGGCCAGGACTTCATATGCTTTAGAGAGTATGCCTACTCAGAATTTAAATTCATCTATAATATTGGCAACATCATCAGGTTCACACACAAGGAGATCTAATCATAGTGGTGCACAGAACTCAGCAAGTTCAGGGGTTGACACACTTGAAATTGTGTCAAGCTTGGGCAGGGCATTATATGATTTTGGCCGTGGAGTAGTTGAGGATATAAGTGTGGCAGGAGGCCTACAAATTCAGAAGACTGCTGAAGCAGGTAGCACCATTGTTGCTGATCAGTCAATTTTATTAATGGTTACTGAGCTCAAGGGTGTGCCATTTCCAACTTCAACAAAGTGTCTTGTAAGGCTGGGGACAACTGAACTTTGGATTGGGAGCAAGGAGCAGCAAGAATTGATGCATCCACTTGCAGAAAACTTTATCCACCATAGGTGTTTAGATAAACCAACTTTGACTGAGTTACTCTCCAACCCAACTCTTCAAAATTTGTTAAAATTGAGAAATTTCGGTCCTCAACTTCTTGCTAGCCATCTCAAGTTTCTTTTTCCTGAACGATGGGTGAGCCATGCCATGAACCATAAGCTGATGCCTTGGGTTTCATGGGAAAGAAGTCCAGAGTCAAGGAGTGATGAACCTGATCCTGAATGGATACGACTCTTCTGGAAAACATTTTGGACTTTGAAGGGTGAATTTTCTCTGATTTCTGATTGGCCTTTAATTCCAGCTTTCTTAAATAGGCCAATATTGTGTCGTGTAAAACAATACCAGCTGGTATTTTGTCCCCCAATTACAGATACAACTGTCAATAATGGAGTTTCTAACTTAAACAATGAAGGATCTGAGATGCTAAATTCTTCTCAGAGTGACACCACTCAATCTGAGGAAGTGAAGTTATACCGCAGAGAATTTGAGTTGATGAAATTGAGGAATCCATGGCTACTACGCCTCTTAAATCAGTTTAATGTGCCTGTATATGATGTGTCCTTTTTGGACCTCGGTGCATTTTGCAGTATTTTTCCTGCACCCAATCATTCACTTGGCCAGATAGTTGTATCCAAACTGCTTGCTAGCAAACAGAATGGTTATCTTACTGAGCCTACAGATTTATCAAGTGAAGATCGTGATAGATTGTTTGATCTGTTTGTGTCTGACTTTAGAACTTCCACTTCATATGTGTACAAAAGAGAAGAACTAGATTTTCTTAGAGAACTTCCTATCTATAAAACAGTTTTGGGAACTTACACCCGATTATATGGCCCTGAACAATGTATTGTTTCTCCAACTGGATTCTTTCATCCTAATGATGAGCGGTGTCTGTCAAGTTCAGCAGAGGCAGGCCTATTTTTCCATGCTCTTGGAGTTAAAGAGTTGAGTGATCAGGAAGTATTTCTAAAATTTGCATTGCCTGGATTCGAAGGAAAAGGTCCAGATGAGCAAGAAAAAATTCTTTCTTATCTATACACAAATTGGAAGGATCTGCAATTAGATTCTAATATAGTAACCAGTTTGAAGGAGACCAACTTTGTGTTAAGTGCAAATGAACAATGCAAGGACTTGTTTAAACCAAGAAACCTACTTGATCCCTCTGATTCTCTACTGGCATCAGTGTTCTCTGGAGAGCGTAACAAGTTTCCTGGGGAAATGTATATGTCAGATGGCTGGCTTCATATACTGAGGAAAACAGGTTTAAGAACATCCTCTCAAGCAGATGTGATTGTTGAATGTGCAAGAAAACTGGAGACTCTGGGGAGTCAAACCATGGCACATGTGGAAGATTCTGATGATTTTGAAGCCGAATTTTCTGGTGCTCACAATGAAATTTCTTTTGAGATATGGTCCTTGGCTGGATCTGTTGTGGATTGTTTATTTGCAAACTTTGCAACTTTATATGACAACAATTTCTGTGAGATGATTGGTAAGATTGCATTTATTCCTGCTGAGAAAGGCTTCCCAAGTATTGGTGGTAAAAGAGGTGGGAAGAGGATACTGACCTCTTATAGGGATGCAATCTTGTTAAAGGATTGGCCTCTTGCCTGGAGTGTTGCTCCCATTCTGGTTAAAGAAAGTTTCATCCCTCCTGAATTTTCTTGGGGAGCCTTCCACCTTAGGAGCCCTCCTGCCTTTTCTACTGTTTTGAAGCACCTGCAGGTAGTAAATATATGCTTGTTGTTTTCTTATTCTTATCATTATTCTTCTTTGTTACTACGATTATTTTTATTTTTATATTTTTTTTGTTTTTTCTGGGGCACCAAATATCTCCCTTGTCAAGTGTTAAATACTGGGTTAATGAGCTGGAGATGGAAACTGGAGTGTGGATTATGTAGTTGACAAGACTCAGTTTATAATGAGTGTTCTATATTTAAATCTTCTTCAGGTTGTTGGGAGAAATAATGGTGAGGATACACTTGCACACTGGCCAACTACGTCAGGCATGATGACAGTTGAAGATGCTTGTGTTGAAATTTTGAAGTACCTGGAAAAAGTTTGGGGAACACTGTCTTCTTCAGGTTGGTATAAGTGCAATTCTTACTTCAAATATCAATTTGACTTTTTCCATTCACTAAAAGAGATTATCATATTTTTGTTTGCTTGCATGTCGGGTAATTTTGGTGTCATCTCAAAACTGCACAGTCCTCCATTAGTAGTGAACTGAGTAGAATTCAGCATACTAGTTCTCTCTCACAAGCCCTTCAGCTCTGTATTTGCCTGTATAATTCCTATATTTTTATACATTTATTCAAACTTCCAAGTTTTGTATGCCATTCAACTATTTGAAGGAAAGGTATTGTTGATCAACTAGGTCCTGTGGGAACTTCATCAAGAGTTTGAAAGTTGATATTTATGGAAATCATGAAATAAGTTTGATTGGCACTTCTACCTTCTAATTTTGCACAAGCCTTATCCTTAACCTGGCAATCAGAAGGATTTTATTAAAAACTATCCTTAAGGGCCCGTTAATTTTATCAAAGATCAGAGAACCAACTATTAGAGCTCAAGTGGTTGTGCTTTGTTATTCATCCTAACATTAAAAGCCTGTTTGTTTCTGTAAGTATGAAGTCATTTATATTCATATGATGTTCTTCCATTTTGCAGATATATTAGAGTTGCAGAGACTGTCATTTGTGCCAGTTGCAAATGGCACTCGCTTGGCAACTGGAAAATGTCTCTTTGCACGTCTAACTATTAATCTTTCACCATTTGCATTCGAACTGCCTGCCCTGTATCTCCCATTTGTGAAGATCCTAAAGGAGATGGGGATGCAAGAGATTCTTTCCATCATGCATGCAAGGGACTTTCTCTCAAATATCCAAAAATTGTGTGGATATCAGCGTCTAAATCCGAATGAATTTCGTGCTGTTATGGAAATTTTGAACTTTATTTGTGATGGAGGAAGTCAGAAAGGATTGGTTGGAACAGAATGGGTGTGTGATGCGATAATACCAGATGATGGCTGCAGGCTTGTCCTTGCAAGGTCATGTGTCTATATGGACTCTTATGGGTACCATTTCATTGGTAACATTGATACCTCCAGGTTAAGATTTGTGCATCCAGAGCTTGCAGAAAATATATGTATGGCCTTGGGAATCAAAAAGCTTTCTGATGTCGTTGTTGAGGTATGTTCCTTTAGCTCTGGGCTCTTGACCTTCTTGTACAGTAGATATCTTAATAAGCATTGCCTCAAGGCCTCTTTGAATATCTTCTTCGTTCTTCACAGGAACTAGATGAAAGCTTGCAATTAGAGGTTGTGGATCAGATTGGGTCTGTCCTGGTGCATAAAATAACAGATAAGTTGTTGAGCAAATCATTTCAGGATGCTGTGTGGATCTTGATGAATAGCATAACCAATCATTTTCCTTCATTTGATGGCCGGAATTTGTGTCAGATACAAAGCTCACTTAGACATGTGGCAGAGAAATTGCAATTTGTTAGGTCCCTCCACACTCGCTATCTTTTGCTTCCAAAGTATGTGGACATTACAAGAATAACAAAAGTTTCTGTTATTCAAGAATGGGAAGGAAGTACCGGGCACAGAGTTGTTCACTTTGTGGACAAAACACACAGCCGTATCTTGGTTGCAGATCCTCCTAGTTGTATATCCCTGTATGATGTCATCGCTGTTGTGGTGAGCCAGGTACTAAGGGCACCAACAGTATTACCTATTGGGCCGTTGTTTTCATGCCCTGAAAATTCAGATAAGGCACTTCTGTCTTTGCTTAATCTTGGGTCCGAAGGAGGAGTTGTGAAGTCTTTAGGAAAGAATAAACTTTTAGTTGGAGAAGAACTGCTACCTCAGGATGCTCTTCAGGTGCAATTCCTTCCTCTACGGCCTGTCTACAGTGGAGAATTAGTGGCATGGAAGACATTGAAAAATGGGGAGAAACTTAGGTATGGTAGAGTCTTGGAAGATGCAAGGCCTTCAGCTGGTCAGGCACTTTACAGGTTTCCTGTGGAAATTGCACCCGGAGAGAATCAAGCATTGCTTTCTTCTCAAGTTTTTTCATTTAAAAGTGTTTCAACAGTAGAATTGGCTTCCTCATCATCCTTGCCAGAAAGAAGTGAGAGTGAGACCCAAAATTTGACGCAGTATAGCCAGACATCTGAAGCTCGTGGCAAAGGGATACCAGTTTCTAAGGTCATCTTTACTTAACCACTTTTAATTCCTTCTGGTCTGTTTTTTCCTCTAGCTGAAAGAATTCCTTGTTGACAGAATGCCCAAGAGCTGCAGTACGGCAGAGTATCTGCTTCTGAACTAGTGCAAGCGGTTCAAGACATGCTTTCATCTGCTGGAATTAATATGGATGCTGAGAAGCAGTCGCTAATACATACCACTCTCACTCTGCAAGAACAGCTCAAAGAATCTCAGGTGGCCCTTTTGGTTGAGCAGGTTTGTTTCTTAGCCTGTGACTTCTATAAGATTAAGATTATTGCATTTCCAATTGGCTGTAGATGCATTATCCTAATTTCTATTGACCCTGGCCATTTATGTGAAATATATTGGTGGTATATTCCTGTGAAAATTGAAAGTCGGTTACATTCAATCAAATATATAGCATATATTAGGTGATGGTTATACTGTTATTGTGTATATTGCCCATGTCATAACAATAATTGTGATGGCTTCATTTTTTCAGCTATTTAGTGACTTAGGTGGTTATGATTGCATCGAGTTGTGTGATTGCATCTAGCAGTATCTCGAGTTGTGTTTGGTTGGTTGGTTAGAGTGTGTTTCATGGAACATGTTTTGGGAATTTTTTTGAAGTGAAAACAGTTATATGAGCTATAAGATTTTTTTTATTTATAAATAATACTAATTGAAGTTAAAGAACTTAAGATTAAAATTTTACTTTTGTAATGAATATTAATATATTTTAAAAATTGGTTTGTAAATACTTTTTTTTAATAATTAAATTTTGTAGAGAAGAGTTGGTAAGATAGTACATGGGTGTTTGGTTGGAGAAAGTCTGTTCATTCACTTACCAAACATCATGTTAGTGCCACGAAGATGCCTGAGAAACAGTCATTTAAAGTTGGCATGGAGTCCATTGGTTTTAAATGCGCATCCTTGGCAAATGGTCTACCTGTTTTCAGCTCCAGGTAGCCAAAGCTGAGAACAAATTGAACTAGTGCTTTCTGTTTCTTTATTTACTTTTGAAATTCATCTACAATTCTATGTTATCAAAAATCTGTTCTGATTGAAACATATGGTGTAGTTAAATGTGGCTCTTGTGAAGTGCACACATAAGATTATATGATGCCAATCTCAGTTGATGTTCTATTATCATTGCATAAATATGAATAGGGTATATTCAGGTGGTAATTGGATGTACATACTGGATATGCAAGTTGTTTGGCCAAAGGGAATAATAGAACTTTACGTCAGTTGAACCAGGCGTGTAGATTATAAACTGATGTTTCGTTGAAAAAACCTGATGTTTTATAGTTAAATTTGATAATGTCTTCCAGGAAAAATCTGATGCTTCCTCCAAAGAAGCAGACGTAGCCAAGGCAGCATGGGTTTGCAGGGTCTGTCTTAACAATGAGGTGAATGTCACAATTGTACCTTGTGGCCATGTTTTGTGCCAGAGATGCTCGGCTGCTGTTTCTAGGTGCCCATTTTGCCGTGCCCAGGTCTCTAAAATCATGAAAATATTCCGTCCATGAATTCCCTCGCTGCTAATATCCACACTCCGCAGGTATTTTCAGACTTGGATCTTGCAATATGAAGTTATCTGCTTGAGATGGTTTAACATATTTGGCAAAACAATTACATACTATCTGTGCAGGCACTAGAATTTCAGGAGATATTGCCTGAAAAAATTGTTCTCATTGAATGAAGATTGTACAGAGTTAGAAACTCGGTAGTGTGAATACAAGTTAAGATTAAAAAAAGATCATGTAAAGTTTCCAGTAAATTTAAATTTAAATTTAATGAAAAAGAATCCATTTTTCAGCAGGATTGTTGCTAGGTATTCTTTGTGGTTCTGTCTACATAGTGAAAGACCTTGCATAGATGCAAGGATATTAAACAATTAGCTGATGAGTTTGTTATATCGCAAGACAGTAGCTTGCCTTTGAACACAGATAAATACATATGAGCTTATGCAGCATTTTATGTTTTAATTAAGTGTTTTACTTCCATATTTTCACTTGCTAAAAAAAATATAAATAAGTGAAAGAAGAACCTGCAGCTTTTTGTTTAACTTACTATTTTACCTGTTAATTGTTATCCCCTAGTGATATATGTGGCACTAATTATTGACATAATGCAATAGAGCGCGGTGAGATGCATTGATGCCACTGATCTTAAGTTTTATTGTCATGGGGTACGTAATTAATGTTTTGGTTTGGTGCATCATAACTGCTTTATGCAAAGCATTACTCAATGCTCGAATGAGTTGTAACTACACATCTCACGATATTTCCTTAGAAATATGTTTTAAAAATTACCTTAATTATACTTTAAATGCTCATTTATCATCCATCGCAAAGCTCTAGAACTGAACGGCTAAAATTTTCCCAGAAATTATGGAGTGCTTTTTTCTTAATAAAATATATATATAGATTTTTTTTTTTTTTTTTGACAAAGACGGCAAATGTCAAATTAAGGGCGGGCACGTGAGGGGAGCCACCGCTTGAAGACCCCACAATACCCTCACCTGCGTGAGCTGGGGATCAAACTCGGAGAGTCATCACTCATAACCCAAGACGAAACCCCTACACAGAAATTTGGGTACTAATATACCCGAGGGTCGTTGGGATATATATAGATTTACTTGGAAAACATCAAACCAAACAAACTTTGTTTTACTGTCAGTTCTGACGTGGGACGAGCATTCACATTTGCACTTTTTCTAATGGATTTTCACCATATATTTCCTGTAATTCATATATTTCTTCTAATTCCTTTTGGATCCATGAAGGAATATTATTTTACTCTGGATCTAATCTTGACGAGAAAAACCGAAAAAAATTGTTAATGTTGCACTACATCCCCCCCATAAAATTCAAGACATTATTAATTTTCCTTTATAACAATTATTCATTCACACACACACACACACAAAAGTTAACTAAACTTAACTTTCTATATACACACACATACAACAAGAACATATCCTTCGTCTTTCATCCCTAGCCATCTCAAAGCGATTGAGCTCAATTCCAGCCAGTGATTCTCAACACGCATCCCTCGTTCCTCGGAAAAGCCCTATAACTTATTAATTCATACATTTTTGCCAAGCGCTCTTATCCCAATGCAACGAATAGGTAATACACTCTCTTTTATCTTCCCATCCAACTCATCACCCATCAACTGTTTGATAAAATGCTCAAACTAAATCTTTGCCAGACCTTCATTTGGCGCTCCCATTAATCCGCCCACTCATCAACATCAACATCAACATCAAAAACATCCCACGCGCCTCCCGTTTATCAACATTCCACTCCTCTGCACAACCAATCAAGAACAAGGACAAGGTTATTGTAATCTCCGGCCCAACTGGCGCCGGAAAGAGCAGGCTCGCATTGGAGCTCGCCAAGATTCTCAATGGACAAATCATTAGCGCAGACTCTGTGCAAGTGTATCGAGGGCTTGACATCGGCTCGGCAAAGCCTTCGGCTGCTGACCGTAACGAAGTTGCACATCATCTGCTTGACATACTGCACCCATCACAAGATTACTCTGCTGGACAATTCTATGAGGATGCCCGGAAGGCAACATGTGAAATTCTAGCAAACCAGAGAGTGCCGATTGTTGCCGGTGGCACAGGGTTGTATCTAAGATGGTATATGTATGGAAAACCCTGATGTACCAAAATCATCGATGGAGATTAGCTCTCAAGTGTTCTCTGAGCTGATGCAGTTGCAGGACAGGGGGAAGTGGGATGAAGCCGTGGAGTTGGTAGTTAATGCTGGTGACTTGAGAGCTCGGTCTGTGCCGTATAATAATTGGTATCGGCTTCGACGGAGCCTAGAGATAATCCGGGCTAGTGGATCGCCACCATCTGCATTTGCGGTTCCTTATGATGAGTTTCAGGGTGGAGATGTTGCAAAGGGTTTGGACTATGACTTCATTTGTCTGTTCCTATCGGGGCCGCGTGTTGATCTTTACAGGGCTATAGACTTGAGGTGTGAAGAGATGCTCATGGAGACCGAAGGACTGCTCTCAGAGGCATCGTGGCTTCTGGATATCGGACTCCGTCCGAGTACTAACTCAGCCACTCGAGCTATTGGCTATAGACAAGCAATGGAGTACTTACTGAGTTGTAGAGAAGCTAAAAGTTGCAGTGCTGAAGGGTTCTTTGACTTCCTCTCTGAGTTCCAGAAAGCATCAAGGAATTTCGCGAAGCGACAAATGACATGGTTTAGAAATGAAAAGATCTATCACTGGCTGGACGCTTCCCGTCCAATGAGAGAAGTGATTGATTTTGTCTGCAGTGTTTATCAGGAGGCGGGAACTCGGAAGGTGATTGTACCTGAGAAGTTGAAGATGAAGAAGGATGTCAATAACCAGCGGGAAACTTATGAGCTGAAATCTTACCGACCAAGGAATAAGCTGTTCATCGAGGATGAAGATTGCCATCGTGTTTTGGATTGGGTCCGGAGAACACAGTGTCAAGCTGTTGAAGTTAGTAGGAATTCAGCTTTGTAAGGATATCTTCTGATGTTTCTAAACTGCGGCACATCTTGTTTTTTTTTTCCTGCAAAACTGAAATCATGATAAAGCCTCATGTAGAACTATATGCATGCCATTCAATAATAAACCTTTGATTTTCTGAATTATCTTGACCAGTGCAAACAACAGGAGGCTCCAACTACTGGATGTAACATGATTAATGACAAAATAAGGACATTGAAATATAAGAGTAGCCAAAATTACATGCAGTGGAAGACCAGCTCCTGAAAAGCTTCGTCTCTGAGAAAACAATTCAGACAGTGAACATCAGCAATGTGTCAGAATTTAAATGCATAATGACCTTATAAATATTATTGGCAACCTTAAGTACCGCAAGCCTTCAAGGTTAGTGCAAGAATACAAGCAAATAAATTCAGAAACTTGGTATGCAGGACCATTAGAGGTTGATTTAAAACAGACTGTATTAATGGAAGGAACGTCATGTTGATCAGTGGCAAAATAAGAACATTAGAGTATAAATGGTGGGACGATCAACTTAAAGAAAGCTTCCTCTCTGGGACATCAAATTGCATAATCTTACAAATATTTTTGGCACACTTCTGTGACCTAAACCTGCAAGAACAATACAAGAATATGAACAAAACAAGTTCATCGAGTTGGTCACCATTTGTTCCTGGTGTACAATAAATTGTATTGACAAAACAAAGTTCATGTCCTATACATCTCAATGAATATTGATAAAGAGAAACAAATAGTCGATTTACAAGAATATTAACTTAGATAGGGAAGTCCTAAAATCAATACCTAGGGAATCTACAAGTTCATAGCAATTCTATATTGTCTGCTTACCAACAAAGAAGCTTTTCCAATGAACATCACTCAGCCCAATACCTGCACTTAGTGCTTTGCTCAGTGAAAGAAATGCAGTGCATTACAAAATTAGTCAAGAAAGAATTGAAAATGTAATTAATGAGCTCAAAAATTGTACAGTCCATTAGCTTGTTTTGTTTCCTGTATGATGAATTGCAATTGGTAAGCGAAATGGAAATAAACCCATGGCTCATCACAAGAGCAGCCCACCTTCCACAGAATGAGAACAAAAGTTCAGATTGATTCACAACTGCAAACTTCCATGAAATTATTATTGAAGTTCAAGATGAGAAATAGATCAGATCAAACAAAAATATTAGGCAAACCAACATTTCACAAAATCAGGCATGTGGTTATCAATGCATCGCAAAGTGCATACCTAAATAAAATTTGAAACAATTCAAATGACAAATGGCTGAATTGGTATTTTATTGGTTCACACTTCTGAAGTAAGAGCATAAAGTAAATTTTTACAAGAAACTGGAGTTCCAACAAGATAGGCATATATCCCTTCACAACAAACTTGACAATTCTAATATACCATCACAGTGTTTTTTTTCTACAGTGGAGCAAATGCTCAATTTTGATATCTTTCAACAAGAGCATAATGCAAGTGTTTACCAAAAAAACAAATCTTTTAGAAATCAAGGTGCTTGTTTCCCGAGAGTAATATTGTCATTTTCAACACACCATGATCTTTTTTTCATTCTACACTGGAATAAATGTTCAAATTTGGCCCTCTACATCCTCCAGTATGTGATGATGTTTGTCATCGGCATGATGATGCAACTTTCTATTTTGTCTGAAGTAGTGATAGATTCAACAGGTAGTTTCATTGGTGGCCACAAATGTTTCATCATTATAACATTGTGGCCATAAATGTTTTTTTTTTGTAATATTGTGGCCACAAAACTATTCTCCAGTCACAATGATGACCAAAAATATTTTTTTTAACGTTGTGACCACAAATGTTTCATAATTATAACGCTGTGGTCATAAAAGCTTCCTACGTGAATCATGTGTTTTGTGACCACATCATCAACTTCACCGGAAATAGCCCCCAAACATGTCATTGTGACCATCAGTGCAACCGGAGAATAGTTTTGTGACCACAACGTTACAAAAAAAAACATTTGTGGCCACAACGTTATAATGATGAAAAATTAATGGTCACCAGTGAAACTTACCTCAGTTCAACCAACGTTTCTTTTCCAAAATTCTTAGAAAATCCGCTCTGGACATGTGTAGATAATGAATTGCGTAACTCACATGTTGCATTGCTGCATGGATAGAAAAAAAAGCATGTTAAAGAATTGGACATATTCAAGTTAAAGATGAAGGAAAATGATAAATAGAATCACAAAAAGTAAAACCAGTCATCCTTATAAACCATTTAAAGGTCTACAGAAAATAATAACACTCACTTAAAACCTATATGATAGGTCAAGTTCATAAATCCACATTTAAATTCAACGAATGTTAGGTAACATGATAGATGTTCTTCTAATTCTTCCAAAAAAATAAATAATAAATTATAATAAATCTGAAAGTAGTATGTAAAGGACGAAAACTATGATTACCAAATAAATTAGTAGTACTAATGGACCAGCCATAAAAGACTAGTTAATTTACAAGCTGCATTTAGAAGTTAGGGATATGAGTTAATGACAAGATGTTTCTATTTAGTTGCAAGCATTAAAAGAGAACCATTTGTTTAAATGAATATATTGCATGCTACTGGTAATTTATTTGAGAGAGGTATTACTTAGGAAAGTGAAACTATATGAACAAGGGATAATACGAATGAACATACAAATGATGTAAACATAGTATTATTTTCCATGCTCATCAATACGTGCTACTTCCATTTCTCTTATTCGATCATCCACAGATTGGTCAGCTTGAGATTAGGGATGGTAAAAACTGAATCGATCCGAAGTTTCCGACCCGGCTTTGGACAGGGCGGGAAGGGTTTGGTTTCTCCATGCCCCACCCCGCCCCACAATTAATTTAACTTATTGTAAATATTATATAGTGTAAGGGTAAATGAATTTTTTTTAAATTTCAATAAATTTCTTATGAGCTTGTTTTTATAATTATATGTTTTATAAAAATAAAATCTATTTTAAAAATATTTTTAGGAATTTTAGTTACTTATTTGTAACTATGAGTAGTAGGGCAGGACATGGCGGGTGGGCAATTTATAGAAAAAAAAAAAAAAAAGGGATGGGGTGAGGCGGGGCGAGGATGGTAGAGACATGCCCTGCCCCGCCCCTCCCCATTGCCACCCGGGGGGGGGGATGATAGAGCCATGCCCGGCCCCCGCCCTGCTCCGCCCATTGCCATCCCTACTTGGGATGGGTGTTCATTCACTTATTGACAAAGAACTGCTTCAGGCATGATTTTCTTCTCAAGCCATGACCTCAGCATCTGAAAGGTAGTTTGTTCAATTTTGCTATCTCAAAATATTTTCCATAGAGATGTTAAACCATAGTTGCCTTCAGACATTGGCGACAATTTTCACAAGAACTAGCTCCAGATGGTGCGGCAGCAGCCAAAAGATGAGGTAAAGCAGCTGGCACAAATTCCTTGATGATATAATAAAACAGAAAATAGATCTTGAGGTCACCTTTTTGGTTATGGAAACATTGAGTGATAGAATCTAGAAGAAACCAGAGATCAACTTTGCGATGTAAGCTAGATTCCTCCTCCAAATTTTGCATGACAAGCTCGATAACGAGCCAATAACCAGCATCCATGACCACTTATCAATCTATCAAAGCGAGAGGGATTAAGATTAAAGCAAACCCTGACAAAGGACATAAGCATGTATCATTCAATTAAATCTAAATAACATAACTAATTGAAATACTATTTAAACAACCAAGCTGGTAATTGCTTTCAGAGAATATATTTCTTTAACAAGAAACCAAAACCAATCGTAAAACTAGTCAAACAGGTTCAAGAACACCAACCAATCATTATGGGCCATCATCAAAAGGGAAAGAAGTATCTGCCACCATAAAAGGAAAAACGAAGAAGAAAGAGAACAAAAAACCAGTTGGTGTCAATAAGATAAGAAGTCGAATGACATCTAACAACTGATATAGAACTCAGAATAATTGACAATGAGAAAAACAACAATTCATGATATTTATTCATCTCACTAGTTATACCATATTTGGCACAATTGATGGCAAGGCTTTATTAACAGAATTGATGGCAAGGCTGTATACCGTATTAGACATAATAGTGTAGTCATGTGTGCCAGTATTAACAAAATTTTCAGGTGTAAGCATATGGAAAGGAGATGCAAGAGACGGGCTGCTTCTTACATAAACTGGAGGAGTGTGAACCGCCTAAGAGATTACATGGTCAGGAAGTAGACTCTCTATATGTGATGGTTTTATCTTTGCTTGGGCGGCTGCTATGAGATGTTTCAACGAAGATTCTGCAAACTTTGAGTCAGCTAATCAAGTTGCAGCAACAACCAACCTATGATTACCAAAGTAAATTAGCATATATCAACTACAATCAAGAAATACTATGCCATACATGAAAAATCAGAAGCAGCAGTCGAAATAGTATGCAAAACATCCAACTTAGTATTATGGGCAAATGAAAAATTAGAATCAGACCTTTCATCAGTTGTAGCCATTTCAAGATTGACCTTTGACATTAGCTTATCTTTTTCCAAGGAAGAAGGCACCCTTATCTTTGGTAAAGTAGCTTGATCATGAGTCTGATTTCGGCTCTCACAAGCCTGACTTAAGAATTTGGAAGAAGTCAACTGAACATTCTTTCCAGTACTACCTGAGGCTCTAAATTCATCTATGATTGTCTGTCTTCTATCATCTCTTGCTTACTACCCAAAGTAGGTATTGATTTTGGGGAGCATGTGCTTTCGCTATTATATCAAGGGAAGGGTTTGCATTTTTGCTTCCCAAGGTTGTGACAGATATTTAACTCGATAGCATTATCTTCATTTATTGCCACAAATTTTCCATAGCCAAATGGAGAATCTGCCCAAACTTGAACTGGTAAACTCATCTTGGCACGAGATGACTTATCCTCCATTAAGGAATTCAGATATTCACATGCAGAATGATAGGCATTCCCTGGACAAATGTTGTTATTTTCTACCCATAGAGTAGAATTATCAACAGAAGTTGCATTTGAATATGCTATGAGCAAAACTTTACCAGATTCTCAGAAAACTGGGGTTGGTTGTCCTTCATCTTCATAATTATCTACTTGAAGTATTCTCCATCTGGACCGAAATCCAGTCAAGGTGGATGTGTCACAATTAGTAAATTTTCTATAAACCGGAGTTAGCTGCTCTTCCCCTTCATCATCTATTTAAAATTGTCTTCCAGGAGCTGAAATGGGTCATGGGGGACATCTCACAATCACTTGTAATGCCATCATCATCTTTGCTGGAGCTCTTTCCACAAGCTACAGAATGTTTAATGGAAGATTTAGTAGTAGCCTCTTACATCCGACATGGTTTTGATGGTGGAAGTATAGCCTTCACAGCTGATTCATTGTTCCTGACCCTAGCCATTTTAATCAAAGCTTGAGGATAAGCATGGCCTTTCAAAGAGTTTACAGATTTCTTCCGTTTTAGGGTTGTACTTTGTCTATTTTCTGAAGCAGACTGTGTTGTCTCTTTTACCACCTTACCAGCCATATCACTTACACCTTCTGCACGTTTTGATCTCATAGCTGGTCGTGAAAAATCA
This sequence comes from Dioscorea alata, assembly GCA_020875875.1. Taxonomy (NCBI): domain Eukaryota; kingdom Viridiplantae; phylum Streptophyta; class Magnoliopsida; order Dioscoreales; family Dioscoreaceae; genus Dioscorea; species Dioscorea alata. Next base: position 23,146,244 of record CM037011.1, read on the forward strand.
GTTACAGGTAAACGATTTTTAGTCCTGATATTATGCGGCTCTTCTCTCTATTTTCTGTAGAAGATGATGATCCTTCATGTAGCAGTCCTTCATCCTTAACTTCGGTTGGCTTTTCCATGAATCAACCGACAATTGGTGTTGGCAAGATGAGTCCTCAAATCTATGATCTATTGCCAGACAAATCAATCTTATCCTCCTTCTTCATTAAAAAACTAGCTCTGGCTCTAGGTCTACCCACACCTTTGTTTGAAAATGAAACCCCGATATTAGAAGAGTGCGGCAAAGCTTCGTTGAAGGAGATGATGGCATCGACCGGGCTTTCTATCAGGAAGGCCGGCTCTTCTCACTTGACGGGCATGGATAGCTAGCACGATGAGGCCGGCATGGTGAATTCGGATTTAAGGATTTAAGGATGTTCAGAAGATTTTTAAGCATGGACAATCCTTAAATCTGAATCCACCATGTCAAACTCATCGTGTTGGCTATCTGTGCCAGTCAAGTGAGAAGAGTCAACCTTTATCAACCTGATAAAAAGCCCGATCGGCGTCATCATTTTTTTCAACGAATCTCTGTCACACTCTTCTAATATCGGAGTTTCATTTTCAAACGAAAGCGTAGGTAGACACAGAGCCATAGCTAGTTCATGAGACAAAGAAAGATGATGAGATTGATTTACCTGGTAATAGATCGTAGATAGAGGACTCATCTTGCCAACACCAATCATAGGTTGATTCACAGAAAAGCCAACCGAAGTCAAGGGTTTCATCTCCTCTGTTTGCCCTAGAAGATGATGATCCTTCATGTAGCAGTCCTTCATCCTTACAACGTTACATGCCTTTCTAGAATCAAATTGTACTGCAATGGAAGTCTGATTATTAACTTGATAAGTGTGCTCTCCTTCGCAAGTACCAAGAGATTTACATCCCATCATAACAGGACTTTTCAGCTGAGCCACTTTGACTTCATTAACACAAGAGCAAGAGCTAATTGAATTTTCCTCCTTCTGACAAGATATTTGACAAGATATTTCAGACATCAATAACAGAGGAACATGCTCAATTTTTTAGATCCCCAACATTGCTTGGTGATTCTTCCTTCTTTCCGATGAGATTATCACTTTCCCTTATCACCTGGGCATTTAAATTAAATGTTTCAAGATATTCAAGATTCTCACTATTTCCATTATCAATTGCTGAGGATGATACAAGGGCATGCCCATCATTGACCTCTCTGAGTTCACCTGAACTGCTGTTGCGCTGAGCACGAGCAAAATATTTAATTGTCTTACCCTGAGCACGAACATACAACCTCCTCTTTGATTAACTAGTAAGTACTTGAAAATCAGCCGGGCCAACAAAACCACTGCAGATGAAAATAAATGAAGTCTGTATGAGATAAGAAAGGATGATCTTTCACAGCTAGCATATACAAATCAAGCTATATAAAGAATGGGATGTTGTTGCAACACGACAGATAGTTTCATAAAAAATTAATTTTGAAATGGTAATTGTAAACTTAAACAAAAGGGTTGCTTATCATCACCCCAATGTCTTAACACAACAACCAAGTTCCAACACCGAAAAGGATTCACGAAGTCATATCTCTCTTCTTTCTTAATCTATGTAGTCATGGCAAAAAATTCCTATCTATTTAAAATCTAAAAGCAACTTCCTTTTGATTTTAACATATAAACAATTCAAAAGAAAAGACAGTTGCTCACTACTTCCAAGAAAACATAAAGAGGTTTTCAACAAATTCGTAGACATATATCACAATAGCATATTGTCTGGTCATTGTTTCGAATCAGGTAGTTATTCTCAGACGTTTGGCATGTTTGGCAAAACTAACTAAATGGAATAAAATAGAAAGAACACAAATATATGATGCATCAAATCAATAGTAAATGTACGTGACATGCAAGTGCGACAAAAAACACTTGCCTATTAGACATCAAGCATAAATTATTATTAATACTACTCAAAAATCAATGATTCCAATCAGGCAGTCATTCATGTAAGCATAGGTTTGTTAAAAAATAAACATAAATGGAGTAAAAAGAATGAACACACTTAATTCATCAGATCCATAATAAGCTTATATGGCATGCCATGCAAGTGCGACAAAAAATACGTAAGTGACTATTAGAAATCAAGCATAATTTGTAATAAATCCCAAACTGCATGCTTCCAATCAGCCATAAATTTAGGTGACCATTGGCATATTCGATAAAATAAACATAAACTGAATGAGATGGAAAGAATGAGCGTTTTTAGTCAGCAAATCCATAGTAACCACAAATGACATGTAAGTATGACAAATAGTATGTGCCAATTAGAGATCAAGCATAATCTCTAACAAACCTTAACATTAAAAAGATCACCTGCCCTTGTTATAATGTTATAAATAATATGAAGTTAAGAACATTTCCTTATTGCTTCAGGGAAAAACAAAGGATAAAAGATGGCAGATAAATGAATAGGATGCAAGCTAACAGCATACTGTGACCCCAACAATCAATGCTTCAAATCACACAATCATTTATGTTAACATTCAAATGTATGCTAGATTAATATGAATCGATTGAAATGGAGAGAAAACAATACTTTTAATTCACCAAATCAATAGAATGCGCAAATGACATGCAAGTACGACAGCAGCGAACGTACATGACGTGTAAATACACGACAAAAAATTCGTTAAGTCACCATCAGAACCATCAAAACATTAACCATATACCAAAAGAGGCTAAAAATCAAGACTTATTTCATCATAGTTCTCACATTCCATATGTTGCATGGAACTGAACAAAGAATTTCTGGGGTTCAGACTCCATGTTGAAATCCTCTGACCTGATTATCTGCAAGAGGGTAACTGCCAGACAACAAAAGCAAAGAAATGAAAATAATAAAAATGTGAGAACCTAAACAATGCTACAAGATCAGCAATAGTTCTTAGCATACGACTCTTCAATTCCAGTAAACCCTAACTAGCACCATTACACAAACAATGAAATCAAAATTTCCAAACCCTAAAGATCTCGACTTCCATCAATAAACATAACACAGGGCATCCACATTAGCCGAACAACAAAATCTCCAAATTAAAAAAGAAAAAGTTCGAAATCCAGTGAAAAAGAACAGACCTTAGCAGGCCACACCGGGAATCCCTTCACCTTGGCCAGTACCAGATCCCCCCGGACCAACTCCTCCTTCGCCTTGGCCCGGTTGCCACCCCTCCGGCGCCAGGGCTCCATCCCCACGATCGCAGAAACCCTACTCGAATCCTACCCTCAATGAATCCACCCCCAAAACCTACACCAAAGATAAAAAACGAATCAAACAACAAGCCACTTGATGCCAAGTGCCACCGTCAAGCGCTGGTGATACCTGGATGCATGGCATCTACGAAAGCGCTATCGGGAATGCAGGCGGCATCACGGGAAGGATCTGAAGCAAGGGTTCGATCGATCGCCAGAGAAGTAACCGAGGAGACGCTCCGAGAGAGAGAGAGAGAGAGAGAGAGAGAGAGAGAGAGAGAGAGAGAGAGAGGAGCAAAGCGGACGAGCAAACTGGTTTCGGGAGAGAAGTGAAACCAGTGCACTGTTTTCGAGGTTTATATAGAGTTCATAAATGGAAGGTCCGGGTCGGTTCATTTTCGGTTATTTCCGGTTCGGTTCATTGGTCCGATGCAAACCGGTTTGGAGATAAACATTGAACCGGGGAAAAAGCACGAGAGAAGCGCGTGAGGTTCAACCATTCATCGCACCCGTTTACTGCCACGTGTCATTAAGCACCGCTGGCTTGACGTTTGAAAACATTGGATAATTCAAACTATTTTGTTTAAATTTTATAAATGTAGAGGAAATATTACTGTTTTGTTTATAAAATTTATTCATTTTAATTAATTTTATTTTTTTATTAGTTTCACTGTGCTAATTTTGATTTTTTATATTTAGCAATTGATTTATGATAACACTTGTCACATTCTATTTATTTTTTTGGCAAGAAATAATTCTAAATAAATTTTCATAAATATTCTAATAACAAACATATCATATTTGAATGCAATTATTTATTTGCATTTAGGTACACTTTATTGCAAGTGATAAAGCAATTAATGCTAGCTTTCTCTTCCATTTTTCACTTTCCAATTTTTCTTCCCGCCAAAAATAACCCTAAATAAATTTGCATAAACATTCCCTGAAACATATCATATTGACATGAAGTAATTTATTTACTTGAATACAAGTAAAACCTATAATAAGGCAAAACTCCCTCTGTTTCATTACAGGTGTCCGCTATGTTAAAATTAAAAATTTTATAAATATTTAACTTATTTTTATTTTTATTTTTTTTTATATTTCTCTGCATCCACTAAAGTTATGCATCTGACAGTAATAAAATTATGCATCTGACCATAATTAAGAATAATACATTAAAATAAATTAATAAATTTAAATTTTAAAAATAAGTTTTAAATTAGAGATGTGAACAGATAATTTGAGAGAAATAAATTATATCCGCAAATTATTTTATTTCTAGCTGTGTTTTAGAAAATATAAAAAAAAAACATGCAATGAAGAGATTTAATAAAAATCTAATAGTAGGAAAAACTATGCTTCCTGCGATTCAATTTGTAAATTGAATGAAAATTTATGCTTCGGATTTCCATTTTACAGAAGTGAACAATGCTAAAGTGCTCAAGAGTTTTACAAGAACTTCCTCCGGAATAATTGAAAAAAATGGAAAGAACTAACATTATATATTTCACCAACTGAAACAATAGAAAATCAGCTCACTATAATTACTTCCAAGGGCTCTTGTTTTAGGTTTTTTATTTTTTTTTAAAATCTCCCTCTCTCTTTCTTTAGGATTTTTTATTTTTATTTAAAAAATATTGGGCTTTTAAATAAAGTAGCCATATTTTATTTTTTATTTAACCAAATGGCCCTAAAGCTATTTTAATTGTCAAAATGGCCCTAGAACCTTGTAATGTGCTGACTGGGCGCTAAGTCAGCGTTGATTGGACTGCTGATGTGGTATTTTTAAATAAAAAATCATGATTTTTTGTATTTTAACCCCTGAATTGTTTTATAATCAATAAGTTGATATATTCTTGGGGTTTTTTAACCAATTTTTTTTTAAAAAAATTTATTAGTGTTTTAAAATTTATTAAACTTTTAAATAGCTTTTTAAGAAATATATAAGTGTGTTTTTTTAATTTAAATCCCTTATTTTTTTATAATTAACAAATTATTTTTTTCCTTTGATTATTTAACTCAACTTTTGTTTTAAAAATTATATATATTTTTAATTTATTAAAAAATTAATTTTAAAGAATATATTATTACGAAAACACAAAGGGCTTATAATTTATTTTTTTTAATTAAATCATGAAATCAATAATAACCTGTAAAATTATTTGAAGTTAAAAAACATAATTGCATTTAAATATAAATAAAGTTACTTCTAGTAGGATCAGGGATTCTATCCATATGCATTCTTCTACGTCTGATTTTTGGTCGGCGAGCAGTATGTTGGCGCAGGTACAGGCTGCCAAAATTATGAACTCGGTACCGGATGAAAACATGGAGCATAAATTTGTCTGTATGACATTACAGTCAACTAATGGAGCATAAGTTATTAATACTTATTATTGATTTCATGATTTAATTAAAGAAATTATAAACCCTATGTATTTTCATATTCAAATATATTCTTTAAAATTAATTTTTTAATAAATTTTAAAAATTACATAATTTTTTAAACAAAAATTAGGTTAAATAATCAAAGAAAAAAGATAATTTATTAATTATAAAACAAATAAGTGATTTAAATTAAAAAAAACACACTTATGTATTTCTTAAAAAGTTATTTAAAAGTTTAATAAATTTTAAAACACTAATAATTTTTTAAAAAAAAATTGGTTAAAAAAACCCAAGATATATCAACTTATTGATTATAAAACAATTCAGGGGTAAAATATAAAAAATCATAATTTTTTATTTAAAAATACCACGTCAGCAGTCCAGCCAGCACTGACTTAGCTCCCAATCAGCAGATCACAACACCCATGTGGGTGATGTGATGGTTCTAGAGCCATTTTGACAATTAAAATGGCCTTAGGGCCATTTGGTTAAATAAAAAATAAAATAGGGCTACTTTATTAAAAAGCCAAAAAATATTTCTTTTCAAATTAATAACTATAGTCTAAAACATAATAATTTTTAAAAAAATATTAGCAAAAATTTATTATTTGATCTATTGATATTTTATAAATTATTTTATATAGTATATTTTTATATTTTTATAAATTAATTTATATAATAAATAAAATTATATTTTTAGTAGTTTTTTTTTAAATTATTATTAAACACCAATATTTTTTATAAACTAAACTCTATAAATTAACATATAAATAAATTTTAAAAAATTATAAAAATCTTTTTAATTGATTTTTTTTAATTCACACCTAGGTAATAATTTCTAGCTCCACCACCGATTACTTCCCCATTTATAGTGAAATAAACATTTGAAGTGGAGGAAAATCAGTTCACTTGGTCATTTTTCCTCAGTTGCAACAAAATGAACAACCAAATTGGAGGGAAATAAGTTCACTTCAGATGATCATATCACTTCAAGCACTTTCTCTTGGTGAAAAATAAAGGGTCCTTAATGACAATATTATGCTCCCATATTTTCACTTTATAATTTGATTAATTTCTCTTTCTGATGCTAAAAACTTAAAATAAAATTTAAATAAATATCACCATAAAACATTACCATATTTATGCATATTCATATACACGGTAATGATATATTACCATATAATAAGATTATCGTGTTTAGTTGAAAACTCATATTACATAATAATCAACTGGGTAATATTCTAAATTTCCCAAAATACCCTTGTGTCTATTATTTTGGGCAAATTTAAATTTAAAGTAAAATAAAGTTTTGGATAAAAATAAATAAATTTTCAAAGTTGAACATATTCCCAAAATAATGTTATTCAAATTTAATTTTTTTATCCAATGAATAAAATATGAAAATTATTATTTTTAAATAAATGACATTTGTAAAAAAAATGTTTCAGATTACCACTCACTTGGTAATCCAGCATAGCCACCTATTTTGGTGGTAATGGGATTACCAAGTTTCTTGGTAATCTTTCAAAGTTGGTAATCAAAGATTACCATCAACATTACTACCGCCACCAATCCAAACATGGTAATCTGAAAAGATTACCACGTAATAAACGGTAATGTTTTCACATTACCGCGAACCAAACGCCTCTTTTATATTTCACTCAAAAACCATTCGAAGTATCAGATTTGCATTTAAATATATCAACGTAGCCCTAACTTCATGTTTCCTTTGTATATATAAACTAGTAGACAACAATAAGGAATTTTTACCTCCATCTTCTCCATTGTCCATCCATATATAATCCCTATTTCTCTTGACTCTGCTTCATGTTTTTGTTTTTATTTCCCTTGAAGTTTCTTTCAAATAGCTGAACTTATTGGCATGCCATAAGATTCATAAAAAATATATTTTATATGATTACTTTACAACCAAATCATAAGCCCATAATAAATAATTGTCAATCATATACAACCCCTTAAAAAAAGGAAGTTTAAGAGCAGTCTCTAGGGATCTTTTTTCAGTCTCCCTACCCACATTTTTTAATTTTTTAGAACCAAAATGAATATACCCACATAGTTCATAGACAAACCCACTTACAACTGATTAGTACTAGATAAATTTTTTAATTAAAAAACCCTAATTTGCTCCAGCTAGATCGGAGTCAACATAAGACAAGCACTGACAATTAGCCAAACTACTACACTAAAAATAAACCTGATTTAGGGGGGATCACTCCATCATCATCTAAAGCATTAAATTTGATATTCTGAATTGAATTTAGTTTTATGTAAAAACAACAAGACATCGGCACAAATGCAGCCCAAAGATGTGTAGACCTCTGAACTTATTCTTCTACATGATTTTGGAAACATCTATTTAATATACAAATAGAATTAAAAATTAAATAATCTGATTCAATGAGTTCATTAGGGCCCAATAGAACTAAGAACACATTGTTTAAATTGTCCACGGAAAGATAACTGAGTAATACTATTTGCATTGAAAAGGGGGAAAAGGCTTGTTGAATCAACAAGCTGTTAGGTTTTCCTAGGATAAAAAATATCACCATCTTCAAAAAAGTAATAAACTTCAGATTAAATAGCATAACTCAAAACAGAGCAGGTGATAAACCTGTAAGATACAACCATGAAAAAGCGGATAATGTTTACCGACTTTTGTTTCAGTTTCAGTTCTTCGCCATCCCCTGTTATAAAATTTGAATACCAAAAGAATGAAGCCAGGTCCCCTGTCTGGCCATCTAAATGCTTGTTCTTTATTTGACCCTGCAACCGAATTCATTCCAATTTCAGTTTAAATACAAGCCATGTCATAGAAAATATAGAGACAACTAAAACACCAAAATCACAAGAAAATGAAGGTAAAACAAGAAAAGAAGGCAAGAGAAAAGCTTGTCCGAAATATAGCTGATAGTTTTACTGCTCAACATAGATATGAGTAATCATAATTCACCCACTGAATATTAATAAACCAGGAACAGAAAACTACTTACTTGAGATCATAAATGACTTTACTAAACTTATCTGTGGAACATGAACAAAACCAAAAAAAATAAAATAAAATAAAACATTATAAATGTCAACATCTACTAATCAATCACAAGGCAGGGCTTCAGAGATTATTAACAGCCTTAAGTTGTTTTCCAGTTCATGAAATCCTTAAAATAGAATTGCTCTCAAGCTCATCAATCCCTCGTTCACTCATTGAAGTGCTAACCTGTGAATTCACAACTATCTATCATCAGGAGCAAATTACACAATACAAAATTCACTCGCTCAATTATGACATATCAAAAACTGTTTCTTTCAGTTCTCAATTTCAATCCCAAAACCCTTGATCTTTACCTGAGAATGTGAGCAACTAGGACGCAGCACACGGAACTCAAAAATTCCAATAAAAATTCTTGATTTCGAGTAGATTGTGGAATTAGTACCATTCCTATCATAGGATTGTAGAATAATGAAAATCATTCAATTGTGATTCCATATTCATAGCAATCTAGTATCCGACATAGAAAGGACTTTTGTCGCATTCATAAGAGTCTAGAATAAGAAAAAGATCATTTTTTTCGCACAACTGTATCACTTTTCTATATAATAGGTTCTTCACATCATTCAAGGGTCAAGACAACAAAATTTGGACACCAGAATATAAAATCATGCACAAAGAAAGGATGCGAGAAAAGCATATTGGTAAGTGATTGTGAGTCCCCAATTCTTTAGCTCCTGGCAACAAGTGAACGTGACTAGTATTTATAACTTCCTTTCTTCGTTCCTCTTCATTTTTTCAAATCTCTAATTTATCTTTCCAATACACATCTTCTACAAGCCAATTTAATTCAAGCACCAAACTACTAATAGCATCAGTTGTGAAATACTATCGATCTTGAAGATTTATTTTATACATTACCATCATATTTAATCAGTCTACTTGGTTGCAATAATAGTGCCAACCTCTACAGGTTTCATGATTTGGGAGTTCGCTCTCAAACATCTTTGTGCTTTTTTGGTTAAGGTTGGAATATGTTAAGTCAGGTTTAAGGTTTGTTTATTTTAATTTTTTTTTTTTTAGAGGAAAAACTTTCAATTAATGATTGGCCAAATTCTAACTTAATTAATACTAGTTAAAACAAATGTTTTATAATTAAAATTACACTTCTCTAATTAATTAGAATGTTTATTAATATTAGTACTTTTTAAAGATGATCAATAGATATTTTTATAATTTATTAAATCACATGAAACAAGTCATTGCCGTCCTAAATTGGGTGTTAGATTTGTTGGTTGGATGACCAAGATTAAAAATCACAGTTATTGCCAAGATTGTCAAATAAGCCAAGCCAGCCATAGTTGGTTCACATTCAACTAGGGTATTGACCTGCTCAAACTTGTTTAATTAATATATAAACTGAGCTTAAGAACTTTCAGACTCGATAAAGCTCAGTTACATATGCATATACATACAAATATGGATTAGGCGAAATCGCAGAATATTTATATACCATTTTATTTGTGTTAGTAATTTGTAAATAATTATTTATTTTGACATGGGGCTTATAAATGATTTTTTTTTATTAATAAACATACAAATACCCCGGCATTTAAACTTCTAATATCGAATAATTTAATTTATGTCGTACAAATAGGGTTTTGCTTCATATAAATGAGTATCCTGTCCATAATATTTTATCATGTATAAGTTAAATATGACATATTTATGTCATTCATGTTATGTCAAGTCATATGTGTATCAATGTTAGGGTTTTTGACCAATCAGTTAATCACATTCATGTCGTTGATCCATGGCATGTTAGTATCATGTGTGTTCAATAAAATATTTGAACACATGGATTTATTCAATAAAGGAAAATATATTTAATTAAACATTGACTCAACAAGCAACAATTGTCTGCCTCACAAAGTGGCATTTGTTGCTTGTGAGGAAGAAGGGGAAAAAAAAATCATTTAGGAAACCATGGATTAGCACACCTGAAATGGGCCTTCAGTCAAAACTCTTAATCCAATAAGAATCCTACATGTAAGATCTTTAAACTATCTAAAAGGATAAGGGTAAACTTACCCTAGGCGCATAAATTGGAAATTTGAGGAAAACTTGAATATGGAATGTAATTATTTAATAATTATTTGTTGCTGATTGCAAACTCCCATAGACTAAAGACTATAAAATTCGAAGCAACTTTTTGTTATGCCAGTTCAAAAGTAATTAGTCCTAATAATAAAAAATATATAATGCTATTCCAACATAAGCTCAAGAACTAAAATCCAGATTATAAGTGATTTATTTTGAAAACATGAATAATGCTCTTCTCAATGTAATAATATATTCATATGATAATATTATATACATCAGTTCAACCAAGCTCGGCCGTTTAACAGCCAAATAAATTGACAGCCCATCACAGAATACTTTTCATACTTCCGTTTTGAACAGCCACAAATCCAAGGGAAAATCAAGCATCTTGCAAGAATTGATGGTACATCAACAACAAACTTTGATATAAGGGAGATCCAAACAAATGGCATCAACATAACAAAGTTAGGAGTTGAACTAAAAGTTTCTTGGAAAGGATTCACTAAACTCCCCCTTATCAATTATCCACCAATGCCATTATTATTAAACAACTAGGCCAATTTTATTGCTTTGAGAGAAGTAACATCATCTCAGCGCATTATGAGTTCTTCCAATTACACCACCAAGCTAGTATGTATATCAAGGACAACCAACCATAAGGGCCTAAGCAATCGCAGTTTTCTTTTATGATTTTTGTGAAGTGAAACCTACAGACTCAACAAGATCCAGATAATGGAAAAGGTTTTACATTGCCTGAGATCAGGATAATCTCCCCCAGTTCAACCAGGTAAAAAGGTCACAGACTAAGAAAGGAGCAAGCTCACTGTATGTCCACACTAGCCACTAAGCAAGTTTGACGTTTCCATACAAAAGAAGTATGACATAACAAATAAATGAACAGTGAAACATAGGTGAAAACCATAGACAATGAATGAGAAGCAGAAACAACAATAAACTGTTAAAAATTGAAGCCCTGGGTCGTGTTGGATTGAAGAAAACAAAAGAAACAAAAGAGAAAGACTTGCTGAAAAGAAATGGATTTTATTTCACTCAATGATCAATCTTGCTTCCTTTATTTCAACCAAACATAAGAAATCTAAACAAAGCTTACTTGTATTTGAAGAAAGAACTGACATGTTTCATTTGCAATGTCAATGTGTCTCACAACATCAAAAAGAAAAAAAAAATTCAAATTTTGCATTCCAAACAATGAAAAGCATTCAAATACGATAAATAGGAAATTCTCAATTAAACAATCAGTCATACCTTGCTAAAATCACCAAATTATTTGGAATCACCCTCACCCTTAGCTTTGCTCTCATCATTCCCACCACCACTGATGGCATCCGACACCAGTGAGATTGGGCGGTGCTCAATAACCTCGTCAATGAGCCCGAACTCCTTCGCCTCCTCCGGTGACATAAACGTATCGCGATCCATGTTCTTCTCTACGTTCTCAATCGGCTGCCGGCAGTGCTTCGCATAGATCCCATTCAACCGCTCCCGCATCTTCAGGATCTCTCGGGCGTGAATTGCGATATCGGCCGCAGTGCCGGAGAAACCTCCGGAAGGCTGGTGGGTCATCACGCGAGCGTTGGGGAGTGCGCGACGCTCACCGGCGGCGCCAGCGGCGAGGAGGAGTGAGCCCATGGAGGCCGCTTGGCCGACGCATAAAGTAGAGACCGGGGAGCGGATATACTGCATCGTGTCATAGATGGCGAGGCCGGCAGTGACAACCCCGCCAGGTGAGTTGATGTAGAGATGGATGGGCTTGGAGGGGTTCTCAGATTCGAGGAAGAGAAGCTGCGCAACGACTACAGCGGCAGTGTCATCGGCGATGGGGCCATTGATGCAGATGATGCGCTCTTTGAGGAGACGAGAGAAGATGTCGTAAGCGCGCTCGCCGCGGGAGGTGTGCTCGATGACCATGGGGATGAGGCCGTAGGAGCGGGCGGAGACGCTGGGGCGGAAGGCGCCGGCGAGGCGGGAGCACCGCCACATTGCAGCAGCTGAGATGGATAGCTAGGGTTTTGAGTTGGTGATGGCGAGGGTTTTAGGGCAAAGAGTGAAAGAGGGATTAATTGGTGTTGCATGTTTTATTTGTTTTTTGAAAATCTATAGAGTATTAAGGGTGGTTTGGGTTTTTTTTTAATTATTATTATCAATTTTTTGAAAATAAAAACATGTTTGGATACACTCTTGTTTGGTTGACAGTAAGTAGAAGTGAAATGACTAGTTTTACATGTGAAAGTTACTTTTTGCTGTTTGGTTTGAAGTAAAAGCATATTTCACATGTAATACTAGTTACTTCTCACCTCATTTTCTAGTGATTTAACTGTTGATTAAAAAAATTATTAAGTTAAATTTGAATGAAAAAAATTGATTGGATAATAAAATATAAAAAAATAAAAAATATATAAATATATAAAAAAAAAATACCATATCTTTCGTGGGATAAGGAAAAAAAGTTTTAATTCAAATTTTAAATAAAAAAATCCCGAATATCCAAAGCAAAATTTGTTTTGGATGCTGGGATTTGGATAAAAAAAATATTTGAATTTTTAAAAAAGAGAAGAGTGGCCGGATAAGAGGATTTAAAAAAAAAAAGAATCTTTTTCTCGTTATGGTGGGCCCGGATTTTGAAGGGGTTTTTTGTAGAGATGGCAACGGGGCGGGGATTCACCGGGGGTACATTCCCCGGCCCCCGCCCCGGCTCCCGCCCCGGCTCCGAAATTGCACTCCCATCCCCGAACCCGAATACGGGGAATTTTTTTTCCCGTCCCCGTCCCCGCGGGGATTTTTCGGGTTCGGGGATTCCCCGGCCCGATTAATAAATTAAATTATTATTATTATTTAAAATAAAATTTATAAAATATTTGTTAAAAATACCATAAAAATTTTTAATAATTAGAAACTCATTTACAAATACGACTTAACACAAAATACCAACATACATAATCACCAATAAATTATTTGCAAAATTTTAAAAAATTATAAAAATGCAATATAGTTAATATAAGTTTAGAGTTTTATTTAATTTTTATACTAATGTTTATTTAATTATTAATAATTTTCTAATTAAATAAATAAATGGGTTTTTCTAATATATATATATATTCAATATTTAATATTTCGGGGCTGGGGCGGGGCGGGGAGGATATTCCCCGGCCCCGACCCTGACCCCGACGGGGAATTTTTTTTTTCCCCGGCCCCGTCCCCGACCCCGGCCCCGACGGGGCGGGGAATCGGGTTCCCCATCGGGGCCGGGGCCAATTGACATCCCTAGTTTTTTGAAACAAAAAAAAAAATCCAAAAAAGGTGAAGAGATAAAAAAAAAAGAGAGAGATAAATCCAGGGAGATGATTTTTTTTTCCTTCTCTTCCTCTCGATGACGAGACTTGGCAAAAAAAAAAAGCTTTTGATTTACCCAAGCCATAGCATTTTCTTCTTCTCCATAGCGGTGGGACCCAGTGACAAGGGAGGAGGCCTTTGATTCATCGTTTCTTTTTCTTCTTCTTGATGGCGGCGAGATGACCACTCAAGATGCGAGCATAGAAGAGCACCGTGGAGATGCTCGACGATGGTGGTGGTGACGATATATGGCCTATGCCGCCGTCATCACTCTGGCAAAACCCAAGAAGCTTCATCGTTGGTTCTATTCTCCGACTTCTGAGGAGATCAGCGGCGAGAAAACAATGCGAGATGGTGTTCACAACCCTAGCACGAATCTCGATGCATGCTCAAGAAGCTCGTGAAGTGCTTACATCTTCAAAGAGGTATATGCTCTTATAGAAATTCATCCAAATATACATGAACATATACATGTTCTAATTGCATCCATGAAAAAAATATTTAAATTTTATTGTGAATGTTTGTCATGGTGAGACCCAAACTTAGGATTGCTTTACGAACCATGCATTCCTTGATTAAATGAGTTGTAGACATGGTAGCATGCCTATGTATAAACATGTTTTCTCAATCGAAACCTCTGTCTCATGCCTTAGCCTTTAGATTTCCTTCTAGTTAGTTTTTGAACTTTTTAACATGCGGAGTTCAAACATGCTTTGGCTAGTCTTTCATTGCAATTGTTCGGTGTTTGGACTTTTTGCTAGAAAATGCTTAGTTACACAATTTGGTAAAAAATAAATTTGTAGGGGCTTTTATGCAAAATCCATAGAAAAATAAAAAAATGAAATATTTGAGGATATATATGCAAAATTATAAAAAAAATGTGAAAATATGAAAGCTCGAGGGGTTTAACCGCAAAAGCCATGAAAAATATGAAAATGTGAAAGTTTGGGGCGTTATGTGCAAAATTTGAAAAAATAAAAAAAATGATGAAAAGTAAGAGGGTTTAAATGCAAATAAAAAAGGAAGGAAAAAAAAAGGATTTCAGCAAATATGAGGGGTATTTTGGTAATTTTACAAGACCCTCCTGGAGTCTACTGTGATGTCCAATGCATGTCCATTGCCTCTTGACAATCACAGAAGCGAATGGGCTATTGAAGACTTTAAAAAAAAAAAAAAAACCTCTTGAAGCTAGTTGTGATATCCAATGCATGGCGAGTGTATATTCTCCTTGAGAGAGCATTTCCATTGATTCTTGACAATCACACAAGCTGAAAGAGTGGATGAAGACTTTTGAAGAACTCTCTTGCAGCTCGCTCTAACACATGGCGATAACTCTTTTTGAGAGAACCTCCTCATTGCCTCTTGACAAGCACGGGAGCAAATGGGCTATTAAAGATTCCTAAAGACCCTCTTGAAGCTAGTTGCGATGTTCAACGCATGGCGAGTGTATATTCTCTTTGAGAGAGCCTCTCCATTGCCTCTTGACAATCACACAAGCTAAAAGAGTTGATGAAGATTTTTGAAGAACTCTCTTGAAGCTCGCTCTAACACATGGCGATAGATCTCTTCGAGAGAACCCCCATTACCTCTTGACACTCATAGAGAGGTCATTGAGGATTCTTCTTTGAAGATGTTGATAAAAAATGTGGTTTAGTGTAAAACATGCCACACTTAGGAGTTTAAAAAAAAAGAATGATTTTTCTCAAATGAAAGAAAGCTTTTCTCCAAATAGAGACAAAAAAGCACAAGTCCAAAGTTATAAGGGCTCCACAAGCATGCGATGCTGAAATCCTCTGCAAGCATCAAATGCCAAAGTCCCCAAATGCCAAAATTAAAAGAGATGAAGTTCAAGATTACAACTTGAAGTCTAATCCAAGATCCAAGTTTCAAACGAGCTCAACAACCTCAAAGCTAAAGCGTTGAAGAGTTCACAAGTTGCAAAAAGCTTCACAAGCGTGAAAGCCGAAACATATGAAAATTCAAATTAAGTTTCAAATCAAATCCAAAGATGCAAAATCAAATGTTCAAGATACCGAGTTTCAAATGAATCAACAAATGAGCTCAACAACCTCAAAACTAAAGCGTTGACGAGTTCACAAGTTACAAAAAGCTTCACAAGCATGAAAGCCGAAGCATATGAAAATTCAAATCAAGTTTCAAATCAAATAAAAAAATATACAAATTCAAAATGTCCAAGTTCTAAGTTTCAAGCAAATCAACAAATGAGCTCAACGACCTCAAGGTTATAGCGTTGAAGAGTTCACAAGTTACAAAAAAAAAAAGAGCTTCACAAGCATGATAGCCGAGGCTTATGAAATTCAAATCAAGTTCCAAATCAAATCCAAAGATGCAAAATCAAACCCAAAGATGCAAATTCAAATGTCCAAGAAGCAAGTTCAAATGTCCAAGTTCCAAGTTTCAAGCAAATCAACAAATGAGCTCAACGACATCAAGGATAAAGCGTTGAAGAGTTCACAAGTTGTAAAAAAGCTTCACAAGCCTGAAAGCTGAAGTTTATAAAAATTCAAATCAAGTTCCAAATCAAATATAAGATGCAAAAGTCAAATGTTCAAGACTCAAGTTTCAAATGAGCTCAACAAACTCAAAGTTGAAGTGTTGAAGAGTGCACAAGTTCCAAAAGTTTCACAAGGCTGAAGGCCGAAGCTTATGAAAAGTCAAATCAAGTTCCAAATCAAGTCTAAGATACAAATTCAAATATCCAAGACACAAGTTCACAAGTTTCTAAATCATGTTCGAGATGCAAAGTTTGACGAAGACCAAAAGTCAGCAAAAGTCAAAGCGCGCTTTTTCGGCGAAATAGTCGAGAGGAGATGAAATGCTACAATCGTTGTTGTGTCAAGATGATCAAATTCCAAACTCCTTGTAATTTCACATCTTGTTTATCGAAATGAATGAAATTTATTTTTCACATCTTGTTTTCTTGTTCACACTTATTTTCTTAATCGGAGGTTCCTGCGACAATGTCCAGGGTAATTAACATTAGGGGCTTGCCCCTAATGGAAGTCATGAACCCACAATCCCTTGAAGTCTACAAAATATTAAAATTTGATTTGTGATCCATGCTTTTTAACCGGTCAATCCCAAATTTAAAGGCCGGGTGGAAAGAAAGGAGCCCACATTAACTCACAGCAAAAATAACTGTGAGTTGAAATACTGTAAAACATCTCTCAGCTTGAGCTTACAGTCACCCTATTTTTCAGAGACAAAGCTTCTATCACCCAACAATTCTCACCCCAGATAGAGCTTCGTCTCCAACCTTCACCATCTTAGCGGCGACGAAGCCACTACAACTAAGCTTCTCTAATCCTCTTCCGACATTCTTGCTCATCTCCAACGCTTGTAGCTTTGTGGCAGTTAGGTTTGATGCATTTTACATCCTTTCCTTTTCTTTTTCAATATTTTCTTGAAGGTGTTGGCATATGAATGTTTCATGAGAAAGGCTATGTGGGTTGTTCTCCATATGTTTCTCTCATGGTTCCTATCTCCTCATTAAGGCCAGCAATTGATGTTCCCTTTTTTTTTCTGTTGATTGTTATTCTTGTTGTTCCACGGCTATGTTAGTGTTTAATTTGATCAATTGATCTTATTATTTGTGAGTCTTGCATTTTTATTTTTTATTTTTTGTTTTTGTATCATTGATTAAATTTAGGATTTTTTTTAACCCTTTTATAAGGATTTTGGGTTTTCTAGGGTTTCTTTAGATCAGTTGAGCATGAGTTTCGGATTGTTGATATTTATTGGTGCTACAGTGTTATTGCTTTTCTAAACCTAGGAAAGTTCATAGTTTTGTGAATTACGTTATTCTATTTGTGTTTATCATATTATTAGTTTCACTTTATGTTATTTATTGGTTTGAATTTTGTTAGTACTTCAATTTAATGTTTGTTATTGTGCCAATTTTGTTGTTTTCTTTCAGTGAAATATGGATTCTTTGGTTGGATGCTTGTTATCATTGTTTTTCTATTCCATTGATGTTTTGGTGTTTGCTTTCAGTGAAATATGGATTTGGTTTAGTTGTTTGTGGAATCAATGCATTCATGCTTGAATTTTGTTCTTCTAATCCTGGAATGATTGTCTATTTTGTTGATGTCTTATTAGTTTTTTTTGCTATCCTATTGAGCTACATTTTGATCTACAAAAAATACCAAGCCTTTAGTATTGCATTTTGGGAGGGGAACTATCTGTGAGAGAATTTATGTGCGATTGACCATAACTGGTATCTACAAGTCCTTAAAATTGTCCCCATATATAAATGGGATTAAGAATTTGTCATTATTGCAATAAGAAAAGTAAAACATGTATCTATTGCAAAGGTAAAAGCTTAAATAAAAAGGATAACAAAGTAAGAATCAAACTGGGCACAAGTGAAACAGTTCAACATAATGGAATATCAGTAAATTATTAATACAAATAAATAAACCAATCAGAATTTATGCAAAGCTGATAGATCTTGAGAACACAGACCAGGCCACATTATTCAAGGAAATAATTCAACTAGGCATAAACAATGAATACCACCATTCTGCAACATCTTATGTACTATTGTCATGTCTCATTTATTCATATAGCATATTTTTGGATTTTTTTTTATTTAATGACTATTACAATTGGACTTATAGATGGATACACATTCTGAAGATGAATATGTTGTAGTTGCCTCTATTGTATTTGCTAGTATTTTTGTCTTAATATGGTATAAAGGAAAAAAGCTTAATTTGTCATGGGAGCCTTACTATAATAGGGATGAACAACATACAAACTATATTTCAAGAATTATATGCAACTCTGATGAGGCTAGTATATCGATGCTAAGAATGAAAAGAGCACCAGTTTTTAGACTATGTGATATACTAAAGGCAAAAGGGTTGCTATGTACAATACTTTGCATGCAAGTGTTGAAGAACAAATGACTATATTTCTTCACATTGTTGGTCATAATGTGAGAAATAAAGTCATTCGAGTTAATTTTTTACCACCTACCACATCTACTAGTCCAATCATCGCACAAGATTCAAGATTTATACTATATTTTAAGGTAACAAATTAGAATTAACTATGATGATGGTCACCGAATGATTACTTAGTGTACTATTTTTTTTGTTAACAAATAGGATTGCATTGGAGCACTTGATGGCACATATATTCACGCATTTATTCCAAATGATATTGCCGCATGTTTTCGAGGAGGAAAATCTTATCCCACTCTGACTGTATTAGCTTCAGTTAATTTTGAATTATGATTTACATATGTACTAGCGCTTTGGGAGGGTTCTGCACACGATGCACTTGTTCTTCAGAATGCTTTGGAAAGAGAAGATTGGCTTACAATTCTAGAAGATATCAAACCATTCTATGGAAATTAAAAAATTTCTCTTACATAATTATTTAATAACTTCTAACTATTTTGTTATATGATGGAATCTAAGGAAGAAGAAGATGTTAAGATGAAAAGTGCACCACTTGAATTAGAGGATGGTGGTCAAGCAACAATTGATGAGTTAATTGAAATCAACTTGGGAAATGATGAAGACCCGAGGCTAACTTTCTTACATGCACAACTAACAGAAGAACAAAAAGAGTCTTTCAAGGCTCTTTTGAAAGAATATATTGACTGTTTTGCTTGAAATTACAATGAGATGCCAGGTTGAAGAATGAGGTAGTTGTACACAGATTGGCTATCGATCCCAATGTTACTCCAATTAAGCAGACCCCAAGAAAGATGAAATTTGATTTAGAAGAGAAAGTAATAGAAGAAACAAAGAAGTTGATAGAAGCAAACTTCATCAGGGAAGAAAAATACCTTGATTAGGTTGCCAGTATAGTACCTGTGAAGAAAAAGAATGGACAGATAAGGATATGTGTTGATTTCAGAGATTTGAACAAAGCATGTCCCAAAGATGATTTTCTTTTAGCAGTCATGGAGATCATGATCGACAACACCTCAGGGTATGAGATGTTTTCCTTTATGGATGGATGCTTAGGATATAATCAAATCAAGATGCACCCAGATGATGAGAAATATACTGCTTTCTGAACATTCATGGCCATATATTGTTACATGGTAATGCCATTTGGCTTGAAAAACGAGGAAGCAATATATCAGAGAGCTATGACCAAAATAATCAATGATTTGATTTATAAAGTTGCCGAATGCTATGTGGATGACCAGACTTTTCTGCTTTGGAGTTTGAGATTTATAATATTGTGTTTCTTTGTAGTGTTATCTCGAATTTGTGATGAGGGGACAAAGCCCAGCTGTCGTTCTCAGGAGAGCAGTCTCTCACAAAAATTTTATTTCCTTACAAAATTTATTTGATGCTGATTTATGATAACTTTATGTTTTAAAAGCTCTTTAAAGTTGTATTTTGCCAAAATTCTTGTTTTTGTGAAAGTTGGGAAATCATTTGAGAAATTGATCTTTATATATTTTATATACGCTATATTTAATTATTTGAAATTATTGAGCCACTATCGACCAACTGAAATGTGTTACAGTTACAGGAGCATGACCCTACTAGATCACTTGTAGAGCCAATCAGGGTTGAGTTCAAGGTTGCAGTGGGTCCCATTTTCTTCTATTGTTGGTGTCGTGATTGTAGTGGTTGTACCTGCATGTTAGAGTAATTGTATTTGTTGTATTCATGTATTTGAACCTGTAGTTTGTTTAAAAATTGTTAATCGTGTTCTGTAAGTCTGATTTGGTTTTTCAGGGGTGTCAGTTTTCCAGTTAAAATAGATTTTTAACTGATGGGTGCCACATTTACCTTGATAAAAGGGGTGAGTGTGACATCTTTTGGTACAGAATTGTAGGTTGAGATATCCCTAGTTGGTAGAGATCACAGGCTATGATCTAAGCCTAAGTTGAGAAGTCAAAGTTTAGACTTAGAAGTTTAGTAGTGATTAGACTATAAAGTAAGGGCCCAATAGAAATTATTGAGACTCTGTAATTGGGTTAAAACCTAAGTTGCATATTACAAACGAGGGGTAATACTAGGGTTTGACATTTGAGCCAAAGGATTGAGCATGGCACTGTGATCAGAATCACGGGTAGACCTATCCATGGGCCGGGCCGGGTTTTTATCTATAATTACTAAAATTCAACCTTGTCCAAGCCCGGCCCGGCCCAGCCCGAAAATTCGGGCCTTAACTTTTGCCATAACCCGCCCAAATTACCTCTACCCAATGCCTGCCCAAATAGATTTTTCATCAAATAATATATAACTTATAAAAAAATTAACAATAATATTAATATGCGAATATGACCAAATATTATTCTACAAAACACTTAAAAATTAAAATACCAAATGCAAATATTTATACAATTACAACAACTAAAATTCAAACCATTATAATCAATGGCAATCAACAATAAATATATATTATATAAGTGTATATACAAAACTAATTAATAAATAATCAATGGAAATTCACCATTATATATATAAGCATAAACAAAAATAATTAATAAATATATTTTATAATTCGGGCCGAACCGGGCTGGGCCGGGCTTTTAACAATGAAAACCAAACCCGACCCATTTTTAAAATGGGCTTCTTTTTTTGTCCAAGGCCGGACATCGGGCCTTATATACTTGTCCAAGCCCTCCCATTTTTCGGGCGGGCCTTCGGGCTTGGGCGGGTAGCCCGGCCCTTGGACAGGTCTAATCACGGGTTGAGACTTGTACAACACCGTATAAGAGATATCAGGTTCACTTTGATCGTTAATAGATACATGATTGTACTTTTAGAGGATTTTTGTGTACTGTTGAGCAGATTTGGAATAAGAGAATAGGTGTTGGAGCAAGTAAGTGAATTCAGTGATCAGATCGATGTCTGTTGAGAAAATTTTGAGGATGAATTTTTTTTAAAGGGGAAGGATTGTAATACCCTAAACCTTTGGATACATGTTGGAAAATATACTCATGATATTATCACAGTTGTAGTAAGATGTTCTTGCAAATCAGTTTTTGTTGAGGAACCCAAAATGGAAAGAACAAAGACCTAAGTGTGAGACTTAAAGTAGGTTTTGGGTTCACAAATAATAAAAAGAATTTGATCTAAACTGTTTCCAAAGACCAAGGACTGAAAGTTAAGTTTGAAGGGACATTTTGAAAATATTATTTCATGATTTAGGACCATTGGTGACTTTTTAGGGACCTTTTTGTAAGAATTATATTTTTAGGGACTAATAATAAATTTTGGCAGAAAACTTAAGTTAAGAGAAAAGTCTGGAAATGAATGGGCTTTCTTCTTCTCCATCATTATTGGAAGCTACAGTGTTCTGTAAAAAAATATAAAAAGGGTGAAGAAAGAAAAATGGGAGTTTTTAAAGAGAGGGACATGAAAATTGTTGGAGGGAGCTCGCCGGAGTGATGGTTTGGCTTGGTAAGAATTTTTGTTGGTGTATTTTTCATGGATGGGTGTATGTATGTATGTATAATTGTTTTGATGAAGAAGATGATGGATTTGAGTAGGAAAACATGGTTTATGGTTGTAGTTGATGAATGCTTCAAATTTCTTCGGAAAAATCTATGTATTTGAGTGGGATTTTGCTTGGAATGGAGGTTGAATTTTCGGCTTTACTGTAGATTACTGTAGTAACCGAGATTAGGGTTTGTATTTGTTAATTAAGTTGATGATGATGATTAAGATGGCAATAATGATGGTTAGGATGGAGTTGGTTGAGTTTAATTGATTTGGTTTAGGTTTGATCATATCAAGTTGAGTTGTGGTTGGACTTGAATTGTTTTGGTTAAGTTGCTTGAAATTGATTTGTGTTGGTTCAGATGTTGGGCTAAGGACTTTGGGTTGAACCAATTCAAGGAGAATTGGGTTCAACTGAACCAAGTTCAATTTAACCAACCAACATTGAACCAATTCTAATTCTATACAAAATCAACCAACCAAGTTCAATTGAGTTGCTAGATTTTGGGCTGAATGACATAAATGCTCATGTAATGTCCATGTTATACTGCAGATAAATATAAAAAACAAGACTAAAGTAAAAATCACAAATAAATACATATGAAAAAATTACTCCCCAAAGAAGATTAAGAAAATGTCATCTTTGACCAATTACCTATGAAAAAATGAGCTAGCAACTCATAAGGCAATTGTCATCGTTTAACTGAACTTCAGTGATCTATCCATGACAAGAATGAAGTTCAAACTAACCATGGACTGATGTTTAACTCATTTAATAAGTTTTGGTTAAGGTTGAAATGCCTCTTAAACCTAAGATTTGCAACAATTGATTGAAGGTATAATACCTGAATTAGTCCTTCTATTTTTTCTCAATTTTTTTTTTATCCCTCTACTCAGAAATACTCCCAACTAGTCCCTCTATTCTGGAAAATGGACCAACTTAGTCTGTTCTCCTGTTCAAAATGGGTCAACTAGTCCCTGCATGATATTACCAAAAGAGAAAAGACTAAGGAGCTGTTTGGTTGCATGTAAGTAGGTGTAAGTGGCTGTGATGTAAGTTGTTTTACATGTAAAAGTGTGTTTGGTTGGTTGTAAAGCATTACTTACTTGTAAAACTAAATACAGCATAATGGCCTTTTACTGTAATTTGACTTACAGCCAATTTGGTTGTAAGTGAAAATACTGTAAAACTCATGGCTTATAATCACCCCTGCAACTTTCCCAGCAACTCTGCCACCGACCTTCTCCACCACTCGTTCGGCCTCCATCGCCTCTTCTCCACCACTCGTCCGGCCTCCACCACTCGTTCCGTTGTGCCTGCAGAGTAGTATAAGCCAGCGATGGCGGAGCACAAGGAGGAGTCTCTAATGGAGAAGATCAAGGAAAAGCTCCATGGTGATTCTTCGTCCTCGGATTCCGTCGATGAGAGGTCTGGCTCGTCGGCGGCTTCGTCCATTAAGAATAAGATCTACCGCCTCTTCGGCCGTGAGAAGCCTGTTCACAAAGTTCTCGGTGGTGGCAAACGTATGGATCGTCTCTTAGACTTTGTTCTTCTTGCTTACAGTTCATTTGTTCTGTTTGGTTTTTTTCCTTCATTATTTGTGGAATATTTGGGGATCCTGACGCATTTGATCTTTTGATTATTAGACTTTTATTCCTATATAGCTCTAATTGTTGAAAAAGATGTGAACTTTGTTTGTTGGTTTGATCTGATGCGATTGGGGAGGATGGAAGTCTCTCCTGGAAATTGAAAAAGATGAGAAAGACATAAATTTGTTTGTTATTTGATAGTGAGATCAGTCTTGATGAACATCACTTCCTTAATAAAAACAAAAGTTGGCATTTTACTACAGGAGATCAATCTAATGAAGCTTTTTGGAAAGACATTAGAATATAATGCCAACAAATGCATTTATTCCAATGTGTATAAATATAATAGGCATCTTTAAATAGTGTATTTCAATTGATCTCATTTGTTGTATATACATGGCGAGCGTGATTTGGTTTATTTGTTGAATGAAAGTATAAAAATATTATTGTTTATTTGGATTTATAGTAAAAATATTTTTAAAAAAATTATATATTTTCAAACATGATAAATAATTTAATTAATTAATTCGTATGTAAAGAATGAATGAATTAATTCACTATTTTATTATTAAATAGTTTTTAAAGGTAAAATTGAATCATGGTATATATAATTAAAAAAAATTATAAATAATATTAAATAATTAGTGTAAACAATATGTGATAGGGGTAATTTTACCATTTCACTTACGTGGTAATTATACCCCACAACTTACATTAAACCAAACAAAGAAAAAACAAATACAGCATTTCAAATTACAGCAAATCAAACAACCATGATGTAAGTTAAAATACAGCATTTTCACTTACACTGTAATATCACTTACATGTAAATTCACTTACTGACAACCAAACAGCCCTTAAGAGTAAAAGAATTTAGTTAGCCCATTTTCAAGAGTAGAGGGATTAATTGGGAGCATTTCTGAATAGAAAAAGTAGAAAGACAAATTCGAGTATTATACTTTGATTGGACGATTAGAGTTAAAGCACTACTCAGGTATATATATATATAAAATTACTTAGTACTTTTTTCCAAATTAATTCTTTAAATTTATAGTATTGATTACCCGAGGAAAGGAGCAAGTTCACCCAAACAGAGGGTTTTCAAAAATTTCTCCCAATAAAGGCAGGGTGCAAATCGAAATTTTGAGAAATCCAAGCAGGGCGTTTTTTAAAAATTAGACCCAATAAAAAGGAGGGTCCAAATCGAAAAATTTGAGCTCAGGCGTGAGAGAGAGATCGGAGATGTCGTACCTCTTGCCGCACCTTCACTCCGGATGGGCCGTGGATCAAGCCATCCTCGCCGAGGAGGAGCGCCTCGTCGTCATCCGCTTCGGCCATGACTGGGACGAGACCTGCATGCAGGTCCTCTCCTTCCTCTCTTTCCTCTTTTTTGCTTTTTCTTAGGGTTTTTATGATTCATTATGCTTAAACCCTAGATTTCTTTTCAATTTTAGTGCGTCTGATTGTTTGAAATAGATATTTGTTTGATTTTGAGTGTTCTCAGACCTTTAGGTTTGGGATCTGCTTGGATTGAGGTGAAAGATGTTTTCTTTTGTTTGGTTGATTGAGATTCGGGGATAATTTATTGATAAATTTCTCTCCTTTTTCTTTGTTCCGTTGATTTTGCGTCTCTCATTGTAAAGAGTTGGGGATTTGTTATTCTGTTTTTTGTTTTCATTTTATTATTTATTTATTTATTTGTTGTTGAACACAAGATCTACTTATACAATTCAAACAATATTATGAAATTAGATAAATAAAATGGATAGCTCGAAAATTGAAAAAAAAAAAAAAAAGGAATTTGGAAATAATCAAATCAAAAATAGCATGCCCAAGTAACCCTTAAAGCCCCAAAAAATTTAGTCAACTAGTAATTTGGAACACTATGATGGATATCAGTTGTCTCTTTTTCCTTGGATTCCCTTTCTTTCAAATGATTCAATTTTAATAGAATCACTAGTGTTACTAAGAAGATGGAATTTATGGCTCTTATTCTGTGTGATAAATTTACTTGACTTTTGCATCGGTTTTCTTTTTTGTTTCTGCCTCATCTTTATGTCCTTCTCCTGTCTCTTTTTTCTTTCTACTTTAGCAATTTTATGCATATTCGTGGGGACCTTTCATCTACATCTAACAAGTCTCTGCTCTCATCGATTGATGTGGTAAAACAATCATTTGGTTGTGTTTTCTGGAGGAGGATGATAGCCTTCCACTGATTCTAGGGCACTTGATACAGTATCTAAGCATCCGTAGATAGGAGAGTATTGAACACTTGAATTTAATGAATACCATGGTGTGTGTATTTATATTTAGACACTGTGAACTTCATTATGTTATAGAAGTGTGGGGAACATTTTAGTAAAAGAAGTTGATATTTAGGCACTATGAACTACATTGTTTTAAGAAGGATCGAGAACAGTGTAAAAGAACAAGTTGTTTAAAAGTAATATAACTAAGAATTCTAGGAGATTTAAATCATAGTAAAATTGAAATTAAAGTAAAATAGAATTGTTAAAATCATGAAAATCACTATGAAAAGAATTTTGAAAAATAAGAATCAATTTATAAAGATAAGAAAAGCATAAAAACTTATGAAGTTCAAAAAGATAATATAAAGATAGGGTACTTCAAAATAAAATATAATATAAAGATTTAATATTAAAAGGAGACGGCTAAAATGAAGAATGAGATGAAAAGGAGATAAGTGAAACAAAAACCCCTTGGTGGATCATGTGGGGAACATATGATTCAACTATAAAAGACTCATTCCTCGCATTCTTCTGAAATCTCTGGAGCCTTTTGATTTAGTTCTAAGCAATCGGCGTGGAGACATCAAACTCAAATTTATGTTGGAGGATGCAAGACCTTGTGACCATCATGTGTGTTGCTGAGCATATTTATATTGAACTCATAATAACTTCCTCCAACTGTTCTCTTTTTAACGTAATAACTGCATTCATGTTTCAAAGAGCATACCTTAATTAAGTTTGTATAGTTGTGACATGCTTGCAAGTTGCAACTACAATATTCAGGTTATAAACCTGCAAGATTTACACAAAGGAAAAAAAATGGTTTTAAACTTTTTACGTGCATGCATTTTTATGATGTGTTTCATTCACTCACCTTGTAAAGTTGCACAGAGGATCACTGTAAACATTGCCTCCCTAGTGGTCCTCATCTAAAGCGATGGAGGCTGAAGATGTTTACATACAGCAGTATTTGGAGATCCATGCATTTAATTGTTTAATGTAATATATTTGATTTATTGTTTCTCGTGATCATTGTTGGATTTTCTTCGGGCAATGGACAAGATAGAATCTCCTTTGGACTTCAGTTAAACTTCTTCAAAATCATGTGTTCCCGTGGGCATATTTTGTAGACTGAACAACACGATTCATGTGTTTCTTGTGTTATTTCTTTCATACGCACAAAGCCTGTATTTGGTTTTCGCCATGATACATAATTTTGAAATGTTTAGCTCATTGACTTGATGAAAGTGGATTATTCTGAGTAAATTCTTTCTCTCTTCTTCCTTGCTTCAGAAAGTGACTCGAATTTTTAAATTTTGCCACAGATGGATGAAGTGCTGGCTTCTGTTGCCGAGACCATAAAAAACTTTGCAGTGATATACTTAGTGGACATCACTGAGGTGCCTGATTTCAACACCATGTATGAATTGTATGACCCCTCAACAGTGATGTTCTTCTTCCGCAACAAGCATATCATGATCGATCTGGGTACTGGCAACAACAACAAGATCAATTGGGCCTTGAAGGACAAACAAGAATTCATCGACATTATTGAGACTGTATATAGAGGCGCAAGGAAAGGACGCGGTTTGGTCATCGCCCCTAAAGATTACTCCACCAAGTATCGATACTGACATTGCTGGCATTACACCCTTGATGAACTGATAAATATGTTGCAATGTTTTCCTGTTAAATGTGTGCTTTTATTTTTTTTTTTTTTGTCTTGTAGTAAATCTTATGAAATTCTGTGGGTGCAATGTTCTATTAAACATGTGCTTTTGTTGCAGTAGCTCATTAAAGTTTATGTAGCTTCTCCAGAATAAAGCAAGGAAAGGAAAGGACGCGGTTTGGTCATCGCCCCTAAAGATTACTCCACCAAGTATCGATACTGACATTGCTGGCATTACACCCTTGATGAACTGATAAATATGTTGCAATGTTTTCCTGTTAAATGTGTGCTTTTATTTTTTTTTTTTTTGTCTTGTAGTAAATCTTATGAAATTCTGTGGGTGCAATGTTCTATTAAACATGTGCTTTTGTTGCAGTAGCTCATTAAAGTTTATGTAGCTTCTCCAGAATAAAGCACAGATAATGACAATATGTTACTCTGATATGTGTTGTGGCTTTCTGTGAGTTTATTACTATGTACATTTCTATTTATGCAGTAGATGCAACCTGCATCTTATTTGTTATTTTTTTAAGGATAAAATTTGTCATAAAATTCACCACAATTGTTTGATGTGAGTCATGTGGCAGATAAATGAACCATTTGTATTTTTATTGTCATATGGGATTCATTTTACTTTTATTTCAGTTCATTAATTTTCATACTAAATTTGTCATCTTGATTATGTGCTTGTTTTAAAGGGCCTCTTTATTATTAAGAGTAAAAAATAAAACATACATCTTATTTAATCATCAAAATAAAATTTTACTAAATTATTTTCCAACCATCCCGTGGATTACGTATATATATTGGTTTTTTTCCAATGTACTTGTGAGAAAATTTATCATGTATGTATTTTTTAAGGTCTTTGATTCACGAGTTTTTGGGTTTTTAGGAGCCACAGACTTTGAATATGTATCTATTAATGGAACTTAGATGTGAATAATCCCTATAAAAGCCTAGATCATCTTGTTGAAATTGTTTTGGAAACATATAAAAAAAAATAGCCGGTATGTTAATCCATTGATGGGGACAATCGAGTCTTATGGCTCTTCTAAATTGCACACAAAAATGGAGATAGGAACCCTATTCAAAGAAAAAATTAATTTTGAATCTCAATTGTTAGCATGCATCAATCAAGGTCACGCCCTATTTACAAAAAAATTTATAGGGCTAATTACAAGTCTGTCCATTATAGACTTAATAATTTTATCCTTACAAATTCTACATATTATTATATAAATCCACACATCTAATTTAGATAATTATGACCTTTTTCAAAATTTATTTATAATTATATATCAGTACAATTATGTGTTTTAAATTAACAAAATATATATATATATATATATATATATATATATATATATATATATATATATATATTAATGTGGTTCAGGTAACCTCAGGTAAATTGACACTATTTAATGCATATTCATTATTAAATCCCTACATAATGTATAATTCACCCAACAATCTCCCACTTAGGTTAAACAATGATACACCTTCGAGAATTCAAAACTATGTATAAGTTACCATCAACAACCATAATATGTACACAACTTAAAAATCATTTAAATCAATCTCATCCACCAGTCTCGTCTGTAGATGGAACAAAAGGGCAATCATTAGTAGTACATTACAATTAAACCTATAATAATCACATATACTAATAATATAGATCAAATATAAATGTGTAGTGTGAAAATTACAAGCCAATGTGATCTATGCTTGCCTTTTTTTTACTAGTCCAACTTCGAAAACTTTATGATATTATAGTTCATGGTAAAATAATAAGTAAACAAACTAGGAATTTCATAAAATCTATTAAAAAAATGTCATGGCACTAATATAAGTATCAAGCTAACTACATATAAACTACCACTAATCAAAAGCATCTCTACTAATTATGTTTATACTAGCAACATGCTCATGAAAAACTTTAAGTGCCATGGGTCCACAACTATGGAGTTTCAATACTCACAGAACAATTCTGAACACTTTCTCTTAAAGATGTTAAATTAGCGCTCTTAACCCTATGTTGTTTCATCTAGTCTTCCTATTATACTAGATGTGAGATAAGCTTATTCAACATCCATTATTCCTTCTGACAATTATAACTTACTTCAAATTGACTGAATCAAGGACGAAGAGTAATCAACACCAAATGCACCAAAACATCTTTTGGCAGCTCAATTTTCAAACCCTTCAATTTACCAGCTAGATAAAACATATTGAGGATATATTCCTGTATGTTCCCTTCACTCTTATACCCCATAAGGACTAGTTTACTTAGGGTAGCACTAGTCTTCACCTTATCACTTCTTACAAAGCATTCTTCTAGAGAGTCGAGGAACCACTTAGCATCATTTTCCTCATACATCCAAAAAAGCCTTCGGGACTATATTTTTCATAATCACTAGACTTATATTAGATTGTTGCCACTTCTCAAAGATTCCCTAATTCAGAATGGAGCTTTGATTTGTCAGAGATGTAGGGCAAGGTTCTCTTAATGGACAGTCTACATCAATACATCCCAAAAAAAGTGTCATCTTATATATCCAAGTCTTAAAGTTTGTGCCATTAAGCATAAGAGTACCATCTTAGCAACACTCATGATGTCAACTGTACAGAGAGCAATAAACAATAATTAGCACACAATCAAATAACCAGAAGTCTAATAATCAAACATACAAATAACAACAACTCATCTTTAAGCTAACCCATGTGACATTAAGCCTAATTTTTTAAATAGACTCAACTTAGTAGTGATTATTGTAGTAATCAAGTTTCATTGCAATATCCAGTCAATCACAAAGCCTTTTTTTAGGCCAACTAAGTAATGACAGCAAACACCTTATGGCTATCAAAACTCATCACCACACATTCAAACAAATCTTTGCCAGACAAAAGCCTTACTTTGAGCCGACATGTTGACAAAAAGTTTCCACAACAGAGATTACTTTGGTGATTATGGTGCTTCTACCAATCACATGTCAGCAAATAACCAAATAAGCTTATAACAAGCAACTTTAAGTTGTTATTTTTTCCTAATGATTATTATAAAAGTAATTTTATAATCATGGATTATAACCACAACCATGATAACATCAAAATTATTAACAACAATTAAACAATATCATTAAATTGCCTAGCCTTTGATATTATATCTTATGCACATGTGACAAGTTTTCATTGTCCCGTATATTAGCCTACCCAACATAGTCAGTCCCCAAGTGGTTGCTAAACCATCGTAACTGATGCACCTCCGAACTTGCATGTTCCTTTGACGGTGCTTGTCATCTTTATTAAAAAAATGAAGAGAGAAATAAACCATAACTCCTTGTTTAACATAATTCTAGATTTAAAAGTTTTTACTTATATATAATAATACAATACTGTTAAAAACATCAAATTACTAGTTTCTGGATCCTCGGTCTTGTATCAATTAATAGTTTCTAAAAAATAAAAACACAAATATATCTATACAAACATGAATATATCTGTTTAGTCAAAAGATATTTATTTCAAGGAAGATTCAAATTTGCATTCGGTGAGAAACATAGAAAAGGACCATGAAATCAAAGAAAAAGTGAGAAGAAAATATCTTGTAATCAATGAAGAAAAATATCTTGCAATCAATGAGTCCAAAGAACTTCTTTACTTTCTTGTTTGTTTTCCAAATAAAAGGATGATGGAAAACGTGCAAGCAATTCAGCCATTCTTGTTTGCAATCAATAATGGCAAGACAAAGAAACACAACTGAATATGTGTATTATCAAATGATAACATGCATAGCCTATATATTTTAATCAATAAATTAATTTGAATGTAAATTTGTCTCCTTATCAAGAAATTAATTTGAATGTATATTTGCATGTGGCCATAATTTGGTAGAGATGTACCGTTTTTCTCGGGTTCTCAATATCCTATCTCGAGTTAATTATAATCTGTGACTCTGGCCATTATTTGGTAAAGATCTACCATTTTTACGGGGTTCTCAATATCTTATCTCTAGTTACAGTCTGTGACTCTTGAAACGAGTAGATAAAAAACAAAATAAATATAAATATAAATTTGATGGTTCATTCAAAGAAATTTATACCAATAATTGTATGCTAGTCCACACAATTATGCTAATTTTTTAGATGGTTTTGAAAATCCACAAAATTTGCTTTCATGCCTTGTTTTTCAAGTATATTGACTATTCAAATTTTAATATTAATTAATTAAAAAGATTTTGAAATTAACAAAGACGTTAATATATATCTTAAAATTAAATCAATGTTTCCCTATTTGTAGGATTTACTTCAAGAATTCATGACAAATTTTATGGGTTTTTAGAATGTAAAAACAATTATAATACGTAGATTTAGATAGATAATTATTTTTTTAAAAATTGTAAATATATTAATTCCCTTTATTAATTTTTTTAATAAAGATCCATGTTCATTTTCATTATGCTATATATACCAACTCTCTTATTACATTAGTGGTATATTTATATTTTTATTCATGATGACATGATAAATTATTTTTTAGAAAAAATAAAAATAAAATTATAAGAAAGTCCCAAAGGCATTTACACCTTTTTGAAATTATAATTATGAAATTATGAAATTTCGTAGAAGCTCCAAACTACTACTTATTATTATTATTATTATTATTATTGTCAAAATATTAAAATGGTCCCTCTATTTTACGTTTTCCTCTCTTTTAGTTCTTTTAATATAAAATCCACTTTTTTTGTTCTCGTATTTACATATATTGTTCTTTTGGTCCCTCCAATTGAATGATCTGAAAAACAAAAAAGAATGAAAATGTGTAAATATAAGAACCAAAAGAGCGAATTTTACAGCTAAAAGATGAAAATATGTAAATACAAGAACAAAAAAAAATCTTATATTAGAGAAATTAAAAAAACGAAAAATAAAAAACAGAGATACAACTTTGATATTTACACCTATTATTTTATTTGTGAAGCATGGTTTCGTATGAGCCCTATATAAACACCCTCCCAATCCCACTCTTCTCAACGAATCATAAGCCCTAAACCTCCTCAATATCTCATTTCACTCTTCTTCTCCATCTTCTTCTCCTTCTCATTTGGTTAGTCTAATCTAAGTCTTTGGTTTCAAGTTTTTGATTTGAAGTACTCCAATGGAGAACCCAAAAGCTGGAAGGATTTCAATGGAGGTTGCGCCGCCGGTGCTGCTGCGGAGAGTGAAGCGCAAGCAGTGGAGAACCCTTGACACAATCCCTGAAGAAGAGATAGATCCCAATTCTTTGTTGGAGTTTTCTTTGCCTTCTTTGTTTGAAGTGGCCACTTTAGATCAAGATTGACAAAGAGAACGTTGTGAATTTAGGGTTGCGGTGTGCGGAATTATGGGGGGAATTTTTTGGGTGGGTGTATGAGTGTATCAACAATGATAATCCAACGAATTCAGTTCCATGATAACTATCACGGAACCGATCTTGGTTTATTTTTATTCACAAATTTATAAATTTTATTTTTTACTTATTATATAATATATAGATAGTTTAATAATTATATTATTATTTTTTTATTTTAAAAATAATTAAATTGAGGCAATCCAATGTGTGAGAATAAGTCACATTTCGGTTTCGTCATAACTACCATAAAATTGTTCATGGATTATTTCATACAGTAATATTTTTTTCATTTCAAATATTAAATTTCAATTTGTCTTGGCCAGTCAGCTTTAATTTGTATTTAGTGGGGGATTATGAGAACATATATGTCACACATATTATTTTTACACAAATTCATATGTCGGTACATGTGGATATATCACATGACCATTCTTGTTGATTAGTTCATGAGATTGACGTGGCATAGGCTGTGTCATTAAAAATGATCAGGTATATATATCATGAAATTGTTCCGGACTCTTTTGGTGTGTTTTTGGTAAACACAAATTAAAATTAACCAAAATGATAAAATTGAAGTAATTTGGATGGAGTTTGTGAATTTTGTTAAAATTTGATGTGTTTCTGCAATTTTTTTTTTTTTAATAATGAACTTTCTTTCGGGGATAAAATGACTTAAAAGTCCTTAGTCATTCAAAATAATATCCCAAACAACTCTGCTTTAACAAAATTACTATTTTGCCCCTTAATTGTTCAAAATAATACGGAATGGACGTCGTTTTTCTTAAGTAGGTTTTGATCGTATTTTGCTTGTTTTATTTAATATTTTTATTAACTTTTTAATGTAAAATTGGCTTATGCTAACTATTTATTCAGTCAGATATGTTTATTGTTTTTATTTTAGTATGATCATTAATAACAATGAGAGAGAAACTACTTTAGACTTGAGTAAAAAATGTTAACAATTGTGATTTTATGTTAATTTTTCAATAGAATTTTTTTTTTTTTTTAAAATAGAGCCAATGTTGGTATGGAATAGTTTAATCTTCACCTATTACCAATACATTGATGTTAAAAAAAAAAAATCAAAAAATTTTGAAAATAATATTAAATACTATAAATGTAATATTTTTCCTCTTCTCACAAGTTCTTCCCAATTTTTCACATGATTTTGAATATCATAAAAAATATCTTTTATTTTCTTCTATATTTCTACTTTTTTCATAATAATGCAATCGTGATTATGACATAGTTTGAAAACAATTTAACGGACAAAAGTTCTCGCAGGGCTTGGTAGTTGATATGTACATTAAAAAAAAATTGCTCATATAAAAAAAAACACTAAATTCATTTAAAAAATAAAAAATAAAAAATAAATCCTACCAATCCAACAAATGCTCCACATGACATAAAGAGAGTATCTGTATCCGTTTTCAAATAAATCCAAAACAATAAAAAAATTAATTATCCACGTTTTACTCTTAATACTTTAAAGTTTTAATTGATTATAATACAAAATAATAATGTTAAAATTCAAAGCATAATATATGATTGGCTATAGAAAGGCCTCAACCAATAATAATTAGAAAAAAATCAAAATTAGAAAAAACATGTAAGCCCACTTGATAAAACTAGCAAGAAATCCTTCACAACAACAACAACAACAAATAACTTAAAACCGTGAGCTTGATTATAATAACAATAAATTGAAACAATGGTTAGCATTACATGCAAAGCGAACTAATGAAGAAACAAATTGCAGGTAGCCTACTCAGCCATTCACAGAACTGAAACACTAAACTAATTAGCTTCACTAGAAAATCTGTGAGTAAAATCAAGAAATCAATTGTGGTCTTACCCGAGGTCTTCTTCGATCGCACATTCACAGAATTTCCAGGAGCCATCCTCATGTTTTCTCAAGATATAATTGATTTTGTATGTACTGCAGCATGAAAAAGCATGATAATGAGGTTAAAAAAAACTTAAGTTCAATGGTTGGATGATGTATTTAGATGGACATAAGTAACCTGTAGTAATTTGGATTTTTTGAGTGGGATTCATCAACAAGCTCTGCAGCTTCCTCGAGTACTACCTCGATTTCTGCAATCTCACTGCCAAGATCATCTGAGAGGATGTCGGCTCGCACGATAGAAAGCTGCAGTAAAACAAATCTCCAGAAGCACAAGCTGGTTTTTGCTGCATTTGCCAAATCATGCCACTGCCGAACAGAAATAGATCACTTGTTACTATAGAAAAACACAAACAATACAGGACTGGAAGTGGACCTCTGAATGTTACCCTTGAAAGCATGGATTCAGCAAGAATGTCGGAGAGGGCCTGAATTTGATGATTTGGCCCTAGAGCCTCTGCTTTGATGTCTTGCCACTGTCTTACTAGAGCTTCTGCTTCTTCCAGAGGCATCTGTCTTCTGTGAAGCATGTTGGCAGGAGAAGCATATGCCACAGATAAAGATGAAAAATCATCAGGTCTGGTATTTGAAGAAGATTCCACATCTGATGCATGCTTGGAGGGGTGCCTGAGCATTGCCAGCAGCTCCCCAAAAAGTGCAAACATGTTCTTGCGAGCAAAATTTGATTTTAAATCCGGTGTATGATGCATGGTCCAAATATGGGAACTACTGCTCAACCTTTGTTGACTAGGCTGCAGGTTATTCATGATTTTGTTTTGTCCAGATTGCAACAGAAACAACTTCCATGATCCCACTAGAATGCATAATGCAAAAGTAGCACATCCAATCTGTCCTGTTATGCCTCCTATCAGCGACCAATGTTCCCAAAATTTAAGATGAGCTTGTCCAGGGTTTCTGTTTACTTGAACGGACGGGCCCTTGATGGTACCACTACTCTTGCTCATGTTTAGCCGGCTCTGCAAGTTAGCTGGTGCCAATTGTCTAACAGCCTCCCCAAGATGTCTAGTTGAATTCAAATGCAGAGGTTCTTCAGGGACTTGATTTGTTGAAAGGCTGTGAGGCAATGATCGATGGCTAAGAGTGACACTTTCAACATTGCCTAATTTTTGCTTGCCCCCACTAAGAATTCGCCTCGGGCCACTGAAAAAACCAGCCTACAATATGATGATCAAAATTTAGTTTTTGTCTAAAGCCACATGGCACATCAAAATCTTCAAGAGAACAACTCACCAAAGATGGAGCACAATTCCTTGTATCCGGAAAAACACCAAGAACAGACTCCTTCAGCCAATTTTCCTGGTAAATTTCAGCAGGTCATCTGGCATAAGACAATTTCAGCTTTGAGGCAAGCTCATTAAGCATCTACAGTGTCTTACCTAACTCATGACTAATGTGCAACTTTTTATTTTAAAAAAATCACAGAAACCAGATATAAAGACCTAAAGAAACAAGAAACTCCATATAATATGAAAGAGACATACAAGAGAATAATCTTCTGTATATAGCACACAGAGGAGTGCCTCATGTTACATGAGTATCATATTCCACAAGAGAATTTAGTAGCCATCACAATGATATAAATACAGGGATAAATGGATTAGAATCCATACAATGCACTTAAACTGCCAAAATAAATGGCCAGGCACATGATCCTGGAACCTCAACATTTTAGCTATTCAAAATAATCACAAGGAATTACATTGTCCGGAAAAATCAACTAGCATTTAAATCTCATTGTTCCTAACTCAATTTGTTTTTATCAATTCAATATGAAAGATGGGATAAAGTAGCATGTACCATACCAGTGCCCTATTCACAGCGTGCTTGTCTTTGTTTTCTTTAATTGGGTATGGGGATTCTAAACTCCGGGTAACTGATGCTCCCTTAATTTCCAGTTGGGAAAGCTTTTCAGCAGCTTCTTTCTCACTCCCCTGATCACATTAATCAAGTTTCAAAATATCCAACAAACACCGTATTTTCAAGTTATGTGAAAAGATAATACCTGCCCCAAAAGGAAGGAGCAGAAGGCTTCTTCAAACTTCAGATTTGTGCCTTCTGATTCCATCAGGCACTCACAAATTGTTTTTGCTTTACTTATCTGCATAGGATGTGAGACAGACAATTATGAATTCATCCCAAGGTGCAATGGTTAACATCATCGGCGATGGGGAACATATACCATTTCAGTTTGTCTTGATGAAAATCCAAAAGCAATATGGGCAATCATGGCCACATAAAAGCAATTAAAATCAATCATAATTCTTTGGTGCTGAGATTGGAGGGATTTTTTATTTTTGCGGGCAATGGCCAAAGTATCCCAAGAAAGAAGATCTACAATTTCAGCAGCCATTAACTTGTTCATTGCATGAGTCAAGAAACAAGGCCAATCTTGAACTCTGCAGGAAGCTTCAGAATTGAGACCCTGCCTAAGCAGCTCATGTAATGCTAAGATTGCTCGTTGCCTATGCTCAATGTTCTTTGGGGTGGAGGGCATGCCCAATAGCTCCAATGTGCATGCAGGCGCAAGCTCTTTTAAAGATTCTTCAACCTAGAACCATTCCAGACAAACACAATTATTCTGGAAAAATTCATTGGGGAAAATGCTTGGAAAAATATCTTGCCTGTGATAGTAAAGGCATCTTCACTAGAGAGATTTCACTCCTTAATAAATGTTGGGCACGTGCAAGAGCTTCAAATCCTTCAGATACTTTACTTTTTTCAAAGCAGGTTTTGGCAATTGAGCACTTCAAAATAGTGATGCAAACCAGGGAAAAAATTTGAGAAGACACTATAAGAATGTTACTTAATAAATGCAATGGTATCATTCATTTTATTGCCGGTTCTTACTTCAGCTGATGCCATGGACAGAAGCAGATCATGAATATATGGCTTGGCATCTGCATGCTGTAGAGCAGTCCGACCAATTTCAAGTGCTATTTTCCCTTCTCCAACCTGCGTTGAGGACAATTCTTCACAGTTCAGCAAATAAGTTTTCTAAAACCATGGACAAGAAGTTTGAACATTTACAAAAGAAATAGACTGCATAAAAGTGTAAAGCACAAAAGAAAACAGCACAGATATGAGCAGTTTGAAAGAATTGGTTGGATATATATGGTCAGGTTTCTTCTCCCAGTGAAGGAATGCCAGTTTATAAATTATTTTCAATATCAATAACCAGGATCTGAACTATGAGTTCAATTTTTTCATACTTTGTCCATACAATTTATTCATATATTGTCCATATAATTTATTCGTATATAGTCCATTATATTGTGCTAATAATTTCTATAACCAATATCCTTCCAATTTACAAGGGTTAAACTCAAAGAAACGATGTTTAAGATTTCCACATGAGCCAAGAACTAGACTATACAGCGTTAACAATAGGGATGAACGAGCACAATCTTAAAGACATAGGATACTTTTTAAGTGAGTATTTCCTCAAGAACACCATACCAATGCTTCATAGGAAACTGAAACCTCATCAATGCGCTTTGATGTGCTCAAGTAATAATTAATATTTCTATAACAGAATCATGATTACAACAATAGAAATAAAATTTAACAACAGAAAATTTAACCAATTGAAGCAAACCCATTGAACAAGTTAACATAGATGAAGA
The DNA here is from genome assembly GCA_020875875.1 of Dioscorea alata. Lineage (NCBI taxonomy): Eukaryota > Viridiplantae > Streptophyta > Magnoliopsida > Dioscoreales > Dioscoreaceae > Dioscorea > Dioscorea alata. The sequence continues at coordinate 23,185,245 of CM037011.1, forward strand.
CATAATAGAGAAAACTTTTACTTCTTGTAAAAGGGAAAGAGCGGCAGGCAACCAAGTCCATGGGATGCGAAGTGAGGCTTTTGGGGCAACGTTTCCCTTTATATCACCAGCATATACTGGTTCAAAAAGAAGTTTATCCCGCACATCCATCAAAATATCCTGTGAATAATGGGTGAAGAATATTGTCCAGATTATCTTGATGATCTCTGCTGAGATGTTGAAAAATGATGTTTTAACCAGAGGGCTGTGACAAGCTTTTGATACCTGACGGATTCTAACGATATCTGCTGTGTACCCATCTTCAATTTCTGAATTTTTCAACTCCATCACTGCTTTTACAATTTCATCCTTCTCAGCTTTCTCAGAAACACCCAAAATCTGCACATTAATTGCTAAGTCGTAGGGTATACATGATAATATCTCTATATCTAACAAGAATATGATCATCAAAATGGAACGAGTAGCCCAACAACATGCCTTAAAATTTGGCAAGCAAATGAACAATTTGTTAGCACATACAGCAGCATGAACCTTCAAATATTTAATCTGAGTAAAAATGTACTAATCAAATCAAAACCAGTGAAGGTATCTACATCTTCATAGATGTCTAGTGGAGTAATCCTTTTCGGATGCCAGTCAGTTTTATATCAGATAGTTAATAATGGACGTAAGCTATGTACTATAAGATTGCCAAGTTGGCAGTTTAGCAGTTTTACAACTTACACTCAACAGCAGTAAACACTCTCTAAGCAAAGTTTCCCAAATTCATGATCTCATTTTGATCTTCAACTAGGCTTGTTCTTTACAGTGAACCTGGACCAAGTTTAATCTTTTTTATCCACTCCAACTCCTTTATTTACCAACATTGCATAATCAATATCACCAAAATTTTACATGATACCCTGCAATCTGTACACAAAATCCTACGTCCCTCAAGTTATAGAAACTCATATGAATAATTTTTTTTTAGTATTTCTAGACAAAGGCACATTCAAATTAATATAACAATTAAAGCCGTAAGCTTTAACCTACATGCAAATATATAAATATATATACTATTTTCTCAATCAACAGTTTGATACCTTAACAAAATACCATAGAAGCAGCAAAAATGAATAGCATTTGAACAGTGTAGTAATGGATTAACACATAGAATGAAAATAATGATATCCAGCTAAAAAAAAAGTTAATTTCCTGACCTGATAGCAAGTGACAGGGATCTCCACAGTCTTACGATTCTGCCGACATTCCACCACCGGAGCCACGGCCGCATTCAGCCTCCTCGATCTCCGGACCACTCTTCGGCCCAAATCCGGCCAATCACCCAATGCCCGCTGCCTGAGACCTCGGCCTACGCCTTTGCCGGAAAGCAAGACCATGACGCCGGAAGGCAACGTCCTCCGCCTCTCAAAAACGTTACTTTCAACGCAAGCGAAGCCCAAAGGGGGAGATATGGATACAGCATGAGCCAAAGCCATAGGTTCTCCGGATCGGAACCCTAATTAGCTCCCCATTTGATACTTGAGCTCCGAGAGTTCGAGATTGCAATGAAAGTAGGGTTAGGGTTAGGGTTAGGGATTCGTTTTCCCGGAACGACGGAGAAAAGCCGTTACTAGATCGGAGAGAAAGAAGAAGACAATAAAAAGAGCAAAAGGAACCAGAGCCAAAATTAAAGCGTATTAGAATCATTTTTTATTTTTTATTTATTATTATTATTATTTTTAAGAGAATTAATTTTCTCTATGTAATTAATTAAGTGAAATTAAAATAAAAAATAAAAATACTTCTCTGCAAAATAGAAACAAATTTCTTTTTTTTTATATTTTTCAAATATATAAAAAATTTGTTAACTGGTAGAGGTAAATATTTGCCATATGACATATTTTATTTTTTAATAAAATTTTAGGAGAGACTAATAAAAAATAATAATTTTTATGTTTTTTTTTTTAAGAAATAATTTTTATGTCATACGATGGATTCAAAATGATAATTTTGTTCTTACTAAATAAAAAAATTAGCACCTATTTTTTAGTTGGAACAAATACATAGTTTATAAATTAAAAAAATATATATTCTTTGACACTGTTCTCAATACCAGAAACATGAGGTTTTAAAAAAAAAACTTTGCATTAATTAATTAATTAATTAATTTGCTTACCAATTTTAGAAATTTAACACTATATTTCCCAATTCATTTTGATGTACGCCATTTAATTAGGGTTTTTTTCTTAAATTGAGATAGTAATTAGAGCAAATATTCACGCCCTTGCTAAGAAAAAAAATTGTTACCATATTTGTTTTGATAAGATTTATAAAGTAATTAACTTTTTATTAATGATTTCATTTTACATTTGTAGACAAATCAGGTTAGATTCATGGGTCAATCACACAAGAACATCAAATAATTTGCATGAGGTAGTCACTAGTCACATGCGAATTAAATGATTTCGTTACAGCTTATGTTAGTCAAAATAAAATAATAATAATAATAATTGTATTGCTTGTCTTTTTTTTTTTTTTTTTTCTTTTTTCTATTTTTAATTTCTTTTTAACAATATGCAACAAGCGCCCCACTAAAATATTTGTCAAAATGCATACAAATACAAAAGTACATCAATTATAGCGGTTTAATTGACCTTTTATAATCTTCTTAACTCAGTTAGATAATACACGAAACAATAAAAATCTATCACATGGCTGCACAAGAGATTTGTAGAAATCATATCGAGTTAATAAACCCCTTGACATTATTGTGTAAACAATACCTAACACCAAGGATAATGTATGACCAGTATCATAAGCATATAATTTCAGATTTGCACCTGCCCGTGGACCATCAAGAGCTTTTGCCATCAGATTTATCACTCTAATTCTTGAAAAATCACTCATCAATTTTTTAAAATTTTTATTTTATTTATTACTCATGGAATAATTTTTTATGCTTTGATATTTATCTTTGTATTTATATAAAATCCCATTAACAATAATACTTGGGAAAATTAAATATTTACATATTATTTTATTTTAATAAAAATCTATTGTTTTTATTTGTTAAAATTATATATATATATATATATATATATATATATATATATATATATATATATATACGGATCAAATAATCATTTCCTTTCACCTTAAAACATAGACCACAAAACTACTAATTACTGGAAATTAGATAGAAATTTAATTTCCCTTAGCCTAGCAAACATGATTTTTTTTATAATAAAATAAATTAATAAAAAAAAATAATTGCTATTTTTTCAAAATAAACAGATAATCTCACGAGAAATGATCCCACGAACTCATTTTGAAGGTAGTTATGATGAAACCGAGTTGCCTTAATTTAATGATTTCTAAAATAAAGGGCAACAATTTTTTAATGTAATTACCAACATATCCCTATATTATATATGTGAGAGACCGGGCCATCTCAATGAGATCCAGAACAAAACTCATCACAAGCCAGATATTGTTTTGCTTAGTCGCACATTAATTCGCACTTCCTCGGAGTCAAACCCACGAGCTGAGATAAAAGACTTAGGTCGCGGGCTTAACTCCAAGAGAGTGTGAATTAATGTGCGACTAAGCAAAATAATACCTAGCTTGTGATGAGTTCTATTCTGCATCTCACTAAAGTGACCTGGTCTCTCACAATATAATAAATAAAAAATAAAATTTATAAACTTATGGCTAAAAATGAGCAATGGCTCAGTTCTATAGTAACTACTACCGAACGGAATCCATTGGATTATTCTTCCAATCTCACATCAACTAATTGAAAGAGTGTTCATGTGCATATATAACAGTGGGGTTAACCCTTCTTTTCAACATAGGGGGTAATTTGGTAATATTACTATAAATCTTACCTCCAATTACCTTCAAACCAAACACAACAAAGTTTTAAAACCTTCATTTAACTTACCTTGCTCCAAGCAAAGAAGGATTTCAAAACCTCCTTTTACCTCCCATTACTTTACTTTACTTAACAAAATCTCTCAAAACCTCCATCCAAGCAAAGCATTAGGGATATGGATTCCACCTTTATATGACTAACACTCCTCCTTAGGGAATACGAGATTATATACGGGTTCATTACGTTATACCCTATCAAAGCCTGATACTTTCATTAGGCCCAGTGCGGAGCTAGACCAACTTCATAGGGAGGTTTTGCACACACAGTAAGATTTATATCCCAAAAACTGACCTAATAGGCACAGATTGATATGGTACTATACATGGGTTCAATGTAGGGTGAGAGATCATAATCATAATTCATATGATTGATTGATTTTGTAATTACAGACAGAGAATTTGGATATGGTGTGGCAGTACCCACCGACGGCGAAGCAGCTGGCGTGGACGGGGTGTTGGTTCGCGGCGGGGCTGGCTCTGATCGCAGTCGGAGTTCATCTCTCTTACGCCAATGTTGAGCCGCAGCGCGCACGGGCCAAGGCGCGCGCCGATTTCGTCAGGGACTATATCCGAAGGAAACTTGGGGATTAACTATTGATCCCTTGAAAAAAGATGTTAAAATTTAATTTTAGAGTTTTGTAACTGTTTTTTGTTTTATTTTATTTTTACAGGTGTTTTCCTGTCTTTTAGATATTGTAATGAATGGATTGGTTTAAGTTAGAGGTTCTGATTCTTGTGAATTAGGTATTGCATGCTAGATGTTTGTGGTTATTCCCCAGTGGATCAACATTTAAGTTTTTTTTTTTCTTTTTTACTCATTTTGCCAATAATGTTAATTTAATTATTCAAATAACTAAACCTCTAACTAGAGATTTAGTTTTTTTTTTAATTTTATAAATAGACAATAAATGTCCCCAATTAAGAAAAGTTAGGATGTGCAACATGCAGCACAACCAAAAACTTTAAATTAGTGAACCATAACCTTAACAAACACTTGTATTTTCATATTAATGATTTTTTACTCTTTCATTGTTTTCTCCTTTTTTTGGGTGTTCAATCTCAAGTGATCTGGAAATAACAAAACCTCTAACTAGAGATTTTGTTTTTTTTTTTTTTAATAAATTTTATAAATAGACAATAAGTTACTCTTTTGGTTTTCTCAAGTTCACAAGATTTCAGGGAGATATATGCCAATAAAAGAATAAGAAATCATACAAATGAAAATGTGGAGTGAAACAATAGATAAAGAGCAGCATATCAGTAACACAATCAAAAGTGTGGCTTAAAACTATGTAACAGAAATGAAATGAAATGAATGGTCAATAGGAATTTCTGAATAATATACTGCATTATGTACACCAATCAAGCAGTGAAACAGTGCCAGTTTATGTCAACAACTTTGCTATTATTTTCCTTCTTCTCATACAAAACACCTGTTTATGTCATAACAACTCTCTTATTGTTTTCATCGGGCAAGTAAGCCGTTAAACTTTCAAAGAAATTGCTTCATGCTCCATAGATTTTACAGACTTTCTGGTTAACTACAACAGTTTCCGGTTGTCCTTGAAGCTGAAGTTGCAGCAAATGATTTCCTGAACAATTAGAAGTTAATGATGATAATGCCAAAATTACCAGAAGAAGTAGGGGAAATTATATACAGAAAATGAAAGCAGTAATTACAAAGAAGTTTTGTTGAAACATGGAGTTTGATTCTTGTTATTCTGCAGCCCAGTCTTCATCGTTGTCATTTAAATCCTGAAACCAGAAATGTTTTAAGAGGCTACAAAGAATCCATAACCCTGCATGTTGCCAAGTTAATTATAAACTGACCAAGAATTCAATTATCAACTCTATTTAGGACATATTTATTTACCTAGATCCATCCCTTGTCAGAATAGGAAATTTATAAAAACACAAAAAGAACTAAGAATTGACCATTGTTCTAAAAATAAATGTTGATAGTTTTGATTGCAAGTGCTGCAGCTTAAGGTACACCAAGATACTCATGTAACAAGTATGTATAGCTTGGCACAGGTGGTTACATATTTGAAGGATATTTAAGAAACCTATGGTCCATACATATGGCCAGCAGATTATGTTATCCACAATTTAGATGTAATGCAAGACATCAAAACTAAAACCAACAAATATACAGTAAAAAACCCCATGTCGGGTCCGTATCTTTAACTTTACTACATTATAAATTAAAAACAAAAAACAACAAATGAAATCATCTAAAAAATAAATAAACAAACAAATAATTAAGAGACAGATACTGCATGCCAACTGACAGATAATGTGTATTTATGACCCTATGGCATTGGCTCGAATGGTGTCTTCATCAGAGCACTTGATTACTTCTCAAATTCAGAGCTTTGGACAGAATTTATTTGGTGCTATTCCAATTTCACTCCAAGATTAAGTAATAAAATAATTAAAAAAAAATTGACCTATTCAAGAAACACAAGCATGTAATAAAAATGGGTATCAGATTTTTAAACAGGCAGTAATTCTCAAGATAACAAGCCACTTCTCCATCCAAAAAAAAAAGGATCGAGTAGAATAAACCAGACTCTCATCAAAAGCATAAAAATCAAACATAGAATTGAAATGGAAAACTACATGTACATAATGCAATGATAAAAAGAACATGGCAACCAACACACCTGAGATTCGCTTGAAATATCTTCTATATCATCATCCTGGATATAAAAAGAACTCTGATTTAGCCATCTTTGTGAAAATAGTGGAAAATTATTGCTTTCAACTGAATGACCAAGACATGCATGCTTTGATGCCAAAACCAAAAAACATTTGTGGAACCTAGATGCACTTCCTCGTGTAATATTTTTATAACATAGATCACATTGAAAATTATCAACATGTTCAATTAAGTCTTATTTTTATCAGATATGATCAGATAGCACGATTTGATTGCAACATTGACAAAGGAGTTATAAAAAGGATATTGACCCATTTATAGCATTTTCTAGAACATTTGGATCAAATCACTATCAATGGTTGCTCAAGTTGCATAGTGTTCAAGTTTGAATGTATTCAGTGACAAGTTTAGATTGGAAAAAGTATGGATGGTGACAATAATATATTTAAAAATGAGATGCTACCAAATAAGTGCAGTTAAATATGAATAACGAAAAAAAAAAAAACAAATAAAATTATTGTCTCTGCCACAATGTAAGGAATGAACAACAGTTCAGAAACAAGTTAATAAACCAATACTCATTCCTTTAGCAATCAGCTGATACCTGAGAGTGTTTCTGCAGAGTCCCTGTCACAGTTCCTGCATTAAAAACTATAAGTCAGGTCACTATATCACAAAGTAAAACAAAAACAATAAAAATTAGTATTGATGGTCATATAATCCAGCTTTACATAAATTATCAGCATCATCTCAAAGAAACCAGTAGGAATACTCAAGATAAGGGATTATGAAAAGAAGTATATGAACATAGAATTTCTCATGGAAAGTGACGAGCAAAAGAACCAGTGCTGAGTCCGCATGATGTAAGTAACAACCTTGAAGGTCAGAAACAAAAGTTGTGATTTGAGAACAAATACTAACCAGTCTTTTTCCTCCTAGATAACGGCTCTTTCTTCAATTTCCTCACCTAATTTAGGAAAATATTTTATTTAATCAAGCTGTGGTGAGATTAGAAGCTTAACCATATCCACAGAAAATCAAATGGACAAGTGTTTTGGAAGGCACTTATATATTTATTTATTTTTAGAAAGAAACGTTGACAACTTACTGGAGTTTGGTCTGCCATTTGTTCAGGATCCAAACGTAGCCTCTTCCTTCCTGAACCCAGAGAATTTTATCATACAAGAATCACATGTTGCAAATGAAGGCTGTGATGGAAATAATAATAATACATAGGATATTAAAAGGAAATCAAAACCTTTTGGTCTAGGAGACTCATCTGCTTGGCGCTTTGATTTCTGGAAGTTTGATATCATTAAGTATGACAAAACCATCAATACAAGTAGGGAAAGAAATTCTTTCTTGGAGAGGAAATTCAATTTCACTATCAGAAAAAGAGAATAAACATATAAATTTAATTCTTCGATAAGAAAAAAAAAAACTCAAAACAGTTGCATTCATTTTTTATCGGAGAAAGGAACATAAATCAAAACTAAATATTTTCTAAACATAAGTAAGATCTTGGAAGTTTATTTAAGGACGAAAAAGCAAGTAGGATGGCTTCCACTATTTGGCTAATGGTGGGCTGACGATGTGGTCAAATAAATACAAGAATAAAGAACAAAGCGGCCCCTACACAATTAAAAAGGAGAAAATGCATACTTGTTTCGAGCAGTGCACGAAATAGTCTGCACATTATCATAGAGCACATATTGGAAGATGCAATGACACAAACCTGTGGTTCAAGATGAGCTATACTATGTAAAACAGAAAGGGGATACTCGGTTTAATATCTTAAAAAAGAATTGGAGTCAACAACGAAACAAAAACAACTACCACATTTAAACTACATGAACCTGAGATTTTCAATGGATCTCAAGTTTTTAAATTGCCAAGGCAAGTTTTACCCTGGGATGAAGCGAGGAACATAGAATTTTAATCACATCAAATGCACACAGTCATCAAAAATCAAAAAGAAAATTTGAATAGTCAAAAGTTGTTACCTATAATTTGGTTATTAAATACTATATGATCACTGCAATTTATCATGAACTTTGTTTCCATTATTGGTATGAATGTATGTTATGCACACAAGAATGGAATCCATATCCGGGCACCAGGGTCAAACTTCATCTTGGGCCCATGCCGACATCCACAATCGGCATCTAAATGAAAGCACCATTATTATGCACACAAGAGTGGGATCCACATGCCTAAAAGACCGGCCTAACAGGAAGGGTTAGCCCTACTCTTATATGCACATGGGCGCTCTCTCAATTAGCCGATGTGGGGCTATACATGAGTTCATTACAATGTACCTCCAATTAAGCTTAGCAAAAGCACATGCATAATTTATTTGCTCAGCACAAGAGATCATAACATGAGTTCATTACAATGTACCTCCAATTAAGCTTAGCAAAAGCACATGCATAATTTATTTGCTCAGCACAAGAGATCATACAAGGGATAAATTTTTTAGGAGGTCACTGTGTTATGGATATTTTTCATTTTGATCATTGTTTTTCAATTTGTATCTTTTTTATCATCATGTATTGATTTCTTTTCACAAGACAGTCACTCGTGGATTTTCAACCAATTTTGACTGACGTGGCAGCCGGAGATGCCACGTCACATTATGATAAAAGATTTTCAAAGCCTAGCTGAATTGGACATGTTAGCCTTCTTTTTTTTTAGATGAAAGTTCCTTACATGGATGATGACATGGTTAAGGGAAGGTGACATATCACAAGGCTGACGTGTTTAGTCCAGTTGGGTTGTGAAAATCCTTTAATATAATGTGACGTGGCATCCCTGGCTGCCACATCAGTCAAAATTGGTTGGAAATCCACGAGTGATCACCTAGTGAAAAGAAATCAATACATGATAACCAAAAAGATACAAATTGAAACGCAGTGATCAAAATGAAAAATACCCATAATACAGTGACCTCCTCAAAAATTTACCTATTATACAAGCATAGATCAAGCAGTAAATATGGCTTTAAATGAGGATGTTACAAGCGCAAAATCAGCTTGAAGATCAAGCAACAAATGTAGCCGGAAATAAGGTTGTTAAAAAAATATCAAATAGCAAATCAAACTGGCACATATCAAGCGGGAAGCGGCCCATCATATTCCTAGGGTTTACACACATAAAAGGAGAGACTACGGTATCAAATAAAAGAAGAGCTGATTTGTAGGAGCCATTCTAGGAGGAATGCCTTAAGCCCACAAAAGGAGAAACAGTACAAATTGTGATCCCATTGCATAGCATGTGCATCGAATTGATCATAGTCTATTATCAACTTATGCTTGGTCCCTTCTAGCGAGTGATCTCTGGCTTAGTTCTAAAGTTACTGTTCATTGGTTGCTAGCTGTATTGTTTCGGAAAAAAAGAAAGAATACTCTCACTCTAACGATATATTCCTTCTGTCCAAGGCTAACAAGTCCCTAATCAAAGGAATACAAACCTAGCAAGCAAGAATTCTGCTACAAGTTTTATCAGTCAGACAAAGACATAAAAGTACAAAATGGCATATAAGTCCAAGTTCATTAAAAGTGAAAACAAACAGAGAGAGTCCAATAAATATAAGGATTTTACACTAGTATGTGTCAAGTTTATGTGTCCCTACCTTCTCCGCTACCTTTCCAAACAAAGTAGATAGAGTTGCTTGTACCATTGTTCCCTTCTTTTTTGAATCCACATTGCTTTTCAATAATGATGATGACTCTTCACATTTTCCTGCTGATGTGATCATTGTGCCAGCCACCTTACTTGTTGAACCAATTTGACTGATAGTTGCTTCTTTAGTATCTTTGATCTGTATTATCAGTTGATTAGTGCCAGCATTTGGCACAGCACTATAACGCTTGCGATTTGGAAGGCCAAAAATAAAAAAACGTTTTGCAAAAGAAAGTTTCGACTTATGAAGAATCAGCGGGATTTAGACAATGGCATATTAACCATTAATCATATACCATAAACATGCATATCACTATATCAGATAATCACCTTTACATCCATAACTTCAGTTACTTCATCATCATTAGCGATTGAATCATCTCCTGAAGATAGTTCTGCATAACTAAGCAAACCAAAAAAAAGAAGGGAAGAAGAAGAAAGGAAACATAAGTTAGATGATTAAAGAAGGGGTAAGACAAATGGTAATTTTGCACTAACTCCTACAGAAATGATAACAGTTTTCATTATATGCAAGAAACCGCCACACTGCATACTTATGTTGCTAAATAAAAATTACATTGAATGCAAGATAGGTACTGTGATGTGTTTGAGGGAGGAAAAAGGAGCAACTAATGAAAAGGTAATTTGTCCATGCGATATGCAAAAAGAATAAACAATTAAAAAAAAAAAAGCAAAAGTCATGACAAAAAGAAAATAACAGTAAAGTGCAAAATGGGAACATGGTTTGAAAAGAAAATAGAGCCAGGATTGCAAAAAGGTGTTTATCTTCTAAGCACAAGAATGCAATGGAGCTGCAAACTTGAGAAAGATTGGAACAAAACAGAGAAGCTTTCAGTCAAAAGGTGTATAAACTGCCTCTTGATACAGCAAGGAATTCAAGCGACACTTAGGAGATTTAATAAGTCAGCTCAAAAATTCCTCAATATAAACCAGATGTCAACACTGGAAAGTAAAGAACCCTTTTGCATGATGGTTATCATAAACCTGGTATCAACAGAGAATCCCTTAAGACTGGTCATGGTATAGTAGCATGATTAACACCAAATAAAGTGCATAAACGGTCCATTCAAATTGATCACAATTTGTTCAGAATAATCACCAGAATGTTCTAGTGTCATCATATAATCCGCAAGAATTCCAAACAAACTAGTTTATATGATATGTGAAATAGGAGGCATTTTAAGTACTTTTGTGTTCTTCCTGCAGTCCTTCCTGATTGACGAACTGGTGTAGTTTCCACGACATTACCAGTATTTTTTTCAGCTAAGGGATAAGAATCATCCTGCGAATCATCTTCAAGTACAGTATTGGGAGAAACTGCTTTGTATTCTTTTCCAGGTCGGTTACCATCAGAAATTTCTTCAGGTGATGCACCCGCCCCTCCTTTGAAATCAACGCCAGCATTCTCCCCCTACCAACCGAGTTAAAAAATAAATTAATAAAATAAGACAGTAGCACACCTCAAAATAAGCCAATATCGACAAATCAAAGCAGCTAACTAACGAAAACCAACCATTTTAAATTCCATAGGAAATTCAAGCTTTTTCTCTTCAGGATTTTCCTCCTTCAGCCCAATCCACCATGCATCAGAGAACACAATCTACAAAAACACGCAAGTAAGTTGTGCAATAACTTATCGAATGAACTTCTATACCAACAAATTGGTCTACAAATCTATGCCAAAGTTTGTGTATTTGAGGTCATTTCTCCCAATTAAGCATGCGAATCAATAAAAGAACAATTAGGATGGAAATCTAACCCGTCTTGTTAAATTTATAGCATCCCTACTTCAATGTGAAATATGAATCTACTCAAAGTTGCTGTTCTATATGGTTCTAATTCAGGTTTTGGTGGGGGAGTCAGGAATGACGCTCCCTGCCCCGAACCCTTCCCATTGCCATCCCTTAGTACAACAATCAAAGCAAAAGATAACAACTACCACCAAACACTAACCATGCTCTCGAAGCAATCCTCGCACACCACTCCCTTTGACGACCTCGTGAGCTGCAGCGTCAAATACTTGTTCTTCGGATAAACATGAGTACCAAAGAGCTTCATCCGACCCTAAGTACGAAACCTCACGCAGATCAACATCCACAAAATCAAAACCAAAAAAAAGACCAACAAAATCAGAGAAAACCTGAGGGAACTCAAGGTAGAGCTTAGGGTTCTTAGTGGCAAGATCAGCGAGCTCGCCGACCTTTCCACCGGAGAGAGGAGCGAGGAGGCCAGGGAAAGAGAAGAGGTAGCGGCTCCGACGCTGACCACGCTTGGCAATGTCACGTCCATCGAGCTTGAGCACTGATTTGGAGGGTTGGAGGGGGTTGGAGGGGTTCGCCGGCGAGTGGCGGAGGATTCGCCGGGATACGGCGAGGGATCTAAGCCTCTTCTTCTCCTCCGTCTCGGGGTCCGCCGGGCGGAGCTCGTCGGTGGTTTTCTTCTTTCCCATTTCGAAAGGCCCGGGAGAGTGATGGAGGCGGCGCGGGGATCTCGTGCTAAATGGGTTTGCTTTCCGGGTTTCGGATTCGGATTTGGATTTTGATATGGATTTGGATCCAAAATCCGTTATTACAAGATCCGGAATCCGGATCCGAAATGGCGTCTTAGTAATTTCCCATTTATTATGGAAGGAAAATTATGCTATGTAGATTTGTTAATTTTAAGTAAATGTAATTTTTAGGAAAACAAAATTGTAACCTTCCGCAAACAAGTGTTATTAATTAAATTAATTAATATACTTTGCAGGAGTGTTTTGATTTTTTATTGATATGATTAGATCTAAAAATATGACATTTCAAAAGCTTTTTTTTCATGGTGGAGTCATGTTTGAGATAAAAACAGCAATTATTCCCAATTTTTCATTTAAAAATATTTTATTTAGTTAATATATGCTAATTGTCTCCTCTCACTTTCACACCACAACCCTACAATAGCTCATCTCTCTCTTTTGTTTAATCACCTCCGAATTTTGATTACTCAACATCACGATCATCAACAAGCTCTAGGATTTGGTACCCATCTTTCTCATTTCAATCTCCAATTCCCCAATTAGATTTATAATTAGTCAATTAGGCTTTACTCAGGATGAAGGGTTTAGGAGGTAAGGGTTCTTTGAACCCTTGTTTGAGGTGAAGGACTCAGGGTGAAGTAAAGGTTTTGGAGGTAAATGGGGGTTGAAAACACCCTCATTTTACCTCCACTTCTCAACCTTCCAAATTTAAGAAGGGTTGATATTTTTTTTTTTTTAAATAAAAATGCCCTTACTATAATATTGTACACCTAACATCCCATTTTATTACATGATGGGAATGAATGGTAAAAAACTCAAACCCTAACCTTGAGAGCTTTGTCTCCTCCTCACATCTCTAGTGATGCGCCGGTAACTCTCGTCGGAGATCCGTCGAAGCTCTGGTGAGTAAGTGTTTTTTTATTTATTATTTTTTCAATTAAACAAGTAATATTTTTTATTATTGAGTCTATATCTCAAGGGGTAAGCATTTTATTTGGTAATATTAATTTATGTTTCTTAATTTAGAATAACCAACATTTAAAACACAAGAGAAATCAAGGATATTTTGGTGTATTTAGCACAAACTCTTACTTTCCTTTACCTCCAATCCAAACACAAAAAATTACATAACTTTTCTTTATTTTACTCTTGTCCTAAGCAAGATATAAGTTTAACCCTTACTTTCCCTTCCCTTCCTTTACCTTACTTTACTTTATGAACCTTCACCACACTCCATCAAAGCAAGGCCTTAGTTTTTTTCCCATCAACTAGGGTTCTTATGATTTGTTTCTTTTGCACACTTCTATTTTTTTATTTTTTTATTTTTAATTTTGTGTTGGATTTGGGTTAGGTTGTCATTTGCCATGATCTCAACTCTCAGCTAAGCTTTAAAGGAGGAATTAAGATTTAAGAGTAAGTTTTAAATTTTGTTATCAAAATTTAAGTTTTTGTTATAATTTTTATTGAATTTTTAAATCCTCTTATTTGGAATTATATATTTGATGTTGTTCATCTACTCTTGGTTAGTTGATTTATGGTGTTATATTTAAAGTGTAGGAACTTTATGTAGTTGCATGTTAATACGGTAAGTTTTAATCTTGATTTTTATTTTTATGTAGAGATTTCATGGAGAGGTACTTAAAAAAATGACAACAATAGAATTAGCTAGGTAGTCAAAACCGGGTTGAACCGGCCGGTTCAACCCGGTTGGACCGGACCCGGGCACTAGACCGGTCCGGTTCAGACAATAAAACCGGTTAAACAAAAAACCGGCATTGAACCGGATGAACCGGGCGGTTCAACCGTGAACCGGATGAACCGGACCGGTTCATTCGGTTCAACAGTTAATTAAAAAAATAAAATAAAAATCCTATCTTATCTTATCATTGGCTCAAGTTAAAACAAAAGAATCTTCATCTTGTTTCCAATCTCCGGTTCATCCGGTTCAACAGTTAATTAAAAAAATAAAATAAAAACCCTATCTTATCTTATCATTGGCTCAAGTTAAAACTTAAAATTTCCAATCTCCACCGTTAGATATTTGGCTTTTCTCACATTTAGATCCCTGAGAATACTTAAAATTATAAATTAATCTTCTTAAAGTTTCAATAGAAAAATAATTAATGAATTGTAATCTACCTTGCTAATAATGAATTTAGTTTAATTAAATGGTGTTAAATGGTGTATTTTAAATATAGAATCAAGATTTGTTTTGTTTATTAATCTTCTTAAAGTTTCAATAGAAAAATAATTAATGAATTGTAATCTACCTTGCTAATAATGAATTTAGTTTAATTAAATGTTGTTAAATGGTGTATTTTAAATATAGAATCAAGACTTGTTTTGTTTAATAGGTGGTGTATTTGATTTAAACATTAATATAATATTTAATATATTTTATTTATTAAATCCGGTTCAACCCGGTTCGACCACGGTCGAACCTCTTGACCCTTGAACCTTGGTCTGCTCCGGTTCAAAGGTCCGGTCCGGTTCTGACTACCTAGAGAATTAGACATGCCTCAAGAAAAAAAAAAAAAAAAAAAAAAAAGAGGAGACAATACAGTGGATCATGAATCTTATGACTCAAAGAGGATTTATATGGAATTTGATTTAGATAATCTTCCTTCAGATCCTGGATTGTCGATGATCATATTTGCAAAAAGGGTCATGTCAACCTTGAAACCATAGTTTTAAGCAAACCATGCAAGGCAATGTGATGCGACAATTTAATCCCTCGTGGTTTGATGAATTTCCTACATGGTTGGAGTATAGTATTGTTAAAGAAGCAGCATATTGCTTATGTTATTATTTGTTTAAAATGAATAGCAAGAGACATGTCGAAAGCTCATATGCTTTTGTTACCGAAGGCTTTACTAATTGGAAAAAAAAAAAAGGAAAAATTGGGCGAGCATATCGGTGGTCCTAATAGTACACACAATAATGCTTGGAATAATTGTCAAGTCTTGATGAATCAACAACAACATATTCAAATAATTATGAACAAGCAAAATGATCAAGCTTGAAGTGACTCCCATAAGGGTTTAACTGTCTCCATTGATTGTATACAATTTTTTTTACGACAAGGTTTGACTTTTCGTGAAGATAATAAATCTGAAGAATTATAAAATAAAATGAATTTCTTGAAAATTTTAAAATTTTTTTATGATCATATATAATGAAGATATTATAAGGGTTACATTGGATAAATGTCTGAGAAATCTCAAGTTGACTTCACCAGATATTCAAGAAGATATTGTTCATGCATCTGCAATTGAGACCACTAAAATCATTGTTCAAGACCTTAAAGATTCTCTTTTTTCAATTTTAGTTGATGAGGCACGAGATGTATCAACTAAAGAGCAAATGGGTGTAGTAGTATGGTATGCGAACAATGATGGCCAAGTGATTGAACGAATTTTGGACATTATTCATGTTACTGATATTACCGCTTTGTCACTAAAAGCAACATTTGAAGACTTGTTTTTCAAGCATAACTTAAGTCTTTCTCATTTGCATAGTCAAGGGTATGATGGTGCTGGCAATATGCAATGAGAATACAATGGTCTCAAAACTCTAATCTTGAAAGAAAATAAAAGTGCATTTTATATCCACTATTTTGCACACCAACTCCAATTGGCACTTGTAGCTATTGCAACAGAGAATGTTTCTATTGAAGTGCTTTTTATAGTGGTGAATGATATTGTTAATGTGGTTGAGGGATCTTGCAAGCGCCATGATATTCTCATTGAAAATTAGGCTATCAAAGTTTTTGAAGCACTTAAAACTAGTGAGCTTTTAAGTGATCGTGGCCAAAATCAAGAAAGTGTTCTCAAATGACCCAAAGAGATACATTGGAGTTCTCATTATATTACTTTAATTAGTTTGGTGAAAATATTTTCCTATGTCATTGAAGTATTTGATGTGATCATAGAGAATTCAAAGCCTAAAAAAAGAGTTGAAGCAAGTTGTTTACTAGATTTAGTACAATCATTTGGTATGGTATTTTGTATTATTTTAATGAAGAACATATTGGGAATCACTAATGATTTGCACTAGCACTACTAAAGAATCCCTCAAGACTGGTCATGGTATTATAGCATGCTTAACACCAAATAAAGTGCATAAACGGTTCATTAAAATTGATCACAATTTGTTCAGAATAATCACCAGAATGTTCTAGTGTCATCATATAATCCGCAAGAATTCCAAACAAACTAGTTTATATGATATGTAAAATAGGAGGCATTTTAAGTACTTTTGTGTTCTTCCTGCAGTCCTTCCTGATTGACGAAGTGGTGTAGTTTCCATAACATTACTAGTATTTTTTTCAGCTAAGGGATAAGAATCATCCTGCGAATCATCTTCAAGTACAGCATTGGGAGAAACTGCTTTGTATTCTTTTCCAGGTCGGTTACCATCAGAAATTTCTTTAGGTGATGCATTAGCCCCTCCTTTGAAATCAACGGCAGCATGCTCCCCCTACCAACCGAGTTAAAAAATAAATTAATAAAATAAGACAGTAGCACACCTTGAAATAAGACAATATCGACAAATCAAAGCAGCTAACTAATGAAAACCAACCATTATAAATTCCATAGGAAATTCAAGCTTTTTCTCTTCAGGATTCTACTATTTAGCCCAATCCACCATGCATTAGAGAACACAATCTAGAAAGGCACGTAAGTAAGTTGTACAATAACTTATCAAATGAACTTCCATCCCAACAAATTTTTGTACAAATCTATGTCAAAGTTTGTGTATTTGAGGTCATTTCTACCTATCAAGCATGCGAATCAATAAACGAACAATTAGGATGGCAATCTAACCCGTTTTATTAAATTTATAGCATCGCTACTTCAATGTGAAATATGAATCTTCTTAAAGTTGTTGTTCTATATGGTTCTAATTCAGGTTTTGTGGTTGGTCCGGGAGTCAGGAATGATGCTCCCTGCTCTAAACCCTTTTAATGTATACAATAGACGATAGTTAGAACAGAAGACAAACATAGAGAGAAATGAAAGGATTAGGAGAGAGAAAGGGGACGTTAGAGAAGATAAAAGGATAGGAATTAGGAAAATATTATGCTTATCCATTAAACTAGAGCAAATTACATAATATATGATGATGGAAAACAACTGAACATAACCATATTAACAGCATGATCTCCACTACATAAACTTCCAAAAGTACCTTGTCCTCGAGGAGAAAATCAGGAAAATCTTGCCCTCAAGTTGTCACCTTGAAGTTGTAGTGTGTCAGTAGAAAATTTAGGTAACCCCAGATATATTGTCAAGCGGGGAGATCTCCATAGAAACATCCTGTGATGGCGCCTCATTGTCCGTCTCAGTGAGTAGATACAGAAACTGAGGAGGCTTACAATGAAGCCTTGGGGTGAAGTGATCATCGCAATTGTAATCGAGGCCTTTTTCTCGATATGCAACCATTTCCGCGGGGGGCATTCGTCTAGTAGAGAGAGATGGCGAGTTTCTATTTTGATTTGGGGCAGATGGCAGTGGAACGCTATTAATCGGTAACAAAGCCTTGTTATTCACCGCGTTACACTTGTCCTCGACTAGTTTAGCCATACCCATCACATCATGAAGACTACATGGTTTAAGCAAGTATAACACCAATTGTATATCCTCCTGGAAACCAAAGAACAAACAATTGAGGAGATTTTCATGGCTTAGATTAGTGATTCTGGTAGACAAGCACTCAAACTCGCTGAGATATTCAGTTATTGTCGAGTGTTGCCGCAGTTTGTACAACTGAGCCTTGTGGTTAATGAATGATGAAAGGTCTAACCTAAGTTCTAGCTGGTGGACAAACACCTCCCAAGTTGACAGTTGATTAGTCGAGTGCATCTAATGGAACCACTACAGTGCCGATCCATTCATGTAAAATGCGGCAATGTTGAGTTTTTGATCACTAGCTATATGATGATAGTTGGAAAAATGCTCTATTTGGAACACCCAACTAAGGATGTTGTCCCTAGTGAATTGTAGAACTTCTAGTTTAGGGAGTCTCATCAGAGCTATTGGTAGGGCTTATGGTGCGCTCTGTGATCTGATAGTTAATGGTGAGTGAGAAGATGGGGGTTGGGGTGAATGGTGAGGGTAGTAAGGAGGGTTGAGGTTACTGTTTGTCTAGCTTAGCCAACTTTGCCAATATTTCTATAAGGACTACTTGTTGGGATGCCAACGACTTCTGCACCATTTCAAATGTCTTTGAGTGTTGTTGCACCATCATGCTCATGGAGTCCAACTTGTGGAGGATAGCGGCTTGGTGCGATAGCTGTTTGGAGATGATCGAGTCATGCCACGCCAACTGCTTGACGGAAGCAAGTTGTTCATCCAATACCCGAGCATGGTTTGTCTTGTCCTCAGTCATGGGGTTTGGATCTCTCAACAAAAGCACCAAAAATGATGTGTACAATGGATGACGATTGGAATAGAAGACAAAGGTAGAGAGAAATGAAGGGATTAGGAGAGAGAAAGGGGAAGTTAGAGAAGATAAAATGATAGAAATTAGGAAAATATTCTGCTTATCCATTAAACTAGAGCAAATTACATAATATATGATAATGGAACACAACTGAACATAACCACATTAACAACACGATCTCCACTACAAAGCATGCACTACTCCACGTGTGGTTATATAGCCCACGTGGCTTTCAACTCCAACACCTTCCCATTGTCATCCCTTAGTACAACAATCAAAGCAAAAGATAACAAATACCACCAAATACTAACCATGCTCTCATAGCAATCCTCGCACAACACTCCCTTTGACGACCTCGTGAGCTGCATCATCAATTACTTGTTCTTCGGATAAACATGCATACCAAAGAGCTTCATCGGACCCTAAATACGAAAACTCACACAGATCAACATCCACGAATCAAAACCAAAGAAAAAAAACCAACAAAATAAGAGATAACTTGAGGGAACTCGAGGTAGAGCTTAGGGTTTTTGGTGGCAAGATCATCGAGCTCACCGACCTTTCCACTGGAGAAAGAAGCGAGGAGGCCAAGGAAAGAGAAAAGGTAGCGGCTCCATGTTGACCACGCTTGGCAATGTCACATCTATCGAGCTTGAGCACTAATTTGGAAGGTTGGAAGGGTTCGTTAGCGAGTGGCAAAGGAGTCACCAGGATACGGCGAGGGATCTGAGCCGCTTCTTCTCTTCTGTCTCAAGGTCCGCAGGGTGGAGCTCGTCGGTAGTTTTTTCTTTCCCATTTTGAAAGGCCTAAGAGAGTGAAGGAGGCAGTGTGGAGACCTCATGTGAAATGAGTTTGCTTTTTGGGTTTTGGATTCGGATTTTGATATTCTCACCCTATAAAATTCGCAATTAGAAGATGCAGCAAACTCCCCACCACTACATATGTCCTCCGCCACATAGCCATTGAATCAATCAATTGTTGGAAAATTTAATATTGAATGGAATTTGAAAGGTTGATTTATGTTTATAAGAATAGGTGTTTAGAAGTTGAAAAGACCTTGGCTTTTAGAA
This sequence comes from Dioscorea alata, assembly GCA_020875875.1. Taxonomy (NCBI): domain Eukaryota; kingdom Viridiplantae; phylum Streptophyta; class Magnoliopsida; order Dioscoreales; family Dioscoreaceae; genus Dioscorea; species Dioscorea alata. Next base: position 23,205,547 of record CM037011.1, read on the forward strand.
TTCTAATTAATTTAATTTAAAGAGTTTTTCAACTTCATAGAATTTAAAATGTTTCAAACCTTTCGAATTTTAGAATTTGAAAGGTTTTATAACTATTGAAACTCCAAAATTTATGTTTGGAATTTCAATGGTTAGTAACATTAAGTTTGGAATTTCAAGGGTTAGTCTCCAAGTCTATACATAGGCTTCCTTCCATAACTTTGAGAAAACAACAACAACAACACAATTATAAAGATTATAGAGAGATAAGACACACACTTCACTTCCTTCCTTTCCACATATTCTCATAGAAAGCCTAATCTCTAAGTTCCATGTGATATATAGAGCTCACATAATTCATTTTGACGGAGTTGTAAATTGGTGTTACTTTACAACTGAAGACCGTTGTATCCTGGAAAACTAATGCTAGTTCAAATCCAAGCACTGGAGGGTGACAAATCTGCTTTAAGGAAACTGTGTGGCATATAGGCCTCGATTTTGTCTCTCCTTGTCTTTGGGATCAGGTGTTCTCACTTCTAATATAAGGTTTTGTTTTATTTGTAATTTTCTAATTATTAATATTCCACATAGCTAGGATCGATTATTTCCAACAATCTTAAAGCATATCCTTTCCATGTTAGAGGTTTTTACCCAACATGATTCACCTTTTCTTATGGTGCTCATTTGTCTTTAGGTATGTGAGGATTTCATAGCTACCTATTCCGATCGCCTACTTCTCTTATTTCCCTGGAGGACTTTTAGGGCCCTTGGAGTGATATCCTTTAGGTTTCACAAAAAAATATTTCACCTTTCTTGACTCTTGTTATTATTTGAACCATTTGGATTATGTGAAACGAATACATTTTTAAATCCACAAAGACACTGAATTTTATAGCTTTAGGTAGAACTACTCATACATTTATCATGTGAATGTCTGCAACTCCATATAAAAAAATAATCAAATTGGATGACTCTATCAACATAGTGAAGAAAAGTTTGAAGTTCTTGGGATACCGCAAGAAAAGGACAAGTGAAATTGGTGCGTCTACATCTTCATGAGGACCTAGTTGATCCATCATTAATGCTAATAAATTTACATGGGTGAAGACCATATCTTATTTTCTCCCAGGTGAACCTATCTTTGTGTTGCTCTTTCTTTTTGTCCATCTATATAACTATGTTTCTCCACTTTTAGTGAAATTGTTGTTATAGTCCTTTTCAGTTGTTATTGTAGTCATTCCCTTATTATATCCCCCTATTTTTCTTTGTATTTTATATTTTTCTTTCTTATAAATTTAAATGGTTTACTTACCTTTAAAAAAAAACTATTAAAGCTTAAAACTTTTTCAAATTGAGATATTCAAAATTTTTGTTTTCTCTTGACACAACGGTAATAGTTTTCATTGATAAGTTACTTGCTCCATATAATTTATCCCATCAACCATTTTGTAAAATTTAATAATTTAATATATATCTATACTATATATACTACATCTTAATTTTATACCCCAAAATTCACTATCCTTTTTAGTTTTTCTTTGTTTGACATTTGTCCTGCTATGGTTGGTATTTTTTTGAATATCCAACAGCTTGGATTGGCTTGTTAGTTGTTGCCTTTCTAACTCTATATCTAAATGATTTTGTGAATATCCGACGGCTTGAATTGGTTTGTTGGTTATTACCCTTCTAACCCTAGATCTAAATGTGGAGCCGCCAGGAGAAATCTCAATAATCCCAACCCTCCTCATCTCCATGATTTCCATCCCTTTACTGTCACTGATTCCTCTTTCTCTGATCCCTTCTTTTCCGACGCCTGGCATGGTCCTTCGGCTATAAACGAGCTTCCTTCTCTCTTCTCTACTGATCAAAGGGTCAACCCTATACCTGCATGACAGGCAGAATCACAATGAAGTCCAAGAAGAAGCACTTCATATTCTTGAGGTAAGCAAGCCTTTTACCATAAAAACTTGAGTTAGAGTGGATCTTATTACTTCCCTCTTCTTCCTCTTCATGCGGTCTTTTGGCTTTGTAGGTCAACTTGAGCTCATCTTCCAAGCCAAAGCATGAACAACCTCTTTACAATGATCACCAAAATAAGATAAGCCAAAGATCAAGGCTAGAAGGGCAAGTCATGCTCAGAAGTCAACAAGATAATCCTAAAAAGAAACGCAGGGCCAGTCTCTTTGATGCACCAGGCATCCCCATGGTTTGTTTTCCTTTTCCTTTTTTTTTAATATATATATACAAGAGATTGTAAAAGGGAATGATGTAATATTTGATGATTGGTGTTCTCAGGTGTGTCCTTTTAGAGCTTCAGGAATGCAACATTTGCATCAAATGGTAAAAGTTAGTTAAAGCATTGTGATTAAGAAGTGTTTGGGGGAGTTAATTATGTTGAGATTTGGTGGTGTTTTATTTTGTTGTTGTTTTCAAGTTAGAGTTGGTGTTGATGAAATCTGGAAAAAGGAGCATATAGAGATCTGTCAGTGGGTATTGCATCATCTTTTCTACTTCAATATATATATAGGAAGAACCAGAGATATAGCTTGAAGAGATTTTCTTATTTGTTTTCTTTTTTCGTTTTAGAAGGAATCATAATTGTTATTTTTTTTTTTTTTTGGGTTTGGGTTTGGGTTTGTATGCAGAGATAAGAAATTAAAAGAGATGGAGGATGAGAAGAGAAGCATAGAAACAACAAAGTATAAGAATAGTTACTTTGATGTTCTTGGGCTTCGCTGCACTTCGAAAGACCCTTTAATTGAGAAAATTCTGAAGCCTCTTGAAGGTGTTCAAAAGATTACTATCACAGTCCCATCCAAAACTGTCATTGTTGTTCATGATTCTTTTCTCATTTCTCACCTTCATATTGGTAATTTTAATACAAAACTCTTATTCTTTATCTTCTTTCCTTTTCATCATATAATCAATCATGCATCTTTTCAGAGAGATCAAGCTTCTGAGCCATTTAGATCATGAGAATGTATGTGATTTCATGTTTTTGATTTTTTTCCCCTTTTCAGATGTTTGATATTCTTAGTTCGTAGACTAATTGGTTAGTGTAGTTAGTATAGAATTAAACTTCAAATCATACTTTGTGGATTGGAAATTAGTTTAAAGTTTTGACTTCTTGAAAGTTGGTGAGTGTTTGATGATTTAATTGATTGGGACCCTTATGTCATCAGTGCTATTGTTTATTATCATTTTCATTCCTGAAGGCATTATTGTGGCATCTCTATCAGTTAATGTTGCATGTTGCAATTGCAGAATTACATTTTGTTTTCCTGCATTTTTGGTTCAGACTGACATGGTATAATTTGAGTTTGCCAATATATAAATATATATGAGTATGGATTCTGATATTGAAAGTTTATAGTACCTTTAGCTGTGTGCAATAATTGATAAGAGATATTTGTTTGGATTTTACTTGGAGTTTCATTTTCCATATAGATATATGTATATATTATAACCAAAGTATGTCTTATGGGACCATTAGATACGCTTATGCACAGGCATGTCACCTCATTTTGCAGTTAGGCTTTTTCTTGATTGAAAGTATGAAGCTGAATGACGCATACTAGAGATAAGATTGTTGTACTTACTGAAATAGGTTGCTTGATTGACACGTTAGTAGGGTAATACTCTTTTGATAAGAAATCAGTGACTTATCTTTGAAAATCCAATATTTTTTCCTTTATTAAAATGATTTTAATTGTATTTCCCAATTGAATTCATGTTTATAGTCCCCACCTTTTGGTTTTTTATGTTTTTATACAGGGATGATGTGATTTTTGCAAAGATTTGACATGTACTGGAAATAAGATCTAATGTGATTCTTTGCATGTGACTCTGCTGACATCTTCACATTAGTTGAAATTTTTTTACTTTTTATGTACTTATATAGGGGAAAAAAATAATTATCCTTCATAGGTTAAAAGATACAAACAATTTTATTCATACAAATAATTATCCTTCATAGGAAAAAAATAATTATCATTCATAGAAATTTTTTGACTTTTTATGTACTTATACGATGAATTGTTTAAAAGATATAAACAATTTTACCATTGACCTAAAATTTTTTTTAATTTTTTTAATTCCTTGAAAAAAGTCTCTTTTTCTTCTCAGAATTATTTTTAAATCCAATAGCTAGATACTTTCTTGCATACAAGATATAGGGAAATAAAAGAAACTTTGGAAAATTTTATTTTATCCTGTTTTTCTACTCTTATTTCATTATCAATTTTTTTTTTAAAAAAAAAATGCAACAAAAAGCAGTTAGTGAGAGGCATATGCAGAGATTAGATAAATTTTGAAAATAATTAATTAATGGTTTAATATATTGTCTTAATATTTATGCTTTGCAAAAGATTATTTTATGAATTAATATATATGACATAATAATACACACACACGTTGCATATAAAACAAAAAAACACAATTCAAATGATTTAAAATAGAGAAAAAAAAAAAAACCCCTTTTAAGAGATAGAAATCAAACTAAGAGTATCCAAACCTAAGCCTAAAGCTATATAATATATATTTCACTATCATAATATTATCTCACTCATATATTCTACCTCTGTCATCCACATCTTTTTAAATGTTTTTAATTAAGAAGAAAACATCCTCGCAACAAATAATAATTAAACTAAGAAAATCTAAACCTGAGCCCTAATTCCTCCCTATGCCGCATTTAAAGGAAACATCCTATCAACATATACGAATCAAACTAAGCGATTCTACACCTAGGACTAAAACTATATAATATATATTACATAATAATAATTTTTAAATTTTAATATTATTAAAAAATTAAAATATTTAAAAAACATTAAACACGAAAACTTATGTTAATAGATCCTCTTTCTTTCTAACCCAGATCTGATAACCCATCTTCTTCCTCTCTTCATCCATAATCCATGCCACTGTAACTCAAATCCCTAACCCCAATCTCACCTTAATCACCCTCCGTTCATCCCCACTCAGATGCTCTCCACCACTTTTCACCGCTACACACCAAATTGACTTCCCCCTCCTTTTTCTCCACGAAGAAAAAGACTTATTTGTAGAAGACCTTTGACTTCTTAAACACAAGAACAAATAAAGAAATATTGCTCATTGATGCAGTTCTTGTCTATAGGCATTTTATTATTTTGTTTGTTTATGTGATGATGTTAAATACTACCCGTTTGAAGTATTTGTGATCTTTGATGAATGTGTTACTTATTATGGTTTTAATGTTCATTGTCATCTGGTTTGGAATTAGATGATGGCACTTGGTGCTTAGTCCTACCATCTTCTCTTTAATAATTATTAATATATTTACAAACCAACTATTTATATATTTACAAAGTCATCTTGCCTGATTCCAGTCTATTATATTCGGGCACGTGTCATATATGATATTATTATTTTCTTCTATTATAATTTGGGGGCATGTGTCAGATTATAATAGACTGAAACTAGAATTAGGCGTATTTACATATACCTGCAGTGTAAACGCGGGCCGCCTAGCTAGTATATTTTAATTACCTGCTTTCTAAATGTTCGGATATATGTTATTAATTTTAAAATAAAATTTTAATTTAAATATTTAATTTTGATTAATACAAATTGAATCAAAATGAAATAGTATTGTTTAAATACAGTGATTTATTTGGTATTTTAAGAAATAAAAAGATGTTTTAGGTATATGAAAATTCCACCAATTTTCTATTATTAACACAGTTTCTAAAACTTGAATTGTCTAGGTGACTTAAAACTTGGATTTGACCTTGTTGGCCTAGGACTCAAGAGCCTTCTCGAGTCATTTACCGAGTTTCAAAACATTGATTATTAGCTATTTTATACAAATATATATATATATATATATTGATTTATTTGGTAGTTTAAAAAAATAAAAGGGTCTTTTGGGTATTTGAGCTAAAAAAAAATTTCATGAAGGAATTTGCGAAAAACCCCCTTACTTTATCATAATCCAAACTTCCAATTCTTCAAAGCAATGCGTCACCTGCTCAACCCCAAACTCATTCTCCAGCTCCGCCATCTCCGCATTCCGCCCACCCTCTCCGACCACGCCGACGCAGAGCACCACTACTCCCAAATCCTCCAGAGATGCGCCCACACCTCCAACCTCCTTCTTGGATGCTCCATCCACGCTCACGTCCTCAAGCTTCCCCTTCTCACCTCCTCCCTCTTCCTCCAAAACCACCTCCTCAATATGTACTTCAAGTCCTCCCCCTCTCCCTCCCTCCCTCTCCAACTGTTTGACGAAATGCCGCACCGAAACATCGTCTCCTGGTCCGCCGCCATCGCCGGCCTCGTTCAGCTCCACCACCCTGACCATGCTCTCCTCCTCTTTGCTCGAATGCGCCGCTCTGGCATCATCCCCAATGAGTTCACTCTCGTCAGCACACTCAACGCCAGCTCCCTCACTGACAACGCCTCCCAATCTTATCGAATATACGCCCATGTTATCAAGCTCGGCTTCCAATCCAATCTCTTCTTGCTCAATGCTTTCCTCACTGCGTTGATCCGGAGTGGAAGGTTCGATGAAGCCATGGAATTGTTCGAAAAGTCCAACGAAAAGGACGTGGTTTCTTGGAACTCCATGATCTCTGGGTTCTTGCAGGTTGAAAGCTCGGAACTTTGGGCGTTTTGGTGCAGAATGAATCAAGAGGAAGTGATTCCAGATGAATTCTCGTTCAGTAGTATTCTCACAGGATTGGCCAAAGTTTCGATTTTTATGGCGGGAATTCAAGTTCATGGGCAGCTTGTGAAGTCTGGATTTGGAGATGATGTATGTGTGGGCAATGCACTGGCAGACATGTACTTCAAAAATCAAGCACTTGTGGATGCTCTCAAGGTATTCGATGAAATGCCGCAAAGAGATGTAGTATCTTGGACTGAGATGGCTTCCGGCTGTTTACTCTCCGGACAACCCTCAAAAGCTCTTGATCTAATTCGAAGGATGAAATCTGCCGGGATTATGCCGAACAAGTTCACTTTAGCAACAATGTTCAACGCGTGTGCGAATCTGTCATCATTGGAAGAAGGGAAGAAGGGACATGGCTTTAGAATCAAACTTGGTGTCAATGTCGATGAATGTGTTGATAATGCGCTTGTCGATATGTATGCAAAGTGTGGATCAATGGATTGTGCTTGGAGGGTATTCCAATTGATGAGAGACCGGTCAGTTATCTCTTGGACGACGATGATCATGGGGTTCGCATTGAATGGGCTTGCTTGTGAAGCTCTCAAGGCTTTCGATGAGATGATTTCGAAGCGCGTTAGGCCAAATCATATAACATTGACTTGTGTTCTATATGCTTGTTGTCAAGGAGGATACATCGATGAAGGATTTAAGTACTTTGAGGCAATGGAGTGCGAGCATTGCATTGCCCCCGGAGAAGATCATTATGTATGCATAGTAGATCTTCTATCGAGAGCAGGGCGAATAGCTGAGGCGGAAGCTTTCATACGAAGTGCACCTTTCAAGCCTAGCGTTCGAGTGTGGCAAACTCTACTTGGTGCTTGTAGAGTTTACGGTGATATAGAGACCGGTGCGCGGGCAGCAAAAGAAGCTCTCGCGCTTGATAAAAATGATCCTTCGACCTATCTTTTGTTGTCGAACATGTTTGCTAATTCGAGCAATTGGGATGGCGTGAGTAGAGTGAGAGAACTTATGGAGAATTGGCAAGTGAAGAAAGTACCCGGTTCGAGTTGGATTGAGGTCACAAAAGATGATAATCATCGTCTAAATGTTATAGCCAATTAAGGAAATATTAGTGTTGATTTAGAAACATCAACTAAGCTTTTAGGTTGAATTGAATCCATCATTTGAAACGAGAAGAAGGACCAGAGAGTTTGAAGATGCCGGGTTTTCTTGGAAGAGTTGAATGAGAAGGAAATGTCAGTGTTGGTATAGAAACATCGACTAAGCTTTTAGGTTGAATTGAATCCATCATCTGAAACGAGAAGACCGGAGAGTTTGAAGATGCCGGGTTTACTTGGAAGAGTTGAATGAGAAGTCCTCCAAATTTTCTACATATGAACTTAAAAATCAATGGGATGATTTCACATTTGTTAGAAATTGGTTTTTGGATGCATACCTTTGAAACTCATAAATTTTATAATTGTTGTACATTTCTTATCTCACTAAGTGTTTTTGTTGAAATACACTTGAGTTGGAACACAAACCATTAATTGATCATAGAAAATAAAATTGATCTCATTTTCAATCTCTTTTCTTTCTAAGAGCAACTATTATTACAATGCAACATTTTGTCAAGATGGGTAGTTGGAAAATATAGAACTTAATATGTAGAGGACTTTAAATATAGCGCAAGTTAATTGAATTATGGAACAGAAAAAATATTTGTTTAGAGAGATTTATGCTTCCATTTTTTTTTGTTTTTAAATAATATGATATTTTTATTTTTATTTAATACTCATTATTTATGCATATAAAAAAAATATTATTTGGGAAGAGATTGCCCTCTTATAGAGGGCTCCAGTAACACAAAAATAGTAACTATAATTAGATGGGTTTAATTTTTATATAAAAAGGAAGATAATTTTTGTCCACATACACTAACCACAAATCACAAAATTGTTTATTAGATTATAACAAAACACAAGTTGGTGGTGGGGCAATTTTTTAATGGAAAAATTGCTTATAACCCCTTCAATAGTTCTATAATTGCATATTTACTTTCAGAAAAAACATAATTATATATATCCCTTTAAAAAATATAGGTAATTACGGATATGCCCCTACTGTTAGATTCCATTAACAGAAGTTAATCAAACTTTATTAACTATAATTGTAATTTAGATTAAGATATACAAAAAGTCCAAAATAGCCTAGTCATTTTACAATAATTTTTTTTTCAAAAATATATATGCAAAGGGTATAATGATCATTTTATATATCTGCTATTTGTTAACTGATGGTTTTCAGTCAATTTGATCCCCAGGATATATATACAAATGTATTATTCAGGGGTATGTATGCAATTATCTTTTATTCAGGGGTAAATATATAATTTTAAAATTATTCAGATGTACACCTACAAAAACCTCTTTCTTTATCACCAAGATATATCATCACAAGCTGCAAACTTTCAATAATTAGAAAAAAAACATACAATTTCCATATTAGGTCTCCCAAATCTTCATTTTTTTTTCCTTTTTTAACTCTTTGGGGTGCCCAATTATTTGAAATTGATTTTCTTTTTTAATCTTTGGTTCTCAGGTTAAAAAATCATTAACAACATGAAAACCCCAAATTTGTGATAAATATACCACTCTCTTGTTCTAGGGTAATTATCAGGACTAATTGTAATAATTATTTTTACCACAAAATAAAAAAAAAATCACACAACTAACAATACATTTAAGTAGAGAAGGGCATTAGCCGATGGGTCCAAGTTGGTTTTTGGCCGACCCATAACTGACCTATGCAACAGTAATAACTTGCCGGGCGGGTTGACCAGGGCGACCCGACAGGTCTGATCAACTTGTAAAAAGTTTCACCTCCTAACCATCATTTCCAAACTTTCTTTTGAGCATAGATGTTAAAAAAAAAAAAAAAAAAAAATTATATTTTAAATAAAATTTTAAAATAATTATAAAATTAAAAAATATTAAAAACCGCGTTTGATCCGACGGGTCACGAGTTGGGGTTTCCCCAACCCGTCATCGGCCCGTCTACAGTATGCAATGAGCCGGCCCGCTGGATCATTGAGCGGACCGGTTTTGGGCCGGGCAGATTTTATGGACCTCCCGCGCCCATCTCTACAGTAAAGCATTGAACATTTAAATAAATAAATAAATAAAAGATAAAGAAATATTTATAAAAAAAACCATTTTATATCATAAAATTTTTTAAAAACCTATATAAATTAAAAAAAAAAAAAAATCAAGATTGTTCTGAATCCAGTTATAATATATATATATATATATATATATATATATGGCTATATATATATAGTGCTAATAAATCCCTTTCCAATACCTCGTCATCGATCTCTCAATCCCTCGATCCGTCCTTCTCCTCCGTCAATGTCCTCCACCGGAGCTCCACCCTCCGCTGGCGCCGGCGCCGCCGCTCAGCAGCGCTATTTCTGCCACCAGTGCGACCGCACCGTGCTCATCACCCCCGACCCTGACACTGACCTCGTTTGCCCTCTCTGCCATGGTGGCTTCATCGAAGAATTCGATCTCCCATCAAACCCTAACCCTAATTCGAATCCTAACCGTTCCTCTACCCGTCCATCTCCATTCCTCGCTCTCTCTTCCGCGATGAGCCCCTTCTTCTCCGCCTCCTCCTCCTCCCTCCTCTTCCCTTCCGCTCCGACCGCCTTCGATGTCCACCAGGCTTCCGATCTCACTGATTTTCTCAATTCTGACCGCTTCCCTCCCATCCCCAGCCTCGACGGCACCGAGGCCTTCAATCCCTTGGCCTTCTTGGAGAACTACCTCAACTCCCTCACGGCTGGCGGCGCCAACATCCAGGTCGTACTCGAGGGTGCCCCTCCTCTCCCCGCCGGCGCTAATCTTGGTGACTACTTCATCGGCCCTGGCCTCGAGCAACTCATTCAACAGCTCGCTGAGAACGATCCTAACCGCTACGGCACTCCGCCTGCTGCTAAGTCCGCTGTCGTGGGGCTTCCTGATGTTTTGATATCTGCGGAGCTCTTGGCATCCGATGATGCCCAGTGTGCTGTTTGCAGGGATACGTTTGAGATTGGGGCGGAGGCCAAGCAGATGCCTTGCAGACACATCTATCATAAGGACTGCATCCTGCCATGGCTCGAGTTGCATAACTCCTGTCCGGTGTGCCGGTATGAATTGCCAACGGATGATCCGGATTATGAGCAACGGAGGGGAGTTCAGGCTCCTGCTGCTTTGGGGGCTGGTGGTTCTGGCGCTTCTGGCGGTTCTGGTGGGCAGGGGGCTGCTTCTGGTGATGGGAACTCTCCGACCCAGAGGATGGTGGAGCGGAGGTTTCGGATCTCGCTACCATGGCCGCTTAGGATGTTAGGATCGCAAGCTGAAGGGAGCAATACTGGAGGTGGTCCAAACAGTGATGGTGGTGCTAGTGGTGGGAATGCAGGCTCTGGTGGCAGTGGAGATTCTAGGTCCGAGCCAAGGCATGAGGACATGGACTGAGAATATTTTTAGGTATATTTCTTGGCATTGCTTTCCATTTCCATTGCATCCCTTACGTTTCAATAAGAATATCTGGTTTGTATTGTATTTGCTTTTCATCTCGCACCTTGTTTGCATGTTGTCTACTTATTCAAGAAAACAATGGTTCCTATTATTTCACCCTAGTTGCGCTGTTATTTCCGTATTCCATGTCATCTTATTCCCTTATTCTGCTAATTCTTGAACTTTACCGTTTACTTTGCAAAATATAGCTCTCACGCTAAAAACATCACTTATTTGAATGCTATTTTTATCAACTTGCAATGTTGAAGTCTAGACCTAGCACAGATTTAAGCTATTTGCTACCTTGAGGATTTTGATGCGTTATGGCCATGAGGTTCTTCCTTGTCTTACCTTTTGGTCTCCAACTATGAAGTGTATTTTCAGGTTGTTTGCCCTGAGTGAGGCAAAACAATAGGTTATGAGCTACATGTGTGAATTAGTGCACATTCTAGTTGATCTTAAATTGTTAGGGCTATCTTGGTTCATTTTAAACACAAATGTTAAAAGTGACTTCTATCACATGTCATAAAAAAACTTTGATTCACTAAATATATTGAATCAAGTTAATTTGATGCAGTACCATATCAAGGTGATGCTGTCAGATAAGTATATCCCTGGTCTATCTCTAGTGTAGAAATTGTTCTGAGCTATGCATAATTGCATATTACAAATTGTTTATTGCATGCAGAAGTTAGCATTGGAAGGTATTTTATCTCCTTGTGATGTCTATTGTTGATTGTTGGTCAATTTGCATATGATTTGGTTTGTCATTAAAATGTTTGTTGTTTGCAAAAATTAGTGTGGGGAGGTCTTGTATCTCCTTGAGATGTTTATTGCGGATTGTTGCTTAATTTACATATGATTAGTTTTGTTTTGTTTTGTTTTTTTTTTTTTAAATCACAGAGTAGGCTAATTACTTTGTAATCTTGTTGGTAGTTTATACCTCTTATAGTTGTGAAGTCTGAAGTGCTTAATCCTGTTGAAGATTGTGAGCCATTAAGCTTAAGCTTTTTGGTTTCACTCTTGAGTGCCAGAGTGCATTTGAAGGAGGGCCTGACAGACATGGGTTAAAAATCTAAAAGAGGGCTTGCTACAAGGACTAGTGGTAGGAGTCCAAGAGTTAGGTGAGGTCTAAATATTGTGGTAATTATTAGGATGGCTGAATAGGAAATATTAGGCAGGCTGAATATTGTAATTATAGGAGGATATCATGGTTGGTTTTCTGGCCTAATTGTATGAAATTTGCATGATCTATTGTAGCCTAATGCTAGAAGAGATTTGCATGCCATGTTATAGCCTAATACAAGAGAATTGCATGCAGGTACTTGGCTATAAATCAAGGGTAGCCATAGGTTAGGGTTTTTTAGCACGGATATAGCTGTTGTAGTTTCATATTTCCCAAGAGCAATAGAGTAGTTAAATTGTTCCTGTTTTGCTGTACAAGTTGCTCTAGACTGAATAGCTTGGATCCTAAGCAATTAGGGATCTATTCCTAGTTTTGGCTAGGGGTCTGAACACAATGTTAGTTGCATGAGTTTGTCACCATGGCCTGTATGTATGGACCTCTTGGTGTATGGTTGTGTGTGGTCTTAGAATACTTTGGTTTTGAAGAGCCTGATTTGTTCAAGATGTTTTCTATTTCATTATTTCATATAGATTTTTGTATTCAATGTTGCATTTCTTTCACAAGGCTCATCTTATTGGCCATTGCAACTTTTATATTACTATCTTTTTCTTCAACTAATAATAATGGGAAAAGTTCTCTTTTCTTCCAAGTTGGCACGCCTAAAGTTATACCCGCTTATAGGTATGAAACATACATCATGAATGGCAGTATCTTTTAGAATCATTCTGTGCCTCCTTTTGCTTACCTTATATTGTCCTGTGGTGAAACATAGTGACTAAATCATATGATTTCTTGATAGAGCAAATATTTTTAGGATATAATAATGAATCAGTATATGGTCCTATTATAAGCTGTTAGTTAAGCAAAATTCTTGAGCAATTTATGTTGGTTGTTTGAAATAATCCTTAAGTCTTCATGTAGCTAGCCATAACTAATTCAATATAATAAGATATATTTTAGCTATTGAAATTTATGAATTTCTCTCCCTTGAAATCTTTTATTAAACTCTCACTTCTAATGTCTAACATATCTAGGATGCGCATATTGTGTCCCTTAGTTTTTTTATTGAATTGTTTAGCTTCCATAAAGATCAAAATTTGATATATCAACGCCATCATGAGTGCATTTAATGCATCGATCTTTTCTTTTGAAAGTTTGAACCATGTGATATTATGGATTCAATGGAACTGCCTTCGAACGAGAAGAATTCCTATTATATTTTTCTAGCAAAGGTTATGACTAATGGTGAGTCATCTCTCTTTTCAAGTGGTCAACTTCTATTAGAATTTAAATAAACTTTTTGATTTAACTTTACCTTTTATGTTGTTGTAAACTCTCTTTGCTATGTTGGTGATTCATGATGAGAAAAACTTCATTACATCCTGTATAATAAATGTTAAAATTTGTGGGCCATTCACAAACACTATCTAAAAGGGTACCTTGTCTGGTTAATTGACCAGTACTTTGGGCTGCATCCAATTTAATATATGTACTAGTATTGACAGCTTGAGGTTTATCCCTCATTCAATTTCCAAAAAATAGCTTTAGAAAACTTCTGTTCTTCTTTGCATTACACACTATCCAGAATTAGCTTGATCCCAAGTGATCATTATAAGCTCCTTGAATATTTGAATTAGTCTTGCTTCATTTCCTTTGTTCTATGTGAACTCAAAAATCATCAACAATCTGTCAAACATCATATTAATCTTGGAAATATTCTTTCTTCATATTATTAGTTGCATCCATTGAACATTAAAGTTTGTCAACCATTAACGCTTTAATGTTGTGGCCAAAGATCACATGAGTCAAACTACATCTGTTAGTGCTCAATGCAGTCATTGTTCAAGGTGCATGGATGGGCATCTGACAAAAGTTGGTTGCATACTCTTATATATGGTCTTGGATGTGTTTATGGAGAAAATACATACATTGGATGCGAAATGCTGTTTTGTCATTGCCTCTCTATCTTTGATTATGTGGACTATATTTTACTCTGATGAGACATTCTTTATGACGTGGCAATTAAAAAATACAATAATATTGGATCATTTCTTAATTTAGGAATGAGTTAAGAAATCTCCATTTAGAAGAAGTTCACGCTAGTTCTATATGGTAATGTTGAAACCATGCCAATCAACCAAAAAATTTTTAATTGCTTAGGGCTTAATGGTACAAACTCTATATTACTACTTAGGCATATGAAGGTACACCAACAATGAGATTGCTCACAAGACTGAATGATAAAAAAAAAGGGTTGGTCTTATTTTATAGCCAAAGACTTAAATATAGACTTCATATATATAATATCACATGCATAACCTATGCGGTTCTCCTTGATATCTTCCTATAGTTAGAATATTCAACCAACATTTTATTATTCCTTGTATGCTTAAATTCTTTGTTTTACCATGTGCAGTCAGTCCCTCCTTCAAGTGCACTCTTATCCTCAATAATGAGATCATGGAACAGGATCTCGTTTCAAATTTTTACCATGATATGTTATACTCATGTCTTTCTCGATTTTGAGAGCACCATTGCGATCATCGGTGAGGTTTACGTTCAAGTAATTAGTGGCATATTGAACCTTGTTATACCTTTGAATGCGACAAAATATGAAGTATTGGTGTGCGCCTCTACATCCTATTCTCTATCTAGGTTTTTCCAACTCAAATGCAGGGGTTTAAGCTACAACATTGTTCTGGGCTCTATGCTAGAATTGGCCCTTAGTGAATTGGAATAGGATCTTAGTGGACTCAACACTCTACTAGAATTAGGCTTGGTAGCCTTACAACCCATGGATATTGTTGTCCATGACTTCTTCCATCGTGTACGCTATATTCTCATTTAGAGTGCCTGCGGAGACCATGAACACTTATTGACCTGTGAAGGGTTGTACTTGCAAGGCCTGGATGGCTTGTCTGAGGCAATGTGATTGCTTTTGCATGGCTTCTTGCACGGTTGTTTACATGACTACTTGCATGGTTTTCATCATGGCTCCACTTCTTAAGTTGTTTCTCTATGGCTTGTACTTCAACTGTCTCCAGTTCCTTAATAGAGGATATCTGCCTGCCTCATGCCATTAAGTTGCTGCTTGTTGATCTCGATGGCTATCAGGTGGAAGATCCGTGTTAAGAAGAATTCCGAGGTTGACACCTTTCAACGAAAGCAACAATGTTGGAACCATTATTATAGACTGGCCAATCTCTAATAGCTTACACCCTGAGGTATAAACTGTATACAAGCTTATACCATGAAACAAGATAACTACTTTATTATAGATCGGGACAATAATCTCTAATTGTTTACATGACTGCTTCCATGGTTTCATCATGGCTCTGCTTTTAAGTTGTTTCTGTATGACTTGTACTTCAAGCATGTCCAGTTCCTTAATAAAGGATATTTGCCCTCCTTGTGTCATTAAGTTGTTGTTTGTTGATGTTGATGACTATCAGGTGGAAAAAAAGAATTCTGAGGTTGACACCTTTCAACAAAAACACCAATATTGGAACCATTATTATAGACCAGCCCAATAATCTGCAATTGCTTACATTTGAAGGTATAAACTCTATAAAAGCTTATACCATGAAGCAAGATAACTACTTTATTAGTACATAGAAATTTGAAACTATACTAACAATAAGATTGCTCACAAGGCTAAGTGACAAATGACAGAGGACTGCCCTTCTTTTCTTGTCAAAGACTTGCATGTTGATTGCCTGTAATAGTTTGTAATATTGCATGCAAATCTCATGCAATTCTCTTTGATATCTTTCTATCATTTAAATATTCAGTCAACCCATTATTTTTTCTTGCCATACTCATATAGTATGGCAAAAAATAATAATATGCAAAGTGGCAATATAGCATCTTAATAATATAGCATGCTGGCAATATGGCATCTTAATAAAATGCAACATTCATAAATAGAAGTCTAGTTTTCTACCAATTGAGTAGTATTAACCTGGGTAGATAAGATTATAAGCATATTGACTTTAGCTTTAGTTGTCAACCATTGGATGTGGATCCATAAGATTAGAAGCACTGCATACTCAGGGTCTAATACTGTCTATCAGTACTATTCACGGTATGGGTGTGTGTCCCATGTGGGGAAACAGTGGTTTCACACTTTTAGGGTTGCAAGGCAAGGGATTTTTTTAGGAAGTTCGTAAGCTATTGCAACTGGTACTGCACCTCTGTAACTGTCTATCCAATGGGCAGCGTTTGTCGCCGATTAATAAAAAAAAAAACTTTAGTTTTAGTTGAACAAAGTGGTAATAATGTTTGCATAAATGAAACGAATAAGAACATTTAAAATACTTTGGCCTTCTTGAATCTAAGGTAAATTATATGGAAGAATGACGAGCTTTGAAATGAGCATACATCTCAAAATATTGTTCTAGTAAAATTCCGTAGGAAATGTTGCCTGCCATCCTTGTGATGGCAAACTATATCTTTCTTTGTAACATGTTTACCAATACATGCAATATACAGAGAAATCTGGAAAAATGTGAAGCAGAAGTGCAAACATTGAGATATACTATGTCTGTTATTTTTTTTGTATGGTTTGACACATCTGATTTGGTTGTCCATGAAATGGTTGATATTTACATTATCTTTGAAAGGAGTAATGTGAAGGAGTTAGGACAGGCAATTCAAACTTCAGACATGGCAGTCCTTTCTAGTTACTGAATCACTCTATTCAGTTGAAGGTTGCTGTGTGTAGATGCATTTGAATACTAGGGCATGCATATTTGCATCTTTAACGTAGAAGATTCATATGTGATTGTTTAACAAACAATGGGTCTAAGCATGTTGCTAAGTTTGCATTTGATTTTGATTTGAACCGTTTTCTTTTATGTAGCATTTTTAAGTTTTAACCACTTCATCAAGTGTTTTTTGTTTAGTAACAATGAGTATTTAAATGTGTTTTAGATCTTCTGATTATTTTCTAAAGGATAGGGAATGCTTGTTTCCTAGAAGTAGAACTGCCAAAGTTTGAAAGTAGATCACTTTTATGGACTTCAAGGCAGCTTCTGAAGTCTAAAGCGGGATTTCTTAAAGTTCCACTTCTTTGTTTTGGCTTCCTTAAAATTTATGACAAAGTAAGACTTCGGTCAAATTTAATTAAACATGCTAAAGTACCATTTTAGAACAAATACATATACTCCTTAAAATAGATCATTTGCATATATATATATACCGCTTACAAAAATTGAAAATTGCTTCATATGTACCCATATTGGTCTATATTTGTTTCAATGTGATTCAACTTGTATATAGAGAGCTTTTTTCCCCCTTTTCTTCAGTGGGCTGCTTCCTCGTCAGTGATTCAGATCTGATTGGGAAGAGATTCAAGAGTAGAGGAGCAGAGAAAAAAGAAAAAATCAAAAGAAAACTTTAGATTTGATAGAAGTGAAACAAAGAAGAATGAGAAGCGATGGATATTTTAGATATTCCAGTTGTAGATGCAACAAAAATAATTTTGCTAATAATGTACATGCAAAAGCTTGAGATTTTGTGTATACACATAGTTACATTATTTACTAGGTGTACATTTTAATGTACATGCAACTTTTTATAAGTATATGTATATATTTTTCAATTTTCCCAAATATTTTTCATAAATGTGAATCTCCGTTATCTACGTATAAAAAAGACACAGGTCTGGTTTAACTTTGGATGTGCTTGTTTGGCTGTTGATTCTGTAATTGTTATTTTTCTTTTTCTTCTTTTTCTTCTTCTGACTGTCAGTGTTCTCTTTTTTGTAGAGCAAGTTCTGAAGCTGCTTTTTCAACAAACAGTTCCACATTATCTGGTTCTCTGAGTTGCTTAAATCCTATACTTATGGTGAAATCAAGCCCAAAATAATGTCATAGATCATCCCATTATTTGTTTCGTTTTAGTGTCGTCGTTGTTTTGGTATTGTTGATAGTGGAATGAGATGCTAAATCTGTGACCATGATCTGGTCTTCATTCCAGAACCTCACAGAAGCACAATTCATGCAGGCAGTAATGTCTATTTTTGGGATCACTCCGAAGCAATTCCCTTTTCTCTATAGGTTACTTTATATAGTTCCTTTTATTTTGATTACAATGTAAAATGCACTACTCTCTTTTACTAATTGTCCGATCGAAAATACTGTTCTTGCATTTGTGTCTGTTTGATATGGCAGCTCTTGTTTGTGCACTTTTAACAATCCTTGCAATTGAATTGTCAAGAGATCTGGCAGGCTGTGTCAAAGCAAGTGTTCTTATGAGCTCCAGGCTTCAACTCTTTGTCCAGACTTCTCAAAGGTAAAAATATTCACTCTTTTCATCGATGTATTCCAATTTGTATCTTTGCTTGTTCTTGTTTTGATTTTTCATTTATTATAACAGGGAACTTTAAAGGCTGATGTGAGAGGATGGCTAGAAATTCTCATATTTAGGGATGCCAAGTATAAAAATCACTAAAACAAATATGGTTTTTACAATTGCATGATAGGAAAATTATTCATTTTCTACAGAGGGTATATGCAAGCCAAGAAAAACCTTGCTGTGTGGGTTATGTTTTAGGCTCAACCTTTCATTTCTCTAATTGTAGGTTACTTTTTATCCAAATTACACTGCATCTCCATTATTGTGTATTATTTGATTCTTTTTCGGCCTTTTGTAGAAACTTCTATTTTTGAAGAAAATTTGGAAATATTAAAAATTGAATTATTATTATTATTATTATTATTATTATTATTATTATTATTATTATTATTATGTGTACCCCTACATTACGTATAAATGGAACACATGGAAGTGCATCTTCCATATATACACAAAAATGAAAATTTAAAAAATTAAATTAAAAATAATAATAATAAACAACATGGATTCGTGTGTAAAAGTCCAATGCTTTTCCAAAGTCAGTTAACCATATTTTCACTATAATTTCTTTATTAAATGTATCACAGAAGAAAAATAAAATATGTACATATGCCTATAAACTCGCAAAAAAAAAAATATTTCCGGATGAGGTTGCCAATTTCTGTTTGAAGATTTCACTTAAATTTGACGAAAAATTCATTTATGGGTTAGTTATGTGTAGGTGCGCGGAATCTAGTATGTATTAAACTTTAAAATAACAAGAACCCATTCCCAACATTGCGGGGATAGCTCAGTTGGGAGAGCGTCAGACTGAAGATCTGAAGGCCGCGTGTTCGATCCACGCTCACCGCATATTCTTATTTTTCATGTTCTGATTCTCATTATTTTTTTTTTCAAGCTCTTAGAATTAAAGAGTTACTTTTTAATTAATGAATTCTTCTTAATAATTTTCTAACATCAATTATTTAATTATATTTATTTATTAGAATAATAATTATATTACTTATTTGGTGTAATTCCCTTATTAGTCCCTGTACTATAGCAACCCTCCCCTTTTAGTCCCTCTACTTTACATTGTGCCCATTGAGTCCCTCTACTTTTCAAATTGAGAAATTTCAGTCCAAACACAGACGACCGTTTTCTTTGCCGTCTCTATGTGCTGAGCTGGATTTTTTAAACGTGACTTGGTTTTAGTTATTGCTGGATTGGTCCCCCTACTATAGCAATCCTCCCTTTTTGGTCCCTCTACTATAAATTGTGCCCATTAAGTCCTACTTTCTGAATTAGGAAATTTTACTTTAAGCATAGATGACTGTAAAATGGGAGAGAGAGAGTATATAAAATGGGTAATTAAGAAGAAAGGAAAGAATGAAGAGAGAGAAAGAGAGAGAGAAGAGAACCGGAGGTGGAGAAAGGATATAAAAGGAACCGGCTCGGCACCGGCACCGTCCGTGAACTGCGAAGCTTCTCCAATACCAAATCCCTTTTCTTTTTCTCGGTGAAACTCTAATCCTAGCCGCAATCTCGTTCCCTAAATCCCAACCCTAGCTATTCTCTTTGATTCATGATCGTATCATCGGCTTTTATCCCTAGCAACATTGCGATCGATCTACATAGCGTTGGACTAATTGCATCAGATGTCTAGAGAGGAGACATAGGGCGAGGGGTTTTGGGGTTGGAGTCTTAGATAAGCTGAATTTCTATTTAGCATAGCATAGTCCACGAGTGACTTCTTGTTTGGAGGATGCTCATCTTTACCCTTTATCCATGTAAATTAGACTATGCTTATACCCACTTGATTTCCTTCTAAATTTCTAAACTTAATTTATAAGATTAAAATAAGCATGCATGACTTTCTTTCTGTTAAAAGGATCCAAGTGATTTGAAAAGTAGAGGGACTCAATGGGCACAATTTATAGTAGAGGGACTAAAAGGGGAGTGCTGCTATAGTAGGAGGACCAATCCGGGAATTACACAAAAATAGTAACTAAAACCACGTCACCTTTAAAAAATCCAGCTCAGCACATAGAGACGGCAAATAAAACGGTCGTTTGTGTTTGGACTGAAATTTCTCAATTTGAAAAGTAGAGGGACTTAATGGGCACAATTTAAAGTAGAGGGACTAAAAGGGGAGGGTTGCTATAGTACAGGGACTAATCTGGGAATTACACCTACTTATTTAGGTTTTTAGTTAATAAAGATAGTTTTTAACTTGACATGATTCCTTATATTAGTTTCGTTGTGTTTTTAAAATATTGAAGATAATTTTTTCTTGAATGAAATTATACATTATCACCAATGAACTCTTGGTGGTTAGTATATTGACGTCAGGTCTCTTGCATTAGATATTTGTGTTCAGCTTAAGAAACAAATTTAAATTTTAACTCATACAAACAAGATGATAGCACAAGTGTATTGAATTAATAATTATATGTTTGTGCACACCCTAACATGTGGATTGTTACCATTTCACCAAAAAAATTATACATTATTATCTTTGATGCTTAGTTTGAATGCTTAATAAAAAATTATTTTTTTAAAATATTGTATTTGATGATATGATTATTGTTATGCATTTTATTGTTCATTTTACTACTGTTTCTAAGTTTGCATGGTAAGGGGGGAATTATTAGTTCGGTATAGTTTTTACAAATCTTATGGGGATGCATGTGATTGACTTTTATTACCCCATGTGGCGGCTAGCCGAGATAATAAGTCCCTTCTAGAGAGTTGATAAGTTGACATAATTGGTGCACTTTTATACTTGTTTGTTTCTTAATAAACCCTTAAATGGGAGTACTTTGCCGACTGCTATTACATAAATAAATAAATAATAATTCAAACCATAATCAAACGAGAGACGAATGATGCATTTGGTCTATAAATTTTTTCTAACACCATGTAAAATATGTTTCATACAATACCTCCGTTTTGATAATGGGAGTGGTTTCCATTTTCCATTTTCACCCTTTGTTGTATACCCTCGTTTGGTATGTAGTAAAGGGATGAACAATTTATTTTTTAAATGAATGATGTTGTACACTGTTATGATTTTTTACATCAGGCCTCTTTAGATTTTGTACAAGTATTAGAGGTATAATAGTCATTTAGCACTAATGGCATCCTTACATGTTTGCACAGTAGCTTTTGTATAAAAACCAACCTAAATCAGGGGCAATTCAATCATTTCTCTTTTTCTTTTATTCTATTAATAGGAGGACAAATTACTCATTTCTCATTTAAAAAGAAAAGCAAGAAAAGCTAAAAGCTTTACCTGACTTCCCATCTCCTTCTTCTTTATTTTCTTTATTCTTCCTTGATTGGGCTGAACCTTGCTTTTCCCTTATAGAATTTTCTAGCGATCCTTTTCCGTCGAATTAAAGCATCCATTCTCTTCCTCACTTACTCTTGAATACGGTAGGAACTCTGATCCAAGTTTTTATTTCGTATTTTATTCATATTTTAACTTTTTTTTTTTAAAACCTTTGTCTAACTCTTAGGGCTTGCTTGGCTAGGAGGGTTTGGAAGGGTTTTGGAGGGTTCATAAAGTAAGGGTTCTTTTAACCCATGCTTGGGAGGAGGGTGTAGAGGGGTTTGTAATGGTTTCGAATGGTTTTGGGGGGGGGGGGGGGGGGGGGGGGGGGGGGGGGGGGGTTGAAAACCCCTCATTTCCCTCCATTCATCAACCCACCAAAATGGTGGGTTGGGGAGGATTGATTATTTTTTGGGACAAAATTACCCTTATAACATTATCATAATTACCAAGTTTGCCATTTATATTAGGTTTGAATGTTTTTCACCATTTCTTTCTCGGCAGCCTCAGCAGCCAGCAGCCAACCACCCATTTCTTTCCTAGCTGCTGATCTACTGTGCGCGATTTGGAGGTCAGTTCATCTTTGAGTGGGAGGCTATTTTAATTTTTTAGATGTGAAGTCAGTTCATGCTTGAATGGGAGGTCATTTATTTACTTTGCTTGAAATTTGATGATTTTTTGCAATGCTTTAGTAGTTTACAAAGTAAACAAAAGGAAATTCCATGTTTCCATTGATTTCATATATTATCACAAGATATGCTTCTTTGACAAAGGGAAAAACTATGTTGCATCCTGGCGATTCAAGATACCTTTTCCCCCATTCTTGATATATTTCATGGTGATGCTAGAAAATTCTTGTTTATATATAGTTTTTTGAGGTTAAATTGATGTCTTACAACACTGACCAAGCAACTTATATTCAAAAATATTTTGAACATTTCCAAACTGATCATTAGTTATTGAGCATTTAGTGTAATGAAAAAAATGGATCAGAACATAGTTTGATTCATGATATCCAAAGTGTGATCAGCAATAGTGGAACTCCAAGCATAAGAAGCTTCATCGATGAAACCGGTTGGATCAAAACAAGAAGAAGAAACATTAGTTTGATCTTGAAAGCTCATGACAGCATGATCAACTCCATTACTAGAGTTGGAAGTGATGGTGAATGGGAGAACAATAGTACAAGAAGGTGATGGGCGTGCATTAGGTAATAAATTATGAGTCTTTGGATCTAATCCTTGAGCATGTAACTTCTTTTTGATGCATGAGTTCCAAAAGTACTTCACTTCATTGTCTGTTCTTTTAGGCAGATGTTTAGCAATCTGAGCCCACCTAAAACAACAAGAATAAAACAAGATCTAATTAATTAGTGTTTGCTTGCATGTATGCATGAAAGAATGAAGTACTATGTACCTATTGCCAACAATTCTATGAACATCAATGATGATAGTTTCTTCTTAAGTAGTGAAAGAGCCTCTCTTAAGGTCAGGTCTTAAGTAGTTGATCCATCTGAGTCTGCAACTCTTGCCACATCTTTGAAGTCCTACATGAGCATGAAAAAGAGATCTAAAAATTAATTAGTGGAGATGATGATGATGCATATATGAGGACATGAATACATGATGTTTGGAAAGAGATGAAGAGAGAGACCAGCTTGTTTTGAAATCTTAAGTCTGCATTTTCCCATGCATTCATTCATTTTTATATATACTATTTGATCATTAGCACCATATATATATATGCTCTGCCATGCCATGCATGCATGCATGCATGCATGCATCGTTTCTCCATGCCAGTCACTATATTGATTATTTATTTGGTTGTCTATTTATTGTAAGACAAGAGAGGAATGGTTGTGTATTTATTGCAAGACAAGACAGGAATATATATATATATAAAGTTAAACATGTAGTTATTTGAGCGTGTTAGGGTAACTCAATTATTTTTATAATATGATGATAATGATGATGTAATATTTTGACTCAGTCTATAGGTGGATGAGTATCACAAATGGTGGTTTAACTGTGGATGATTTTGAAGAACATTTTGTATTGTGATCTATCTTACCAAATCGACATTGACTTGACTTTATTTTGATGAACAATGTGATTTGATTTCAAGTAAGACATCAATGTGTTATGGTTTATTTAGATGTTGGACCAATGTGTATGTTGTTTAATTTGATAGCAATGTGTTATGCATTATGTAGATGTTGAAAACAATGTTGTGGTTTATTTGTTATGAACAATTTTAGGTTACAATGTTGGAGCAATGTATTTTGGTGGTTTTATGAAAATTGTTGTACTCATTTGTGGAGTTTTTTGGTGCTATAGAAATTTTATTAGGTATTTTGGTGCTACACTATACTTATTACATTTGTCATTATTTTTTTTAAAATTTTTTATGCAATTTTATATTGGAATAACAAAGGCCCAAATAAGAAATTTTGATTAGTTGTGAAAATACATAATTAAAAATAATCCAAATGTTTATGTTTTTTGTGTTTGAATTGGAACAAGATAAGGACATTTTGGTAATAATAACATAAAACCTTACTTTCCTTTCCCTCCCCCCAAGCACAAATCAATAACAACCCTTACTTTACTTTCCCTCCCCCCAAGCAAAGCATGTATTCAACCCTTCCCTCCCCTTCCCTTCCTTTCCATTACTTTATGAACCTCCCCAAAACTCCATCTAAGCAAAGCTTTAGATTATATATGTTACGTGGATAATTATAGACTCAAATTGAAGCGATTGTTCTTGTTATTCATTTTTGTGGATGTTTGTAAAGAAATTTCATGGTTAGATGATGTAAATTGAGATGTAGCATTCCCAATTTACATCATCTAACCATGAAATTTCTTACAAACATCCACAAAAATAAATAACAAGAACAATGGCTTCAATTTGAGCCTATAATTATCCACACAACATGTATAATCTAAGAGTTAGGCATAGGTTTTAAAAAAAAAAACAAAAATGATGAAATACAAATAAAATACAAGATAAAAACTTGGATCGAAGCTCGTACCGTATTCAAGAATAAGTGAGTAAGAGAATGGATATTTTGATTCGCCGGAAAAGGTTCGCCGGAAAATTCTAAGGGAAAAGCAAGGTTCGGCCCAAGGAAGAAGAAAGAAAAGAAAGAAAGAGATGGAAAGGCAAGTAAAGCTTTTAACTTCTCTCTTTCTTTAAAAAAATGAGAAATAACTAAGTTGCCTTCCTATTAAAAGAATAAAGAAAAAATGGTCCAAATACTGAATTACCCCAGTTTTAGTTGGTTTTCACACAAAAGCTACTGTGCAGAATGCCACTAATGCTAGATGACTATCATACTCTTAATGCATGTACAAATCTAAAGAAACCCGAGGTCAAAAATCATGACAGGATACAACAAGTGGGACTCCTCTCACAAAAATAATCCCACACCTCTCAAAATCGGTGAGATCCAGCAATCTTTTAAAAAAACAAATTTACCCTTCAATTAAAACCATACTTTCTCTGCGTTAATGGCATATTTTCTTTGAGCTTAATTTACAATTATTATCATTTATTTAAAAAATAAAAATATGTAATTATACTTTTAAATAGAAAAGTGATTAAAATGAATTATTTAATTTAAGTATCTAATAACAAAATTAACTGATTAATAGTTGTTAACATTAAATTAATAATATTTAACATGAATGATTTAATTTAAATATAAATTATCTTAATTGGAGTGAGTAGTGACTTACGTAAATTATATATGTAAAATATTTAAATATCTACATAATTATAAACATTAAATTATTCAAGTAATTATCTACATCAACATTCAATTATAAATAGTAGATAAAGTAAAATTTGTAATTTAAGTAACTAATTATAATATAATAATTATAATTAATAATTTATTTGAATATTTAATTATGATAATTAGAGTGGAATATAATTCAATATTTTATATATTAATTCAATTTATTTATATTAAAGGTATGAAAATTATTTTATCTCATTATTTTTTTTATTTTTTTAATTCCCAATGCTCATTCTTTTTTTTAAAAAAACACTATTTTATTCTATTATCTTATTTTTATTTCTATTCTCATATCCTTCTTCATTTTATTTTATTTTTATTTTTATGTTTATATCTATACACATTCCCATGATATATAAATCATCTTTATATATATATATATATAAAAGTAATCTAACAACGTTTGTAGATTTAATATCCATACTGTGTTTGTTATAACCAGGGTTTACTGTAGAAGTAACTAGCTTATTTTTATAGATTTTTCAGCCTAGTACTGTAGTTATCTGTTACTGTAGACGCCTGGTATAACCAGGGTTTACTGTAGAAGTAACTAGCTCATTTCTATAGATTTTTCAGCACAGTACTGTAGTGATCTGTTACTGTAGACGCATGGTACTGTAGCTGCCCGCTACTATAGTGGCTGTCACTGTAGCAGCCAGTTACTGTAGCATCACGAATCCTTCATAAAACCCTTCTCCTTTCTTCTTCTTCTTTCCTTGCTTTTCTTTGGCCGAACCTTAGCCTTTCTCTTGGAATTTTCCGGCGAACCAAAACCTCCATTCTCCTCCTCACATTCTCTTGAATACGGTAAGCCTTCAATTCAACCTTTTCATTTCGTATTTTTTTTGTATTTTCTTCTTTTTAGAGAATTTTGAAAACCTAGAATAAACTTTAGATTTCTACTTGATTGTGGATGTTTATGAGCTTAAATTGAAGCCCTTGAGGTTGTGATTCTTTGTGGTGGGTTATTGTAAAGAAAATCTCTTTGTTTGATGTTGTATTTGGGAGAAAACACTTGTTTAAAGCCGGATTTTACTGTAGCAATCCGAGGTTACTGTCGCACCGGCAATCTTTAATTGTTTCTTTAATTTCTTTGGATTAGATTGAAGCTAAAACCCTTAGGAATTCATTGGTAACCTTTAGATCTAGCTTTGAGCCAACCCTAGGATTAATTTAGGGTTGTTTGCTAGGAAACCTAGGGTTTTTGTTTGGTTTTGTATTAACAATTATTATTGTGTTTTTGTGGTGCTTTGGCAAGGAGGAGACGTGTTGGCTCGAGGCAAGGGATTAGCCGAGGAGTAGCTTGCGAGGGAGACAAATCGCCATTTCTGTGAGTGGGTTTATTTAGCATAGCTATCGGTATTCTTCTAATAAAGCTATGCTAAATAAACCCACTCACAGAAATGGCGATTTGTCTCCCTCGCAAGCTACTCCTCGGCTAATCCCTTGCCTCGAGCCAACACGTCTCCTCCTTGCCAAAGCACCACAAAAACACAATAATAATTGTTAATACAAAACCAAACAAAAACCCTAGGTTTCCTAGCAAACAACCCTAAATTAATCCTAGGGTTGGCTCAAAGCTAGATCTAAAGGTTACCAATGAATTCCTAAGGGTTTTAGCTTCAATCTAATCCAAAGAAATTAAAGAAACAATTAAAGATTGCCGGTGCTACAGTAACCTCGGATTGCTACAGTAAAATCCGGCTTTAAACAAGTGTTTTCTCCCAAATACAACATCAAACAAAGAGATTTTCTTTACAATAACCCACCACAAAGAATCACAACCTCAAGGGCTTCAATTTAAGCTCATAAACATCCACAATCAAGTAGAAATCTAAAGTTTATTCTAGGTTTTCAAAATTATCTAAAAACAAGAAAATACAAAAAAAATACGAAATGAAAAGGTTGAATTGAAGGCTTACTGTATTCAAGAGAATGTGAGGAGGAGAATGGAGGTTTTGGTTCGCCGGAAAAGCTCGCCGGAAAACTCCAAGAGAAAGGCTAGGGTTCGGCCAAAGAAAAGCAAGGAAAGAAGAAGAAGAAGAAGAAAGGAGAAGGGTTTTATGAAGGATTCGTGATGCTACAGTAACGGGCTGCTATAGTGACAGGCCACTATAGTAGCGGACAGATCACTACAGTACTGGCTGAAAAATTTATAGAAATAGACTAGTTACTTCTATAGTAAACCCTGGTTATAACAGTGTTCATGAGTAATAACAGTAAAAAGTAAATTTTGGCAATTCAAATTTTATTTTTACTAGATCTAACAGCATATAAATTATTAACACCAATCTAATACTAATCAACCCCAAAATTTGGTTACTGTGCTCAACTGCGAAACTATTTGAAGTTTTTCCTATATGATCCTATATTTCCCGTTGTTTGAAAAGGAATATATATATATAAACAAAAATATATTTATATAATGAGAATCTCGTCTTGTTCTCGGCGCTCATCGTGAGCTCTTGGCGGGAAAGGCCGCCGCCACGCGAGGTTTTTCTAGGGTTTGGCCTCGATGGCTGCCAGGGTTTGGCGGAGCTCCTTCAGAGATCGTTTGTGCAAGGGGCTTGCATCGAGAGTGGCTAATGGACCTTGTAGGTATTCGAGCACTTCCACAGCGTCCGGAGCTGGAGCGGGAGCGGGAGCTGGGGTTGGGGCTGCGGCTAAGGCTAAGATCCCTCCGTCTGGAAAGAAGGTTTGAGCTTGCTCTTCCTCTCATTGGCATTTGATCGAACATTTGCCGTTCGTTCCTTGCCGTTCTGGTTAGTCGCGATTGGGATCGGTTCGTGTTTTTGTTATTTGATGGAAATTTTGTTTCTTTTATTTGAATTCAAGGTTTTTAGGTTGTTTGTGTTGATCTGGTGATTGGGGTTTGTGGATTTGGTGTAAAATTATGATTTTTATGTGGATTTTTTTTTGGGTTGTCATTCTTGCAAATTATGAATCAATTGTCGATTAGAAGCTTGTGGTTCGAATTGCTATTTTAGTTTGGAATTGTAGGGTTTGGTTCTGTTGGCTTGGAGGCGTGGGGAGCACATTCATTGGTTCGTTAACTTGAGAAGAAAAGGAAATTCTTGCTAGATTAAGTAAAAAAATTAGTTTTTTTCTTCATGAAACCTTGTTATAAAAACATGGGAACAGCATTTTTCAGCCATGCGTCTGACCTGAAAGCAGGAAATTTGCCCATTTTTGTAAAATCACACCTGCCTACAGTAGCAAGACAGCTGTAGACTTGTACATCCATTAAAGAAGGATTTGAGGTTGTGGTAGACATACCTTTATGAAGGTTGAAATGTGAAAACCATGTCTGGTCATTTTCTGTTTTAGGACAATTATTGTGAACTATTGTTTTGTGTTTTTTTGGCTCAATTCTCAGTTTATGAGCTATTTGGCTGCTGAAATTGAATTAATAGAATTATAAGTTTCTCTCTTTACACCATCTCATGTTTCTCTCTTTATCTCACTGCCAACATTTTGTAACAACATTTATGTGGATGTGCTCCTCTATGTATCTATTTGACACAAACTATATTTGCACAATGAATGTGTTTAAACTGAAATTAGTGTAATAGCTGAAAGAACTGATCCTCCCTTTTCTATAATTGTTCGGTTTCAAATTTATTGCAAAAAGATAATAATTTGGAGGAATGTTGTGCTATATTTGTGATGCATCTTTTGTTAATAAGAACTTTCTTGAATGTTTTCTGTCAAAGAAAGTGGTATTCTTTTGCTTGGATGATGTATCACTAATTATTTATTGTGAGATTTATTCCAGAATTATAGATATACATTTTTGTAATTAGAAGGGATCTCCTAAATATGTTTGTAGGGAAGGTTGCTGACTGGCTCCATGATAGGCTTAGCCATTGCAGGAGGTGCTTATGTGAGCACTGTGGATGAAGGCACCTTTTGGTACACCGTTTTGACTGTTAAGCTTGTTTCTCTTGTTGTGATTTTAAGTGTATCAATCTTATTTTGGCAATTAACTATTACAATTTTGATGACTATTGTTGTGCACTATGGCAAATTTTTAGACTACAGCACTTGGAAGTGTGAAAACATAGATAGGACTTTTGAAAATTTCTTTCTTGATGTATGTTTTTCCACTAATAGTATTTGATTTTGCCACTCATATGTTTTATCTTTTAAAGTATACTTGTTTGTTAACTATTCAAATTTATGTTGATATTGCGATTTCAAGCTAAGCCAGATCTGAAAAACCCTTCTGGATTTCCTTATTGCTTTGTAATATCTAGTGATACGATGTAGCTAGGTATGGATTGCTGCTCTGGAAGTAAAGGATTTCATGCGAAATATGATTTCCCTGGAAGTTTTTATTTCCCCTGTATCATTTTGCGATCATCAAAACAATTCGTGAAAATTCATACTTGATGAAGTTGATCAACTTTCTATTTCATGATTCAATGGAATTCAATTTGAGCTTGGTGCACATTCAAAACACTTTTCTTATTTGTTCTATGCTAGAAAAGGTTATTAGTTTGAGAAGATGTACTTGTTTTCTTCTATTTTCTTCACACACAGACGCACACACCCGCACGCATGCGTGGCACACACGCGCACACCTTGAATGTTCTGTTAAGTTGTTGTTGTATGTCTGAGTATTAACGATATTCTGTTCAAATTTGTGGAAGTTATTTGATAGTTCATTAGACATGCATATTCATGTGTGCCATTTTTCTGTTTGTTCACATTGTTTCTGCCTTTACTTTGGGCAGTGGGTGGTTGTTCAAGGCTACAAGATTAGTGAACCCATTCTTTGCACTGCTAGATCCAGAGTTTGCTCATAACTTGGGTGTCTCAGCTGCAGCTCGCGGTTGGGTTCCAAGGGAGAAAAGGCCTGATCCAGCAATACTGGGTCTTGAAGTTTGGGGGAGAAAATTTTCAAATCCTATAGGTCTTGCTGCCGGTTTTGATAAAAATGCGGAGGCAGTTGAAGGCTTGTTAGGTTTAGGATTTGGTTTTGTAGAGGTTGGCTCAGTTACACCTATTCCACAGGAGGGTAATCCTAAACCACGCATCTTCAGATTGCGAAATGAGGGGTAAGCTTGTATATTGCTTTCAATTTTTGGCTAGTTGAATTGCGACTTCTACAATTAATTTACAAGGAATAATTTGTATTTACATCAGTAAATAGGGGTAGTTCAAGTCCATCTACTCATTTATTGTTGATAAACAATTGGAATGCTTGTTCTTGTATGCAGTGCTATAATTAATCGTTGTGGATTCAATAGTGAAGGCATTGTGGTGGTTGCAAAACGTTTGGGTGCTCAACATGGTAAAAGAAAGATGGAAGAAACTTCAAGCTCTTCATCTTTGCCCAAGGATGGGACAAAACAAGGGGGCAAAGCAGGCCCTGGAATTCTTGGAGTCAATATTGGCAAGAACAAGACAAGTGAAGATGCAGCTGCTGATTATGTTCAAGGAGTTCATACTCTATCTCAATATGCAGATTACTTGGTAATTTCCCTCCACTTGGTACATGAATACTTGAATCCACACGCTCCCACACTGGAAAGATTTCTTTAATTAGTATTATTATCTGTGTGACTGTAGCTTATACTTGTGTTTAGATTCTAGAATATAAGCAATCTAGAGAATACATTGCTATAATGAGGGACACGTCAAAGTTTGGAACAAGTTTAGGAAATGCATGTGCTTTGGTTAGCAAAAGCAATGATGATGGATGTTGAGAAAGAACTGATGTGAAAGCCATGGCCATGAGTTAGACAAGCAAGCTGACTGAATGTCATTGTTGATGCTAATGGTTTTAACTTTTAAATACTTGCCCAAAACATAGTAGCAATACTGGCTTTTTTTATGTTCTTTTGTTCAGCTTTTGCGGGAAAACTGTAAAGGGCAAGAAGCCTGTTATCTGGAAGCATAACTTTGATAAGAGCATTCAAGCTAGACTTGATCTGCATTTTTGTGACTGTCACATTATGCAATCTATCTTGCCTATCTAAAATTTTGCAGTTTGTATGAAAGATGTGAATGGAGCAAGTGAAATTGCTATTATCTTTCAACTTTTTTCTCCACTCCAATCAGACTGCATCTTCACTGTATTCTTGTGCCATCAATACTGTGCTTAAGCTGATTGTATTGTAGATGTCGAAGAACCTTATGTTGAATTTTGTAGTTCATATTATCTTGAAGGTTATCAATATCTCTTCCCCAAATACCCCTGGGCTTCGTAAACTTCAAGGTAGAAAACAATTGAAGGATCTTGTGAAGAAGGTAAGCATTTCAAGCCATTTTTGTGTGTTGTCTTAGAATATGGCATATGAACTAGTTGCTCACTTATGATGTTCTCTGGTCATTTTGCTTGACTAACAGGTTCAAGCTGCTCGTGATGAGATGCAGTGGGCTGAGGAAGGACCACCACCATTGCTTGTAAAGATTGCTCCTGACTTGACAAAACAGGACCTTGAGGATATTGCAGCAGTATATACTTATTCCACTCATTCTCTCTCTCCACCTGCTTCTTACACCCATAGAATGTCCTTATACTTTTCTTTATTGCTATCTCTAGGTTGCGCTTGCTCTTCGCCTGGATGGCCTGGTTAGTGTCTCTCTTCTTTTGAAGAAACCTGTAGTTTTTTAGGTTACTGAACTGTTGTATTTTTAAATGCTTTTTTTTTTGTGTCTGTAGTCTTTTTATATCTAAATAAACTCTGTTAAGTAATTTTTGTTCTACAAGAATGATCAGAACTATTGATTTTGTTGGCATTTTCATATTCACTATGTAGTGTATTAAATATCCGGTTTGCATGTGTACTGTGGGAGTGTTTGTTCTAACACAATTTATTACCTTTGTTATTTGTTGTGTTTTTACCTGGTGATGTTCTAGATGAAAGTAGCAATAATGAGAACTAACTATGCATTCTGGTAAACAATTTGTTCACAGATAATTTCAAATACAACAGTTTCTAGACCAGATCCTGTAAGCAGGAACCCATTAGCTCAAGAAGCAGGCGGTTTAAGTGGAAAACCACTTTTTGATATGTCCACCAATGTTCTTAAGGAGATGTATATGCTCACGAGGGTATTTACTCATCCTTCATAACCGTTTACCTGTTTCTCTATCTTATATAATATTGCAATCTTCTGCATTTTGATGCAGGGAAGGATCCCCCTTATTGGCTGTGGTGGTGTTAGTAGGTAATTTATCCAGTACTTTATGTACTTTTATTATTATTATTATTTGGTGGTACTTAGTAGTTCAAGCTTGCTAATGATATGTCTGATTCAGTGGCGAAGATGCATACAATAAGATTCGAGCTGGAGCAACATTAGTTCAACTTTATACAGCCTTTGCCTATGGTGGACCAGCCCTCATACCTCAGATGAAGGTATGATCTTAATCAGCTGAATCCTTTTAGATGCTTAATGATAGTGCCGGATGTTCCCTGAATTTATCTCAATGACTCTCGGAAACATCCTTTATCTCTAAGTGAAAAATAATGTCGTTAGCAGCATAGCATTCCGTGATCACAAACTCTTCGATAAAATGAGTCTCTGATTATACCCTTTTACTTTTGATGTCCTGTTTTATTTGAGAAAATAGATGTTGGAAGGAGATGAGATAGAACTCAAACAGAAATCATGTTTGTGGCATGGAAACTTAAAAAAGTAGGCTAGTATTGGTTTTGACTCCAGCTTACAACAGGCTCTGATTCTAAGCAATATATTATCTACGCTGTATAAGTAATTGAGGATGTTGCCAAAGCATACAATTATTTTTAAGTTACAGGGAAGTAGTATTATAAACTTTGATTCCATATGACTACATCTTTTGATAACCATAAAAAATGCCGTTTATGGTTATTATTGTTATATTTTCTATCAAAACATCAAGATTAATGGATTGTGTTACCTTTCTTGTTGCCGCAGTCTAATATTCCTTGCAAACCAAATGATTCTCAAGTATTTTTTTTTTCAATGTATGCATGCGGTGGGCCTAATAAGTCACCTATAACTACTTGCACAAACAACCAGGCACATTTTATTTGTCTTATTGCATATTGAAGCATAAAATGTGCAGTTCTTGCAAGAACCATTCTTGATTCATGCCATATCATGGCTATTCATTTCTTGCTGGTAACTTTTAACTCTTTATGGTCCACCTGCTTCCCACTCTTCAGCCTTATTAAATAATTGTCTAGTACTTCCTTCACAATCACTTGTCACATGTTGCTCTTTACGCATTCACATATGCTTTTCCCCAGTACCTGGACCTAGTCATAAAGTCACATTTTTCTTTAATGTCTAGGTTGTGCTTCTGATCTGTTGCAAGTTTTATATTCTTTGTGCTCCAACCTAAAAGTTTTGAAGCCTTCCTTGTGGCATGCATGTGCATTCATTGATTGATTAACACCCAACTTTTTTCCATGTAAGCTGTTAACCACCACCATCCATTATAGTTTAGGTATTAGAAGCCAAGAAGAGCTCATGGATATTGCTTTTTTGCTTTTCTGAATGGAACATTGAACGGAGTATCTTGGTGGAAGCTTTAAGATGCTCAGTGCAATAAAATAATGATGCCTGCCACTTACTCTGCTAACTGTTTTCTTTGAAGTGATAGCATGTTGCAACATGTTGGCTAACTCTATCAACTGAATACTAAACCTGATTCTGATTAATGTGTAGATAGGTGGCCTATTATAACTCATTTTATTCTCATTTCACTTGTATTTTAATGACATATATTTGTGTAGTCTCATGGGAGTTGCAAAGGTGCACTTTTCTAACCTGTTCTGATTGAGTGCATTCTGTATTTCAACCCTTTTAGCTTCTGCTTATTCTCCAAGCATTCATTAAGTCAACCCTTCATGTAATTTCTGAGTCCTGAAACCTGGAATTTACTAACGAAAAAAATGGTTTAGTTACTAGTTGATGTTAATCCATCTTTATAATAGTTGCTGTTTAAGAGTTGCCAACTTTATCTGATTCCTTATAAATTTTTTCTCAGGCTGAACTGGCAGAATGTTTGGAAAAGGATGGGTTCGCTTCAGTCCAGGAAGCTATCGGTGCAGATTGTAGATAGCCAGCAGCAAATTACTCCAAGGTCATATATTTCAAATCAATAAATTTGCCGCATATCTTTATTTATTATCTATCAACTCTCATAAGCATGACGACCATGCTCGGCTTTTCTTCTGATATGAAAGAAGAAGAAGAATACATCAAATTCCTCAAGCACAGCAAGTTGAGCTGATTTCTTTCAAACTTTCCTCTCCATTTTTCTTCCCTCTTCTATGTTTTCACCGATAATACAAATTTTGCTATGCTCACATGCCGCGAAATACGCAATAAAAGTCATCGGCATCTATTTCGGAATCTTGTAAAACGCTTGAATCATTGTTAGGTGTTAGAGATTCTAGCTTATTTATTGCATATCTAAACTGATGTTGTTGTTTGTGCATCTTGTCTATGGCTGATGTGGATTTGGTAACATCTGATGTGTAATTTCCATTTTTTGAATGGTTGGAATTGAGACACCTTTCTTGTTCCCCTGATTATTAACACTTATCTTGATTAAGTGATGGCTTTGAAAATTTGGATCAGTGTTTGAATTTGTGATCTCATGTGTTGGGTATCTTTCAATCTAGGCTTGAAAATTCTAGTGGTTTAGGTGGATTTATTTGATTGAAGTGGATAACACATGGCAATTGATCTGTTGTTGTTTGTTGAATCTTATGATTTTGGTGTGAGATTGGCCCCATTTGATGTATACTTTGACTAATCTTGAGGGTGTTAATGAGACACCTTACTTGACTTATTTTCTCTCTAGGTTAATCTTAATTGTTTTTTATATATATAATTTTTTTTTTATTAGGTGATGTGTCAATGATAATGTGATAATAATAATGATAATAATAAAATAGCAGTGTTGAATATTTGGCATGATTTTATGGTTTGAGGAAAAAGGAAATAAAAAAACAAAATTCAATTATTAATAACTGATTTTATTTTACTCTTTTTCTCTCTTGATTAATCTCAATCCCTTTTTTTTATATAATTTTGTTTTGTTAGGTGATGTGTCAATGGAAATGGAATGGAATAAATAATAATAATAATAATAAATAGATGTGCTGAATATTTGCCATGAATTTATGGTTCAAGAAAATAAAAAGAAAATAAAAAAATCAATTATTAATAACTGATATTAATGTGAAACAGTTAGATGAGTCAGCATTTTAGTATGCAGATGTTGATTGGTATAATTTATCAAATGGGCAATGCACTAGTCCTTTTCTTTAATTTATTAATTCATTTTTGGAGTTGGTTTCCTCTTTAATAATTCCAACTTATATTTTTTATAACCCTTTATTATTATAGAGAATAATAAATTGCCATTAATTACATAAAGAATATTTTCAGTATATTCCTATGGTTGATATTACAAAAAATAACAATCTTTTTTATTAAATACAATTAAACTTAACCAACATTTGTATTCTCATTAAAATGGAGTATAAAATTTACATCTCCAAACTTTCATACAATCAGAAAAATAAGAACAAGTATTGAACTCACTCTTCTTTAAAAATAGAGAGTAATTTCAATACAAATCACAAACAAAAAACAAGAACACCATCAACAACAACAACAACAACAACAACAACAAAAGAAAAAAAAACTATAGACCAACAACAACATCTTGCACTCTCAAATTCTTGATAGATTTCTGATAACTGACAAAACCCATAAACCAAAACTCAAAATCATCAACAGTTACTATCTGCACATACTTCTGCCCAGGTTTCTCTGAATTCTCACTTGGATTCACTCTCTTAATTCTATTCAATGGAATCAAAACCTGCAGCATTAAAAACCAAAACAAAGCCATTAAATTTCAGTAATAAATATCCTTCAAAAAAATTTAATTCTGTTAATCAATTAATTGAAAGATTGATTGATCAGTTAATTACTTTGTAGGGGACTTTAATCAGATTTCCAGTTGGAGAAGTGACAGTGATGGATCTTTCACTGTGAAATGCTATTTTATCAGTTGAGATAAAAAGCATCCCAGAAATTGGACCAGAAGTGGTTGATAAATAACACTGCATGGTCTTCACCAACTTCTCTCTTTTCCCTGTTGAAAAACTCTTCCTGAATGCTCTTTCTACTTCTCCTACAGCCACTACAAATTTCATCAACAAAATTAGATTGAAACTTGACAACATTAAAAGATCATAAACATGAAAAATAAGCATGCACATATATATATACACACACACACACACCATGATCTTTGATTGTTTTGCTGAACTTGTTCATCCAAGTAAAGAGTGAATCTTTTCTAGTTTTCTTGAGAAGAGAGGAAGAGGAGTAGGAGATTGGAATGCCAATAACTTGGCCATTGTTTGAGGTTTTCATGGTATTGTTTGTGTAAGTGTGTATGTGTGTAGGTGTGTAGGTGTGTATTGAAGGGATTGGGGGAGTGTTTTAGGGTGGTGGGAGGGGATGTTTTATAATGGAGAAGGTGGTGGGTGGGTGTGATGTTGAATTCAAAGGAAGGCAAGTGGTTGACTCAGCACCACATCAGCACTAATAAAGACAGCTTTTATTAGCCTGCAAGTTAAAGAAATAAAAACTATATGTATTGGATCAAGATGGAATGGTGGTGCCACTTGCTTTTTCTACTTTCTTTTATGCTTTTTAGTGGAAATATTTTTTTTTTTTTGAAGATATGGAATTGACAAGTGTTTGCACCGAAATTTTTTTTAATGGCTAAGCGCCACCCATTTGAGAGGGTGTTAAGAGATGTCAAAGAAATAGATAAGTATAGAAATACAATAATTATGATTAATGCGTGGTGAGTAAATATTACTGAGCAATAAAAGTTGTCACGTATATCTAAAATGATATATTAAAAATCATAATCTCATAATAGTAATTTTTCCTTGTTATGTAATTCTGGAGAGGTAGATAATATTGGAACCTATTTTTCTTGTCATGTAATTCTGGAGAGATAGATAATATCATAATATATCTCTTTTCATAGAAGACCGATGCACATAGGAATCTAGCAAACAGTAAATAAATAGTGCTTTAATGAAGAGTGATTAAATACTACTTCTACTTTAATTTTTTCTTTATAAATATCTTTAGGATGAAAGAATTGATGTTGAGTCACTTTAATTGAGATAGATATATAAATAGATGACGCTAGAAAGAAAGATTTTGATAAGGGAGAGATTTTGGTAAAGGAAAATATTATAGATATTATTTATAATTCATTTTTATGTAATATATATTTAATAATTTCAATGCAATGCAAAACGTTGATGAGTGTTCTAAAAAGTGATTTTTTTTTTTTTTTTTTTTTGAAATAAGTTAGAGAGTATTCTTAGGAATAAGTTTTTTTTAGATTGTTTGGATTTTAATTTAGAGGTAAAGAAGTTATTTCACTCTTCTTTTTGTCAATCTAAAACTTTTTATATATGTAATGAAAATTCAAATGAATTGCTAGTTAATAAATTGTAATGGATGAAATTGTAACTCATATCCTTAATAATACACGCGTGTTCTGTCGAAATGGCTTAATATAATATAACCCATGATTAATCATACTCAAGAGTTAACTATATAAATAATTACTTCTGTGTAAAACTCAATTAAATATATATATATAGTAAAAAACTTTATAGGTGGTATGTAGACATCATAAACTTTTATAGCACTAATTATAGTTTTACTGTGATATATGGAGTTGAATTTTGAAGTTCTATTTAAAGTGGATAGTGGAAAGGTATTGGAATGGAAAATTGAAGAATTATATATATATATATATATTGACCCATTACCATCTATGGACATCTATAGTAGCAGTTAAATTATCATCCAACGGCTAAAATCTATTTATAGACAATATTAAATAGTGCCGAATAATGCTACATAATATACAACAATCATGAACAGTAAATTTGTACAACATCTATATAAATAATAGCTGTTAGATTATCATCCAACAGTTGTAAATAAATATTCCTAGTAAATACTAATATGCGTACTTGTGTAGATGCTTAAACCCTATTTATATACATAAATAGAGGACAAGTAATATTCTACCAACAAATCACACCCGTTCCATCTCTGACTCTCTCTACCATTGCTACTGTGCTCAATCACGGACATTCTACAAACGTCCGCAGTTGATGTTTTGTTATATATATATATATATATATATATATATATATATTTCCAAGTTAGATGGACAATTTATTGGTAAAATGTTGGTTGAGGAAGTGAGCAAATGTTTATCTTGGTGCCACCGAATTAATCATTAATTATGATAGAGATGTCATATGGCTGATTATGAAATGAATAAGTGGGAACTATTGATTTATTTTACTATCAACATAAAAAAAAAAATAAGTTAATTTTTTTGGAATATATATATTTTAATTAAAGAATAACAAACAAGTTATTTCCTATCACTTTCAAAGCGCATCTCTAAATTATATATATATGAGTTAGACAATCATCCGTGGTCAAGTAAGGAATTATAAAATTTTCTCTAATTTCGATTGGTTGTGTTTATTTAGAGATAAGCAAAAAACTGGAATTTCGATGATTTTATAGACAATTTTTATATAAAATATACAAAAAAAAAATGATTTTAATTTGAGAGACATTTTAACCTATTTAAAATAAATTTTTTTTTTACAAAAAAATTGTTTCATATTAACAAGTAGGGCTTAGAATTTTATATTTATATGCGAATATTAAGATATTTTTTGGTCAAATAAAGTTTGAAAGGCGATTGGGAAAAAAGTATATGTTCAAGACGGCCATTATTAAAATAGTTTTTGATCTAAAAAAAATCTTTAAAAGCAATTTAGTGAAAACGAAATACTTGCCCAAGTATGTACTTCCAAAGATACTTTTCATAAAAAAAATATCTTAAAGGGAAATTTTGTGAAAAAAAATATACACATTAAAATGCTTATTTAGTCTCTCCGAAAATATAATTTTTTTTTTTAAATTATGTCAACTTTAAGAAGCCAATACAAACACCAATTTATTTCAAAAAGTGTTTATGTATGTCATAAATTAAAAGAAAATAGTAAATTAACAATTAATAATTTATATTCAATTAGTAATGAAAAATAAAAAAGTTTCAATACCATTTCAATTGTAAAATTTATATTAAGAGTTAGTAATAAAAATTAAAAATAAAAATAAAAACATATTCCAATACAATTTCAAATGTAAAATTTATTAAAAAAAATTGTTAATTTGTTAAATTTATTCCATTGCTTAGGTTCACAATCTTTGACAAGTTGTTAATTTATTAAAAAAAATTAACAACTTGTCAAATATTGTGAACTTACTTAAGCAGTGATGTCAATTCAAGAAAGGGTCCCAAATAAGATTCATTCATGCATGAAATCAACCAAAATAATTAAAATTTCATTAATTTTAGTATGGTCCACTTAATCTTCTCTAATTTTTCTCTCTTAACTCAATATCTTTTTTTTTTTTTTTTTTTTCTGATCAGGATCTGTCCCCATTTGAAGTGCAATGCATGTCAATTTTTTTCCCCGCACCCATAATCAAAGGTCCGTTATCACCACTGTGTCTAACACAACTTGAAATCGAGATTTTTTAAATGTTTGTGATTCATTTTTCACAATGTCGCCAGTACCACTCCGTTATAACGCTTTTGTTCTGTTTTTTTTTTTTTTTTTTTACTTATTTATTTATTGTGGTGGTGTCTTTAGAATTATTTTTAATTATTTGACAGGTAATGACATGTCAATGGTCTCTTTAATTATTTAGAAATCAAAGCAAATCTAAAGGTTAATCCTCACAAATCCATCAACTAACAATGATTGCATCAAAATTTAATAAAATATGTTTTTTTATTCTAAATTTGGAATTTTATCCATATATGAAGAATAATCAAGTACATGCATTTTGTTTTTTGCTGTAAAATATGAAAACTTTAATTGGACTCCATTCTATTTATGCAAAAATTATCAGATGTGTTGGAAGATCAATGTCATACATCTATAGAATTATAGAAAATAAGATGATAATGATACAAGGAAAGACCACTGGCTTTAAATCTATCATAAATTATAAACTACCAATCTATTAAAAAAAAAAAAAACTTATGAATCTTTTTCTTAAAAAAAATAAAACCAAATTAATTATGATTCAAATATTTTTTTAAACAATTCCTAAGATACTTTGTCGGCCAAAGAATTTTACCCTAATATATTAATTAAAATTTGATATTCAAAATGAAATATAGACATAGTTGGGTGATTTCTCAAGATTTTTACCCTAAGCGATAATGTGGAGCTG
The DNA here is from genome assembly GCA_020875875.1 of Dioscorea alata. Taxonomy (NCBI): domain Eukaryota; kingdom Viridiplantae; phylum Streptophyta; class Magnoliopsida; order Dioscoreales; family Dioscoreaceae; genus Dioscorea; species Dioscorea alata. Next base: position 23,246,680 of record CM037011.1, read on the forward strand.
GTGCAACACAAGTAAATGTTACACTTGTTCGGATTTCACCAACTTAACTGTATCTTTTCTTTGGTGATTGTTCCCCTACTTTTATTTAGTCCTGGCTTTTTATAGCTTTTTTTATTGTATTTTTGTTTTTATAGTTGCTTTGTTTTTGTTTAGTTGATCTTTGTTTATTGGTTTTGTTTTGTTTTCAATAAATAAGTGATTTATTTATTTATTTCCAAAAAAAAAATACTTATGTGCATGGCTTCGAAATTTTTATCAATATATTTTTATCCATTTTCTTGTCAACCTTATTTGACTAGAAAACATGAGGAAACATATATATATATATATATATATATATATATATATAGTGATGACCCATTATCATCTAAGGACATCTATAGTAGCCGTTAAATCATCATCAAACAGCTAAAATTCATTTATAAACAGTATTGAATAGTGCCAAATAATGTTACATAATATTATACAACAATCATGAACAGTAAATTTGTACAATGTTTATATAAAGAATAACCGTTAGATCATCATCCAACTGTGATAAATAATCATTCCTAGTAAACAGTAATATGCGTACCTATGTAGATGACTTAAAACCTATATATATATACACAAATAGAGAACAAGTAATATTCTACCAACAAATCACAATCGTCAAAAATTATTTCTACTAGCCCAACAGTGAAAATATAAAAAAGCAAACAACACACCCAACACCCATTCCATCTCTGACTCTCCCTACCATTGCTACTGTGCTCCAGTTGACGTTTTATCATATATATATATATATATAACAATTTATTGGTAAAATGTTGGTTGAGGAAGTGAGCAAATGTTTATCTTGGTGCCACCGAATTAATCATTAATTATGATAGAGATGTCATATGGTTGATTATGAATTGAATAAGTGACAACTATTGATTTATTTCTCTATCAACATAAAAAAGGAAATAAGGTAACTTTTTTGGAATATATATTTTTTAATTAAAGAATAACACACAAGTGATTTTCTATCACATATCTAAATCATATACATGAGTTAGACAATCATCCACGGTCAAGTGAGGAATTATAAAATTTTCTCTAATTTCCATTGGTTGTGTTTATTTAGAGATAAGCGAAAAAAAAACGGAATTTCCATGATTTTTTAGACAAATTTTATATAAAATATACAAAAATGATTTTAGTTTGAGATATTTTAACCTATTTAAAATAAAATTTTATTTATTAAAAATTGTTTCATATTAACAAATAGTGCTTCGAATTTTATATTTATATGCGAGTATAAAAATATTTTTTGGTCGAAAAAGTTTGAAAGGCAATTGGGAAAAAAACTTGTTTGTTCGAGATGGTCATTATTAAAACATTTTTTTTTATCTAAAAGAATCTTTAAAAGCAATTTGGTGAAAACACAATATTTGCCCAAGTATATATTTACAAAGATACTTTTCGTTAAAAAAAAAAATCTTAAAGAGCAATTTTGTGAAAAAAATATATATATACACATTAAAATGTTTATTTTAGTTTTATATATAATTATTTCAACTTTAAGAAGCCAATACAACCACTAGTTTATTCCACAAGTGTTTATGCATGTCATAAATAAAAATAAAATAGTAAATTTACAATTAACAATTTATATTAAATTAGTAATGAAAAATAAAAAAAATGTTCCAATGCCATTTCAAATGTAAAGTTTATATTAAGTTAGTAATAAAAAATAAAAATAAAATATATTCCAATACAATTTCAAATGTAAAATTTATTAAAAAAAATTGTTAAATTGTTAAATTTATTCGATTGCTTAGGTTCACAATCTTCGACAATTTGTTAATTTATTAAAAAAATTTAACAACTTGTCAAATATTGTGAACTTACTTAAGCAATGATGTCAATTCAAGAAAGGGTCCCAAATATGATTCATCCATGCATGAAATCAACCAAAATAATTAAAATTCATTTATTTTAGTATGGTCCACTTAATCCTTCTCTAATCTTCTTCTCTGAACTCAATATCTCTTCTTTTGATGATCTGGATCTGTCCCCCATTTGAAGTGTGATGCATGTTAAATTTTTTTCCCTTTTTCTGTTTTACAAAAGCAACAAGTGCTATATATGTCTAAAACGAATCACCAGTAGTAAGTTGATCATTCAGTCCGAGCATACTCATCTAATGATATAGAGTTTAAACAGTAAGCCCGTACTCATAATCGGAGATCCATTATCACCATTGCACCCAATGCGACTTGAAATCGAGATCTTTTAAATGTCTGTGATTCATATTTCACAATGTGACCAATACCACTCAGTTATAACGCTTTTGTTCTTTTCTTTTTTTTCTCAACTTTTTCTTTTCTTTTTAATTATTTATGTATTGTAGTGGTGTCATTAGAATTAATTCTAATTATTTGACAGGTAATGGCATGCCAATGGTCTCTTTAATTATTTAGAAATCAAAGCAAATCTAAAGGTTCATCCCCACAAATCCATCAACTAACAATGATTGCATCAAATTTAATAAAATATGTTTTTTTTTATTCTAAATTTGGAATTTAATCCATATATGCAGAAAAATCAAGTACATGCATTGTATTTTCCTGTAAAATATGAAAACTTTAATTGGACTCCATTCTATTTTATGCAAAATCATAAGATGTGTTGAAAGATCAATGCCATACATCTATAGAATTATAGAAAATAAGATGATAATGACATAGGGAAAGACCATTGGCTTTAAATCCATCATAAATTTTCAACTACCAATTTATTTTTTTTTTAAAAAACCTTATGAATCTTTTTCTTTAAAAACAAATTAAACCAAAATAGTTATAATTCAAATATTTTTTAAACTATTCCTAAGATACTTTGTCGACCAACCAATTAACGGATGGACATATAAATTTTTGGGTAAATTGCTTGGTTGGTTACGAAAATTTTATGTTTTTATATTTTGGTTATTAAATTATAAAAAATTTAATTGATTCCCTAATAGTAGTATTTTTTTTTCCAATTGGATCACTTGTGCCAACAATATTACCCTGATGTCGATATAGACTATCACTTCATTTGCCACATGTCACCATTTTCTAACTTAACAAGATCCTCTCACTCGTGTTGTTGACGTGGCATTCCACCACCCCACTAACTTTCATGTGACTGATTTAAGGGTAAAGGATCTCATGAAACCGAGAAACCACGTCACCTTATACCCCATCAAATTAGTTTTTGCCATGTCATTTTTTTTAATAATTCATTCACTCTTTGCTCCACATCATCACAAATTTTAAATTTTTTTAATTTAAATATCATAACTTTTCTTTAATTAAGCCAAATAAAAATCCAAATTTTTGACAGGACTAATTAGAGCTTTTTTAATGGACATCAGCTCTCTGGTGTTTTTTGTCACTCCTTGAATTTCAAATTTATGGACACCTTTCTTATGTCGTTTGCCTCTCTAGTGCCCTTCACAGGCGAGTTATTCGGCGCTCTATTTGTTGGAGCCTCCTGGAATCTCATGGTCTATCACCTCTCTCCAGCCTTTTTTCAAACTCCTTAAACATGATACCAGATCCCTAGAGATGTTTCTCATTGTACTCAAAGATGTAGCTCATAGCATAGTTGATAAGAACAAACCCCTTCTCCTGACAGACATCGGCTAGAGTTAGCATGCTTGTGACATTAGCACGGATCTTCTCAACCCGATTGGTTTAGCATCAATTGACATTTGGCCGGCAGGTGACAAGGTGGCGTTCAACCTGATGGGTCTTGTAATCGCAAATGTCATCACCAGAGAGTGGCGAGGTGTGGGGATCCAAAGAAGATGAGAACCCTCAAATTTGCAATTTCTATTTGGCTTAAAGATAAAGTTATGATATTTAAAACAAAAAAGCATTAAAAATATAAAATTTGTGATAATATGGAGCAAAGTGTGAATGAATTATTAAAAAAAATGATATGAGAAAAACTAATTGGATGGGAGTATAAGGTGACGTGGTATCCCGGTTTCATAGAATCCCTTCTCTTGATTTGACATGCCGCATTAATTAGCGGTTGACGTGGAATGCTATGTCAACAACATGTGTGAGAAGGTCTTATCAAGTCAACAAGTTAGCAAAGGGTGTTAAATGGCAAGTGAGGTGATAGTCCATGGCAACATTAGGGTAACGTTGTTGGCGCGAGGGACCCAATTAGAAAAAAAAAATATTAACATAAGTAAGCGAATTGAATTTTTTTGTAGTTTAGTAACCAAAATAGAAAAACATAAAAAGTATAGTGGCCAACTAAGTGGTTTTGTTATAACTAGCTTGATACTGAAGTTATAACCAACCCGTTATTATATCTTTTTCAGCCCAGTAGATTTTATTTGGTATTGTAGCATATAGTACGCAGCATGAGATTTGCCTTATTTTCTTCTTTCTTTTTCTTCTTCTCTATTTCTTTTTTCTCATTTGGCCAAACCTTTCTTCTCTCTTGGAAATTTTCCAGCGACCCTTTTTCCGGTGGATCAAAGCATCAATTCTCTTCCTCACTTACTCTTGAATTCGGTATGAGTTTTGATCCAAATTTTTATTCCGTATTTTTACTCATATTTCATCGTATTTGATTTTTCTAAAATCTAGATATAACTATTAGATTATACATGATTTTTGGGTGATTATAGGCTTAAATTGAAGCCATTGATCTTGTGATTCATTGTTGTTGAAGATTGTAAAAAAATTTCCGTGTTTAATGCTATAAATTTGAGAGGAAATCCTTTAATGTTAAGGTCGGATTTACTGTAGCAGGTCTTAGTTACTATAGCACATGTGAACTTTAGTTGTTTCTCTGACTTCTTTGGTTTAGAGTGAAGTTGAGATCTTTAGGAATTCATTGGTAATCCGAACACCTAGTTTTGAGCCAAACCTATGGCCGATTTAGGGTTTCTTGTCGTTAGTGTGGCTTAGGGTTTTATTTGTTTATTTTGCTTCATTTAATGCTTGTTTGTTATTTGTTTTTGTACTTTGGCTAGGCAGTGAGATCTCGGCTCGAGGCAAGGATCTGACGGAGGATTTGCGCGTCCGGGAACTTAATTGCTTAAGTTATGAGTGGGCTTTAAGATGCATAATTCTATTAGAATGATAGTTATATGTTTTTTTTTGCTTTAGTTGAAGTTTTCCTTGGTTTTAACTCATTTAATCGATGCTTTGATGTTCGATTGAAAATACCCAAGGTTATATTTACATTGTGAGTTGAATTGTTTTATGAAGCTTTTGTTATGTATATGTTTTTAGCATTTCAATGTGTGGAAATGACATATATTATAGTTATTAAATGTTGTCCTTTCTATGGACTCTTTGTTGGGATATGCATGATTGCTTTATTTAGATGGTGATATCTTATTACAGTAGGCGGCCTTCGTGGCCAGCATTTTGAGGTGGCGGTAATTAAGACCGGATGATCTTCTTTATCCAATTCAGGAGGAGGTGTAGAACTTTGATTAGTTGGTCATCTGGGAGCCGAAGTCACCACACGGTGAACCTATGGGCCGGGTCAACGTTAAGGGCATGAGAATCTTGACGCTTTGAACCTATAGTCATAGCCATGACGAAAGTTTAGAGAGATTTCTAGAGTACTACTTGTTGGGTTACGATGCAAAATTGGTATCTTAAAGAGTTAATGTTTTTCATGCTAATAAATTTTTGAGAAGTAATCTTTTGCAAATCTTTTATATTGCTATTTTAGACTGTGATGAGGGGGTGAAGCCCAATTTTCACTCTTAGGAAGACAGTCTCTCACAATTTTTTTTTTTGACGACGAGTATTATGTTTTATGGATTTTGAGACTCGTATTATATATGTTGTTATTATACATACTAAAATGATCTGATCTATATGTATTATTGTAAAATCTTGGTTTTGTTGATGTTATCAATTATTTTATATATTCTATCTGGATTATGCTAACCCACTCACTAAGTGACTTAGGTTACTCACCCTTTCTTCTTCTTCCTAGGCTTTACTGGTCAGTAGCGTGGCGGTGCAGTGGTGTGCTGGGGATTCGCTAGCTTTCCTCTTGCATCTATTTGCTGTACCTTGTATGCTTTTTTAGCATGAGTACGTTATATAAGAATATGGATCTACTAGTGTGTTCGAATTCTATTTGCTTGGATGTTTGTTTGGATACTTTTTAAACTCCTCTAGCTAAGTATTGTTGTTGTTGTTGTTGTTGTTGTTGTTGTTGCTTCCCTTCTATATCTTGGAACTTTCTTATACTGTACTTTTTGTTTAGTGTAGTGGATTTTAGATATTTTGTCAGCCTTGCTGTGACTCGAAAATAGGGTGGTGGAGTATCCCTCCTCCGGTTGTCGCGGTGGTTGTCACATGCCAGGCCCACGGGTCAGGGCGTGACAAGTTTACTCTCTCTATATATTTTTTTTTACTTTTAACTTGTTCACAATTCTGTAAAAAAAAAAATCTTTATTGATAAAATTTGGGATGATCATAAAGAGATAGGTACAACCAAACACTGCCTATAGCAGTAAAAAAGAATGTGGACATGAGTGGGGAAGCTGAGAGCTGAATCCCTCAACCATTATATTGTAGCATCAATTTGTAATAATGTAGAAATATTGCACAATATTGTTTATTCATTTCTCTTTGAGTCTCGTGTGTGGGAGGAGTCGTATTCTTCACCCCTCTAAGAATGAAGGGTATGAGAGATTTTATGATCTTTGATATATTATCTTAGGCGCACATGACAGACAGTCATTGTCCTGTATGTTAGCCTGCTGCATATTAGAATTTATTAAAAATTTGTTAAGCTACCAAAACTAGAACATTATCGTACATATTTGTCTCTATAATAACCCTTTGTGGCATAACATTTGTTGCCTTTGTAAAAAATAAATAAATAAATATAATGCATGAATGCAATTTGGATAAATATATAACTAAAAAACAAAATTCTAACGTGAGGTACCAAAACATAAACACCAACATTTGGAGTGGATTCAATAGCTTATTCCTCATCCAGTTAATAACAGTGTTTATTCAACAACTTGTGTGCATTAAGACAGAATGTGGAGCTCGTGCAACACAAGTAAAAGTTACACTTGTTGTTTGGCCTTGAGATTTATCCTTGATGAGCGAAGCTTATCTCCACCGTCCACGTTTGTGACGCCATGAATATTTGATCATCTTCAGCAACCCTTCACCAACTTCCATCTCATAAAATACTTGTACCACTCTCCATCACAGGTGAGTAGATCCTTTGTTCTTGCACGGTGAATTTCACTTACCTAACTGTCATTTCTGGTCATTGCTTCTCTACTTTTAATTTACTCAGTCATATTTTTTTTATTGTACGTCTGTTTTTATGGTTGCTTTGTTCTAGTTTAGTTGGTTTATGTTTGTTTGATTTTGTTTTTTTTTTAATAAATTAATAATTTATTTACTTTTCTTAAAATAAAATAAAATAGTATAAAATAAAATATTTATGTTCATGTTTGCTATTTAAAATACACCTGATAAAAGTATTTATCAGTTGCAATGCACTTGTTCTAGCTAGGCAACAATCACAGCTTTGTAAAAATTCTTTTGCATAAACTACAATGCATAATATAAAACCATTGAATATATATGTGCCCTGTGATACTAAAGATGGTATATCACTACACCAAATGCATAAACACATGAACCCCACTTTTATTAAGAGATCAATATAAAAGTCAAATTAGATAAAATACATATTCATAATGCATGAACCCACTTTTATTAATGAAATTGAGTGGATTTAATTGCTTAATTATTAATTCCTCATGTAGATAATAATACTATTCTTTCAATTACAATAGCTAAAATGTTGACTACTTGATGCAACAAAAGCAAAAGGCACATCTGTTGTTGTTTGGCTTGAGATTGTTCCATGATAAGCCAACATATCTCCACCGTCCACGTGTGTGATATCATGAATACTCGATCGTCTTCGGTCCTTCTTCACTGAGTTCTGTCTAGTAAAATACTTTTGTGCATGGCTTGCTACTTGTGTTGGTGTTCTTGTTACCACACAGTTTCTTGAAATACTACGCCAATCACCTTTTCCATATGCACGCAATCCGTAAAGAAATAACCTGTTTTATTATCCAAAATAAATAAATAAACAAACAAACAAAAGTTTTATCCTTTACCCTCAATCAATCAAAAGTTTAACATAATAATTCTTTCAAAAATCATAGTGTATTACACGAAGTCACCGGATATATATATCAATCCACGTGACAAATATCTATTGGGTTGACGCGATGTATTTGCTATAAATAAGAATTATAAATTTGTAAAAAAAAAAATTATATGTTGTAATGCATTTTTTTATAAAATGAATAAACGAACAAATATTCGACAGTATAAACAGAAGAGAGAAAAGAAAAAAAAAAAGCAAAACAACCATAAGATGTGGTTCACAAACTAAGAGGTCCTGTTTTTTTGTTTTCAATTTCAAACAAAACTGTAAAAACATGTTTAGCAGCTTATTTTAGTTTTCAAAAATTTTGACAACAATCCTCATGTTTCCAAAATAACAGAAAACAACAATTTTAAAATGTTTTCAAAACCCTTCCTCTCACCATGAAACTCTTGCTCTTCTACTCTTCTCTTTCTCTCTCCTTTTATTTTTTAAAAAATATCAATTATTTTTACAAATTAATAATATATATAAACTTTTTAAAGCCAAAATATTTTTTAGTTTCAAATGATTCAATTTTTTTGAGATATTTTTTACTCATACAATACCAGTCTATATTATTAATTTTATTTAATAATATAATCAAATAAACTAATATGAAAAATAAATTTTTATAAAAAAAATTAAAAATATGGATTTAAAAAAAATGATAACAAAAAAATGTTATAATAATTTTATGCTAACCAAACATGTTTTTATTTACAGCTTTTTAAAATACACAATAGTTAGTATTTAAACATGTTTTTGTTTTCAAAAAAATTGAAAACAAAACAAAAACAAAAACGAAACAAAAACAAGAAAACAGAAACGATGCTAACCCAAACCCGCAAACCAAATAACCCAAAATTACATACTGGAAAACAAACACAAAAACAGAAGAAAACCATAGACAGTGGTGATCTGATGAAACATAAATGGAAACACACAACTGGAACACAGCAATTGTACCATCCCCAGGGGATTTCGCAATGCATTATATCAAATCATTGGATATATGTCATGTGGTATTTTTATTATAATGTGACAGATATTCATCCTGTGTAAGCAATAACTACTACTAAGTAAAGCAGAAAAACTCACATATGTTCCTGCCTGCTCCATAGAGTTCCTTTCCTTCTTTCTCTTTTCTGTTTCAATGTATTTGCTCCATCACTTGAAGAAGAAGAGGAAGAAGAGGAAGAAGGAGAAGAGATGTAATTAGGGAAGGGAACAAGTCCAGATTCAATACTTTCAATGTCTTTGAATAAATAATTCAAGTGGCAACTAACATCATCAATGGTTTTCCCAGGAATCTCAGCAGCAAGCTTGTCCAAGTTCTTATCATTGATGTAAGAAACTAAGGCTTTCTCAAATGCTTTGTTTTGTTCCCAGGTCCACTGGGAATTTGTTTTCTGATTCTCTGTTGCCATTTAGTACTCAGAATTCAGAAAAAAAAAAAAAAAAAAAGTAAGCAAAATTGTGAAGGAGTTCTGGTTCTTTTATTGTGTTTGTAAAGAAAACAGAGGAAACTAATTAAGCATGAAATTAGGAAACAGAGATCTTGTTAGTTTTGATTGTGTGGAATTAACAAGAGAAAAACAAACTGAAAAACAAAACCATTGGCTAGATTTCTGGTTATTTTATTTGGTTTTGTTCATTTTAATTTTGGTTTATCAGTTTATTTATTTATTTATTTTTAAAATTACATAATTTTGCTCAGTCTAACAAAGACACTCACAACTGTGTTCTCTGTACTTTTGCTTATATGTTTGGAACAAAATTTTTTTTTTACTATAATAATAATAATAATAATAATAATAATAATAGAAGGACTCTCCGTCTGGGCAGGCCTATGGTAGCAAACGGTGTTTTTCTCCAATCCAGATGTTATTTATTTATTTTTATTTTTTATTGTTGTCTTTTGATTTTGTTCTTCAGTGCTATATTTCCTATTCATTTTTATTTTAATAAATCTGTGATTTATCTATATTTATTTTAAATAATAATAATAATAATAATAATAATAATTTAATTAGTTGAGATCAAGAGTTGAATGGGTTAAGAGATTTTTTCCCCTCACATTAATTAGAAACTGAATTGGGTAAGTTTACAATGTGTTTGTTTTGAAGAAGAGATTAGATATAATAATTTTTTAAAAATAATATAAAATTTTAAATTAAATATTTTTCTTTTGTTACTTCTAGAAGCCACTGACTCTAATCAGGGGTCAGTTACTGAGAGTTCTGCAACAACATCTCTCCCAAAAACTTAAATTTACTTGAATTTAAAACCACTTAGTTAAGTATCACCTTTATCACTTAAATAATCTATTGATAAATAGCTTTTATAATTATGTATAAAATTGAAATTAAGTCACTATATATAATTACCATTTTGCACTAAAATAGTTTAAAATACTTGCTTATTTTTTATTAAAAAACCCATGAATTTTTTATTTACACTAATCATATATATTTAGTATTTGATGATGTGAATTATATAATCTAGAGGTACATTTGACACTTTTTAAAAAAATGGAATAAAAATCATTAATGTATTAATTAATTAATTTTTAAATTACATAAATTTGCTCAGCTGTCTAGCAAAACATTCACAACTTTGGTACCTGTATTTTTGCTTATATATTTGGTACAAAAATCAAAATAAATAAATTCATACAATTTTTAGGGTTTATAATGCAAAACAATTGTATATCTAGTAATAATTATTCTAATAATAATTTAATTAGTTGAGACCAAGAGTTGAATGGGTAAAGACTTTGGTATGCAAAATAAAAGCAACTTTTAATTGATTATTTCCTCATGTTGATTAAAAACTGAATTGGCTATGGATTATAATGAGTTTGTTTTTAAGAATAGGTTTGAATAATAAATATAAAATTTTAAATTATATATATATATATATATATATATATATATATATATTTGCGCCATTTACTTTCTAAAAGCCATAAGCTCTAAACTGTTTTGATGAGATATGAGAGCCTTTTTGTTCACATCTTTTGAATATGCTAGTGAATTGATTTTTGACTTGTTCAAACAGTAGTTAACCCTTGGTTTTATTGTATTACATGAGGAAATAAATCTCTAAGAAAGTGGTATTGACATAAGTCTTCACGTTACAACAAACTCTTTTTAGTTTCGAGAAAAACTCGAGATTTAACTTTAAACCCACTTAAACTGAGGGCATAAATGATTGATAAAATTGTGGTTGCCCTCTACGTACATCTGTGTATGTTCCTGATTTCTCTTATGTTCATCACTTATTTAAAAATAATAATAATATCAAGCTATAATTTTTTAACGTATAATTAGATATTATTTATAAAATGCAGAAAGAGTTTTATTTATAAGTTTATCACTAAAATAGTTTATATTTTTATTTATTTATAATAAAGGCCATGATTTTCTTTATCTAAGCTAATTGTATATATTTGATATTTGATATTTAATGATTAAATTGGATCAGTTTTAGCACTTTGTCGTTTATGCATAGATTTCCATTCGTATAATTTTGTTTGTTTGTTTGCTTTTTTTTAAGCCACTTTACATTTTATAAATTAGAAACAACCTAAATATATGAACTATGTTTTAATTCCATTTTTTTCTCATATATAACCCAAAAAAAAAAAAAAGCTTTTTAACAAAAATATCATCCACATATCTTTTCGAAGAAAATTTTAAAATATTTATATATGTTCATTCAATACTAATTAACAAAATTTATTTTCAAAGAATTAGAAATTTCACAATTTTTATTAAAAAAATTTAGGAGATGTTACACCCTCGATCTCTTGAATAGGAGTCAAATATCGATAATGGCTGTGACTCAAATTATTTATTTCACTTTTATATTTTCATAATATTTTTATGTTCATATTATATATTTAAAATAATAAAATAATAATAATTTTTTTCTTCTAATAGGGGGAGAGAAATGTGTCTATTATGGAGATTGTTTTAAAATAATAATAAGTGAATGTTGTAATGTTCTGTATTTCATAGTTTTTATGTGGTTATATTGCTTTAAATATTCATCTTTTAAATAATAATGATTCAAGTATATAATTATCATAACTACAATGTCTCTAAATAGACATTTCCAACCAAGAATACAATTTGGAATTAATTTAAAATATGGGCAAATAGTGTAAGCTTGAGAAGAGAAGATACATTTGAGAATCACATAATTTTATTCAATTTTATACCCAAAACAACATAAACTCAAGTTTTCTTAATAATGAACAATCTAAACATAAACGAAACATAATAATGAACAATGACTTCAGACTTGCATAATTCTTATCATACTAAGCAAACGTGGATAATTTCATTCAATTTTCTAAAAAAAAAACCATAAACTTAGGCCTCCATAATAATGAACAATCTAAATATAAATTGAACAATGGAAGACTAACAATGAAATTTCCACATAAAACAAAACAAAATAAACTTAGGCTTCCATGATAATGAACAAACTAAATATAAACCAAATAATAGGATCCACAATGACTTCAAACCTACATAATTCTTATCAAATTAACAAAATCTTTTATGCTTGGAAAATTGATGAAATTTTTGGTAAAAGGAGTTGTGAAAATCAAACATGTTTTCATAAAGTTCATCACCACCAACGAATACTGTGATCAAGTTATTAATAATTTTGGTTTAATTACCAGATTGGTCCCACTATTACAGTGAAAGTGTCTTTTTAATCCATTTAATATATTTTTTCTATAGAAAGTCCCTCTATTTTATCATTTAGTAAATATAAGTCCTTCTCTCTCATATAATTTGTCTTTAGAAGGTCCCTAAGAGGGTCTGGTTTTACCAAAATGAACAATAGAAGGGCCTCCTGAAAACAAAAATATTAAAGGGATTAAAAATGACACTTTCATTATAATAAAGGGACCAATTTGATAATTAAACCAATAATTTTTACATCAAAAACAATTTTAAAAATAATTTTCTTCTATTGAAAATCTACACTTCACTTATTATACGTGGATGAATATCCCTTATAAATATTGGCTCTCATACTGGTTTAGTGAAGGACAAATTTGAGTCTTGACCGTTGAAACCCATTTACACCCCCTAAAATTATAAACAAACAATGCCCTACCTAATCCATTCCAACACAAGTACAAAAACGAGCATATTGTTCGTGGAACTCTCTCTATTTTTTTTTTTTTCCAACATCCATAGTTGATATTTTGCTATATATATATATATATATATATAAAGTCAAACACTCAGAAACCAACAAATAAAAAAAAGTTAATAAAAAAAACCCGCAAACGACAAAAAAAGCCTCAATCAAACAACAACAAATGCCATTCAGAAAGCTTAAAATGGATAAACATTATAATTATTAAAATAATAATTTTATAAATGAAGTTAATAAAATAGAAGCAATCCATAATCCATGACATATAACAAGTAAAAATAAAATTTAAAATAAAAAAAAAAGTATTTTGAAAAGTAATTTCATTTTTCTCAAGGGTGTTAAATGTAAAAAAAACCCAAAAACAATAAACAAATTAAAGAGCTCGTGAACCCAAAAAAAGAGAAGAAACCCACACTCAAATACTCCAGACGAAATCTCCAAAACCCTGGCCGCGATCACTCCTCCAGAGATCCCCGCAATGCTCGCCGGAGGCTCCAGCTCCGGCATTGGCCGCTCCGGCAGCCGACGCCCTAGATTCCCCCGTATCCCTCTCACGCACCCGTCATCGTCTTCAACCCAGCCGAATTCGAGCTCCTCGGCCCCCGCCTGCACTGCCTTTGATCTTGCCTACTTCCAAGCTTACTCCGATATTGGCATCCATGAGGAGATGCTCAAGGTATGGTTTTTTCCTCTGGTTTGGATGGATTCTTTGGCCTTTTTTGATCTTTTCGTGGCTTGGATTTTTAGGATCGTGTGCGGATGGAGACATATCAGGATGCGATTTCACGGTACCGACACTTGATCGAAGGCAAAGTAAGGTTTCTTTCATTTTTAATTTTTTTTAAAATTTTTTTAGGGATTTATGTAGTGTTTGTAATGTATATTATTGATTTGGAGTTCTTTGTTTGTAGATTGTGATGGATGTTGGCTCCGGCACAGGTATTCTTGCTATATTTTGTGCTCAAGCTGGTGCGAAGAAGGTGAGATTTTGATTTATTTTTTTTTTGCTTGGTTTTTGAATAGTTTCACAATATTTGTGTTTTTAATGTGGATTTCTCAATTTTTTTCACGTAATGCCTGTAAGTTTTTGCTAAATAATCAGTTAAAAATATAGGTGATAGCTTGGTATGTGGTACTATGAGGGTTTCTGACTATATTCGACTAGGTCATAATTTGTAAGAGATTTGGATTGCTTATCTTTCTTGGTTTTAATGAATTCTCAAACTTCTTTGAAAGAATTGGCTTGAAAGCAAATGTTCTTGAGCATTTGCTCGGGATTCACCGGGGATGTATTCCCCGATCCTGACCTTGACCCTGACTTGCCAAACCCATGCCTGACCCGTCCTTGAACCCGGGTAAGGAAATTTTTTTTTTCCATCCCTGCTTGGATTACCCTGGTTCATGATTACCCGACCAGATTTTTTTTTAATCTATTTATTCTATTTTATAATATACATACATCAAATATATTATCTTTTAATAATATATATTTTTATTTATAAATAATTTTCTAACATTTTATTTATATATACATAATATTTCAATTTTATATTCAAGGCGGGGCGGGAAGGGATTCTCGTTCCCACCCCATCTCCCTGACCCCATTCCCTGAATTTTAGGCCCACTCCTCCCCGTTGGGACAGGGAATTGGGTTCTGTTGGATCCGGGGCAAATTGACAACTCTAAATTTTTTAAATTTTGACTTGCGTAATTGACGATGTCTATAGGGCCATGTTTCTTTGTTTATTGTTGGTTAATATGCAGAAAGTGTTATTGTCTCCTATTTAGAATTTGATTAATGAATGGCTGCCAAAATCAATCTCTTAGAGATGGCTTCCACGTCATAAGCTTCATTGTCAATAATTCTTCTTGCATGGCTTGTCTTGAATAATTTGCAATGTCTTAACCTTAGGTTTTTTTTCTTTGTTGAATATTTTTAGTTCTTTGTTAATTTGTTATTCTAACATTACCAAATCACGTTGTGTTTCTAGGTCTATGCAGTAGAGGCTAGTGACATTGCAGAAAAGGTGGTTTCTTGTGCTCCTGTATTCTCTCTTGGCATCATCACCAAAATTTATATTTAATTATGATAAACCGTATCTTTCTGATGATGAAATTTCAGCCTTCTCTCGTTAACCCTAATAATGTGCACGCATGTCAGCTTCTTGTACATAGCATGTAAGCACCCAAGCATACAGTTTGTTGTATTAGTGATTGCTGTGGTATTTATGTCTTTTCCTAAATCCTCATCTTTTGTTCGTCTTGTCCAGTTCCCGCAGTTGATGTTTGGTAGGGTTT
Organism: Dioscorea alata; assembly: GCA_020875875.1. NCBI lineage: Eukaryota > Viridiplantae > Streptophyta > Magnoliopsida > Dioscoreales > Dioscoreaceae > Dioscorea > Dioscorea alata. The sequence goes on from CM037011.1 coordinate 23,262,358, forward strand.
GGAGTTAGTTGGAATAAGTTCAGTTAGGTATTTTAAAGTTTGAATTTGTTTTGGAGGGAAATTTGCATACCAAGTTGATTCAAGTTTGATTGAATTTATTATGATTAAAAACTATTTTTAACTTAATTTATATTACTTCAATTAATGATAGGTATTTATTGATAATATAACCATCTCCACAACCCCGGGGGTTAAGAGGTCGAATCTCCCTCCTTTAGCCATCTGTGCCCTCAAAGTGATTTGTCAACATTTCCCAACAGTAATAACTATAATAATTTTTAATATTAATTAATCACTTTACTTATTTAATTAATTAAAATTTGTAGCCAAGTTATTCCTTGGAGGATATTTGATTGGAGTGGTTGGAGTAACTTGTCATAAACTGAATTTTCCCAACTTGTTTTTACAACCAAACATATCCTTATTGTGTTATGCATATGAGGACTTTGAGGTGATGATTTTGACCTACTTATATTTCCTATGTGCCAATTCCTATGCGCCACTGCATTCAGACATGATATTTTTTCCTTAAAGAATGCAATTTATGAATTGTCTTAATACAAACAGTTTTCCTTTTTACTATCACATTGCCTGGGTTACTCTCAAAAGGTTTTTTATATCTTCTTTGATCCTTATTTTAAACTTTCATATTTATATGGACATGTATCTTCTGTTTAGATGCAAGCAATGTGATTCACGTGTTCTTACACACACAGACACACACACGCCGCATGTATACATGGCAATGTACTTAGCATTAGTGTCTAATTCACAGTAACACTGTTTTCTGGTCTAAGAATTTACATAGAAATGGAAAATTTTCAGGAGATTTTATATTTTTTCTAAATTTCTCAGGTTAGGTTGAGAAAGTTATTTATTGGGAATTTTAAAATATGAAAGGCAAAAAAGTGTCCAAATGTAACACATTGCTTGAAGAGTAGATATAATTACAATTGTGATCAAAATTTAAAACAGCACAGTATGGCAATCCTATATTCTGATTGTAATATCCACCAAGAACATATCTTGTTTTAAGATGTTTCCGTAGTAAGCCAATGAGCATGTCATTGTATGCGACTGAAATATTGTATCTCATTTGTTACGAATGGGTTGGTGATATGAATGCCTTAAAGAAAGATTTGTTGAGAGCCAGGTTCAAGTAAATCATGAATGTATATTATCCTAAGGCCTGCCTTATACTGGTTAAATGGTTTATTCCTAGCATATTGTGCATTTATCAATTTGATATGTCATGCTTAAGCAGGACAATGCACTAAATCCATTCAGAAATTAAGTCAAATACTGTAATGATAGTCAGCAATCTTGGATAAGTAAATATGTCTGAGAGATATAGTTGGTTGCCATGCTGAATATCAAGGTCACACTGAAAATAATGAAATAATGTTTTTAGCATTGAGGCGAATGAGGATCTAATATGCTAATTGTATGGTAATGCTTTGTAGGCCTCCTTTTATCGAGGCTTTTCATGTTGGTTATGCATGCTCTAATTTCATATTTAATTAGTAAGTTAGTCCCTTCATGCTTCCTGTGGTGGTAAGTGAGATTGTGAAGCGAAGCATGTTGGGCTATTATGCACTTTATTTTTTTGATACCGTTATTGCTCATTTACCGCTCAGTCTTTAATGGTTGTATGTTAAAATAAACAATAATACCATTTGTTTGCCAGCGAAAGACAAGACACAGTGCCCGTTATTTTCTACTTTATTTCTTATAATTTGTTCATCCATTTTGACTGCTGTTTTCTGGATCATTTCTTTTCTCTTCAAAGATATAAGTGGATTAATGTGTGTTTTAGCAATGCTTACTTAGGCTAAAGAAATTGTTAGAGCGAACAATCTAGCTGAGAAGGTCATTGTTCTTCATCAAAGAGTTGAGGTAAGTTGTTACTGGTTTCCTATCTACTAATTAAGTTAACCTTCCATAATCCTTCTGAACCCTTTGGGAATAATTATGTAATCAATTCCTCTTCATGTATTCTTTCAATGGTTTTCATCTCATAGCTTAGTTTTTCAAGTTTTATTATTCACATACATAAAACATTTCATGTTTTGTGTGAAATGATCAAATTTTTTCTTGCCACATTATCTGAATCAATTTTGTTATTTCTCAAGTTTTTGGTTTCACTTAGTATCATATTATTTACTTCCATTTTTCGTCTGCAAATACCTCAATTAATTTATATTGTTGCAGGATGTTGAAATTAGTGGGAAGGTTGATGTCATAATATCAGAATGGATGGGCTATATGCTTGTGTATGAGGTCTATATCTTCTTTTAAAAGTTTCCAAGTTCTTAGGGATTTTATCAATGTGTTAATTTTGTTGAGTCTACAATAGCATTGGCAGTGCCTTATTTTTATTTGATTATTTGGAGTTCTGACTCTCTGGTTGATTTTATATGCTTTTTTGTAGAGTATGCTGTCCAGTGTAATTTTTGCCCGGGATAAGTGGCTTAAACGAGGAGGTCTTATTCTTCCTTCACATGCTACGGTACTCATTCTCCGCTTTTAGGTGCTTTGCCTGGAACACGTAATAGTTTGTGGAGGCAAACTGGTGATTTTTTCTAAAATTGTAGGTTTCTCTCTGTAGAAGAGTCATATTGTAGTATTTCAGTAAATTAAGTAATACTAATTAAGTTAAAAATAAAATTTTTGACAAATTGTAATATATTTAGATTGTTGGAATTTCATCCGGCTTAGGTGTGAACCTATCAAAAATTTCAATATTTTGTACAACGGTAACAACTACAGCAAGCTATTAGTCCCAACCATTTGGAGTTGGCTACATGAATCTTTTTCATCTACGTTCTATCAAGGACCAAAAGAGGAGAATTGCTGTGTTAGGTAGCTAATAAATTTTTGACAAAACAAAATGAACATGAATCTTGACTATATATATTTAAGTAAATTAAATAATATCAATAAGTTTTCAAGATATAATTTTTGCCAAATGATAATAATGATTATGTATTTTGATTGCTTGGACCCAATTATGACACCACAACACTGCAATCATTGGGAGGATGGTCTGTTATTTGTACATACCTTGAAGGAAGTGCTTGTGTTTTCCTGATCGTATAAGTTCTAACCATAGATTTGTTAGGCAATCTAAGCTTTCCCGTATAGGATATTATGATTGTGTCTTTACCCCAAGATTCCAATCAACTTTTTTCTCACAGGATTTTATTATTATAATAAATACATATGATAATTAAAATTTTGAAAAGAGGGCATGTCCTCTACTGACATCCTTAGATTTCAAATATATGGATGTTCTACAGTGCTTTGGATGTAAATGAAACAGTTACCGTACTATGCACAGTACTAAACAGTGTTGAACACTGTCAAATCATGCATAGTAAATTACAGTAATTTTGCAATATCTGTACAAGTAATAGTTGTGAGATCATCATCTAACTACTATCATCGAACATGAATAATAACTCTTAAGGACAGATACAGTTGATGTTTACCTTTTTTGAAAATATTAATATCTACAAACAACTATCATAATTATTAAAAAGTTTAGCAGAAACTTTACGAAATGATATATTTGATCTTGGTCTATCTAGGTTTTTGGCTTTTGATAGAATAGCGTGAAAGGAAAGGATTCATGTAACCGACCCAAATAGTTAGGACTAACTGCTTGCTGCTGTTGCTATTGTTCTCGCATAACTTAAAAAGGTAGAAATTTAATCTTAGAATATTTACTTTCATTGGTATTAATTAAGTTAAAGTTTGTTGAGGACTCAATTCCATATAAATATTTTCCCTCCATACTGTTTTTATACTTCGGAACCTTAAACCCCTTTGTTTAACCTCCAACTAAACACACCTTGAGGTAGTGGCCTATGTCTTGACTCTTTTACTTTTGTTACCTAATTTAAGGTTCATTTAGATTGTGTTGAATTACCAAAGGAGTGTACCCTTGTTAATTAGCCGGCCTTAAATGAGCTCTTGGTATTGCGGTTCATAATTCCGTCAATTATTGGCTGCACAATCAACTTATGGCCTTACTGTTACTATTATATTTAGTAGGTTCAACTTATCTTAATTGGCAACAATATTGGAAAGGAGACTGAATATCTGACAAGATTAAGTTTAATGATTAAAAGCTTTGGAACACGAACCATATTGTCATAAACTGCTCATGTACAAAGTTAAAGACCAACAACTACTTTAAAACGCTCGGAATTTTGCATTCTTTGACCTAGACATTTTTCCTAATGAGAAATATTTCTTATAATATGGGCTTGGCATATTTTTAACTGGTTAGCAAATGTGATATGGCTATTGAATTGTTGGTTTCCATGTAAAAGCTAATAATATTTGGTTGTAGAAAATGTACACATGTTTGATTTACTTCTTTCTCTCTTGCAGTTGTATATGGCACCAGTCACAAACTCTATTAAATACGAACAATGCGTTGATTTCTGGAACAATGTTTATGGAATTGATAGTAAGTGAACTAGGCTATAAGTACATCATGATATTATCTGTAGATGGTTTTCTACATCTGTTGTGTATGTCTCAATGCAAAAAGACCCTAACATAACATGCATGTGCAAGCACATGCAAGTTAACTAGAGTAGATCTGGCCTATTGAGATTTATATTCAAACAACTTGTTGATGGATGCAGTGTCTGCAATGGTTCAACTTGCAAGACAGTGTGCATTTGAAGAGCCAAGTGTAGAGACCATACAGGGAGAGAATGTACTGACATGGCCATTTGTGGTGAGTCCTGCTCTTTTGTGTACACCATTTTGTCATTTCACTACCTGTTGAGAGATTAAATTATTTTGCTATCCATCCGGGCTTGTAATATTTTCATGGCCAGGTCAAAAGTGTGAATTGCTACACAGTTGTTGCTCAGGAGCTGGAATGTATTAGTGCAGAGTATAGATTTTCATCAATGATGGATGGTAAAAGAATCTCTTCATTTCTTATTACTTTATGAATATAACTTGTATATTCTATTATGGCCCCATTTTCCATAGACTATTCACTCTGTGTTTATAGTTTGTGCTATTCATTGATTTTGTATGATGTGAGTAACAATTTGGTCCCTTTTGCCTTGTTATTTGCTGTTTTCATATAAAATTCTATTGGTTACTTGTATGAAATTTTGGGTTATTTTCTCGATATTATTTTTCTGTCCACAAAATTTTTATAAGTTGTGGAAGGTATTCAAATGATTTCTTTATGGTTGAAGCTCCTCTTCATGGATTTGCGTTCTGGTTTGACGTGGAGTTTAATGGGCCTGCTATAACTCCTGTCCAAGGTTCACATTACCCTCTTCAAAGTTCACTGCTAGACTTATCTACAAATGAGTCAGCAAATGAAACGACAAATGATTCAAATCGTCAGAGAAAGATAAAGTCCAATGAGACAATTGTGCTATCCACTGCTCCTGAGGATGCTCCGACTCATTGGCAGCAGGTACAGTACTAGTCTTTATCTTTCTATATCAAAAGATTAATTGTTCCTTCTTCCTCAGATCCACATCACCCATTTTGTTCAATAACCTGAACAATGTGATTTCATGCAGACCTTGCTTTATTTTTACTATCCAACTGAGGTGAAGAAAGACCAGATAATAGAAGGCTCCATTAAGCTGTCTCAGAACAGAGAGAATGCACGGTTTATAAACATTCTCCTCAAGTGCTCGTGAGTTTTTCAACCGACACGGTAGTTTCTATGCTCTCTAAGTTTCCATGCTCACTTCTCTTCCTCTGATTTTCATTCTTACAGCTGCGGCGGTAATACATTAGTAAAAGAGTCTGTTTTGAGGTGATATTCTTGTTTGCTGCTTCTCAAGAAATGTTGATTGATTACCATCGCATTCTATGCCGTCTACATGATTGGTCGAGAAGATGATGGTATACAAATCAAACTTGGCTTTTCGCGAGACTTTCTTGATTAAGTTATCAACAGAAATCGTCCCGGTTCACACGTATGACAACATTGCTGTACACTAATACTGACAGGTATTGTTAGGAATATTAGCTTTAAAATGTGACCTCGGCCTGAAGAATGTGATCGATCAATGGCTTTTTCTGCAGCTGTTGTAGTTTAGATGATCAGTATTCCAACTAATCAACCATCTTTAACACGGTTTCGGAGTTTCATACCGTCAAGTGAACTCCAGCATTAGTGGAAAAGGTTTTACTTATATGTCTATTCCATTGATGTTTCCTTTTACCATGTTAGTAGAGACTGTAAATACCATTGTGCTCTCTGCCCAAAGAGGACATCCGTGTAGTACTTTGATTCAATTGTTTTCATTGGATGATTTGAAGATTTTTTTTCTTCTGAAATTCTGATGATTGTTCAGTAATGGAGGACACCTGTATTGATTAGGTCCCCATTTTTATTGTATTTCTTTTTTAATAGTTTAGTATTATTGTGGTTGATATTTTTTGTGTACCAGGCTTCTAACGGCTCTTTCCTCTTTTTTTTTTAAAATAAAAAACCTAATATGATTTAACTTTTATCAAATTAACGATAGGCAAATATAAATAAAGTTTAAATATAATTTTTTGTTTTTGAATTGTACCTGAAATTAAATTTATTTTATCCCAAAAATAACAAAAGTCGTTTTTTAAATCAGGAAATAAAACTATGAATATATTTTTTGTCTCCATAATTTAGAAACCTTTAATCCACCATTCCTCTAATATCAAATCTAAAATAAAAATGAATTGATTTAAAAGTGTAAGTTGCAAGACAAAACTCACCGAACTTTTTAATTTTTTACTTAATAAAAAAAACCCTACCAACTCCCTCCTAAAAATCCCAATTTAAAACAAAACAAAAAACAAAACAAAAAACAAAAACTCAACATACAAAACAAACAAACAAATAAACACGTCAGAAACCAACTCTCAAAAAAATAAAAAAAATAAAAAAAATAAACAAAAAATTTTAAAAAAAAATATCTTCCTCACATGTCAAAATCCCACTCACCCTGTTGTGACCTTTTCCTCTCATCCCTATCCCCATCCTTATCTCTCTCTCTCTCTCTCTCTCTCTTCACACCTCTTTAAACCTTCCACCTCCATCTCCCCCTCTTCTTCATATCACATCTTCCTCCACCTTTACTTCATTAACACCAACAACAACCATCATCATCATCATCACCATGCCATCATACACACCTCCCACCACCACCACCACCACCACCACCAAACCAGACCTCCAAACTCTCCTCTCCACCTCCCTCCCATTCCTCCACAACGACTTCCCTTCCATCCACCCTTCTCTCCCTTCCCTCATCTCCACCCTCATCTCCTCCGGCGCCGCCGACTGCTGGCACAAACACTCCACCTTCTTCTCCCACCTCCTCTCCGTCCACCGCATCCTCTCTCTCTGGTCCCCTTCCTCTTCCTCTTCCCCTCTCCCTCTCGCCGGTCTCTTCCACTCCGCCTACTCCAACTCCTACGTCAACCTCGCCATCTTCCCTCCCACCTCCTCCTCTCGCGCCACTCTCACCTCTCTCCTCACTCCCTCCGTCGAGCATCTCGTCCATCTCTTCTGCATCATCCCTCGCCATCTCCTCATTCACGACCTTCTCCTCTCCCACTTCCCTTCCGACGATGACCTCCGCCACCACCTTCTCCTTTCCCTTGACCCTTCTCAACTCTCCTGGCGTCTCAAAATCCAATCTTTCCTCCCTTCCCAAGGTCTCACTCTCAAACACATCAGGACCGGCGAGGACGTCCATCTCTCTCGCCGTGTCATCGCTGCTTTCCTCCTCATGACCATGGCTGACTTCAGTGACCAGCTTTTCAGTTTCCAGGACCAGCTCTTCAACAACGACAATGGCAGACTTGAGTTCTCCGGCAACAACTTCACTGCTCTATGGCCTGGAGACGGCAAACCTGGGTTGTGGATGAATTCTATCTCAAGAATGGGAGCTTTGTTTAGACTTATAGTTAGAGAAGAAGAGGTTTTCATTGATGAAAGGAGGAGAGCAGGAGGAGTGGAAGTGGATAAAGAGAGAGATGAAGACTTGGAACTGGTTATCCCTCCAGTGTTTGAGAGTTGCACTGAAGTATTAGGAACAGAGGAACAAAAGGAAGGGAGAGAGTTATATTGGGAAGCAGTTTGTAGTGGAAGTGGAGGAGAAAAGGAAGAGAAGTTGTTGAAGAAGAGTTGTGAGAAGAACCCTTTTGTAGGGGAACCTCATATAGTTTTAGGGCAGGTTTGTTTAGGGTTGGGGAAGTATGAGGAAGCTGAAAAGGAAGTGGAGAAAGGGTTGAGGTTGGTGTTGGAGTGGGGGACTAGTTGGGATATGAGGATTGGGTGGGAAGGGTGGGTGGCTTGGGGAAGAGTGTTGTTGATGAAGGCTAAGGAGAAGGATTGGCCTAATACTTCATTTGGGATACTTAATCTTGGCCTTGTCAAATGAGTGCATGTGCTACTTCTTGGTTTTAGGGTTAGGGTTTGTGAAAGGGTTTCTCTGTTTATATATATGCCACGTCTTTTATGTCAGTAGAATTCCACGGATGGTTGTGTTTCAGTCATTGGATTAAAATTTAACAACCGTAAATTATCTTTTATATAGATATGTATGCCGGAATTAAATTCTATGGACTTTTGTACTATGGGATTGGAATTTAATAGTTGCAGATCATCTTTTCATCTCAACAATGTACTTATACAGTGCTTTGCAATTGTAACCAACATCTCAATTATCTATTTTTGTTCTTGCAAATACGTAGTTTAGTTATTATTTATACTAGTTTGTATCTGTATCTTTTTATCCTTATTTGTTTTCAGCTTGCCACTGTTCTCTAAATGTCTACACACATAAATTATATATAGAGGACCAATTTTCTATGGACGGCCATAGATAAAAAATCTATAGATGTTCATTATTAATCATTGGGTCTTGATCCAATGGTTAACATTGATAAACAGTAGTTATTATTACAGTTACATATACTATATTAATGAACAACAGTTCTGTTGGATTGTAATCCAAACTATGGACATCCATGGAGGATGTAAGTTCTTTTATATATATATCGGTTTTGTGGAAGTCATGGGTTACTGTAAATAGAGTTACAGTGGAGTTTTTGTTTGTAAGATTGAGTTTAATGGTTCATGAAAGTAAGTCCAGTGTTGGTGCTTGGAGAGAAGTGGAGTTACAGTGTGTGTGCGTGCGCGTGTGCGTGGGGTTTAAGTTTCAGTTGGGATACATGCAAGAAAATAGGTCTAATGATGTGATGGTGGAAGTCGAGTTACAAAAGACGCAGGTGATTGCGCTTGTGGAAGTCGAGTTACAGTGTGGGAAAGGAAGTCACATGATGGCTTGAAGAAGTGGGATTCGGAGTTACACGAGTTGACAGTAAGTCAAACGCTGTTGGTAGAACTAGAAGTTGAGTTCCAATGCTGGAAAAAATTAAAAGTAGAATGTATCCATGCTTTTAAAGGGCAATTACAAAAGTGGTCCAAATCATTAGTATGATGATTTATATTTATAATTGTATTTATTATCTTGTTTTTGTTTGTTTTAATCACTTGTTTCAAGTTATTCCAGTGATGATATGGCATAGCATATATATATATATATGCAGGATATTCTTTTTCTTTTTCCTTATGTTTTTTTGTTCATAATACTTTTTTGTTACTCAGAAATAATTCAATCAAATACAACTTGACTAACAATATATGAATCAAATGAATCTATTTGCTTACGTATTTATAAAGGACTTTTATTTGTTGATATATTTTTACAGTTGAAACTTAATTTATAGAAATATATAGGGTAATTTTTTTCAGTGGTAACCGAACTTTGGTCACCTGACTAGAAAACACATCAAAATGGTCACCCATTTTTGAAATATTTTTATCTGGCAGTCACCCCCACTATTCCAGTGACTTAATGCTGATGTGGCGACCAGAAAATTCGAGTCAGCCTTATTCAGCCATGTCACAAGCTCCAGGTGGTAGAACACATCATCAACTATCTTTTCTTGTCAGCATCTTGTCCACGTGGGCTTCTTCTCCAATAGGACAAAACAGAGAGAAAGACCACCTCTTCATCGCTTGTCTTCTCTCCTTCTTCTCACCTTGCTTGTATCCGATGACGGAGTGAGCCGCTGGCAAGGGAGGAGCGCAGGCCAGTAGAGTGAGTCCAGACTTCGCAATGTCAGTGAGTTGGGAGGTGTGGTCTGTTGGGGGGAAACTCCGGAGTACTGTAAGTGCATCAAACTAAACCCTAACTCTTTCCACTTGTACATCAGTTACCTGAGTGCTATATATTGCAAATCTGCATGGGAATACAATGGTTGGGGCTTTTCATGAAATTGTCTGAATTTGGTACTTTTGTGTACTTAATTAAATTATGCGGGGTTATGTAACACGAGTTGCAGACATTATGTGTGGTCCCCTTGGAATGTTTGTGCTAAATTCATACATTGTTGCATTTTTTTTTTAACAATTATTGGTTTGTATGTTATTGATGCTGAAGTGGATTTCAGTATGGTAGAATTCCTTTTTGGTTCAAAAGAAGAAATTTTAGTTGCTAAAGTTGTGAAATGGCTACCTTCCCTTTGTCTTTATTAACAATCTTTTATAATTAACTGTTTGGTTGCTCAGCTCTTTCTTTATTGTAGTGGTCCACACACATGTTTTTAAAAGCCAGGTAGTAGTGTTATCTCAAGATGTACCTTCAACTTACCTTTTGATCTATGGTTCACATGTTTGCCTTTCTTAGTTTTAATTTAAAACCATTTGTAATATTTATTCATGTATGTCTCCAAGTAGGAGTACATGCTATGCATTCAATGCTGAAATTGATTAGCACAAGTAATATTAACAATCTTTAGCATTTTTTCATGACTTTTTCTATCTTCTTGTATTGTGTACTGTCAATTCACATAGCAATGCAAACATTTCTTTCTTTAAATCTGGTTATCCTGTATGGTTTGTCTAACATTGACATGAAAAAAATATTGCAATCTCAATTTCTTTAAATATGGTATGGGATTTAGTTTATATTGATAGGATTGTAAAGTATAAAGGTGCACTAAAGTGAATATGGTATGGGGTTTTTTAATTCTGTTACAGTTTATGATAATAGGATTCTGGTATGAGATTTTGTAATTCTGCTATAGTTTATATTGTAATACTAAGTGAGAGTTGCAATTATTTTTTTCTTCCAGTGCCCAATGCTGAGTTATTCTCTATAAAGGTACACTACAATGCTGGAGGTGGTTATAGATTTGTTGGTTATGTAGACTATGTGTGTGCAGACCAGATTTCTTTATTAGAATTGGTAAACATGGGAAAATATTTGAATCTGAATGTTAATGGTTGTAGCATATGGTGGGTTCATGGTAATGATCAAGATAGGGTTCTGAAAGAAATTGCTTTAGATATGGATGCTCTAGTAATGGCACAAGCTGTCCAATCACCTAGGAGGGAGGTTCATATTGCCATTAGGGTTGGATATGCTGTAGTTGAAAATGTGAATTGAAATATAGATGTTAATGAAGAACCAGTTGCTGAAGGAGATTGTAATGAAGATGACAGTGATTTAGAGGGTGGAATTCCTAGTTCAAACAGCAATGGGAAAGATAGGGATGAGGAGAGTGATTTGTGTGATTCTAGCTATAACTTTAGTGGTGATTCTGAAGGAGAACAAGTAGATGACATAGAATTAAGGATAACAACTGTATCTGTAGATGGATAACCACCAAGAGAATCAGATGATGAAGATGATCATTCAGATAATCTAGGCTCATATGAGTTCAGCTCATGCTCATCAATAGATGAAGATGAATAAGTTTCAACTAAACCTATGTATTCAGAGTTTAATGAACAAGTTGACATGAAAAACCCTCACTTTAAGGTTGGTATGAAATTCAATAGCTTTGAACAATTCAAAGAGGCTGTGAGGAATTATGGGGTGAAAAATAAGGTAGTCATGAATTTTAAACCAAACTCTAAAAAGAGATGTAAGGCATTTTGTAGAAAAGGCTGCCCTTTCTATCTCTGGGCTTCACCAATTTATAAGGACAGAATACAGTGTAGATCAAGACAGAATTTAGTTCATGAGTGTGCTAGGGGACACAGCAATAGGCATGTGAATGCTAAGTGGATAGCTAAGACCTACCTCGAACAATTCAGAGCAGACCCTAACCTGAAATTAGTTCGCATCATCCAAGCAGTCAAGATAAACCAAGAAATAGATATCAGCCAATTGAAGGCATACAGAGCAAAATGCCTTGCATTGAGGTAGATTTCACTTCCGATTCTTCAAAATTGACAGTATTTTCTTTTAAACCAATACAATGAACTTTTGATTTTATCATTGCAGTAACACATTTTCATTTTGCATGTCTAACCACATATAGAATCATTGATGGTGATGAAGAAAGCCAAATGGCAAGAGTCTTTGATCACAAGTTGGAGCTAATGAGAAGCCACCCAGGGTCAACTATCATGTTTAGGTGTGACTAGGGGGTGTTCCAGTGCATGTACATATGACTGACACCTTTGAGAGAAGGTTTTCTTGCAGGTTGCAGGCAAGTAATTTCCTTAAATGGCTGCTTCCTCAAAGGCAAGTATGGAGGTCAACTCTTGGATGCAGTTGGTGTAGATGCAGATGCCTGCACCTATCCCATTGCATGGGCAACAGGCAATGTGTGCTTTACATTTTTAACACTTTATGTGATTGAATTGATTCATCTTTGACTCACCAATATATGTAATTCCTTATTTATTTGTGTGATGCAGTGGATAAAGAGAACAAAGACAACCGGAAGTGGTTCCTGGAAATTCTTGCATAAGACTTGAGGATCAACAATAGCCATCACTAGGCTTTAATTATGAGTGACAGGCAGAAGGCAATTTGAAATTTTAACTGTAATTGTTCTAATCATTCTTAATTCTGCCTAATGTGACCTAAATTTGTAATTATCGTCCTGTTATTCAAGTTGTTGTGAACATTATTCAAGTTGTTCTGAGCATATTATAGTATATATTGTCTAAATGCTACCATGTTCAGAATGAAATGCTACCATGTTCTGTTCATATTATCTAATGGTGTTGTCAGTTGAATTCAGAATCATAGACCTCTAATTGAGCTCTTTTTGTTTTGTTTCCTTTTGTTTGATCTGTTTCCCTTCCTGCCTGTTAAATTAATCCACAAACCTAGGGTTTAATTCCAGCCATTGAGGAGTTGTTCCCTAATTCAGAACACAGGTTCTATGTGAGGCACATTCACACAAATTTTAGAAAGAATTATAGGGGTAAAGGGTTGAAAGATCAACTTTGGATGTGTGCCAAATATAGTTATATCATAGCATTTGAAAAGAACATGGAAATCTTGAATGGAATGTCCAATGATGCATGTGATTATATGAAACAAATACCCCCACACCATTGGTCTAGGGCTTACTTTAAACCCACATTTAACCGTGACATCCTACTCAACAATTTATGTGAGAGTTTTAATAGTACAATACTTGAAGAAAGGACTAGAGGGATAGTGACATTGAATGAGATGATCAGGACAAAATTGATGATTAGGATACAAAAAAGAAAAGATGCTATGAAGAAGTGCCCAACAACCCATTGTCCTAGGATTATGAAAATACTAGAAAAGGCTAAACATATGAGTTGGTTCTACAACACAACCTGGTCTGGGGGAGCAAATACCAGGTTTTAGGTCCAAATGGTCAGTTTATTGTAGACAAAGATGAGGGGTCTTATTCATGTAGGAAATGGCAATTGACACGGATTCCTTGCAGTCATGCTTTGTTAGTGATTTTCTATAATAAAGACAAGGCTGAAAACTATCTAGCAGACTGTTACAAGGTCACGACCTACTTAGACACCTACAAGCACACATTGAACCCTACCCATGACAAAGACTGCTGGCCAAAAAGTGACCAAGGCCCTATGATCCCACCTCAACCAGTGTGTAGAAAGAGAGGAAAGAAGACTATGCTTAGAAGGAGAGAAGTTGATGAAGAGACCAGCAGATTCACCAATAGGAAAGTAAGCAGGAAAGGTATGAGGATGAAGTGCAGCATTTGTAGGAATCCAGGTCACAATAAAAGGCATCATGTTCAGCAAGGACAGGTAATAAACTTATTGTGTTCCAAATTGCCAAACCATTTTAATTGATGCATTATGCTTACTTGTCTGAACAATTGTCTGAATAATAGGTTACAAGGGAAGATACATCTGGAGATTCTGGACAACATCATGGTGGCTAGGGTGAAGAAATGCAGGAAAATCCAAAGGATGGAATTTATCCATAAGTTCTGCATGATCATTTTCAAATGGTTTGTTATAGCTTTTTCTACATTGTTGTAATGAATGTAATATCATTTTAGAACCTGAATGAATTGATGTTTGGTTCGTCCTAATTCTGGTTTGGTTGTTGCATAACACAAACGTAATGAGATTACCGTGGTAATAATAATATTGGGAATGTTATATGCCCAGAAATGTTATGGTAATTTATGATAACCATGTTTGGTTGGAAACTTATATTACATAGTAATCAACTTGGTAATGCTCTAAATTTTCCAAAATACCCTTGTGTCTACTATTTTGTGCAAATTTAAATTTAAAGTAAAATAAAATTTTGGATAAAAAAAATTTAAATTTTCAAAGTTGAACATATTCCCAAAATAATGTTATTCAAATTTAATTTTTTTTATCCAATAAATAAAGTATGAAGATTATTAATTTTAAATAAAGGACATATTTGTCCAAAAAAATATTTCAGATTACCACCCACTTGGTAATCCAAGATAGCCACCTATTTTGGTGGTAATGGGATTACCAAGTTTCTTGGTAATCTTTTAAGGTTGGTAATCAAAGATTACCATCAATATTACCACTGCCACCAATCCAAACGTGGTAATTTGAAAAGATTATCACGTAATAGATGGTAATACTTTCATATTACCGCGAACCAAACGCTCCCTTTAGTTATGGAAACTCATCAAGTTTGTCGCACCTCAAAGCCAAATGTGACAGCACAACCCCTAGTGCTAGAGGGACACACATCACAGGAACCTGTTCAAGAGCCACAGGAACAGGTTCAAGAGCATACAGCTGTGCTAGAATTCTTTTATTAGACAAGATTAACGGTAAAGGTGCATGAATATCCATTGTCACAGGTATTTTAAGTGACTTATATATATATATATATATATATAATTCTGAAAACAAAGAAAGCCATTGAAGTATTAATTGTCTGTCAAATGTTTACAATGCAGGTAATTGATACCCGTGAGCTTCCATCAGTTATGGCAGCATCAACAAAAAAAAGCTAACAATAGTGGGAGGCAAAGGCAAGTCTTCCCAACAGAGATTCACAGGAAATACTGCTCAGATGAACCAAACTGCTGAAGCTACACCCAACAGGGACTCTGTACCAGATACTAGCAAGCAACAAAACCCTAAGGAGAAAGAAAAGGTGAAGAGACAACCAACAAGAGGACGAGGTGGGTGTGCTTCCAAGAAAAGGAACGCATGGGTTCATCCAGGGAACTGAGAATGTGTGTGTTGTTATTGTTGAAGCAACTTAATATGTGTACAGCAGTTGTCCTGCTAATTTTGTTTAGTAGACCTCAAGCAGGTCCTATGTGAAACCTTTGAAGCAGGTGTCCTGCTGATTTTGTGCAAAATGGTAATGTTTAGTGCTGCTACTGAGTTTAAATTATGTGAAGTGTTTGTAAACATTTCAATTCAGACATGAAATGAAATCCTGATGATTTTAAGGCAAATATACACATGTGAAAACTTCAATTCAGCTATGAATTCAAGTCTTGTTGATTTTAAATCCTATAAAGTGCTTATAAAAATTTCATTGTATTTTAATTTGGAGAAAATTTTACAGTTTAGTATGTTTTTCTAGTCATATAAACATTGAAAATTTTAGGAGAAGATTGCCTACATTCCTGATGAATTGAAATTAAAAGAAATATTTACTTTATTCACTGTTTTACATAACTAATCACAAATACAAAGGATTCTCAAAAAAAAAAAAAAAAACAAAACAAAACAAAACAAAATATTAGCAAATTTTCAATCCTTTTTGCTTAGTGACTTCTGACCTTTCACTGTTGCTTGGCAATCCTATGCTCACTTCCGATGTGCAAACTCTAGATCTCTAGAGGAGCAGCGATGAAAAGGTGGTTTTTTCTCGAAGCAACGATGAGCAAGCCCTAGATCTTAAGATGTGCAAACCCTATATCTCAAGAGGAGCAGCTTTGTCCCATTGGAGAAGAGGCCCATGTGGACAAGGTGCTGATTGGGAAAGATAATTGATGATGTGTTCTACCACCTGGAGCTTGTGACATGGCTGAATGAGGCTGACTCGGATTTTCTGGTCACCACATCAGCATTAAGTCACCGGAATAGTGGGGGTGACTGCTCGGTGAAAATATTTCAAAAATGGGTGACCATTTTGATGCATTTTCAGTCGAGTGACCAAAGTTCGGTGACCACTCAAAAAAATTACCCGAAATATTGATTGTTGTTTTTTTTTCTCTCATTTTTTCTTTTTTTAATAAATGTAGAAAATAGAGTAAATAATAATTTAGTCTTTTCATAAGTGTTTTTAATTGATATTTGCTCAAAGCAAATGAGAATAATTGGTAGAGATATACATGTAAGTTCTTATTTTTTAAAAATACAGATAAAAATATATTTTTTTACTTTGACAAAGTTAAAGGGATTCATTTCTCAACACACTTGTGGCAACAATTTGTGTGAGCTGAGAATTTTTCTTCCGAGCCAAATACATATTTTTATTTTTCGTTAAAAAATAATTGGCAATCAATTTCTTAAAAGTAATTAGTGCACATCTTTTCAAAGATTTTATAATACATTACTATAATTTCAGGATTTTTTTAATTCGCAAATTTTTTTTCCACAATTTTTTATTGTATACGTTAATTTTTAATTTTGTAACAATAGTTTATAATTTTTTCATACAGTTTGTCATTTTTTATGACATTTAAAAGTTGTTTATTTGAAAAATTAAATGCGCTGGCTTGGCCACGTACGGCCCAACAAGAGGACTGCTCGGCCTTTATATGTGGGCCGTGAGTTAAATTTAAATAAATAAATAAAAACATAAAAATCAAAATTTGCATGTTTTAATAAAAAAAAACATCATTATTACTTTTTGGTCTATTGACGCTGGGTGCTCCATATAAAGTGTTCATTATTACTGAAGGAGAAGATTTAAGACTCGACAAAAGCACGGTGAGAGCCTAGTTGTGTGTGTTAAGGATTTACTTTATCACTGCATAAATCTCTAAAATGTGATTTATCCACATTTTTTTAAAAAAATAAAAATTAAAATATTGTATTTATACTCTCATAAAAATTAATAGATTAAATATTAACTTGGATAGGTTTATATTTGGGAAGGTTGATAAGTTTATCCATGCCTTCATAGGTAGAGTTATCTTCAATTCAAGCTTCTTCTTTTTTTTTTTTTAACTATTTATTCTCCCCAATTACTGTCATCAAATTAGGGTATAAATTACATGTATTAGTTTTTTACTTGCATTGGTCTCAGTTATATGTTATGAGAGCTCATATTTACTATAGTGCTATTATTATTATTAACCAATACTTAACAATATATTATGTTGCTAATATCAATCTAAAGGTGTATATGAATTATAATAATTATTATGATTTAGTGAATAGATTGTTTTCTTTATCCTTTAGAATGAATCATGTAAGGCTAGACGACATTGATGAAATGGGCACATTAATCCATCTTACATATAGCACTTCATTGACTTGTGAGATAAATATACTTCTATATTCATATATATTTTTATAGCAATCCATCTTATATATATATATATACACACACACACACACACTTTTATATGTATATATTTTTGAATAAGAGCCTTATAATTGTTCACTGTTGTAATGGAGATAATGAATAGAGTGACACATCATCATCTTAGAGCAAATTACACTAGGTTGCTTTGTCTTTGTTTATAGGTGGATGGAAGACAAAAAGACAGACAAATTAAAAGGGGACTCAATTATATATCCTTATTCAAATTAGTGTTTGAGTATGAGAGTAGTGGATAATTCATATTTAATGAAGAAGATGAGCAAACTTAGGTGAATGAAGATATACTATGTACTAGTTGTGAATAACTAAATCTCATTCATAGTATATATACTATGAATGAGATTTAGTTATTCACAACTAGTACATGATTGTGAAGAACCTAAACTTAGGTGAATGAAATATCAACTTTGGTGAGCAGAAGATTGTGAAAATAAAACTTGGATGAATTAAAAATCAAGTTTGGCGGAAGATCTTTGAGCTCATCGAAGACTATCATTGAGAGGGTAGTGCGGATGAGATTATGAGGAGTCTAACTAGTTGTTAACAGGTTGAGATTAGGAGAATTGGAGGCATCTTGAGATTGCGTTGCAATGGAAGCTGGAACTCAGTCAATATCAATTTAAGAGTCATATATGTTGCAAGCTCGGTTACAATAGGAATTACAACATTTAAATTTGAAAGGTATTTAAGTTAAAAGTAGTGAAGTTTCCGAAAGAAGGATGTCCTATTTTTGAGAAGTGGAAACATCTATATAAAATCTTGCTTTGAAGATTTAAGATATGTCACGACAAAAAAGACCCAATATTGTGAGCAAGAGAGTGAGCATCGAGCAATCGATCAAGAGCCTCCTATGTTGGCCTTATTTAGCCAAAGGTTTCGTTAGGGTTTTGATTTCTCAAATTGGTGTTAGTGGTGAAAGGGGAAGATGTGAATACTTGCTTTCTTCTCTTTCTTCATTCATTACCATAATAATTCATTGATTTGTTATATATAAACCAAACTTGGAATAGACCCCACATGAGTCATAACAAACATTAATAAGACATTAAAGACTTGTCTAACTACTCCTAATTAAATCCCAATAGACATATTATCATAAACCCTAATTTTGATACATTCAAACACAAAACCAACTCAACCAACATATACTAACAAAAGCAGTAAATTTAATATCCTAATCCTTAGTGATGATGAGTGAGATATTTGTACACGTATTTACTCTCCTCTTTTAGTGGATTTATTTCCATGCTTGACTCCACAAATACAGACAATTATTGAGCTGAACTAAGTAAACAATGTTCATATCTCTTCTCTTGTTTTCATGGTTTGGTTATGTGCACCCGCTCAAATGAAATATTAAGTGATCATTAACAACCCACAACTTTTTAATAGTACTATCTGGAGCATATATTTATTAACATGAGGAGGTATATACCCGGCCGATAGAAATACTGCACTTCAAGTGAATAGAAATACTGCACTTCAAGTACTCAATAAATTTTTTAAATAATTAAAAAAAAAAAAAATCAAGTCGCACGGCACGCCAGACATGATCCCTGATTGCACACACGTGGCGAAACACAACAGATATGTGACGTCACTTTCACCGGAGAAAGACAGACACCAAAAAGTGTTGTGCCTCGGGATCGGAACTCCATTCAGATGCCCTTCCTTCCAGGTTACACATGCTACGTGGAGACTTTCCATTGGTCACGTGTAAAAGATTCCCTTCAATCATTGCCGTAGTTACTTTTAGAAAGACACTTTATGACGTCACTACACTGGCAACTGACACGTGGTCAAGGACACGTGCCTGGTTATCATCTCTCGGGCGGTGGATCCGAAATGGGAAATGACCCGAATCCGCTGTAATGCTTCATGGGCACATGGAATGATTTTATTGGCCAGAGTAGTAAAAGATCACATTTAGATCACATTTATATATATATATATATATATATATATATATGCATAGATCATAGATGTTGTGCTTGTGCAAAAGAGAGAGAGGAGTTAAGGAAGAAGGTTGGTTGATTATATCTCTAAAATCTCAAATTCATCGGCAAACAAAGTGGCATCAAAATAGGAAGATTTGAAGGTAAATCATTTCTCATTTTATATATAATTATTAATAAAAATATAAGCTTCGGTGTTTCTTTATATCAGCTTTATATGAGTTTAACTTTTTTGAGTTGAATTGAATTTAGATAATATGTTTAATTTTTTTTAAATTTAAAGAAATTATTTTCAGTGAAAAATTTGAACTAAAATTCAACTTTATAAGATCATTTTTTTTAGGAAAATTTCGATATGATTATTGAATGTATAGTTTCAATATATATGTAGGTATATATATAATAATAATTGGCATTGTATTAGCATAATTTTTTTTTAAGTTATATGTACGCAAAAATATATTTGTTAGTAAATAATATAAATTTTCTTGCTAGATTTTGAATGTATGATTTAGTAAAATAACCGAACTAAGTTGATTTATATTTATGTTAAATTAAACCTTTTTTGGATGGTTTACTTTTTTTAATAAATATTTAAAAATAATGAATGCAATATAGAATCATTTGGGGGAAAAAAATATTAGTTTAGGTGAAATGAAAGACATTGATAGGGAGTTTGTTTATTCAATGCATATCCTAACCTCATGATTTTAATAGAGTTTAGGACACCTTAAATTTTATTTTTATTTTTATTTTTTAAATTGAGTAGGTTTTAGTTGCGATTTTTATTATTAATATGAAGACCAAAAGACTTATGGATTAAAATGTATTAGTCTTTGATTAAGTATAATTAATTAGAGCAGTCAATGAGTCCGAGATGCAAGTAATTAACAGCACCTTAATTAAACACTACCACTTGATTAATTAGTCCATGTTCATCAAAGTCCAATGCATCTAGAGACTATGAAGCTTATCTTCAATATATTCATGCATTAAAAAAATAAAAATAAAATAAAATAATCTATTAACAGGCAAGCTTATTATTGTTTGATGAAGGATTACATAACCTTCATTTAATTATGATTAAGAAAGTACAAACTTAGATCAGTTCTTGCCTACTATTGTAAAGGTTCTGATTCTTCTTCTTCTTCTTCTTCTTCTTCTTCTTCTTATTATTATTATTATTATTATTATTATTATTATTATTATTATTATTATTATTAACCATTAATTGATTTTTTTTAATTGTTAATTTATCAAACTTTGTCTTATAAACAATACAAATGATATTCACTTTAGAGTAAAGGTTTCATAGACTTTAATTTTTCTTTTATAACCAAATTCAAATCAAAAACCTCCCTTGTTCTAAAATTAGTTCCACATCAAATAATAAATAAAAATTTCATGTACTTGCATCATCACAGCTTAGCTAACGGTCTATATTTCTTTTTCCGTCTTTTTTTTTTAATTATCATTGGTTATCTCCAAACAGTTAATTTTATAACTGTAAGATACATTCACCCCAATAAATTTTGTTTGGAGAGTTGGATGATCTCTCTCTCTCTGTGTGTGTATATATACACACAGAAAAAACCTTGGTAGCTATAAGCTCTGCTAATGTTTTTATCTCCCACTCTTTCCTTGTATATTTAAGTTGACACTTGCATAATCCTTTACTGAGACATGCTTAAAACATCTAATCTTAAGTTGGAAATTCTCACTTATATTTATAGTCTTGGTAAAATTAATTGCATGCTATAATCAAGACATATAATACAACAGGAATTTCTCAAAGATTTTATTTGCACAAATGGGATGCATCATATCAACACCATTATGTGAAGGTGGCAAAAGAAGATGGCCAAAGAGAATTGGAGAGTTTGCTATTTTTGTTCCAAGTTTTCGCATACCTAAAGAAGTGGACTTGTTGCAACACTTGATGAATTATCACTTATTAAGAGCACAACTAGAACACTTAGCGAGCATGAAAGCTAAGATTGTTGTTATGGTTTCTCAAGTTGCACCGTATTCTATTAAACAAAGAAGGAGAATACCCACACAACATGGTAAGTTTAATCTTTATGAATTTTTAGGGGGGTGATTATCTTGAGCAGATACCGTACTTTGGTCATTTTTTATTTTGAGTATCAAACTTCAATTTATATTATTTTGGTTACACACCTTTAATTTGAATTTATCGGGAGAATACAAAGAGGATTTCCAAGAGAATATGATGACATGTACGCTGAATTTGCCACGTTTACAACAGTTTGCCCCTTCATCTATATATGTGGGCATGACATGTCATTAAAGAAGGTCAAGTGAGCACTTTTATTGACACAGCAGATGCCACATCGGTCCAGCAAAACTTGTTAATAAGAATGGTGACGTGGCTCTCTTTGATGACGTGACATATCCACATATGCAAATGACGCGCGAACTAGTGTTGAAATAACAAATCCGGCATATATGTCATCAAAATTTCTACTGAATCCTCTCGGCATCCTCTTGGTAAACGCAAATTAAAGTTAGGTGATCAAAATAATATAAATTGAAGTTCGATGCTTAAATTGAAAAATAATCATAATATGGTACCCATCCAAAAAAAAATTTACCCTTTTTTAGGGTTTTTTAGGGTTTTTGGTTTATGAAATAATATATATATATATATATATATATATATATATATATATATATATATATATATATATATATATCTTGAGTTTATTAATTGTTTATATGATGTGTGTGTATATATATAGGAGGTTCTGTATTCTCTAATCTTCTCCAAGCCCTTGAGGATTATTTACGAGTTTTACTGGGACTAGTAAAAGAAGGTGAGTTGAATTTTTTTTTCTTTTGCGAATATATATATCTTATTTATGTTTGAAAAAAAAAATGCTTAATTTTGTTCTTTAATTCTAAAACCTCACTAGAGTCCCTCAAATAAAAAGCATTTCTTTGGGATTAACTTTTAAACTATACTAAAGTTTTTCTTTTAAGAGAACAATTTATATTTATTGTATAAAATAAATTTTTTATTTCAAAAAGTTTAGTTTTTGCATTTTATATTATTATTTTATATGATTGGTCAAATAAGCAAAGGCAATGAGACAAAGTTTTGTGGGAGCTCCTCTTAAGAAATATTAAGAGTAGAAATATCAAAAATTGATGCATAAAATAAATAACAAACATTAAAAATTGATAAGTCAAAATTTATTTTTATAATTAATTCACTAATCTCAAAGCCACCCATATATTTCATCCAAAATTGCATGTCCATCTCTTAATATTCTCCTCTTGGAATTTTTCACTAATGTTATACATATATAATATTTCATTTTCAATGGCAACAATGAAAAAAACCAAAATTCCTCTTTAAAAAATAATTTATTCATGAATATCTTAAATGTTATTTTTAATAGGAAGCGAGTTGATAGATAAAGTTGAGTTTGTGTGGGTGAATCAAGAAGATGACTTACAGGTATTATTTACATAAATCATAAAGTTATATATATATATATTTATTTATTTATCATTATCATCATGTATGCCTTGAAAATCAGATAAAATAACATTTCACTCGCTCAATTTTGATTTTTTTCATATATATAACCCTATATATACCATTAAAATATAAATATTAAACAACTAAAAGTTATGTGTATATACACCCATAAAAGTTTTCAATGGTCATTAAGTAGACGTTTTTGCATATATATCATTTCTCATGCATATGATTCTTTTTTTTTTTTTTTTTTCTCTACGAATGTTATATATATATATATATGAAACATAATTTGCCATATATGTTTACAGGAAACAGCCATGCCAAATGTTTGGTATGAAGTGTTGTCTGTTCTACACTTGATGGCCATGTTATGTTTGTTAGAGGCAAATTTCTTGCTCCTTGCTAGACCATCTGCAACTGGTTTGCATTCTTTGATTATTCAAGGTGAGTCACATTAAACACATTATAAAATTTTATATCTAACAATATAATTTTTATGTTTAATAATAATAATAATAATAATAATAATATTATTATTATTATTATTATTATTATTATTATTATTTGTAACGTTCATGTTTAAAATATTAAGAATTTATTGATGAGTTGATATAACTTTTACTAACTATATATTGTGTGCTCTTCATAAATGCAAAATTTTTTTATTTATTAATTAAAATTGATTTTTTTTCTTGTTTTTATGAACTTAAATTATTGCAATATTTTTAATAATTATTTATTTTTATTTTTTAAAAAACATTTATTCAATATTGCAGAATATAGAAGAACATCAATTGATATTTTGATAAAAGCTGCTGGATATTTGGATTGTGCTCTTCAACATGTCCTTCCTAAAATTTCTCCCCAAATGAGGTATTCAATTAATATATATATATATATATATATATATATATATATATATATATATATATATATATATATATATATATATATATATATATATATATATATATATATATATAGTATGATTTTGTTATTAAATGATGTGATTAAACTGTATCATTCTATTAGAATATATTCAGTATTTACAGATATATTTGATATATTTACATTTATTAGATTATTCTTTATAGTGTTTTATATTTTAATGCTACCAAAAGTTTTTAGTCTAATTAGTTTATTATTTAACTTGCTCATTTTTTTTATTTGAAAATATTTTATATCTAATTTTATTTTATATAAAATAGGCAATACCTTGTATTTTTATATTTTTTGTTTTTATATATGAGTTTGTTATTAAATCATGTGATGAAATTGTATCAATTTATTAGTGTGTGTGTGTGTGTGTGTTTATATGCACATATTTATTAGATAGTTATTTAAGGTGTTACATATTCTAATACCATTAAAAAAATTAGCTTGATCAGTTTATGATTTAATATGATCATTTTTTTATTTGAAAAAGTTTTTATACTTGAGTTGCAAATGCTTTAAATTTTATTGAAAATTTATTTAATGAAGGAGGGATCTTCCAATTGACCTAAGTGAGGAGGTGTTGGGAGCTCTTTGTGCACAAGCATTAGCTCAGGTATTTTTTTTTTTTTTAACAAATTTAAACTCATGATTTAAAAGTTTATTTATGTTTTTTATTTTAAAACATGAGGTAGATTTATTTTTAAGTTTATGTTCCTAGTTCTTCTAATTGGATATTAAAATAAAAAAAAAATTAATCAAATTATATGACATTATTATGGAAAAAAAATTAAGTTTAAAATGTTATATAAAATATTAATTAAATAGTCTGAAATATTTTCAATTTTTTACTTTACTCTCTCCAATAAATTATAATTAATTTAGGATTCTCAAATAATCCATAATTTATTTATATCAATGTTTATTAAACTAATATAACAAATATAGGCATTGATAATTTTATAAATTCTTGTTATATAAATTTTGGATTATATTTAATTTTTAATACATTATTTGATGGAAATTAATAAAATATTATTGTAATAGAAATTCACTTGTTTCATAACTTACAAGAAAAAGTTTTTATGATGATTAAAGGGAGTTGATCTTCAACTGTGGGTGGCAATTGATAGTCCAAAAGCCACACTTGCTGTTAAAAGAAGATTAGCATGTGAGATGGTTAAATATTGGCAACAGGTATATATCTATTATTATTATTATTATTATTATTATTATTATTATTATTATTATTTTGGACAAATACCCCACATATACCATTTCTTTATAATTAAGCATCAACCATGCAATTATTAGAAGGGAGTCTAACTTTCATCCTCTCATACGGGAGTCAAGTGTTTTACAGTTAATCTACTACTACCGTAATTACTATTTCAAATGTTTTTGATTACTTTTTTTATTACAATATTATTTCATAATGTTCTTTGTATTTAGAAATAAGTATGTGAGGCCCAATTTTTTAGGACGTCCGTAGATTAGAAATTTACAAACATCTCTGAGATGTTAGATTAATATCTAATGGTCCCACCCTGATTTTACTCACCCCTTTTTATTACAATATTATTTCATAAATTATTTCATAATGTCCTTTGTATTTAGAAATAAGAATGTGAGGCCCAGTTTTTGGGGATCTTCATAGATTAGAAATTTACAAACATCTCTGATATGTTAGATTAATATCTAATGGTCCCACCCTGATTTTACTTACCCCGGCCCCAACGCAAGATTTTTCAACTATCTAATTTTTTTTTATTTTTCAAATCTCCGATTTGTAGATGGCTATTCTGCTTCCCCAAGATTTTTCAAATCTCTGGTTTGCAGATTTTCTACTCTCTCTATACATAATTTATAGTTTTATAAAATTAGATAGTTGTAAATTAGTATATTTCCACATTGATTTTCTCTTTATAAAATTAGATAGTTGTAAATTAATATCTTTCCCTATTGATTTTCTATTTAATCTGATAACCTCTGTAATACAAAAGAAAAAATTATTGATGCTCTAGTACTATCTTTAAAAATCAATTGGCTTTGGTTTTACAAAAAACATAATTAATTTTTTTTCAAGTGTTGTGAAATAATATATTCATGATAATATGAATTATAAACTTGAAACTTTAAGCATAATTAATTTATAATAAGCTTTTTTTTTAATGCAGGCATATGAAAATATCATGAAATTTTCTTTTAATGATGGTTGGGGGGCCAAGCATCAACTCTTTGCAAGGTGGAAACTCTTTGAATCAAAAGTATGATTTTTTTTTTGTTGCACATTTGACTCTTTTAATCTCAAAAAAATATATTAATTTTCTCATTTGAGTTTATTGTTAGAAAAAATTATCACTATTATTTAATTAGTACTTATTATTAATATCAGTGAATTGATCTTTCATTGAAACTCAATTGAATTAATCAGATATATAAACTCAAAATAGTTTAAGAAACCTTACTAAATATATATGTGTGTGTACAATGTTTTCTTTATTATAATTATATTTATTTATTTATCATATTAAATTTATTTAATCATTCTATATAATAAAAAACAGTGACTATTGTTTTACTTTAGTTTGTTTTATAGAATTTTTCTTTTTGCACTTTAAACTAAAATCTTATTTTATTTTATTTTTAATGTTGTGTACATGTGTGTTTATATATATATTACACTAAATTTTAATTTATTTATTTGTGTATTTTTTTTTTTAATTTATTAGGCAGCGGCATATTATTATCATGGGATGATTTTGGAGGAGGGTAATACAGAGAAATCACATGAGATGGCTGTTGCTGCCATGCAAGCAGCACATCAATTTTTCATTAAAAGCAAAATGGAAAATGAAGCTTTCAACAAAATGCATCCTTTCTCAAGGTTTGTATTATTCTTAATATTAATATTAATTGCATTAATTTTTATGTCCTTGAAAAAAATTGTATTCTTTTCACCATTTTAGATCAGAAATAGTTGATATTGTTTTATTTATTTAATATGTAGGTATTAATCAAACAATTTATTAGAATAATTTCAAAATATTTTAATGTAATAATTTAATTACTTTATATTTGTGGGTTTTTAATCAGAAATCCACCACTTTGGGGTTCCATGAAGTACCTTTCTGTAAAGTTATCTAAAGAAATTTCCACCAAATTTCACATCAATCAAGATGTCTCAGATCATGAAAGGTATTAACATTTTTAGTTCTTCATTCTTGTTATATATATAATTAAATATTTAATATTTTAATTGCGTTATGTGCTTAATAAACTTAAATTTCGTAAATATGTTTTTACATTTTTTAACTAATATTTATCTTTACTTAAACTTATTTATTATAGTAATATTTTACAGATTTATCAACAATGCACCTGCATTACCAGACTTTGCACTAGCTCTCAAACCAGATGAGTACCGTCTTCCGATATTAGATCCTTCATGGAATCAAGAGAATGAATAAAAATAGGTGTGATACTACCCCAAATGGTTCTTTGTAAGGTTTTGACTATGCCTGTTCAACCCTATATATATATATATATATATATATATATATATATATTATAAAGACGAATTAAGTGCGGGTATATCAAAGAACTACACTCTATCGGACAATACCCTCACCTGCGTGAACTGAGATTCGAACTAGGGGAGCCACACTCTATTCAAGATGAAAACCCTACGCAGGGACCTGAATGCGAATAGACCCAAGGGTTGTTGGCTCAACCCTTCTATTCAAATTGTGTCGGATTGAGTCCCACTCAAAAATAAAAAAAATATTAAACAATGCACATTACTTCTTTGAATCAAGATCCGAGGTTAATTTAAACTTGATCCACCATCTTCACCCTTCATTTCCTTCCCATCCCCATCCTGTTTTCTCCTTCTCCTTAGCCTGAAGTCTAGTTCCCTCTCCGACGCCTCATCACCACATTTGTCCACCATAGTGACTACCAAGGCCTCACCTTCATCCACCATCACTTCCCCTTCCACCTCGGCCTTATATTATATCAAAGCTTACCTGACAAACAGAGCATCTAAAGAGATCATACAATGGCATGGGAAAATTAGTTGGAAGATTTGTGCTTGAAACATTTCCTGTTTTGGAAAGTTTGTAAAATATGCATTATTATACACAAATGTTTATATTACAGTTTATGTACATGATTAAATCTTTTGGGCTAATAGAGTTATAGGATTAGGCCACAATTTTCCATTTTTTTATATGTATAAGTAAAGTACTCCATTAAAGTTGCTATGTAGAATTTGTAAAATTTGTGCAATTGTACAAAAATGTTTGCTGTTGTATCATGTTTTCTACTATTCATACATGCATAGTGATCACAATATAAGAAACACCATTTTGATGCAAAACAACACCATATTAGTGGACAATTTGTCTTGAACAGAAGCAATAAAGAACTAAAAGTTTTAATTTCATTGATCACATGAAATTTTGCAATTTATGTGTTGTTCATTAGACAAAACAATACATATCTATCAACAAAATGACATGCAAATAACAGAACATTCAAAACTTGCATGTCAATTTCTTCAACATTTAAACATCAAACATGAACAAAAAATTAATAAAACTCATCCCTAGATAACTATATCCTTGTCAAGGATTTGCCTCATTTGTGCCAGGTCCAGTTGTGCTTTGTTGAGTGCAGAAATAAAGAAATTCAATGTCAACAGAGATTTGTTGATTTTCTTCAGTTTGTTTTGTCCTGTTAGCGAGCTACATCTCTCTGTGCCTGATTATCACTCACAACAAAGGAAATAATGGCATGTATTGCTAACCAAAGAGTAAATCTTATGACAAAATGGAATTAAAATTATAAAAAATATATTATAAGCAATTAATTGGCAGCAATGAATGAAGCTTTATTTGTCATCTCCCTACAATAAGGCTACCAGTTTGAGCTCCCTACAACATCAAGAAACATATGTAACCTTCTTAAAATCAACACAACTTAACACTAAGTTCACCAAACTAACACAATTCAACAATTCAACATTAAGTTCGTTAAACCAACACAATTTAATAGTAAGTTCATCAAAGTAGAAAATTTCTCCCCAACTTTAGAAAAGGAGTAATAAAAATATTTCTTACTTTAAGTAGTTTTACTGCAACATCCATCGCTCCGTTCTTGCTGTTTGATGTTGCAGACATGCTCTTCCCTATTGATGCTTGCGCATGCATAGACTTGTTGGAAATGTTAATGCTTGCTTGGCCACACAACAAGGGTGATTGGAGGCCTTTGCCAAGACTTCTATTTTGTTGCAATTAGGATGGTAAGAGGCTAAGGAGGAAGGGGAGGTGATGGTGGATGAAGGAGAAAGAGAAGATGGGATGGGGATGTTAAGGAAGAGGAGGGTGAAGACAGTGAGAAGAAGACAAATGCACTAGTGAGGCATTGGAATGGGAACTAGACCTAAGGATAAGGAGAAGGAGAAGACGGGATGAGGATGGGAAGGAAAGGAGGGTTAAGATGGCGGATTGAATTTAAACCTTGGATCTAGATCCGAAAAGTAAAGTACATTGCTTAATATATTTTTTTTATTCCACATCATTCAGGTAACGAGTTTGGCAAGAGTCTTCGTAAGATATAGCATTACTCTTTCTGAGGAGTTATTTTACATTTTTCATATTTTTTTTTGCCCCTCGTTTTTTTTCCCTTTTTAATTCTTATCATATTGGTTTTTCTTATAATGCCAAAAATATCTCAACTCACAGAGAGCTCGCCCTTCTTGCCTTTGATACAAGTTTGTCAGTGTTGAGCATGCAAACTCATTCCTCTCCCACCTTACTGCCAAGGGCGGAGCTATATATATTTTTGTGAGGTTAGATGACCCCACATAAATTTATAAAATTCTTCATCATATATTTTTATATTAGTTAAGAAACGTTAGGTTAACCCCATAAAATTAAAAAGTTGGGGTCAATCTTACTTTTGAGAAATTAGAACGTTAGGTATATATGATATTAGTATATGTATGTATATAATAGCATTATAATTATAAAATATTATAATGTAAATTTTAAAAGGTTGTTGCTTTTTTCCCTCATCTCTCTGATCTCTCTCCAAACTCTCTTTTCTCAATCTCATTTCTCCCCCATCTCTCCGACTCCAAGTTCTCAAATCTTAAAATCAAAATCTCTCTACTAGACCATCAGCAGTGCAACATTGACCACCGCCTGGTCTACCCTAGTCAGAGAGTCTCAACTCTTCACCACCTCCTTCTTCCCAGTGACATGGTGCATTGTGCTTCTTCACCCTTCCAGGGATTCCTGCTTCTTCACATAATCCATATCTCAATACTAGGTAAAATCCCAATCTCCATGATTCCATCCTATTTCTTTATGATCCTATGGACTATGGTTAAATACTTTCTTTAATTTTGATTTTCTTTTTTAAATTTTCAATGTTTGATGTCTGTTGCTAGATTTGTTGTTGTTTTATACTTGGAATTTTGTTTGATATTTTGGTGCTTAGCAATCCCAATGTTCTCCTTTTCTTGTAATGAATTCACATCATAAGATAGTCACATACGAACTACATTCTTTACATGTGTGTATATATGCATGTATGTATGTATGTATGTATGTATGTATGTGTTCCATAATATAGTTTGCAAGTTTTGATTTTAATCCTTGGTTTGATTACTATGTCTTGAGGCTTAAGCACAAAGGGAATTAAATAAAATGAAATATAAACTGCCATTTAGCAATCAAACAAAGCACCAATTAATTTACTATTACTCATAAGCCACAAGTACATTGTTTTTATATTTTGGGGTAATTAGTGTTTAATGGGGGGGGGGGGGATTGTTTATTTTCTCTTCTTGGTTAGTTGGAATCTTTAATTGGTGGAAGGTGATAAATGATCATCGAACCTTTTAGTGGAAATTCATGAAGAGACTTGATGTGATGTAAATCATATGTTTAATGTAATCAATTAAATGAATTAATGGGATTAAATCAAGATTAATGGTGGGCCAAAATAAGACTCAAAAAAGGCTAATTACATTGTTGTGATGGTGGGAAGAAGAATCATAAGAAGAAAGAAATGGACAAAGGCCAAAGCTATTAGGTGTTGCTAGCCACTTAACATGTGGGAGAATTAGTCATCACTTAATTGTTTGGCTTACAAATTTAGTCACAAAGATAACAATCTCATTTTGGATATTGGAGACAAAAAAATTTAAGTAGGTTGTTGTTTTTATTGTAGATTAGATTTATTCATTAATTAGGTTCTTCCATTCATAAATTTATCTGGCTTCATTTTTACCGAATATGTTTGTGGTGTTTCGGTCCTCTTTGCCCTTGTTGTCGTCCGTTTGTCTTAGATGTCGTGATTGTTTCCCCGTTGAGTTTCCTTTGAATCTTCTTGTCGAACCTTTGGAGTTGTTTGTCGGGTGTTTGAGGGTGCTTTGGTCGTGTTTAGAGAGGGTGTGGGCTGTGCACAGGCCGCACAGAGGCCGCACACCCCAGGCAGAGGGGTGTGCGGCCCCGGACACCACTCGCACACCCTTCTACCTGGTGTGTGCGGTTGGTGTGCGGGGCCGCACACGACCCGTACACCATCGGGTATTGGCTTATAAAAACCCGGTTCTGGCTTCTTTTCTTCATTTCTTTTCTCCCAAACTTCTCTATCTCCTTCTCCTCTCTTCCTCCATCATTCCATAAGGTTCTAAGGCTGATCTAGAAGGGATTTTTGAGCTTGAATCTTGGTTCATCAAGTTGCTCATTCCTTGGATCAAGGTAAGCTTCCATCCTTTTGTTCCTTCTTCTTTGTTCTTTGATGGAGATGGTTAGGGTTGGTTGTGAGCCCTTATGAGAGCTTGATTCTTACCTCCTTTTCTTCCTCTTTGATAGTAAATCTTGTGAGGATTGATTGTATTGAGATGTATGGCCTTGACTTCATGAAATCCTTGAACTCTCATCACCTTGATCCCGGAATTACTGTAGCACCAACCAAAGTTAGGTCATTCTTGCTTTCCTTGTTGGTTTTAGGAGTTGTGAGAGGTCTTTTTCTTGCTAGAACTTCTTGTTATGATGTTTAGCAAACCCTAGAAGCAACTATTCCCCATTTTGAGTATTTTCCTTCATTTTAGTTAATCTAGTGTTTGTTGATGTTTGGTTGATTGTTTTGGTTGTTTGATTGCTTCTAGGAGGTGAGGCTTCAAGTAAGGTCAAAGAGCCAGTGGAGAAGTGACACCGAGGCGTTTAGCTCGCCAAGTTTGTGAGTGGGAAATTACCAAAAATGGACTATGATTCATGCATGATATTTATTATGATATTTGAGTTATTTGCTTTGAATTATAGACTCCTTATTACTAAAGCTCTTTGAAAGCTTTAATTGAAGTTTAGAATCATGATGATTTTATGAATTGGCTTATTTAAAGACTATTTGCAAAGTACATATATTGTTTATGGTTTGGAACTCTATGTTTGAAATATATGTTTCAACTATGTATTTTCAAGAGATTTGATGTTCTCATTTTGATAACCAAAAAAGACATGTGAAATCAAGTTGATTTTCATTGTGTTAATACAATGTTTGAAGTGTATTTTCAAAAGACACCCTTGTATGATACCTTTGATGAAAATGATTTCACTATCAATGTTATGATCAAATAAATCACTCTTGGAGTGAAAATTTCTATTGTAAACACTCATGATCTCTTATTGAGAATTATGCTATCATGATGTATATATGTTAAGCCTACGGGCTGGGTTATTGTTTAAATTCTTTGATGGTGATATGGCAGCCGAGCTCCAGTACTTGCTGCAGTAAGAAGTGGATGGTTTCCACGGGCCGACCTATATAGAGGTGGCGTGGAATACTGTCAAAACGGTTATGCCATGTCAGGTGGGAGCGTAGATCCCTGACATGGATATAGTTGGGTTGTTTGGAGTCACCACACGAACTTCCTAGCGGCCAATGCCAAGATACGCGAATCTTGGTAGCTCCAAACCTAACCAAGGCCATGGTTAGTGACGGAGAGTTTTGAGGCCATTTTGGATATCATTGTTGATTTGTGATCGATGAGTTAATTATTTATAAGAATCTTGATATTTGAAACTATCGATAAGAATTGTGCATATATTAGATCCAGAATGGCATATATTTTCTTGATGATTTCAAAGAACCTCTATTTGTATTACAATGAGAAAAGCTATGTTCTTGTGTGATAATTGTTACTCAAAGTATTTTTCACTCCTGTTGAGAATTGAAATATTTTTATGATGTTTTATTTCTATTTGATCATGCTTGAGCTATAGCCCTATGTCTAACCCCTCACTGAGTAACCTAGTTACTCACCCCATCTTTCTTCCTTCCAGGTGATAGCACAGCATAGGGGTGAAGGCGTGAGGTGCTTGGCTAGAGTCATCACTGTCTTCTCATTTTGGGAGTTGTGTATGTTATCTATTTTCTTGGCATGTATTATCAGTGATCCACTATGTATTGTTGAACCCTAGCATGTCTTTTTCTACTTGAAACACCTCTGTATGTCAGTCTGATCTACTTCATGTAGGAGATAGTGTACTTTGAGTTGGGCCTTATTGTGGTTGTTGTTACCTTCCTTGTGTACTCCTTGTTATAATATCAGTGTGTGATACCGTGTATTAGTAATATGGATATTTGTTGTTAAGTTATGCATTGTGATTATAGATGTAATGTACAGGGAACAGGTTAGCCTTACGGCCACCTAGGGTTGAGGCAGTGTTGGACCTCCCCTGGGTTGTTGTGGCGGTATGTCGTGCGTGGGACCCGCGGGTCGGGGCGTGACAATGTTTTAAATTATGACCAATATGTTTATAGGCTTATATCCAAACTTTTGATATTAATATATCTTATCATGATCACATTAATTATTATTAAACTTTTGTTAATTTTTTCCAATGTTAGTGAATGGAAAAATACTTCAAAAGAAACTCATTGTATGAAGAATTAAGTTCAACTCTTGAAAATAATGATGAACCTCTCAACAATGTTCAAAGCAAGCTCATGTTGAAGTTGATTTAAAAAATCTACATGTGGATCTAGGACTTCATCCTCTAATTTTAACTTATCATCCTAATGATTAAGATAAAGTACGAAGATCATACTTACCAAAAGAACCTTGCCAACCATGTAATCATAATTTTCTACAGGCAAGCATTGGAAATGTGTTGCGTCGATTTAATTTGAGTTGGTTTGATGAGTATGGCAGTTGGTTAGAGTATAGCATAGCTAAAGATACTGCATTCTGTTTATATTGTTATCTTTTTAAACTTGATATTAGAAAGTAAGGAAGTGCAGACTCGTTTGTTATTGAAGGTTTTACAAATTGGAATAACAAAGATTAATTGAAAACTCATATTGTTAGTCTTAACAGTGCCCATAATCAAGCTTATAGAAAATGTCAAGCCTTGATGAATAAAAATAAAAATATTCAATTTATTTTGATTAAGCAAGGAGATCAAGCTCAAAGTGAATATCGCACAAGATCAATAAATTGTCTTCGATTTCTTTTGCGATAAGGGCAACCCTTTTGTGGTCATGATGAATCCAAGGAATCAAATAATCAAGGAAATTTTCTTGAACTCCTGCATTTTCTTACTGAACACAACGAAGCTATCAATAGTGTTGTTTATAAGAATGCTCCTAGCAATCTAAAATTGATGGCTCATAATATTCAAAATGACATTATAATTGCTGCAGCAAGTCAAACAACAATGGCGATTATTAATGAGTTAGCTAGGAGATGATTTATTTGCGATCTTAGTAGATGAATCTCATGAGTGTCAAATAAGGAACAAATGGCTATTGTGTTGCGTTACATGAATAATAGAGGTTGTATTGTTGAACGCTTTTTAGTTATTGTTCATGTCTCTAACAACACTGCATTATCACTCAAAGGAGAAATTGAATCTATATTCTCTAAAGCATGGATTAAGTTTATCAAGATTATGTGGACAAGGTTATGATGGAGTTAGCAGTATGCTGGGTGAATGTAATGGTTTGAAAAGTTTGATTTTGAAGGAAAATGACTTTGCCTTTTATATTTATTGCTTTGTACATCAACTTCAATTAACTATTGTAGTGGTTGCAAATAATGAAGATTCTGTTGCTTTAATTTTTCAGAATATTGGTTGTTTAGTTAATTTTGTTTTAGCTTCATGTAAGAGGTATGATATTCTTAGAGAAAGTCAAGCTGTTAAAGTTGCCGAGCACTAAAAATGATGAGCATGCAAGTGGAAAAGGCTTAAATCAAGAAATTAGACTTAAACGTACTGGTGATATACTTAATGGGGCTCACATTATGGAACATTACTAAACTTAATTATTTTGTTCCCTTCTGTGATTAATGTACTTGAAAATGTTGGTGATAATGGTTTGAATTCAAAGTAAAGGGTGGAAGCACAATTCTTATTGCAAATGCTTTAATCTTTTGATTTCATATTCAACTTACATTTGATGAGAATTGTGCTAGGCATTACAAATGAATTGTCAAAGTCTTTACAAAGAAAGGATCAAGGCATAGTTAATGCTGTGGAGTTAGTTAAAATATCTAAACAAAGGTTGCTATACAAATGATGAGAGATGATGGATAGGATCATTTATTACATGAAATCCTTTCTTTTTGTGGAAAATATAGCATTTTAATGTAAAATATGCACCTCCTAGAAGATCATGACGTAAAGTTGTTGATATCTCAAATTTGCATCATTATTGAGTTGACTTATTTAACGTTGTTATAGATAAACAACTTCAAGAGCTCAACAACCATTTTACCGAGATTAATACAGAGTTACTTCTTTGTGCAGCATGTCTCAACTCAAGTGACTCATTTTCTGCTTTTAATAAAGAAAAATTGATTCGCTTTGCTCACTTTTTTCCTCGTGAGCTTTTCAGCTGTGGATGTTATGGGGCTTGATAGTTAACTTGAAATTTATATTATTGATATTAGCTTTAATCCTGAATTTTTAAGTATTAAAGAGATTGGTTAACATACTGAGAAGTTAGCGGAGACAAAGAAGAATATTGTTTATCCACTTGTGTTTCTATTGGTTAAATTGGCTTCAATATTACTTGTAAGCCCGAAGAAAACAATCCACTAAAAGAGGAAAAGAAAAAAGAGTTACACCACTTGTTCTCTCTCTCACACAACAAAGAATAGCACTTTTTAGATTATCTGATGACAACTTTCCTTAACCACACCGAAAGGTCTCTTACTCGTGACACACGCTAAATCTTCAAGTAGGCTATCTTATATAGACATCACTACATCCCAACAAAGCTTCCTCTTTTAGATTCTCCTCGGCTTCCTAACTTGGACACCTTCCAAAATTAGACGTTGTAACTCCAGTTGCAATTGAGCTTGCAACACGGCCCACCTACTGATCTTGACTGAGTTTTAGCTTCCGTTGCAACACACTTTGTGACACCTCCAACCCTCTCGGTTGTTCTAGTTTGCGTCGACGCAGTCTACTCCTTCCGAGCTTCTGCCACCAGCAACTAGCCTCCTTCCTCACGTTATACTAGCAAGTCCCTCTCCTGAGGATTGCACCCAGCAAGGCACAAAATTATCTCACCAAAGATGGCCTCCAAAGATCTCCCCACTCTTGTTTCCAAACTTAGTTCAAGTTTGGTCTTCACAAAATCTTCAAACTTGATCTTCATTCATCCAAGTTTGATCTTCAATATATTTGTTACTAAACTTGATCTCCTATCATCCAAGTTTAGCTCTTCAATATCTTCCAAGCATGATCTTCATTCATCGAAGCTTGGGTCTTCAATCTTCTATCAAATCTTGCCATACATATCTTGTGTCTTGAATAGCTCCACACTTAAATAGCTTTGGATCTTTCCTTCAAATTAATTTGCTAATCATGAGAGTTTACCAAAGATAGATTTTATCATTTTAGATCTTACTGAAAATAGATTAAATCATATATATAACAAACTTGCTCTTCAAGAGAGATCCTTTTACCTTGATGTTCTTTCCAAAGATAGACTCTCCAATGATAATTGTGAAGATATTCTCAACCATGGTCTTCAAGTCTTCAAACCACATTATCATCCTTTGCCAAGTCATCTTGTCATGTCACTAGGCTTGCCACGTCATCTTAACTTGGTGTCAAATGATGCCAACTATAGAGTCTAGCTCTAACAATAGGTATATGTTTGATAAATAGTTTTTTTTTATCATTTGTATTTTTTATAATGATTTAGCTATATTTATAAATATATACACGATTTACTTGTATTATAGATGAACAATATTATGTTAAGAGATTTATTGTAGGAGCAAATGAACCTTTGGGTTTTCTATCTCTACATAACTTTACTTTTTTGTGTTGTTTGGTTGGCAATAAGTAGGTGCAAGTAGATGTAATGTAAGTACTTTCACATGTAAAACGAACAAAAAAGGTGTTTGGTTTGATGTTAAAAAAATTTCTATGCAAAAAGTTTCATAGCAAAGTACAGCTTTTGCTGTATTTTCACTTGCAACCAATTTGACTATAAGTGAAAATACAATAAAAGCAACTTGTTAAAATCATCATTATTCCCTTTTACTTTTGCATTACTATTCTCCTTTTCTTTCCTTTGGTTTATAGAAGCTTTCAATACCAACCGGAGAGGGTTGAATGAGAGGTTGAGCTCTTGAAGGTTCTTGAGCTTGGAGAGACTGAGAGGGAGTGGACCGGAATCTAATGTTTAAAGGATTGAAATATCACCGAAGCTTGAAGGAATCTGGCCAGTGAACTGGTTGCTGGAGAAATACATGTTGAGTTTGGTGAGACCTCCGAGAGAAGAAGAGAGCTTTCCGTTCAGCTTCTTGTTGGCGAAGTTAAGACGTTGCAGTCTCTTGAGCTCTCTAAT
Organism: Dioscorea alata; assembly: GCA_020875875.1. Taxonomy (NCBI): domain Eukaryota; kingdom Viridiplantae; phylum Streptophyta; class Magnoliopsida; order Dioscoreales; family Dioscoreaceae; genus Dioscorea; species Dioscorea alata. The sequence goes on from CM037011.1 coordinate 23,300,526, forward strand.
GGACACCGGAATCTCTCCAGTGAGCTGGTTGTTAAATAACCAAAAGAACTGAAGTGAAGCCAAACTAGAAATAGAAGAAGGAATGTTACCATTAAGATGGTTGTCATTCAGATAGAGTAAGCCAAGATTAATAAGCCAGCCAATGCTCGCCGGAATACCACCAAAGATTTGGTTGTCAGAGAAGTCAAGATAAATGAGTTGTTGAAGGTTACCGATGCTATTTGGAAATAACACCAGTGAAGTTGTTGTTGTGCATGTCGAGTCTCTGGAGAGTAGAGAGGTGGCTGATGGAGTTTGGTATGATGCCAGAGAGTTGGTTTTGGTAGAGCATTAGGTCAGTCATAGGCAAAAATGGTGTGATCAGTGAGGAATAGATCTCTCCAGAAAGGTGGTTGGAATCAAGGAAGACCCTTTGGAGGTGTTTGAGATTGCTAAGAGTTTGAGGAATAAGTCTGGCAAGGTTGTTGGAGTATAGTAAGAGGACTGTGAAATTAGAAAGGTGGACAAGAGATGGAGGAAATAATTAATATTTTTATTTTGAATAAATATCTTATTAAAGTTATTAATTAGTTTAAATTAATTTTCATAAATAGTATTAGATAAATAGGAGTAATAATAGATAATGGGGGTAATTTCACTAACCCACTTATATGGTGACTATACCCTTTCACGTTATATCAAACCAAACAAACAAAAGTAGTCACATCATTTCTAATTACATCAAACCAAACAACAGTGATGTAAGTTAAATTACAATATTTTCACTTACATTGTACCTGAACTTACATGTAATTTAAATTACAGACAACCAAACAACCCTTTATTTTGTTATGTGCATTTAACATGTTCAAGGAAGAAGGAAGTTAGAACCCAACATCTTCTTATAGTGGTATTGGACCTCTTCACTCTAGACATCTTCTCTCATTCCATTACACTTTACATCTCTATAAACCTCTGCATTTGGTTTTGTAAGTTTATGTTTGTCATATCTTTAAATTTGGTTGAAAACAATTGTTTATTATAGTCATATTTCCAATGTATTCATTGTCATTTGATAAGATGATGAAATCATTGCTTGAAGAATACCAAAAGAGGCTAGAGACATGATTTATTGTTGCTTAAATTTTCACAATACTTGCCACTTGTTATGTGTATGTGTTATCCACTGGAGATTGTGAGAAGATAAATGCAAATGAAAAAGTGATGTATTTTTTATGCACTTTCAGGTAATATATGTGGTTTGTATTAGAAACTTTTTTTTTTGTTTATTTGTGCTTCTTATAATGGTTTAACTATAATTGTTATATATAGATAAACATGTTTGCATGTAGTGCAGATGATAATATTATATTTATTGACTCCACATCATAAATTTTTTGGCTCTATAATTACTTGTTGCAACTGTGTCGGAGGGTGAAGCTTTGCCCTTGACGGCACTGTAGTAAGCTTGCCATTCTCCGCAAGCATGGGTAACACGATTCCAGTGAGCAAAATTAGGGGTATTATAATTTTATATTTAGATTCAAATATAAATGATTTGAACAACAAAAAAGTTTCAAATATATGTAAAATTTAAGGGATTTTTTATGGAAGTAGGAGAATTGGAGGTATATCTAGTTTATTTTGTAACACATTTCAAATAAATAAAAGTTTATAATATATTTTGCAATTATTTACAAAATAAAAAATAATGTAAATATACTTTTCAAAAGGGTTTATATGAAAAAAAATTAGGTTTAATCACTGGATTAGTCCCTGTACTTTTCTCTTTCTTCCCTTTTAATCCATGCACTCCAGAATGCTCATATAGGGTCCCTATGCTTTCTAAAGCAAGTAAATCAAGTCCAAAGGCCAATAGGCGTCAGTTCTACCGTCTCTTGAAGCTAACGTGGATTATAAAATGAGTAAAATATTAATAAAAATAATAAAAAAACTAAAAGAATAGATTTATTATCAAGTTTGGATTCAATAGCCCATATCCAAAATTAAAAACTCTTCTGAGTGCCTCCCCTCTTCCCATCTTCCACCACCGCCTTCCTTTGTTGTTGCGACTGCTGCGGGAGCTTGATTATTGTCCTTCTTTGTGCCCTCCTCCTTTGTGTTTGATGCATTCTCTGCAAGTGTAAAGATTGTAACAAGTAATAAAGTGGCACCCCATGATGAGTAGAGTTGTCGAACCACAGGGACTGAACTTCTAGTATTAAGTGGGTGTTTGATTGTCAAGAGTGGAGTGGGAGTGAAGGGGGATTGGATGTAATCCCTTATTTGAGCATACATTAATAGGAGTGAGGGTGGATTATGGAGGAAGTGAGACTCACCCATGTGAGTGAGTCTCACTCACCAATAATTGGCCGGACTGCCAATCTTGGAAATGGAAAATGCACTTATGCCCCTAGGTTAAAAGACCTATATACCCTCTGTGAATTGGATGAACTCCCGATCTTCGCCATTCTCCCAAACTTCGCCGAACTCCCATCTTCGACCACGATCACTCTCTGAAAACCGCACTATTCTGATCGGAGGAAAAAATGAAAAGCTCAGCGGAGAAGATTTGTTATTCTTCGGATTGTTGTTCTTTGGATTGTTGTTCTTGGGATTGCAGGAGAAGGTGTTGAATCCATGGTTTGAGAAACCGTGGAAGCAGTTTGGGATTGCACAAGTTTGTGAAGTGATCCTCAATCGATTCATTAGAATCCTTGCTAAGAACCTTGGTATGCCTTCTTATTCTTGGGCTTACTTTTTGTGGGCTTATCTCTGATTTATTCTTTTTTTCCCCCAAAGTTTTCTTGTATGGCTTTCTTCTTAATTTCATGGAGTATTCTTATTCTGGATGGTTACAAGGGTTGTTTTTAGGATTATTTATGAATGCATTTTTATAATATTTCAATCTTGTGTTGAGGTTTATGTTAAAATCTGAGATTTTTTTTCTTTGACCTTTATGCACAAGGAACATGCCTTTTGTGTCCATGTGATTCCTGAACTTGAGAATCTTGCATGTTCATTTTTAGTCATATTAGGTATATGCATCAAATTTTCTATTGATCTTAGTACAACTGATAAAGAGACATAGCACAAAAATGGCAATATTTAGGTTAGTTAAAGTTCTAAAGTATTAATCCTGTAATTAAATTTATAACCCAGGATTTGGTTTTAATTTTATTTAACTACATTGTTTGTGTAAAACAAAGAACAAAGGTGTACTGCGTTCTGAATGATTTTTTATGTTGGTCCATTTATTTGCTAATCTATTTTATTATAGTTTCAACAAATTTGGCAATTCTTCATATATTTGATGAGTGACATATGAAGTCCATGTCAAGCTTATTGTTGCTTGCTTCAGCCTGCTATTTTTTTCCCAAATTAATTATCTATGTTCACCATCATGACCTAGTTATTATTATTTTTAGTATAATTGCTATCTTTCATGCTGCTATTATGAATTCTTCTTTTGAATTATATTTCACTACAGCATGGCTCAATGTGTTTTTTGTATTATAATTCATTAGCACTTATGACAGAAAAAAAAAGACTTCATCAAGTATTTATCTTATTTTGATATCTTTGTATGATGACATTGTTAGCTCACAAGCCATTCATTAGCACTTATGAAAAAAAAAAAAAAGACTTCATCAAGTATTCATCACTCTTTTTATCCAAAATAATTACTCTCTTGGCATATGACATATATATATACACATTCCAAAGTTTGAATAGATTCAATGGAATTGTTTTTGTGGCATATGGCTTAAATTTTCGTTTTGAAATTTCCATGGAAGGATAGCCGGCTTAACAACAATAATTTACCTTGTCCAATTCCTTAATCACTAACCAGTATCCAAAAACTCCAAGTGATGTAAGTTGGCTTTCTTTCACTATTTTTTTCTATTATGTATATCTAATATGTTACCATTTGGTCATTGATGCATCATATTATGTACATCTAATAAATATATGCCCTTAAATTTAAATTCTTATACTTCTTTAATTATTTGTGCTAACAACCTCTAGGTCCACATTAAACTTAGTTAGTTAACTAGTTAAATAACCATTGTGATTAATAATGTTTTTGTTCCATAATCAGTAGCATCATAATATGACGAGGATTAAACAACTTCGGGTATACTGCGCAATAATCGTATGCTACTTCTATGTACTAAGTGTCATCCTCACTACATTTGTAACAAATTAACGAAATAATAGACAAAGAATGATTGAACATGAGATTTCATCATTATCTACTAGACGCCGCAAACAACATGAGTACATCCACCGTTTAGTTTTTGAAAGTGATATTAAGTGCATTGACATGTTACGCATGGATCAACGTTGGTTTTATAATTTGTGTCAATTGTTAACTACAACCGGTGGGCTGCGAGGCACTTTAAATGTTGGTGTCCAAGAGATGATTGCGATGTTTTTGAACATTATAGCACATTATGTCAAGAATAGAGTGATTAAATTTGTCTTCCTCCGATCGGGCGAGACCGTTAGTCTGCATTTCCATGCCGTGTTGAAGTCAGTTATTCTTTGTCACTCCGTTCTTTTAAAGAAACCAGAACATGTACCTGAAAACTCAAATGACTTTAGGTGGAAGTGGTTTAAGGTAAAAACCTAGGTTCTTATGCTCTATTAGTCCTAGATGTTATGTGATTAATTGTTTATTTTTTTTATTTAATGTAGAATTGCCTTGGAGCACTAGATGGGACACATATACATGTGAATGTACCCAAAATTGATCGACCATGATATAGATGAAGAAAATCTGAAATCACTAAAAATGTCCTTGCCGTCTATAATCAAGACATGCAATTTATATTTGTGTTGTCCGGATGGAAGGGTTCGGCACATGATGGTTGGATTCTTAAGGATGCAGTGACAAAGCCTAATGGATTGAAGGTTCCTGATAGTAAAAAAATAAATAAATAATTGCACAATCTCGTGACTTACTAATAAATGACTTCTGAACCATTAGCTAATAAGAAAATTTCTCTATCTTCTAGGTTTCTACTATTTGGTAGAGGCTGGTTATGCAAATTACCCCGGTTTCCTTGCGTCTTTTCGAGGACAACCCTACCATTTAAGTTCTTGGGCCGATGGGCATCAACCACTTACACCTTAAGAATTTTTCAATATGAAACATGCTAGCACAAGAAACGTAATTGAAAGGACATTCGGCCTTCTAAAAAGTCGTTGGAAAATCTTATCTAGCCCAAGTTTTTATAATATAGTTACTAGCAGCATATTATTAAAGCTTGTTGTTTGCTTCATAACTTCATCAGACAAGAAAGGATAGAAGATCCTGCAGAAGATGATGTTGGTGATACAACCCTAGAAGAAAGCACACTAGATGATATAGATAACATTATGGCTGTTTAACCAACAGATGAATGGACACAATTTTGGCTCAATATGGCCTTGAATATGTTTAATGCTTCGCACTCAACTTGTGCATAATAAAATTGTTCATTAATTTGTTGTAGTGTTTTGCATGACATGATGGACACAAATTTGTAATGCTATTGTATTGTATGAAGAACCAACAAGTACTTTGTTAATTATTTGATATTTGTCTATGAGTTTGATTTATGTATTTATATATGCATTTTGATTGACACGCTTGACTGTGGATATGTTTTGTGATAATTTTATCTTCTTTTTCTATTTTTTTTTCTTTTGTTGTTTAGTATGGATGGAGATTCACAATCTAGGGGTAGGAGTCAAAGCAAACACTATTGGACCGTAGAGAAAGATAAAGCCCTGATTGATGCTTTAGTTGAGCTATCTACAAATCCAATGTGGCGGACGGAAAATGGGTTCAGAAATGGGCATCTTGCTCAATTAGAAAGAACGGTGAAGAAAAGATTCCAAAGAGTACATTAAAGGCTGTGCCTAACATAGAGTCTCGGATTAAATTATTTAGAAGCAAAACCACTGCAATAGCAAATATATTTCAAATAAGTGGATTTGTTTGGAACTTCAAGATGTGCACTATTGAATGTGAAAAAAAGTGCATATGATGTGTATATGAAGGTATGAATAATTTTATTTTGTAACATCTTACGCTATATGGTATTTGAATTATTAACTTTATTTGCTCATGCAATGTAGAATCATAAGGAGGCAGCCAGTCTATATGGACCATGCTCTTTTTGGGACTTCTGAGCGAATTGGCTAAGTGTCATTCAAAGAAAACCACGGTGAGAGCATGGTCGTGCTCTGCCCGTGCTTAGCTTGAGCAGGCCCGTGCAAGGAGCACGCAAACCATGCTTCCTCTGTGAGCAGATGGTGCTTCAATTTAGAGATAATCACAGGGAGGGAGCACGACCGTGCTCTAACCGTGCTCACCTAGGAAGCACCCTCATGCTTGGTCAGCTACTCAGGCTTCTCCAGACAGCAATAATCATGGGGACAGAGCATGATCGTGCTCTGCCTGTGCAAACACACCCATCATGGGGACAGAGCATAATCTTGGACACTTAGAAAAAAAATGCATTCTTTGGTTGTTTTTGTCCCCAATTTCACTCCTATTTGCTTTGAACCCTAAAATCCTGCACCATGAACAAACATACCCAGAATAGTAATGTATATATCCAAAAAGTGCAAAAAGACTAGCAAAAGTATGAATTAAGAGTAAGTAAAACATGATATAAATTGCACTCATCAGTGTTCCTCATCCCTCATCGTCAAGCTAGGACCGCATCTTTGTCCAACTCAAGCCTTGTCAATTTGCTCACAGCAAGGGTAGGGCTTCTAGTTCAATTTGTATAAATTTGAACATTAGTATGATGGGTAGGTGTATTTTGTATAAATCTGAACATTAGTTCAATTTTATACAATGAAATTGGCAACAATACTTTCAGTTTTGAATTGCTTAACAACAGTATTATACAACAAAACTTTCTAGAAGAGCTTGACAACAATATAACAAAAGCTACTCGTAGGCGGGGTTTGAGATGAAGGATGTGTTCCTTCATGTCTGGTTGATAGATCAAGCCATTTCTGATGATCACCCAATGCTCCATGTTCAACTAGACCAGAACGATGTTGGGAGGAGGGTGTCGTCTCAAGTTGACATTTGCCTGAAACTCCTCGCTTGCATGGCCGGAGCACTCGACAACTCCTCGATCTACTACAAAAGGATTTAGATCTTCGAAGAAAAAAGGGTGTTCCCCTTGGTGTCGACAGGGTGCTCTTTCAATCCAATAGCGAGAAGTAATTCAAATCAAGGGTCGAGGTCGCATTGAAATCGGCCATGTAGAAGGCGACGAACACCGGTGTGAAGCTTCCATTCGGGTTTTGCGAAGTGCCAAGACGAGAGCTCAAACATTTGTGAAGAGGATGCGGATTCCGGGTTTGCCATTGAGGCTAAGATGGTCCACCGTGTTGATCTCCAAGTTCCTTTGCCTAAAACCTCAATCGTCATCACCATTGACGAATGGGAGACCATTCTATTAGGAGGGAACAAACCTGATAATTATTTTTTTATTAATATTTTATTTATTTTATAATCCACATCAGCTTCAAGAGATGGCATAACTGACGCCTGTCGGCCTTTGGACTTGATTTATCCATTTTAAAAAATATAGGGACCCAATGTGAGCATTCTGAAGTACAGGGACTAAAAGGAAAAAAAAGTACAGGGACTAGTCCCGTAATTAAACCAAAAATTTATACAAAACCCTGAAACACACTTAAAATGCTCCGCCCGATCACTGTCTCACGCTTCTCATTCTCGTTCGCCGGCCGGCGCCCTCGTCTCTTCTCCATCTCTACAAGCCCTAGCCTTTCCGTCGCCTTCTTCTCCTCCTCCGGCATCTCATCAGCAGCCATGGCGACGGCTCCGGTGACCAAGAAGATCCCACATGTGATGGAGATGTTCGGCGACGTCCGGGTCGACAACTACTACTGGCTTCGTGATGACTCCCGCTCTAATCCAGAGATTCTAGCACACCTGAAATCGGAGAATGAGTACACCGATCTCGTCATGTCTGGTTAGCCTCTTGGTTGATCTTCCCTTTTCTTTTATGTTTTTCTATTTTTCGGATTTAGTTTAAGAAAAAGGCCAGGTTTTGGCGTTTGATGCTGCTTTTCTTGTCGTTTGATTGAGTATTGATGCGGCTGTGCTGGCGATTTGATGTGTGTTTAATTGTATTGATGTGGATGCTTGATCTCGCTGTGGTGGATCAAGCTTCTTTGTCTGAAAATGCTGATGTATCCATGTAGTTGTGTTGGCTGGTTTGGTGAAATTTGTATGGAAAGAGTGTATGCGCATTAGGTTTTTGTGAAATTTAGATGAAAGAGAGCACTTTGATTTAGATGAAAAGAGAAGGGAGTTAGCATTAAGGGAAATCAGTTGCATAATGTGATGCATTAGGTTTTTGTGATATCGGCTGTTCTTTTTATGATTTAACTGTTGAAGGGACTGGATTTTTTTTTTTTTTAATTTTTTGTTATTTAAAGAAGCAAAAGTGAAAAGAGTGGTTCATTGCAGAATGTTCTCTCTATCAACCATTCTAGGGATGGTTAAATGTTTCTGGTATTTATGATTCCTCACAAATTTGTGATTGCTAAGTTCTAGGCTTCCGGTGACTAACCTAAAAAGCATGTATTGGCAATCATTCTACTATGTCAAACATCTGTGGAGTAAATGTTAATAAAATTTATGAAATTTCTGTAATAATTGCTCAAGGATATGACAAATTGTAACTTTTCTGCAAATATTTTAGTTTGTCACATTGCTTACCATGAGTTGATAAGAATGAACATTGAGTTAGTTGAATTCATTCCTTATTGTTCTAATTTTCTGGATTGGCTTTATCTTAATCCACTTGCTTGATTCTTTGAATTAGCTTTTAACTAGAATTTAGTCAATGATAAGGTTGCTATGGATACTAGGATTTTTAATGATGCTCTTGGTAGATACTACCTGTTTTATTTTTGTTTTCCTTGGATTGAAAATGTTTATCTTGTTATATCTTATTCAGGAGTAAAACAATTTGAAGAGAAGCTATTTGCTGAGATGAGAGGAAGGATTAAGGAAGATGACATTTCTGTGCCAGTTCAGAAAGGACCGTATTACTACTATGAAAGAACTTTAGAGGGGAAAGAATATGTTCAGCACTGTAGGCGCCTCATTTCTAGCAGTGCTCCTCCATCAGTGTATGATGTTATGCCGACGGGACCAGAAGCACCTGCAGAACATGTTATCTTAGATGAGAATATTAAGGCTCAACAGCATGATTTCTATAGCATTCGAGCTTTCAAAGTACATTCTATTATGTAATTTATTATGTAATTTATTATGTGTTTACATGCATGTTTCAGTAGTTGCTCTTCATTCTAGATGTCTGTATTTTTTCTCAGGTTAGCCCAAACAATAAGCTGGTAGCATATGCGGAAGACACTAAAGGTGATGAGATCCATAATGTTTATGTTATTGACATTGAGAGTGGGGCTCTCATTGAGAAGCCTCTGACTGGGTTAACAACCTATCTTGAGTGGGCTGGCAATGATACCTTGATTTATATCACAATGGATGAGATTCTGCGACCTGATAAGGTTTGTTTTCGACTTAATCCATGTTCTTTGGGAAGAGTGCTGCTTCTTCTATCCATACCTAGCAAATACTTATTTGCCAACTGTGATATACCAAAAAGAGTTTGAGATTTAACCCTAATGTTGTGAGACAACAAAGTAATTTAAATTTGACTGCATGAATGATGCTTTGATTTAATGGACTTGGCACATGTGGATGGGCATGGCGTAGGTTGAGTTTATACTTTATATGATGGCTTTTATATTAATTTGATTGTTATCTTGCTAATGCACACTCATGTTATGGAGTTCTCCATCTTATTAAATAAGTAAAACCATTTATTTTCAATAGTATAGTAAGAAAAATTCTGATATCATCTTTAAGCCTTTTATCTCAGAATCAGAGGGAATGAACTTTTAAGAATCTCGAGCTTCTCATCACTGGAATGATATGCACTGCCTATGCTAATTTTACTGCATCTCATCTTGGATGTCAAGACCTCCTAGATGTGCATTTCCTTAAATATTTTTTAATCAAGAGTATGATTGTGATAGACTTTGTGGGCAAGAATTCATTTTCATCTTCTAGCAATGTTAATTTCATTTGCCCTAGGCTTTATTTTATTATATATATATATTGTTATGGCTTTAGGTTTGGGGATTCATCAACATTGAAGGTCTATTAAATCTCCAGGTTTAATTATACTTCATGCTCTATGTTTTGTCAGGTTTGGGTGCACAAACTGGGATCTGATCAGGCAAATGATTCTTGCCTTTACCATGAGAAGGATGATATGTTCTCTCTTGATCTTCAACTTTCTGAAAGCAAGCAGTATTTGTTTGTTGGATCTGAGAGTAAAAATACACGGTTTGTCTTTTACCTGGACATTTCTAAACAAGAAAATGGACTTATGACTTTGACTTCTCGCACGTATGGCATTGACACATCAGCTAGTCATCGTGGGAACCATTTTTTTATCAAGAGGAGAAGTGATGAATTCTTTAATTCTGAATTACTTGCTTGTCCAGTTGACAATGTATTGGAAACTACAGTTCTTCTTCCTCATAGGGAAAGGTATGCTGAAATGACGTCAATCTTTGTGTCTTCATAGTTACTAAAGGACTCACCATTCTTTATAAATTTGTTCTCACTTGCCGTTTATCAGCTTACTCATGTTCTTGTTGGGGAGGATACATTGACAAGGATAACTCTTAAATTTTTATTTTGTCAATCAGAGAAATTAGTTGCACATCTTTGTAACTTTGTAGGTTTGGCTATAGCTCTTTTTGTTTCTTCACCTTCTTTAGCACAAACTTGACTGCTCAGTCAGGCTATAACTCTTTTTGTTTCTCTACACCTTATTTAACAGAACCGTGACTGCTCAATAGCTTATATGTGTGCCTTCGTAGTTACTACTAAGGACTAACCATTCTTTATAAATTTGTTCCTACTGGCCATTTATCACCTTACTCATGTTCTTATTTGTTCCTACAGTTCTTCTTCCTCAGATTGTTTTTCAAATAACTCTGGAATCATAGAACTTTCGTTGTATTATAATACTTATGCAATGCCTCAATTAGTTTTTAAACAATTGACATACAAACTTATAATCTTGGAAAATTCCTGCTTTTGCAAAGTTAAATTGCCCTACAAAGTACTAGAAACTTGTAAAGGAAGCGCTATCAATGGATTATCTACAATCTAGGAAATTGTCTATGCAAGGAGAAATTGAGGATCCATGTACCGGGGAGGTTTTACATTCTCCAGTTCTTCTTTTGTTTGTTTAATCTTTAAAACAATTTGGTGTTGGATAGACCTAGGCAGTGCACATTATTTCTTGTTTTCTTGCAGGCTGGCTTATCAATTCTATACTTGCTATTCTTTAATGAATTACATGAATTATGTGATCATTGTCATCATAATATTAATGAGGTTTGACTTCTTTTCAGTGTGAAACTACAGGATTTTCAACTTTTTAATGACCATCTTGCTGTATATGAACGTGAAAATGGTTTACCTAAGATAACCATATATGGCCTTCCACCAGTTGGGGAAGCACTAGGACGTCTTCAGGGTGGACGAATGATCGATTTCATTGATCCAGTATACTCAGTGGAGCCAGAGGAATCTCAATACTCTTCAAGCATTCTACGATTTTCTTATAGTTCACTAAGAACCCCTTATTCTGTGTATGATTATGATATGAATGAAGGCATTTCTGTCTTGAAGAAGATTGAAACGGTAAGACATTTAATGTTGTTTTACAGTTCTCTGCATCTGTAAATTGTTGACACATTGTTCTCTGTTTTTATTCAGTCCCTATAGTTCACAAATCATGTTTTTGTTCTTCCTATATTTGAAGAAGTGCTTCCATGTTATTGCTCATCAAAATGTTCCATTTAGAAATGTAAGCTACAGTACGGGTTGTTTTGATGTAGGAAGAATGTTACTGAAAGTCAACTTCAAATTTATTCTTAAGTATACTTCTAACATCAATCTTGCAAATCTTTTAAGTTCTATATCCAATAATTTCTCACGCAGCATTCTTCTCAAACTTGACTTGTTTTTCAGTAAAGATATGTACTTGACATAATTTTATGATCAGCATGATTTGACTTTATGATTTTTTTATTTGGCACCATTGTTCCTCCTTTTGTTTGATGTTGAATATTTTATCAATCTTTTAGGCATCATTGTTAGTCATTCTTTTGTATGATCATCTGTTTTTGGCAAGATCAGTAATAAGACTGCTCTTTTCTTTATTTTACTTAGGTATTGGGTGGTTTTGATTCATCTAACTATGTCACTGATAGAAAATGGGCAATGGCTTCAGATGGTACTCAAGTGCCTATATCTATTCTATATCGGAAGGATCTTGTCAAGCTGGATGGTTCTGATCCTTTAATGCTTTATGGCTATGGTTCTTATGAGGTAATTTTAGAATTTTGGCATCTCCTTTACTATTAAGAATAGGGAAATGCACTCTAAAATTTGTAAAATATGAGGATGGCATTTGGTTGGAGCCTGTAATAATGTTTTTGATTTTTTGAGAATTTGAGAGCGGTGTGATTATCCAATTAGTTCCAGGAAGAAACCTAAATTGTTCTGTCATATCTTCAGTCATTTTCTTTTGCTTAGGATGTTATTAGCTGACAGTAGAGCTTTAGATGGTGATTGATGGTCGCTGACATATTGCTTGGCACGTGTGAGGTCACTATGATGCAATGCTTTTGCACAACCTGGTTTCAGACATAAGGTAAATAATATATCCAACATATCAGAAAGACCAGGATATAATATGGACTTGGGGGCTATGGTAAAATTTACATTTTGCAATGTTTTTAACGGGGAAGGCTACTTTATGCCGTCAGTACAATTGCAATATTGTGCATAAAATGTTGGTCTTGGTATTATGGAAGCATCTAAGATTTAATTTAGCTTGTCCTTCAGCAGTCAGACATGTTTTAAGGTTAGCGCTATAATGAAGTGCAAGAAGTTTCTGGTTATGGAATTTTCTGTTGGCTGCTTGCCGACACATATCCTAGTCCATTTTGGCATTTCAGAGGCTGATAAATTTATTTTGCTCAAACAGGTCTGCATAGATCCAAGTTTCAAGGCATCGAGATTGTCTTTGGTAGATAGGGGCATTATATTTGCCATTGCACACATCCGTGGAGGTGGTGAAATGGGCCGACAATGGTATGAGAATGGGAAGCTGTTGAAGAAGAAAAATACATTCACTGATTTCATCTCATGTGCAGAATATTTAGTAGAGAATAAATATTGCTCGAAAGAGAAATTATGTATAGATGGGAGAAGTGCAGGAGGCTTGCTTATGGGTGCTGTTCTAAACATGCGGCCTGATTTATTCAAGGCTGCTGTGGCTGGGGTTCCGTTTGTTGATGTTGTCACTACCATGCTTGATCCAACTATCCCATTGACTACCTCTGAATGGGAGGTCATCATTCAGACTACATCTCTTTCTACATTTCATTTTAATTCAGAAGTTATCTCAAATTCTTAGTTCACATTCAGCATTTTCTACATCAACTGCCAGCTTTTTCTGTTCTAGTTTCTGATTATGTTCTTTTATGATTAACAATATCTAAATGTATCTATATTTTACTAAATCTCATGTTGGCTAATTTAATTGAACTTCTTTGTTCAGGAATGGGGTGATCCGAGGCAGGAGGAATTTTATTACTATATGAAGTCATATTCTCCAGTTGATAATGTGAGTTTTCTTCCTCTATTAAAGATTTAACTATAATCACGGGAAAACTAAAGCAGATCGCTAAATGGTTATCCTTTGTTATTTGCTAACGTAAATTGTTGGTGAGGCATTGCATTTTGACTTGTCTTTTGACAATACTTGTCTTCGTTATCACCTTTTCTTTTATTATTTTAAATATGATTATGAGGAATAACATGAGAAATAATTAGTTGGCAGGTTTTCCCTTAATTTGAGTCACAATACACAATTTGTATGAAATAGTTATATGCTCAGTAAGGATATCCTTATGCAGTTCTATGATATGTTAGCTTTTCTTTTTTGTTACTTGTGCAGATAAAACCACAAAATTATCCAAACATTCTTGTTACAGCAGGGTTGAATGGTATGATAGCAGATGCTGCAGATATCTTCCATCTTAATATTAATTTGCACTTAATAATCATTTAACATCTTTACTTAAATACGATAGATACCCGTGTTATGTACTCGGAGCCTGCTAAGTTTGTGGCGAAATTGAGGGACTTGAAGACTGACAATAATCTTCTTCTCTTCAAATGTGAACTAGCTGCAGGGCACTCCTCAAAGTCAGGAAGGTAAATGTTCATATTCATGCTATATATTTTTCTGAAACAACTAAAAAAGACGACGGTTTCTTATTGTAATACTATTTTTTTTAAAGATTTGTCGTAGTGTTGGCAATTTTGTTTTTTGATTTTTGATTGATTGATTGATTGCAGATTTGAGAAGCTGCAAGAGGTTGCTTTCATTACCACCTTCATTCTCAAGGCATTGGACATGATTCCACTGGTGAATTCCTAAATTTGCATCTATTTCTGAAACAATCTCTGCCCAAATAACTTTTAAAATGGATGGAAAAGTTTGTGTTGTTGCTGTGGATTAATAAGAGCATTATGGAAGTATTAAGGTTGTGTTTTGTTTCTTGTTTTCATAGCTTGGTTTTGTTACTTTTGTAGCCTGTGATGCTCTTTGCTTGCAAGAAATAAACTAATACTTGGGTTGTATAAATTATTTGCATAAGCTGAAGTTTTGAATTATAATGAGGCCATGTTTTAATTATCCCTCATTTTAAGGCATGTAATAATAAAAAATTCTAGTTTTAGTATTTTTTTATGTACATGGTGTAATTAATTATTCTTATTATGACCAGACTTGGTAATTACTATTAATTACATAAGTTTAGCAGTTAGTAACTTGACATACATAAAGACAAACTATTTTTTATCTTCTGAAATTTATTTTAGATAAAGCCACGCTATTAGAATTATTATTATTATTATATGATAATTATCATCATTATGTATCCTTCTTTAATTTGAAATTTTAAATTTTTTAAAATAAAATATAGAAATCATCATCCGAAACATCGGTTTTATATTTAGTGGAATTTGTTGTATTTTTTTGAATATTTTATGTAAAAGTTATTTTTTTATAAACGTGGACAAGTGCAATAAGGGGTGTGCACATTGGTTAGGAATTAATCGCCTAGTATGTGTGCATGACTTGAATTAGGATTTGAATCTCTCACACCAACATTTTTTGTTGTGTAATTAATGCTAATTATAAATAGGTTTTAAAATTTTGAAAAATGTGTAAACTAATCTGATATTTTTTTATTTAAAAATAAATATAAATCCACACTCATACATCATAGAAACAGCAATTCACATTTATGTGTCACAGAGATAGACATTTGTTGAAAAAAAATAAACATACATATAAAGATACTAATATGATGTCTTAACACATAAATTATTAAACAATATGTATTTTTTTAGAAAATAAAATTCTACATCAACAATCACATAATTTTCTTTACTTTCTCTATTTTCATGCCACATATTTTAATTATTTATTTATTTGGTATATGATGTTGCACTTCTGATCAACCTACATCCCAAAGTTCACCACTTTTAAAAACAGTGCCAAACCTAATCTTTCCACTCTACTCCTTCAATGTAAAATTAATTATTTATTTTTCCTTATAAATAAACAAACAAATAAATAAAATCCACAATAAAAAAAAAAACCACCATAAAAAAAATTAAAAAGAAAAATGAGAAAAAAAGAGAGTGCCTTGATCAATTGTGTATGTGCAAACATAGTGAAAGGGAATTGGATCAATCTCTCAAACCCTAAAATCATCATCAACCTCACCACCTCCATTGCCAACCAAACCCTTCTCCATCTCTCCACCAACACCTCCTCCCCTTCCCTCTCATGGTCCTTCTTCAGATGCCTCCAATCCATCCCTCACTACCACCTCTCCCTCCTCCCCACCTGGACCATGCTCCATCTCCTCACTCACCACCACCACTTCACCACCGCCCGCCACCTGCTCGACGAAATGCCTCTGAGAGAATTCCTCTCTTCTCCTACCGTTCTCAGCTCCTTGTTGTGCTCCCACACTGACCGCACCTCCAACACTCTCATTCTTAGCTGGCTGGTACTGCGCTACTCTCGGTTGAGCATGATTCATGATGCACTCCAGGTGTTCGACCAAATGCGGGTGAATGGACTAGTGCCAAAGCCTCATGCTTGTTCTGCGCTTTTGAATGCATTGGCCAAAGCTAGATTAACTGCTAGTGCGTGGAAGGTTTTTGATGAAATGATTCGGGTTGGTGTTGTGCCGAATTTGTGCATTTTTAATGTTATGTTACATGTTTGTTATAAGGCCGGTGATGCCGGGAAGGCGGAAGAGCTGGTGGGTGAGATGAGGAGGAGGTGTTTGTCGCCGGACTTGTTCTCGTATAATTCTTTGATTGCATTGTACTGTAAAAAGAGCATGCATTATGAAGCTTTGAGTGTTCAAGAGAGGATGGAAACGGAAGGGATTCGGCCTGATATCGTGACTTATAATTGTCTTATTCATGGGTATTGTCGAGAAGGTAGAATGCGGGAAGCACGCCGGCTTTTTAAGGATATGAAGGGTGTAGCTCCTAACCAAGTTACTTATACCACGCTTATTGATGGGTATTGTAGAGTGAATGATCTCGATGAAGCACTCAAATTACGTGAAGAGATGGAGTCGAAAGGGTTGTATCCCGGTGTAGCAACGTATAATTCAATCATTCGGGAGCTTTGTAAGGACGGGAAAATGAAAGCTGCCAATGATCTTTTGAATGAAATGGATGAAAGGAAGGTTGAGCTGGATAACATCACGTGCAATACTTTGATTAATGCGTATTGCAAGAAGGGGAACATGGGATTTGCATGGAAGCTGAGAAATAAGATGTTGGAGTCGGGGTTGGCGCTTGATCAGTTTACTTACAAGGCACTGATTCATGGGTTTTGCAAGGTTCAGGAAATGGATGAGGCTAAGGAAGTTCTCTTCGAAATGTTAAATGCAGGTGATGGTCAATGTTTTTAACTTTTAGAGATGATATAATGCATATGAACTTCAACATGAGATTTATATGATGAGGCTAAGGAAGTTTTCTTTGAAATGCTAAATGCAGCCGTGGTCAATATTTTCTAACACTTTAGAGATGATACAATTCATATGGACTTCAACATGAAGTGTGTGTGTGTGTGTGTGTGTGTTTGTGTGTGTGTGTAGAACGTAGTCCATTAAACATTAGTAGAATAAATTGATGGAATTAACTTGTCATTATGAATTATGAAAGAACATGTTGAGTGTTATGTTTATTAGAGTTTCAGACCTGAAAATGAATCTTCTTTCATGGCTCACTGATTATTAATGTGATGCAGGATACTCTGCGAATTACAGTACCTTCTCGTGGCTTGTGGATGGTTATTGCAAGCAGAAAAATGAAGCTGCAGCATTAGGGATCCCTGATGATCTCATAAGAAAAGGTATATGTGTTGACAAGTCTGTCTACAGGGCACTTATACGAAGATTTTGTAAGCGTGGCTTGGTTGATTGGGCACAAAAAGCACTTATGTCAATGCAAGAGAAGCGCATTTCAGGAGATAGTATCATGTATCTCAGTCTGGCCTTTGCTTACTTGAATGCCGGGAAGCCAATGTCAGCCTCTGAGATGTTGGATGACATGGTTAAGAATCAACTGAGAATAACTGCTAAGATTTATAACTGTCTCAATGCTTCCTATGCTGACAGTAATGATGTACTGAAGCTGCTTTGGAGTCGAGCTATTGAGAAATGCTTAATTTCAAGAAATGTTTACAAGCTGATGCAATAAGGTTATATATCATTATAAAAATCAGGAAAATGATAGTATGACGTTTCAAGTAAATGATGTTATGTAGAAGTTAGCCAACAACAGAAGGTTGTAATGAGGTATTGTTCTTCTCAGAACAATTTCCGAGCTTATTTATCATGCTAATAATTGATTTGCTGCTTACAACCATTGCTTTTCTTCTTTTCAGTTAAGTTCTTTGTCAGTGAATTATTGTGTCACTTCTTGTGAATTTTGTACTGCAATATTATTATATTATTAATTCATGCAAACTTTATATGATGGTCATATGTTTCTTCTGCAGCAATCACTAGTGTGATGTGATGATAAATAGTTGGAATTCAGACATCTTGCAAGAAACACAATTGTTGTACCATTTTCAGAAGCCACTGAGGTATTCATCTGAATTTATTTTATTTTATTTTATTTTTTTCAGATGAAAAGGATCTCTATTTTCTCTATCAATTCCATGTTTTTTCTATTGATATTATATTCTTGCTTATGTCCTGCAATAATATTGAATTGTTTCATCATATAGCATAACATCATTGTATTTTTAAAAAGTTCAATGTAGTCTATGGAATATATTGACACTGCATCTCATAAATTTATAGATAAAAAATACTTCTTTTTAGCATACAATTAGTGGGACAAAAATAATCTAAATAAAAAAAAACAAATATTTACACAATCTGAAAATATACAGAAAATATACTTCATTAATATAAGATGCTAAAAACAATCAAACTAAACAACTACTAAGTAAAACACAAACCATGCAACATAAGTTTATTTAACAATTACATCTACTTATTATTCTCATCCCTTAAAAATAAACAATCAAAATCAAAATCAAAACAAAAATATAAATCAATTTATACATAGACACCCACTTATGCTCTTCTTGAAGCTGAGCAGCCTCTTTGATTTCCTCCACCCTCTTTTCATTAATATAATCAGCAATACATTTACACATAAATTCCTTAAACTTAGTACATTCCAAGTAATTTGCAGCAGAAACAAGCCTCATTGCCATGTTATTCTTCTTCATCAACTGCAACTTTGCAAAATTTTTATCCCATTCATTTAATTCTTCCTTTCATCACTACTCATATTTTTCTCATCAATGTTCGAATGTTTTTCCAATACTTAATCATTTCCCATAGAACTTCTGCTCCAATTTCTTTGAGTCTTATTTTATGGAACAAATAATCATGATCATGATCATCATCATCATTTATCCTTGATTTTAAGTCTTCAAGTCTTCATCAATCTTTGATGTTAAGAACTTTGATTGTGTGGTGATGAAAGGTAATGGTACAGGGTCAAAAATGCCTTACTTGCTTTGGAGGATGATGAAAACATTCTTCTTCATCTTCTTCTTCTTCTCTTTTTTTGGCTTGTCTATTTCCATGGTTATTTTAATTTGTTGTGATGAATGTTGTGATGAATGGTTATTTTTTTATATATCCACTATTGACATCACGTCCATTGATAAGAAATCTATAGACATCCAATTATCAGCCGTTGGATCAGATCCAACGGCCGACATTGATAAACAGTATTATTGTTTATTGTATTGTTTCAGACAGTAATTACTGTATATATTACTATTGTTCATCAATGTTAGTTGTTAGATCGAAATCCAATGGCTGATAATGGACATCATAGAGGATTGGTCCTGTATATATATATATATATATATATAGGTTATGAGACAATATATTGATTTGATTGAATTTTATTATTAAATGTATTGGATAATTTGGAGAGATTAATATTAATTTGGTTTGATCTTATATTTGAGAAATATAAAAAAGGGTAAATTATTTGTTTTAAATTTTTTTTATGGCGTGGCGGATTTTTTTTTTTTTCTTAGCCTGATAGTTCTTGTGGAGCCAATTTAATGATAAATTTCTAGTTTAAAATATGTTTTTAAAATTATTCCTTTAAACAATTATTTAAAAAAATATATTTTGTATGAATCTATTAAAAGTTTATAAAAACTGTATCTGTTTATATATCCTCACATTATATTATTTGAAAATTATAAAATGCCAATAATATCCCTGCCAATAATTATCACTATTTTTAGGGTTTAAATTATGAAGTGAAAATTTTAGAAGTTTATAGTGAACTGAGATTAGAATTTCCCTAAAATAATTTAAACAGAAAACTGAAACAAACTAATAAAGATCTCTCCTTTCAATTAATCAATAACAATGTCAACATTCTCAACACAATTTCCCTGCCAATAATTTTTCTCCCAAATCTCAAACAAATAACAAAAATATCTTCGGGTAATTATCTTGAGTTGTACTTTATTATACCCAAATTTCACTTTGAGCACCAAATTTTGATTTATTTCTTTTCGGATATCTTATTTTGATTTACATACACCGGGAGAGCACCAGGGAAAATCCGGTGAGGTTTTGCTGATGTGGCCACCGGAACAGCCACAGCAACACCAAAAAACTATCTCATTTTCTTACGTGGCCACCGGAATAACCACCGGAATAGCCATGTAAAAAAAATGAGATAGTATTTTAGTGTTGATGTGGCTATTCCGGTGGCCACGTCAACAAAACCTCACCGGATTTTCCCTGGTGCCTTCCCAGTGTATGTAAATCACAATAAGGTATCCAAAAAGAAACAAATCAAAATTTGGTACTCAAAGTGAAAATTGGGTATAATAAGGTACCACTCAAGATTATTACCCAAATATCTTCTCTCAAAGACATAGATCACAAAATTACAAAAGTACAAGCATTGTTAATGTCAAAGTAATGTTTTTTGTCATTCACTCTGAAGATCATTACCTGATTCTCTGTAAGCAATTTATTCAGATGCACTCAAAGAACAAAGAACAACATTTGGTGACAACACAAGTAATTACCAAGCAAAATTTGCAGAAAGCAGAAAACCTAGATTTTGAATAATTTATCCATGTTGAAAGTCATGTGTACAGGTTTGCATCTTGCTAGTGCTGATACTTAAATGACTTGCATAAGGCTTTGTAGTCTTATCTTCTGCAACTAATTTTCATTCAGCAGTAATCCAACTCCTTGATATTCTATGCACATTGTGCTTCTTGAAGCTTGCACTTCTTCCTTTCTGCCCGTTCACCATCGATCTTGAAGCTATCTCATCCACCACTGCAAAATTACATTGAATTCATTTGTCGGAGTGAGAAAGTATCTAATTGGTGTGTCAATTTTTTTTACCATTTATCCCTACATAAGTAACCATGCTGTTAATCTAGCTTTACAGTGAATATGTCAGGTCCAACTTCATTATCATCATATATATATAGGGTTCATTAAAGAGTTTGGCCAAACTATTTTCTTTGCAACAGAGAGCTCACTGGTACATTTTAGAAATATATTCACTCAAATAATAGGTTTGCTGATAGTCATCATATGGTGGACAATGACTCATAAGAAACTGAAACCATGAATCCATGATACAAACATTCAAACGCCTACTAGTAATAGTAAGTAAGCTCTGATGGAAGCATATAGTGTTCTCCAAGAACAATTCCAGAAAATCAAGTGACAACAGGTTGGCCCAAGTCACAAGATAATGATCTAATGATGAAATCACGAAAAAGAAAAAAGGGGAAAAAGAACTTTACCAAAGATGGCAAGAGGACCTAACATCTCATTGCTTAGAGGCCAACGCAACCCTGAGCCTATAGGCAGAAATATACTGAATGATGTATCCACATACCATTAGGGAGTGTTTGGTTGGAGAGAAATTTTAAAATATTGGGTTAGATGGAAAACCTAATTATTACAAATCAAAATTAAAGTAAAAATTTACTTTTATAAACAATAAGTATTTACTAATATTAGTAATTTTTAAAAACTAACTATTAAATGTGTTTATCTGAATAACTAATGCATGTAAGAACAGCAATATAAGGTGTTTGGTTGTGGGGATTGAGCTTTTCTCCTAACCAGACACCTTAAGGAGTATCTTGTAGTGAAGTCTCAGAACTCACCTTATGACGAGCCTGGCGTATGACTATTAAGTGACATGTTGTGTAATAACTACTTCCGCCAAAAATTGACAAAGCTATTGGCAAGTGCTTTGAGATTTCCCCATATATCTGATCTTGCTGGCGGAGATTCTCTAATCTCAACCTTCTTAGGTGCGTCACTGAATAAATAGATAAATCCCAGAAAAGCTTCATCAGAACCAAATCACACTTACAGAAACACAAATGCACTTACATTATACAACATGAAGAAGGATAAAAGAAAATTTCGCCTACCCAGGGACAATAATTATAGCATAAACTAAAAAAAATAGAGATAGCATAACAAACCAAGATTAAATACTAGTAAGGATCCATTTTGGATATAGCATGTATGCTTACTACATATCTAAGCGCCAAGTTCTCAAAATCGAAAAGGTATCATAGTTGGTAAAATTTCCTGAATGCCTCATAATTGACATAGTGAAGATGTGAAAATTATTGTTGTCTAAGCAAGAAAGATTAAAAAAATTGGGTTGGCTACACAATAGACTAAGAAGCTAGGTCACACCTGCAGTAGAGAAAGACTAACATGGATGATACCATATAGAATGCCAACCAGAGCAACATATTTATAGGAGGAAAGACCTTTTCCAGAAAACAGCTGTGCAATTCAAGCAAAGCAACATATTGAGAAGAAGCAACATTTCTAAGAGAAATAAAGAGTACTGTTAAAGCAAAAAGAATCAAGAAGAGAGCAATATCGTTTTTAAACCTCATTGACAAGTGATTTATACAATTCAGTAATCAATTAAATACCGGAAAATTATGCTATGTCTTGAGTTCTTAATAACATGCAGTAGGCCACATGAGACTTTAGAACAGGATTTTCAAAAAGTGCAAATTGCTAACAAGCATACCCAATAAGTTCCTCTGGTTCAGGGGCTTCAAGACTGCCTATTTGATCAATCCGCTTGGGCTCATTTCTCTCATGTAAATGTTCAGTTGACTTCAGCTCCTTGTTATTCTCTTCTGAGTCTAGATGAGGCGAATTCAAAATATGTACTGTTGCCTCCAACCTTGAAGATTCCGATGAATTAGCCTGCAGATTGCATATCTCCATTTAAGAAAAAACTGCAAAAATACTAACACAAACCTTTTCTAAATGTGTTTGAAAGACATAATAGAAGTAAAAAAAGGTTGAAAACGAAATCTTAGTAGATGGACTTTCATTGTGGAAAGTTTTGAAGGATAGCTTTAAGGAGTAATAGCGCAGCTGCTGATAGATGCATTTTGTACCTCATCTCTTTTAGAATCATGATCACTATGTTGCAAGCCCTCACTAGCCAATTCTGCCATGCTATCAATCCTGGATTCATCTGTTCTCATCTGAGTGCCTGAAGATGATACTCCATTTATAGAAGAATTCTTCGTACATTCCACAATTTTCTTTCTTGATGAGCTACGTGCATGCTTGACAGCTTTTTTAACTGAGGCAGTTTCAACAGCAGAAGACACAGAAGGCTCTTTTCTGTCCAGAAGCTCATCATCAATTACCAAATCAGCAGTAGCACTATCCTTTGATCCAATCTTGGATACTGTATCAATATCTTCATGTGATACACAGCTTGCTGAAGCTACAGGTTTTGAGTCCTCTTCTATTTCTGATGGACCAGGTACTTCCTCCAAAAGCAAAGCTGGATTGCTACCTTGATCACTATGTCGCGCATTCTCACTAGTCAATCCTAACACACAATTAATACTGGATTCGTCTGTTCTCATCTGAGTACCAGAAGATGATATTCCATTTATAGAAGAATTCTTAGTACATTCCACAATTTTCTTTTTTGATGGGCTATGCGCATGCTTGACAGCTTTTTCAACTGAGGCAGTTTCAACAGCAGAAGACACTGAAGGCTCTTTTATGTCGAGAAGCACATCATCAGTTACCAAATCAACAATAGCGTTATTCTCTGCTCTAATATCGGATCCTGTATCAATATCTTTAGATGATAAACAGCTTGCTGAAACTGAAGGTTTTGAGACCTCTTCTGTTTCTGATGTACCAGGAACTTCCTTCCAAAGCAAAGCAGGATTGCTACCTTGTTCTGTCTTTCCCACTTGAGCCTTATTCCTGCCTACAAGTGACATTCTATAGTTGAATTCCAGTTCTTGAATCATTTGTCTCACATGGTAATAAGACCCTCCGATCTGCTTTTGAGCCAAGGATACAGTAGGGAATCTTCCAGCATTTGATGCCCTATATCTGCATCAAGACCAGACGATCATGCAATCATAAGATCATGATATAATCATTCATGACAACAAACCATCATAAAAGCAGCTGGCACATTGATACATTGATGCATGCAAGTAGATTAACTAAACATACAAAAAAAAGTTTTTGAAGGGTAAAATTTATCAGCTTGATCATGGTAAATGATAAATATGCCACGAAAGTGAAAAATACTGTTTTCTTCTTGAGTATTATTTTTAACCAAAAAGGATTTGAATTCAATATCCATTGAAAGCCAATTTTCTAATTTACCTATAAATAATAAGCAGCATGATTCACTTGCGATGAGGCGTGTCTTCCAGATAACAAAAATCCAAAAAAAAAAAAAAGAAAAAATTTGATCTTTCTACTAAATGAGAAATCCAGAGATCAAAATGTGAAGAAGTTTTCAAATCAAACCAAAAGACTCTTACTGATCTACAAAAGCCTCCAACATCGAGCGCCTCTCAAGCTTCGAAATTTTCTTTGATTCCTTCTCTTCTTTGAGAGCACCAGAAGCGGCCGAGGCGGTCCCAAAGCATCGGAACTTGGATCCATGCGTTGCATTAGACACCTCAACAAACCCTAGCACCAAGATTCAAGATCAAAAGATCAAGTCATCCATAAAAGAATTAAACGCGAAGAACACTTGCATCAACAATGAAATCAAGCACAAATTCCTCTCTTTGCGAATCAAAGAAGCGACCAGAGAGAAAAGATCGAGTTGCTACCTGTTTTTGTGGCGATTCTCGAAGAGATTACGAGGCGTTTAGCAGCAGCAGCCATCGATGTAGATCGAGGGGATTCAAAAGAGCATTTTGATCGGAGAAAAAGGGTTCCTTCGATGGAGCGAGAGGGAAGAGAAAGGGTTTTAGGTTTTGGTGGGAGAATGAAATTGGGGTTTTGCAGTGTGTTTTTTTTTTCACATTTTAACCCCTTCAAAAGTTCAAAATTTTCTTTATAGTGGATTTTTTTTTTAAATACCCACTTTAGTTCCTCTAATATACTCAATCTGTATTTTTGGTCTCTCTAACATGATTTGTCCCAAGAAAATTCCTCTATTTTAATATTTAAAAAATGTAAATCCTTCCCTCTAATATATTTTGACATGCAAGTAAAAAATCGTAAATAATAATAAATAAATAAATATTATAAAAGGATGTAAAATGTTAAGAAAAGAAATAATTTATTGCTGCCAAAAATAAATAAATAAATAATAGTATATGTGTACCTGCTTATTCACGTTAACAAAAAAAAATATTTACTAATATATATTTAGTCCCATTTGGTGGACAGGATAGGATATGGATGTATATGATAATATGATATAAGTAGAAAAGGATGTGGGCATGATATCATATGTTTGATACGCACCGTAAAAACTATTAGATAGCATTTTGTTATCATATTTTATGTTTGAAGTGAACCAGATAATAACATATAGACAAAATTACCCTTTATAATATAGTTATATTTTTTTTAAAATAGATTTTTTTTGGATTTTTTTTTCTTTAATGATTTACTTATCGGTATATTTTAAATTTTTAAAATAAATAACTTATAAATAATGCACACAAATATATAGATTCCAATATCACCAACTTTCAAAAATTATAGTTAAAACCTATTTTCTTGGAGAAAATCATACACAAAGTCATCAATATGGTATAAAGCTAGAGTAACAAACTCATTAATGAAAAATAAATATATCACATAAAAATTAATTTGAAAGAAAAATCATCAGAAGAAACTAAAAATAAGACATGATTAAAAAAAGGAATAATTTTCTAAATAGTACCTCTACTTTCTCAAAAGTGCCCTTTAGGTCCCTATACTTTAAACTGTAACCATTTAGTCCCACTACTTGATTAAATTGAGTCATGTTAGTCTTTATTAGGGTTAGAATTTAGGGTTTAGAAGGACTAACATGGCTCAATTTAAGCAGTAGTGGGACTAAAAGGTTACATAAGTATAGAGACCTAAAGGGCACTTTTGAGAAAGTAGAGGGACTATTCAGAGAATTATTCTTTAAAAAAAATTATATTTAGATGAAAAATAATCTGCTCAAGAACGAGATCGATGGAGAAACCCTTTAACCACTCTAAATAAATAAGTAAAATCCTACTTAAAATGATGAAATTAGTGCCCTATATAGTTCCTGACAAGCTTCTTGTCCCAAGCATCGTGTTTAAAATATTAAAAAAAAAATACAATGAAACCTTAGATAAGAGAGAGAGAAACCAAATAATATGGCCAAAATATATATATATATATATATTTATCCTATCCTATCTGTTTCTATTTTAATCCACCCATGGGATTCATTATTATGTGGTCGGCAGGATAAACTGGGTCAATAGGATAAACGAAACAAAGGATAGTAGCAGGATATAATAATCTATCATATTTTATCATTCTTATCATGTCCACTAAATAGGCCTTTTATGTGTATATATATTATCATTCTTATCATGTCCACTAAACAGGCCTTTTATGTGTGTGTATATATATAATTAACCAAAACATTTATAATCTACCTCACATAATAAATAAAAACAGTGCAATTGGATATTCAAAACTGTTTGGTACTTGAGAAAAGAAAATTATGCACATTATCAATTTAATAAAATTTTTCAATGCATGCCGAATAAAAAAATATATAAATAAAAATAACGCTTAGGGGTGGATAACATGATGGAGAACGGCTGGGGCTTCCCGTTGGTGGATGATGAGGATGAAGACGACGACGATCAAGCTACACCACCGGACATACGACTTGTGTTCACTACAGATGGGGAAGCCGTCTACAAGCCTAATGAGTTCCTATCGTGCCGGGATGGTAAGAGGAATAGTAGTTAGAACTCCAAAGCGGGGTCTTCCACCATCCCGATTGCCACAAGGTCAAAGCATTTGCAAGGGAGATGCTGCTGAGTTCTGTCCGGCAGGCCAACATCGGACAGCGATGTCATCTGATGAGGGATGTAACTCCTGTACCTCGTTACTCGGTCATCGATTTACTCACGAGATCTCTGTAGAGATTAAAGGAAAATCTAAGATTATAGAGGAGTCATTGATTCAAAAGCTTGATACCGATTTGCACTCTCTCCCTTGGGCGAGGACCACGTCGGTTATCCGAAACTTCTCAGAAGATGATGTTCGTATACAGTGACAATCCCTAAGAGATTTTGGGAAGCTGCATCTTCAAGGTTGAGGTGTCTAACTCAACACTATCCATAATTCCCGGGCTAGTAGAGCTTGGCTCCCGCCTAGACAGTGAAGAAGCTCGAGTAGAGCAGTCTGGTGAGTGCGCTTGGGTTGATCGGAGGAGGATACCGATGGTTGAGACAAGCTCCACTCGGATTGCAGTGTCGATATCCAAATGGACAATGTAGTGATCATCAGTGGTGGTGCAAGCGCATCGGCGGTGATTGAGCGCTGCTCCCACATGGCCAAAAAGTCACGCAGGTCTGTTTCAGTCGGTGATGCTGGTGCGGGGCCGCGGCGAGACGTAGCGGGATTTACATGCAACGTCGCCTCTCGGCGGGCCGGCGAGGATGTGGTTAAGCTAGGCTCCCATGGAGTTCCTAACTTGTTTGCTAGCAAGGAGGCAGTGCCAGTTGAGCCTAGCTCCCGGACTGAGGTGGAGGAGATCTGATCCCGGCTTGTGGTGGAGCGCTGCTCCCACGATGCCAGAAACCGGGAGTTGGCTCGCAACCGGACTTCGAGGTCGAGGATCGACGGTCGGTCTGATCATTGTGGGAGGACTGTTGGTCCGGTGGTCGCATCGGGTAGGCCGGCGCTGGGCTCGAGGATATGTGGTGTCGATCGCCGGGGTGGTCGTTCGCGAGTCTTCTCGGTCTCAGGTGACACATGGCACTACATCTTTGGTTGAGGTTGCAGTGTATGATGTCGGCTTGTTCGAGGTCGCAGGGTCCAAGGATGCACCTTTGGTCAATGTTGAGTCGGGCTCGAAGTTAGATGGGTCAGATGTGGGCTTCTTAGACCTCGTCATTACGGTGCTCAGATCCAAAGAAGAACCTAGTTCGATCAAGTGGGCTGGGGGTGTAGTTGAATCAGTTGGGGACTTTGTGGATCCAGTGTTATTGTGTGAGGTGGGCCGCACTTTGGCCCATGGCCCGCGCGATGGAGCAACTAGGCTGAATGGGGTTTCTGGGCTGTTTTGTGCCAATCCAAGCTTTGATTTTATTAGAGATTCTATTGATCTCGAGGCTTTTGGCAATTTTGTGACTAGGCCCACTCTTCAGGCACCATCGGGTTTCTCGTGGAAATCCCTTTCAGGGGTGTGGGCTTTAGTTCCAGAGGTGGTGCCTCTACCTGCTAACGAGGGTTATGACCCTACCGCGGAGAGGAATAGATGAGAGGGAGGCCAATTCTTCCCTTGTGAGTGTTGTGCCAGTCGAGGAGTTCGAGTTAGATGATTCGGCTGCTTGAGTTTCATAGCACAATCCGAGCTCTCTTGCCGGGTTTGCAAAAGGACAGTTCTGAAGTTTCCACAGTGCAGGTCCAGGGGACCAGGCGCAGTGCTCGACCTAAGATCCCTTCGTCCAAGTGGAATGAGAAGGCAGGTTTTGTGGCGGAGCCTCCGCTGTCGGCAAAGAAGATAGTAGCACGGGCGGACGCCAAGGTTGCGTTTGCAGAGGGGCCCAGAGAAATGCTTGCTGAGCCCATGCACGCTATTCATCATAGCTTGGAGTTCTCAGGCCTGCACTAGGAGAAGTCTGGGGTGGACACCAGTGCGCTAGCTTTCATCTCGGTCGAGGAGGCGCTAGTCCAGGGGAAGTAGTTTGTTTTGTTGTTTTGTCTAGGGTTTGCTTCCCCCTTGTGTCAAGGTGTCATTGGTGGTGTGTGTGGGGTCTTGTTCTATGTTGGTGTTTGCACCACATCTAATAGGTCGTTTTGGTTTCTGAGTTTATTTAATGTTGTGGTTTATCCACTTTTTCAAAATATATATATATATATATATATATATATATATATATATATATATATATTAATTATTTATATCAATTAAATTCTATTATATTATTCCCATAGACCATGGTAAAAGTGTTTGCCCACTAATGAGTTGGGTTCGAGTTCACATCTAAATGAATCAAGTGAAAATTTTTGGCCAAGCCCACAAGCCCATATAAAATCATTTTTTTATTAACTATTAATATTTTCATATTAATACGTCACTTTCTTTGTGGATAAACATCCAAACCATGCAATTAAGCCATTGTATTAGCTTGCCACGTGTCCACTTACGTGCCAATTCCTCAATCCCTCTCTTTCTCTCAATATAATATTATATGTATATATATATATATTATATGAAGCTCAACTTCTCTATGCAATATTACATTAATATATATATATATATATATATATATATATATATATATATATATATCTTCAACGATGCCTCGTCGGAGAATTATTCTCGGCCGGAGAAACGAAGCCGTACACCCAGACACCGTCCGCGCCACCGTCGCTGAGTTCATCGCCACCGCCATCTTTGTCTTCGCCGCTGAAGGCTCTGTTCTTTCTCTCGGTGCTATTCTTTGTCCTTCTTAATTAATTAGTTCCTATATATATATATATATATATATATATATATATATATATATATATATATATATATATATATATATATCTTTTGGTTTTTATTATGTTGGAAAATTTTTATTTTAAACATGGATAAATTATTATAACTAAGAATTGTTGGGCTATTATAACTAATGCATTTTTATATCGTTTTAAAAAATTAAAATTTATATTTTGAAACCAATTTTCCTCATATTTGTACTCCATAATATGGAGTGTCATCACAACATTTTTATTTATTTATTATGATGAAAATATGTTTATTCTATTTATATATACCATAAATAATTTTCAAAACTATCATCTCAAGTCAACACTTTTGTAGTATATTAGCATTAAACAGATTTTAAACAGATTTGATCTATGTTGAATTATTATCTTTATATTTCTATATTTTTCTGACACGTTTTTTATCCACAATTCATTAAACAAGATTATCATCTTAGAGTTGGTGATTAAATCGGTTTAATTTTTTAAGAATAAATATTTGGAAAATGGGGGCATAAAATAAATAAATAAATAATATGGAATTTTCATTAAATAAAAAAAATAATAATTTAAAATATATATGTTGATATGATTTAAATTTACAGTGAAAATGGAAATGGACACATGGACGGAGAGTGGGTTGTTGGTGGTGGCGGTGGCGCATGGTCTGGCGTTCACAGTGGCCGTTGCGGGGGCGATGAACCTGTCTGGCGGACACGTTAACCCGGCGGTGACGTTGAGCTTGATGATCACCGGCCGGATCTCCGTCGTCCGGGCTGTGCTTTACTGGGTGGCTCAGCTCCTCGGCGCCGTCGCTGCATCTCTCTTGCTCCGCCTTTCCACCGCCGACATGGTTTGCTTTCTTTTTATTTTTATTTTTATTTTTATTTTTATTTTTTTTATCATATTATATATTATATATTTTTATTTATATAAATATAAAAATTATAATAATTTTTTTAAAAAAAGTACAAAGATAATAGAAAACATGAGCATATTATTATTATTATTATTATTATATATTTATTTGTTGAAAATAAGTATATATCAAATATTGAATGACATGCCTTGTAAAATATATAAAAATAATTTTTTTAATTAAACTTGAAATTAAATTAAAGAAGATAAGACAAGTGATATTTGAAAGATGTTTTCTTTAATGTGAAATAATGGAGTTCAATTTTTAACCTCACTAAAAAGAAAAAAAATGAGTTACTACTGTCTTATTATAAAAATTATTATGTTGAACGGTCTGATTCAAATAATTTTTTTTAATTTTTGAGGGTAACATATAAAAATGATTTTATTTTTTAAAAAACATATTTATGGGAGCACATATATGTAGGTGGTATGCTGCTTATCTAACATAGTTGTATAGCAATAAATAACATTAAATTTCATTAATAACAAAATGATGAACATTATATTACAGAGGCCAGTTGGGCTTTGGGTGGCACCAGGATTTGGAGTATGGAATGCAGTCTTACTAGAGATTATATTGACATTTGGATTAGTCTACACATTTTTTGCAATAATGGTAGACCTCAGGAATGCTCTCAGTAGCATTGAGCCACTGGCTGTTGGATTCATAATAGCTGCAAATATCCTCGTCGGCGGAGTATTTGATGGAGCCGGAATGAACCCGGCAAGAGTCTTCGGGCCGGCATTGATCGGCTGGCAATGGAGGCATCATTGGGTTTACTGGTTAGGACCTTTCATAGGTTCAGCGCTAGCAGCGCTAATTTATGAGTTTCTGGTAATGCCTTTTGAAGTAATACCTCATACTCTTAATCCGCCCTTAATTCCGCCCTTAATTCCAGAAGATTACTAGAGTGATTTGCTTTACTTGGTTGTTGTATTGTATCTATTTTGCATATGGTATGCACCTTTTCTTTCTTTCTTTCTGTTTTTTTATTAAGTTTATGCCTATGTATTTGATGAACATAAAAGGAGTATGATGTTGAAGTTATTATGTTTGATGTTTTTTGCATGGATATTTACCCTTGAATATATTGAAGATATACATCTATAGATATCTTTTGCCTGTGTGTTCAATTTTAATATGTATTTGAGGAACTTTAGATAGCAAAGGTATGTTTATGTTTGTGAGATTATATTTTTGAGGGCATGTATGTCAAAAACAAACACACATACACAAACAAAGTTGCATATATACCCTTACAAATTATATATCTGTGATCAAAATCAACTGAATTTTGATTAGAAAAAACAGTTAACAGTCACTTATCTGATATTCTCATACATTTTGACATTCAGAATAGACACTGAGAACAGAGTAAGTAAAAATAGTGGAATGATACTTAAGAAAAGAAAAACTGGGTATTTTATAGGGTATACACAATTATACATTTCTGTAGAGGGTATAAATGCAAAACACTAGACATTAAATAAGCAGAGTGAAGCAAAGAACAACAATTGAGTACCAAACAATCAAATATTCTCTAAAGGATTAGAGGAATGGAATGATCTCAAATAGTCAAAAACATCTGACTAATTAACTGTAAATAAGTGATTTGCCTTCATAACATTCATGCAAAAAATACATGAAGCTAGTGAGTTTCATATGAACAAGCAAGGCTTATTATTAGATCTCACAACAGGATGGCTGAGATAAGATAATAGAGTGTGATAACAAGCTCTCATCTGCATCAACTAAACAACCTGGAACAAAGATAAATACATCATCTGTGCTAAGATTGAGTTCATCCTCCTAAAACACAGCCAATTATACTTCCATAAAATTTGTCAGACTGGCAGGGGAATGACAGAGATTATGAAAAATTTATGAGGAAGGAAATAGAGGCAAATGAAAAACTGCATCATCTGCTATCAAGTTACTAGTCATTGTTTGACAACGCAGATCTTTATGACGGAAGCAATGCCGATACGGTGTAGCGCAACCACTGCATCACCGGGCTTGCATAGCCTCCGCTTCACGGCTGATTTCAGTGCAGCCTCAAGGATCACCTCTGTTGATTCAGCATCGGTGGCTTTAGCAGAGCCTTCTGCGAGCAATGGAATGAGGCCTCTGTAGACCAGGCTGTGCCGTGCCGGAGTTTCATCACTGACCATCCAATCAAATGAATCAGTTGTTAGAACTGGCACGACTACTGAGAGAATTGGGACTGAAG
Source organism: Dioscorea alata (assembly GCA_020875875.1). NCBI lineage: Eukaryota > Viridiplantae > Streptophyta > Magnoliopsida > Dioscoreales > Dioscoreaceae > Dioscorea > Dioscorea alata. The sequence continues at coordinate 23,333,474 of CM037011.1, forward strand.
GGCGGTATTTGGCGACCAGCCTGGCTGTGGTTCCACCTCGTGTTAGGACAACGATTAATGTGGCTTTGGCTGCGTTGGCAGTGCGGACGGCTGAGGAAGCAAGGCTTTCCAGGGGACTCATTGGCAGGGGAGTGGCCCTCACCCTCTCCTTGAAAATGGCCTCATAGTCAAGGGAGGACTCTGCCTCAATGCATATCTTGGCCATGACCCTTACTGCAAGCTCAGGATAGGCTCCAGCAGCACTCTCACCACTGAGCATGACACAGTCACTACCGTCAATTACAGCATTGGCAACATCTGTGGCCTCAGCACGTGTTGGCCGAGGGGATTTGATCATTGATTCAAGCATTTGGGTGGCAGTGACAACGGGCTTGCCAACAAGGTTGCACTTGTAAATCATCATCTTTTGAGCAAGGAAGATCTTCTCGACAGGAATCTCCATCCCGAGATCGCCACGTGCAACCATAAAAGAATCCGTCTCCCTTAAGATCTCATCAAAATTCACAACACCCTCTTGATTCTCAACCTACAAGACACCACATCAGAAACAAAGATGATATAGAGTAAGCTGTTTTACCATTTTCCTTCAAAAGTTGCATATGACTCTAAAGCTATTACAAAATTATGAGACTCCAGAATCCTACATCATTTAACAAATTAGTAGTTCATATAGTTGATTAATAATTATAGTATGCCAGACAACTATAAGCATCTGTAATTGACATACTGTAATTGCGTTTGTATAAACTGTATGAAATAAACATGTACTAACAGTTCAAGGATTTGCAGACCTTTGACATTAATTTAATGCGCTTTGCATAAGGTCCAAGAACCTCCCGAACATGAACAAGGTCTGACCCCTTCCGCACAAATGATAGTGCAATCATATCGATGCTGTTGGGAACACCCCAGCCCAGGATATCTTCCTTATCTTTGTCTGTCAGTGTAGGGAGATCCACCACAATACCGGGAAGATTGACGTTCTTCCTCTCACCCAAAAGAGCAGTATTTTCACAACGGCATCTTACTGTACCAGCAGCAACGTCACATGACAGCACAGTAAGGGTTATTGTACCATCAGCACACAAGATGGTATTCCCAGGCTTCAGATCAACAGGCAATTTCTTATAACTCATTGTAATCATGTCCCCATCACCCTTGAGACTGTAATCAGTGTTTATTGTAATTTCTTGACCTTCCTTCAATTGGACAGGTTTCCCATCCTTCAAAAAACCAGTGCGGATCTCAGGTCCCTGAAACATATCGAAAATGTTAGTGTCAGACCAGTAGGGAAAAAATGAAAGAGTTTTCTTGAATGAGCTATACCACTCAATTAAACTGTCAGAAAAAAAAAAATATTGAAAAACTAGCAAGTTCCAGAGGAATTTCCTACTAACTTTATCTTGAGAAAAACCAATCTATGCTCATACATAAGTCCTATCTGAAATAAACAGTGTTCCAAGGTGCATTTTTTTAATTCTACCTTATTTCTACTGTGAAGGATAATTAACCTACAAAAGGTCTTGTCTAATAAAAAGACTGAAAGAGTGCCTCGGTTGAATTGGGTTTGAAAGAAATTGCATGATTTCCATGCATGAGAACCAAAGAACAATCCCATCTCTTGGTCGATCCTGTCATGGCACTTCTTGTTACTAACAAATTACCAACCGAGCTTCTACATTTATGAAAAGTTAATGGGTGTGAAGGTGAGTTGTCAAAACGTAAGAACACATGAAGGATAAAAGATAAGTAAATGCGCAATAAGCGAAAAAAATTTAATAACATAAGCACACGAAAGAGAAGAAATGGAAAGGAACGCTCAAAATCAGAGCTTCTCACCATTCTCAACTAACACAATTTAACTAAGTATTTAAAAGATCATCATTGAATGAAAAACATCTCAAAAGAAACCAAGAAATCCAAAGAAACATGACTGGCAACAAGAATAAGATTCAGTCAGACCCAGAGCGTGTTTTTTTAAACTGGTTATGACCGATTTTTAGCAACCTATCTCTAACTTTCTAAGCTTAAGATATTTTAAGAGAAAATTTTGAAGAAATTAAAATTGGAAACTTATAAAAAATAATAACCATTAATTACTTAAGCACTTACCTTCTTAAATAAACAAAAACAAAAACAAAATTTTAACTTTCCTTTTTTTTGGTTGGATGATTTTGGTCCTGTCACTGATGACTTAATGGAAACTACAGCCTAATTGTTCACATCCATGAATAACCAACAGCTTAACTTAGCCCACATTAACTATCAACCTTAATCTTAAATCACAGCATTAATCATATGCTCCATTTTTGCATCACTGTCGCTATGTTTAATGGATCATAATAAAGAAAGCTAAAGCTTTTTACATTTCTCAATTAAGTAACTTACAGTTGAAATCAAGTTTGGAGGACAACAATCCAAAAACTTAATAAAAACAGAAAAGCAGCATGGTGTACAGCAATGAAACTACAGTTGGCAGAGCTGTAACCCACTATGGACCACCGACAGAGCACCAAGTTGACACAACCTATTCAGTACCCACTTCTCAGAAATAATATCATAATCAATAACAGAAGACCGAAAAAAGAATTTAGCTTAGCATGCAAAACCCAAGCTCAAAAATAAAATCAAGTACACTGAAGAACTAAAATCTACAAGCATGATATATATAAGAGAAAATTTTCAGAATAATTGAAAAACTGAAAATCTTCACTAAATAAACAGATGAAGAGAAACCCCAAAGAAGGATCAGAGGGGAAAAAAGGGGACCTTGGTATCAAGCATGACGGCACAGAGGATCTGGGTATTACCCATAGCGATCCGGAGGTTATCAAGCGTCTCCTGATGATACTCATGCGTTCCATGAGAGAAATTGAATCTAGCGACGTTCATCCCGGCACGGAGGAGCTTCTCCAGCATCGGCACGGAACGAGAAGCCGGGCCGAGAGTGCAGACGATCTTAGTCTTAGGAACACGGCCATCGCTGGGTAACTGCTTGAGGATCCCTTCAATGTCGATGTTCGCCATTGTAGATCGAAGATCGAGAGGAGAATTAGGGCCTTAGGGTTTGAAGATTTATGCGAAGAGTGGGTGGAGAGAGAGGAACGAAGACCTCTCTTTTTTTTATTTGCTTTGCTCGATGGCTTAGTTTGATTTGTTTCTTTGTTTTCTTTCTTTATTCTGGTGTTATTTTCGTTTAGTCCCTTGAAATGTTTTCTAATTTAATAAAAGTCCCTGAAGTTCTTGATCTTTTTAGGGAGGGTCACGAGATTGCGACACGTGGCTGAGATGCAGACGTGGGTTTCATTTGATCCGATTGGTGGATTGTTGCCGGTCAGAAGAGCATGACTGTTGGCGGCCGTTGAATTGTGCCTCGGTATTGTAAACGTTAGTGAATCTCGAGGCACAGAGAATTGGCCGAACTTCTGAATGATGTTATATATATATATATATCGATAAATTTGATTTATTAATGCATTTTTAAGGGTATTTATGTAAATTCGTCGATTTTGAATATGCAGTTTTTTTTATTAGGATTTTTTTTTTCTTGAGAAATATGAGTCGATAGTTTTACGACAATAAATCCATTTTCTATTTTGCATCTAGTGATATATTAAAGAAAAACCCGTAATTTTTTTGAAATTTTTAACTGAGAATTAATTATATAACGTTTATTCATGGTTAGTTTATAAATATATAACATTAATCTATATAACCATACAGAAATTAGCCAAAGATTTCCCAACCCAACGATATTGGCTCCATTACATAAGTGATAAAACATAGTATAAAATTTAAGAATCCTAAATTCGAGATAACAAATCCTTAACTGTAAGTGTAAATTTAGGGGGCACAAACTGAATACTCAGATTCCCAGTCCATTGACACTAATTATGTATGTGTTTGTTGCATTCAATAAATAAATAAATAAATAAATATATATATATATATATATATATATATATATATATATATATATATATATATATATATATATATATCAGATTGTAAATAAAATAAAATTCCCGGATGTAATGGGGGCAAATCATGCTGAGCTGATGCATACTGATAAAATAAAGCATTGACAAATACATTGATGTGATCCCCAGGCACAAAAAGATGTGGCACAACAAACCCTTTCATAAGCAAAGACAAGAAAAACATCACTCTGCATCTGGTCCTGTTCTCACATCAAATATTAAAAGCAAAAATCTGGGTAATCATGCTTTTGGAATTAAACCCCCAAATGAATGGCCTACAAATTCCAGTCACTAGAAACCTGGGTTTTGAAAATAAAAGAGAATTTATCACCTTTTCAACCTTCTCAGACTCTGATGGCTTGCGCCCTTTTGACTTCGTCGAAAGCTTGTGCAAGTTTTGGAAGCTTCAATCCTGGTTGTGTTAGTCACAATTTATGAAGAAAACATGTTTGATGTCCTGCTGCAGATTCAACATTTTGAAATGGAGAACAGTTGACATGTTGCCACAATTGTTCCAGATTCTTACATTTTCACTCAGGCTGTACAGATATCGGAGGAACCGGATTGAGATTTGATTTCAACAAAAGAATAAAATCTTTGAAACATCGGGGTTTTATTTCTCCGCATGTGAAAACCTGATTGATTTTTTTGACATCGCAGAGGCTTATGTTCTTGCATTTTCTCGCATTTTCTCAACAATGTGTCTGCTCTTCTCTTCGATGTGACGCCTCTTTTCTTCAAACTTCTCTCCCATCTTCTTGCCTAAATCCATCATCCTTGCTCGCCTACTGCCAATTTTCTTTGGTTTGATATCTTCAAGGTTTCTTTCTATTGGTTCATCTGTAACAACCAATTGAGTTGGTGGTGATGTATCCGAAGAGTCAAGTGTTTTCTGCCTGCTCTCTGGTGTTGCGTAATCCCGCAACAATGGAACTCTTAGATCATCAGATTTCTGACTCTGAGGGGACTGACTGGAGGAGCCAGATGAAAATTGGTCGGCTTTCGAGGCGGGAATCTCTGATTGGTCATCTAACGGTTTTTGAACATGTATTACATTCTTTACATCGCTCACTTCATCATCAGGAGAAGCAGCATCCAAAGCTTTAGGTCTGTTGCCGTCGTCAGGCCTAATCTTAACTTCCTCGGATTGCAAGCTTGATGCTTCAGATTCAGTCCCATCCATAGCTTCTTGGTTGACCCATATGAATGGTGCAACCTTTCGTGGAACCCAATCATCTTTTGCCGCTAACATCCATGGGATACACACACATTCACAGTTTGGAAGTACTAGAGAATCACGTATCGCAGCCTGCAAAGTCAAACACAGTGCATCTATAGACTAGATATTTCAAAGCTGCAGGAACTTTCTACTGAAAGTATACAGATCAAGAAACTATATCAGGCATCTCGATGAATGGGAAGAATACAAGACTTACCTTAACACGATTGCCAATAAGCAATGCTACATGGCTACTCGTGATTTTTCGATCCCCAACAGCAGATTCTAGGTTCCAAGCTATTTCAGGCATGGATGTGAATGCAAACCATAACTGATCAGAAGGAGGTGGTTTGATGTATAACCGCAATGTCCCTCGAAGGGATGAAATCTTTATTGCCAAAGATAAAGGGACCTTCCAATAAGGACAAGGAATATAGCCATTAGTAGATGAATGATTAGCTGTATTCACCAAGTCGAAATTACACTCAAATAGAACTGGTATTCTATTAATAATAATCATGAAGCCATTCACAATTATAAAAGATCCCAATCACCAATTGAGAAATAATATTTTCATCAGGGAGTAACATCAAACCTATAGAAGAAAGAAACCTTACTGAAAATCTTGTTCATCAGAAAAAAAGATTGCAAAAGGCTTTCTTAACAATACTGAATTTATAGCTACATTAAAGACCTCTCTAATCTTCAAGAATTTTACAAATAATTATGCAAAATTAGCCTATTAAGTGTCATCAAAGGTTGCCTCATTCTCTTCAAAGCATCTCAAATGCAGTCACATTTCGATAATTCAATGGAAGAGGGGAATAAATGAGTAGAAGAACAAAAATTCTCTTTACACACCTGTGATACTTGGTCAGCAATAGAATGCATGATCGCCTTCCATCTGGACACATAGGTTGCTGTCCACTTGGAGCTCTTTGTTTGCTTCAACTCATCTGAAATGCTAGGTAAATTATCTGATATGCACAGTGTGTGACAATATAATGAGCATGGTTACAGATGATCTGCAAGTATATACTCTATAGTACAATTTGGAAATCCAAATTGTCCACATGCCTATATAACATAATAAGTAAGACTCCTATCGTAAGTCATAGAATAGATCCTGAACAGCAAGAGCACAAGCTATAATGTTTCAACACAAAGTATAAGTTGGTGAACCAAATCAGAACAAAGCTGATAGAAGAAAAACAGAGAGTTACTATTTCACCAGAACAATATATTCTTTCTGAAGAGCAGGATTAGTGCATCATATAGGTGCAAAAATAGATATCAACAGTAAATATACCAGCCAAATGCTTCCACCTCAACATAAGTGACTCAAAATTCAATGACAGTTGGAAATATTGGATACAAATTTGTAATGCCCAGTGACTGGAAAAACTGGAACCCCAATTTAGACTTTGAATTGCACCTTTTGTTATCCTCCTAATCTCTCCAAGATACAACAAAACCTTACGGCCAAGTTCCAGGCATTATAAGCAAAATTTTCCTACACTTTCCATTTTCTCTGTTTTCAGTGGAATGTGCTTTCCTATTGCTTCGTTGGGCTTCCCACCCTTCTTTACATCCTGCACTCTACAGTCAATGTATTGTGAAGGAAGAGGAGAGAGTGCACTCCACTGATTCTTACAACAAATTCAAGACCTAAAGAGATTACATGGATTTAAAAAAGGATTGATGCTCTCTGCATTTTTCCGCAGATCATGAGTTTCCTTTAGCAAGGGACTTAAAAAAGGTCATTTTAGGGTCTTATTGAAGTGTCAAAGGTTTACATCTTTAGACAAAGTTAATGTTATATTTGGATTATGTTGCTCCATGCAAATCCACCAGCAGATGGATAAGACCTCTAAAGGAGGGTTTAAAAGATTTTCCTCTTCAGTATGGAAATTTGAAATTGTTGTTTTAAAAGCCAAACATGTACAAAACAATAAGTATAGACTAGAACTAGATTACTTCTCCTCTTGTGATGCTCGACATTAGCATCCTATCCGGTTTTACCATATTGTCCCACTACCCATAACTAATGAAGCTCCTTTATATTTTAGAATTTCAAAACTCTCCAAATGAGAGAGCAAGCCAAAGAGATCCTATTCTCTAGAACTTAGGAATACTTGAAAAGTACAGACAAATTTTCTCTCTTCTTCCTTTCTGCTTGGCATAATAATACCACCTCTTAATGGAGGGTTATGCCAGTAGGCTAGTAGCTAATCAATGGAAAGCAGGTTAGCTTCAAACTCAAGTAAGACAAAGAATAATGGCGTCACAAGTCCACATGTTCCATGATGTAACGGCTTATGGCCAACAGGATGTATAATGAAATCCAAGGAACCACAATGATAGGACAAAAATCAAAATAAATAAATGTAAACACCATTTATGCTTACCGATTTTATCACTATCTTCACCGTTCTCCACCTGATCAGCTGAAGTACCTGAGTGCCTTTTTAATTGGCTTCCATAGTATTCAATACCATCAAGAAGATCAGCAGTCACTTGCTCAGAAGAGCTAGGTTCTAAACCTGTACCTATAATTCCTTTTTGCAATTCAGGGGCACACACTTCAAGCCTAGTCTCTATGTCTAACAGTATGCCACCTGAGTACTCCAGATCAACTTCAACAGCCCATACTTCATTCAAGTCAACTGGAAGAACTTTTATGCTATGAACATAAGGAGGAAGAGTGCCAATATCAAAACCAGCACATGTCAACCCACCAATGTAACTGGGGATTCTCATGCCAGACAGTGCCCTCTGCCAATAGAAAAGGAGATTTGAGCATAGCAAAATAGACTAAAGAAAGCAGCATATAAAAGCATAAAATCTAATAACCTGGATGCGTGCTTTTATGAAATCTTTTATCACATCGCTTCTTTTGGCATCAAAAAATAACCTTGAAAACAATAAATTCAAGCCCAAAGTACCCTCGTCTCCAATAAACTTCTCCTCACAAATTGTGTCTGAAAAGGCTGGAATCTGGTTTTTATTACCCGACTGGCCAGAGGAGATTGGCATAGGTTGCACAAAATCTTGCAAGGAACTGCTCGCACTCTTGTCAGATAATGTTTTCACTAGCCCACTAGTCAAAGAGACATCCTGTAAAGAGCGTGACCTGACATCCATAGATCTTTCCCCGCGAACAGATGATGATGCTGAATTTGCTTTATAATCACCAGATTTTGTTGACTTCTTTGCAAGTTTTTTCAGAAAGAGGCGGACTTTTGAAGATGATCCATCTATCTTATTGGTCTTCTCAGAAGGCTCATCAAGCAAAGCTGATGGCTTAAGAAAGGAAGGGTACACAGCATTTAATAATGTCAGGTAACATTGGAAATCTTCAGTTAATTTGAAAGACCACTTTAAGCATTTATTGTCAGGGCAGGAGGCAAGACGTAACGCCTTGCACCAAGATTCCTTCTCCCATGAAGTGTCAAGATATATATGTAATATTTTGCTTTCATCGTATATTTCTGACTTCTTGCTCTCCAATCTAATCGGATACCTTTTGGCCCTGGGCATATAAGCAAAATGATAAAAGAAACTTCAAAAAAGAATAACTAGACATTGAGCAATTTCTTCTTTAGTTCCCTTTGCAACATTATTATACATCTCTTTAGATATAGCTCACCATTTCCGGGAAGATAGGCCTGAAGCAGAAACAGCTACAATTGTACATTCCCGTAGTGGGATGGTAACATGAGGTCCATCCGGATCAGATAGAAATAGCATATGATCCCTGATTTTAGCTTGTTTTTTCACAGGGAAAACTTCCACAACTTCTTTCTTCTTTTGTTCCTTGGCTCCTTTTGTTGTTGATTCATTAGGAACAACCTTTGGAACTTTTTCTGGCTCTAGCACCCAGACAGTACCCTGATGATGCGAGACAACATGAGATCATGCAAAACATTAAAAAACAAAGAAGCAGAATAATAATAATAAATTAATATATAAAAGCACACATTGTAGAGAAACACCACCATATATCAAAGTGCATAATCTGTCTACCAAACAAATAAAATTCTATGCTGTCTAATTTCTAAGTCACACGAACATGCATCATGCTAACGCGTCTTCAGTGACTATACCAAGTTGAAAACAGTAGGATGAAAGATTTGTTGTATCGATCAGCAAGTTTGGAAATGAAATTTTGATCATCACCCAAGGGCGGCAGCACAGTAAAGACTTACAACGCCAACAAGAGTAAAGCAATAATCAGCTCAATCAGTTGAAACTAATTATGACAATAGATAAAAGTGAGGCAACAAAAGGTTAAACAAAACACACGATGACAATTCAAAAACACATGATCATACATCACACTACATTATGCTGGTTTTATGACAAGGAGATGATGACCTATGCACCAAATTGATCAAATTGAACAACAACTAATTTGAGCAAAAATGTGTGATAGCACAGCGCAACGTGACAGAGGTTATAAGAAACATCCTCCACGAAACACAAACATATGCATAATGATAGAAATTGGTCCCAAAGCATAACAAACATAGACCAAATTCACACAAGTTTGATATCTCTAGCAAAAGTTTCAATATCCTAGTGACTGCAAAAGTAGAAACTTCATTAAGCCCAGACAAAACTAAAAAATTATAGATAGGAAAAAAAAAATCCTTTGGGGTACGCAACAACGAAGTTTATGAATTATCGCCATTAAATTATGGAACCTAGACCAAATACAAGTTTCACGTTCACTACTTGTCATGCTATTCAAGACCATTAAAAATCCCAGAGTAGATAAAAAAACAACACTCAAAAAACACATTTTTCACATCATTCAAGAAGCTCAAGCACTCTCGTTTTGGAACAACTTCTCAAATTATCACAAAAGACCAGCTAGACGACGCCCAAACACACTTTCCAAGCTCACTATTCCTCATGCTACTGAACACCACAGAAATGCCAGACTATGTCAAAATCAACACTCCAGAAACACATTTTCAGCATCATTCAAGAAGCACAACCACTCTCATTACCAACAACCTTCTCAAATCCCTACAAAAACCAGCAAATCAGCACCAAAACACACCCAAAGAACTCAAAGAAATCAAGAAACCACCAGAAGACAAACCTGCTTATTGCAAAGAAAAGCAAGAGACTGCTCCGCATCAAGATCCCGTGCCTCCGTCCGCTCCTCTTCAGCCTCCGTCTGAGCGGGCCTTTTCCGGCGGCGGAGATGGCCGACGGCGAACACCACAAAGAACGCCTCAGCGCCGACAACGGCGAGGACGCCGAAGAGAAACCCGATGAGGATCGAAAGAAGCATCGGAGAAGAGAATCAAAGCGGAAATCGATCCAAAAACGCGAAGATCAACGAATCAATCGAGAGGAAAAGGGGGATAAATGGGGAAAATTAGGGTTTGGAGATCTCCCGGGGATCGCTGGATGTTAAAACGGAGAATCAAATTTTGAAAATTGGAAAACGAAAACGGAGATTGAAATCAGAAAACGAAAAAAATGGAAATGGTATCAAATCCCAAGTTTCCTTAACTTCGCTTCGGGCTTAAGGAAGGAACGGGCCGGGCCACGTGGCAGGTTATTAAGTCAAAAGCCCGATTGATTAGGAAGTTAATGGTGGTTTATTAGTTTTGACATTTTGGATTAGCCACGTCAGCATATTTGTTCAAGGTTGGTCACCAAAGCTTTTGGACTAGCCACGTCAGCAGTTGGGTTGTTTTTTTTTAAGTGTTAGAAAAAAATTTAATTAAAAATGTAAATATTTAATATTTTAAAATAATGAGAAAATTTGATTTTTTTTTTTTTTTTGGAAAAAACGTGGTTAGCGCATCGTAATTTAACAGCCACTTAAAGATTTATTAATTCCTCTAAATGTTATACGTGTCCTATAGTCCTATCATATATATATATATATATATATATTTAAAAATATATATTTAAAAAATATTTTAAACTCAATATATATATATATATATTTAGAAAATATTTTAAACTCAAACCGAGTTAATAAATTCTCTATGTATCATTCTCCCACAAAATATTCATAAACAGTGAATAAATAGTATTATTATATTATTTGTATAATATTTATAGTATGTGTAATACTACAATAGCACTATTTAGCCAAAAGATTCAATTTTATATTTATTTTTTTATAACATTTCACTTTATAAGTAATGGTTGTTGGTTTTTTTTTTTAAATACTAATAGAATATTATGATTATAAAGTGGTTTTATTTATTGGGAATCTAATTAATTTTCTCTGGAAAAGCATAGATGCAATTCGAGTATATGCTTTTTGATCCTTGTAAAGTATTAAATTTATAAATTGGTTATATATTTTGAATTTGTTTGTTTCCCTAAATAAAATTATTGAACATTGGATTTATATATTTATTTTATATAAAATGGGCAATCCCAACTTGTTTGGTTGTTTGTTTTTTCTCTTAAAAAAAACAATACATTTTGATAGATAAATGATGACAGAAAAAAAAAAAATGCCACTCACTAGGGCAAATCAGCCCATATAAATATAATAATGGTGTACACATGAGTATATATATATATATATATATATATATACAAGTACTCTAACATGTCCCTCAAAGTCACGATAGGTCATGAACCGAGAGTTTGTCAATTAGAAATCGAAACCAAAAGATAGTATGAGCTTTAGTGAAAATATCAGCAATCTGCTATGTAGAGGCGACATAAGGAACAAGAAAACTACCAACAAGATAATGATGACGAACGAAGTGAAAAGCGACCTCAAATATTTCCTCTAGATTTAAGAGTGGATGAAGAGGAAGTTATGGAAGCAAAAAAAAGTTGACTTTGAGTTTCTATGTCATTCTTGGCCTTGAAAGCTTCCACATACTCATTATAAAAGCTTGCAAAATAATGATTGAACATATCTCATCCTATTTGCAACATCCTTTATTGAATAGAAAAGGGAAAAACCCATTCAACCAAAAACATCTTGTTCCTAGGATCTAAAATAGCTGCAATTGATATCAACAAATTATTATAACTCAAATATTTATCAAACTTTTTAATCATTCTTGCAGCCATTTGCCTTATAAAATCATCATCACTTTCCTTATTTTTAGACAAAGCTTTCTTTGTAGTGGCAAGTTAAAGGAGAAACAAATTGGAAGTTAGATACTCAAAACCTGAAATGACATTTGTAACATAATGAAATTCTTCAAGAAATGTGCAAACAAGACTTTACTCCAATCTTTCTCAAATGGCAAGTGATGGTAGTTTGAATCTCTTAGTTGATATCTAGAAAAAACATCCTTCAAAACCAAAGCAGCTACAAGCATGTAATATTTAGCATTCCATTTTGTGCAAAAATCAAGAATGAGCTTTTTATTTGGTAAATTCAATTGCTTAGCAATATCACTAAACATAGTAAGACGGGACATATTTTTACTAATATGCTTCACACTTTCATGCACATTGTAAATAATATCATTAATTTCACTAAACCCATCTTGAACCAAGAGATTCAAAATATGTACACAATGCCTCACATGAAATAATTTCCCATCATGTGCAAGTGTATTTTGATTGCTCAAATTCAAATTATCATTAGAACAAACTCACAACAAGATCATTTTAACTAGCATTATCAATAGACACACTCATCAACTTTTTTTCAAGACCCCAATCAACTATACACCTTTGAAACTCATCACAAACAGCAACACCAGTGTGTGAAGGGACAACAAAATGAAAGAACAACATACTTTTTTGCAATTTTTAATTAGGATCCATAAAATGACAAGTAACAACTATATACTCTAAATCTTGTATTAGAAGATTTCCACAAATTAGTAGTGATACTAACTAGATAAACTTCTTTCAACAATGACACTACTCTTTTTTCCTCAATGTCATAAGCAGATACACAATCTTTCTTTGAAAATGTAAAGTCATGCACTAAAACCATATGGGAATAGATTTGTCGTACCTTTGCTTGGTCGTATTTTCAATTATGAATGACATTTACATTTTCAAAATTTTTTCAAATTTGTTGAGTAAGTCAGCTGTTTGTCCTTTCAACACCAATTGTCGTCTCATGCATACTTTCTAATGTGGAATAAACTAAGTTGTTGCACTCAATTTGTTAAGCCAAGTTGATGCTTATAATGAATGCACTCTACCTTCTTTGTTCCATCCAGTCCATCCAGACCATCCGAGAGAGTAACTTTTTTGAATTCATCCCAAACTTTAGAGGTCCTCTTTCTCTTCTTGGTTGCAAATGGGTTCTCTTTTACTTCATCATCTTCAACAATGATGGGAGATTAATTAACTTCAACATGATTAGCCTCATTAACATCATCATCCAAATTTTTCACAATAAAAATTGGAATAGCAGTAGTAGACGATTCATCAACTGATGTAGGAGTAGACATTCTTCAAAAAAGCCGAAATCATTTAAACATTAAATACCCAATGCTCATCTCCAAACAACCAATTGAAGCCAAACTAACATTTTTTAACTTAAAAAAAAAACTTACATTCCCACTTGTTAGCATCCACATTGGACAAAGCAAGATGAAAAAAGAAAGATGAAGGAAGAAGGGGATGAAGAACGAAGAAGTGGGATGGTAATAGGTGGGTGGCGTCCTTAAGGGGGACAAAGAAAGAAATGATATTGTTTAAGGGCTATATGGTAACTCTTTATATATTTTAGATTTTTTTATAAATTATAACAAAATTATGTAGTTTTGACAAAAATGCTATAGTTTGGTATTCATAATTTTATATAAAATCTATAATATTATACTCAAATCTCATATAAATAATCTTTAAATATTATGACCATATCTCATACAAATGGCAATTTTAAACCTTTACTATTATTATTATTATTCACTATGTGTATGATCTATTTGTTAATCCGAATATAGTCTATTATAACTTTTACTATATATATATATATATATATATATATATATATATATGCTTAATATATAATGTTTATGGTTTCTGGTTATATATGTATATGTGTAATTAAAGATGCACTACACAAATTTCGTTATGAAACGGAATTTTAACTTATATGTTCTACTTAATACACAACGTTTCCATTTAGCATTATAGGTTTCCGCTCATAATTTGGTGTTTCTAAATACCATCACTCTTTTCTGTTTGGTTTTTGTGGGCTTCTTTTTTCTTACCCGGTCTTTAAATAGGGTTAAACCGGTTAAAAAAAATGGATCACAAATAAAATTTTAATTTCTTATGACTTCAAAATATTATGAGTTCGTGACTTCCATTAGGGGCAAGCCCCTAATGTTAATTACCATATACATTGTCACAGGAACCTCCTATTAAAAAATAAGTGTGAACAAGAAAACAAGTTGTGGCAATCAATTTCATTCATTTCAATAAACATGAATTTATAGACTTCATTAAAAATACAAGAAATCTGAAATCATCTTGACTCCGCTCAGGCTTATGGGCCTAAGTAAACAATGATTGTAACACTTTATCTCGTTCTGACTATTTTGCCGAAAAATATGTTTTGACTTTTGTTGACATTTGGTCTTCGTCAAATTTTGAGAATTTGAATCTTGGATATTATTTAGAGACTTGTGAACTTGTGTATGAATTTGTATCTTAGACATTTTGCATCTTGGATTTGATTTATATCTCAAGTTGTGGATTCTCTATGTTGATGAATCACACACTTGATTTTATTTTTCAAAAAAGCTTCGGCTCTCATGCTTATAAAACTTCTTTCAAGTCTTGACTTGTGAAACTTTTTAGGTCTTTGACTTCTAATGTTTTGAGACTGCTGAGTTCAATTATCGATTTTGTATGGATCTACAAATCTTGACTTGGTTGTATTGACTTTGATTTTATATATATATATATGTATTATCATTATTTTTTTTAAATCATGGGCTTTGAACCTGGAAATTATGGCAGGAGCATTCATTCTACATCAAATCACTTATATTTGCCAAATTAAATCTTCACTTTGATTGCAAGATTTTAGAGACAATGAAATCACTTTCAATGATGATTAATAGTCCACCAGCTCCATCTCTTCTCTCACAAACCAATGACTTTGTCGTCTTCAATAGACCCATTGTTTCATACACCTTGAACTAGTGTTTAAAAATTATCTTCCTGAAAGTCTGCATCATCATTGTGCTCTCTGTAATTCTGGATAAATGGTTCATTGCTTTTCTCATTCCTAATCATCAAGGACTCAAGAAATTCCTTATAATCTTATGTTCATTTATGTATTGGCAGCTCCAAAATTTTGAGAACATTATAGGTGTAGTTTTTCCTCAGAAGTCCAATTTTTCAAGTACATAACTGTACCATGTTAAACTTTTCTAGCATTCATCACATGCTGAGTCTCATAAGGTATTTCTAAAAAATGCATATGTATGTCTGTCATCAGTTGCATTCATTATTTGTCTTTAACCAAATCATATTCTGATGCGTTAACAAGCTCGAATGCCAAGCAACTAAATTGCTTTTTTTTTGCTATCCCACCTACATGCATGCCGCCTACCTACTTCTACAAAGCACGTCACGCAAGAGTGGATGAGCTCAATGTTGACTCGTATGACCATTTCATTAAGTTAACGTCATCGGTGCTCCATGGGTGCTCACAATTGGTGAAAATTGATATCTAAGTTCATCGGTAGAGTTCTCCATCAGCAGGTGGGGCTGCACCAGAACAAAGAACAATCCGATCTTAAGCGCCATGATCTGGATAGGGTTCAAGCTCAAATCCAATCGCTTATTACCAAATAAGGACTAAGAAGACAGTAGCGTTACCGCTCATCGTGAAACTGTGATCCAATGTGCATGTACATCTCCTCAAGACATGTAGTCGGACTTCTTTCACACTATTGTTCGAATCATCTAACAACTACTAGACAAGAGGAAGCAAGACTCTTATAAGTGTAAATTCTGTAGAAGCAAAAAAGCCAACTATTGTGGTAGCTGTGCGTGCAAATTCTTCACGAACTCTTCAACTCTTGTGAGCCCATGAATAACTCCCGTCTCTTTCAACAATGATTGTTGGGGGGAAGATCTCCATGAGAGTGATGAACAACTGCCAGACCGCGATCTCTCACGGGTTGTTTCCCATCACTAAGCTCCTCTACCATGGCAGATACCAGCCCATTGAAATGAATTTTGAGGTGCTCCACGAAAAGTAATGCTATCTATGACAGCATATGGAGAGAAGCAAAATGAAAGGACCTTCTACTTCTTCTCCAAAATTTCTTCTTCTGGCTTCTAATTTTCTTCTTCTTCGATCCTGTTCTTGTTCTTCCTCTTCGATGGAGAATTGCCATTTGCTACTTTTTCCGGTTACGGCAACTGGTAGGTGAGAGTTGTTAGAGTATGATTGAAGTGTTAGGAGACTGAAGAAAGTTAATAGCTATGTTTACTGATTTGAATGAAGGTGTTTTGTAATAGTTTGCAGGTATTTTGGTTTGCAGGTGTATTGAAGAGGATTTGAAATTCAGTTATTTCAGTTGTTTATGAGAGAGGGACACATTAGTTAAAATTTAATGATTTGCTTGATCAAGAGGAACACATTAGTTTGAGGCAGCTGAAATAGAAGAGTAAGTCCAAATGATCAACGGCTCAAATGATATCATCAACATGTTAGCTTTAGTCCGAGGCAATGAGGCTGAGTGGAGTTTAAGTAGTTAAGTTGGTTAGGTACATACACGTGCTATGGTGACTCAGCTGGATTAAGCTTGTAAAGAGTCTGTTGTTTAGTTCTCTGTATGACTATTCTTATGTTCTTATGTTTTTCTAGTTTTCTGTATGAGAAGTAGTCCACTTTGTGTATTTTCCTAGAAAATCTATAGAGTTTCAGTAATTGCTTTCTTCTACAAAAATGTTTCTTAAATGTTAAGGTTTGTAATAGGAGCAGGACCAGGAGTGTTGTGCTCAACGATGACAATAAAAAAAAAAAAAAAAACATTGTCTTCCTCATCACCGTTGCTGCCGACATCGTTTACAGGATAGTACTCCATGACTTTGGTGAGTCCCTGCATGGCTGCATGGGTGACAAATTGTTGTTGCCATCAGGAGACGACAATGCCACCACTAAAGGCTTTTTCTAGGACATACATCATCTACGACAACTCCAAAGGCTTGTGGTGCTTAGGAAGGAACCATTACTTCATAGTCCTCGGCCTCTTCTTTTTTTCAGTGGTATTTTTTTCGAATTCTTTTCTTCTACCGCCGGTTCCCCCTTCTTCTTTTCTTCCCTTTTTACTCTCTGCCTCCCTTTTTAAAAACTTTCAAGTGGACGTGGGGCGGTTGTGTAATTGTGAGACACTTGAGTTGATCGCGGGGCCACCATGCCACTCACGTCCTCACGCCCCCACGTCTCCCTTTCTCTTATATATATATAACGTCTCCCTTTCTCTTATATATATATATATATATATATATATATATATATATATATATATATATATATAGGGATTACATCCTCTAGGGACGTCCCCAGACTCCATATCTGGGGATGTCCCTAGGGACCGTTAGATCAAATGATCTAACGGTCAGAACATTTGATCTGAATCAATTTAGAGAAGAGAAGAACCGGGTGGAGCTCGTGTAATCCCTAGGGACGATCCGGACGGCTCCCAAAAATCTCCGAAACTCATCCATTCTCCGATTCAGAGCTCTTCTGTGCGATCGAAAGGAGAAGAGAAGAACGGCTCCAAAAATCACACATCTAATTAATATTTACGATGACGTCCTCCTGCTCCCCGGCGGAGGCGGAGCTACAAAGCCTTGGGATCTTGGACGATGCCGGGCTTCTTCTTTGAGTCTCTCCCCGACGATGAGCCTCACTACTTCCTCGACTCTTGTTTTCTCTACAAGAAACCTTTAGATCCAATTCGCGACATCTTCATGTACAGGTTGTTTTTTTTTTTTTTCTTGTTAGATCTGTGATTTTTTTTTCTAGTTTGGGTGGAGATTGATGAAATTGATTTGATTTGCAGAGGTGATACGCCCTTTTGTAGTGAAGAGTGTCGGCAAGAGCAAATAGAAATGGACGAGAACAACGACAAGAATCTGAAGCTGTCGTCCATCAAAGATCAAAAGAAGAAGAAATCTAGCAGTCCTTTGAAGGCTCAGAACCATTTGCACTTCCGTCCTGGTACCGTAGTTGCTGGCTGATCGATCCTCTTCTCCAAATCCATCTCCCTCTTTATCTTAGTCTTTGCCTCTGGATCTATATCTATATCGAAATATAAATAGATCTAATATCCCCAAAATTAGTTTTTTATATGAAACGAGAAGCGAAGAACATCTTGTATTTTTTCCCTCTTTTTTTTTATAATTTTCAGGGAGGATGAGCGTTTTCTATGTACAGGAAGGATGAAGGAGTGTGTTCTGGATCGAGTTTTATGGCTGGTTTTTTATTTTAATTTTTTAATTTTTTAATTTCTTCATGGTTTACTCTTTCTTTAACCCTCTTTATTTCTCGCCTTGTATGTCATGGTGATGAACAAACAAAAGATTTCATTCTTTCTTTTTTTGTATGGTGTTTACATCAAGACAATTGTGATACATATTGTCTTCTATTGCCTAACCTGCATTGATTAATCTTCAGTTTTAGATGGTAGATCTCGGAAGATGGAAAAATTGCCTGCTGGACCTAAATAGGCCTGTCTTTTTTCTGCTCTTCTTATTTCTTGCAAATGCCTGCAGTGGAAGTGGAAGGGGAAGATCCAGCGAAGGGCGGCAAAGTAACAATAGGAATCATTAGTGCAAATTCAATCAGCAAATCTTTACATGACCTTGTGATCATAGAGCTGTGAATTTCTGCATCCTAATCTATTTACCGGATCCTATATGTAACTTATCTACTACTTGTGTGTTTGTTCTCTCCTGTTTCATTACTTATAACACTCCTATATTTCAAAATTAAAAACACAACCTCAATTCATCAAACACAGCACCTCAATAATATCCTACAAAAACGATCAAAATTAAACCCTAATTCATTAAGAATATGCTTAAGCACTGAACTGGATCACTAACACTGGAATGTCAAAGAGTGTTTTAATAGCATGAAGACTGGAGTCTTTTAAAGAATAACATTGAACTAGCAAAGATTGCTTTAGATAAATACACATGTAACATCATTATAAAGAATATCATTCAACCACATGATTTCTCAGAACATATATATATCATGAAAATTAACTCCAAGCAAAAGACTGAAAATTTTCAGAAACTGTGCATCACAAACTTTGTGGCAGACAACACTGCACTTATTTAGATATAAAAAAAATAGTAAAAATTTAACAAAAATGGGCCACGTTGCCAAGATGATTCTGAAAGAACATCTTTGAAATTACAGCAAGAGTGGCATAATCTTTTGAGAAAAATTAATGTTCAGCTCCTGAAGATAAGATAGAGACGTAAGACAGATATTACAAGTATTACACTTGCAGACATTAAGCAGATTTCTTGCAGTAGTTTTCAAGCCAGTCCAAGGTCACACAACCTCAATTCATCAAACACAACACAGTGCATACAACTAAAAGAAAAATGGCATATTAAAAGGGGTACAAGTAAAACATCCATTAATAGAAGTAAACTGAAAAACACCATAACAAATGACCAATATTATGGCTTGGAAAAGCAGGTGTTTCTTGTAGCTCAGGGTAGGCCTACATCCACAAATAAAAAACCATCATTAGTAAATGATTGAAAACTTGAATCTATATGATACAACATTTCATAAAAAACCGACTTACAAGATGTGCATGTGGTCATATAATGACCCTTTTCCCCACATCTACTACAAGTCCTTTTCCTCTTGGCTGACAATTGATGGTCGATTCCGGATTTAATCCTTGTATTTACTCTTGGCCGCCCTTTGCTCTTGACAGGTTTTGGATCAAGAATACTAACTTGTGACCCATAAACATCATTATCACATGAGAAGGTAGGCATAGAACATGAACCAATAACCTCTTGATTTTCCTCATTTTGCTTGGTGCATAATGTATTTGAGGTTTCAGTAACCATTTCGAATATGCCATTTAGCTTAGGCATAATTTTCTCATACATCTCTAGTGATGATATACTCTGTGCAATACGGAAACACATATTTTGTGCACTCCACTTCATCAATGGTGTAAAGGCATTGTTATGGGTCTCAACCATCATAACACTTGACTGGTACCTTGCATCCATACTCCAACGACGTAGAATATATTTCTTGGGAATCTTCGGCACCTCTTTTTTTTTTAAATATTTTCAATATGTGGCAACACAACACGCCCTCTCTCTCAAACTTTTTACACGAGCACATAGCGTAAGGTTCCCCATCTTCAGTACAATTTTTGCTAAATACAACAACATGATTGCAAATTGCATATTTAGCATAATCAGACCCATCGCGAATGCGTTCAGCAAGCATACTATCACTTTCTCGCAATTCTGCCTGAAAAGTATTAAACACATTTCTTGTATACACTTCTCCTGCATGTCTCTCAATTGGATGACCCGTATAAAAGTTAGCTATAGAATTCAAAGTCTTGAAGTCTTCATTTTCTTCAGCATTTCTTCGAGCTGACAAAGCCTTATCATACTGCATAACAAACTCATCAAGTGGAGTTTGTGCATTAACAAAGCCATCAAAAAATGAGTTGATACTTTCACTACGTTGTGTAGTGGTCATTCCTGCTGTGAATGTATCTTGCCAATATAGAGAAACCCATTTGCTCCGAATTTCATACATCCTACTCAACCAGTGTTTATCATCAATATTGTATGTTGCCTTAAGTTCACCCCATCTATCCTCGAATGCTTCAATCGAGTCACTATGATGCAACCAGTTAGTGTAATCTCTCATAAAGCCATCATTGCTCTTCAAATCTACTAAATACTTCATTGAATTTCTCCCAATGTGCCAAGAGCAAAGCCGATGACCAGAATTTGGAAAAACATGTGCAATGGCGTTCCCCATAGCCAAGTCTTGATCTGTAATAATTGTTTGTGGATGTTTCCCTAGCATGCATTTCAGCCATGTTTGGAATACCCATAAAAAACTTTCTTCTTTTTCATCTGCCATGAGAGCACAACCAAATAAAATGGACTGCTTATGATGGTTGACTCCAACAAAAGGAGCAAAGGGGAAACAAAATCTATTGGTTTGATAAGTAGTGTCGAAAACAATAACATCTCCAAATTCGGAATATGCAGTTCTAGATCTTCCATCTGCCCAAAAGACACATCTAGTTTGACCAAACTCATCAAGCTCCATATCAAAAAAGAAAAAATCATCATTGAGTTTTTTCTCCTTGAAAAACTTAACAATAGCCATGCATTCTTGCCCAATATTGTTGCTTCGAACTCCCCTCAAATGATTTGAACAATCGTTTGGGGTTATAAGAGCAGACCCTGTACTTGAAAGTGTTTCATTCAATATTCGAGACATTTGGCTCGGTCCTACTCTACTCTTATGCAATGTCTCCATTAAACTTCTACATGTCATACTTATATGGCGGTGAGACCGCATCTTCATCACCTTAGAGGGAGTTCTTAGTAAATGATGGTTATGAATATCTTCAAAGGTCTTTACTGTCCACAATCCATTCTTCATTTTTGACACTACCATTCGAGCTTTGCAATTTGTCCTTGTATCTCTACGTCTTTGAATAATTTTTCCCAACTGCCTTTTGTCTGCCAACTTGGCTCCTTCCTTATCACAAACAAAGTGTCGACATGTAATTAATTGAGAATGAGACGAACGATACACGTGACCCTTTCTTACCCCAAAACCTCTGCACTTTGCATAATCCAAGTAATATCGAAACGCTTCCTCCTCATCCTCAAACTCCATACCAACAAATGGGATTCTTGCTAATTCTTGTCCATCTCGAGACTTTGGACTCATTGCCAATTCTTGAATATCTTGTGTTGCCAAATCATCTTCATTTTCAATTTGTTGGATATCATTCTCTTGTGTCGCACCACCACATTCTCCATTTAACCCGAGCTCGTTCAAATCTATCCCATCAGTGGCATCGGCCATGATATCCTATTAGGAAAATTACAACTAATTAGAATATAAATTATTAAAACAATTATAAAGTTAAAATAAATAAATAAAACATGACCAAATATAGTTTTTGCCGGCTCTAAATCATAACAAAAAAATCTCAACATCAAATTTCCATTAAGTACCAATTTACTTTATTAATCTAAGTGCCTAATTGTAATAATTTCAACAACCAGAAAATTCTCAGCCAAAGGATGCATATCAACAACAAAGAAAGACATTAGGAATTCTTACAGAAATGCAAGCTGAGTGATATTAGCTCCAGACAAGCTATTTCTTCTAAGCCTCCTGTTAACAATCAATCAAGAAAAGAAACCAATCAAACACCGAAGTAACATGAAGAGAAACCAATAAAACCGGACACGAAAGAAAAAAAAAATCTCAACAAACTATATAACCCCCTAAACCTTCTCTCTAACAACAATCACATTCTCTCAAACCAAAACAAAAAATATCATCTCTGATATTATAACAAAACCAACAAAATAAAAATCCTCTTAAAACCATGCAAAGAAAACAGCCAAAAGTTGGTTATTTAAAAAAAAAAAAAAAGTCTAATTCAAGGATGGCACACAGATCTGTATAAAAAGAAAACAACCATACATACATCAGGGATGACGTTTCATTGGTTATTATAACAAATTATTAAATTAATTGACAAAACGCATTGAACCTTTGTTAATGCTTTGAGAACGTTTGGTGGATTTATATATAAATTACTTAATCTCAAATTCAGGGTAATTTTAGGTTTTTTTATAAAATATTATATGGTATATCTAAGAATAATAATAATTAATTAAAAAATAAGCAAATAAATAAAAGCGCGAGATATGTGGCAGAGAGAGAGAGCTCACCGGAATTCAAGAATGGGGCGAGATCCACGCAACTGCCTGCTAGAAGGAAATCGGTGGAGCCGTTCTTCTCTTCTCGGTGGAGCCGTTCTTCTCTTCTCCTTTCGATCGCACGGAAGAGCTCTGAATCGGAGAATGGATAAGATTGGGATCTTGGTGGAGCCGTCCACAATTGCCTGCTAGAAGGAAATCGGTGGAGCCGTTCTTCTCTTCTCCTTTCGATCGCACGGAAGAGCTCTGAATCGGAGAATGGATGAGTTTGGGAGATTTTTGGAGCCGTCCGGATCGTCTCTAGGGATTACACGAGCTCCACCCGGTTCTTCTTTTCTCTAAATTGATTCAGATCAAATGTTCTGACCGTTAGATCATTTGATCTAACGGTCCCTAGGGACGTCCCCAGATATGGAGTCTGGGGACGTCCCTAGAGGATGTAATCCCATATATATATATATATATATACATATTATTTTTTTCATTTGATTTGATTTATTTTATTTTCTTTATTTTATCTTTTATTTTATTTAATTTTTTATCTGATTTAAGGTTTTTTATATTATTATATATATATTTGTCTCGTGATTTGTATTCATGGTTGATCTAGGATTGAGATCGCCTCGAAATATATGCTCTCGGCTGATTTTAAGATTTGTATGATTTAGATCACCTTGAGATATATGCTCTCTAATGATTTTGATTTGAATATTTTAGATCGCCTCGAGATCTGTGCTATTAGCTGATCTTGAGATTTTAATATTTTAGATCGCCTCAAGATATATCCTTTCAGATCACCTCAAGATTTGTGCTCTCGGCTAATCATGAGATTTGAATATTTTAGATCCCCTCGAGATCTGTGCTCCTGGCTAATCTTGGGATTTTAATATTTTAGATCTCCTCGAGATCTGTGTTCTCGGATAATCTTGAGAGTTGAATATTTTTTATCACCTCGAGATATGTGTTCTCAGCTAATCTTGAGATTTATGTTCTGAGATCATCTTGAGATCTATACTTTCGACTGATCTAGAAATTTGATTATTTTATACCACCTCGAGATATGTGCTCTTGGCGGATCCTAAGATTTTAAATAATTTAGACAATCTTGGAATATATACAAATATTATCAAATTTGTTTATCTTAACCATTTATTATCCTAATTTGACTATGATTTGACTATATGTGATTTTTTTTATATAAATAGTTTCATTTATTCTATGCTTACTTTGATACATACACCAACATGGATTCATTTTTGAAAAACATATTTTTTAACTGAGACACGTTTGCATCCCAACAAAAATTTGTTATGGTCCTCGCCATCTCTATTTCATTGGAGCATTCTGAAAATGCGTGGATAAAAGTTAATGAATAATGGTTTTTGGATATTGAACACTTCTAAAATACATTGTGCAATTTTGCTAGCAAATAAAAATTTAAAATTTATCTTTATAAAGAATGATATGTAGAGGATTTAGAGTTTGGACTTAATAATAAACTATCTATCCACTTTAGAGCTTTTTCATTTACTAAAATACATTTTCATGTATTATATTATATATTCACTTAATATAATGGGTTTACATATATTATACAAAGTTTCCCTTTAACATAGTGGTTTTCAACTTATTGACTACAATTTTTGCTTAATATATTACGTTTTCATTAATATTTGTTGTTCTCAATTAAGGCCCGTTTGATACACAATTAAGAATAGTATAAATAGTACAGGACAGTACAAGGAGTTATGGTACAACACAACTGCTTGTTCTATACCATGTTTGATATTCTATAGACAGCACAAAATTTTTTGTGTTGTTCCCGTTTGATTTGCACTAAATACTAGATAAAATATTATAAATTTTTATGATATCCTTTATACTATCCTATATGTTTGTTATGCAATAAAAAACTTCACAATAAAATAAGATTGAGGAGAGCCTTTTGTCTTGCTTTCTCCAATCTCGGTAGTTGTCGAAGAATTTCTGTTGCCAACAAAATAAGAATATGTATGTTTTTGAGTAATTAATGTAAAAATTATAATATGTATCACCATTTCGAGGATGTTAACATCATATGTATGTTTTTGAGTAATTAATGTAAAAGAAGAATGTTAAGTGGAAATACAAGGTAGTAGAAGGAAATAACATAAAATAATTGAGAAATTCAAAAAATAATGGGAAACATCAAATAATAAGTAGAATCCTTGGTAATAAATAAAAACATTTAGTCATAAGTAGAATCATAAAAAATACCCAAGTCAAATAATAGATTTTTGTAAATATTTTTTAAACAAGGGGGCCATGCCCCTTCTTCGCCCACTCCTGGCTCTGCTCCTAATGTATATGTATATATATAAACTAGCTCACAACCAAGCTTATAAACGAGTTTGTTCACGACTTGTGTTCATGAGCCAAAACTAGCCGAGCTTTCATTTGTTCAAGCTTGGCTCCTTTATTAATCGAGCTTGAAATTGAAGCTCAAGCTTGACTCATTTCGAATATGAGTGGAACACGAATGAGCTCTTATTGAGCCGCACACCAAGCCACTGATGAATGGCTTGGCTCAATGCAACCCTAGTAATATATTATTATCAAAGAAATTGGTAATCGCATGACCACTAAAACAAATATTTATTAGATTATCATGCGGTAGTAATTTGAATGTATTTTTTTTTAATAATCTATGATTCCCTATACAAATGGATTTTTAATATATATATTCATTCATAAGCAATATTAAACAGCGCCAAACAGTGGTGTATATTGATCATAAACAGTAATCTATATAGTATCTATATAAATAATAGCTGTCGGATCACCATCCAACGGCGATAAACAAACATCTTTAGTGTAATCTGCATACCTGCGTAGATGACTTAACCCCCCCCCCCCCCCCCCCCCCCCCTCTATCTCTCTCTCTCTCTCTCTCTATATATATATATATATATATATACAAACCAATTGAATTTTAAAGAATATACATGACATTTGGACTTATTAAAGATAAATCAATTTTTTTATTTTTATAAAATAAGAACAATATTTGTTATTGAGATAGGATAAAGATAGAATGGTTTGTTCTGATTCTTTAAAAAGTTGTTTTTAACTCTAAATAAAAGGTTAGATTAGTTGGTTTTGATTTTCTCAAAGGTGCCTTTTTATTTTTTGTTTTTTTAAATCAAATCAAACAACTTATCCTCTAAAAATTGGTCAAACCAAAGAAAAACTAATATAAAATCAAGAACTGAAAATTGAAAGTAACATTCAAAAAACAAGAAGCTTTCTTTATTTTTATTTTTATTTTTCAATTTCTTATTATTTTTATTATTTTTATTATTTTTATTTTTGAAGGTTTAAAAGCAATACAAGTTTACAACCATACATTGTTTGTGTGAGAGACAGGGCAATGGATTTTTGTGCCTAAAAAGATGTGGGCATATAGCACATAATTTTTTTCTTTTTATTTTATTTATTTATTATTCTCTTCCATTCAACTTAATTATTGAATGGCATCTTATTCTTTTTATCTTTTTTATTATTTTTTTTTAAAGATGAAGATTCCAGATGTGGTGATGGACATATGATCTTTTGTTTTATTCATGTTTTTCCCCATTTTTAAATAAATGAGGAGAAATTTTAAGAGGTTTTTTTAATTGTCCAAATGTGAAAAATGACAGTTTTACCCTTGTTTGAATTAGTTAGCTAAACAAGTTTTGTCCTGCTTATCTAAAGCCTGAAATTTATTGGTAATAGGGTAAAAATGTAATAATAAGATTTTAAGGCTATCTATGTAAGATATCCCAGAAAATAAATAAATAAATAAATGGGATGAATCATGAAGCTAGGTTTACATCAATGTAGTTGTAAAATTAATTTAACTGATTTACAAAAAGACTTTTATGCACCTCACTATGATATTACTGAAATTTCTATTCTCTTAAATACCTTTATTATGCTTATAATTTGATAATTATCTTGAACTACATTTTATAAATATAAATTTATTCCATACTGGTTTATATGAAATTTTAAATAGAAATGTATCAGAAAAGTTATTGTGTAATTTCAAGATTTTAGTAGGGTATAAATGTAAAAAAAAATTCTAATTATCAGAATCTAGAATATGCCATTTTTACCCTTCTTGTGTTAATAAGGGTTTTGCATCTCTTTTTACAACATTAATTCAAATTATTATATATATAAATCCCCAAATTTAACCATATATATAATTTTCTTTAAATCAAACACATAAAAATCTACTAAAAATTGCACCATATTAACAATTCCCCCCAAAAAAAAAATCATGAATTGAAAGCTCAAAGTTCATTCATTCATCAACAGAATTCACAGCCAAACTGAACCTCAAAATGCAGAAAAATTCAGTTATTGATTTCCAAAAACTGTAAACATTACAACACAAGAAACAAAGCTCTGATGAATTCCAATCCAGAAGTTAAAACATCAGCTCAACTCATGATAAAAAGCATTTCAAGCAAACCATGGTAGCAGTCATGAGTTCTCAGAAAGATCGGTATATATATTATTCACATTGAGTGAGTACTGAAGTAAGTGAAGTCATGATGTCGAACCCGAAGCTGTTTTAACCAAGAGTCTGCGGCATTAAAGAGTCTAATGAATTGTTTGTGATCTCCGGCTTCCTGATCGATCCATAGGTTCCCTTGCATTTTGTAAGTAGCCAAGCCGAATGGCGGGAGTGATATGTACTCATTTGTTTCATTTTGGTTCCTTCCTGTTTTATCGACGATACTACAGCATGAGTCTTTCTCTATCACGTCCCCGATTATACTATCTGCAACATATCGGAAGATAAAACTTCACCAAGATTTATACATACAAAAGAAACTTTATGAGGTTTGGCAAATTTGTGATTTTTAGAGTAGAAGTGTATCACGACGAAATTGCTAAACCTCATGATACTCTCTATGTTCTCTATGTTTGTTGTTTCCTGATGTCTCTTGCTTTGTTATGGTAATTTCCATAACATGAAGTAAAAAAAGAATTAATTTCATAACATGACAACAACTTGAAGTTTCTCTTTTAAGTCATGATCGACGATTAAAAATTTGTGTAGCTTTCTGATGAACACAAGTTGAAACGAAGTAGGCTTACCTTGAAAAGACGATGAGATAGTATGATATGTAAGAAAGCAAGCAGACAGATCCTTCACATTTCTTCTCGTCGGAATATGATAAATAGGATACCTATTCCATCAAATTAAGAACAAAACATGGTCATGGATATGTCACATATTAGAGTATTGAAATGGTTGTTCAATTTCCGGTTAATCATTATACCAAGCAACAGACATCCAACTAGCCGGTGAGAGCTCCACACTCTTCAAAGACATCAAGCCGGGATATTGTTGAGCTAGTTCATTTACCTAAACTCGAAAACAAAAATATATTGACTCTTCAAGATTGTTTTTAAAGAACAAGAAAATTGTTAGCTTTGTACCTTAATTATGAGCGGCACCCTTCCATAAGGAGCAGTGGTTTCAACATAATGCATGTATAGATGTCCGAGACGGTCTTTCCCGGGCCAGAGACTCTCCAGATCACCACCTGAGTCATCAGAAATGGTATCCGAAGATCGAGACAACTTCTCACTCTCACTGTCATCACTCCACGAATCGGTCTCGCTTTCCTCCCCGGAAAACCTACCACAACCACAATCACAAATGTAGCTCGATTTAGTTGGTTTTCTATAATATGTGTCATTTAAAAGATAGTCATTCATTCATGGCATTCAATCAAGGACCTCGAAACAGACAAAGGTTTGCTGGTGTAGATTTGAATGGCCGAAAGGTAAGGCACATAGTATTGAACCACGGTCTCGCCGTTGTTAAGAAGTATCGGAGCACCGGCACCATAAGCACTCCATTCATTGTAATTGTCCCAGAGATCTCCAAGGGTGAAGCAACCTATTGTGTCCTTGTCGATCGGAGGCCATGGTTCGGTCACTTCTTGAAAACAAGACTGTTTGAACAAAAACAAAATCTTAAGCTTCATGAAATGAATTTACAAGAAAACGTACTCGATAATTTTCAAATGAAACTAAACCAAAGCTTGACAGAGAAAAGACATCTACACTGAAAATTACCTTTGGTAGAATGTTTGCAGTTTTAAAAATTGCATCAATGAGATGAATTCAGAAACAGCAGCAGAAACATTAATCCAACTTATATGAATTAAAAACAATAGAAAAAAGAGCACATAAATGGATGAACAAAAGAGAGAGCAATTGTGTGATTAAGAAATCAAATTTATGGTTCTGTTTTATAGCAATTGAAAAGGGAAAACAGATAAGAACTTCAGAAAATGAATCCAAAAACCAAATGAAACACAAGGATTTAAAAAACCACAACAAAACACAACCGCATAAGCAAATATAAGTAAAAACAATGAAACACATGTGCTATTAAAATCAAAACAGAGGAGAAAAATAAAATAAAGTAGTTTGGAAGCTCACCTTTGGAAGAGAGTAGGACATCACAGAGGGTGTGATCCTGCTGAGAAAACACTGCAAGTTGGAGTGCCTTTGTTTACAAACACCACCAGCCATTTCTACACTAATATCTCCACTAGAACACCAGGAAAAAGAGCTTCCTTTTATCTCAATCTCATCTTACAACCTCAACAAGAAACACAAACAATACTAGAAAAAAAACCAAGCTTTCTTTCTATTGATCACTATATATCTCTTATGAAGCACTGAATCCTGAGAAATCCATGGGTTCACCACTATGCACTAACTTCCACCATTTGAAATCAATTGAAAAGATTTGGATTCACAATCCTTCCCAAACTTAGAAAGCTCAATCCTTTACTCCATTAATGCCCATTTACAACCCAATCACAAGAACAAGATCACAAAAAACAAAGAAAAGATTACAAAGTAAATATAAAAATAGATAGAGATAATAAGAGATCCTCTCACCAAAACACCAAAAGCTTCCTCTTTTACTCAATCAATGCTCATTCACTCCCAAAACAACAGAGAAACTCCAAAAACAAAACAGCCTAAAGAGAAACAAAGAGAGAAGAAACCAGAGAGAAGCAAAGAATGAAAGAAAGCTCACTCCTTTACTCAATCCCTGATCATTCACAGCCTCAATGGTTTGAGAAATCCAACAAAACACTACCTTTAAAGCAAAGAAGTGATCCAAGAGCACAAATTATGGTGGACAATGAACAGGGGTGGAGACAGCGGAAGAAGAGAAGAAGAATCAAAGGTGCTTCTGGGAATGCTTTGTTTGGTTGCAGTGAGTTGTGAATTGTTATATAGTGAAGGGGCAAATCGAAAAAGACATGCATATGGTTTTGTTCTGGACCTAAACTACACCCACATGAATTCTATGTTTTTTAGTTTCTTATTTTTATATTATTATATATATTTCTTATATAACTAAGCAGGGATTTTTTATTAATTTTCCCTTTTGATATGGTCTTAATTTAATTAAAATTTAAAAATATATTTTTTTATTTTCATATGTATGGTAAAAATTATATATTAATAATTTTATTTTGCAATGAAATTAGTTGCAATTTTTTTGAGGTGTTATAAAGAATTTAAAATAAAAAATATTTATTTATTAATTTTTCATATATATATAGAGATGAAGAAATTAAATTATAGAGGAGCAAACATAAATTTAATTTTAAAATGTATATATTAAATCATAATATCATCTGTCATTTTCTTATCAAGTTCAGATCCAACAAAATGAATATGTCCCTTTGAAAAAAAGAATTCTTAATTATTTTTTGGAATCAAATTTTTTTATAATAAAAAATAGAATAAAAAACTTTTTAAATTTCATTTAAATTTAAGTTATTTATTAAATTTTATATGGTGTTTTTTAATATTGTAAAAGTTCTCAAAAATGAAAATAAACTTCATATAATTTTTTTTATTTTACATCACTAATTAGAGAAAATAAAAAAATCCTAAAATATTTTAACTCATATTAATTAATAGAAGTTAAAATTTTCTCTGTAATAAATTGGATTTATGATACATTTTTTATAGTGTAATATTCCTATTCTTTTTGTGATTTTTTAATAGTAGTTTTTATTCTCTTTGTATTTCTATATATTAAAATTATTTTTTAAAATGAATAATTCCTTTGCACTTTATTCAAAAAAGATAAATAATGAAGTGGTAGGTTGACCATTGAAAGTGTTTAAGAAGACTTACCCACTTATTTTGAATATACGTTGATTTCTTTATAAATAATAATAATAATAATAATAGAGTAAGTTGAAGCCTTCTAGGTTAACTTTTTAATATGGGAGAGGGCACTAAACATAATGCAAATCCACTAATTATGGAAAATTTATTTTTATTTTATTTCATATTTATTTATTTATTTTTGTAATAATCAAGGAGATTAATTAATTAATTAGTTAAATGATTCTATAAAATTAAAAAACTTGTAAGTTGTTACATACTTACATGTTCAATTTTAGTAAGTGTTTGGATATAGAGAAAAAAGAGAAGTAATGAAAAAGAAAGAAAGAAAGAAATATATCACTCATTTTCTATTATGGAGAATTTAATTCAATGAGATAAAAATAAAACAAAAAAAAAAAATCCTTTTTTAGGTTAAATTAAAAAATTATTCTTAGATAGTAAAATTTGGGTTCGTTTTAATTTTTTTTTTTTTTTTAACAAAACACTAATAGCTTCAGAGCAGATCATAGAATGATTAGATTCAGCATTTGAAGTATTTGAATGATTGATTATAATTCTTTTTGGAAAAAAAATTAATGGTTATTTATCTTTAAAATATTTAATGTATATAATGAATATGACCTTATATTGAAGAAAATTGATGCAATAATGGGAAACAAAGAAAATTCTTGATAAAACAAAGAATAAATTAAAATTAAATAAATACTCCCATTATCATAAAAAATAACACACACATACATAGAGTGTTCATCTATTGGCACTGGGTCCCTTGCGTAGAGTGTTCTTCTTGGGTTTTGAGCGGGACTCCCCGTTTCGATCCCTACATATATCAAAACACAAAACCTTATTTTTTTTATATTTATTTTTTAAAAAATAAATATGGACAAGTTGCAGGTAGGATTCCAGCTTTGACTTCTGAAAATTACACAAATTATTGAACGGAAAAGAGAAATAATATGACAAAACTAAGAAATAAGTAATAAATCAACCAACAGTGTAGACATACAAAACTAAAAAAAATAGCAATAAAAAAGGATAAATAATTAGTCTGGCTAATTTGTAATACAGTAATTGACACAGTCTTTTATAGAAATCGTTTTTATATCTTTTTATATTTTAATAAATGAAAATCAAAACCTTTTAATTAATAACATTGTACTCATTTAAAATAATAAAAAAATAACAGAAATTATTTAAATAATAATAATTTTGGAATTTTATATAATATTTTAAATGATGTGGATATATATATATATAGGACTATTTTAATGCTTGGTTGGGGAAAAAAGGACAAGAAAGAATGGCACTTGGTGGTGCCTCCACTACAAACAAATGGGGAAATTATGAAGTGGACATGGATAATGTACATTAAATTAATTAGCATTCATAATTATTAATACAAACACTTTCAAACATGTCATTTAAATAATGTTCCCAATGGATTTGATTGGTCAAATTTCTCCTTCTTCTAGATATTTAATATTAAAAAATAAAATAATGTTTAAATTTATTAAATTTTAAATGGAAAAAATTGTATATATATATTTATACATACAAAAAAAAAGTCATATTTGCATATATACCCATAAAAATATATATATGCAAAAATCTAATTTAAAAATAATTCTCAGCTTTGATTTAAAAAAATTATATTTATTATAATAGTTATAATATTTTATTTAAAATTTGAACCAAAATAAATGTTGTCCATAACTTTTAGAGCCAAGTCCACTAATTTTAACCACAAATAATGAACATATAGTTGAAAATTCATTAATTCTTACACTCTAAAATATATCTCATAAAATTTCACCATAAAATTACATCAATAATTATTCAGATAGCGTGTATTTTATAAATGAAAAAATCAATAAAATTATTTAAATTAAAATAAATTTTATCGATTGCTTTTTGTGCCAAGTGTGAACTAATTTTAACCACAAATAATGAACACAAAGTTGGAAGTCCATTCACTTTAATAATTATGGGACCATATTTCCAATTAGTATGACTTTCACACCCATAATATTAATGGGAAGAGCCACAAGTTCTTTGATCAATGGTGCCATCACATGAAGGGGTTTTAATCATGTCTCTCAATCACCATATATATTTTGAAGTTCATTGATGGATAAAGATGGCTATTATTATTATTATTATTATTATTATTATTATTATTATTATTATGAAATGTGAATAAGGAACATCAGGCTAATGCATTAATATAGAGTTAATGCCTCGACACATCTATACCCGTATATTACATGAGTTAAAATTTGAACCCGCCTTAGCGGTAAGGATATTCACACCTTACTCCGAAGATCCTGTGCAAATAGACTAAGAAATTGTTAGCATAGCTATTAATAATTAATCAAAAAGTCTATTCACACTGTCACATGTAATCCTTAATTCATGTCTAAAACTATGATACTATTTGAATTAGGGTTGTTGTGTGATGTGTGTGTGTATATATATATATAAATGATGGTGTAAAATTGCCAACAAAAACTAGTAAAGATAGATTTCTATATTTTCTTTTTAAAAAATATGGAAAAAAAATTCTTGGTGGCCATATTACCTAGTGTGAAATATATGATGATTGACTATTATTATTATTATTATTATTACTATTATTATTATTATTATTCCCTTATTAGAGTTATATATATAGTTGCAACTAATTATTATTATATTTTTTATAATTTAATTAATTATTTAGGAGATTATTTATCAACTAGAAAAGTTCTCTTATTCTGCATCCAAGTTTTTTTTTATTATTTTAAAGATTTTGGGACAATATTATATATAGACATACAATAAAAACTCTAACGTAATGATTAAATATTTCCCTACAATTGAAATTGTTGGCTTACTTTGGTTTTAAATACTCACATGGATATTTATTGCACAAATAAATAAAAATTTTAATTATTAATACTAGATTTAATATAAACAAAAACTTAAATTTAATAAAGATATTTAAATTTGTTCATTGAAACAATAATGTTATGATTAAATATTTCCCTACAATTGAAATTGTTGGCTTACTTTGGTTTTAAATAGTCACATGAATATTTATTGCACAAATAAATAAATATAATTAAAATTTTTAATTATTAATACTATATTTAATATAAACAAAAAATTAAATTTTAAAAAATATATATTTAAATTTGTTCATTGAAAAATTGTGGGACTAGATTATATATATACATTGTCATATATAATCCTTAATTTATGTATGAAACTATGCTACTTTTTGAGTTAGGGTTCTTATGATTCTTACACATCACATTAAATATGCTTTTTATCATTTTCAAGAGTTTTCAAGAGTGATTTAAATGAGATTTTGTTAATGTGTGAATTGATAAAAATAATGAAAATGATGGTGTAAAATTGCCGACAAAATCTAGTGAAGATATATTTCTATATTTTCCTTTTAAAAATATGAAAACAAAAATTCTTGATGGGTATATTGCCTAGGTGTGAAATATATGATGCTTGATTGTTTATTTATTTATTTATTTATTTATTTTTTCCTTCTTAGAGTTATATATATGGTTGCAACTAATTATTATTAATGCATATATTAATTAGGCAAATTCCCTTACTCTATACTGATTCTTTATTATTTTTTATTTTTAATTCTGGGAGTTTTTAAATATTAGTACCTATTCAATCATTTTTAGTGGGTTCTCTTTGAAATAAATATCCTACACAAAGGATTAATGGATCAAAATAACAGTTGGCTATAAGGTTTTTATTTTAGAATTTGCTTATTATTTTTATTTTTTACTATTTATTCATAAATAAAATAAATAAATAATTATTATATAAAAAAAAGGAGTCAAGCTTGATTTGACTTGCTTTAGCTAGTAATTAGTTTTAAAAATAAATTGTTCACCTTCACCTTGATTTAGGTCGAAGTTGATATATCATTTATAACTTGATATTTTGTATTTTTACTATAATAATATATTATCTAATATATTTATTAAGCTATATTTGATTTAGCCAAGTTTGGCTTGGAATTAGCCAAAAAACAAAACAAAACAAAACAAATAATTAACAGACAAAATTAATTACTAATTTTGGCTTTATTTTACCTCATATTGTAGGTTGGATTCCGAAAGATATATATATAATAGATCTACTTTCAATCTATATATTTACAGAATTTGAATATCTCCTACATTTATAGGACTATAAATATCTCTAATTTTATATTGAAGTTTTGTTTCTATCTTAGATTTGGAAATTCTCTATTTTATATATCTATGCAATTAAATCTTTGGATATCTGAAATAATGCAAAAAGCCTTCGGAATCATTGCTATTTGATTTGGACCTACTATAAAAATAAAGATGTTGAGATTAAAATTAATAAAGTTCACACAATCACAAAATTGAGATTCAAAATTATTAATCTCACGAAATCTTAAGAATCACAATCCATAAAAAATCAAGAGAGTAAATATTTAAATATGTGGAAGCTTATATGAATTCATAGCCAAAGATCTATATAATAAGTTACAGTCTTTTAATTATCTATGCTTTTCTAGTTCAAAAAAGTCTTGTTGTCTCTATTGGGGATGGAGAAAACTTCCTTTTTTTTTATTTTAATTGTATTTTATTCAATTTGACCCCATCAAACTGAAAATTATATTTGGCTTATACACACAAATTCCATAATAACTATACTCTTTAATCTTTTAAAGAATTTAATTAGATCACTTTAGTCTGCCTTAAATAAAAAATAGCACATATTTAGGCCTTGTCTGGGTAAGCTTTTTAAAAAAGTGCTTATTTGTTAAGTTGTAGAAGTGCTTTTTAAAAAAGTGCTTTTGGGAGTAAGTTAAGTGCTTTTGAGTATTTTTTTTTTTTTTTTTGGTAAGTTAATTCAAAAGCACTTTTATATATGTAAAGTTGTTTGGATGTGGATTTTTAAGATGGCTTTTAAAGATGGTAAATTACCAAAATGGACATTCATTGAGTTTATTGAGTTACTATTGTACATTAATATTGATATTGAGGGTAAAATAGTAATTACATAACCCCTAAAACAGCTTCTCTTAAGTGCTTTTTTCAAAAGCACCTATTCAGCAGCTTCTCAAAAAAGCTGAAATTCAGCTTTTTTTACAGCTTCAGCTTTTGCCCAAAAGCCAATACAAACATAAATTTTAAAACCCAGAAATGCTTAACTTATAAAAAAGCACTTCTGGGCTTTAAAAAAGCCAATCCAAACACCCCCTAATCTACTTCAATTTTTTTTGTTGACACCGACAATGTAAGAAAAAAAATCTCTGAAATGATTTCAATGTCAGACATTGAACATATAATAGTTTTTTATTGAATTTTTTTTTAGAGAAAAGATCTTGATTTATGGTAGCCTATTCCAATCCTCTTCCAAAACTTTCATTATTGAGTTTAATTTCAACCTAAAATCAAGTTATTAATGAATAGCCTAATCTAAACCTACTTTGTTGGGTTGTATCAAGATGAAAATTTATGGTCTAGTGAGAACTAAATAAACAAGGCTGTACCTCTATCAGAATAATATATTTGGAATTTTATTTAAATTAATAATTAATTATAATAATTAAGATAAAATTTTTATTAACATATTATTATAATTAGTACAACTTATATTTTTAATTTATTTTAGAAGTAATTTTTTTTAGATTGCCAATATCTTATTTCATAAGTACAAAAAAAAACGAAATTTTATAATTTTAAATAAAATTGAAGACAATAATTTTAAAAAATTAAATGCATAATATTTTTCCAACAACACATTAAGATATATTTGCTGATTGTACACAATGACTTGTAAAATTTTAATTGTGATAATTAGACATTTTGCATAACAACTCATATATTCCATAAATTATTGGTTTAATTATAGCGAGTACAATAATAATTAGATAGAACAATATATCTAATTTTAAAAATGGTCATTAAAAAAAAAATTAATAGTCAAGAATGATATATTTGACACCTAGGTGATATAGCCACCAAGAAATTTTCTTTCACATGAATATTTTAAAAAGCAAATTTAGATATCTATCTTTACTAGATTTTGTCGGCAAATTTACAATATCATTTTTATTTTTATTTTTTATCTATATATGCACACACTCATTAGTAAAAAAAAATTCTCATTTAAATCACTCTTGAAAATGATAGAAAGCATACTTGATGCAATGTGTAGGAATAATAAAAACCCTAACTAAATAGGTATCATAGTTACACACATGAATTAAGGATTATATATGACAATATATATATTTGAAATTTTCAATGAAAAAATTTAAATATTTTTATTATATTTAAAACTTTATTTATATTAAATATGAAATTAATAACTGAAATGTTTAATTATATTTATTTATTTACGTAATAAATATTCATGAGAGTTTTCACAAGTAAACTGAAGTATGCCAATATTTTCAATTCCAAAGAGTTATTTAATCATAGCGATAGAGTCTCTATTCTATGTCTATATACAATGAGTGCTAATAGCACTTCCAAATGTTGTGGGCAAATGTCAAGCTTGCTTTGGTCCACCGAAAAACCATAAATGTATTCCATTTTATGGTTGTGTCCAACATAGATAAACATCACCATCACAAAAGTGACACCCAGTTTATTTGGGTGCATATATGCAATTGCAAGCCTATATACCCCTACAACTTATACCAATTATTATTTAGACCTTCTCAATTTAAATTAATATTATTTTGACTATGTAAAATTATATAAAAATAAATTCTTATAAATATATTATTTTTTTATTATCTATAAAAAATTATTTATTGGAGATAAACATACAAAACAATTTTTTTTTATATAAATACGACATCAATCACTATCAGGAGCATGCACACAATTGGGAATTAATACAGGGATTAAGTTATAAGCATGCTCTCACACCGGGGAAGGCACTTATTGCATCTTATATGTTTCAAACCCGATAATGAAAATCTCACAAATATCACTTAACGGAGTGAGATTAATACCACTAGATCAAAGATCTATTGGTTATACAAGACACATTTGATATTATGTAAGATGTAGTATAATCTAAAGGCTAGTAGTATGATTTTTTTTAATTACTCACTACTTGTGGAGTGATATCTAGAGTTACATAAATTATAGAGAGCAATGAAAAAAAATGTTTATATGATAAAATGCATTTTTATTCTTAAATGGTATCATATTATATTTTCAAAGATATATTATTTTTTATTATTTAATAATTTTATATATTATAGGGAAGTCTTAATTTTTTTTTTTTTGGATGCTTTTCATGTTAGATCACATGCTATTTATTCCTAAACTACATGAAAAAAAAAGTAAATAGAGATTTAATAATAGAGTGAAGAATGGGACAATTTTCATTTTCATTGCCTTTGTATCTAGAGACATTCACATGGATATTGTCTTCTAACTTTGTTTGAGAAGAAAGGAAGTCAATGCAAAGGATTGGGTGGATTTCTTTTCTTGCAAATCTTTTTAGTTGCTCACTTTTGACTTTTAGCCAATTTTTTATTAGACAATTTTGCCCCTATGATTTTAGTGTTTTTTTCTTTTTTTATGAAAATTAAGCATTTTTTGGGGTTTTAATATTCCTATAGAACAATTAATGTAGATAAAATTTGAACCGAAAATTATGGTTTGGCCATTATTTAGTTGCATGTTATTATCATATGGATCAAGAGGTCTCCTATTGTTATTGAATTTCCATGATTTTAAATAAATTTATTTAAAAGTACGGAATATTTCAGTATGAGAATTTTAATCATATTTTTAAACATTGAGAAAAATAAAATAAAATATTGAAGTCTTGTAAAGTGTTTTTCTAGGAAAAAAAAATTAAAACAATTAATGTAGATAAAATTTGAACCGAAAATTATGGTTTGGCCATTATTTAGTTGCATGTTATTGTCATATGGATCAAGAGGTCTTCCTATTGTTATTGAATTTCCATGATTTTAAATAAATTTATTTAAAAGTACAGAATATTTCAGTATGAGAATTTTAATAATATTTTTAAACATTGAGAAAAATAAAATATTGAAGCCTTGTAAAGTGTTTTTTTAAGAAAACCATGGACAACCACTAGTTAGCGGTATTGTTGCCCTCATTGCTATTGGTGCAAGGTCAAAACTTATGTCGGCGTATTTTTGAGGTCCTTTAGTGATACTTTAAAGTACTATTCATAGTAGTTTAATAATATTATTGATACAATGCTTTTGAGCCAAAGTACTATTTAACATACTGTTTTAAATAGCTTTGGTGGGTTTTCTGTGAGAGATGTTGTATCACTCCCCTTGAGGGTTGCATGACAGGAATTTACTAACTCGTTTTGGTTCGTAAAAATCTTCTAGCCATATTATGTGATAAAACTTTCATCGCATCATTTGATGTCTAATAGGGTTAATAAATTCCTAAGCGGTGGATAAGTTACCGACTTTGACAACACTTCAATAAGACCGTATTGTCCTTTTTATATTAAAAAAATCATGAAAAACTTGTCTATCCCTTAATAGGGAAATACTTTGAAGGGTATATATTTATAATTTTATAAATTTATCATAATATTAAAAAAAAATTAGAAGTGCACATCCACATCAATATTTCAATGATTTTTTTCTATTGATTTAATGCAGGAAACATGCTCTGAAAAGAGCCATCTTTGAGGGACTAAACGTATAAATTCCATAATATTTTTATGAGGTTGTTTGGTTATTAGTGACTAAAATTATAGTATAAGTAAAATTATAATGTAAATAAAATGGTAAATAAAATATTTATTTTTTTATTATTTGGTTTGATTTAAGTTAAAGAATATAATCACTGTGTAAATGAGATGGTGAGATTATTTGATTATCTATTATTGATACTGAGTATTTAGTATTCATCATAAAAAGTAATTTAAATAAAAACAATGAATTAATTTATTAAATTTAAAAATATTTAATAATTCCTTAATTTTATTAATACTTAAAAATTTTATAATTAAATTTTAAAAATTCTTACTTTATTAAATATTTTTATAATATTCTCAATTATATAATATTTTTATCCTAAGATATTCAATTATATAATATAAAAATTTAAAAAATACTTTTATATTTTTATATTTTTATAATCAAATATGTGATAGCTTTAATGGTAAGATAACCATGGTAATGAGTGAGTAAATTTAACTTATAAGAGCAACTCCAAGGGGCTCTTTAAAAACTCCTGTTAGCTACTTTAGCTAGCTTTTTATAAGAAATACAGCTCCAAAGAGCTAGTTACTCCACTCGCTAAAATAACTATACCCAATTTCACTCGCCACTTCTGGCGAGCCAATTCGCCCTAGCTATTTGTGGTTGTTGCGCCTCTCCCTCTTCCCGCCGTCAACCCTTCTTTCATCGTCTTTGAGCTTTTTGAGCTCTTTTAAAGAAGACGAGGTTCTACTTTTGCAAAAGTTTGGATTTTTCTAGCGTATTCGGAATCGAAGCATTCTATATTTTCGGATTGGGATTGAGTTTGGATTTGGTTTTTTGATGGTTTTTGCGGTGATGTTTCTGGAGAAATTCCCATGTGAATGTGAAAATTTGAGTTTGGGTTTGCTTCTGTGAATCTGACAAGAAGGAATAGGCGGCTCTGTAGTGTTTTGATGGTAGCCATTTGAGTGTTTGGGAGAAGATTTTGTCAAAAAGTTGTCATCTTTGGTATCTTTCAGGGGAGCAATCTCATCAATAGGTATGCTCTTTTATCTTTGATTCTTCTACTATTCTTCAGTCCGCCAGTTTTAGTTTATTTTCTGAGATTTGATTTAATTCGGATTGTTTTGGAGCTCGCCGGGGCCATTCTTCTCTTTTTGTTCGTTCCATATGAAAAAAAACCTATATTTTTATGTCTTTTTTTCTCAATCTAGAAGATGGTTTAGAAACTATATTCTTTGATGAACTGAACTATATTTTCCTTGTGTTTTTTCTTCTTCTCAATTTGGATAGATAGATACCCTTTGGAAACCAGAGAGATATATTAATCTATGTGACATATTTCAAGTGCTAAGGATCAGTTTCACATCCAATCAGCCATGACATTCTTCTTTTTGGAAGATCAGTTCTTAGATATTCTATGTTCCAAATTCAGTCTTTTCTTTCACCGAATTCAGGATTTAGTTTGATAATAATGTAATGTGCGAGTTTTGAGATGGCCACTCAAGCTTGTTCCTGGGATAGTGAAAGTATCTTGAACAACTCATTTATAGTCGATGTATCATTACGGCAACAAATTAATCTTTGGAATACCATATAGGTGCCACTAATGAGCCTTATGTTGATTCATTAAACATTTCTTTTGTCTTGCTCATGTAATGTTTGCAGTTGGAAATTGAAGTGTCTTTTCCAATTTTAATCAGGGAGTATCATTATTTCCAGCCTGGAAAGAATTGTAAAAGCAGAAGGTGGAGGTGATCTTATTCTCATGTATAATTAGTTTTAGTCCAAGTCAGATGTGAGGCTAAGTTTTTTTTCTTTAATTAAACTAATCTTTTGATTCTGCAAAATATGTAGAATGTGAATTGCCAATGCAGAGGAGGTGCTCTTTTTTTTTTACTGTTAATAACTACTAAATGTTTTATTTTTTTGTTGAATTTTGATTTTTGCCATTGTTATTATGTTTCTCTGCTGCGCTACAAGATGTGCCTCCTGTTTCTCTTTTTGAGCGCTTCTGTGCTTGTTTAGCTTGGAAAAGAATATAGACATTTTTGAGAAATATAGAACATGTATTGGTTATGTTTTTCATTTTAATAATTTTTGAGTATGAATTATGAATTGTGAATTGTTAATTATAGGCATTACTAATGGATCCATTTCAACATGGTACGTACTTCACCAGTCTCATCCATGATGGAACAAATTTAAATGATGAGGTTATAGGTCAATCTTCACCTATATCTCCTCAAGTAGAATCCACCACCAAAAAGAGAGGTGGCAATTTTACATTAGAAGAAGACCTTATGATAATCTCGGCGTGGCTAAATATTAGTTTGGATGCTGTACAAGGAAATGAGCAAA
The DNA here is from genome assembly GCA_020875875.1 of Dioscorea alata. Lineage (NCBI taxonomy): Eukaryota > Viridiplantae > Streptophyta > Magnoliopsida > Dioscoreales > Dioscoreaceae > Dioscorea > Dioscorea alata. The sequence goes on from CM037011.1 coordinate 23,375,892, forward strand.
AATCAAAGACATATTGGCAGAGGGTTTCCCAGTTCTTCCACGAATTCAAACCTAAGACATGCCCTAGTCGTAGCCAAAATTCTTTGATGAATCGTTGGTCGGCAATTCAACTAGCCACCAACAAATTTTGTGGGTGCTTCGCACAAATAGAAAGATTGAATCAAAGTGGTTTGACAGAGAAAGACAAGGTATGAGTGAAATTTTAATAACAAAGAGAATGTATGAGTGTGAATACTTCTAATGACATGATATTGAGTTTTGTTGTAACTTTTTTCAGATTCGTGATGCCAAGAACTTGTACAAGGAACTACATAACTCTTCTTTTCAGTATGAACATTGTTGGAATGAGTTAAGATATCAACCAAAATGGATGGAAGATTCTCAAGCAAAGAAGCAAAAAACAAAATATAATGCTACTCCTGGCAGCTCCGTGCCTTCTACAGCGGATTCCATAAATTTAGGAGATGACGGTGGGTCCTATGAATCCTTAGACAGGCCACCTGGAAGGAAAGCTGAGAAAGCGCGACTACGAAAATCAAAGAGCAAAGAAGGTGGAGGTGATGCAGAAACTTCTGCACTTCTTCAACTGTTAGCAGAGATGAAGGAAGAGAAAAAGGTAGTGAATGAGAAGAAATTTGAAATGATGGAAAAATGTTATTTGCAAGAACAACAACGTCTAATGCAAGAAAAAGAGAAAATGCAAATTGAGCAACTAAAAGAGGAAGATCGAATAATGTCGATGGACTTGGGTGGCATGTCTTCGGTGCAAATTGAATATTATCGGCGCCGCCAAATGGAAATTTTGGAGAAGAAGATGTAGTTCTTTTGTTTGTCTCTAATACAATGTAGTGCCTAGTAGTTTCCATGCATATTCCACTGATGCTCGACTAGATCAGCTTGGAGTTTGGAATGACTTTCTTTGTCTCTAATACAATGTTGAGTATTGATAAATTGCAGCAGTTCTGAACTTTGATCATGTATGATTGTGGCAGTGGGATTATCATCCATTGTATCATAGGTAAAGTCCCACTCATTAGCATTCCACTCATCTTCTACAATCATGTTATGTAATATTATGCATGCCTTCATAATATCCTTAAGCACTTCAAGTGTCCAGAAACGTGCGGGTCCACGCACTATAGCAAATCGAGCTTGTAGCACTCCAAATGCACGCTCAACATCCTTTCTTGCTGACTCTTGAGATTTTGCAAAATGTATTTGCTTATTGCCTCTTGGAGATGGAATTGTTTTGACAAATGTTGCCCATTTTGGATATATACCATCAGCAAGGTAATATCCCATTGTATAATCGTTGCCGTTTACTGAGAAATTGACTGGAGGAGCCAGACCTTGTGAAAGGAGAGCAAAAACAGAAGAGCGTTCTAGTACGTTGATATCGTTATGAGATCCAGGTAACCCAAAAAAGGCATGCCAAATCCAGAGATCATATGAAGCTACCGCCTCCAAAATAATTGTTGGTTCATGGACGTGACCAGAATACATACCTTTCCATGCTGTTGGACAATTCTTCCATTTCCAATGCATACAATCAATGCTACCCAACATCCCAGGAAACCCACGGTTGACACCCATTGCTAATAATCTAGCAATGTCATCATTGTTTGGTGACCTGAGGTATTCATCAGAAAAAATTGCTACTATCGCCCTCACAAATTTTTTCAAACTTTCTATTGCAGTGCTTTCGCCAATCCTCACATAATCATCAACAGCATCTGCTGCAACTCCATATGCAAGCATCCTTATGGCAGCTGTCATCTTTTGAAGAGAAGACAAACCAGTAATTCCAGCGGCATCTTTTTTTTGAACAAAATATGGATCATAATTTTCCACCATTGATAAAATACGAAGGAAAAGTGTTCGATTCATTCGAAACCTTCTTCGAAATAAATTTGGGGGATAGATAGGTGTGTCAGCAAAATAATCACGATACAGTCTCTCGTGGCCTTGAACTCGATTGCGAAAAATAACTGAATGACCTCGGATCGAACCACGACGTACACCAACGCTTTCTTCGCTATTGCGTTTGTTCGCTTCAATAGCACAAATTGTTACCATCTCCAATTCGTCATCGGAATCAGAATCGTTAAGAATCATCTTCATTACAGGATGACGAGCCATAATATAAACACAAAGAATAGTGCAATGTTAAGAAATAGATTTTAGGTGTATGACAATGAGAGATGTAAGATCTTATTTATACATATCAAAAAATATGACCGTTGTAATATGACCGTTGAAAATGTGACCGTTGTAATATGACCGTTGTAAATATGACCGTTGTAAATATGACGGTTGTAATATGACCGTTGAAAAATTCAAATTTTAAATTTTTTAATTAAGAGTTAGTTGAAGTTAGTTGAAGTAGATAGCTAAAATAGATAGCGTTGTTGGAGTGAGTTTGAAAAAGTGGATAGCTAAAATAGATAATGGAATAAAATATAATATTTTGGCTAGCTAAACTAGCTAGCATCCTTGGAGTTGCTCTAATAAATTTTGCTGTAAGTTGAAATGTTATAAAATTGGGTGAGATATAAATTGTTTTACATTTACTTTTATGTAAGAGGAATTTTATACCAAACTAAATAACTAAAATAAATAATTCCTTACAGCTAATCAAACATGTCCTAAAAATAATGATACAATTATAAATATGCATAAAACTGTAAATTTTATTATATATATATAATGTGAAGGATTATCTTTAAAAAAATATAATTTTCCCCATATAAAGCAATGGCCAATATATAAAAGTAACTTGACCAATGTATAATGCATGTATATATACACACACATATATTTGTAATTTCACTTTCAAAGCAACAATTTCAACAATCAAGGGCATTCAAAGTCTGCAAAATTTATATAAGAAACAAAATGGAAATATGGATGCTAAGAATTGGAATTTGGAAGTCAAAGAAATGAGTTTTGAATGATAGTAAATATTATTGATTATGCTCTCAATTTCTACTTTTAAAGTCTTTGATTTTGATACTATGCATGTACCAAGGAATTAGTAGTTTAGTGACATCTAGTTCTCTACATTCGAAAAAAAGTCTCGAGTTTTACTCTTTATTATGGAGTAAGGAAACATGATAGTTTAATGTCTATACACGTGTGTTGAATTAAGTAGTTTAATATTCGTGTCGCTTATCAGCTTGTTAAAAATAAATCGCACTTATATAAAATTTAATTAAAAAAATTTCATATAATGATGAGAAGTTTGATTTATATATATTCAAGTTAATTTATATTAGTCTCTTTATTAATAGATGTGTTAAATTACTATCATATATTATATTAGTTTTTTTTCTAATGGTTTAAAGTTAATAATAATTAAGGTTTTATACTTGTATAAAATAGGAACAGGCATTAATGTTAGAACAACAACGGCAATAATAATTTGGTTATAAATATTGGATTAAAAAATGGTTAGTAGTAGGGTAAATAACTTAAAAATTAAAATAAAAAATAAAAAATATATAATCAAATAAATTGAAGCTAAAGCGTTAGTTATATATATAATTGTTCTTGGTAATTTTTTATTTGAAAAAATTATTAAATTTTTTCATTTTCAATGCTTCCAAATTTTTGGGCTTCAATAATACCAAAGACAGTTGAAATAACACAAAAAAAAAAAAAAAAAAAAAAACCTTAAATATCTAGTTTTCTAGAAAATTAAAAGAAGGCATGGCATGCTTTAAGCTATTTAAAAAAAAAAAAAAAAGCATGTGTGAGAAAAGACCTATTTATTTAGTTTGTATGTATTTTCCAAAGCAAAAGGAAGTTTTTCAGAGGGAAAAATGAAGGAAACCGAATAAAATAAAATTAAAAAATGGGTCCAAAAATGAAAAGAAGAAAATAAAAGAATGAATTTTTTTTTTTTTTTTTGGAAAAGATGGAGAAACCATTTTCATTACTCAAAATAAAGAAAAACCGCCAACACAGACAAAAAGAACAAAAATAAAATACAATAGACCCACTAGACGTAGGCACAAAAGAAACAACAATAAAAGACAAAACATGTCCACTGAGGCGAAGGCGGGCACCCCAGCGACCAACCAATCATCTCCCGAACAACTAGCCCTGGGGCGAAGAGATGAAGAATGCTCCTCAAACTCTATGGATTTTGAAGTTTTTTTTATATATTTTAAAAATAAAATCTAAATTTATAATTTTGTGAGTAAAATAAAATTCTCAAAATTTAATTGTTTTTCAGATTAAACAGAAAAGCGCATCAACCTTAACCAATGTAGAAAAAACGCAAAACCAACATTTTTTCTTTTTTAAACCAAAAATCAACTAGATCCATTAAAAAATTATTTATAAGGGAAATTTAAATCCTAAAGAAACACATATAAATGGTTTTTATCATGTTTAAAATAAAATAAAATAAATTTTGCCAATACTTATGACCAAACAAAATATTCTTATATATATATAGACGCACATATATTTGTAATTTCACTTTCAAGGCAACAATTTCAACAATCAAGGGCATTCAAAGTATGTAAAATTTATATAAGAAACAAAATGGAAATATGGATGCTAAGAATTGGAATTTGGAAGTCAAAGAAATGAGCTTTGAATGATAGTAAATATTATTGATTATGGCTCCAATTTCCACTTTCAGAGTCTTTGATTTTGATATTATGCATGTGCCAATACACTCGTAGCTTAGTGACATCCAATTCACTACATCGCAAAAAAATTCTGAGTTTGACTCTTCGTTATGAGGTAAAGGCACATAGTAACTTAATATTTAGGCACACTTATTGAATTTAATAGCTTAATATTAATGTAGCTTGGTCACTTATTAAAAAAAGGAAAATTGTTTACAAACCCTTCAAAAGTTCTATAATTGCATATTTACCCTTAGAAAAATATAATTGTATATATATCCCTGAAAATATAGGTAATTGCGGATATGCCCCTGAATAAAAGATAATTACTTACATATCCCTGAATAATACATATAATTGCGTATATACCCTTAGGGTTCAAATTAGCTGAAAAAACATCTGTTAACAAATAAAAAAATACACAAAATGACGATTATACCTTTTGCATAATTACCCTTGAAAAGTTTTTTTATTGTACAATGAACATTTACAAGGGTTATTTTGGACTTTTTGTATATCTTAATCCAAATTATATCTAATAAAGTTTAATTAACTTATGTTAATGGAATCTAACAGCAGGGGCATATCCGCAATCACATATATTTTTCAGAGGTATATATACAATTATGTTTTTTTCTGAGAATAAATATGCAATTATAGAACTTTTGAAGGGTTTATAAGTAATTTTATGTATTATTTAGGGGTATGTATGCAATTATTGTTTATTGAGGGGTAAATATGCAATTTCAAAATTATTCAGGGTACAACTGCAAAAACCCCTTTAAAAAAATTTATACATATATAAAATCTAATTAATAATTTTCTTATAATGATCCCTAGTTTGATTTATAAATAATCAAGTTATTTCACAACACCCCTCTATTAGAAGTGTTAAATTACTATCTTATATTATACTACTTTTTTTTAAAGGTTTAAATTTAATAATAATTTAGATTTTCTATTTATATAAAACCGGTAATAAAAAAAAATAATAATAATAATAATGATGATGATGATGATGATGACGATGATGATGATTTGGTTTTAAATCTTGGGTTCAAAAAATGGTTAATAGTAGGGTAAATAACTTAAAAATTAAAATTCAAAATAAAAAATATATAATCAAATAAATTGGAACTGAAGCATTATATATATATATATATAATTGTTCTTGGTAAAAATCAAAATTTTAAAATTTTTTCATCACCAATGCTTCCAAATTTTAGGGCTTCTATAATACCAAGACAGTTGAAATAAAATTAAAAAAAAACCCTTAAATTTCTGGTTTTCTAGAAAATTAAAAGAGGGCATGGCATGCTTTAAGCTATTTAAAAGAGAGAGAGAGAGAGAAAAAAAAAAAAGCATATGTGAGAAAAGACCTTTTTATTTAGTTTCTATGTATTTTCCAAAACAAGAGGAAGTTTTTGAGAGGGAAAAATGAAGGAAACCAAATAAAATAAAATTGGGTCTACAAATGAAAAAAAGAAAATTAAAGAATGGATTTTGAAGTTTTGGTATATATTTTAAAAAGAAAATCTAAATTTATGATTTTGTTAGTAAAATAAAATGCTGAAAATTTAATTGTTTTTCAAATTAAACATAAAAGCCCATCAACCCTAACCAATGTAGAAAAAGCCCAAAATCAACAAATATATTTTATTTTTGGGGAAGAAACCAAAAATCAACTAGATCCATAAAAAAAATATAAATAAGAGAAAATTAATAAAATAATTTTAAATCCTAAAGAAGCACATATAAATGGTTTTATCATGCTTAAAATAAAAAGCATTTTATTTTTGTGTATACTTATGACAAAAAAAAATGTTCTCGTATATATATATATATATATAAATTAATGGTAAAGAAAGAAGAATAATTTTGGAATTTTATACAAATATGTTTATTTTACACCCATTAAAATTATATAATAATAAATTCAACTAGAAACAAAAACATCATCTTATTCAAAATCACATATAAAATCTAACAATAGTGAAATAAACATCAAATAACACATCTTAATCAACATTGTTAGTAATTAACCTTGAATCAAAAGTTCATGTTTCACATGAAGCTCTATAGCTCATAAAACTTTTGCTCTCTTAATTGATTTTTTTTTTTTACAAAATGGTCAAATCATGTAACAAAAAAAAAAACCTTAATTAAACATCAAATGGAAAGCAATCATAATCAAAAGTGTTTATAATTAACATTGAATTCATGCATGCTTTCAAATGAAATTAATAAAGCTCAAAAACTCACAAAACTTTTGCTTTTTTTTCTCAAATCCTCTATCACAATTTCTCATGCTTTTATCACAATCAACCTTCCATTTTCCTACCAACGATCAGTTAACCCACACAAAACAAGCACTTCAACCACACACACTCTCAAACCTCCCTATAAAATCACCCTCATCAACAATCAAAGTTTTCACAAAAGAAAATTTTCTACTAGTGCTATAATACTTCAAAAACATGAAGACAAGTGCTTGCATGATGATGATGATCATGGTGTTGATCACAACTGCAGTAGGAATGGCGCCGGAGACGGAGAAAGAGACGGGAGAAAAGGCGATGACCGATATGGAGATTATTGAGAGGAGGAGTTGGGGAATGAGAAAGGTGGCTGAAGATGGTGGTGTTCATGAGCATGGGAGTAGTAGTAGTAGTAGTAGTGTTGAGTATGAGAATGAGAAGGAGAGGATGAGGATGATTAATGGTGATGAGAAGAAGAATGATAATAAGGGGGTAATGGAGAGTTGCATGATGAGCCAAGAGCATTGTGAGAAGAAGAAGGCTGCATGCATGAAGTCATGCATCCATGAACATCCAAGGATTCAGAAGGAGAGTGTTGCAGTTAAGTGCAGTTTCAAGTGCAAGAAGTGTGCTCCTGAGTGTTAGGGACTTTGTTTTTCATGTTCTTGATGTTCTTGTTCTTCTTGTTGTTCTTGTTGTTGTGATGGTGGTTGTTCTTAGTTTATGTTATGGTTATGGGAATAAAAGATGTGTTTTTCTTTTTTCTTTTTTATTTTAGTCAGTAATAAAGTTTGTTGTGTGTGGGTTTTAACTCAGAAATAAAGAAGAGTTTATGATAAAATTGTATGCTTTTTTTTCTTTCTTCTTTGTTTTTTTCTTTGGTTTTTTTTTTTTTTTAAAGATTTTCACAATTAAAAAAAAAAATAGGAAAAAAATTGAGTTGGGGTTTTTTTTAATATTTTTCTAATTGTGATTTAAGTAGATGTTTTAAAAAGTTGGAAATTTCAAATTTCAAATTGTGTGTAAAAACAGGTGCAAACATGATATCAAATGTGAATTAACCATGACTTTACCTTGAGATCAAAAGATGATGATCACGAGGCAAGTGATGAAGATCTGACAAATATTTCTTGAGATAATTAATTACATTCATCACTGTGAAATTTAATCAAGAGGACTTCACTGTATACAAGAACAAGTTTTCTATTGATATATGGATCAGAAGATGAACATAAGTTAGATGTTACAGAGACATTTCAGTTGAGGCTTTCTGAATGATAATTGAACAAGTGATAAAAATGTGGTTCATCAGAATAAAAATTTCTGTAAAAACTTTAACAAGTGATCTCTTCTGGCCGAAACCTCGTGACTGAGCAACACCATGGATTCATGAGCTTTGTATGACTGCCCGGAAAACAGGAATATCGAACCCATTAATTAAGTCATCAGAAAGCCTGTTGATCTTGTTTTGTGTATTTCTCCATACTAGACATTAAGACTGCCATCACTGCAAAAATTGGAGTATCGCATCCGAAGTTCTGATTCAAATGAATGTGTATGAAGATACTTGTTGCACCTGCATTATTCAACAGACTAATAAGAAATGACAGTAGAGAAATTGAATGAGTTAATTGCTGATGAAATATTGTTAAAAAATCATCTTGCCATTAAAAGTCATCGCCGGCAGAATGAACAATTAAGTGGAAATGCTTTTTCCTTAAAATTGTAATGGTTCAGATTGACTGATGCTCATCATCTGAGTTCTTTCTTCTTTGTTGATCAAAAGGATCATTCCAATTCTCATCTTCCAGCACAGCTTGATTCCAGCGATTCTTGAATTTTTCTAGTTCAGCAGTTGATTGCCTTCTAACCTGTTGAATAGCAACAAAAAATACCAAGAAGTTATTTGAGGTGGCATGATATAAATCATATTTTGGAAGTTAAAAAAAGGCACAATAGTACAATCTTCTTACTTGGGTTCTTAGATCCAGAGTTCTGTGGCTGGACGTCTGAAATAAAGAGAGAAAACAGTAATTCCCATTGGTAACAAAAGTTCAAGTTAATGCTTTAAAATATAACTATTAAAAGCAGATGAGGAAAAACTTTGGTTACATGTACACAACTCCAAACTTCCAACTTAAAATTAAGTTGGAAGTGGCAGACACCCATCAAATAAGATGGCTAAGCAAATGTTTCCAAACTGAACAAAAGTTAAAATAACTTTTCGTTGAAGTACACAAATCAGTGTCTCAATTTTTTCAGGTTTTACATCAGTTTCTTGCAGACGAACATCTCTACCTATAATGGCACATATCACTGTTTCATGATCTAGACTTTTCCAGCTACCAAGAAATTCAGATGGTTGTTTCCAGCAGCAACAAGGGAACTGATAAACCTAGTTCTGGTACCAACCTATTAGTGTTTAGCTCTCTGGCAAGCTCTCAAATTTCAAAAGTGACCATGCCTAAGAATTCGGAATGTATTTTATAGAGAGTTGGTGCCAAATTGGCGCCTTGCTATATTTTGTGCTGGTTTCAACTTTTGAGCTTATTTAATTCAGAATTCTGGTTCATGGCAAGCACCACTATTTCGGCAATAGCTTGTGGTATGGCAATTTGATGATTGAAACTGACAGAAAAAACAAAACAAAATGATAGCACAACATTCGCTAATTATACAGTACCATTTTAGTGGATGCACCTCCCAGAGATGGTATTCCTTTGTGAACAATATACTCACTGTCAATCACTCCAACCTTCTCGGTTCTGTCACCCTGAATTCATTCAAGCAAATAGAGTAACATCGTTAGGCTATAGTCCAACCACAATAAAGACAACTCAAAGAAGGGCTTCTTCAGAAACAACATTGAATAACAGGGACTCCTCAAATAATTTCAGCTTGGGAAGGACTGAAATATATTAATGACAATTAAATAATAATATTCTCACCTGAGCACAATATCCAAGCTTCATGTCCAATCCCCATCCATGAATCAAGTCATTCTGAATAAGAAATAAAACAGAAAAAGTGGAAAATATTAGATTGTTAGATATTAGAAATTTAGAATAATATAACAATAGATAACAGTTAGTATAATAGTCTCGCTATATAAGCTTAAACAACACTAGCTAACTACTTTGTGGGTTAGAGAGTATTTAACTTCCTTTGGAATAAAAGAAACCATCAGAATCCTTTCTAGAAGATGACCTATACATCCTCTTATATGTAATGATCAGTCAAGAAATCTATATGTAAACCACATTGCTAACTGCAAAAGACAAGTCAAAAATAGCATTTAAGTCAAAAGTGCTCCAACAGAGTTAGTTACAACAAAGACTAAAATGACAGTCAGAAGTTTCTAATCATGACATCCAGCTCTGAAACACAAAGTTGGCTGATAACCTGAAACCTTGGTTGGTCTTTACCTTAACTCTGTGACAAAACACTACATCTCGCTCCTATTCATGCAATGTTAGTAAGAAAACAAGGTCTGGCCAATCCAATATAATGGTTGATTGGCAAAGGCATCAGCCCAACCAAGGTGAAGAATACCCATCATACAGCTGTAAAGTTTATATGCTCCACTGCTGGAACTTTGCTACTATGCTCAAAACACAAACAAAATATACGCTAATAACAAACATACACATGAGAGGTAGTTGAAATTGGAGCGCTTTGAGAGAGCAGCGCAAATGAAGATTTGAATATAATAAGTGATCCCTTTATTTACATATGTATATTGATATTCACTATCCAAAGTACAGCACATAAAAGAGACAAGAACAATGAGATGGCAATCATAAAAAGGATACTTAGAAGTCAAAACAACAATTAGATGTATGATATTGGCATTGCACCTGGATAAGATGCCAGACACATCTCCATGCAGCACGGGAAAACACAGGTGCCATTCCTTCAACCCACCTGATATGCTAAACAATTTTGAGGGCGTACTCTAGCCAACGTTGTGAAATATTATATAAAGAAATTGTAGCTAAAGAAAGAGAAATAAATATATTAGAGATGGAAAATGAATATACCCAAAGTCTCCAAAACTAAAGAAGAAAAATGGATGTGATTTTCATATACAAGACTAAAACATCAAGAATCGGAGTTTCAACTAAATTTGCTTTAGGAATAAAAGGTTAGAATAAAAAAATAAACTTCACCACAAATGATTTAAGATGACGATGGTTCCAATTAGAGTTTTCATATGTTTCTCGAATTAGATGCATCAGCTTCATGGTTTAACCACTATTTGAACAAGTTGTGTGCATGCACTAGTGTAATTATTCAATTCTTTTATAGGTTGATTTCATGCCAAAGCAAATAAACATGAATCCTCACCCTGTGCATGGGGGTCCTTTGCTCTCTTCAGAACAGTTCAGACTCCCACGAAAATCATATACTCGCCTAAATAACAAGAAATGAAGATTGTGAACTTTCAAGAGTATATTTCTACAAGCAGAGAACAAAATTTGTAAAAAGAGAAATTACTCCAAGAAATGCTTTACTTACCTATGGACCTTCTTCATTTTGTTCCGAACAGTTATACGGTGGTGTATATCAGAAGATTGCTCAGGATCCAAAGCAGGTTGTGATATCTCTAATCCTTCGGAGATCACTATTTGTAAATACCTAAATAAATAATCTTCAGAATTACCAAAATTGGCAGATCTTTTGAGCCTATCCATGAAAACATTACATACTGTAAAATATATTACCTAACTATTGAATCTAACAGAAATCTAAATCCTTGTCTCATTTGTTCAATCAAAGGATAACATGCCACAAAAAAGGATTAAGCTCCAATAGATGTAACGTTAATTTGGTCTCAAGTTGGTTTGAGAGTGATTCACCATGTAAGGAGGTTTGGAAAAAGCTTTTTAGTCAGACACAAAATCCAAAGTTGATGCATTAAGAACTAAGCTTCAGATTAAGATTAGAGGAAGCTTCTCCTCAGCCAAAAGCAATGGTCAACTGCTATAAAAAATTATAATGACAACCTATTGCAATGAATTGGCTAGTGAATATTACCCTGTATAACAAAGTACCATTGTGGAGCAGTCACTTAGAGACAAACCCCACTTGTATAATGTTGGTGCAGAATGCCACAGAAACGTTCAAAAACAAGAGTAGCGAATGAACTTTCAATATTTAATTATTCTAGTTTATGTAGATATTACTCAAGAATATAAGGTACAACATAGATTTTAAAGAGAATTTTGATCACAAACTACCTTCCAGGATGGAAGTTCTCCACACCTAAATCTTCATCCCATAAAAATATATAGTCATAGATAGATACAACATCTGGATGTAAAAATCGTTTTCCAAACCACCTGCAACCAGTAAACAAGAAACAAAAATTGATAAGTAAGCCTGGACCAAACAAGCCACAATATAGGATGAGCTTTAATAGCACCACAAGCATATATTCTTGAGCTAGAAAAGGATAATAAGAAAATTTTGCACTTGATACACCCAAACAAAGAAAACAAAGTTAAAAAACAAGAAGAAGAAGATAAAAGAACAACCAACCTAGTCTGTGTCCTAATACTGAATGATATTACATCATGTTTACTGGGATAATTGAAAATTAAGAAATACAGCCACAAAGAAAGAAACCACTACCACTTTGTTTGGTTATGAGCAAGTATGTGCACTGCATTGTGGCTCCACTCCAGATCATGCCATCCATCCACATTGCCATCATAATGAAAAAGTATAACTGAGATATTCTCAAGAAGAAACTGAGCTAAAAAAAGTCGGACAACTCATTAGCACCACATGCAATGAAACATTATGAATTTCTAAAGCCCTTATACATACCTTACTAACTATAGTATCTACATTCTGCTTTTGTGAAATACCAACAGCCATTGCCAAGAGAGCAGAGCAGTTCCGATCCTTACCCTGCAAAGCTCAATAATTGTAACTTGAAACATTGGCAGTTTTGCCTACAGATCATAATTTTAAAAAAAATATATACATTTTCCCCCTCTAAAATCCTTCCACATCTGAAATTCAAACTGTCAAACAAAATAATATCAACTTCCAAATCATAAATTTGCATTAAAAACTATGCACCAGAGAGCAATCAGCAATCAGACAGATCAATGCCAAACAAATCAAGCAAATATGATGCATCATAGAACAACAAGGGAACAAATGAAATCAAAAAATAGAACCAAAGCTGGTGGCAGAGTGCTTACTTCTGGCCGCGAGTCCTCCCACAGTGGTTTCATCTCCAAGTCCGAGGTAGACCTTATCATCCCCTTCGGCAACCTCACAAGTTCACCATCCTGTGAAACCAAACATCAAAAAAAAAAAAAACCGATCAACCTCCCTCTCTCTATACAAGCGTCACACCGAAAAACCAATAATCAAGTACCTGCTCCGATTCGAAGAACGATCGCTGCCCAGCCTCCATCTGATCACCATTCCAAGAAAAAAAAAACTCAGCATTTGGAGAGAAACAAAAGGAAAAGCAAATGAGAAGAAGATACGGAGTAGGACCTTGAGGTGCTCGAAACGGATCCTGGTGAAGACAATGATGGCGAGGCCGGAGAAAAGCGTGAGGAGGCCGAAGGGCAAGCCTCGCTTCATGGCGGCAGCTCCCACTCCAGAGTTTCTAGGGTTTGGTGTTCTTGGTTTTCTTCTCTTTTTGTGTTTTGATTCGAGGAGGAGGGAGAAGGAGAGATCGGGACGAAGAGGAGGGAGAGGGGGATTCAGTACTGGGAGGATCTGGTGTCTGGTTTCGGACAGGAAATTGGAGTTCTGTCCGAATAGGGTGATGACATGTCATCATTGATATAGCTGGATATCATATATAGACACGTCATCATTTATCTAGCTGGATATCATATATATATATATACGTCATCATTGATCTAGCTGGATATCAATATATATATATAAATATATATATATATATATTCTTCTTTATTTCTATTCTTCTTAAAATTTTAACTTTATTGTAGGTAAGCATACCATGAAATTACAGATTTATGAACTTTAAATTAAATATTTTTAAAAAAAATTACAAAGGCAACATTTATGTTTCATAAGAATACGAAGAGACAAATATTTACAAAAGTGTACTAGTTACGGTGGCTTAAATAACTTTCTAGAACTTATCATGCAATCTTAGAATGGTAGAATTATATTTTCTCTCATAAAAAATTATTGTGTATTTATAAGTTAAGAGGCCCAAAATTAACCCACAAAAATAAAAGTTTGGGAATCCATTTAGAACTTGGGAAGTAAACAAAAATTAAAATTTGAATTAATGATTATAAATATGTTAACGGACATGGGTTGAACCATTTATAGCTCAGCCCAAAATCAGTTTTACAAAGCTTTTTATTTGTTTTTACAATTTGGATAAGCATATCTTGATTACAAATAAAAATCAAATGTTTTAACCTTTATGCTATGATGGTTAAATTCCAAATTGAATTTAACTTTAAAAAACAAATTATAAAAATATTATTACATATTATAAATATATAATGAGATTTTATTTTATTTAAATGCAATGGAGTAAATATTTTGAATGATACTTCTTCTTTTCTCCGTTCAGCCGATCTTGCTCTAGTTTTTTTTTTTTTTTTGCCTTTTCTTCTCTTGCACCGTTTCACTTCTTATGACCAGTTTTCTGTTTTCGCTGTTTTTTCCATCGGTTGTTTTGCTTTTAGTTGTTTTTTTTACTTGTCTTTTTATTAATGAAATATGTTGTTTATTCACTTTATTAAAAAAAATTAAAAAAAAATATTTTTTAATTAAATTTTAACTTTTAATTTTTTATATTTTAAAACTAATAAATATAAATATTTAGTTAATTAAAAAAATTATAAGTAACATATATGAAAAAATAATAATAATATATATCAACCGGTTATATTATATTATCTATGAAAGAGATATGAAAAGTTTTATTAAAAAAATACATAATTACAATTTATAAACAAACTAAAATTTCCCCACTTAAACATAGAATGCAATTTGTAAACAAACTAAAATTTGTCCACATAAACATAGAAGGAAAACTATATCTTGTTTAAATTCTTATATTTTAAACTCAATGTAGAGAGTGTTAATTAGATAATTATCTATGAAGTTTTCACAACTTCTTCCAATGTAATTACTAAGATGACTATATGCAAAGTGCTAGTGAAAATTAATTTCAAAAAATTATTATCATTGAAAGCTATTCTATTGCCAAAATGTCCTTGCAGTTCAAGCATTAATATTATTGGCCGAATAAATATCACACTTATCATGTTTCTCATCAGTATCATTTATATAAAACTTTCATCACTGTTTTGTCAAGAACATAATGAAATGAATATCAAGAATGCTATTTATTAATATTATCCAATAAAAAGATCATGCATATAAAATTTACCTAATTTTGAATAGCTCAATCTGTCAAGGTGTAAGATATGTATCATTGATTAAATCTAAAAAACTCTCACTTTCTTACAATGCAATGCAGTCACATACTTTTATAATGAACAATGAAGGATAAATAATTTTTCCCCCTATATAAGTACATAAAAAGTAAAAAAATTTCAACTAATATGAAGATGTCAGCAGAGTCACATGCAAAGAATCACATCAAATCTTCTCTCTAGTACGTATCAAATCTTTGCAAAAATCACATCATTCCTATTTAAGTACATAAAAAGTCAAAAAGTGAGGACTATAAATATGAATTCAATTGGGGAATACAATTAAAATCATTTTAATAAAGAAAAAAATATTGGATTTTTAAAGATAAGTCACTGGTTTTTTATCAAAAGAGTACTGCCCCTACTAACATGTCAATCAAGCAATCTAGTTCAGTAAGTACAACAATCTTATCTCCAATATATGTCATTCAGCTTCATGAAGAACCCTTTTGATACAATGACATAAAATAAAAATCGCTAACATCAAAATCTATGTTATTAGTTTAAAATATCAATAATAGTGACTCAATAATGCTGTTAAATTTGTCAGAAAATCATAATAATAAATTTGGAAAATGTTGAACCAATCAGAGCTGGCCAAATGTCCATAAAGACAAACTATGAAGAGTAGTTTTTTTTTTTTTTTTTGATAGAATTAATATGTAGGATATATATTTTCTCAATTTACCTCAATTGCCCTCGCGCGAGAATTTGAAAAACCCTAGCAAAACTCTCTACTCTTCTGCCTCGCCTCCGGCGTGATCAAGGGTTAGGGTTCCGGCGAGCTCCATCAATGAGGGTGAAGAAGCAGAAGAGGCACCGCAAGGCGGTGAGGTTCTACTCTGCGTGCTTCGGATTCCGTGAACCCTACAAGGTCCTCTGCGATGGTACCTTCGTTCACCACCTCCTCCTCCACGGACTCGTCCCTGCTGACAACGCTCTCCAGCGTCTCCTTGGTGCCCGTGTGCTACTATTCTCCTCTCGCTGCGTCGTTGCTGAGCTCCAAGCGCTTGGTGAATCCCACTCCGAAGCTCTCAATGCCGCTCGCCAGCTCGTCATCGCGAGGTTGCCATAATTCAAAGGATTCCTCTCTGTTTTTACGTTTTTTATTTCTTTTGTTAGGATTAGGGCTTATGTTGTGCTGGTTTTGTTGTTGCAGATGCGATCATGAGAAGAGGGTGAGCGCCACTGCGTGCATAGAATCGATCATTGGAGAGTCGAATCCCGAGCACTTCTTTGTGGCCACGCAGGACGCTGATCTTCGGAGAATGTTTCAAAAGGTCGCAGTTTTGACTATGATTAATTTTCTATTGATCTACTTTTTCTATTCATTTTCTTGCTTAAGATTTGGAGAAGATAAATAGGGATCAAGAAAAACTCAAGGCCATGATCATTATTGTTGTTCTTGTGATTTTGTTTGTTTGAGCTTTTATTATTGTGATTAAGGATTATTCTCAATGGATTATAGTTATTTCTGTGCATGGAATTTGATTGTTAAATTTATTTGCCTTAAAGAAAAGATTTTCCTGGTGTTGCCTTGTTATCAATCTTCCCTAACAACAAGGTAAGAATGTGATAGTTGTTGCCAATTATAGAATGCCTTTCCTTTAATTTTACTTGTTCTTTGATTGTGCTAATGGGGATCGTTTGTTGGCATCTCAATATGAAGTATGCTATCAGGCAAACCCCTTGTTTTAAATGACCGATTCTGCATAAGCACACCTTCACTTCCTTGAGTTTCAGACTAGTCTATTTTTTTTTTAGAAAGCATCTCTTGAATGTTCTTCTGCTGTAATGTATTTGCTCTGTGGTGTGTACTTTTTGCATCACATGAGCATGAGTATTGATTTGATAAGTAACATGAGAATAGAGTGTAATATATTTAAGAAATGCATCTAATCAGATATACTAGCATTTGGCTTGCCAGCTTCATAATTTGTTGACGCACAAATGCTTCTGATACTGTGTTTTCTCTCTTGGAGTAAGTTGGCTGTAGAATTTGCAGTGGCTGATTGGACAGTGTGTTTGCACTTTTGTTTCTGAAAATAGTAATGAATCTTATCTCAATGTTCTGTGGTGTCTTTTGAAGTTCTGATCCATGTTCTTTTTGTAATGCAGATAGCAGGTGTTCCTGTCATCTACGGTCTAAAAAACTCATTATTTATTGATCAGCCCTCTGCTCATCAACGTGAATTTGTGAAATCTACTGAAGAGAGACGCATGCATATGAATGAACCAGAATACTATAAATTACATAAGAAGGAATTAAAGGACGAACTGACCCTAGCTAAATTAAATGATGATTCTGCAAATGAAACTTCAGGTTCAGAACATATGAGGAAAACAATTGCTGGAGGACATGCGCTTGGTGTGGCTGACAAAACTAAATTTAAAAGAAAGAAAGCAAAGGTTAGGTTATCTTTAGAGAAATACTAAGTTTTCTTGGAATTTAAATAATTGCTGCACTTTTAGGTGGTTTTGGTTTTGGAGTTTAATAAATTGGGATAGGTTGCTTTAGCCATTGTTGTTGTTAATATTGTCATGGAGGGAAACTTTGAAAGCCACCTGCAATTTTGACTTGATTAATTTTAACTAAAATAACTAATTTTCTTAAATTTATATTATAATCAATGATTGATAATAATTAGCCATAATGATTTTATTAAAACTATATTTATTTTTGTCAATAATATTAATGCTATCCTTGTAAGGTTGAAATAACTTGGTATAAATGTTTATTCCCTGATGAAGTATGCCCTTGTACTATCGCTTTTTATTATCTAAATACGTGTGTGATTTAATAGGTCCACAAACTATCATTTTTTTTCAATTAGTCTCTATGAAAATTTGAAATTTACTATTCCAATTGAATGCTATACATTAAATTACACAGAATTTTAGGAGTGTGAAAGGGAATAGAAAAGCATCTCTTATGATTGAACTTACACGAAATATTTGGTGTCATGTGATAGGAGACATGAGATGAGATGCATATTTGATGTAGCTAGTAGAGAATTTTAAATGTTCACATTTTTTTTGGGTACCAAAGGTTAACATTTTCAGCTAATTGTTGTTGGGAGTTCTAGCTGTCAATTATGTGTATTTATTAGGAGGCCATAAAGGCCAATGCACCCACTCTTGTGACTTGGAGAAATTTATGTTGATTATTAGGTGGTCCTTGCTTGTCCGAACGATTTGAAAAATCTTTAAATTGATTGTTATGCAATGCAAGTCATCTAGGGTATCTTTTTTTTTTTCACATTTTCACATAGTTGTTCCTTTCAGGGCCCAAACCCGTTGTCGTGCTTGAAAAAGAAAATGAAAGAAGCCTCCTCAAATGCAATTAATCAGGTAAATTGATTGCCTCATTCTATTTTCTGCCTTTCATGTATCTGTATCAAATGATTTTTTAAATCTGCAATGTAAAAACGGTTAAACAACTTAAACTTGTTTAGGGAGGTAGAATACCCAGAGCCTCATTCCATCTTTCATGCAACAGCAAAGAACATAACTTAAAACTATGTATAAAAACCAATGGCCTAAACAAGAAGCCTAACTGTTTGAATGTTCCCATACAACATTGTCTCAGTCAATATCTCACTGCTCAAGTTTCTTATTTTTCTTAAATGAAATCTCCCTTGTTTCATTGTCGGTTCTAATGCGCTTTTACAATGTGATACAAATATCAATTGCCAATTATATCCATCTTGTTGCCCTTTTCTGATATGAACCATGACACTCAATGATCATGCCACATTGACAACTTTTATGGATATCTCATGCAGGATGAAAAGGCGGATTCTAATTCCAAGAGAACGAGGATTCGAAAGCGCAATAGGAAGGGAACCTTTCAGGATCAGCAAGCTAAAGGCACATGACAGCGTCACCAACGCGCCGGACTTCTTTGCCACTTAAATAGAGGAAACAACTACAATGTTTTGGAATGGCCTCTGAAAGGCAATTTGAGCTCAAATATATGAAAGATCCTAAATTTTCTCTGATACTCGTCGATGATACCAGAACTTTTGTTCGAAACCAGAACTTTTGTTACCTTACCGATTCGAACGCTTGATTTCAATATCAAAATGGTGCATCACATCCCAAACATTTTTGACCCGACTATTAAGAAATTGCCAGGTTGTACAAGAAGGAAATTTCAACTGGTGCCTACTGTCATTTATGTATAAATATGATAATGACCAGGTTCACACCTTTTGTGAAATTCTTTTTGGTTCTTTGATTTCAATCTTCTCATCAATCTCTCATCCATTTTTCAAGGTACTATTTAAGAGCTTTCAATTTGTTTTAGAATAAATAAATAAATAATAAATAAGGCATGAGGACTTCTGCTTCTAAAGAGACATTTACAGATAAATGTTGGTTGACCAAAACACTTGGGCACTCTGCAAAATAATAATCCATCTTTACAGTAAAACCATCTGCACTACTACAACTACTACAAAGTTCAAACAAGAATGCCCCTTTAAGCCAGTAACATCAGAGCATTTCAATATCAAAGGAAATCTCGGTCAGGGCTTTACGCTCCGTTACAATGCCAGGGGGGGTCTTGCGGTGAAACAACTCATTCGCCATGGCTTGGCTTCACGACACACAGAAGCCCGGGTTAGCATATACAAGACATAAATTATAAGCAGTAAGCAAATAATAGCTGCTGCTGACGGAGCCGACCCAAGTATCAGGAGTATAGGCCAAATTACTCCTCAGAGGCAGCTTCGACATCCATCTTTTAGGGTAATAAGTTAATGAAGAGAATTTGAGTTTCTGATACTTTGAATGAGTTTTGTATAGTTAGCCGCTCACAGGACGTCCTGAAGGGTGAGTTTTAGCTCTTGTGCAGTCTTCGCGAGAGATCCTCCTCTTCTATTAAAAATCAAGAAACAGTAACTAAATATAAGTTTTATGTAGAACACTCACTTGGTGTTTGAAGTTTTGATTTGGATGAAGTCTGAATAACAGTTTCAGAAAAATATACATTATAGATAGTAGTTTAGGGAGCTCGAAACCTTTACCTCGTGAGAGAAGGGAGAACCTGCTTGACTTTTTCCAGCTCGATGAAACAGAGATTGCATCGCTCAAGCCTAGAGAACATGAAAAAAACCATTGTTCAATTAAACAACCGACATTTACAGCCTAAGAAAAAAGAAAGAAAGAAAGAAAGAAACGCACCTCTGCTCAGCTTGAACGTCTACACCGACAGATGGACCAGCAGATAGTGTTGAATGGATCACAGGGCCAAAGATTTTGACGAGTTTCAACAGCATTTCCATGGAAACCAGTAAATGCCTGAACATCAAATCGGGTAAGCAACAGAAATGCGAATTGCTTCAAATTGCATTCAATAAAAGCAGCAATAATAACTCCAAAGGAAACTAAAACAAGGCTAAAAACAAATGGCAGTCAGACTTTACCATTTTGGATTCAAGGATTTTGACCAAAAAAAAAAAAAAAAAAAAAGAGGATGGAAAAAGTAGAGCTCAAGTACATGATTTATCCTAATTCTTTATGAAAACTGATTTGATGAACATCAAGTATAGTTGAGTTCTTTCTCCTCCAACTGGCACAAAACTCAAGGCTTGGCACTGATTTGAATAAGGTTAAAACTTGACTAAACTTTAACACGCAACTTTAATTCCAATTTAACAAGGGGGGTGAATAGGTAAACTGATTCGTGATTGCAAGGACATTAAGCAGAAGAAGAACACAACCAAAGTTCTTTAAAGCTTAAACCAGAATAAAGCAGCGGACGATACGAAGATGAACTTGACTGATCTTAAATAAAATGGAACCCATCCAGCATGTAATTAGTATACCGGAAGGATACTAAGCCGAAAAAACCAGTATCTTGGGGCTTCTTTAGAAGAAAAGGTGGTGCAAGTTTTTCAAATATGTATATGCAAACAGTACATACATACCTATCCATCTTACTCTCCAGAAGACTTGTAAGTAATGGAAATAGGAATGTGCATAATTCCAGAGTGAAAATATCAACTTTGCCCATAAACACACTTATAACATCAGCAGAGACCTGCATTAAAGGTTTTGAACATAAAGAATGATCCTCATCGACCAACAGAAAGCTCCAAATGATACTTACAGCGTGATCAGACATCTTCGCCAGTGCATTGATTACTCCTTTAATGTCGTTTCTTTCCCATAGCCGGTGAACTACCTGTAAGCCACAAACCTTATATGAAACTAAATCTAAAATGATTGACAAAGAATGGCAGAAAAAGTATATTGGATACACCGGATACAGTAATAAAAGTCATGCAAGAACAGGTTGTATTTCCAAGGACTTGGCACCGGTTTATAGAGGAAGAAGTTGGAAGTAAGAATTTGATGAGCAAGAATAACATACATTCTATGTAGCAGATTCAATGTAGAATTTAATTATCACAATTATGTAAATAATTAAAGAAGATTGGCATTTTGGACTAAACTTACAGCACCATTTAAACGAAGATTATACCCAGAGTTCTTGTAAACAACTGTTGATGGTTAAACATAGTGATGTAAGTGCCACTATTTTACATTAACATTACAGGATTCTTCCATATGCAGAGAAAAATATAAATACTAGAACTACGGAAAAAAATCCTTTCCCCACATAAACTGATAACTGTTATCAAACCAAGCTGCAATTACAACTTCTGTGCATTTATACACATCAAAGATAAGTACTACATCGTTAAAGCAATAGCGACTTTCTGTATATGCCAGTTGTTTTATTTAACGTATGTGTTTAATATCATTCTTGGGAAAATGGAACCTAAGATAGTGTAAGCTCTAGAGGCTTCATATGAATTTGCCTAATCCCTGCTTGCAATTTAAAATATAATGGAGATAGAAATGAATATCAAATTGGTGGTCTCCACTCTCTCTGACTATGCCTTGCTATTGGCAAACAAAATAACAAAGTATATACTTCAAGAACAATACAAAAGAAGAAACCATTGACTATCAATTTTTTTTCCTGTTACTCAGTTAAACAATGAACATTAAAAACAATTATATCATGATAAGATAAAGATTATAAGCAATTTCTTCATTCAGATTGGTGAAAATTTTTGTGAAGAACACTAGTTCTTAATGTTTTTGGCTTCATTATGGTTTCGCTAAATTTCTTCTAGGACAGCCCAAAGGGATACTCAGTAAAACATTGAAAATACATCTAGAGGGAACAAATAAGATGCAGGATGAAAGGTTTAAGTTTTTGTTGGATAGCTTTTGTTCATTCCCTTTCCATATATTAACCACTTTTAGCAACATTGGTGTATAGTATAGTAAAGCTTTTAGCTGAGTGTTAACAAATTTTAATATCAAAGAGAAGCCTTTTTCGGTAAGGTCAACGTGGATGCTTGAAGCTGCATTTACTAGAAGAACCTGTAGCTGAAATGTAAAACCTAAATATACCCCACATTACTTAAAATATGTCCTATAAAAATATAATTGATACTATGTTATGAAGTTAAATACAGTATTGTGAATTTTAATATACTTTTATCAGTATCCTAACAACAATATTTACATGTAATCGACCACAAGGAAAATGCTAGTTGAACCCACACCATGACTTTCAAATTAGTACCTTGTTCTTTCTACAAACATAGCACTAATAACTTCAGTTATATGAATTACAAGCATACTTTCCTATTAAATTAGAATAGTCCTTTATTTTAAAAATATTACATTATTACCTAATTCCATCAGTTAACACATGAAATACAAGTCATTTCTATAAAGAAACTTAAGTTTTCTTCTAAAACAGTTACTTGCAATAACTTTATGCTTTAGGAGTACCTCCCAAAACAATCACAGACTAAGATGTATCATAATGGACTATAGTCTAGTTGCAATGCGATAAATGTGACAAAAAAAAATTCGGTCAGTGCCAATTATTGGGATGAAGGCTTGCAAGTTTGGGTTTTGGGTTTGGCCTTTCTTCTAAATGTTATAGGATTTGGTAGCAAATTCAACAAGAATAATTACCTGTACTTTGGTCAAGTGAGATTGTGTTGCATTTAAGAATTGTTCATGTTGTTCCATTAAGTCAGCAATAGCATCCTCATCACTAGCAGATACTGCTTCCTTTTGGGTGGACACCATGTGACCTCTCTGTTGAAATTTATGGAAAAAAAAAATGCATGCGTAAGAGAAAATGGAAGAAAATTTCAGATTTGGAAGATAACTAAACCATAAAAAGCAGTATATCATAAAGATCACAAAGCAGGAAACTAAGCTAATTCAAAACAATGATGAAGATATAGTCTTCATTGCATGTAGTCTTCAGATACTCATTAGTTTAAGCTCCACATATATGGCACAACAATTAAGACACACATTGTCGAACCTCACTATTAGCATGACAAACTTTCAGCAATTGACAGCAGTCAAATGAATGCAGTACAAAATTTATTATCATTGTAGGAAAATCTTGAATTGAATGTGAAGCAAATTTTCAGCTACCTCTATGAATTTAGCACAAAAAAAAAAAAAAAAAAAAAAAAAAAACAGATCTACAAAAGAAGAGGCCAAATGTGAAAGATGATTAATCACATTTATCACATGAGACGCAGTTTAAAAGGAAAAAATACCGAAGTGTATTTTATGCCATTGGAAGAACCCATAGCGTCGGAAGAATTGCTGGGAGTTTGGCTTTCATAGCTCGGAGAGCGTTCTGTACTTTCCCAACCTGAAGGAAGTGTGCGAGTTCTTCCTGAACAGAATGCACAAAGTCACGACATTGCTACCATAGAAACAGAAGGATCAATTGACCAAAAGCAGGAACATATATACCTCCTCTTGAAACCTCCGCAGAACTTGTGTTTCTCACCTTGTGCACTCTGACATCAACTAAAAACACACAACAAAGAGCTTAATATGTAACTCGGCTTTTGCTGTTCTTAAACCAAGATAACTAAGAATACCTGCACCAACAAAGTTTCCCCTAGCAATAATACTAAGACAAATCAAGCTTTGACGCAGAAGAAGCCACTCTTATAAAGAATCAAATTGGTTGGTCAAGGATCATGAAAACCAATGTTAACATTCATAAACCTTCAAGGACTGATCCCCTTGCCAACAATTAGGAAATACTGAAAATGAATTCACCTTTATTTAAAAATAAGTTTGTCAGGTGCACAAAATTAATTAGTCACATCTACATTTGCAGTAAACTTTTTGTAGCTTGTAAATTATTACATCAGTGAAGACTTGTGGCTTTTAGATGCTGAAATGAGACAATGCACTGAGCGACAAAACAAGCTGCAATATAAGATCAAAAAACCACTAAATGTTTAATGACAGGAGAAAATCTACTTACTAGCATTCTATGTGTAGTATAAAAAATGAAACAAGGATGATCAAGAAACTAGAAACTTGGACCATGGTTATTTAAAAAGCCAAAGGAAGAAACTCAAGGTTATCAAGGCAGCACGATCTAAATAGACAGGTATGCAAGGGATGCAAACTAGACTTCATTTTGTATATATTGAACACGAAAAGAATAATGAAAAGATAAGACCAAAGGGCAAAAAAAATTGAATCACAAAATGCTAGGGAGAAATTTATAAAAAAAGATAAAAAAAAGAAACACTACTGTATTTCCATTTCATGATCAACGTAAATTATCCTCCTAGTGACTATCAAGGTACCTACAGTCTCATACCTGATAACAAGAGGTGTAATTCACAATCCTGTAGTATCATAATGATGTTGTGGATGCATAAAATGTTACAAAGTACAGATATGATGATTTATCTGTGCATAGTTGTTTCAATGAATTCAATTACTAAGATTTATGTAATCCAAAGGGATTTTCTGTACGGTTGCAAGCATAAATCAAAAATAAAAATCTCTATGAATAAAGGCCAATATGAGCAGAGAGGATTCATTGAAAACATAATTCACAAGAAACTAGGCCATAATGATATACAAGATAGCAGATCCTGCAGTATGGAATGGATGAGACAAACAACTTCAAAAGCATCAGCCATTATTAAAATATGCATTAAACTTATACTTATGTATTGAGTTTCCAAGACAATAAACATACAATTCTCATGGCGGTAGGTAGGACTTCGCTGCATCAGTAGATTTCCTTCTGATTTCCCAACCCCAAGGCATCTACCATCAGCAAAATTTCTCTCAGTAGAAGAGACTGGTTGACTTCCCACACTTGCAGCAAAAATGGAATCCTGACTGCCAACTTCAATGTTTTTATTGCCAATTGAAACAGGTGGAACGGAAACACCTTCTCTAGAGGGATCATCTCGAGTATTAGCTGACTTCCGAAAATCAGGCAGTTTCGGCTGAACATTGCATACTGATATTCGTCCTCCAGTTTCCCTTTTAGCATCAGGGACCACTTCAGATCTAAAGCTGTTTCGGGGGACAATCACAGGTGTGACATCAGACTTGTTAAAGTTTTGAACGTTGGCTGTTCCATGTCCTTTCGAAGAACTCCTCTTTAACGTTGTAGCAGTTATTGTTGAATTTGCTGCCATTGTCCTTTGAGCAGTGCCTAATCCAATTCTTTGAGGAGTACCAGGTGCAATTTCAAGAGCTTCATTTCCAAAGAATACAATGCAAAAATTAGAACTTCTATTTTTCCCATTTCAAGAACACAAAAAGCAAAACAGATTAAGGTGGCCCTACATTCTGTAGACTTTGTTTCCTTGGCTACAGTTTCTGAATTTTGCGAAATTGACAACCTTCCCAAGCTAGCCTTCATACCACTCTCAGTTTGAACAGATGAATTACTGGAAGTAGATTTTGGTTCAGAATGACCGTTTAATCTCACAACATTTGCAATTGCATACGGCTCAACACGCTGCGTTATAAAAGTTAATTAATTTTTAACCTCTTTACTTGCAAATATGACAAACACTTTCATGGCCAGTAAAATTTGACAAAGAGGAAGTTAGAGCATACCGAGAGGTCTACAACCCATACACCAACACAACTTTGGTTATAAGAACATCCAAGAAGCTTTCCCTCATGAATGTTCAGATCTGACAATCTAGACCATCCAACATCCACAGTATCATGACATCTAACTGGTTCCCATGAGCAAACCTGGGTAATAAAAAATTAAGCAGAAAGACCATGTCAATTTCTCTTGCACATTGGCGTCAACAAAACATGATATAGGGAGTATACCTTGAGGCTTTCATGCAGTCCGCAGAGCAGAGTTCTCCCATCAGGATTGAAGGTCATAGAACGCACACCAGAAGTCTAGGTTCCAAGTTAGAAGAATGTTATAAAAGGGTTCAGCCATTATTGAGGGCCCTTTTTCTTTTGTGAAGAAATGAAGGTAATCCTCAGACATAAAATTGATTTTTAACTTTGAAAATCAAATTCTTTTCGTAACATTTTTTAATAAGTGACAATAAGAATTACACAGGAGTAAGATATGAAATATGGTGTTTTCCTACAATTCCCAAGCAGGACATTTGAAAACATATGTGGTGGCAAGAAAATAAAAAAATATGCAATCAATAGTAATGACAGAATACAAAAAATGAAACCAGAAAACAACTCATCAGAAGTTAATAATAATATTACCAACATGTTTGATGTAAAATAACTTTCCCAAAAGCTCTTATGCTCAAACATGTGCAAATTTTAAGGATTCAAAAACAGAATAATTTATAGCATATTTCTGGAATGGGAAGTTATTAAGTTTGATTTGATAGGAAACTATTTTAACATAATGAACAAAGAACTAAGTAGAGTTTTGACAAAAAGGTGAAAGCCCAAATATGATGAACTGTGACAAGGATAAACTTTAAGGCCATCTACCAAAACTCATTGGTAGAAAATGATTATTGAGATTTGGTGCTTACAGCAGATATAGTTATCACAAAGGCAGTGATAGACCTATCCATCCTTGACTATATGTTACTAAGTTTTGTAAAATTAACGGAATTTCCAAAGAACTTTTTTTTGGGAAACACCAAAAAAGAAGAAAATTCGTGAGCCAAGCATGCCTGAACCCATAATCATTTAGGCAGTTGTAAACGCTAACACATCTTCATATCTAAAGCCACATCAACTTTCCATCTCCAGCATCTATTTTTCCATGCCTTGTGAGGAATAAATGTAATATAATAAACCACAAGTTCCTTGAAATTTACTTGAGAATGTTATCTCATAGTTTGGGAGGAAAAACAACTGGTTAGCCCTAATGAGCTATAAGAGGTTCAAATTTCTCAACGTTAATACATGCAAAATTTTAAACATGTTCATATAAAGGAGAACATTTTCACTGCTACCACTCACAAGCCAGCATGTGACACATCCTTATGATGCACGCCTCAACAATTAGGAAATCATAACAAGATAAATCTATAATAATTCCAACATCACCAACTTCAGAAATAATGAAAAAATGAAGACTTAAGACTGTAAAACTAGATATGGCATTATTATTAAATAATGCAATAATGTGGGTCATTGTTAAAAGCAAAAGGTTATAAGCATACCTCAGGTCCAGAAGATCCAATCAACTCGAAAGTTTCAAGGTCCCAGAACTTAACAGTCTTATCGGCAGAACCTGTCTCATACATCAGGCAAATAAATGACAGTATTAATACAAAATTGTTATGCACACATAGGCTGCATCAATCATATAACATAGAGTTTATGCTTAAGAATCCAGAGGTTGTGAAAGAAGCATCAAATAGAACTTTTAAAATTTTATAAATTGACAAGAATGTGATTATACATTATAGCAAGAGGAAATGGAAGCATAATCAAGAACATGATTTGTAGGAAAGCTAAAGTACCCGTGGAGTAGCTCCAACTTGATCTATGCAAATAAAAACTGAACATTAACAACTCTGATGGATTGATGAATAGGCTAAAATGACTCACCTGTCGCCAAAAGGAACTCATGAGGATGAAAATCCATGCAAAGGATCTGACCCTCATGATACTTGAATTCATGTAGGAGCTTCCCGGCGGTAAGGTCCCACAGCTGTCCTGGCAAAGAACTTTAGAAGAATTAATGGACACTGAATTAAAAGAAATCACACAACCTATGAAGAACTTATAAGGAGAGCCTAAACTAGAACCAGTGATCACAGCTGAAAAGTCTCAGAGCGGTCCAGGCATAAAACTTCAGAAGCATTAATGCTCACTGAAATAAAAGCAATCACATGATTGATGCTGTGAGTTAAAGAAAGCCTATACCTTACCATGCACAAGCTAGTGCTAGCACATTACCTTCACGACATTGTCTTCTCCACCAGAAACAACCCATCGCCCATCCGGCGTGAACCTAATGGCATTAACTCCTCTTGTGTGACCTTTGTACGTATGAATACATCCTTTCCTTCTGATATCCCAAATTTTAAGGTTTGTATCTAAAGAACCAGAAGCAAAGAACTCTCCAAATGGATGAAAATCAACAGACATACAATTGGACCGATGACCAGTTAGAGTCCGCACAACTGCAACAAACAAAAGAAAAGCAATACATTTTTACTAATTTTCTTATCCCAAAATATACACACACACATACTGAAAGATGAGAGAAAAGATCCCTACTCTTTGCCTCCTCTAAATCCCACAATTTTATAGTCCCACTGGCTGCACCAGCTGCAACCATTACTTCTGAAGAATCAAAACTAACTGATTCAACTGCACTTGTATGTCCAGATAAACTCTATATATCACAAGAACAAACACAAAGAACTGAGATCATGCTATCAAATCACAAACCTTGAAAGAATTTCAGCAAGAACTTACCAATACGGCATTGGGCTTGCCAATGGCCCAAAGATTAACCTTGTGATCCTCTCCACCAGTGACAAGAACTCTGGAGGTTCTCCTCCCAATCTTGAGGCAATTCACATTGGATGAATGCGCCACAAACTCCTCTACGTTCAACTCAAGTCAAGAAATCCCAACACAACCCAAAACCCCAAATGCTCAGACTAAAAAAAAAACAATAACAATAAACCCAGAAAACAGAAAACTTTTCATCAAGTAAGGAGCCAAAAACTTCATCCACAACACGTACAACTCCTAAAACTAATCCAAGAACAACACAGTCAAAAACAGAAAGGATACGGAGCTTATAAGCGCGCTTGGCGGTGGCCATGGAACGGGAACCAAAACCTTGCAACTCCTCTCTCTTCTTCTTATCAGATAGAAGAACTCCAGAAGTCAAACTCAAATCGATTCCTCTCATCTCAGATCAGAATCATCCGGCCCAAGATAGATCTTGTGGAACAAAGCCGGCATTTTTATCATCGAATACAGAAGGCGAAGAAGCCCAAAGGGAGTTCAGAGAAGGATCAAGCTTCGATCTTTCATGGAGCAAGAGCTCCCGAGCACCATTGAAGAGAGGAAGAGCAGAGAAAGGAGGCAGCTTTGGATTTGAGAAGAGAGAGAGAGAGAGAGAGGGAGAGAAGGACAAAGAGGAGGAGGGAAGGGAGCTTTCTTGATTTCTTTTGTTGGTGTTATGCCTTTCTATATACTACACATTCTCAAATTCTTTACTCTTTCTCTCACTCACCTTCCTTTTTAATTAATTAATTATTTATTTATTTATTTATTTATTTTTTAAAAAATAAATTTATTTATTTTTAAAAATTTAAATTTTATTTGATTAAAATTAATTCATTGATGCACAAGGTAAGAAATAATTACCCTTCATTCTTGTGCTTGTTAAAAAAAATTTTATTGGGTGTTTATTATTTAATTAAAAATCATTAATGTGTTTAACAGTAAAAAAAAGTTTAATTTCTCAATTTGTGTCTAAGTATGTGATTTTCAATTTTAATATTTATGTATGTAAAACATATTAAAAAAATATTTTTTTTTACAGAGCTCTGAGTATCTCATTTTGAACTAGTTATAACAGGCAAAAGAAAAAAAATGTTTTTGGATTTATTTTTTATATTTTTTAAAAAATTATATATCTATCTAGTATATTTTTTAACATTTTTTTGGTCTATGATTATTTAAAAAAATAGAAGAATTAAATTAAAAATCATTGATATATTTAAAAAATAACAATAAATGCTGTCCTTTTCTTTCTTTTCTAAGAATTTTTTTGGTTAAAAATAATTAGGATATTATTCTCTCTTAACTACCTTATTGTACTTTTAAGTATTTTTTTTCATTATTTTGATTTAGATTGGGATAAAAAATTAAATGATTAAAATCAAGGGCCAAATTGAATGATCTTTCTAATTTTGTTTGATTTACTTTGCATCTTTAATTTTCATTTTATTTTTTTTATTGGTTTTGAACTTATTACTATTTACACCTTGAAAATATTAAAATTAAATTTTACTACTTCAATATTGGAGTTTTGCATGTAATATGTAGCTTTTACTTGAAAAAATAAATAATATTCAATTCTCAGAGTTTTTTTATGTTTATAATTTTAATTTAAAATTTCTAGAAAATAACTTAGATTTCATAAATTATTTAAATAGCCCAAGAAACAGAAATGTATTTATTGAGCTAAAGAGATTAAATTATTTTACCGAATAAATTTCATGTATTATTTAAAAATTCATTTTGGAATGTGCTTGATTTGAAATAAATAAAAAATAAATTATAAACTCTTGTTTCAATTAAAACACAGCTCTTGATTTAATCCATATTCATTTGCACTTTGTTCATGAAGTTATAAACCTTTTTCAAAAAAAAAAAAAATGAAGTTATAAACGGATATTTTGAATTTCTACCCTTTAAAATTAAGTGAAAGAAATTCAATTTTAGAAATTAAAAAATTTGATATAAAATATAGTTTTATTAAATTAAAATAGTCAAACAAAAAACTCCTTATTAAAAAATATATATTTGTTCAAAACTCCATTTTTATAAGGCTAAGTTTGAATAGTTATTAATTAACATCTATCATAAGTTTATATGCATAATTTAGTATTTAGAATATTTATTTGAAATTATATATATATATATATATATATATATATATATATATATATATATATATATATATATATATATATGTTCTTTTTATGTGATTTATAATTATTATTTGAGAGAATATTGATGTTTCTTGTCAACATTAAATAAAAGGACAAAATTGTGATATTATTTTATTCACAACTTATGTTTTATATTTGATGTTGATGGTCTAACAAAAGTTTTGAATAAATATTAATTGCTTGTATTTTTCTTTCTTTCTTTCCTTCTTTCTTTTTTCTGGATGAAATTGCTTGTAACTTTTGGGAATTTTTAAAATTAATCAGTTATGCCTTAAATTTGAGTTTGTTTTGACCACATTTTGATACTAAGATCAATTAATATTTTTTTAATAAACAGTGATCATATTAAACATATTAAAATATTATAATAGTAAAAATAATAATAATAAAATAGACGGATTTTTTTCCCCTTATAAGATTTAATAATACTCCTATAGTAATAAAAATGGAGGCTGATTTATAACCGAAAACATAAATAATAATTTTATTATTCATCACATGGTGACAGAAAATTTTTTATTTAAAATAGCTAAGTTTCTTTATGTTTATCTGATTATAATTTTTTTTTAGTATTTTAATTTTTATAGAGATACTCATAAGGCCAACTATCATACCACTTAATCCTATATGTTTGTGATATTATTTTATGTGAATATATATATTAATAATTTTAATGTTTGGATGTTGTCGGTATTGCCAAAAGAAAATAGAGACGATTGCATGAGAGATAAATGGGTCCAGTCATGTGGTTGGGTAGTCCCAATCAAATGTGGCTTTCACTTGATCTTATTGAATTATGCCAACCCAACTCAACTCAAACTCACCAAAGCATCTTATTATGCCAACCCAACTCAACTCAAACTCACCAAAGCATCTTATAAGGTTGAAAAAGCAGGTTGTTGGACCATATATATATTATTTTATATTATTTTTTTATAAATATGACAAGCACAATAGTCAAGGACGAGCACACATGAGGAAAATTGATCATTCAACTGTATGCCCTAGAAACCTTTATGGTACCTTGTGCACTAAAAGACCTCCACCGTCCGTGCACAACTTGCTAATCATTTGAACATCTAACTCATTATAAAGAAGCTTTTATCTTATTCATTGAGCTAGCCAATGTGGATATATTTTATTTTATTTTATTTATAATTTACTATATGTAACAAATTTTGATTTATTAAAAAATCACACATTTTTTTTATTGTTTTAAGATCTCTCCAATAATTAATGATTAATTTGGGTTTATATTCAACATCATTCCAGTATGCTATCTTATTATTATTATTATTATTATTAACATATCATATCAAGAACGTGCACAAGCGTGAAGTTAATCCCTCAATACACATGTGCCCTCATCTTGCATGTGCTTCGATTCTAACTAATCTTCTCAACAAAGCACGAACACTTTACGTGCTGAACTCAACAATAATAGACCAAGAGGCCAATAACTTATACTATCTATTTCCTTAAGAGATTTTTATAATTTTTTATTTATTTATATATATATCATGTAATTTATAAAGCTTAATCAAAATCAAAGAGCTCTTCGGGAAAGAGGATTAAATTGTTAATTTTCATGTAAATGTAATTCTGGTTCAATTTGTTATGTGAACGTGCAAGTTTTATTTTAATAGTAAAATTTTACTCTGTATTTTTAGTTTGGGGACAAGTACTGTTCTTTCAACCAAACAACTTGTATAAATTTTACATACATTTTATAAAAATTTAACTTTTCATATAAATATATTTAATTATTAATTATTAAAAATATTAATATTAACAAACCCTTATTATTAATTGGAAATATAAAATTTAAACTGTCTATTTTTTATTAATATTAATTAGACAAAAATTTTAAATGTTTGAAAAATGTTAAAGTTTAGTCAGCTTAAATAAATAAAAAAATTAACCTTATGATCTTTTTTGTTATATATATATATATATACACACACACACACACACACACACATGTTATGTTATTTAAGATGGTGTGACTTCTATTAGATGTGAAAGAAAATATATTGATGTTGTTTTCAATAAATTAAAATTTTAAGAAAGTCAAAATTTATTATTTATTTATTTTTCCTCCATTTTTCCATGATTTATTATAATTAATAAAATATGAATGATACTCTTAATTAAAAAATGGAAATTCTCTTAGAACTATTTGAGATATTTGTGGGAGATATACCTAAAAAGAAAAACTTAAAAATCCAAGGTAATGACATATTGTTTATCAATATCAAAATTATTTCAGAAATATATTTATTTTATTTTAAAATTATTTTTTAAAAATATTTAATTGCTAATGAAACGGAAAGCACATTTATTGTAATGTTGGTTCATGTTTTTTTTTTATTTTTATTTGTGTCGGTGGTGAGAAGAAGAGAGATTCTTATTGAAAACACCGACACTATGAAATTCCCTTTTTATTTTCAATTTTTTATATGTATTTATTATATTATTAAATATTTAAAAAAAGTTCTAATGGTTATTTTACTCACTATCTTTATAAGTTAGAAGTTAATAATAAGACTATCATCTTGTACACATAAATCTTAAAAATAAATATAAAAAAAACAGAATGAGGAAATTATAAACCTTGATTATAATTATAAGTTTATGATAAAAAAATTAATATGATAACTCAAAGATAATTGAACTCATGGACCTCAATAATCACCCAAAAGAGTAAAAAACACACATAATAATAATAATAATAATAATAATAATAATAAAGTTTGATTAAATTTACACCACACCATCTAAAGTAGACTGGTTAATCATCATCTGCCACAATTTCCATATGGGAATTTTTTTGCCCTTTTCCTTTCCTTTTTTTATTAATTTTTTTAATCTTTTTTTTTTCTGATGATGATGTTGTTGGTGATGGACTTGTTTTTTTAATAAATGGGTCCATATATATATATTAATATTAATTATTTATCATTATTATTATTATTATTTATAAAAAATAGATAATCATAAATTTATTAGAAAATCAGTGTTTAATAATAAAAAATAAAAAACATAAGAAAACAAATAAACTAATATTAATGGTTCAGAAGAGCATTATGTAATCCATTTATCAGTTGCACAACAATATTTAATGAAAAAAAGAATATCAATCAAGTGAAAAATACAAGTGATATTCAAAAAATAATCGATAGCATATATTGTTCATCCAATATGGCACCGGAATGAAGAAGATAAAGTTGAAAGCTTAGACATTGTTTCATTTTGATTATTGGTACAAAATCCTGCAACTTAATTATTTTAGCATGAGTTTCAGGGGTTTTTATATTTCAATCTTACACTATACTATTTATTGTAAAATATAAGTGGACAAACAAAAAAAACATATATTTTTAATTTTATTAAAAAATATATAATTAGAAAATTGATTTCCCCATGCACTAGTGTATTTTCAATTAAAAGAAAAGGAATACAAAATTAATAACACAATCACTTTCCAATTTAAATAAAAATAAAAAAAATCCATATTTCATTAATTTTAACTATGCTTAGTTATTTAATACACAATTAAACTTATTTGAAATTGAACGAAACACTCATATCTTTGGATTTAAACATAAAATAACAATAAAATTTGCATTAGTTTATTTAGGTTGAAACTCAAAATGAGCTTGAAAACATTTATGGATTTCAAAAAAAATTAAAAAACCGAAAAAATTTATATAAATCAGAATAAATAAACAAATTGACAAAGAAATTAAGAAAGAAATAAAAAAAAGGGGTCCAACAGGAGTTGAAATGGACATGTCATGGGGCCATGACTACACTTCTGAGTTCACCATCACTTTGCAATTACTGCTACAACAAGTATTGCAGGTTTGGAGTTGGAGTGCAAGTCAAGGTTCACATTTGCTAACAAGTAACAACAATGTTACCTAAACATTTTCTCTTTATATATATATATATATATTCCGAAGAGAAAAAAAAAATAAGAGAGAAATTGCAGTGGATTTGCACAAACAGCCGTAAAATGATAATCTAATCATCCAAATCTACGTATGCCCTCATATGACAAACCCTATTATTATGTGTGTATATATTACTAGAAAAATTAATGTATGTATTTAAGGTTAAAAAGAAAGATAAATTAATGGTGTTAAACAGATTAACGGTGAAATAAAAAAAAAACTATTAAGAGTTTGAATGTATACCTCTAAACTTTTGGTTCAACTTTTGG
Source organism: Dioscorea alata (assembly GCA_020875875.1). Classification (NCBI taxonomy): domain Eukaryota; kingdom Viridiplantae; phylum Streptophyta; class Magnoliopsida; order Dioscoreales; family Dioscoreaceae; genus Dioscorea; species Dioscorea alata. The sequence goes on from CM037011.1 coordinate 23,411,463, forward strand.
TTCAACAATTTAATTTACAAATGATATTTTAGGCATTTCTCATTATGCAGTAATAATTAACTATATATATATATATATTAGTGTTTTATAAAGGTATATGGATAAATATAATTTTTAGGAGGCATGTAATTTTGAGGTTTCTAAAGCCTATATGTGTACATATGAGAAAATTACACAAACACACACCCCACACACCCACACACCCACACACACATATATATTTACTTGTTATGAAACATTAATTAAGTGGCTAGCTAGTAATGCATAATTTTTCATCTCCCAACCTTTTAAACCTCTCTCAAACACTCAAAATTCCTAAAACTATCCATCTTCCCATAAACTCTTAGGATTCTTAAAATTATTCATATATGATATTTCGTTTGAATCTTAGAGGCTTTGTAATCTTATAAAATATACATATGATACATATATGATATACAAAGGAAGTGAATAAGAAGCTGGCTTTTTCTTTTCTCTCCATTTTGGATAATATCTGTTTATTTGCTTTCTTAATTTTATAGCATGATTGAAAAAAGAAAAAAAAAAAAAAAAAAAAAGCAATTATGGTTTTGTATATATACCTTGTCTTAGTTCAACTAGTTTGCAAAAGATAACTTAAACATTTCCTACTACTATGAGTATATACTTAATGAGTTTGTATATTCTAACAAATCTCGAAGTCTAGGAAAAATCTATAGGTAAAACTCAACATTTTATAAGGGTACAAGTGTAAAAATCATTTCGATGGGGTATCAAATACCGAAGTAAATTAATATGAGGTGTTTTGAAGATGCCTATTTATATATATAAGTTCGAAATTTAAATAGTAAGAATGTTAATTAAGACTTAAAAAAAACATAAAAATAAAAATAAAAAAATTGAGAGATGCCAACAATGACTTTGTAAGGTGTTCGTTTTAGAGAGAACTCGAGCTTAAACCTAAAAAAAACATATGTTGAGGACACAAGTGTGTGAGGTGGGGATGGAGCTGGGTGAGGTGCGCCTCACCTTCGACCTAGAAGGTCGGTCGATCTACGTGCCGGTGAACGTCTCCCGGCAGGTTGAGGCGCTTCAGCCGTGGGACGCCGCTGAAGAGGATGCTGTTGGGCTGTTCGATCTCCTTGATGACTTGTTTGGAGATGAAGGAGAGTCTGGGAGGAACCTGGTGGAGTCAGGGACGAACCCGGTGGTGGAGCTCGACTCCCACGACCTCTCTTGGCTATTTGCGGCCCCGATTGAGCTTTGCTCTCGGCGGGAGCCGGAGGAGAAGGTAGAGCTGAGCTCCCTTCTCGGTCCCGCCTCTCTGTCTGAGAATACATTGATGATGATGGAGCTCGGCTCCCTATTGGTGGCTGACCCTATGTATGCGGAACTCGGCTACCTGTCGGAGTTTGGCCCGGTGAAGGTGGAGCTCGGCTTCCCTGCCGGCGGTGGTCGAGCGTAGCTCCCAAGGCGGAGGCGACCGGATCATGCCTCCCATGGCCTGGCCGGAGGACACCCGATCTTGGGCTGCTGCTGCGGTGGTCGCGGTGGGGAAGTCGGGGGTGCCGGTGGACCTTCGCTCCCGGGCTGCGAGGGAAGAGTCCCGATCCCGGCTGGTGGTGGAGCGCTGCTCCCACGATGCTGGTGATCGACGGTTGGCCAATCTCCGGTCTGCGAGGTCGGGGACCGTGGGGCTGGAGGTGTGCAGCGGACGGACCATTGGTCCGGCCGTTGCATCGTGGCGGATAACGCTAGGCGCGAGGGGATGTGTTGTCGACTGGAGAGGGGTCGCTTGGCTACAGGCGACGCGTGGCGCAAATCCGCAGGTCCATGGGTACGAGGTCGGCTCGTCCGATGTTGCGAAGGCCGGGAAATGCGCGCCGAAGGCTCGTGGCTGTTCTGTTGCTGAGGTTTTGCCATTGGGCTGGTCTTCAATTGGGCCGTTTCCGAGCTTCCTGGACCCAACTTTGATTGAATCAGAACCTTTTTTGGATCTTGCTCGTGCAATTGGGCTGGGGGTGATCTTGGCCCAGTTGGGAACTCTATGGCTTCTTGGTCTGGCCTTTGGCCCACATGACGGAGCTTCTGGGCTAGGCGTGTCCATGAGCTTGAGTCTGCTTTGGATGAAGATTGGGGTGAACACTATTGTACGCGCTTCGAGTTTGTCGGCCGAGGCGGCGTTTCTCCCGGGTTGAGAGTAATTGGTGTTGTTGTTGTTTTGTCGGGGGGTGTGCGTCCCCCTCGTGTCCTAGTGTCCTGGTGTGTCTTATGGATGTTTGTACCACTTCCTGTGGTCTCTTTAGTTTCTGTTTGGTCTGTCCTTTGTACTGGTTCCGCCTTCTGATTTAATTTAATGCTGTGGTTTATCCACTTTTTCAAAAAAAAAAAAAAAACAAGTGTGTGGGGTATTAACAACACACCCTGATTTTTTTTAAACTGAGAGTATTTGTCACCTATTTGTAAATTAAAAAAAAAAAAAAAAACTGAGAGATGGGCTCCTTCAAAGACTGATAAGCACATGGAAGAATGAGAGGGCATGTGCATAAAGAATGAAAAGGGTCCATTTCATTTATAGATTTCACTTCCAATTTATTTGCAAATTGGATACAAGTGACCCATCCTACTCCCTTGCTTTTAAATATATCCATCTGTCTAGGCCTTTCTCCAAGATATATATATCAGAGTAATCTAGATTTATATAAATCATGATCTCTTATGCTCCATTTGCATTTATTGTCGCACTACCAAAATCAATTATATATATATATATATATAACGTATCTAATTAAAATATATAAAATTTGTAGCAAAAACCATGTTAGAACAATTAATACTCACGAATTGATTAATTTGGTCCTGGTAGTATTAGTATATAGAATTTGGTTTGCATTTAACACAATGGACCAAAGCACTAAATATACATTAATTAGCAATAAAATGTGTACAAAACCATCTTGAATGTGACTTATTCCTTTTGCTTGGCGTTTGGGCATAACCATTGGGGACATCCCTAGATTTGATTTGGAGACGTCCCACCCTGTAATTGGATGCAAATCCAATAGTTTCCATCATTTTATATACAGCATCAAATAGTGATAACGATAACAAATAATAATTTTACACAGTTCTTTATACAATAATAACTGGATCAAATGATGATCTAATATTTATTATCAAATATTTATAGAAAATAGTAACATTAAGGATGTGCAGTTGATATTTACGAGAAACATATATATATATATATATATAGAGAGACGATTCTCTCCCAACCGTTGGATTGAAATCCAATGGTTAACATCATCCATTCGGTAAACAGTGTTTTTAAGGTGGAATGAACCATGTTCTCATGAACAATATCATCATAAAAAAGTGGATGAACAGTGTTTTCATTTCAACCCTCCCATCTTCCATTGTAACAGTAATAAAATAAATCCCAATTATTTACTCTTACTTACAGCCCCTCCTCATTTACAAATGCTCTGCTACAGTCCCAGATGACGAATGGGCATATATATATATGAGTAATGCTATATGAGGCGAAAGAACTTCACGAACCAGCCACACGACACATGTGGCTGGTGACGTGGATTTTCTTTCTTTTTTTTTTTTTTTTTTTAAATAACAAAAAATGACCCACCCAACTCGTCCTTCAGTCCCTCACTCTCTCTTCTCTCTTGTCACTCTCTCACCTGTCGTGCCCTAGCTTTTTCTCCTGGCTGCCACTTCCGTCCACCGACTCCGGTCCCCGTCCCCGGTCCAGCAGCCGGTTCCCTCCCCCGCCCCCGGCCCCCATCTTCCCTCTCCCACTCCCGGCCCCGTCCCGGCCGCGGCTTCACTCCCTCGCTCCCGGTCCCCAGCCTCCCGGCCCCCGCTCTGACAGATCGGCTTCTCTTCCCCGCTCCCGGTCGCCAGCCTTCCGGCCCCGCTCCGACCCCATTCCGACCGCCAGCTTCCCTCCCTTGCTCTCGCCCGCCAGCCTTCCGGCCCCGCTCCGGCACCGCTTCGCCCCGTTCCGACCACCGCAGCCCTCCCCCGCCGGTAATAATAATTGAATGGTGTGTATAGTGGAGATAGATTAAATAATTTTTAGAATGACAATAATTCACGGTAGCAGCAGATCTATTTTTGTGTGTATATATACAATTAATGCATGAATTCTAAGCAATTAATGCTGTTTATCATTTATCATGTTTTCTGAACATGATTTCTGAATAATTAATGCATGTTATTTATCATTTATCATGATTATCCCATAATCAATAAATGCATGATTTCAGAATAATTAATGTTGTTTCTTTCTTTAATTTATTTTTCTAAAATCATATTGTTTGTATAAATTTTGGGCTAAATGAATTTATCTGATATATAGATTTGTGTTTATTGTTTGACTAAAATAAAATTCAAAAAATCAGTGCTATATGCAAATTATTTATGAATTTATTGTTTGTCTAATTTGTGTTTAGACATATACCTAAAGCAAGAATATGGAAGAAGTGGTATTTGGGTGTTCTGAGCAAGAAAAAGATAATGTAGAAGTTGGATGTTCAAGTTTTGAAATACATGCCAAAGAAAAACCTGTAGATTTGGATTTAGTTGAAAATATTGTGCCGGAGGCCGGTATGATACGTGATTCAGAAGAAGAAGTTTATAAATTGTATATCCAGTATGCGCGGCGTGAAGGGTTTGGCATCACAAAAAAAAGCACGAGATTAGGTGATGATGGGAAATTGAAATATTACACGCTAGCATGTGCAAGAGGTGGCAAACGAATATGTACTTCGAAAAACTCTTTTAACCCAAGGCTATCCACCAAAGTAAATTGTCCGGCAAAGATTAATGTCATTGTTGGCAATGATGGGCGATTTACCATTTCTAGTGTTAATTTGGAGCATAATCATGCACTTAGCCCACAAAAAGCTCGTTTCCAAAAGTGCAATAAAAAAATTGATGCATATGTCAAAAGAAGGCTTGAATTAAACGACCAAGCAGGGATAAGCTTAAGCAAAAATTTTCATTCCCTAGCGGTTGAAAGTGGGGGTTATGAAAATTTAACATACACCGAGAAAGATTGTAGGAATTATATTGCGAAAGCAAGGCAATTTAGGCTCGGTGTTGGAGATGCCGTGGCACTTGGAAAATATTTCTCTCGCATGCAACAAAGAAACTCAAAATTTTTCCATTTGATTGACATGGATGAGGAAGATCGTTTGAGAAATGTCTTTTGGGCGGATGCGAGGTCTATAGCAGCTTATGAAGCATTTGGTGATGTGATTTCCTTTGATACAACATACTTGACGAATAAGTATGACATGCCATTTGCTCCGTTTGTCGGTGTAAATCATCATGGGCAAACAGTATTGTTTGGGTGTGGCTTATTGTCGAAGGAAGATACAGAAACATATGTTTGGCTCTTCAAAACTTGGCTGGAGTGTATGTCAGGCAAGGCTCCTAAAGCAATTATTATAGATCAGTGTATGGCTATTCAGGGTGCAGTTAGATTGGTTTTTCCAAATTCCCATCACCGCCTTTGCCTTTGGCATATCATGAAGAAGGTTCCCGAGAAGCTTGGAGGTTTAAATGAATACAAAACAATCAAGAAGATTTTGAAACGCATCACATATGAAGCAGTGGATACTCAAGAGTTTGAAGACACATACTTGAAGATGATGGCGGACTATAACATTGAAAAAAATGAATGGCTGAATTCTCTATTCAAAATTCGTGATCGTTGGGCTCCTGTATATGTTAAAGGCATATTTTGGGCTGGGATGTCAACCACTCAAAGAAGTGAAAGCGTAAATGCATTTTTTGATGGTTATGTTGGTCCGACGACTTCACTGAAGCAGTTTGTTGAGCAATATGATAATGCCTTGAAAAGCAAGATTGAGAAGGAGAACAAAGCTGATTTTGCTTCATTTAACTCATGTTTTCCATTGATCACTGATTGTTATTTTGAGAAACAACTACAAGAAGCATACACAAATGAAATTTTTAAATTGTTTCAAGATGAGTTGCGGGGGATGATATATTGCAATCTTACTCTCATTGGTTCACATGGGGCAGTCTGCTCATTTCAGGTGTCCGACGTTGTGAAAGGGAAAGAAGGTGCATTTAGAAAACAAGTGGTATACAATGTTTACACTAATGAGGAAGAATTTGACCTTAAATGCTCTTGTCGGTTGTTTGAGTTCAAGGGGATTATTTGTAGGCACATTTGCAAGGTGCTTATTGAGAAGAATGTGAAAGATATTCCTTCTATGTATATTTTGCCACGATGGAGGAAGGACATCAAACGCATTCATACATATGTACTAAACTGTTATGATGACCCACAAACCAATGAGGAGAAACTACGGTACAATAAATTGTGCTCTCATTTTACTAAAGCCGCGGAACTTGGAGCAGAGTCAAATGACAAATATATCTTCTTGATGAAATATGTGGATGAGGCAATTGAAAAGATGATGGACAACACAATTTGCAAGGAAAAGTTCACACCTATGTTGTCGGAGGCGACTAGTGTGCCACACCAAAAATTTCTCAGTCCTCTGAAGGTGCGGAGTAAGGGTCGTCCACCATCAAAAAGGAAGAAGTCCAAAGTTGAAGAAATAATAATTAGAAACAAGAAAAAGGTATTAATTAGTTCGTTAGATTTTTTTTTCAAATGAACTTATACTTTTAGTGTATAGCATAACATCCATGTTATTATTGGTAGAAACCACAAACAAAGGGAGATGCATCGGCTCAACAATTTACACACGATGATCATTGCACACAAGAGAGCGTGGTAATTCTCTTGTAATTGCAATTAATGTCCAAATTAAGTATTTCAATTATTTAATTTCAAATAATGATTTCTTAATATCTTTTTTTAGGTGCATTCAAATTCTATATCGATGAATGTGGACATGCATCAAAATTCTTCATTAGGTTTTTCAAGCCAATGCAATGATCTTTGATTAACGTGAGTTGCAAGAGGTATGTATTTATTTTTGTATTCAATACGTAGTGATTAATATTCTTTTTTATATGAAGTTGTGATATATTGTCCATTTAAAATTTTTCAGGAAATGGTATTTGTGATATGAAATTATGAAGTTGTTGGTGATATGAAGTTATTCAGTTGTGATGCAAGTTGTTATGAAGTTGTTGGTATTGTAACAGTTGTCGTTTTGTTATGTTTAGTTTTATGTTCATTATGTTTGATGAAGAGATGAACCAGGGAGATTGAAGTCATATTTTTCATTTTGTTTGATAACAGTTGTGATGTATTGGTCATTATGTTTGATGAAGATATGAAGTCATTAGTTTTGTGATGTAAGTTGTGAAGAGAACTTTGGATCCAATCAATGAAGAGAATTTTTCGTATTTCTGGATCCAGTCAATGAAGAGAATTTTTCGTATTTCTGGATCCAGTCAATGAAGAGAATTGTGCATGGAAGAGCAATTGAAGTTATCAGGAAATTTGAAGCCACCAGTAATTGATGAGATTTTTTCGTATTTCTGTGCCATATACAGCTTCAAATCTGTAACAAAAGACAAATTGTCCACAAATCTGGTCTAAATGTTGGAGCAAGACACAAAACCAACAAATAATACTTTACAATTGGACTGGATCTCACACTAAAGCTGTACAAAAAAAATCAAACAATATGATGCAAAAGAATAGAGTACAAAATAAAAATAAAAATCACACAAAACCACAAGTTGTTGTAGAGTTCTCTAGTTTGTTTTCCTTTTCCATGTTGTCAAGCACCTATTCATACAGAAAAGATGGCAAAACTCCTTTGCCATTCATACACATAGAATATCTTCAGCACATAGGGAAGGGACATCTCAACAATATGGAACAAACGTTGTGCAGCATTTGTACAAATAATAGGCAGAGAAAATATCCTTGCATTCATATCAGAAAAAATACAGAGTGAAACAGAGCATCACACAGTCATGAACAATTTGGCAAACATACGAATGACAAGGAATATCTGATGTAGGAAATGATACCTACTTCATCGTATATGTTTGAAAAACTTTAAAATATGTCTTAAAAAACTTTAAAATTATATACATTTCTTTAATATTAATGAATGAAGCTTCCAACCCACAAAATGGAAGACTTATAAACATCCTCAGGGTTCATGATCTGTTATGAGAAGATTCATTGTAGAACCAGATTACAACTACATATCATTGATACTACTCTGGTTGTGGTGTTCCAAAGGTAAGATTTACTGCTGCACATGACTGATTTATCTCCCATCAAGAAAGTTGATTACACCATCCAGGAACACACATTGAAAGGGAGAAAAAAAAAGTCAGCCTTCCAGTCTTACAAGTAGATAATCTTTCAGCCAGCTAAATTTAAAATGAATCTCAATGTAAACCTACAATGATTATCAACCTAAACAATTATGATTAGTGGCAAGTAACACAGCGAATTTAACATACTCACTTTTGAGGATAATCTCTAACCAAATTGCATGCCATAAGATAAAGATCATAACCAGGACCGAGCTCCATAAGATAAAGATCATAATCTCTAACCAAATTGCATTTTAGATGGAATGGATCTCTTCCTAGCAGCCTGAAATAAACCAGATTACAGAACTATTATTGTGATGCGACAAGGATGAATTACCACCATACTCCATGAAAATTTAAAAGCTTACATTGAAGTGAGTTCAAAACATTTTTGATATTCTCCACATTGATGATAGTATTCAGCTTTACCAAACAATAGATCAATGTTATTTTTTAGAGAGTAACCATAGCTATTCTTAAATGTGCTATGTCAAAAGCAACATCAATGTAACAAAAGAGAAATTCAAGCATCCCCAACAAAAGCACCCATATAAATCTGATAAAAACCTAACATTTGGAGAGACTTAACCCCACAAGCTGCTTCAAATGCCTGCTTGGATTCTGGCCTCAAGAGTGAGATATTAAATCACTGCATCAGTATACCATAAGACAAATATCTGCCACTCAAGAATGTTATATTTTGCTTTCTACATGAATATTTGTATAAAACACTCTCTCACTGTCAGCCAATATCATGTACTACAACATACAATGAAGTGTAAGTGGTAGTGTTACATACAGAAGCACATTGGATATATTGATGTTCCACCACAAGATACAGGCATCAATCTTATGTTGCTAACCTTGAAATGGAAAGTGTAACAAGACCCATAACCCATGTACCATGCTTTTAAACATGCTTATTCTCATAATAAATCTTATGTTTCCAAAAAAAAAAAAAAAATCAATCTGCACTTTTAACTACTCTATTTGTATAACATAATGAGATAAAAATGTTATCTAAAATAAATAAATATCATTTCAAAGTACCGATATCAATAATAACATAATGAGGTAATAGGTTATAGCATGTTGATATAATCTACATTCTCTAAAAGCCATCTAATACAATTCAAAAACTTCCAAAAAGGTCATCATATGAAGAGTTCAAGTATAAGCAATATGATAAAAATACCATGAAGGCAACAAATGAATAAAGGCCCATGCATCCAATCAAACTACAAGAAAACTGGCCCAGATATGCAAGTGAAGCTTGAGAAAATCATAAAAATCTTATGAATATTAGCAATTTAATATAAAGCAAAACTATCTTCCTGTATAATATCAAGACACAAGCAAACAAGGGAACCATGAAATCCAACATAGAACGAATTCATGTTTCATCAAAGGCTCAGATTTTGCCCCTCTATTCTTTCGCATGGGAAAACATGAATCAAGGGCTGCAACGAAAGTTGCCGCGCCACCAGATCTCAATACTGGAATAAAGGGCAAATCATCATGGCCACAAGAACATCATATTACGAGTAATGCTATATGAGGCGAAAGAACTTCACGAACCAGCCACGTTGACAGAAAGAAGATATCAAGCAACAGAATCACAAAAAGAGGCTCAGATTCACTGATTTTCTCCCACGCTTCCCCCTCTCTCTCTACGACAATAGGAGTAGCGTTTGCCTACTAGGCCATCCAAGCTACTACGCCATCATTGTAGAGAGACGAGAGCACGAGAGAAATTTTTAGGGCATCATCATTGCCTCTGTACCTGATTTCAAGCCGACCAGAGACTCTCAGGCAAGGGCACCACAGATCCGGCCGCCGCTCCCATCTGTTGTGCACCACCGACCTGATTTCAAGCCGAGCCGAGACTCTCGGGCAAGGGCACCACCGATCCGGCCGCCGCTCCCATCTGTTGTGCACCACCGACCTGTGCCCTAGCTTCTCTTCCAAGCAAAACGAGAGAGAGGCGGCCGGGAGCGGGGAAGAGAAGCCGATCTGTCAGAGCGGGGGCCGGGAGGCTGGGGACCGGGAGCGGGGGAGTGAAGCCGCGGCCGGGACGGGGCCGGGAGTGGGAGAGGGAAGATGGGGGCCGGGGGCGGGGGAGGGAACCGGCTGCTGGACCGGGGACGGGGACCGGAGTCGGTGGACGGAAGTGGCAGCCAGGAGAAAAAGCTAGGGCACGACAGGTGAGAGAGTGACAAGAGAGAAGAGAGAGTGAGGGACTGAAGGACGAGTTGGGTGGGTCATTTTTTGTTATTTAAAAAAAAAAAAAAGAAAGAAAGAAAATCCACGTCACCAGTCACATGTGTCGTGTGGCTGGTTCGTGAAGTTCTTTCGCCTCATATAGCATTACTCTATATATATATATATATATATATATAACCAGCGTGTTCCAAGGAAATACACATGAATTTAATGAAGTTGAAAGGCACTTGTGAAGTTTCAAAAGCTCTTTCTAATTTGGTATAATTTATTGGATATATAAATACACATTTGGATTGGTATGTATGCCTATGTCTATCTTGAGTCATGTGTCACTTTATCAACTCTATTTCGGTGATCAATATGTTTCATCTTGTCCATGTTGCTATTGGAATGTTGTGCCTGTCACATTGCCCAAGTACAAAGTTATACATAATTAATTTATGATAGATAATATTGAGTTTAGAACTGTAATCTAGTGATTAAGAAGTTTTAAATTCCAACTTCTCATATTACAATTTATTTACTGGATCTCTTGTGAGAGTTCTATGTAAAAAATACTTCTCATTCTCTTGTATGGCAGGGGTTTATCCCTAAAAAATCAGTTAAGCTACAGTAATTAATGCTCCTTTATACCCGTTTATTTTTTACTTTGTCGCTTTCTCAAAATAATAATAATAATAATACTGAGTTGATATATCCTTGAACAATGGATTTTTTTTTTTTCCAGTCTATTCACCCAAAGTCCTTCCCATCTTATGAACTCGGTTTGGAAGATCAAATTGACTTAAGGGTTTTAGTTTAGAGACTAATTAATGCAAAAATGTTAAAATTCTTTAAATTTACATGATAATAACAATAATATAAAAATTTTTCTTAAAATTTATAATTTTTTAGAAATTTTAGTAAATTTTATTTATTTTATAGGATTTAAAAAAAATTAAAATTAAAATATTTTTAACATATATATATATATATATATATATATATATATATATATATATATATATATATATTAATTTTGAAATGCCACATAGCAAGTCACCTCACGCCACTTATATAAAAAAATATAAAAAATGTTATTTAAAGAGATAATAAATCATGATGTGATTTGAATCAGACACATGTGACACGTCTAAATATAATGTTATTTTATAAATATAGATAAAACACAATTCTCAACCATTATTGTGAAAATTTTTTTATTTTTATTTTTCATTTAAAAAAAATAAATTACCACTCTAATTATTGAGATGATTATATTATTAAAATATATACATGTCACTCTGAAATAATTTTAAAATATAAAATATATGATCGTATTGCCACGTGGGAGTCCATAATACCTTTTTTTCTGAACTGCAAGAACCAAAAGATACAAACAAGAACCAAAAGACAATACTTCTAGTGCACCTATACTATCTGTTTTTTTTTTTTTTTTTTTTTTTTTTTTTTTTTTTAACTTTGTTGGATTTATTTTCATCGTGACTTTAATTTATCCAAAAATTTATAAACTAATTTAAATATCTAATTTAAACAATTTCTTATCATATTTGAAATCAAAGTTTGCTTATATAACATCCTTGATAACTACATGAATTTTCTTTGACAAAATAATTTATTTTCTTAATATAATACTATAGTTTAAGGTGTGATTATACCCTATCCTACACCACTATAATACTATAGGTAAACACCAACAGCATAGATCTTTCGTTTGATGATCACCGTTAGATTATCATCTAACAGCAATTACTATACAGAGAGTTGTGTAAAACTACGGTTGTTTATGCATGATTGCTATTCAACATTATTTAATACTATTTTATATTATGCATATAATAACAAATTAACAATAGACTTTAATATTTTAGGGCACTATTGAATATCCTTAAATTTGAAATATAAAGGCACCGCTAAAGGACATGCCCTATAACACTATAATTATTTATCAATTCGGTAAATTCAAGGCTTATAAATAGTTTGCATTCAAAACATACCCTGCAGTTGCATTCCTTTTCCACCTGTAGAAACTGTAAATCAACCTTCAATTCTTTAGTATCACACTTAGAGAACATCAATATGAAGCAAAAGAACAGAAATGGTCAAGGATATGGTATGCATGGTGTAACCATTGTTAAGTGTTAACATCAAACACATTCAGTTTTCTTTTTTTTTTTCTAAAAAAAAAAAAATAGTAACTCTGGTAAAAAGGTCATCAGACACAGTTATGATACATGGTTACAAAAAATTGACTATAAGACACCAAGCTATACATATACACCCATTTATAATGCTTTTCCGAGTCCAAAAAATTTCCTATATCGTCTGTGAGAGTCAATCTCCCTAGCCTTATATACCCATATCAAACATTCCCTCTAACTACAATTATAAAGAAGTTAGGGCGGTGGATCCCTGTATTAACAAGTTTATGATATTACTAGAGTCGTGTTTGTCGTTCCCTTCACAATACACAATTTGTCAACTAAAAGAAATCAGAGCCAACAAAATGCAGTAATCATCAAAGAAACAAAGAATCTTTATATTCATTTCTAACCAAGGGAAAATAATTACTGAGTTTTCTAAGACACAACAAACTTCTTTCCAGGTAACATATATATATGAAATATTATCTAAGTGAACACTGCAAAGGCCAACTGAACCATCACATGCCAATTTTAAGCTGCATAAGTGTAACTAGTTCTCAAAATTTATTGCTTGATGGAATTTGCATCTACTGTTATTGCTTTTAGGAGTAGTCTGGATAAGCCAAGCTAAGCAAATGAACCATGATCAAATTTAGCTACTACCAGTAAGGTTTATTTATTTATTTATTTATATATATTTTGTGTTATGTTTATCATACATCAGTTATTCCATTCAGTTGCTATTTTGGCATATTAAAAACCAATTGAATTACCAATGATGCAAAACACAACCTAAATGAGACAAACACTATTGCTACATGTGTTGGGTTAAGCCTTATCTATGTATAAAAGCCATTATATTTCTAAATTAATTGTGCTTATGATAGGTATTTCTTCATTTAGCTTCATCCATATTTAGTCTTCAATTAAATCTTCTAAATATGGTCCTGATGGGATCTTGTCTTCAAGTTGTTGCTTGCTTGATCCACTTGTCAAAAATAGCTTCATCAAGATCTTTAAGGATATTTGCCTCCTAACAAAAAAACTTTGCCAAGTCACCATGCTCACATGTCATTATCCATGCCACGTCACTATGGTTGCAATGTCACTTTGACTAGGTGTCAAATTATGCCAACTTAATGTGCTCTTGCACTAACATGTCTACTGAGGAAGTTCCAATTCCTCGTATAACAAACGGAATCCAGCATTTAAATCGAACAATGTTTGCCAATTTATTTGCTAATTCAATGCAGTCTAGCAATATAGTTCAGATTGATCTCTGGTGAACGGTTTAGAAAACTCTTGTAAGTGCTTAGTATTGGCACTACTTGCCTAGTATTTGGCACTACATGCTTTGTAGTGCCATTATATATTTTGTTCCCATGATAACGCATTACATCTTCAGCCAAAATCCATATTGATTTTCCTTTGATAATCAATATTTCTTGATAGCTCATAGCGTCAAATTAGTTTATACATAAAAGAGGGAAAAGAAAATTTTTAAATTGAGAAATTAAATTACATGTTGTTGTGACTAGTGATTGAGAAGGGCTTTTTTTTTTTAAATATTGTATATTTTTAAAATAATTACAAAAATAAGCATTTTTAAAAATAAATACGGATTTAGGCAAAACGGTGATTAAATCACCGTTTTGTGCCTAAATCATAGGAAAACGGTAAAAGATTTACCGTTTTCCATGATTTGCACGGAAAACGGTAAATCCTTTACCGTTTTCATTGATTTTTTATTTTTTTTTAATTTTTTATGTAATTTTTTATTTTAACCCTTTAAATGTTTTAAATTATATTTTTATTTTTTTTATAGCTTTTTAATAAAATATTTTTACATTTTAACCCCTGAATAAAAAATCATAATAATCAATGCACTATTCAAAACTTACACAGTACACTTGGGTTTGATACTCTTCCTACACTGTTTTCAAGGCCTAGGTGTGGGTCACCTGTTAGAGATAGTGTTTCACCCTTCTAGAGTTATACGACAAAGGGATTTTTCTAGGAGGTCTGTAAATCGCTATAACTGGTGCACTTTCATACCTATCTGTCTTTTTGACAATCCCTTAAGTACCTATCGTATATTAGTATACAGTTGCATCAGTTACAATAGTTTATAGACCTCCTAGAAAAATTCCTCTACCCTGTAACCCTGGAAGAGAGAAATCTCTCATAGATGATCAACACCTAGGCCCTGAAAATAGTACAATAACAGTATTAGACCCAAATGTATAGTACATTTCTAAATAGTGCATTGATTATTGTGACTTTTTATTCAGAAGTTAAAATGTAAAAATATTATATTAAAAAACTATAAAAATATAATTTAAAACATTTAAAGGGTTCAAATGAAAAATTGTATAAAAAATTAAAAAAATTAAAAAAATCATTGAAAACGGTAGAGGATTTACCGTTTTCCGTGCAAATCATGGAAAACGGTAAATCCTTTACCGTTTTCCCATGATTTAGGCACAAAACGGTGATTTAATCACCGTTTTGCCTAAATCCGTATTTATTTTTAAAAATGCTTATTTTTGTAATTATTTTAAAAATATACAATATTTCAAAAAAAAAACCGATTGAGAAACTTTGAAACTATAAACATTTGTTTAGTTGAGTGAGCTGGAAAAAATAAAACCATGCACTACATAGCCTAGCAGTAAATATAATAAAAGAATGCAACCAGAAAACTTGCTTTACACCTAAACATTTGTAGAGATTTATAAATTAAGTCATAAATGAGCTGAGGAGAATGGATGTTTAAAGGAAAAATTAGGCCCAACTATCCTAAACATTGCCAGAGATTTATAAATTTAAATCTCCCAAAGCTAAAGGGTCGTTTGGTTCGTGTTAATAATATATTACCACGTAATGAGATTACCGTGGTAATAAGATCGGGAATGTTATATGCCTAGAAATATTGTGGTAATTTATGATAACTATGTTTGGTTGGAAACTCATATTAAATGGTAATCAACTTGGTAATGTTCTAAATTTGCCAAAATACCCTTATGTCTACCGTTTTATGCAAATTTAAATTTATTAAAGTAAAATAAAATTTTTGATAAAAAATTAAAATTTCAAAGCTAAAACATATTCCCAAATTAATGTTATTTAAATTTAATTATTTATCCAACAAATAAAATATGAAAATTATTATTTTTAAACAAAGGGTATATTTGTCCAAAAAATATTTAAGATTACCACCAACTTGGTAATCCAACATAGCCACCTATTTTGGTGTTAATGGGATTACCAAGTTTCTTGGTAATCTTCCAGAGTTGGTAATCACACATTACCATCAATATTACCACCACCATCCATCCAAACGTGGTAATCTTTTCAGATTACCACGTAACAAGCAGTAATGTTTTCACATTACCGCGAACCAAACTCCCCGTAAGAGTTTTTCACATACGCCACTAAAGCTTTTATGTAATTATCCAATCTTGAGTGGTATGCATGCAAATCTATTTTATTTTTTAATATTTTTTTCACATATAATATTAAAAGTTTAAAACAACACTTGTGTGCCGATATTTCATTTCCTATTTACCAAAACCATATACTATTAAAAAAATCTAATTATTTATATCCATTTATTTAAAACTTAACTCTTCGTATATAAATATTTTCAAAAGTTTTGTCATTGAACTGTCAAATTTTATATCACCCTCTATTTTTTTAATCAATTATAAAAAATAATTAATTTTATAACATATAAATGATATTTATTAAACCTTTATTTTACTATAGAAACAACTAGAGAGTAAGGGTTTTTCTTCATAAATTGAATAAACTATAATTTTATTAATTAAAATTGAATAAAATACAAAGAAAATAAAGATACAACTTAAAACAAAAAACGGGAATAAAAGTTCATTGATGATGGAAATAACCAACAAAGATAAACAAAGAAAGAAGAGAACCCTGAGCGACATACATTTAATAATATTCTGACCAGACTTAGAAACCATGTAGACACATGCAGGTGACAATTATTAAACTAGATAGATAAAAGACATTATTACTCAATGTCATTGTCACCGATTTAACATAAAACCATTGCATTGAAGTTATCTAGTAAACTTCAACACGCCATTGATTATTTGCTATCAGCCCCGTTAACATCTTTTCCCAATTCACCCCTTTTTCCTTAGCAATTTTCTCAAATGTCTCCAGAATTCCAGGTATCATCGTCTTTGATCCAGCGAAATATATACATGCACCTTTACACAAAAGTGCGAAAATTTTATCACCGCTTTTGTAGATGTTGTCATCTACAAAGTTGTTCAAGGCTTTCTCATAGCTGCAATATTTCAGTGCTCATTAATTGCAGATGATTAATAAACATGCATTGATAACATATATAAAGAAGGATTTGTTTGTTCATCCAAAGTACCTAAAGTGATCAGGATTCTTATCCTGGATGTTAGCAAATTCCTTGCTGTAAATGAGGCTGTTATAGTTATCAGCCCCATCGATCAACCAAGCTAGTCCATTGAATTTA
Source organism: Dioscorea alata (assembly GCA_020875875.1). NCBI lineage: Eukaryota > Viridiplantae > Streptophyta > Magnoliopsida > Dioscoreales > Dioscoreaceae > Dioscorea > Dioscorea alata. Next base: position 23,428,638 of record CM037011.1, read on the forward strand.
GCTTTTGATTCCGAATTTGGAAACAATTGCTTGATGTTACTGCGGAAAGGAGCAATACCAGTTGCCGTTGCAACCATGATATGTTTATGTTTGCCTTTCGGGTCATCTGGGAATACCATTGGCCCTCCAAAAGGGCCTGTGATAGAAATGAATGTCAAAAACCAATTTTGTTATGAGTAAAAGAATTGTGAAAATTTATAGTATAAAGGATTTGAGACCAAAAAAAAAAAAAATCACAAACATATTGATATAAGAATAAACACCCAATTTCAACAAACTCTCTGTACCCAATGTTTACATGATCACACCACTTTTCACAATAGTTTGCATAAAAAGGTATTATACAGGCCACATGAAACTAACTCCATTGGAAACTCAAATTAATCCGGTTTATTGTTCAACTTAATTGAGACATTTAAACACATTCAAACTCTATCTAGTTTTTAAACTCATATTAATGTTTAAATATTTGAGTTATTTCCAACAAATTTGAAACAAAAGCTTGTAATCAAACACAAAATTTTAAAAGAGTTTATTTTCAAACCTTTAATATAAACTTCGTCTTTTTCTTTAAGGTTACAGAGGTAGTTACTGACACTCCCTTCTGAGAGTTCTGCGCGACGAACACACAAACTGAGTGTCTTGCCATCCAAAAAATCTCCATCTCTACATGATGCGATGGAGAAAGCGTTAAGTGCAAGGTAAAATTTGGTAACACCCAATAAATCACCATCACCATCCTGCAAGATAATATATAATATATAATTAATTAGTAGAGAGACAACGCCAGCTTGGAATTAAATCACAAACATGAAAATGCATATACTTAAACAAGCTCACCGGAGGGTAAATTACTCCAAAATATTGGCCTTCCACAAAAGGAAATTTGCCACCGTGATCAAGAATAATATGGCAAATCTCACCTAACCTGCCTTGGGGACCAACAAGAGTTTTTACCGAGATCACTTTTGTACTGTAAGGCTTGCCTTCTTTGCAAAAGAACGAAGGTGCAATCATAGCATCCATAAGTTTTGAAGTCTTGAATTCAGCCCTGCAATCAATCACAACCAAAGCCTTAATTAGCTTGATAAGCATATATATATAATTACCGGCAACCACACATATATCATATATGTATATGAATAATACAAAGGATGTTGGTGAAATGGATATATACTTGAGAGCCATTCCGGAGTTTCTACTGCACAAGGTGAAAACCCTAGCTAGACACACAATATGAAGATTGAAGATGGGTGACTACTCCAAGCTCCAAACCTATTTATAGAGCGAAAATGGCCGCGTAACTAGGTCACAAATTAATTATAAGTCATCAATTATGTAGTGCAAAATTGTCATTAATTAGACTTATTGCGTCTTGAGTAATATGGACCAATCAACATACTCTATATATTTGTTTTTAGTCCTAATCATACAAATCAAATATGCAAAATTATTAAAAAATGTATATTTGACTGGCCAAATTAAATCTCTCTACCAAATGACTGTTAGTTTCTCCGTTAGATCCTACGTGGTTTAAAATATTAACAACAATTACTAAAATAATATAAAAATTATTAAAATTGTAAAAAATTATTTAAAAAATACTAAAAGATATTAAAAACAATAATAAAAGTAATAAAATAATAAAAAAGTTAAAATTTTAAAATATAAAAAATTAGTAAAAATAATATAAATATTAAAAATTATGAAAAAAATAAAAAAATTATTAGTTCTCTTTCTATAACCCAATCAAGATTAGTAACTCACGGTTAGAAAAATAAATCGGGATTAGGGTTGGAGAAAATAAGATGGGGAGTTAGTTTATGGTTTCGAGTTTGAGACTTTTATATCGGATTTAAAATGACGTAGCAACAAGTGGCATGGTACGTGATAGACTTTTATAATCCAAAGGTGACATGGAGGTTGCAGAGAATCATTGAAAGCCGACAAACATCTGTACTTCAATTTGCAAAAACCATACATCTCTCCGATCAGCAATGAAACAAAGCCAATAGACTTTTATATCGGATTTAAAATGACGTAGCAACAAGTGGCATGGTACGTGATAGACTTTTATAATCCAAAGGTGACATGGAGGTTGCAGATAATCATTGAAAGCCAACAAACATCTGTACTTCAATTTGCAAAAACCATACATCTCTCTCCGATCAGCAATGAAACAAAGCCAATAGACTTTTATATCGGATTTAAAATGACGTAGCAACAAGTGGCATGGTATGTGATAGACTTTTATAATCCAAAGGTGACATGGAGGTTGCAGAGAATCATTGAAAGCCGACATACATCCGTACTTCAATTTGCAAAAACCATACATCTCTCTCCAATCAGCAATGAAACAAAGCCAATAGACTTTTATATCGGATTTAAAATGACGTAGCAACAAGTGGCATGGTACGTGATAGACTTTTATAATCCAAAGGTGACATGGAGGTTGCAGAGAATCATTGAAAGCCGACAAACATCCGTACTTCAATTTGCAAAAACCATACATCTCTCTCCGATCAGCAATGAAACAAAGCCAATAGACTTTTATATCGGATTTAAAATGACGTAGCAACAAGTGGCATGGTACGTGATAGACTTTTATAATCCAAAGGTGACATGGAGGTTGCAGAGAATCATTGAAAGCCGACAAACATCTGTACTTCAATTTGCAAAAACCATACATCTCTCCGATCAGCAATGAAACAAAGCCAATAGACTTTTATATCGGATTTAAAATGACGTAGCAACAAGTGGCATGGTACGTGATAGACTTTTATAATCCAAAGGTGACATGGAGGTTGCAGATAATCATTGAAAGCCAACAAACATCTGTACTTCAATTTGCAAAAACCATACATCTCTCTCCGATCAGCAATGAAACAAAGCCAATAGACTTTTATATCGGATTTAAAATGACGTAGCAACAAGTGGCATGGTATGTGATAGACTTTTATAATCCAAAGGTGACATGGAGGTTGCAGAGAATCATTGAAAGCCGACATACATCCGTACTTCAATTTGCAAAAACCATACATCTCTCTCCAATCAGCAATGAAACAAAGCCAATAGACTTTTATATCGGATTTAAAATGACGTAGCAACAAGTGGCATGGTACGTGATAGACTTTTATAATCCAAAGGTGACATGGAGGTTGCAGAGAATCATTAAAAGCCGACATACATCCGTACTTCAATTTGCAAAAACCATACATCTCTCTCCAATCAGCAATGAAACAAAGCCAATAGACTTTTATATCGGATTTAAAATGACGTAGCAACAAGTGGCATGGTACGTGATAGACTTTTATAATCCAAAGGTGACATGGAGGTTGCAGAGAATCATTGAAAGCCGACAAACATCCGTACTTCAATTTGCAAAAACCATACATCTCTCTCCGATCAGCAATGAAACAAAGCCAATAGACTTTTATATCGGATTTAAAATGACGTAGCAACAAGTGGCATGGTACGTGATAGACTTTTATAATCCAAAGGTGACATGGAGGTTGCAAATAATCATTGAAAGCCAACAAACATCTGTACTTCAATTTGCAAAAACCATACATCTCTCTCCGATCAGCAATGAAACAAAGCCAATAAACTTTTATATCGGATTTAAAATGACGTAGCAACAAGTGGCATGGTACGTGATAGACTTTTATAATCCAAAGGTGACATGGAGGTTGCAAATAATCATTGAAAGCCAACAAACATCTGTACTTCAATTTGCAAAAACCATACATCTCTCTCCGATCAGCAATGAAACAAAGCCAATAGACTTTTATATCGGATTTAAAATGACGTAGCAACAAGTGGCATGGTACGTGATAGACTTTTATAATCCAAAGGTGACATGGAGGTTGCAGATAATCATTGAAAGCCAACAAACATCCGTACTTCAATTTGCAAAAACCATACATCTCTCTCCGATCAGCAATGAAACAAAGCCAATAGAGTTTTATATCGGATTTAAAATGACGTAGCAACAAGTGGCATGGTACGTGATAGACTTTTATAATCCAAAGGTGACATGGAGGTTGCAGAGAATCATTGAAAGCCGACAAACATCTGTACTTCAATTTGCAAAAACCATACATCTCTCCGATCAGCAATGAAACAAAGCCAATAGACTTTTATATCGGATTTAAAATGACGTAGCAACAAGTGGCATGGTACGTGATAGACTTTTATAATCCAAAGGTGACATGGAGGTTGCAGATAATCATTGAAAGCCAACAAACATCTGTACTTCAATTTGCAAAAACCATACATCTCTCTCCGATCAGCAATGAAACAAAGCCAATAGACTTTTATATCGGATTTAAAATGACGTAGCAACAAGTGGCATGGTATGTGATAGACTTTTATAATCCAAAGGTGACATGGAGGTTGCAGAGAATCATTGAAAGCCGACATACATCCGTACTTCAATTTGCAAAAACCATACATCTCTCTCCAATCAGCAATGAAACAAAGCCAATAGACTTTTATATCGGATTTAAAATGACGTAGCAACAAGTGGCATGGTATGTGATAGACTTTTATAATCCAAAGGTGACATGGAGGTTGCAGAGAATCATTAAAAGCCGACATACATCCGTACTTCAATTTGCAAAAACCATACATCTCTCTCCAATCAGCAATGAAACAAAGCCAATAGACTTTTATATCGGATTTAAAATGACGTAGCAACAAGTGGCATGGTACGTGATAGACTTTTATAATCCAAAGGTGACATGGAGGTTGCAGAGAATCATTGAAAGCCGACAAACATCCGTACTTCAATTTGCAAAAACCATACATCTCTCTCCGATCAGCAATGAAACAAAGCCAATAGACTTTTATATCGGATTTAAAATGACGTAGCAACAAGTGGCATGGTACGTGATAGACTTTTATAATCCAAAGGTGACATGGAGGTTGCAAATAATCATTGAAAGCCAACAAACATCTGTACTTCAATTTGCAAAAACCATACATCTCTCTCCGATCAGCAATGAAACAAAGCCAATAAACTTTTATATCGGATTTAAAATGACGTAGCAACAAGTGGCATGGTACGTGATAGACTTTTATAATCCAAAGGTGACATGGAGGTTGCAAATAATCATTGAAAGCCAACAAACATCTGTACTTCAATTTGCAAAAACCATACATCTCTCTCCGATCAGCAATGAAACAAAGCCAATAGACTTTTATATCGGATTTAAAATGACGTAGCAACAAGTGGCATGGTACGTGATAGACTTTTATAATCCAAAGGTGACATGGAGGTTGCAGATAATCATTGAAAGCCAACAAACATCCGTACTTCAATTTGCAAAAACCATACATCTCTCTCCGATCAGCAATGAAACAAAGCCAATAGAGTTTTATATCGGATTTAAAATGACGTAGCAACAAGTGGCATGGTACGTGATAGACTTTTATAATCCAAAGGTGACATGGAGGTTGCAGAGAATCATTGAAAGCCGACAAACATCCGTACTTCAATTTGCAAAAACCATACATCTCTCTCCGATCAGCAATGAAACAAAGCCAATAGACTTTTATATCGGATTTAAAATGACGTAGCAACAAGTGGCATGGTACGTGATAGACTTTTATAATCCAAAGGTGACATGGAGGTTGCAGAGAATCATTGAAAGCCGACAAACATCTGTACTTCAATTTGCAAAAACCATACATCTCTCCGATCAGCAATGAAACAAAGCCAATAGACTTTTATATCGGATTTAAAATGACGTAGCAACAAGTGGCATGGTACGTGATAGACTTTTATAATCCAAAGGTGACATGGAGGTTGCAGATAATCATTGAAAGCCAACAAACATCTGTACTTCAATTTGCAAAAACCATACATCTCTCTCCGATCAGCAATGAAACAAAGCCAATAGACTTTTATATCGGATTTAAAATGACGTAGCAACAAGTGGCATGGTATGTGATAGACTTTTATAATCCAAAGGTGACATGGAGGTTGCAGAGAATCATTGAAAGCCGACATACATCCGTACTTCAATTTGCAAAAACCATACATCTCTCTCCAATCAGCAATGAAACAAAGCCAATAGACTTTTATATCGGATTTAAAATGACGTAGCAACAAGTGGCATGGTACGTGATAGACTTTTATAATCCAAAGGTGACATGGAGGTTGCAGAGAATCATTGAAAGCCGACAAACATACGTACTTCAATTTGCAAAAACCATACATCTCTCTCCGATCAGCAATGAAACAAAGCCAATAGACTTTTATATCGGATTTAAAATGACGTAGCAACAAGTGGCATGGTATGTGATAGACTTTTATAATCCAAAGGTGACATGGAGGTTGCAGATAATCATTGAAAGCCAACAAACATCTGTACTTCAATTTGCAAAAACCATACATCTCTCTCCGATCAGCAATGAAACAAAGCCAATAGACTTTTATATCGGATTTAAAATGACGTAGCAACAAGTGGCATGGTATGTGATAGACTTTTATAATCCAAAGGTGACATGGAGGTTGCAGAGAATCATTGAAAGCCGACATACATCCGTACTTCAATTTGCAAAAACCATACATCTCTCTCCAATCAGCAATGAAACAAAGCCAATAGACTTTTATATCGGATTTAAAATGACGTAGCAACAAGTGGCATGGTACGTGATAGACTTTTATAATCCAAAGGTGACATGGAGGTTGCAGAGAATCATTGAAAGCCGACAAACATCCGTACTTCAATTTGCAAAAACCATACATCTCTCTCCGATCAGCAATGAAACAAAGCCAATAGACTTTTATATCGGATTTAAAATGACGTAGCAACAAGTGGCATGGTACGTGATAGACTTTTATAATCCAAAGGTGACATGGAGGTTGCAAATAATCATTGAAAGCCAACAAACATCTGTACTTCAATTTGCAAAAACCATACATCTCTCTCCGATCAGCAATGAAACAAAGCCAATAGACTTTTATATCGGATTTAAAATGACGTAGCAACAAGTGGCATGGTACGTGATAGACTTTTATAATCCAAAGGTGACATGGAGGTTGCAAATAATCATTGAAAGCCAACAAACATCTGTACTTCAATTTGCAAAAACCATACATCTCTCTCCGATCAGCAATGAAACAAAGCCAATAGACTTTTATATCGGATTTAAAATGACGTAGCAACAAGTGGCATGGTACGTGATAGACTTTTATAATCCAAAGGTGACATGGAGGTTGCAGATAATCATTGAAAGCCAACAAACATCTGTACTTCAATTTGCAAAAACCATACATCTCTCTCCGATCAGCAATGAAACAAAGCCAATAGAGTTTTATATCGGATTTAAAATGACGTAGCAACAAGTGGCATGGTACGTGATAGACTTTTATAATCCAAAGGTGACATGGAGGTTGCAGAGAATCATTGAAAGCCGACAAACATCCGTACTTCAATTTGCAAAAACCATACATCTCTCTCCGATCAGCAATGAAACAAAGCCAATAGTCTTTTATATCGGATTTAAAATGACGTAGCAACAAGTGGCATGGTACGTGATAGACTTTTATAATCCAAAGGTGACATGGAGGTTGCAGATAATCATTGAAAGCCAACAAACATCTGTACTTCAATTTGCAAAAACCATACATCTCTCTCCGATCAGCAATGAAACAAAGCCAATAGACTTTTATATCGGATTTAAAATGACGTAGCAACAAGTGGCATGGTACGTGATAGACTTTTATAATCCAAAGGTGACATGGAGGTTGCAGAGAATCATTGAAAGCCGACAAACATCCGTACTTCAATTTGCAAAAACCATACATCTCTCTCCAATCAGCAATGAAACAAAGCCAATAGAGCTACTCAACAGAGCGAGAAAATGAGCAATATTGAATGTATTTTGCATTCTGCTAAGGCCACTCGTACTTTTGTTTTTTTGAAAAAGGTTACTCGTATTTCAATTTGCAAAAACCGTACAGCTCTCTCCAATCAGCAATGAAATCAGCAATGAAACAAAGCCAATAGAGCGAGAAAAGGGGCAATATTCAATGTATTTTGCATTCCGCTAAGGCTACTCAATAATGCTTCTGATGGCCTCTTGAGCTATAATTTGAAAAATTGGCTTCTCATTATCGAATGAGTCTGCACATAATAGCTCCGGACATGGCACATGCGGAGGTTGCTAGTCGCCATCAGCAACTTATCTCCAATTTTTGAGTTCAAGATTTGATAAAATGTCTGTGATAATTTCTCTATTATCGCTAGTTGTACTTTTTAATCATATTATAAAAGTTATTAATTTTATCTCTTTAATTTTTTAATTGGAAAAATCAAATCTCTCGGCCAAACAACTATAAGTTTTTTCGTTAAAGACGTGGCTTAAAATATTAATAAAATATTTTAAAAATTATTAAAAATTTATAAAAATTTTACTAAAAAGTCTAAAAAATTATAAAAATTCTTAAAATATAAAAAATGTTAAAAATTAGAAAAAATTATTAAAATTATTAAAATAATTTAAAATGAATAAAGACTATCACATACCATGCCACTTGTTGCTATGTCATTTTAAATCCGATATAAAAGTCCCAAACTAGAAACCCTAAACTAACTCCCCATCCTGTTTGTTCCAACCCTAATCCTGATTTTTTTTTTCTAATCGTGAGTTACTAATCTTGATTGGGTTATAAAAAGAGAACTAATAATTTTTTATTTTTTTCATAATTTTTAATATTTATATTATTTTTACTAATTTTTATATTTTAAAATTTTAACTTTTTTTTATTATTTTATTACTTTTATTATTGTTCTTAATATCTTTTAGTATTTTTTAAATAATTTTTTACAAATTTTAATAAATTTTATATTATTTTAGTAATTGTTGTTAATATTTTAAACCACGTAAGATTTAATTTGGCCAGTCAAATATACAATTTTTAATAATTTTTATAATATTTTAGTAATTATTGGCTATGAGTTTTTTTTATTAATCTCTTTTTTTTTTTGTTTTATTTTTGCAATTGGTAGTGTGAAAGCCCCGATTGCATATTTGACTAAAAACAAATATATATGGTTAATTAAATACAGCACAAGCAGTACAGAACATAACAAATAGTTGTGGTACAACACAACTACTTGTTCTGTACTTTGTTTGATATCTTATGGACAACACAAAATTTTTGTACTGTTCTTCGTTTGATTGCCAAGTATTGGACAAAATATTGTAAAATTACTTCTGATACCATTTGTACTGTTCTATGTTTGTTTTACAATAAACAAATTCACAAGTAAATTTCAAGGTTTTTCTCAAGTTCAATATTAACCTAATTAATTTTTGTATAATTAATCAACTCATTAAATTATAATTATATTTTTTTAAATTTTAAAATATGTACAAAAATATTTTATTGTTAAAAAATACATGATAAATTCGGTTAATATGCCAAGCTAAACAATGAAATTTGTTACACTATAGGGCCATTTGGTTCGCGATAATGTAAAAATATTACCACCTGTTACGTGGTAATTTTTTCAAATTACAGATTACCATATTTGGATTGGTGATAGTAATATGTGATTACCAACTTTGAAAACCAAACGACCCCTGGTGGTAATCTGGATGGTAATATCACATTATCGCGAACCAAATTTGATGTTTATCTTAGATTACCAAATATGTGGTAATCTCATAACACGGTATTGAACTATTCTTGTAATAAGAGTTCCCAACCAAACATGATTATATCAAATTACCACAATATTTTCAACCATATAACATTCTCATTCACATTACCATGATAATCTCATTATGTAATAATACGTCATTACTACGAACCAAATGACTGTTTAAACATAAATCTAAGGGCATTGTAGAACATCCTTAGATTTGAAATCTAAAAACACCTCCAAAGGACATGCCCTATAACATTATAATTATGGGTAAACCACACAAATAGTCACTAAACTATAGGGTTATTCATGTTTTGGTCACTGAACTTTAAAAAATTCTATTTGGGTCACTAAACTTTAGTTTTCCTTCCAATCAAGTCACTAGGGAGAATGCCGTTAACGGCACCCTGACGTGGCAAGCCATGGCACATGCTTGTTGCCACGTCACTAAAGTTCAGTGACCTAAATAGAAATGTTTTAAAGTTCAATGACCAAAATAGGAATAACTCAATAGTTTAGTGACTATTTGTGTGGTTTATCCTGATTTTTTTTTCCCAGGTTTTTGTTATAATTGTAGATGCAATTTTCCTTGTAAAGATGTACTTGTAAATGCATGAAATAATATATACATTCAATAAATCAACTACTGAATGTTCAAAAATGACATTCACAAAATACAATCATAGAAGAGATGTAAACTACTAATCATGTATTGAAATGACATTCACGTACAAAATCATACAAACAAGGTTTTGGTGAAATAGTTACTTGTATTGATAACTAAACATAATTATATTCAAATCTCAAGTTGATGCACAAAATTGGCAGACATGCCTTGTATCCAACAACTTGACAATAACCTAGGTTTATATATAATGGTTTGTTAAAGCCAAACAAAAAGAAAATACTTGACAAGTCTAATTCGAAAAACAAAGCCTACTAAAAACTTCCACAGCGTGTGCAACCTCCCCAATAGCAGTCTTTCTGGTAATGTGCACCCTTGGAGAGTTGTTTCCTTTGCATTTTTATCTAATTGAGATACTTTTCTTTTTGTTTGGGCCATACTTCCAACTTGTGGCAAGTTCATATACCTTGAAGGCACTTGTCTCCCTTGTTGTTGCCTACATGCATTTTCAAAACCAACTTCAGTTGCAAAACTTTGTTGTGTATTTGTAGCTTGAGAAGAACCCTGTACAACAATTCAAAATAACATGAACCATCATAGCAGAAAAACATTGTGTTTATAACCTGAGCAAGATGAAAACATTTATCTTGATTTACAACAAAGAAGAACAAGGTGTTCTACTAAAAATTGATCCAACTACTTTATTAGCTACCCAAGTAGAAAAACATTTATGTAGAAAAAACAACAATATCAACTAACTCTAAATAATGTGAATTATTAGATAACTCTTTAAGCCATTCTCTATACACCCAAGTTCCAGCATGGATCTCTGTTTCATCTCTAGTGACCCCACTCCTAAAAAGGACCCTCAGATTCTCATTCATTTCAATCTCCATTGGCCAGACAAAAACCATGATTTTTTTTTTTTTTATGTTCATGCTTCTCTGCCAACTAAAGCTGAGTATTTACAAAATACAAGCATTATACAAACCATAAAAGATGAAGAACATTCTGAGTTTAACGGAGAAAACATGCACAAAATCAAGTTAATTTCCTCCCATTTCAAGTTTTTTTTTTTTTTGAACAACATTAAAGTAAATGTACCTACCTCCACATTCTCACTTGCACAGCTACCAGTCCTGCTAGCTTGTTGGTGACTATTCCGTTGATCGCCGGATTCGCTATTAGCCGCCATTAGGGTTTGCTGGTTAGGAAGCCTTTGGAGAAAATAAAGGTTTGTGTCTCGGTCGGGGAAAGAAGAAAGAAAGGTGTCGTTAACGGTGTTCTCCCAAACAGAATTTTTTAAAGTTCAGTGACCAATATAGGAATAACCCTATAGTTTAGTGACTATTTGTGTGGTTTACCCTATAATTATTTATCGATTCGTTAAATTCAAGGCTCATAAATAGTTTGCATTCAAGCTCAAGGTAAACATACCCTGAAGTTGCAGTCCTTTTCCACCTGTAGAAACTGTAAATCAACCTTCAATTCTTTAGTATCACACTTAGAGACAGGGCGGAGTGACAGGGGGGCAGCGGGTGGCCGCCCCCCACTGTCGCCGGCGGGGTCTGTTGACCCCGCCTACTCCTTCCCACACCCCCTTCCCCGAGGCTTATCACCCTCCCTCTCCCCCTCCGACCGTCCCCCTTTCGCTCCACGGCCCCCGCCCCTTTCTAAGTTTTTTTTTAATATATGTTTTAATTTTTAATTTTTATCATTATATATTTTATATTTTTATATTTTCATTATTTTTCATTATTTTTTATTTTATTTTATCAATTGAATGATTTGATTCATTTATTTATTTATCATTTATTAGATATTTTTGTTAAGTTTGCTATTTTAAAAATTTTGAGAAAATTTGGAAAAATATGTATGATCGATTAATATGCATTGATTTAGGAATTTGAGAAATATTAAAGCTTTGATTTAGTAATAAATAATTTTTTAAATTTTGATTAATTTAAATAGAAGTTTAAATAAAAGTTATTATTTTTAAATATTTAAATATCAGTTTATTTTGTAATTAACAAGATTTTAAATGTAAGTAATTTATAAAATTAATTTTTAAAACAATTATTTAAATGAATTCAGATAAATTATAAAATTACATATGTCTTGTCAATGAGAATTTTTTTAATTTAAAATATTATCTATATTTTTACAATTATAAATCAGAACAATATCAACACAAGGGTAAAGTCAATGAATCAATTACTTTAGGCCTTTATTTTTTTTTAAATCCTCATCTTTAGATTTTTTTTTAAAAGATAATTTTAGAAACTCAAATTTTGAATGACCATCAATAATTATCATAATACAAAAATATTTTAATATAATATTTAATCAATGTAATTTAATCTTAGTTAATTTTTAAATTTTAAAATAATACAGTAAGATATTAAATATTTTATTTTAATGCTTAATCAGTCATATCTTTTTAACTAACTTTTCAAAATTCTATTATGAACTTTTTCATTCATTTGTTTCTCTAAAATTAATATAATATATATTTCTTTTAATTATAAACAAGAGCTTTTGTATTTTTTATATTATGAACTTTTTTGGGTTTTATTTATAAATTTTAAATATATTATTTTATTATATGTTTAGTAGTATATGAAAAATAAACAAACATCTCAAATATGTATTTATTAAAATAAAATCTAAATAAATTTAATTTTTATTAAATAAATTAAAGGATTTATTATAAAATTTCGTTATAGATCTCTGGTTATCTTAAGCCAGCCGTCATAATCATAAAGAAATCTAAATTTTTATAAAAATATATATTTTTGATATATTTATTAATTTTAATTATTTCTCTTAAATTTTACTTATTGTTATAAAAAAATTTAAATACATTTTATTATTTAAAATTTTGAATTTAAAATTTTTGTTAATTAATTAGTTTAAAACTTGTAGTTCACCCTCTACATATAATTTCTGGCTCCGCCACTGCTGAGAGAACATCAATATGAAGCAAAAGAACAGAAATGGTCAAGTATATGGTATGCATGGTGTAACCATTGTTAAGTGTTAACATCAAACATATTCAGTTTTCTTTTTTTTTTTTTGTCAAAAAAAAAAAAAATAGTAACTCTGGTAAAAAGGTCATCAGACACAGTTATGATACATGGTTACAAAAATATTGACTATAAGACACCAAGCTATACATATACACCCATTTCTAATGCTTTTCCGAGTCCGAAAAATTTCCTATATATCAGCTCTATATGCAGCAGAGAAGAATGTAGATATAAATGAATATGAATGGATCTTAGAACTTTTTAAGACTTACAAACTTCTTGTGGCCCTTGTCTTCGGTCTTTAGGTAGTAATTATAATATGAACTTAACCGAAACCATGGAAGCCGACAGAACTGTAGGAACCTGAAAGTGTTGGTAGCCTTTTAAATGCGAGAAAACTAGCTGCCAAGGCGAAAGCAGAGGCTAGCGCAAAGGCAGGGAATGTTCCCTCCTCCGAAGAGAGCATCCCAGGGGCCTGCACCGAGGGCTACGATCATCTGCAATTAGATTGCGCACATTAGCGAATTAATTTGAAAGGTTAGTTTTTGGCAAAATCAAACTCCAAAAATTTTTGGCAGGAAAGTTCCCTGCTCCAAAAATGTTGATTGTGAGTTGGATTTAAGGAAGACATGTGCAACAGCATTCAAAGTGTTATTCTCTTCAAATGTATTAGCAAGGTGACTAGAATTGGTTAAGGTATAGATGTGTCCTTTTTGCTAAATTTGACTGTTGGACAACATACTCTTGTTTTGAGCAGATATGGCATTAGTCTTGGATGACATTAATCTTTTCAGTCTTTGATTATAAATATTCAGAGATCACTGCTTGTCTAAAGTTGTCCTAAAATAATTCTTTCTATTACCAAGGAGTAAGTACATCCAATAGGTCAGCAAAATATTTGTTACTTCATGAATAACATAATTGCTCTTCTTGGATGTTTAGTTTATGATATTACTAGAGTCGTGTTTGTCGTTCCCTTCACAATACACAATTTGTCAACTAAAAGAAATCAGAGCCAACAGAATGCAGTAATCATCAAAGAAACAAAGAATCTTTATATTCATTTCTAACCAAGGGAAAATAATTACTGAGTTTTCTAAGACACAACAAACTTCTTTCCAGGTAACATATACGAAATATTATCTAAGTGAACACTGCAAAGGCCAACTGAACCATCACATGCCAATTTTAAGCTGCATAAGTGTAACTAGTTCTCAAAATTTATTGCTTGATGGAATTTGCATCTACTGTTATTGCTTTTAGGAGTAGTCTGGATAAGCCAAGCTAAGCAAATGAACCACGATCAAATTTAGCTACTACCAGTAAGGTTTATTTATTTATTTATTTATTATTTATATATATTTTGTGTTATGTTTATCAAACATCAGTTATTCCATTCAGTTGCTATTTTGGCATATTAAAAACCAATTGAATTACCAATGATGCAAAACACAACCTAAATGAGACAAACACTATTGCTACATGTGTTGGGTTAAGCCTTATCTATATATAAAAGCCATTATATTTCTAGATTAATTGTGCTTATGAATTTGGCACATTCGTCAGAGTTTGTAGTAAGTTATAGTTTAGATTTAATTTAGCTAAGTCAGCCTCCTACACAACCAAATAACATGCCTTATTATTGATTAGTTGAATACCTGAGGAATGACAATAGCAAGATTTAACACCCCAGTAGCCAATCCTGCAAAACAATGAATGTCATGTCAAGACAAAATAGTATGTTTGGATGATCAGTATATGCATGTTCTAGGGCATAAAGAGAGACCTTGTCCACCTCCACTATCGGCAGTCAACTCAGCAGTTACAGAGAATGGGACACTGTATGTAATCTGCAGGGAGGAAGAGGATTAATTCTTAAACGTTGGCCAGGAAAGATTTCCCAGTAATCACAGGATATAGATTGATGCTTACCGCTAGAGGAAATCCAAGAAGTGAGAATATAATCAGAGCTCCAACCCTAACTGCCTTATTTGCTCCAACAACATGCTGAATCCCTGTCAAATGTTCATTGATAGACCACAAACTTATGATCGTGGTGGCTGCCATGCAGATGAACACAATGAAGTTGCTCATCGCCCATACCATCCGGGCACCCATTCGCCGACATATTGGATCAATGAGGAAAGAGGCTACCAAAAGAACAACCTGCTCATATGCAGTGCACGATTTGAGTCCTCTATTAATATCAAGTTGTGCAGATATGTCAGAACAACTCGATAAAGAAGTTTGCAATTTCTTACTGAATTTAGGAGCAAACCAAATGCACCATCTCTGACACCCTTCTGGTAGGATCCTATTTCTGATTCAGTTCCTGACGGATCCCCACGGTAAACTTCACGGCCCATCCAATCAGTATCAAAAAGAAAAAAGGGAAACCATGATGACTGCACATAGATAATAGGTTTCTTAATAAATGAAAAGGCCAAAAAAAAAAGTCAATAAAGAATTGTGGTTAGTCTTTTATGTCAGAATAGATTTTAAATAATAAGTGGCAAGAAAAAATTATTGAACATATTGATGCGCGCGTCTCAATATAGAAAGCACATCAATGCAGAATTGCATACCCAAGTAAGAGCCATAACGAGAAGCACAGAATACATCCCAGGTGGTAAATGCCTCAAACTTGTTAAAAGCTTCACCAAAACTGCTCCTGGACCATCACTTAATGCTTCCATTTCGTCATTCTTCGTGTTGCGGTCAAAATTTGACGGATCTCCAGAGCTAGCTTTATCAGCCATCAAATCCACTGATGATTTTTCACCATTCTCAAGTTTTGGTGAGTTTGTTGGTGATCCTCTATGGCCATGATGCTGTTTATCATTCAGTAGAGGTGCACCATCAGAAAATTGTTGTGTTGGTTTTGCTTCCAGAGGGACTTCTTTAGCAAAGTATAGAGTGACGAATGTACAAAACATTAGGAAGATCTGCGCAACATACAAGAAAAATTCAAGGGTTATGGAAATTCATATGAATCAAATACATCACCAAGAGAATAACAGTATATTTTAAGCTTTAATAAGCTGAAACCTAGAAGCTATATAAATACAAAAAACACAAAGCAAATGATCAGGTATATATAAAGTTTCTGCTCTTAAAATGAATCCATAATGCTAATTTTTTAAAAGCAATCATCTGTATCATCATATTGTGATTAAATAGAGTACTCCATGATAGATCCACCTGCAACTCTTATATTCTTATCACAATATCATGCCGCAAAAGGAGCAACGTCGCTTGGACCAAGAAAGCCTTTTGCCTTTGAGATAGCATTTTAATTTCACAAACCCTTTAGCAGAAGTGTTCTACATTGGTAAATGGTCTACTCTTCGATGATCAAAAGACATGCAGCTCCAGTAGACCAGTGCAAGTAGCAATATCAATTAATACCTCAAATATCAAGATAATTCAAACCAAGAAAATTTCTCTAAAATCAAAAGCACAATGCAATCATTTTCAATATGCCATATAGACCACAATTTATGATACTTAACCAGCCTCAGAGATGTAAAACTTGTATAATTTAAAAAAAATGGTCTGGATACAATTAGGCTAGTACTTGAATGGATGGTTACCAACTTATGTTATATGATGAGGCAAGTTGCGCTGAATTGGCAAGGTGAAACCATGAAAATGAACCGAGTACAAGACTATGCCACAGAGATGCTTGAATCATTATGGAAATTACAAATTTGACTTGAGAAGAGGGTGAATATACACTCCTACTTTTCCAGAAAAAAAAAACCCTTTGTTATTTCAAGAACTCACCACGGCAACTAAAAAGGCTGCCTTCAAATTTCCACAGGCTTCACAGCAAGCCTTTGTAGTCAAGAAAGGAAACCACCTGCTCACAAAAATTAAAAAACAAAAGGAGGTCAAACAAAGAAAATATCAAAAGAAAGCATAGTATTTTCAGTCACATTCATTGAAGGAGTGTTTCACAATTATCCTTGTCTTATATAAATTGAATAGGTTAGTTTCTAGACACAAAGTTAGAGGTCACTCTTAATCTAGTTATTTGTTTGTCAGAAAGTGCCAAAACACAAGGCATGTAACCATTTGAGAAATATAATACATTAGTAATAATGTCTTTCTACTTGCCTGTGCCAGTTCCCATTGGCACCAGATGAAAATCCAAGAATGTTTCCAAGAGCCATCCAAGAACAAAATATTGCATTCGCAGAATTGCACTGATCAGGTCCTGCACACATATAAATAACTGACCTTAAGGTTTTCCATAAATATTAAACAACCAAATGGGACATTGCACAATGTGTATATATATATATTGAATATTAGAAGGCAATGAAAACTTTACCTGAGAGGTCTGCAAGAAGAGCACGAGCGGGACCCTGCAATATTTTTCTATTATATCAGGTGTGTATTTGCACAAACTGTGCAGCCTATAAAAAAATCAATCAAATGATAAGCAAAATAAATCATTAGTGGAAAAACTTACCTGAACTGTGTTGTTAGCAAGGTCTAGCATCCAAAAGCCAATCACAAATATAGCAGCCGCTCGCCACCGAGGCCCTTTATAGGAACTGTATTTGTCATACCGGTTAATAATATAAAGCCTTAAACGTACACTCATAATAGAAGTAGCATGGAACTTACCGACAATCTTGATCAGTATCTCCCAGGAGGTACCCAATGTCTGCAGCAAACCCAATTAAGATGACCTATATACAGTATGAATTTTACATGATCAGGAGATCAAGAGCTTATTCAAGAGTTAAGGGAAACATGGAAGATCCACCAAGACTCACAGCAAAAGAAATCATTAGAGATCCAGCAAGAATAAATGGCCGGCGTCTTCCCAATTTTAAAGTGCACTTATCACTCCATATACCAACACATGGTTGAACCTGGGGGAAAATATAAAGCATTTAGATGATTTACACATACTTCTTTGTTTTTTATGTATGAATAATTTTCAAGCAACCCTAATCTTGCAGATGAAACATCTCCAAGTCTCTATAAAATCACAAGTAGGTGGATATATTACAAAGGAACACTAGAAAAATTTTTCCAGGGCATACTTAGTTGTGCCCTGTCACCATAACATGCTCACTAATCGAAATGGTTCATCCCGATGGAAAATTGAAAATCAACCAAAAAAAAAAATCAACAACTTTAGTGCCCAACCAACTGTGTTTGGAGGCACTAACTTGTTTCCCATGGTTTGACACCCAAATAGAATGAATTTATGCCAAAAAATTAATTAATTAAATTAAATGCGTTGCCACAGTGAATTGTCTCAATCTTCAGTTTTCATGCCGAACATATGACTAAGCAACATTCAACCAATTCATTTTAACATGAAATTCATTTTATACTAAGCAAAGCATAAGTGCATGTGTGGCACTACACAACTCTTTAAGAACAACAGCTAAAGAGAATGCAGGCAACAGCCCATTGAGATGTCAATCTACGAGCACATTTTTCCGGTTCATTATAGTCAAAAGTAAGAATTAAAACAATACTTGGGACATAATATTGAAAGCAAACTAAACCCAAATACTTACTATGAAGCCAGTAATGGGACCACAAAGCCAAATGAATGAGGAAAATGCATGCTCTATTCCCAGTGTCTGCAAAAAAAAAAAAAATATTAAAAAGCATAAATCAGGAACAATTTCTCAATGCAAAATCAAAAATAGTTTTTGGAGTCAGCAAATAAAATTTAAATCAATAATCCAAATACAGAACATTAATAAGGCACAACAGTTACAACTTGTAACCAATGACTGCAAGAAAAGAAAATACACTAAAAATAATGAAAACAGTGCATGGATTTCCCCTTTAAGACATTGCCAAATTGATAAATTTAATCAACTAATCAAGCATCCTTTCAACTAAAGAACAAAAAAGAACCATTTTTCCAGCATCTACGCATAACCGCCATCACAATTGCATGGTAATTCCACATTGGAACTTGAGAAAATTGATAATGCTTCCCAAAATCAAACAAAAAGGTAGCGATAAATCAAACAACCAGATCACCTGAATGTAAGGCGTCAGAAGCGAGAGCTGCAAAGCCCAGCCAAACTGAACCCCAGCAGCGACTATACAACTAAGAACCAAAGTCTTCATGCTAGTACGAGGCTGCGATCGATGGCTGGCATCGGAAGAGCCATACTCATCCGGAGACGAAGGGGAAGCAGAAGGGAAGGACGGCGGGAGTCCACCGGATGGCCGGGAACCTAGATCATGGATCTCCCCAGACGGATCTCCGTTTAGATGACCCATCTCCAGCTCCACCTCTTTCAGGTGCCGGTACGGGCACCCGGATCGAGACCGCATCCATGCAAAGCTCTCGTCACGGGATAGGAATCAAGAGATCCGGCGGACATTGACCATAGAAGGAGCTTCCGAGATCTGGGCCTAGGGTTTTGAGCGCCGGCGAAATCGGAGGAGATGGAGGAGGAGTCGGTGGTGATGGCGGTGGTGGCGACGACGATGAAGGAGGGGTAAAACGGGGAGAGAGTTTTTGGAGGTCTGTGGAGTCACGTGCGAGTCACGTGGATGGATGATGTCATTGATTGATGGTTGTCTTCAACCTTGGAACACCGACGACCTGGACTTTGAGGGAGGTTTTTTTCTGAGGTACCCCTATAAAAGTTGGTAATTTTTTTTTAGTGTAATGTTGCTATAAAAAATTTTGTTGGGTTGTGGCCCTTGGGGGATTGATTTTTTTTTTTTTTAGTGATGTATTTAAATGTTTATTGTGGGTTTTTCTTTATATTGTGTTGTTGGTGATGGAATGGCAATTGTTTGTTTGATTTGATTATTAATATTTGTAGTAAAGAAATGATTAAAGTGAACGTATTTATATTTGTATGTTTTAAAAGTTGTAAACATTTTTTTTTTTGGTAAAGGTATTGAATTTTAAATAATTATTTTTTAATAATTATTTTAAAAATAGTAATGTTAATAAATGTTTATTCTTATTTTTCAAAAAAAAAATTAAAATTTTTATTAATATTAATTAATTCAAATTTGATTCTTATAACTCATTATTATGCGAAGAACTATATTTGTAACTTAAAGATGAGGTTTCGATGGAAGCATATTTTCACTCATTTAAATTTTTTTTTTTATATATAAAAACATCCAGCGCTGATAATAAAAGATTTTGATAGTAAGATACATCCACAATTTGGGACTTTTCATTAAAATTTGAACTCGTGATCTCTTAAATATCTTACGCTTATTTTTCACAATGAGTCAATATAGCTAGCATATATTTTTTTTCTCAATGGACCAATCCTGCATTTTATGTTTTAATAAAAAATCATAGTTAAGAGGGATCCAAATAAATATTTGAATATAGCATAAAAATGACTAATTATAATTTTTTTATTATTTTTAAAACATGTGATCCAATATTTGACTATAGGAAGAATTCATGTGCTTGTTATGCGTTATGTTTTTTATAACTGGAAATTTCTAAAAACACCCCCTAAGTTTACAATATGCACAAACACAACCCCTAAATTTGTGTATCCCTAAAAACCCCTTCCTTTTAAACACAATGTTTTTCAAACCCCCAAAGCATGTAACGGTGGTTAATAGAGTTATTTTTGAATTTTCTGGACAAAATTTCCCCTTGCATGGGAAGTCATGGAGTGCAACGTGGTTTGACCATAATGCCCACTGCAATCATTTCTCCAATTTGAGAGGAAGTGGGGGTTTATTTCAGAGTAATCCCAAGAACCGTTTATGTTTTTTTCTCTCTTCGCCTCTCCAGCTTTTCTATCTTCACCTTTGTAGAACCGGAATTTCCCTTTCCACCAATGTCTTGAAAGAGAAGTCCCGCTCAAGTATTAGGCATTTCATCAGTTTGCAGTCTAATGTATTGAGCCGAGGTCGAAGCTGTTGAAAAAGTTGTGATTATGGTTTTTTTTTTAAAAAAACTATTCTGTTATAAAGAGAGATTTTTCAGTTTTGTTTTGTGGTTATGTTTTTGTTGGATGATATTGAAGTGTGCAGGGAGATTTCTCGGCTAGGGTTTTGTTTTGTTTTACATTTTCGTCTGTATACACGATCGAAAGAGATTTTTCGATTGTTATGATGTGTAATATTTATAAAGTATGTTTCTCCTTTAATTTGATATTGTTGCAGTTTTAGAAATAAGATTTCTGTTTAAGAAATGAGGTTTAGTTTAAAAAATTATATCTCCGTTTAAATATTGTGGTTTCTGTTTAAGAAGTGATGTCTCCATTTAAGAATTCAGTTCTCTGTTTAAAAAGTTAACTTTTCCGCTTAAGATGTTCTGAATACTGCTTAATGTAATGTTATTTTCGCAGGCTTGTGATTATGGCGATAAACCTAGTTAATGAGCGATGCTACTTGACACCAGTAGTAGAGACCATGACTGAATTGAAAGTTCACATGAGTGGACGACACTGGGAGCTTATCCGAAGGACATCATTTGCAGCATTCACTGAGCTGGAAGCTGTATTCCAAGAGAGGGCCCTTATTGATTCTCTATTATAGAGGTACGATGACCGCACCAATAAATTCAGGATTGGGGAAAGCATGCTGAGTTTCAGGCCTGAAGATGTGGCTCTCGTTCTTGGTCTACGTTGCGATGGAGACACAGTCGTATTTCAGAAGAAGAAAACACGCTCATCTTTCGAAGAGAGGTCTTTATTGAAAACCTACAAAAGACACAGAGACTCCATCAAGAGAACTCTTGAGCAACTTGTTCGACAGAGGGGAGAAGAAAAAAATTTTGTCAAACTCCTAATATGTACCTCATGCGTACAATCCTCTTCCCAAATATCTTATGCTCAGTTCCAAATTAAATCGTTGATTATGTCGATGATCTACCTGGCATGGGCCGATACGCATGGACGCAGACGATGCATAAGTGGCTTATGGAGGACGTTCCACAAGCTACCGCACGAGTGCAAGGAAGATGCGCTATGAAGAAGACCAATACGGGGTACATTAAGGGTTGCTCAGTCATACTGAATATCTGGTTTTACAAGCTAACTGGCACTGGAAAGAAAGTATGTTTTGGCAAGACGCTAATGATGCTGTGTTACGGTGAAAATAGCTACCGGAAGCAAGCGTCGATGGAAACCATGTTGTCATCTCTTGAAGGAAAAGAGGTAATAAATCATGAACAATGTGTTTAACAATAGTACTTACATTTTAATTATAGTAGTTAGCGTTTAACAATAGTAGTCTCTGTTTAAAAAAATTCTTTAGTGTTTAAAGTTTTGGTTTTATGTTTAAATATATGTGTTATCGTTTAAATATATGAGTTAAATGTTTAAAAACATTTGTTATTGTTTAAATTGAATGATTTCGCTGAGATTGTGTTATTTACATATGTTAGTTTCCTGAGCTGGTCGCAGCTAATGCGGATGAAGATATATTTATTCGGGCCACCCGCTAGGGGGATGCTATTACTCCGGAGCCACTTGCTCGAAGGCAAGATGAGAGGCCAATCTCTTTCGTGCGCGCTCGACGTCGTTCCCCTACTTGTATGGAATATGGACACCATGTTCCCGTAACATGTCCTTCGGAATGTCGATGGCCTTGTACAAGGGTTGCTCCTTGAACTTCTGAATGACTCGTGTGCTTACCCATTTTTTGGACACTTTCCGATGCGACACCAATCCAATTTCACTACCGCAAATGCATGCCTGGACAACCAACGGCAGTGCCATAGACAACCAACGGCAGTGCATTCTTATTATATTCTTTCGATGCATGAAGGTGCCATAGACAACCAACGGCAGTGCATTCTACAGTCACCCGATGTTTTTCATTCTTTATGAATTTAAAGTCGAAATTCCATTTGATAGCAAAATTACAAAGTGCATCTCTGAAATGTTCAACGCTTATAAAACGTTAATCGATATCCAACGACAACACCTCAGATTGATCTGACGAGGAAGGAAGGCATGACACATCGTCAGGGTCGCCATGTGGTGGAACGAATACGCTAACAGAATTTGAATTCCTGCCAACACTTCAGTTTAAGCGGAAAACGCCAAAATTTTAAGTGAAAACACAAAAGTTTAAATGTAAACTAGATAACTTAAATGGGAAAATAATATTTTAAAAGGAAATAGAAAATCTTAAACGGAAAAGAATATTTTTAAAGGAAAATTGGACAACTTTAAACAAAAACTAGGATGGGAAATAGATAACAAAGCAAAGCTCATGGTTTTGCTTTGTTTTATGCGGAAACATGTAGTTTAAGAGGAAACTGGATTATTTAAGGGAAACCATATGATTTTAAGCGGAAACTAAGATAATTAAGCAATGATTAACTTATACGACTATGTAAACATAAAACATAAAACATAAAAGATAAGAACTTTACAACGAGAAGAAATCATTTTCGGTAGGATGCGACAATGGCACATCATCTGTCTCAATCACTAGATCGACTACAGCGTATTTGAAGAGGGAATACACATAACACATGCGTTGGAAGTCAATCTTGTTTTCTATCGGACAAACCGTTTTATGTCCATCGGGTGTGACAAACTTCACCCTGACACAGGAAACATCCAGACCCTATCGCTCACATATCTCTGCTAATACTGATTCCAAAGGAGTCAGCGCCGTGAACAATAGCACTCGTCCCTCCCCATTATATCTAGCTATAGCACAAAAACTCTCCATAATAAACCTGCATTTTTATAAATTGTTAATTTCTCTCGCAGGATGATCAATGTGAGTTAAAGGGAGAAGTTCTCACCTTATTGGGCAACCGGCAGAACTCGAATCGAACAAACCAAATGGGAAGGAATTGAAAACTCCAACAATCCAAGGTGATGAGTCTTGTAAACTTTATTTAAGAAAACAAATGCAAAAATAATGCAAAAAAGTATACAAAAAGGTTTGACATGATGTGATTTGGCTGTTTTTTGCCCACCAATTTCAATGGTACAGAAGGAATTTCACAACATGGACAATGCCTGGGTGTCCTGTAGGGGGTAAAAAGCAAGTGAAACAATAACGGAAGGGATGTCCAGGATATTCGAAACTTGCAGGGGTTGTTTGGAAAGATTAAAAAAATTTTAGGGGTAAACAGTAATTTTCCCTTTTTATTATTAAACATTATTAAGGGAAAAACGTTTTCAACAATTTGTATACATTTTAAAATTACAAACAAGATCAACTGTATGCAAATACAGGTATATATATGAAAAAACGTTTTTTTTACTAAATGTAATAGTCATGTTAGCCGCGCACACATCTATGCCCTCACCTTATTTAAGTTGAGATTCAAACATGTTATTTTGGCAAAGATATGAATATTCTACACATGGGACCCTAGAGGTTATTGGCAAGTAAATATTTAATTTGATTTAATGAATGAACTTAGGAAAAAGAGAAAAATATTATATATATATATATATATATATATATATATATATATATATGGAGATTATGATGATTATCATAAACTGGCAATATTGTTGAATTAACATCCAGCGGCATCTTCCCTAGCCGCCTTGAAATTCTCCCACATCCCTCTTTTTAATTTTAGCCCATGCCATTGCCTTCACCATCCTTTTCTCTTATTTTTTATCATTTAAAGATGTTCATGAACTATACAAAATATGATAGAGAAAACAAGAGGGGAGACAGAAAGAAAGGGTTGGATGAGCCTAAGTAAAGGATTATATTATGTTTTTGGT
The DNA here is from genome assembly GCA_020875875.1 of Dioscorea alata. NCBI lineage: Eukaryota > Viridiplantae > Streptophyta > Magnoliopsida > Dioscoreales > Dioscoreaceae > Dioscorea > Dioscorea alata. Next base: position 23,453,647 of record CM037011.1, read on the forward strand.
TTTTGGGAGGGAAGGGAGAGGGGCTTGCAAAACTGGGAAAAGAGGGTTGGGTTGGATATACAAAAGAGAAAGACGTGAGCTCAGGTAGGAGGCACAGGGGACCAGGGGTGCATGCCCCCGTCCCCCAATACCTCCGCCTCCCCCTGCACCCTCCTCTTTCTCCCCATTTTCATCGACATCTTTCCTTGTCCCATTTGAAGACATAGAGAGACAAAGGCATAAAAATAGAGAAATAGAGGCTAGGGATTTCATGTTCGCATTGCTACAAAAAAGAGAATACATATAAGAGGCTTTATATGCTAATATATCCTTATATATTAACATAATACTAATATATGCTAATATATCCATATATACTAATATAGCAATGCTAATATATCCTTATATACTAACATAATTCTAATATATGCTACTATATGCTAATATCCCCCCTTAAACTCACGATATGACAGCGATAAACATCGAGAGTTTGTCAGATAAGAAACGGAAGCGCGAAGCCGAGGGTGCTTTTGTAAAAATATCAGCAATCTGGAGAGAAGAAGAAATAAACGGCAATGTGATGGTGCCAATCTTCAGGTAATGGCGAGTAATATGACAATCAATCTCTATATGCTTGGTGCGCTCATGAAAAACTGAATTACGTGCAATCTGAATAGCACTCTGATTATCGCAATGTAGCGGAGTAGGGTGATAAAGAGAAATACCCATATCAGCAAGCAACCAACGTAGCCAAACAATTTTACAGGTAGTCGAGGCCATGGCACGATACTCAGCTTCTGTAGAAGATCGAGAGATGACATCTTGTTTCTTACTCTTCCATGAAATAAGTGAGTCACCGAGAAAAATACAAAATCCAGTAGTCGACTTGCGATCCGTAGGATTACCAGCCCAATCTGCATCAGAGTAAGCACGCAGCTCTAACGATGACGTAGAAGGAAACAAGAGGCTCTGAAACTGAGTTCCCCGAAGGTACCTTAGAATACGAAGCACGGCAGCCCAATGAACTGTAGTAGGAGCAGTGACAAACTGACTAACCACTTGAACAGCATGGGCAATGTCAGGGCGAGTCACAGTAAGATAAACCAAGCTGCCGACTACAGTACGATAAAGACTAGAATCTGCCAAAGGAGTACCATCCGACGGAGAGTATCTAGCATTAGTCTCAAGGAGAGTATCAACGGTCCGACTATCAGTGAGTCGAGCACGCTCAAACAGATCAGCTATATACTTTGATTGAGATAAAAGATAGCCTTTCGAGGAATAGGCAACCTCAATTCCCAAAAAATAACGTAGTATACCCAGGTCTTTCATAGCAAAGCAACGTGCCAATTCAGACTTCAAAGAGTTAATTCCATTACAATCATCACCAGTAATAATCATGTCATCAACATACAAGGATAATAGAATATGACCTGCCATTGTACACTTGACAAATAACGCCGAATCATGGTGACTAGGAACAAAGCCAAGCGAAGTGATCACAATGGAAAACTTCTCAAACCAGGCACGTGGTGCTTGTTTAAGACCGTAAAAAGCTTTACGAAGCTTGCAAACTTCACCTGATTGATGAGCAACACCAGGAGGAGGTGTCATATAAACTTCTTCATGAAGATCGCCATTCAAGAAAGCATTCTTGACATCCATTTGAGATATTCTCCATTGACAAATGGAAGCAACAGCAATCAGAGTACGAACAGTTGTCATTTTGGCAACAGGAGCAAAAGTTTCTTCATAGTCCATACCGTACTCTTGGGAGTAGCCTTTAGCAACAAGTCGAGCCTTGTATCGTTCAATGGATCCGTCGGATTTGGTTTTAATCTTGTACACCCAACGAGAACCAATGGCATGTTTTTCGGGCGGTAGCGGAACCAAATCCCATGTACGAGTTTGGTGTAGAGCAGTAAGTTCCTCAGCCATAGCAGTCTGCCAAAGAGGATCACGAACTGCCTCTCTATAGGACGAAGGCTCAGAAAGACGATGAACAGATGTAACAAAAGAAGCAAAGGAGGTAGAATAGGATGAATACTCAAAGTTAGGTAGTTTAGTGGACTTACGGATACGAGTGGACTGACGTAGAGGAGGATTATCCACATTCTCATCCGGCAACTGGGTGGACGTAGGAGAAGGGACATCAGAGGTGGATGCTTCATGAACCAAAGTATCAGACAGAGCTTCTGTGGGGTCGGGATCAAATGGATCAATACGAACAAGATCTGATTGTGTCATATGATGGGAACTAGCAGGAACAGAAAAGAAGGGTATATGCTCTAAAAACACAACATGACGCGAAACATACAATTTTTGACTAACTGGATCAAAACAACGATATCCCTTTTGACCAACACCATAACCCAAAAAGACACACAAAGCAGACCGAGAAGACAATTTAGTACGCTCAACATGAGGTCGTAGAACAAAACAAGTACAACCAAATACGCGCAACGAGGAATAATCAGGTGAATGACCATACAACTTCTCAAAAGGAGACAAACCTGAATTATGAGAGATTGGAATTCTATTGATTACATGAGCAGCAGTAAGGACTGCTTCTCCCCAAAACACACTAGGAACCTCGGCTGACAACAAGAATGAACGGGTTGTTTCAACCAGATGACGATGTTTCCTTTCGGCAACACCGTTTTGTTGAGGAGTGTCTGTACACGAGGTTTGGTGGATAGTCCCATCAGAAGCAAGTAACTGAGAAAATTCATTAGAAGTGTATTCACCCCCCAAATCACACCTAAAGTATTTAATGACAGATGAGTGTTGGGTCTTCACAAGGGCTCGAAAGTTACTGAATATGGTAAGAAAATCAGACCTACGTTTCATAAGATAAACCCAAGTATAACGAGTAAAATCATCAATAAACGAGACATAATATCTAGAACCCCCTTTGGTGGGTACTGGAGAGGGTCCCCATACATCAGAATGCACAAGATCAAACGGTGCAAACGAAAGAGAAATACTTTGATAAAAAGGCAAGGCTGAAAATTTAGCCAGTTTACAACCACTACAATCAGAAATATCATGACTGTCCAAATGACCTAAAGCTCCTGTAGAAGCCAAAAACTTTAAACGAGATGCAGAAACATGACCCAAACGAGAATGCCAAAGATAAAAATCAGAGGACAAACGACTCAAACGAAAGACGACAAATCCACACTAGAGGCAGCAACATCTGATAATTTGAGCTCATCTAATACGTAGAGTCCCCCTTCCCTACGGCCTGACCCAATCACCTTCTGAGAGCGCGGGTCCTGAACATAACAATTGGTAGAAGTAAAAAGAACTGAGAGACCAGAATCACATAATTGGGCAACAGATGCAAGATTTAAAGTTAGACTAGGAATATGGTACACATCTGAGAGAGACAAACGGGATGTGCGAACAGAACCAATTCCTGCCAATGGCATTGAGGTACCATCGGCAGTCATGACAAACAAAGATAGGGCAGAATTAACAGACACAAAGGAATCAATATCAGGAGACATATGATGAGAAGCTCCTGAATCCAATATCCATGAGGAAGAGGATGTACCTCAGGTGCCACAAAAAGACAAACCTTTTTTAGAGGAGGCCGACATGGCATGAGGCTGAGAAGCAAGGAATTGCTGAAACTGCTCAAACATATAGGGATCCAAAGAAGGGGTAGCAAGTGCATTGTTGGACATAGGTGGACGATGCATCCATGGAGCAGTCTGCAGCGGGCGTTGTTGTTGTTGAAGTTTGCCTTTACTCAGCAGTTTTGAACACTGAGCCTTCCAATGACCCTTCTGCTTGCAGAAAGCACATTCATCCTTAGAGACTTTAGTAGCTGATCTGTTTTGGTTGCTAGGTGGAGATTGTTGTGAAGCAGAAAAGACAGATGGAGTCATAGATGGAGTCATACAAAATCCCCAAATCAACAGAAATCGAGAAAAAAAAAAAAACCCCCGAATCGACAGGATCTAGTCAAACCAACATTAGCAAAGACAAATCAGAGGGAAAATTTCTTCAATCAAACAAAGAGAAGAATCCATTAACCTCTCTCTGATACCATGAAGACATAGAGAGACAAAGGCATAAAAATAGAGAAATAGAGGCTAGGGATTTCATGTTCGCATTGCTACAAAAAAGAGAATACATATAAGAGGTTTTATATGCTAATATATCCTTATATATTAACATAATACTAATATATGCTAATATATCCATATATACTAATATAGCAATGCTAATATATCCTTATATACTAACATAATTCTAATATATGCTACTATATGCTAATACCATTATCTATTATTGCCCTGTTCTGCCATTTGTTTGGATGTTAGGCTCTTGTGTTCGGGTTGTTTGATAATCAGTCCATGCTTGGCGGTGTCACAAAAGCACACCTTGTGCTAACGTATCCGGATCTAGATCGATTCACTTAACTTTTGGCATTAGAAAGCTAATGAGCACCATTCGGCATCATCAAATCAATTTGATGTTTGGGCCAATGAGAAAAAAAAACATAGGGGACGACAAGTTTTGATGCCCAAGATTCACAGGATTTGAAATAAAGTAGTCGATAGTTTATATGTTAAAAAGATAATATTAATTTAAATTAAAATTTAAATCAAAGATATCAAATAGATTTTATCTATAAATTGATAAAATTTTAAATTAAAAAAAAATATATGTCACAGTCTCAAAGGGTGAACAATTCATAACAAAATAAAATAAAATATTGTACATTAAATAAAATTGGTCAAAATATCAAAATGGTCCCTCTATTTTGCGTTTTCCGCCCTTTTAGTCCCTCTAATATAAAATCCGCCTTTTTTGTCCTTGTATTTGCACATTTCTATCCTTTTAGTCCCTTCAATTGACGGATCAGCCCTTTTGGTCCTTTCAGCTAATAAATTAGAGGGACTAAAAAAGATAAAAATGTGCAAATATGAGGACTAAAAGGGCGGATTTTAAAGCTTAAGGACAAAAATGTGTAATTACAAGAACCAAAAGGGCAGATTTTATATTAGAGGGACTAAAAAGACGGAAATCACAAAATAGAGGGACCATTTTGATATTTATACCGTTTAAAATTTATGTTGTTTGAATAGAGGTTGTATGAAAACTAATAAATGACACAAAGGAGAGTGACAAGTTCGTATATTGATTGTTGAGAACTCTTTCAATTTTGTTTTTTTTAATTTATTTTTTTGATTGAATGAGTTGACTGACTTGTAACTTGAGATGTATAGCATTATTTATTCAATTTTATAAAAGCTCTATCATAAATTAGAGGGTAAATAATTATCTCTTTGTAGTCCCCCTAAAATTTCTAGCTTTGTCCCTGAAACAGTTCCTCGAGAGTATACGTCTTGTGGTTCAAGTTTCATGCTATATACTCAATTTCAGCATACAATCATTATTTAGTGTGGTGGAATATTATGAGAATGATAGATGAAAATAGTCATGATTGAATCTTTAAATCAATAATACTATTATAATATTATAAAAATATTATATGTATGGTAGTAATACTGTTTTTCACATATAAAATTGGTTTTCTACTGGATTTTCTAAAATCATTCCTCAGGGTGTCTTGTAATTTGAGTTTCACATGTTATCTACTCAATTTCAACGTATAATCATTATTTAGTGTAACGTTTCAATCTTTAAATCAATAATACCATTATAATATTATAAAAATATTATATGTACCGTAGTAATATTGTTTTTCACATATAAAATTAGTTTCCTACTGGATTTTTTAAAATCATTCCTCGAGAGTGTCTTGTAATTTGAGTTTCACATGTTATATACTCAATTTCAACATATAATCATTATCTAGTGTAATGTTTCGATCTTTAAATCAATAATACTATTATAATATTATAAAAATATTATATGTACTGTAGTAATACTGTTTTTCAAATATAAAATTGGTTTCTATTGGATTTTCTAAAATCATTCATCGAGAATGTATTGTAATTTGAGTTTCATATACTATATACTCAATTTCAACATATAATCATTATTTATCGCAATGAAACATTACGAGAAAGATGAATGAATAGATTATGAGAATGATGGATGAAAAGACTATGGATCCAATCTTGAGGTCAACAATACTATTATAATATTATATAAATACTGTATATTACTATGTAAGTACTTTCATCCCATAATGTTTAGTTTGAATCAATGTTTTAAAAACCGGACCGGTTGTCGACCCGGTTAGGCAACCGGTTCACGGTTCAACCGGTTGAACCGGTTGGACCGGCCGGTTCAACCGGTTGAACCGGTTGGACCGGCCGGTTCAACCGGATTCAATATTTTTTATATAAATAATTTTTTATAAATTAAAAAAATTTAAAAAATAAGTAAAAAATAATTTATAAATTAATTAAAAATTAAAAAAATATAAAATTATGTATTACAAAGTTATATTGCCTTTATAAGGTCACAAAATATCAACTCTACATAAAATGAATTTTTCAAAATACAAATATACAAAGATACAACTATACAACAAATATTTAAAAATAAATAATTAAATAAAATATAAGTATACATCATCAACAACAACAACAAAAACAACAATAAAAAATGAGAAATAAAATAAAATATAAGTATGTAGTATCTTGCTTCTTGTTTTTTGGAATAGGTTTGATTTTAAAAATTTAAAATAAATAAAAAATTGGCCGGTCCGGTTCAACCGGTTCAACGGTTCAACGGTTTTTTACTGTTTCATGTGCCTAACCGGACCGGTTTAATGGCCGGTTCCCGGTTCAACCGGTTGAACCGGCCGGTCCGGTCCGGTTTTTACAACATTGGTTTGAATTCATCTGGAAAATTATTGAGAAGCTTGTTTGAATTGGATTTTAAGTAGTCCCACGTGTAACACATTTTTTTTTTTGTGTCTTTTTTTAATAAATTATTGATTAATTAAACCTTAGTTACTCACCATTTAGTTCATAAATTTTATAAACATTTTTTTATTACTTGCTCTTAATTTTTAAGCATAAAATGTCAAATAATAATAACAATAATGAATTCAAGATTTAAATGCACAAATTGTTCAATTTGATCTTTGAACTTTGGAAATGTTCAATACGGTTATAATTTGATATACGTTCAATCCAATAATATTCTACTAAGGGGTTGTTTGTTTATAAGGAGTGGAATTGAAGAGGAATTAGATAAGAATGAAAATAAGGGGAAATGGATTAGGAATATATAAAATGAAAACTTTGTTTGGTCGGAAGATATGAGAGAGTAATTCATTAGGAAAAATATTAGGTTAAATAATAATTAATTTTTATAATAAATAATAATAATTTTTTATTTTAAAATATTTTGACTATTGTTATTTTCATTTAACTAAATATTTCACTTTAATCATTATTTATTATTAAAATTATCTATTCAATTATTATTGAAACTAGATTATTATTTTTAATTATTAGTTATTATTTTTTACATTATTTATTATTTATTATTAAAATTATTTATTTAATTATTTTTGAACAAGATCATTATATTTAATTAGTAGTTACTATTATTTGACATTAATTATTATTTATTATTCAAATAACTAATTAATTATTATTTAAATTAAATTATTAGTTTATTTATCCGTTATTATTATTTCACTTTAATCATTATTTATTATTAGATTTATGTATTTAATTATTATTAAATTAAATTATTTTTTTAATTATTAAATAATATGGAATGTAACATTTCACCACAAGGAGTTTGAGAAGAATGAGCGATCCTCCCATTTTTATGAAGATTGTCATTTATCTCTCACTTCTCACTCATTACTAGCCCATTCTTTTTTAACTCTCATACATGGCCATCCAAATAAGGCATTGGAATCACTAAATAATGATTCTCACTCCATGCCTTGCAACAAAACATCCTCTAAATTGATCTTATTTTGTTATATTAATATTTTTTAAATTATTTAAAATTACAAAAAAAAATTAAATTGGTAAGAAAAAAGAAATAAAATAATTATATGCTCAACAATATTAATATTTTAAAAATATAAAGAGCAAGAATATGATCCATGGCGTATTAAAAGTTGAATTAATAAGCATTGAGAACTAAATTTTCCAAAGAAATTCCTTCAAAAATAAAATCAATAAGCAATGACAACAATTGATTAAGTATCCACAAAATAAAATCTAATTATTAATCATTCATCAAAAGCTCTTCTTTTTCTTTCTTCTCTTGTATCTAATTCCAAGATGATCTTAACTAATTACTAATTAATTAATTAATTAATTAGATTATTTTTTAATAAATTAATCTTTGAACTTAAACATACTAAAAGCTGATCATTAACTTGTACTTTACAAATGCACGGAGTCATCTGGCATGGCTCCGTGGGGTGATCAATGGAAGAAGATGCGCCGAGTGATGGTCTCACATGTACTCAACCATCAACAATTCCAAAAGATGGCGAAAATGCGCTTTGAAGAGGCTGATAACATTGTTGGGTACATTCATCATCAAAGCAAAACTGGAGAAGAGATTAATCTCCGAAAAACTCTTCGGTATCTTTGAAATATATGTATATATTTTGATGTAGATAATTATATATCTGACAGATATATATTTTAAGTGTCGGCATTAAAATATATGCTGGAACTATCATAAGATATATAATTATACTGGAACTATCATAAGGAGGATGCTGTTTGGATGTCGGCATTTTGGAAAGGGAGCAAGAGACAGCATGCCGGGGCCGGGAGAGGAGGAGTTGGAGCACGTAGAGGCTGCATTCACTGTGCTCTCATTAATCTATTCATTTTGTGCATCAGATTTCATACCAAGTTTGAGAATTTTGGATATTGATGGTCATGAGAAAACCATGAAGAAAGCAATAAATGTGATCAATAAATATCATGATCCTATTATTGAAAGGAGAATGCAACAATGGAGGAGTGGTGTTAGCGATGAGCCAGAGGACATCCTTCATGTGTTCATCTCTCTCAAAAATGATGAAGGGAAGCCTCTCTTAAGTGTAGAAGAAACTAAGGCACAATCTGCTGTGAGGTTCTCTTAAGCCGTGTTGGACTTGGTAGGAACCCTAAAGTTTGGGAAGATTCGATGAGGTTCAACCCTGACCGGCACCTTAATGAGAAGAATGTGGATTTGGCTGAGCCGGAGCTCCGGTTCATATCGTTCACCACCGGCCGGAGAGGGTGCATGGGGGGACAGTTGGGGTCCACAATAACGTACATGTTGTTGGCTAGGGTTTTGCATGGGTTTACGTGGAGCTTGCCGGCCGGTGAAGGTCCTGTGAATCTCTCAGAGGAGGAAAGTAGTCTCTTTATTGCTAAACCTTTGCATGCACTTGCTAGGCCAAGGCTGGCTTTTTTTGAGCATTTTTAAGTACATACATATGTTTGTATCTTTAAGTTATTCTCATGCAATGTTTTTTATGTGCTGTACTTTTTTTTATTGGTGTGTTTGTTGGAGAAAGAATATTTTGAACTTATGATATATAATACTTTAAAAAGCTCTTATATATATATATATATATATATATATATAAGACACAAGTGTTAAATAAGTCAAATCTAAGATATGTACAAAAATGCATCGGTTATGATAGCTTGAACAATCTTTTGGGGATAAATTTTTCAATCATACAACTCCAAAGGAAAAAAGTACTCTTCACACTAACCTCCCACTGATAATTTTGTGTATTGTGAGTTGAGAGATTAGAACTCGAGACCTTTCAATATATTTGCTTATATTCATATATATATATATGCAGCTTTTCGGTAATATGTTGTCATCGAAGAAACAATGAAATATACGTAAAATTAGTCATTTCTAAGGGCATCTCCAACTCTGCGTGACTTTTGAAGAAAAAAAAATTCAAATTTGGCACAGGGCGCACCAACCCAGTGAATCCCTTGCGCCAAATTTCATTTCTGCTACAGAGGTGCGCAGGATATTGCGCACCACTGTAGCAGCGTTAATTTTTTTTTTAATTTTATTTTTTATTCATGTTTTGATTTTCTATTTTTTTAAATCCTGTTTTTTATTTTTTAAAAAATTTATATTTATAACTTTATATTTTAATTAAATTAATAACTTAATATTTAAGTTTATATCTTTCAATTAATAACAAATATAAAATTAAAGAAAATAATTTGCGAAATATAAATTTATTAAAATTAACAAAAATTACAAGAACGATAAAAAAAATATGTTGTGTTTTACTAATGGTGATTGTTCGTATGTTATGTTTTTATTAAGTAATTAATATAATGTTTGTTTTTGTACTTGTATTTTTTTTATCAATGAGATTTTCTTTTATATTTAATAAATAGTTATAATAAATATAAAAATTAAAACTATATTCTAAATACTATAATATTTAAATTTAACGGTTAAAGTGAAAAATATTTAAAAATGATTAAATTTGTTGATAGTATAAATATATAAATTGTGAAGTGAGAAGAATATTCTTAGAATATTTTATTTTAGAGTTAAAAATGGAGGTAGTGGTTGAAAAACCTTTCAATTGGTGAGAGGCGCTCACTTTAAGTGAGACAAAAGGTTTAGGTCGCGGGTTCGACTCCGAGGGAGTGCGAATTATTGTGCGACTAAGCAAAACAATACCTGGCTTGTGCAGAGTTCTGTTCTGAGTCTCACTGAGGTGGGTCGGTCTCTCACAAAATAAAGCAGCTTAGTCGGAACAGAACTCTGCACAAGCCAAGTATTGTTTTTGCTTAGTCGCACAATAATTCGCATTCCCTCGGAGTCGAACCCGCGACCTAAGCCTTTTGTCTCACTTAAAGTGAGCGCCTCTCACCAATTGATCTGACCGAAAGGGTGGACAGAGAAGAAGCTATGATGGAGCTGGTCCGAGAAGTGGTAGGGATGGTGCGTGATCAGAGACAGCATCTAGCGTCAGCACCTGCTCCACCACCGCCGCCTCCTCCTGCTCCGCCTGTTCCTCAGGAGCCTAAAGAAAAGACCATTATGGAGTTCAAAAGATCTGGTCCACTACCGTTTGAGGGCACTACCAATCCTGATGGAGTAGAGTTTGGGTGGCGAATAGCTTAGCGGGGAACGTTGGGCAAACGTCGTCTATTTAGCATGTAATAAGTCCCGTCTGTGTGGGCCTAGGTTTCATTTGAATAAGCTTGTATTGACTAAGCAAAACACTTAGTTTGTTCCTTTTAATGTTGATTTGTGTTCTTGTTCCTAGTTTGGAATTTATTTTGTTAGACATTGTAATTCTTGAGAAACAGGTTTTGAGGCCTTGCACGCCTACTTGGTTTCGGCCTCTTAGGTGCGCGGCTGTTTGTCAGCGCACTGGGCCTAGCAAGCTGGGTTCGGGGCGTGACAACGCGTTTGGATGACGGAATAGGAATGGGGATAGGAATGGGGGTAACGAAGAGAGGGATGGGAATGGGGGTAATGAAGAGAGGGGATAGGAATGAAAACTGTGTTTGGTTTGAAAGAGTTATGCATTGGGAATATAAAAAAGTGGAGGATATATGAGACAATTACTTTTATACCCTTCTTAAAAAAACAATTATGTATATATGTTTAATGAGAATTAAGAATTATTAACTTAATTAATTAAGATAATTAATTAAGTCAATTAAGTAATTAATTATTTTATTAACTTAATTAATTATGTTAATCAATGATCTTATTAATTAAGTTAATCAATTATTTTATTAACTGAATTAATTAAGTTAACACAATTAATTATTTTATTAACATAATTAATTATGTTAATTAAGTTAATCAATTATTTTATTAACTGAATTAATTAAGTTAATTAATTATTCATTTAATTAAGTTAATACAATTAATTATTTTATTAACTTAATTAATTATGTTAACTAATGATTTTATTAATTAATTTAATCAATTATTTTATTAACTAAATTAATTAAGTTAATTACGTATTTAGTTAATTAAGTTAATACAATTAATTATTTTACTAAGATAATTAATTGTGTTAATTAATTATTTTATTAATTAAGTTAATCAATTGTTTTATTAATTGAATTAATTAAGTTAATTAATTATTTTATTAATTAAGTTAATCAATTATTTTATTAACTAAATTAATTAAGTTAATTAATTATTTAATTATTTAAGTTAATTAATTATTTTATTAACTGAATTATTTAAGTTAATTAATTATGTTAATTAATTATTTTATTAACTTAATTAATTATGTAAATTAATGATTTTATTAATTAAGTTAATCAATTATTTTATTTTAATGCGCAAATGGGCAAAATTGTAATTTCAACTTTCATTACTGGGTATTCTCCCAATATGGGGGGAATGAGTTTAGCCCTTGGGGGAGGTAATGAATACCCCGGGCCTTCAATCATTACCTGCACAAAAAACCATCCAAACAAGGGGAAGGGAATGTGTAATCAATGATTACCCCTGACGTCATCCAAACGCACCTTCATTGTAGAAGCTGTATTTTTTAGTACTGAAACGCCAAATATTAAGTTTTAGGTTGAAAATGACTGTATTTTTTAGTACTGAAGCGTGGAATATAGAGTTTTAGGTCACAGACAGCCTAAGGTTACATATGTAAATTTCCCTCTTCCAATAGTGAGAGAAAGGATATTTTAGTCATTTCATGTAGTCCGGCCAACAAACATCTCCTTCTTTCGACTCACAAACGCGATTGCTCGACTCCACGATAAAAGCCCCCGCAAAGCGAGACGATCCCCACACGAACCCTTCTCCTTCTCCGATCCCGCGATGTCCTCCTCCTTCGATCCCTTCGTCGCCGGCGGTGATGACGCCGTTCCGCCGGCCTCCGCTGGCCCCTTCGATGACGACGGATACCTAGGCTACGACCCCCGCCTTCCTTCGCAGCGCTTCGAGTCCTTCTCCTCCTTTTCCCCGGCCAACGATGAGGATCTGTACGATGCTCCTAAGAACATCACCGACGACGTCTTCAGTGGCGTTGATGTCCACCATGTCTCTGTGGGGAGTGCTGGCGGTGGTGGAAGCTTCCCCCCTTCTCCAGAGGCCTTTGGCTACCGCTCGGATCTCCAGACCGGGTCGTCTCCCTCGCCTTTTGAGATGCCGGAGGCTAATGGAGGGCCGGATCATGGCGAGATCTTCTCGGATGGGCCATCGCTGCCCCCGCTTAACGAGATGCAGCCTGAGGAGGGATTTATTCTACGGGAGTGGCGCCGGTGAGAGTTCTTTCTCTAGATCTGGTTATCTGATTCTTTTTATGCTTTTTATGTCACTTGATCTGTGGAATTTTTCCCTCTTTGTGGTTTTTTTGTGATCTGGATTGATGTTTTTGATTTGATTTTGGTTAGATCTTTATTTATTTTGATTGGTATTCATGATCAATTGTGTAATTTTTTGAGTGCTTCGATTATTCGGTTTCAGCCTTGATTTTGTCTCATTTTTCCACTGCAAATTGGGGAGGAAATTTTGTCACCGTCTCTGGCGTTTGGGATCAAATATTAATAGCTCGGTTTTAACTCTATGTTTCTTTATTGTTTTCAATTTTAATTGTAACTTTTGTTTCACTGGTCATGCTTTTCATTCCTTATGATTGATTTATGTCTTAAATCAAAGGTTTCTTCTGCTTTTTTTTTTTTTAATTATCCTTCTATTGACAAAATTTCTTGATGCATATAACTCACTGAATTATTTAAGACAGCATCTATTGTTATTTTTAGATAAGTTATGTTATCATGCATTTCTACTATCTAGATTTTAAGCACTATAGTTAAATTGATCTGCTTTTAGATTTTGAGGAGTGGTCCTCTATAACAAACACAGAATTTATAATTTTTAAAAAATACAAGTATGTTTGAATCCATATGCTGTACAACTGCATCAGATAATATTGTAGGAAGTGTTGATTATAAATGGGACAGATAAACTGGAAAAAAATTGCTATAATTGTTCTTCATTGGCTACACAATGGGCATACATTTGAAATAATCAAAGTTGTTAAGGGGGCTTGCTATTGGGAACCCATCCATTGTGGGAGCCCTAAGACCTGACCTCTCACGCTCCTTGGTGTCACCTACAATGGTTTCTGCAGTTATCAAAGATGTAGGTTATGGGTAAGGTATATTAAAATTCTTACCCGTAACCTATATCCTATACTAGTACCCTTCCTGTACCCTACGAGAGAAAAAAAATCATATCCTTACGAGGAGGGTATGGGTATACCCGCAGGGTACCCGCCTGTTGTTCAAGTTACCAAATTAAATTTAAATAATAATAATAATAATAATAATAAATTCATGAATCGAAATTTCATGAGATAATCTTATGTAAGAAAAAAAAGCCTACTTGGGATAATGTTTAATTTTTTTAATTTAATTATAATTCTTAGTGTAAACCCAAAATTCAATTTTGATAATATTATGCTCTATCAAATATAAATATAAAAATTAAATAAAATCCAAAATAATATATTAAGAGAAAATTTTAAGTATTATTTTCAAATTAATCACCATGAAAATGGATCTTGGATAAATTGTGGGTAAGTGTTTAGCTTAATAAAAAATTATATATATATATATATATATATATATGGTACAGGTACAAACCCGTACTCTTTTCAACGGGTAAGGGTACATGTAGGGCAGAGACATACCTTTACCCGACCTGTACATGCTCAAAAAATAACATGTAATGCCCTTACCCGTACCCATACCCATACCTGGTCAAAAAGGGTATTACCCGTCGGGTAAGGTACATATTGCCATCTCTAACCGTTATACTCTTGATAAATGAATTTAAATATTGAAAATTTGTGAGTTTATGTATTATTTCATGCAAGATTATTTCTGAATGCTTTGTTGTAATGTTATCGAAACATAAAAGATGCATCAAAACATAAGACTAGTCTATGATCTACTATACATGATTATTGTTTTAATTTAAATATGAAACTTTTGATGAGTATGAAGGGTTAAGTTTGGTATTTTATTACACATAATGGATCTGGGTTGGGTTCTGGTCATGTTAACCAATTGGTAGCCTAAAACACTGGTTGTATTCACTTCACCCTATGTTCACTCAAGACTCTTGATAGCTAATTAGTAATTTTGTAAATAATTTGTTTACTGAGGATCAAAACCACCCATGTCTGGACAACTTATTTCAATAGCACCAGATGTGAATCAAACATGTGATTCCTCATCTGATCATATTGATGGCTACAATTCTTGTATAGTTGATGGAGATTAAGCAATGCTTTTTGGAATGTGTAACATTTTGAGCTGTTTGCTTTATTGTTTAGTTGATGATGGAAAAACAGCTTTTGTCATTCATGCTAAGAATACTTTTGCTTTGGAATTGGATGATGGGGACACTCTTTGACATTATATCTTATATTCAGTGTGATGAGAGTGATGAAACTAAGGCATGGCTAGGCAGTAGAGATTAGAGATCTCCTATAGTACATATTGACTCATATTGAATAGTGAAAGAGGAATTGATTAGTTATTTTGTTGAAATTCATATCTACTTGTCCAAAAGAAAGATTTAAAAAACATGAAAGAATTTGTCCTTTGGGACTAACAAATAAGCTTATATGAAATTCCTAGACCTCTTGTGCTACATTTTTATGGGATAGTGAAAGAGAAATTTGTTAGTAATATATGTTGTCATTCATCTCTACTTGTTCAAAAGAATGATTTAAAAGACATCAAATAATTTGCCCTTATGACTAAGAAAGATGCTTAGATGAAATTCCTAGTTCTTGACTACAATTATGTTGATCAACCCCCAATTTTTAATTGTTATCTAATGGCATTGAGTATGGTTTGCTTGTCAATCATCTAGTTCTAAGTGTTTATTGTCCTGATGCGCAACTAAAGAGAATCCTTGTTTCTCTGCTTTTCACCAAAATATAGTACTTGTGATGTGTTGCATGAAGAATGGCATAGCAGTTGCAGTTGTGATAATTTCCATCTTCGTTGAAAATCGCATTAATGGCTTCAGGTCTTCCTATCCTAATTAGATGGTAGGTGTCACTAGTGAAATAAATTCCTACTTCACCGTTTGACTGAGTTATCTATTGCTCTGGTTTTCTTGGATTTATTCTATTTGTTAAGAGGTGCCTACTTTGATTCAGCACAGCTTTAGGAGGAAAATATAATTATGGTTCCTCCAAAGTCTTTCATGAACTTTTCATCTTCATTGCTGTTCGGTTTAGTAAATGTGAAAAGGCTGAACCTAATTAAGTTTGCGCAAATGATCAAAATTTTATCAGCGACAAACTTGTTAGTTTTTGATGTTTCATTTTAATCTTTAGATAGTGGAAATTGAGACAATCTCTTGTGTATGTTCTCCGTTGTTTGCCAGCTTTGACCAAACCTTCTCCAATTATGTAGGTATAATTGTAGATATAATTGTAGAAAAGGTCCTGTGTACATTTTGCCTGTTGACAGCAAGTAAATGATAAATCTTTCATGCTGATCTTTCCCCCCTAAAGGATGCCAGTATGCTGATAACACAAACTTCCATTAATTTGTCCATGACATACATCCCAGCTGTTATAGTGGTTTATCACCGTCTAGTATTACCTTTTAAGCATATGTTGTATCCTGTGTGATAAGCACACATAATAATATTGTGGCACAGAGATTCTTCTGATCGCAAGCGCTAAAGTAGTGAAAATTCCTTTCAAGGGAGAAGAATGAGTTTGCTTCTATCAATCTTTTCTTGCTTTTCAGTTGCTTTTGGTAATTCAATGGTTATACTTTTTCTAAATTTGTGCAGCCAAAATGCTGAACTTCTGAAGATAAAAGAGGAAAAAGAAAAGGAGTTCAGGGAAGAAATATATAAAGAAGCTGATGATTACAAGATTGCTTTCCATGAGAAAAGAAAGGTTAACTGTGAAATGAACAAGATCCACAACAGGGAAAGAGAGAAGGTTTGAAACTTAAACTTTCTTCGCCAGTGGTTGTAAATTCACTCCAGAATGTTTCAATCTGAGTGTGTTCTATTTGTTTGTTCATCAGCTATTCCTGGCCAACCAGGAGAAATTCCATGCCAATGCTGATAAACAATACTGGAAAGCAATCACAGAGCTCATTCCAAACGAGGTACCCAATATTGAGAAGAGAGGGAAGAAGAATGAGGAGAAGAAACCATCCATTGTTGTAATTCAAGGTCCGAAGCCTGGCAAGCCCACTGATCTTTCAAGGATGCGTCAGATACTTTTGAAACTGAAACACAATCTCCCGGAACATATGAAGCCCGCCCCACCACCACCACCACCACCTGCTGCAACCACTGCCAAAGACGGAAATAAACCAGAGATCCCTAAAGGAGCCACAACAGAAACCCCTGCTGTTAAACCGGTGGCAGTTGCTGTGAATTAAACAGAATGCATTTCTCCATCCTGAGCATTCTGCTGCTTGTTATTGAGAATAAGACCGGTACAAACTTTTGCTTCTCTTTTGGCAGTGTGTTGTTTAAGGATAGACAAGACTTCCATGAACTCCCTTATTTTGATGTCCATTTTGTAGAAAGTGTTTTCAGAGTTTATTGTCTAATTTGTCATGATGTCTATCTTTTCTGTTCTTGTCTCCTGTGAAAATCCAATTGTGAACTACTTTTGGTATCATTTGAATTTTGCATTAGCACTGAAAAAGCAAACTTACTCAAAACAGAGACAGTTTTTTCAAGTAAGCGTTTTGTTGTACAACAATTTGCACCCCAGATACAACCTGCAACACTCAGTACAACATAGAGATGCTAATACACTACAAACAAGAGGATTTGAGAGTTATAAAGTTTTAACTAACACAGGAATAAGCAATAGTCTATACTCAATAAGCTAAAAGTTTTCAGCATTCAGTTAAAGGCGAGTCACTGCAGCTAAAGTTTGAGATGTCTGAAAGCCGTTGTCGCGGTGTTGATGTGGAAATTGATGCCATATCGACCTCAAGGGTGGAGATGTTCTTCCGCTTTTGTGTTTCCTGCTTTGGTTTTTCATCAGGTGCTTCCGGGATTGGGCTCAGAACCGGCTGTTGATTCTGCTGCTGTGATACCATAGCTTGAGCTTCCTCCGCGACAGATGGGTTATCATCAGTGGCATACAGTATCCTTTGGATGGCCTCAATCTGTCAAAAATTAATCCTACAAATTAGAGACTATAGTCACTACAAAAAACAACCGAATGACACCGATTCTTTTCTTACAGGCAAATGCTTGATCTCAGGAGTCTGGCACAACATTTCAATGTCCCTTAGTTTTGCGAAGTAAAAGTCCCTCTCCTTCTCGAGACTATCCACGAATAACTTTAGCTCAGTGATCTGCATTAAGCCTCAAACTTGAATAATTTGAAACTCATTCTTCTAGAAATGATTTAAGTCCAGAACAGCAAATTTGAGTTACCTGCTCATCATAAGCTTGTGCACCAGCATTTGAAACAGGTTTCACTTGCTTCTGTGATACATGTGCCGGATTTCCATCATTCTTTCGAGCAGGGTGAGTACCCTGAGCCTTGGCAGTAGCTGATGAAGATTTCGATGGAACTTGTGCAGGTGCTGCTTTTTTATGTATCTCCTTTCCTCCTTTTGATGAATCTCTTCTCTCCAAAGGATTGTAACTGTCAAAATAGTGAAACATAGAGAAAAATTTTACCCAGTGATGAATACTAATTTTGTATATTTATGAAGACAAAACAAGGGCAAATTGACTGAAACCCCAATACAATAAAGTGATTAACTGATTACTTCATCAAAGAAAACAAAGTGATGAAATTACCTTTGCATGATACCACCATTGACTGAATCACAATACTTCTTCATCCATTGCATAAATTCTAAGTTATCAAGAGGCCTTCCTTTAACAAGCTTGCTCACCTCAATATGCTGAATGGAAAATTCAAGCAAACAGAAGTTATATTATGTAGACTAAGAATGTTAAAAGACTCAAACAAGCTTCCAAACAGTATGAAAATAACAAAATCATAACTCCATGTATACTATCTAATAGACAAGTTCCCATTCCAATAAAAAAATAGAGAAAAAAAGCTCATGCTGGATTTTTAAACAAATTGCATTTCCCTCTGTTCAATGATGAAATAGATTTGAAGCAACATAAAGAAGCACACTATGCACAAACTACGGTATTTTTTTTACATGTAACTTCCAAGAGAATAACACTAAACATCAAATCACACATAAACTGATAAAGGCTGTAACTTTATCAATTTAGACAGAAAAACATAGAATAGATGTTCATAAATCAATTTCCTCATCTGTTCTACTGTTTGAAAAAACAACAAACAAGGATGATCCATATCCCTGTCAAAAAATTTGATTTTTTGCATAAAAAAAAAAAAGAAAAAAGATGAGCATTTGACATTTAAAAAAAAAAATCAGGCATTGAAATCAATGGGAAAATAGGTAAAATTAACCCTAAAACAAAGAATTGGGGAAAAAAAACCTTGGTGATCTTGAGCTTGTTGAAGACATCCTGCAAGACCTTGTAATTCTGGATCATCTCATACTCGTTCTTAGCATCGAAGTTCACCTTGTGCATCGGCACCACTCCCGGGTGCACGGCATCCATCAGCTGGCAGTGCACGGCCCCTGACGCCGCCTACAAAACCACCAACAGATCCATTGATCAACCACAAAATTTAAAAAAAAAAAAAAAAAAAAAAAAACAGCATGAGAATGAGAGATCCGAGAATTACTTCCTCGACTTTGGATAGATTGAGTTGAAGGGTAGTGTTGATCCAGGCAAGGATCTCGTTCCTTCCAACGAAGTAAGCGGAATCCATCATCCCAATCTTGGTCGCCGCCATGGAGATTCTTCCCTGCTCTTCTTCTTCGCTTCTCCGGCCTCGGATTTGAGCTCCGATCGATGGAGATAGAGAGATGAGGGATTAGGGTTAGGGTTAGGGTTAGGGTTTCTTAGAAATTCGTATATAAAAAAAATAGGGCGAGAAGGAGCGGGAGGACTTGTGTCTCGATTGGAATTCAAATTTTGAGAGGGAGTGGGGCCCACTGAAGTGCATATAACCACACGATTCTCACCGATGCGTTGAGATTCGCGTCACTTTGCTCGAATCTTGGCACAGAGGATTTTTGGTCTTCCCCCTTAAAAAACAAAAATTCAAATTTTAACTCAACAAAAATTCAAATTTTAACTCAACAAAAATAAAAGTAAGGGTACAGACATAAATGTGTTAAGGTATATTAAAACGAATGCACCTTAGCAGTACATCAAGCCCTCTTATTTGGGAGAGATGCGAGTTTGATTCTTTTGAACCGCACTCCCCAATTTCAAAAGAAAGAGGACACGTGACAATTTCCCTGCTCAAGCACACTCCTAAGGGTTAGTGCTTGTTACTCTATTTAAAACAAATGTGTTAAAATATTAATATATGTTTATGCATGCCATTGATTTATTTGGTTTATCACTTTATTTAAAAAAACAAGAGAGATATAGAGGGAAAATGGTTGAACCTCCCCTAAGACGTGAGTAGATTCAAAATATATATAATGTTTGATTTAATTTAGAGGTAAGCATATAATTACCACCTGAAATATCAGGATATATGGTTAAAAATAAATCATTTTTAAATTTAAAAATTAATCTTTTCTACTTCTAGGCCTATGTGAAAATTATAATTTTATTTTTGAAATATATTTTAGTATTGTATGAATTTGAGATTTGGTGGATCAATTATATTTTCAAGGTATAATACCCCAGATAATCCCCCTGCTTTTCTCACCTCATCCTTTTAGTCCCTCAACTTTAATTTGGTCCCATTTAATCCCTCTACTTTTCCAATTGGTGCAATCAAGTCCAATACACTATTCTCATAATTTACATTCTTCTTCACATTTAATATTTCTGTTGAACTTTATTGTACTAATTGGGAAAGTATAGGGACTATATGGGATCAAATTAAAGTTGAGGGACTAAAAAGGCATGATAAGCAAAGTACAAGGACTATTTAGGGTATTGTACCTATTTTCAAATGAAAGTTCTAAAATTTTAATATTAAAATTATATTAACCATAAACATACGTCAAGCATCACCACTCACAAATACTTTTACCTTAAATCCATTTTTCTTTTTTCACTCCATATTTTATCTGAGGTTGATTTAGATGTATTGCAATAGGTGTAGTTTGTGTAGTGTCCAATGAGTTTTTAATACATATAACAAAAAAAATATTAAAATATAAATATTTTTTTATTAAATTACTCATTTTAGGATAAGCTTCAAAAATCCAACGATGAACTAACGTAGGGCAATATGCTTAAATTTTCTCCTATCTTATATCTGATCGGATCTAAAAATAATAATAAAATAAAAACCGAAACCACATCAATATCAAGCTATCTTTTCCAAATTGGGCCAACAGCTTTCTGGTCCTCCGTTGAATCCGGCCCACAAAACGCGATTTCGTTTTCATATAAAAACGGAAACAAAGGAACCATTTTTAAAATAAAACTCAGCGAAAACCAACACATCATCGTGTTCTCTTTCTCTCTCTCTTTCTCTCTCGTTTTCGCTGTTGCCGAGAGAGATCGAGAACGAGATCGGGATCGAATTCGAGGAATGGGGTTTCAAGGTGATCGAGAGGAGGATGAGGAGGGAGTCATGGCCGCCGACTTCTTCTGGTCATACACCGACGAGCCGCACGCCTCGCGGAGGCGCCAGATCCTCTCGCAGTACCCGCAGATCCGCAAGCTTTTTGGCCCTGATCCCTTTGCTTTCCTCAAGGTAACAATGCTGCATTCCTTGCTTTTTTTGTCTTAGGGTTTTGTCTTTTTTTTTTATTGGGTTTGTCTTGCTTCCTTTTGGATCTGTGCTTCTTTGTTATATAAATATATATTGTATAGGTTTTTTTTTTTTTTTTTTTGAAAAAAGGGTAGTTTGATGCTTGTTGTTATGACTAGTGAGAGAATGTTGAACAAAGATGGTAGCTTTTTATGGAAATTGATGGAAAACTACAACTTGGGTTAGGGTATGTGAGCTTGGTGGATTCAATGGGTTTTGAATATTGTGATTTTTGTATGGTGTTTATAAATGTAGTTAATGTCGAAGATGGTATATTTTTGGGTGAATTTCTGGAAAATTACAATCTTGAGTTTGATTCTCTTAAAAGACTGGGCTTTGGTATTGTAGTATCATTTGAAGTTAAATTGGAGAGGATAAGAAATGGAATTGGTTTTTTGTGGTTTTGAAAAGAAGAAAGAAAGGAAGGATAAACAACAAGCATTGGATAAAAATTAGTTTTGTTTTTGTGGTTATAATCAAGTTTGTGATGATAAATGTTCTTTCATTCTTAAATTTCTCTCCCCTTTTTTTATTTATAATGAAATTGTTTTATGTTTTTGTATGCATTTTATCTTTTTGTTGTTTGTGTGTGTATCTGTGTATCAAGCTAGCTGTAATGCTTGTGAATGTATTGCTTTTTAGCTGTACTTAGCTTTCTTGATCATGACTTGTTTGTTTTTGTCTCCTTTGTATTGGCCTTGCTTTGTCATTCATTTGATTTGGCATCATTGTTTCCATGGAATTGGTAGACTAATTGTAACTGAAATAAATATTCTGATTGTAGTATCTAAGGACAGCATGGATTTACTTAGTCTCTCAGGTGGACTTCGTCGCAAGCATTCATTTTATAGGAAAATTAGTTTCCTTGTTCTCTGAGGTAGATTTCTGTCACAAGCATTCACTCTATAGGAAAATTAGTTTCCTTGTTCTCTCAGGTAGACTTCTGTCACAAGCATTCATTCTATAAGAAAATTGGTTTCCTTGTTCTCTCGGGTAGACTTCGTCACAAGCATTAATTCTATAAGAAAATCAGTTTCCTTGTTCTATCTCTGGTAGACTTCATCACAGGCATTAATTCTATAAGAAAATTAGTTTCCTCGTGCTCTCGTGTAGACATCATCACGGGCATCCATTCTAATAGGAAATTTCGTTAGCCCCTACAAATTCAACAGCTTCTTTTTCTACTGTTCTTTTACAATGTCTTTGTTTTCCGTGGCTATTTCTTTTCCATTGTAACTTTTGTATTTCAGTGTTTTGAAATTAAACAGTGAAATCTTATGAAAAAATGAGCCAATAGTTCAAAGCTTAATGTTTATAATCAATTCGCCAAGGGTACTAACAAGAACTCATTGAAATTCAGTATGCACTTCGACAAAACTTGTTTAGAATCTTTACATCGTGATAGCATTCAAATTGTGACACTGTACATTGAAGTGGATGTAACTCATCTTCCATTCTCCGTCTCACCATTCGATCTTCTTTTGCAGGTTAGTGCAGCTGTCCTGCTTCAACTATGGACCGCAACCTACATGTGCAACGCAAGCTGGCTGAAGATACTAGCAGTCTCATACTTCTTCGGCTCGTTCCTCAATCACAACCTCTTCCTTGCCATCCACGAGCTCAGCCACAACCTCGCATTCTCCACCCCAACCTACAACCGTTGGCTGGGCATCTTCGCCAACCTCCCCATCGGCGTTCCCATGTCCGTCACCTTCCAAAAGTACCACCTAGAGCATCACCGATTCCAAGGTGTCGACGGCATTGACATGGACATCCCAACCCTAGCCGAAGCCCACACCGTCACCAATGCCATAACAAAATCCATATGGGTCATCTTCCAGCTCTTCTTCTACGCGCTCCGCCCGATCTTTATCAAGCCGAAGCCCCCGGGCATGTGGGAATTCACCAACCTTATAATCCAACTCGCCCTCAACACCTCCATGGTTTATTTCTACAGCTGGAAATCTCTCGGTTATCTAATTCTTTCGACATTTGTGGGAGGCGGAATGCACCCGATGGCCGGCCATTTCATATCAGAGCACTATATTTTCAATGCAGGGCAAGAGACATACTCATACTATGGACCCTTAAATTTGATGACATGGAATGTAGGGTACCATAATGAGCACCATGACTTTCCAAGGATTCCAGGGTGCAGGCTTTATAAGGTGAGGGAAATAGCACCAGAATACTATGAAAGCATGAAGTCATATAGGTCATGGAGTCAGGTGATTTATATGTATATCATGGACAGAACTGTAGGACCTTTTAGCAGGATGAAGAGGAAGTTGTCCTCCAAGAAGGATCACTAGGGTTTGATTTGTCAGGGAGTCTAGTTTTTGTGCCTTATTTTATTTATTTATTAAGCTGTTTATCCTTTTTTTTTAAGTGATTTGGGATCACTGTGATTTGAATGTAACCTCCTCCTCCTCATTGGTTGATGTAATAGTGGCATTTTTGATGTTTTATTTTTTAATTTTTCTTTACTTCTTGTGCTTATTATGAAAATATATAATTTTAGGATTTTTTAATTAGTTATTAAATAGCTTAAATTTAAATGATAAAAGATCCCAATTTTGATTTTTACCAAAATTTTTGGTAAAAGAAATCCAAATTATTGTAACTTTTAATGGAAGCTCTTTTCAAAATGAACAATAGCTTTAATGTTAAGGTGAGATTTAAGAAAATGTTAAATTTTGTGGGTTAAAGTCAAGTTCTAGTAAGAATAATTGATATGAATATTATAGAATCAGAAATTGGGCATTTAGAAGTTGGTACTATCCTTTAAAAAGGGCATTAGAACACTAATTATAGTTAAATTTAAAAACTAATTAAAATTAACATTTCAATTAGTATGTGAACAAATAATTTGGGAAATGAAAAGCTTCAATAGTATTGAAAATGGCGTGGAGACACGGTGATAAAGGTTGGATTTAAAAATTAACACTGTGAACGTATAATTTGGGACATTAAAAGCTTCTAAGACCTTGTTTGGATTAGCTTATAAAAAAAAAAGTGCTTTTTTTCAGTTTAGTAGAAGTACTCATGGAAAAAAATATTTCTCCAAAGTTAAGTACTTTTTTGTATTTTGTGCTTGTATTGGTTTTTCTGCAAAAACAAAAGTTGTAAAAATAAGCTAAAAAACAGTTTTTTCAGAAGCTAGTCATGACCAGCTTTAAAAAAAAAACTATTTTTCAGTTTTTTTATAGCTTCTGCTTTTGCAGAAAAACCAATACAAGGTTTTCCAAAAGTTAATCCTAAAAGTTATCACTTATAACATAATGGAGGGAGTATCATGTCATTCAGAACAACCCCATGATACTGCAATCTAGAGATGGGCACGGGCCAGTTAACCGGCCCAGCGGGCCCGACCCGCCGGGTTGCGGTTCACCGGCCCCGACCCGGACCCGGCCCGGCATGGGTGTAGAACCCGCCAGGCCGAGTTGACCCGTCAGACCCGGCAGGTCCGGGTCACAGGAGGTCGGGCCCGGAACCGGCCCGGCTTCACTGTTGAACCGGCGGGCCGGGCTGACCCGCCGGGTTGGCCCGCTCAAAAATATTAAAAAAATCAAAAATAGAAAATAATAATAATAAATTCAGAAAATTAAAAAAAAAAGAAAAAATTTCTCAAAATTTTTAAACACCGGGCCAAACCGGGTTTGGCCCGGCGGGTTGGGTCTCCCCAACCCATAACCGGCCCGTCTACAGTGCGGGCCGGTTACAGGTCATTGAACCGGCCCGCCGGGTCATTGGACCGGCGGGCCGGTTCCGGGCCGGGCCGGTTTTTTTTTGGGCCCGTGCCCACCTCTACTGCAATCTTACAGTCATTCATGAAAAGAGCAAGTTTATAGTCATGTGAATGTGCCTGTGAGTAAATAGTAAATATTTCATATATGTTCTACTCCTTTGTTGTTCTAATATTCTGACCAATATCACAAATACTGGTGAATAAATTTCACACAGATTTGTCGAGCTTTATACAATTTGTAATCATTCTTGTTTAGGCTTAAAACAGAAATTTACTGGAAGAACAAGTTGAGTACATGATAATACTCACTGATCATAGACTTTGTTGATGTTCGGCCGGAACCATACGATTTGATAAAATGTGAGAGTTACCTGTTGATCTGTAGAAAGAGAGAACTGTAAATCCATTGGGAAGATTAAAGAAAATTGCATAGAGAATGATTTCAAGATCGTATCAAACGAGACAATGTCTCTCTCACCTTTTCATGTATTCCGACAATCCATGAATCACTGTTCAGAGGCGGATGAGGACTCATTGTGGGTTGATTATGCTGGACCTGGTTTCGTAAGAGTGGAAGCCGAGCGGGTGTGTAATCATCATCACTGTCGTAGAAACTTCCACGATCTGGCCCGAGGGCTCTGAGAACCATTGCGAGAAAGATGGAAACAGCCTGAAAATGAAAATTAAAGTTGAAAATTCACTCTGGTCAAAACTGAGGCACGTTCAGTTTTTCATGTGAAAAAAAACACAAGTTTCTGCTGAGGAAGAAAAGGTAAGGATAGTGCGCCAATGTGTTAGTTTTGTTATGAGAAAAGATTTAGGCATAACAAGAAGTAAAATAAAAAGGCGACAATGACATTGAGTTTGCCCTAAATAATCATCAGTGGAACATTCCATAACTGTTAATTATTTAAGGAGAAAAAAATAAACTAGCATTTATTCAACCATATTAGTGGTACTAAAAGGAAAAAACCTTATATCTTTCAACAATGGCAATCAAACAAAAAAAAAAGGGCCCTCACCTCTGAAGCTACAACAATCAAGGCTACCCATTTGCAAATCTCAAAGTTTGATCTAACAAAATGCTTGAATTCATTGAATCTCCCCGTACGATCTTCTGGGAAATCCTAACGAACAATCAGAGCTGGTCAGAGTTGTGTAGATACAAATCGCATAGGAGATAGAAATGCCAAGATGGAGCAGATGATTTATGTTACCTGTTCCCAGTTTCTGTTTAGAAATATATCTGTGGCAATTGCACCCTCCAGGATAATGAGAAGAAAGACAAACACCATATACTGTAACTCAGTTAAGAGATGCCAAATAACATTCTTTTTGATTTAAAATATCAGTAAGAAGACAACCCTATGAAATACCATCTAGTAAATCAATTCAGTGAATCTCTAAGCAAAAGAAATGTAGAGGCCTGTAAGTGTATTAAATCCTGACATGTCAATCATCATAAATATGCATTTACAATGGCAACTGTAATGGTTGCAAAACCAATGTATGGAATGCACCACATAAGGGCCTCGCCAAAACATACATGACAAATTGCAAAATGGTGGAGTTGTCTAACCAGGGAAATTTTCCAATTTGTCATTTGAAATTTCTTTTTTGCACTTGCAAAAGTTTGAGAAAACAATTTATGATTTAGTCTTTGGATAACAATTGAACTAACACAATAATCTAAATAAACAAAACAAAAGTGGCAAGAATTGTTCACATGTAGCATTTCGTCAAGCATGGTTTCAATGTCTGAGCAGGTGCAAAAATCAAATGGCATCGTGAAGAAAATTGTGAATTATCACCAAATAGCAAGAACCACCTGCAAGTGGCAGCCTTCAATCTTCATCTAGATTATGAAAAAGGAATAAAATTATACAAAACTATCAACATACTCAAAAGAGGAAAAGGATTGCACTCAAATTCAAAGTAAACTATGTCCTCATAAGCCACTGCCACTACAGATAATCCAGTGAAATTCTTTTACTTGTGCAGGTTCTCATGAAAACCTTAGACTGTGAAAAACATAGAGCACCAGACTATTCTTACATGTGGAAGGAAATTTAAAATAGGTCAAACACTTGGTCCAACAAAGCAAATGCCAAGGGATGTATAAACAATAAATGCTGTAATATACCTATATACTTGTGCATACTACTTCTGCATACACGCAAGCTTCTATTTAAACACAAAACTTAGAAAGAAATAATTTGATCCAAGAATAAGAATGAAACTAATTACCAATTCAAAAATTAAAATAATAAAAGAAAATTTTACATGAACACAAACCAAGCCATTTTCAACCTAATCTGGCCAAGCCATTCAAGCATGAGAAACTTCAGTCAATTGGGCAAATAAACCTTGACTTTCAGAATGGATGCATTTATCAAGAAAATTTCAATTTGCCTCCAACCATCTTGCTCGTGCATCAATGAAAATTAGCACAATTGTAAGAAAGAAAAAGTATATTTTATAATCCAATTGCCAAAAAGGATACACAAGAAAGGCAATGACCATTTGCAGTTTCAGCAGCAATATGACCTGAGCATGTTATCAGACACAACGAGATTCCGAGTCCAAAAAATGTGTAGATGAACCTGCTCACAACACGATTATACACTTAAAAGATTCCCAGAAAATTAAAGAAAATCACAAACTTTTTCATGGTTATGTTCATGCAAACAAAAAAACATCCAGATGACCTAGTCTGCTAACAAGCTGATAACAGACAATTTTGAACTCAATTTCAAAGAATAATGAGAATCAAATCCATATCATCAACATAGATACATAAACCCTGCACAGAAAAAAAGGAAAAAAAAGAACAGAAAAGAAAGAAAACATTTAAAGTGTAGATGCAGCTACATGTAGACATAATCATAAGCTGAAAAAAAAGTTCACAAAAAATAAAGAAAAAGGCAAACATTTTTCCATGATTCCCTGTGATCTAGTCTGCTAAACAAGCTGGTAAAAAACAATTTTGAAATCCAATTACAACGAACAATGAGATTTGAGCACCAACATAGATACATAAAGCCTTAGTAGTAAAAACAATAATTTTTTGCTAAAAAAAAAAAATCATATCAAGAAGAAAGCATTGATTCATGAAAAGGACATAAATAAGATCCTCTCCCTTGCAAACTGATCATCTATGATTCTATGGCAAATTTGATACAAAAAAAAAAGGACAAACAAAAAATAAAATTCACTAAAAATTAAAAAAAAGAAAAGAAAAGAATCGTATAATACCAAGGAGGGGTTGAACCAAGAGCAAGACTCCACTGTCCATTCATCTCCTTGCACCAAACCCTAATCATCCAGAGCGCGTAGAGGATCATAGCCATCCCTGCCATTCCAATCACCGAATTCACAAGCTTCAGTGTCGATTGCAAGCAACTCCTCACCCAACTCGCCATCGATTGCTCACTTGTTGATCACGAATTCCACCAAAACCAACCCCAATCGCGAGAAATTCAATCAAAAGATTCGATCTTTGTTTGGAGAGAGTGAGCTTTTTCGAGTTTCCCCACTGACTTCGTTTATGGCATCTGGCATCCCAAAGTGCCCGTGCTGTTCCCGTTTTTGGATCTCATTATTATTATTATTATTATTTATATTTCTCATTAAAAAAAACTTATTTGTATATCTTATCCACTTATTTATTTTTAGGTATAAATATCAAAATGGTCCCTCAATTTTGCAATTTCCGCTATTTTAATCCCTCTAATATAAAATTCGCCTATTTGATTCTCGTATTTGTACATTTATGTCCTTTTGGCTTCTCCAATTAATGGATCTGCCCTTTTGGTCCTTCAAGTTCTGGTCTTTCCAGTTGATGAACTCGAAGGAACTAAAAAGACCAAAAAAGGTGAAAACATGCAAATACAAGAACAAAAAAAAAAAAATTTATAGCTAAAAAACAAAAATGTGAACATACAAGGATCAAAAGAGCGGATTTTATA
The DNA here is from genome assembly GCA_020875875.1 of Dioscorea alata. Classification (NCBI taxonomy): domain Eukaryota; kingdom Viridiplantae; phylum Streptophyta; class Magnoliopsida; order Dioscoreales; family Dioscoreaceae; genus Dioscorea; species Dioscorea alata. Next base: position 23,483,147 of record CM037011.1, read on the forward strand.
TTATAGGGACTAAAAAGGTAGAAAACACAAAATATAAGGACCATTTTGACATTTATACCTTTGCAATTCCATAATTTTTGTGGGTAAGTATGAAAAAAAAACACCCACAATTCCTGCAAATGTTCTTAAAATCTCGCAGCAAGAAACTCATGCTGACCCAAGTTCCTGTCTTACTCAGCAAGGACAGCAGTAACAAAAAAAAAAAACAATAAAAATGGGGGAAGTAGCCTTATTACACCATCATGAATTAGGCTTCACTTAATGCCTGCATATTGAGATCAAAACAAAAAAAAGGAACAAAGAAAAAAAAAATCAGAGAATCACTGTTGTGAATCAAAGAAACATGTCCATATTCTTCGATCCAATGCTAAAGTTTTCGATGCAATGAATTAATTCTATGTCAACAACAGCAAAACAGATTTATGTAAGAATTTGTCAGGTCAGTTTTGGGTGCAATGGCTCAATGAAAAACATGAGCCCTTCATGCTGTGCATTCCTTTGACTGAAGTGCAGAGGACAGCTAAAACTCTCTAAAAATGTTGGAACTCTCCTGGCAGTATGTTATATATAGTCTTCAAGGATAACTTTGCTTCAAAAATTTATGCCGATGTGGAAGGCATGTCATCGGCAGGTGGAGTCTGTGGTGGCGCGGGTGGTTTCTTCACAACAGGAGGCTTAGGAGGCCTCTTCGGTTGAACTTCATCAGCTTTCTCAGGCGGGACTTCAAACTATAGCATCATATGAAACAAATATAGAGTTAGTAACTCTCTATGCTTGAATGAGATGATAGAAGCTTCGCTCTTAGTATACTACATATCTTGCAAATGGATTGAGAGAATCTACATAAGAGGAATATATATAACATAAACAGATTGAGATTTGAACAATCAGTGTCGTGATATAACATGAAAAGAACACTCAAAGAAGGCCAGATATGAAAAGCAAGGAAGTCTGATATCCTTAAATTATGGCATTTCATCTCTACCCAATGTAGACAAACAGGCAAATATGAAATGTGAAATATGCTGATTTATGGTTTTTTGCCCCCTCCTTCAGAAAAAGCAATAAGGAAATCGGTAGTTACTTTTTAATCTGCAAGTCACTTTACCCATTGCAGAGAAAAATTACAGATAGTTATGAGTGCTCTATATGTCAGTTGCCTTGTTTTCATTTTCAAGAACTCTCTGTATCAACTACTTAGCCTCTACTCCTTGGTTTGTTCCTCTTGATGAGATAAAGTCCCAAGGTAACTGCTAGTGTTTCCAATTAATTACTTGGATGCCAACGAATGTAGCTAATCATGATTTAAGAAAGAATAATCAGAGACTTCAAGCACTGGACAAAAGTCTATAAGGCCAGCAATGAGAGAATTAGTTAAAATTCTCCAGATGCTTCTCTTTAATGTAGTATGATAAAAAAATAGGATGCTCTACTGATATGATTTGGTAGCCAATGATTAAAAAACAAAGCAGCACTGACCTTGAAACCACAGCCAGAAACACAGGCACGAAAGCAATCCTGCATTCAGAAAGAAACCATACTAAATGAAAATATAAAAATAGACATATAAAGCACCAATTTCAATGGCTAAATATGAGTTCCTTTCAAAAATTAGACAATGTAATTCTTAAGGCACCTTTTACTATTTAAAATAGAGAAGAAGAAAAAAAAAGTTCGAGCTTATCATGTTCTAAAAGGAAATCTTTTGATAGCTGGCTAATTAAGTATTCAATTATTTCTTTCCATGTCCATTATTAACAATAAGAGTACACAAAGTGCTCTTAATAATTGAAATAATTGATACAACTCATATATATGGCAAAGTTAATAAATTACATCAACTAAAATGTTTGCCATTCTCAAGAATTTGGAAACAAAGAAGAAATCATGAATTTTTTTCCTGAAAATATTACGGGGCAGGAGATAAGCGGACCTGAACAGCTGACGTCCGCCGCAGGATTAACACTGCCTCTCAGGCACAGGCAAAGTGGACTTTCTTAAATTTACATTATTAAAGCGACCAACAGTGCACCATGACGTGCAAAAAATAATACTGACTGGAGGTTGCAAGTAATATAAACTTTCACTAAAATGTCTAAAGGAGAAAAGATTGTCTGGTATAGCAAAGATCAAGGAACAAAAGGGCGCAATAGCAACTGTAATTACCAACAAAGGACATTTTTATCAGGAGATTTGAACTTCCAGACTACATCAAAAGATCAGAACAAAAGAAGCCAGAAAGGAAACATATATAAAGTTGCATGTAACTTTCCAGTTATGTCTAACTTCTAACAGCGCTAGCTTCAATGGATAATGAAATCATTGTTAGCTAACAGTTAACAAGTGAGCTTTCTTAAATGAACTGGAACTTTAAAAAACTGTACACTTATTTCTGAACTCATATGTATTACATGCACAATACCTTAACATGGCTTTGATACGTACAACCCTTGCCGTGGTTTGCCCAATGTGTATAATCATGCTAATGCAAAAGGAGCAAAGAAATGAAATTTTCTAAGGCATTATTGCAGTAACTCCCTACATTTTAGGTAGCCTTGAATCACAGGAATCTCATCTCTCAGTCATCACGGTCCTTTAATTTCATACATCAGCTCTTATAAGCAAATGGGTCTTATAAGCAAATTCGTTTCATTCAGACATTATATTTGATAAACACAACTCTATAGTGTTCATAATTTTATTTTGCTAATGGGTCTTTTTGCTTTTAAATGACTTTGCCAATAAGTTCACCCAGTGACTGCAAACAAGTCTGCCCACTTAACTGATATTAATTCTTGCTAAATCACTACCTAAGATTAAATTTCTCATCAAAATTTTCAATTGATACCCTTTATCCATGAGAACGTAACCTGAACAGCATCTATCGTAAGCTCCATAGCCATACAGATCCTATGCTTTCATATTTTTTCCTGTATTTTCATGATTTCATCAATGCTCAGTATGCTGGATTCATAATTTGCACTTATCACCACATTTCATCTCTCTAATGTTCTCCTACATTCAGGCATGGTAAGCTTAATATACCCTAATTTCAGTGCCTTTCTCGTTGCATGGTTCACCTTGAATCTAATGGGTTTCAGAGAAAACAGATGAGTCCTGTACAAGGGAAAAGTACACGTGTCAGTATTGCGAGTCAAACACAACCTTGGATCTTCATGTGTTGCACATGAACTCATTTGCCCATTGACGTGCATGAGTTATATGCGTGCATGCAGTGTCAGATGCCTTTAATTTTAATGTGTAAATGCATACAGATACTTTACAAACTTGCGATGGGCCACATTTCCAACAATAATTGAAACCATTTGGAAAATTTGAGAAACAATTAAACAATACAAGATTTCACTAGATGTAACTTTGCGGTCATCAAAGCACCTAGAAATGAAATCAAGAAATAACAGAAAGATCAAGCACCAAAAAAGCAAGTGAATTATTTACTAGTGCACAATAAAAATGCCATTGATATTAACCTATTAAAAACAGATAGTTGAAAATAGATTTACATAGATACACATAATTATGAACTTGATACCGTCAAGCTGTAAGACACAATAAATTAGCACAAGAAGAAGAAGAAAGCTCAAAATCATTAATCATGTCCAAGCACATGGCAATTAAAATAAGAAGAAAGACGAAAGAATAAAGAAGTAAGAAGAAGAGCTCAAAATAGGGAATGCAACTAAATTATTTAAGAAGAAGAAGAAGAAGAAGAAGAACTTGATAGCGTCAAGCTGTAAGACACAATAAATTAGCACAAGGAGAAGAAGAAAGAAGTAAGAAGAAGAAGAAAGAAGGAAGAAGAAGAAAGAAGTAAGAAGAAGAAGAAAGAAGGAAGAAGAAGAGCTCAAAATAGGGAATGCAACTATATTATTTAAGAAGAAGAAGAACTCGATACCGCCAAGCTGTAAGACACGATAAATTGGCACAAGAAGAAGAAGAAAGAAGTAAGAAGAAGAGCTCAAAATAGAAGAAAGCTTAAAATCAATAATCATGTCCAAGCACATGGCAATTATTTTGATGTCTTAGCAGCATTCTTACAGAACACAACTGCCTTAAAACTTCAAATCAGTCATCATGCAATCTAAACAACATAAATAAATCAAGTCACAGAAATCTTGATATCAAATGAAATGGATCATATGACTAACCCTAGAATAATTTTCATCTCCTGGAGACCTGTCAATGTAAGCACTCCACTGTTGGTCTTTCAGAACCGGATCCTTGTAGCATATCCCTTCACACTGTTCCACACCTGTCAGTAGGAAAAATAGCACCACTGTTACAACAATGAATAGAAACAAGAATCCCGACCAAGGGTTGTTATGAGTTGCATGACTGAAAACATAAGACTAGAATCAAATGATGGAAATTGATGAAATAAACAAATAAAAAGGCAATTTATTAGAATTTCCTTTATTTTCCTCCATTTTCAATCAATTCAAAGTCCAAGAACATCCTTAACGAATGCAAGTAATATCAAGAAAACAAATTGCTCAAGGTCACAGCAACAAGAAATCAGATAAACAGTGAATCATACAAAGCATAAACAGCAATAGAACCACACATCCCATTCTACATCAAGAGCAACATCATCTGATGAAAATATACAGAGATTGCATTTCAACAAAACAACAGCCCAAGAACAGACTTATTCAACGATTAAAACAACAACAAACAACGAATCCAAAACAGCACTTACATTCCTCCCAAGTCTCGGCATCATTACCACAACCCTTCTTGCAGAACACTCTCCCTGCCAAAATTCAATCAAAAAAACAAAAACAGCAAAAAAAAATCAGTCAAAATCTCTCCCAAATCACAACAGTAAGATCAAGAACCGAATCAAAGAAAGAAGGTATCTAGGGATTTCATCAGACGGACATGGAATCTGGAGGAGAGAAGAGTATTTCTTGGTGCAGCATTTGCCGCAAGGCGGAGACCAATCACTGGGGAGGAACATGGCGAGCTTGAGCTTGAGCGCTGGGATCGGAGGAGAGGCCTCCAATGGAGAGAGGGCGATGGAGAACAAGGACGAGAAGGTCGAGAGAAGAGCGTTGATGGAGAATGGAAGCTCGTCGTCGTCGGTGTCTCCGACCTTCGGGGGAGCTCGAGAAGACGAACACTGCGAGAAAGCTCGGCGTTGCGTGGCATAAATCGTAAATAAATGCATGTTTATCATTTTATTTTGAAAACGTTTTCATTTTCATTTTTTTTTTTATCATTTTCTTTTTCCGTTTTCGTTTTCTGATAAAACATTTTCTTTTCGGTGTAATTTTCATATATGCCCTTGTCAAAGTTTGTAATTTCATTATGTATGTGTCCATGTACTGATATACATTAGAGATTTTTACGCGCCACCCCTTCAACTCCATTTTAATTTTATTTTACCCTCGTTATTGTTATTTTCTTATAATTTTTTAACTTGGGTTATAATAAATATAAAATATTTTTTTACTCTTATTATAACTTGGGTTCTAACAAAAGCGACAAATGTTATATATCAAAAGCGTGTGCAGACCGAGAATTGATCATCTAGCCCACATGTCCTCTCTCAGTGACGTATTATTTGGACAATAAGTTCACACCCACAATCAGAGATCTATCATCATCATTTATTTTTTTAATTGGCCAATATCACTTGGTTATAAGCCTGTTGGTTATATTAAAATTTTGTATAATGTATATTATTGGTTGTTATAAGTAAAATGCTGCATAACTTTTATTTTTAATAAAAAAAATAATGATTTCATTATTAGATCTAATTTATATTTTTTAAAATTAATTATTAAAAAATTAATTATGTATAATATAATATATAATATTTAACATTCCATGAGAATTACACAAAAGATGCTATATTAAGTTGAAAGTGTAAAAATAATTCAAGAAAAACCGCTTTAGCCCTTAAATGGCAAATAAGCAAACTTTGCTCCCCTTTGTATAATTATATCCATTTATTGTTAACTTTATAATTTTCATTACAATATATATATATATATATATATATATATATATATATATATATATAAAGTTTAAAAAATATTAAATGTGTGGAATCCTAAATTTGGTAAAAATTGGGGGTGAATTTGAGCTCCAAATAATCCAATTTTTGGGTCATGGTTGGAGTTGCTCTTGTCTGAAACAGTAATAATTCTATGATTAATATTTTTATATAACATGCCTATTTTGGATGTGGTAATGCACATCACGAGCAAGCCACCTCATTTATAAATGATTTTTTTTCCTAAAATTTGATTTTAAATATTGATGGTATGGCATAATTATCCAAATAGTCTTGAATTATATAGGAAAATGCATTTGATACCGGATCTACACCATTTCATGTAAGTTAATCTTTTTTGTTTCAGTTATATGACAATAATTTGAGATATATGTCACTATATGATATAGTTATAAGTCATCAAAATGGTGGATAAATAGTGCAAGGTCGAATTTTCTTACTATCTTATTAAATACTATAACAATACTATTTATATATTGTTTATTGGGTCCCTTGTATGAAAAGCCGTATTCTCCATTCTTTCAAGATTGTAAAGCAACGAAATTTACCATTGTGGGGTTATGATCCTTTATATATTATCTTGGGTTGCATAAGATATGTCATCATTACTCCGTGTGTTAACCTATCCCATATGATAAATCATGTAGTTAAATAAACATAATTAGTCCATCACTATACATGTTTATCACTTTGGCAACCTGCCCCTTTTGTAGGGCATTGTTTTTCGTGTAAAAAAATAAAATAATAATAATAATAATAACTATGGGCATGTATGTATATAACTGTGACTATTAATGTTGGCACAATTTAACCATCAAAGTATTAATAATTAAATTTAAATTATTTGTTGCGGCAACAACTGCCCGATCAACCAAAGTAATGCTACGTTAGTTTATCATTTTGAATATTTGCATTAAATCCCATTGTAGGGTTAAAAAAAAAGGGAAGTGAAACTATGCAAATAAATCATTGTATAAAGATAAAAAACATTAGTGATTATATATATATATATATATATATATATATATATATATATATATATATATATTATCAATGTGTAAAATTAGTTTTTTAAAAAATATAAAAAAGTTTTTGAGATGAGACTCGTTGATGATATAGAATTTTACATCTACCGAAAGAATACACATATTAATTGAACTATTACCATTGCAATAATGGAGTTAAATTAAAGATTTTATTTTGAAATTTGGTTCAAAATTTTTAATTATCTTGAACACTCTTGGTTTATACATATTCATTAAATGCATTTTTTATTTTTATTTTTAATGCTTGTTATCAGTACTTCCTATTACTTCAGTAAGGATATAAAATGTGTATATTAACTTTGAAATAATCTGTGTTTTTAGTTTAATTAAGTGAAAATTATAATATATTTTTTATTTAAATTAAAATTTGGATATATAATGAAAATACCAAACTTAATGACTAGAAATATATTGAGCAAAACAACAACAATGTTTTTTTTTTTTAAATATCAAATTCTTTTGGTAGGAAATGTTACAAATATTAGTGTTTATTTGGATTTGTAAAATAAGATGATTATAAATATATGGGGTGGTAAGTAATTTTGCTATTTCTAAGGAGTGGCAAGTAAATACTTGATTATTTTCATCAATATTAAATGATACATTCACATTTTTAGTATGAAAAGATTTTTTTTATAAATATAAAAGATAACACCACTGATTCAAGAAATTTTAAAAATAATAAACTCTAATGATTGAGTTGTCACCAATTTTTCACCAATTCACCAATTTATGTATATATATATATATATAGAATTGAGATATTGGGGGGAAACCTAGGACAAATGCAATACTTAAATTTGGGTTAAAAAAAACATTTTTTTATCTAAATTGATCAAGCTTTTATAAAGAACTGGACCAAGCTTTGTTCCAAAGAAAATTAGGGCTAAAAAGTGAAGTGGTTCAAGTTCAACCAGTCTGTAGTTGAACTATGGTTAATAGATTTATAAATAAATAATTTGTATTTAAATTACATATACTGAAAAAATGATAAATAATGTAATAAAAGAAAAAAAACTTTTGTATCTACAATAGTCCAATAAATTATTTTTTCTTTAACCAAGAAATTTTGTTTAGTAATTATTTTTTTAATATTTTTGAAGATCAATATATTGTAATTTACTAAGTTGTCACTATCATTATTTTGAAATAAATTAATATTAATTTTATACAAGTATATATATATAAACTACTGGTGATAGATTTAGGACAGGTTTGGGATGGATTTGAATTTGCAAATTTTAAATGGATTTGGGTTTAAGAATTGTATTTTATTTTTTTAAAATCCAAAGTATAAATATTTTTAAAAATTTATTTATTTATATTTAAATTTGTTTTAAAAGCAAAAGTATAATATCAAAATCATTTGGAGATAAATCAAATAAATCGAGTTAAACAACTACTGAATAGCCTAGTGAAAATCACTGAGCGGTGAGTGAACGGTAGAAGGTCAATTTTTTCTATGCCATTGTACATAGGGATGGCATAATTCCCAAACCCGATTTGATCCGAGTTTGACGGGGAAAATCCGATTTGACCAGGTTTTGGGTCGGATTCGAATAAAAATCAAACTAATATAAACCGGCTGCGGGTATAAGAATCCTAACATCTGACCCAAACCCAAACCCGAACTCGATTCGAAATTCAATTAACAAATATACCCAACTATATATTTTTAATTTTTTTTGTTAGAGTTTTTTAAATTCCTACTCCATGCTTTTATGGTGTTCATTCAAATAAAAAAACTATGATTTTAGATTGACCTTTTTAATTTTTATTTGGTATTATAATTTTATTTTAATTTGTTTTAAATAAAATCACAGTAGGGCAGATATCCCCGAGGGTACCTGATTGCCCGTCGGGTGCGAATGTAGGTTGGGGTTTTGAAACTCGTCAGTTCAGGTTCGAAGGCAGGGTAGCGGGTTTAGGTGCATATATGGCAAAATCCGTACCCGACCCGACCCGTTGCCATCCCTAGTTGCACTGTACAATACTATATACAAAGCTAATTAATGGCCCATAGTAATATGTATGCATAGATCCTAATTGTTTAGTGTGTTAATCCGTGGTAAATCTCTGAGGCCGTTAAGCCAATAATACACTATTGTATATACCTCTTTGTGGGGCCCGCGCTTAACGCCATTTGTAAAAAAAAGTAAGTTAATATGTGAAAACATCGACAAACATATATACGGAGGATTTATCAGAATAAATTTAAATAAAGTTTAATTTTTATTAAATAATTTAGAAACCTCATTTTAAAATTTGCCTTTCGGTATGCACTTTCACCCAAGTTATTTAATTTAATAAAAATAATAGAAGTTTTACAAACTTAGTTTGTAGTTAATAAAAAAAATATTTGCATAACATAGGGGTTTATTTACAAATGAACCCCACTAAGCTTGGACTCGCAGTGGCGTCGATAAAACCCTAAATCAGGGATTCTTGGCTTCTTTGGCTTCTTTTTTGAAACCCTAAAAATGGCGAAGAAGAAAGAGAAGAAGTCCAACGTCTCGGGGAAGCCCAAGCACTCCTTGGACGTGAATCGCAGCAATGGCGGCGCTGCCGTTGATAAGGGAGCTCGCTCGGCCGCCACGGTGCGGCGGCTCAAGATGTACAATACCCGCCCGCTGCGAAATAGCAAGGGAAAGGTCCTCAAACACGAGCTCCAATCTAAGGAGCTTCCCAACACCCGCATCGTTCCCGATCGGCGCTGGTTTGGTGCGTTCTCTTTTCTTCCAATCCTGTTTCTCCATTATTCTCTTTTATATGGCTTCAAAGAAATTTTTTTTCTAGGGTTCCAGTTTGAAACACTTAGATAGCATGTATGTGGTTTCTTTGAATTTTATGTTTATTTGTAATTTCTCTGAATATGCGAAAAAATTATGGTTATTTTTGACATGCTTCTAGTTTTTCCGTGGTTGAGAAAAAAAAAAAAAAATCTTGTCCATCATAGGGTTTGAAAGCTGTAAACCAGATTTTCTTTTAATTGGCATTCAACTTATTTTCTATTTTTAATTTCTTGATTTTTGTTTGGTAATTCTGCTATAGATTTAAGCTAAATTTATCTGGTTACTTATTAGAAAATGTTGAACTTGCGGTTGGTTACTGGATTTTTGCATGTTGTCACTGGTATATGTTCTGTATTTTGTAGGTAACACACGAGTTGTTAAGCAAAAGGAGCTTGAGTTCTTTCGCGAGGAGCTTCAAAACAGACTCTCCAGTAATTACAATGTCATTCTTAAGGAGAGGAAACTGCCCATGTCCCTCCTAAATGATCACCAGAAGGTATGTGCACAACTATCCTTAACAATTTCCTTTGAAATTCTACATAGTATGGTGATGCATAATTTTCTACTATTTTTTAAGTCCATGATTCGTTATCATGCAATTTTGCTAATGTCTTTTGTTCTTGCTTTTACGATGGATTTCTTGTCTTATACTGCTTTCTTTGTAAGTAAAAAGGTTCATGCATTTCTCCTTGCTATTCATATGATACATCCCTGTCCTCACAAATAATTCACTTGCGTTTTGATTTGTAGGATTGAGCAGATGTGATTTATGAGATATTGAAGATCAATTTAATGACAGTCCATTGAAAGCTGCTAATAAGTTTTTTTTTTTTTTTTTTTTGGCTTTTTCAGCAAGCAAAGGCACACCTCCTTGACACTGAACCGTTTGAGGATGCATTTGGACCAAAAAGGAAAAGGAAACGTCCTAAGCTTCTTGCATCTGATTATGAGTCTCTTGTTCAGAGAGCAGATGGGTCTCAAGGTAACAAACAGTTCCTTTTCAATTGCTTCATAAAATAAGTTGTGTGGTAGTGTGAAGTATTGAGTTTCTTTCTCTTGGTTTGTTCTCTCTTTTGCCAAAATAAATCTAACTCTATAGAGAACAGATTGACGATAATCACTTCTGAAAATTCATTACATTACTGGGTCTTCATTAGCTTGCCACGAACCGACTAAATACCATGCCATTTTATGTGTGTGTGTGTGTTTCTCTTTTTTGAATTTGGAAGTTATGCAAAAGTAGCATATGTAGCATATTCAGCATTATGAAATTGGGGGTCTGTAATGTTGTTTAATTCCTAATTTAATTCCGTTTAACTGAGGAGGTTTATCCTCTCTATGTATAATTATTTAAAATTTCACAATTTGATTAGAATAAGTTGACAAAATGTTATTAATAATTTCAAAATCACCTGAGACTCTAAGCTTGCTTTTACAGATTGTGTTGGTAGCTATTTTTATCTGAACCATGAATACTTATATTCTTTCCTTGTAGATAACTTTGAGCAGAAATCTGCAAACAAGCTATCTGGGGAGGTTAATGAAGAGGATGGTTTCAGAGACTTGGTAAGACATTCAATGTTTGACAAGGGGCAGAGCAAGCGCATTTGGGGGGAACTCTACAAGGTTGTTGATTCTTCAGATGTAGTTGTCCAGGTTAGTTATGTTCTATTCACTCATATGTGGTGAGCTATTTATTTATATATTTTTTCCAAAAATCACACCAAATTCCCAAGGTTGTTACTGCCTTCCTTAAGTACTCACAGCAGATAATTGGTTTGTCTATCCATATGTAAATCCTTAGGTCGCTAAGTGTTAAGACTGTTTCTGTGTTTAGTGACATGTGGGCATTTCTGTGCAATTGTATTTTAGTAACTGCTCATATATCTCATTGTTTGGATGTCTATCAGTGACTGCTGTACACAGGGTTTGATTAATATGTACCTCAATTTAATGTCATCTAGTTCTCTTCCATGCTGCTTTTGGTTTTTCAGAGAAAAGTTTTCTGATATATTTGCTTATTTTGCATTTCAATTTCTTGAACAACTATTCTTCTGCCATAGGTTTTAGATGCTAGGGATCCACAAGGGACAAGGTGCCCCCACTTGGAGAAGCATTTGAAGGAGCAATGCAAGCACAAACACATGGTTCTTCTACTTAACAAAGTATCTATCTTAACCTTATGATGGATTGTGTTTGAGTTAGTTTTACATTTCTAATTTCTTTATTATTGTAAAATCCTTTTTGAGTTTTGTATTTTTTTCCCTTTTGTCAAGTGTGATCTTATTCCAGCATGGGCAACCAAAGGATGGTTGCGGGTGCTTTCAAAGGAATATCCTACCCTGGCATTCCATGCAAGCATTAACAAATCTTTTGGCAAGGTGAATCTCTCTCTCTCTCTCTCTCTGCCTTTATTGTATGGATTTCTTCAATATATTCTTGGCTGTTTTTCTTTCATTGCAGGGTTCTCTTCTCTCAGTGCTAAGGCAGTTTGCTCGTTTAAAAAGCGATAAGCAAGCCATATCTGTGGGGTTTGTTGGATATCCAAATGTTGGCAAATCTTCTGTCATCAATACCCTACGCACAAAGAATGTAAGTGTCTGTTGAAGAAGTTGGGCACTTGCAATTTTGAGCATTTTACCGTTGGTTTCTTATTATGAAATTTATATTCTTTTTATAGTGTTATGGAATTTCCTGTTAATTGTATTCACCTTCTTCTGTTGATGGTAAGAAAGAAGGAATTTCAAAATTTTATACAGCCTTTAGGTGTGGGGCCATCCCAACTTGTCAGTAATTATTTCAATCCTCTTGCTCTTATACTTGTTTATGTGAATCATGGACAATTCAAATTAGTGTCTGCTAGGATGAATAATTGGATTACTTGACCAGATATAGTTTTTACATCAGACAAAATTATCATGCCAAGTTAAGAATTCTAAATGACTGATTGAATTTTGATACTTTTGGCTTTGAGAATCACTGTTATGAAAACTCATTGCTCAGGTTTAAATCCATTAGACCATGGGAATTGACATAAATGTTTTATCTTTTCTTCTCAAGGTCTGCAAAGTGGCTCCTATTCCTGGAGAAACTAAAGTCTGGCAATACATTACTCTGACAAAGCGGATCTTCTTGATTGACTGCCCTGGTGTTGTTTACCAGAACAAGGACTCTGAAACAGATATTGTTCTGAAGGGTGTGGTATGTGTTTCCAACATTTGATAACCATGGGAAACCTTTACCCAAAGTGATTTTCATCAAATTCTTTTGCATCTGTGGTTGATGGAGTTTGTTGGAAGACCTTTGGAGGCTGAAATTATGCTTTCTGCATCATTGAAAGTCTAATGCAATTCTTGTGTCATGCAAATAGGTGCGTGTTGAGAACTTGGAAGACGCATCTGAGCATATAGGAGAAGTACTGAAACGTGTAAAGAAGGAGCATCTGCAAAGAGCATATAAGATAGAAGATTGGTATGTCTGCTTATAGCTAACAGTATGGCTCAGGCTGGTTAACTTTCATAGTTTGATCATTGCATCATGCTGTTCATGTCAACCATGGTGTTGGTAGATTTTTTTCATCATTGTTATGAAATTATCGAAACATGTGTTTTCCGTTCTCTCTTGTATTGTGTCCTGTGGTTGTGTTATCCTGATCATCGTAGTTGTTCTTACAGGGCTGATGAATATGACTTTCTTGTCCAGTTATGCAAACTATCTGGAAAACTTCTCAAGGTATGACATAACTAACTTTCTTGATTGTTCTCCTTTTGAAGCTTGACGTTGAACATTAGGTTTCAGGGGGAAAATGCTAGGTAGCCTAGGCTGATTAGCTAAGTGCAATATAGACGTGGAGCTTTGAGTTTTCTCCAGTCAATACCATGGAGCATGCCAACTATCAAATTTCAATCTATATAAATTATTTGGAAAATGATTGCCTAAAAGTTGAAAGGACATCAGTGCCACATGGCTGTCTTATTGGCGCATTCTATTGAATGGTTCAAATGAAATAGAGCTTGATAGCTCACTATGCAGCCAAGTTGTAGCAAATTGTTAGCGAATAACAAAACCTAGTCAGTTTTGACTTTAGCAGATTAATCATATGTGGAAGAGTCAGCATAAGTAACCAAATTATCAGATGGATCTTCAGGTTTAATATCTTGACAACCAGATTATAAATTAGAGCATTTAACGAATTTAAAAGATGAAATGGTTGAAAATAACAAGACATGCTTCACAAAACAGTTGTCTAGCCTAAACTGGTAATGTCTCATCTAATATGGTTTCTTTTGGATTTGGATGATGTAATTCTAGGTCAATTGAAAATAATCTTATGTGCAGAAAAATGCTGTATGACCTCAAAGGTGGTTGGTGACCAATTAGTTACCACTAGAACAGATCTGTTTTCATTGATCACTATTTGGCAGAGTTGATTCAGCCAAAACTTAGACATAAACCAATTTTTGGTACAAGCATATACAACCAAGCAGGTCCACAAATTAAACTCTATGGGTCAACAGGGCCAGTGTTGATTATTTTTCATGATATGAAGTTGAATTCAATTAAATCACATGACAGCCAAAAGTTGTTGCCAGTTGTACAGAGACTCACTTGATGTTGTCAACCTTCTCATTTTACAGCTTCCCATCAGTGGAACATGGTATCACAGTAACTAATAATCCCACTGGTAAATTTAGTGCATGTGGATCTGAATATATAAGCTCGGATCTCTCATTCCATTAGCTTAAATCTTATGGTTGAATCAGGCCTAAATAGTATGTTTGGTTCGCATTTGACACATACGAACTATTAGAAGCATAAATCTCTGACAACTTGTAACAAAAGGATTTGGTATATTTTCTAGGGCGGTGAGCCGGATCTAACAACAGCAGCGAAAATGGTCTTGCATGACTGGCAAAGGGGCAGGATACCCTTTTTTGTTCCCCCACCTCAACAACAAGAAGTCGAAGAAGAACAACAACCAAATGCATCCGACGAAATTGAAGATACGACAATAAGCACAGATCAGGCTGCTGCAGCTATGAAGGCCATTGCAGGCATCATCTCATCCCAGCAATTGAAGCATGTTCCTGTACAAAAGAACTTTTTCGGGGAAGACGATCAAGATCATGGAGATGAGCAGCATCCTTCGGCAGATGATGCCGAACATGGAGAAGATGAACAGCAGCATCATTCGGCAGATGATGTTGAACATGGAGAAGATGAACAACAACAGCTTTTGGCTGATAATGTTGGCCATGAAGATGAGCAGCATCCTGCGGCAGATGCTGAATGATTAGTCCGAAATGCTTGATATGAACATCATGCTTACTATTGGGTTATTGATATCTGTCTCAATTTTGTTTTATTACAGTTGATATTTTTTGTTTCTCTTCTCATGTATTCTAAATGGCTAAGAACTTGCTTTTTGGAGGTTGGAGCTAAAGAGAAATATTCAAATGTGTTTATTATTATTGGTATTATTTTGGGTTGGCATTTTATGTTATGGTAAGCTCTTGAAAAAACAAGGATATATAGCATACTCAATTTGGTTTTAGACTATGTGGATAGATAGAAGTGGTTTTTCAATGAAACTTAAAAAAGAAAAAAGAAAAAAAAAAAGAAAAAGAAAAAACTTAATTATTTTAATAACTTATATAATAATTATTTAAAAATATTAATATCAACACATTTATCGGCTAAAAGATTAAAATATTGTTTTTATTTTTATTAATTCTCAAAATAAGCATTCTCTTCGTTATTTTCCAAAATAAGTATTTTGTTTCTTTTTATTATTTTTTTTAAATTAGCGGACCCACTCTATATTTTTTAATATTTAAATTTTATTTTTTAAAAAATAAGAGGGCCCCATTGTTTTTTTTAAATTAAGTTTTTATTTTTTAAAAAATTGCGGGTCCGGTAGCTTTTTAAATTAAAAAAAAATTACATCCAAACCCTTATAATTTTCATTAATTTTTCTTATAACTTTATTTTTCTCATTTCTACTATGTTATTTCTACTTTCACTAATTATAACCGACTGTTAATAATTTAAATAAATAATTTTAATATATTTTTTATAATAAAGGGGTTGTTGGGATGAATTATTGGTGGCATGTGGCACCTACCTCATTCATGAGAGCCATTGGATGAAATTAATCTTAACTATCCATTTGTTATCCTTCGTTCAATATGACAAAAATATGAATTTTGCAAGATTTAATGAAAAAATAAAATAATTTTGTAAGAAAATAAAAAAACTATAATGACAAAAATTTTAAAGAAGAGCTCCTCTCTATATTGATAATTTTTTTCTTATAGAAATACTTGTGTGTTTTAGAAAAGGAACTTTGTGGGTTTATATAGGCCTCTACCTAACAAATGGATGGCTAAAATCAATTTCATCCGATGGCTCTCATGAATGGGGTAGGTGCCACATGCCACCAATAATTCATCCCAACAACCCCTTTATTATAAAAAATATATTAAAATTATTTATTTAAATTATTAACAGTAGGTTATAATTAGTGAAAATAGAAATAATATAGTAGAAGTGAGAAAAATAAAGTTATAAGAAAAATTAATGAAAATTATAAGGGTTTGGATGTAATTTTTTTTTAATTTAATAAGCTACGGACCCGCAATTTTTTTAAAAATAAAAACTTAATATTAAAAAAACAATGAGCCCTTTGATTTTTAAAAAAATAAAATTTAAATATTAAAAAATATAGAGTGGATCCGTTAATTTAAAAAAAATAATAAAAAAAAAAACCAAATGCTTATTTTGGGAAATAATGAAGAGAATGCTTATTTTGGGAATTAATAAAAATAAAAACAATATTTTAATCTTTTAGCCCACATTTATCATTGGTTAAAAGTATAAAATTTTAATAGAATAATTTGATCTAAATTATCACTAATTTTCCATCCAACGGTTCCAAACAAGCACAAAAAAACAATAATCCCAACATGAGAAAAGAAAAGAAAGATAGGAATATGACCCTACAATTATCCATCACATCAACTTCAAATTATATATAAAAAAAAAGAACAGGATTTTATTGAAGCAATGGAGAATGGTACATGACCAGAAAGACAAAAAAAAATGTACCACCATTCTGTTCTAGTATAGAAAAAAAAAAATCACAAATTTCTATTGATTCTGTTACATAATGCATCTTCTCAAAATGAAAACACCACCACCTTTTACTCTTTGGTTTACAGGACCCTCGGCCTCATGCCGGCTTACAGCACTCCGGAATCAAGGAAGAAAAGATATCCAAGAGCACATCAAGCCTCACTGCATTGAAAAGAAACATTAATGCGGTAACTTGGATTCATTCACAAATCAATTGAAGTTCCATCACCATCATACAGTTACATACCCACTGCATTGAAAAGACTGGGAACATTCTCAGTTTCTTGGAAGGTATGGCTTCACAGATTCTGCAACCACCTGTTTGTAATGATGAGAAAAAGACAGTCATGGCGTCTTGTTAAGGATCTTGTGCATATACTACCCTTGAAAATTACCAGATCTGCCTAATGTATCTGGAAAAATATTGTATTTTCTACTTTGGCAACAATGATGGACAGCTTATATGCATTCAACAATAAAGTATCTACTAGAACGAGCAGTATTGGGAGGAAAATGACCTCATATTAGCGAATGAATTTGCAAGTGCCACATTTTTTTTATATACTACAACACAGGCAAAAGCAACTGTAAAAGAATACATTAAACAGACTAGCAGGTATGTATTTATTACTGCTTTCATGCAAAAGACAATCATGAGATAAAAAGAGCATATAAATTCAGTGCAGCAGGAGAGGATCAATTATGAGACTACTTAAACAAGATCCCACACTTTCAGTAAAATAAGCGAGCAGTGGATAAGTTTGCTACTAATCAAAATGTTCCAGGTGAGACTAGTACTTCCAAGTCTTCAACTCAAGTTAAGAGATTTATTAATTTATAACTTAGAGAATCATCTTACCCTCCCGTCATATGACAATGAAGCAAACACAGATGGTTCCCTTGAGCTCCATGCTAGACCTAGCAATATGTATCAAGTTGAGACCAGATTTTGCATCTTAAGGATTACATAAAACAGAAAGGCAAGGAAGTAGAAACTACCATAAACACTGTCTTCATAGTCCTTGTAAGAGTTGAGCAGTGGATCAATCTTCCGAGTAGGAGATTCTATTGGGCTGTGGAAGAACATATGATATCAAATAAAGCCAGACCCGCAAATAAAGTGCAGCTAAACATAAATTAAGTTGAAAAAAATAAAGTTGGTTACCTTTCAGAAGACATATCATCACCAGCAGAAGAAGCAGACCATAAGTTAACAGCTGAATCTGTTCCAGCACTCTGTAAAGTTTATTTTCTCATCAATAAAGTCAGCTTTTTATCTGAAAGACAAGAGGAAGAGAGAGAGCAGAAGATACCAAAATTAGTTCATCATATTGTGGATTGTAACGAACAGCCCACGTCCTGCAAGTACAGTCAAACCATCCATTGAGCAAATCAAGCAATAATAAAGATGGAAAAAGGAAATAAACAATTAGATAAATAATTCAATAACATAATACTTAAATTGAGGAAAATAAAAATCCTGCAAGCACTTTAGCAGAAACCTAGATTAGCACTTTTGCAAAATAAATTAGTAGACCTGTAAATTTGAAGTTACATTATACAGAATCAATGTATACATAATGACATTCCTGCAGTAAAAATCAGATAATACCAATGTGCATGCCCTGGAAACTCTGTTAGAGGAAACTTGGGCATTCTAAGATCCCATAAACGTATTCCAGGACCATCCTCTGCAGTCACCTGTGTTTCAAGTAATATTTGTTCAATTTATAAAGAAGAAATAGACAAATTAATTTCGAGAGAAATATTCATAATGACATGAATCTCAATATCAAATCCATGAAAGTATTTGAGCATCAGGCTAACTAAAACTAAAACAAAAGCTATAAGGGAAAGCTAGTTTAAGGATGTAAATTCTCTTCAGCTATCAGTAGCATGAATCGCAAAAATAGCCAAGCCATAAACAAACTCTAATGATATGCAAAAGCTCTAAGATGTTTGATCTTTCCTTTTAGTAAGAAGAGGTCCACAATTAAAGCCTGTTTTTTTTTGTTATCATAACATAGAGCAATTTGTTCAACAACCTAATGAATGTGATTCTTACCTTTTGAAGCAGAACACCATAAAAGGAAAGCCTAATTAACACATTTGAGTACGGAACATTGAGTGGAGTTGGGCTGTTACTTTAGTCAAGATGGTAACCACAACACTGATGATTGGGGCTAAGAATTTCTCCAAAAAAGTACAAGTAGTTACAAGGCAATCCATCTATCCCAATTGTTTGTTGAAGAATTAACACAATACTGGTCACAACCTTCATAGAAAGCTGAGTCATAGCCTAAATGCTCTCTGACTAAAACATCCTCTCTTGATTTATTCTTTGTCCGGAGAAAAAATGTGCTTAATTTGCATGCATCAACACTATCTGTAGAAACCATACTTACAATCATGAACTGCTTCTTGGGGTTATAATCTGCATCTCGTACATGAATATGTTCAATTGAGCTAGCCTTCCTGACATGTACAATAGAAGGTTAGGCATATATGAAATAAGTTAAGAGAGTAACAAGCAACCACTTGTACCACAAGGTTAGTCATTTATATGTTTACCGACAATACCCATAAAACAAGTGTACATCAGCCTAACTATACTGCTAAGAATAAAATACATCACAGAAACAGAGCAAGAGAGTACTTCATAGAACGAAGGTCCCAGAATTGAAGTGATGAGTCACTCATTGCTGCAATAGCATTACGATCATGAGGGTCCCACACTCCACCAGATAAGCTATGAAGCATGCCGACAGATTCTTGTGATATTACCTACATATCACAGGCCCATATAAGGATTGGCATAAAGAGAGACAAATAAAAGCAAAGGAAGAATCAACTTCCATGTAAAGCAATGCACAATATGCTCACAATGTACAGTAAGATAGTTTATAATTGTAAACTAGGATTACTGGAATATCTTTTTCAGCATAATTGATTGAAGAGATCCTGTTTTCCCTGACAAAGAAATAATTTATCTTGACACTCAAAGGCAACTTTTAATAGAATTAAAGTTGTCCAAGATAAAATTGATTATCTACTAGTAAGAATGAAATCTAGCATTCTTCAAAGCAGTATAGCATAGAAAAGTTATTCCTACCAGTAACTAATAGATAAGAGGTGAAGCACATGACTTTGAGACATAATTAAATTGTAGCAACATCACAGACAAAGGAGAGAGCTTCAAGTCCAAAAGCAGGCTCATTTAAAACGACATGAAAAATATGAAACAATCAAACAGTTCTTAGGTCTGAACCTTGGCTGTTTTATTTGAAGAATCTATACTCCATAGGAAAAGATTGCCATCATCAATGCTGACCAATTTATCATGCTTTCCTGTAGGCCACCAAACAACACTGTCCATGACATGTTAAATATGCATCAAGACCTCATACGGAGGAATAGAACCATTTTCAGAATTTGGACAGTTCTTTGCACAAGATGGAAAAGTGAAGAAACCAATACATTAAAAACATATCAAAATTGTGACAAACCACAGTAAGCTATTCAGCATTTGCATATCAATTACAGAACAAGAGCTTTTATCAGCTGGTTAGGAAACAAAGCAACAACAAAATGCTCTACTTATACAATCTACACAGTGAAATAAATATATAGCCGTGACAATTAGGTATGACAAGCAAATTTTGGCAGTAATGTTTATAAATTATATTATAATGTATTATTGTTTATTTATTTTATTTTAAGCAGTTTGAACATTAAAGTTTTTGGCCGCACACCTAGCTGACATGGGAGAATACAGTTGTAGGTTTTAATCATACACTATAGAAGATGAATGGGGCAAAAGTAAACAGCTTTTAGATGGAGTAATAAAGACATGGAACATCATCATTATAAAATGATTGTTTTATCAGGCATGTCATAGGAAATAAGGGTTTTGATAACAAAATCTTCTACCTGCCCTTTTGATGTGATTTAGTTAATGACTGGGGCTATTGTCATTTTAAAATGGCTGATGGCTGGCTATTCACAAACTAATAGAATTCGCTCATTTAGTACATGCTTACTAAGACAAGGAAATAGAAACTCACCATTTGATCTTGAAAGAATGTTCCTTGAGAGAAACTAGTTCTTTTAATTGTGGGGCATTCGACTGGCCACAAAGCTCTGGAATCTCCCAAAGAGATGCTCCATGGGTTTCACCTTCAAAGAATAGTTAGAATCATTCAATATTAGCATATCAGTTACTTTAGCATGTTGCAAGTTCCAAAAAACAAAAAAACATAATCAATTTGTTGGGTTAAAACAGAAAAGAAATGTCGCCAGTATATGCAAGTGTCAACTAGGAAAGATGAAATGCATATAGCCACTTATCTAATCAGTATCATGACCCATGACATGATAAAAAAAAAGCCATCTTTCTTCCATATAGCACAAAGACAAAATTGTGAAATGCGATCTTACTAATATATGCTATTTTATCCTTCCATTTGGGTTCAATACATCCTTCTCATGACAAGATCACCTAAATTCACATTTGAATTCAGAAGAAATCCTATCCAGACTACACACCAAAAATACAACTGCGAGATTGAATTTCTTGTGAAGGTGAAAAATCACTAAACTCCGCCATGAATTACACTGTGAATAGCCTACCAGAAGTGAAGACAGTGGAGAAGATCCTGGGATCAAAAGGGCATGACTTGAGATCCCAGATCTCGCTCGGATGGTAGAACAAACCCTCGCAAACGAGCTCCGTCCCCGACGTCGACATCCGGATAAGATGCACCTGCAAAAACTCCGTCCAAACAAAATCGGAACAACGATCTCAATCTCAAAGAGAAAAAAAGAACCATAAACTCCAGAAAAAGAAAGAAAAAAAAAACCTCGTTCTCCTCACGCAGGCTAAGGGTTCCGGCGAGGAAGCTCGTGTTATCGGGGTCGGCGCTCACATCAGCGATGCATCTCGCCTGGAAACATGGAAATCGAAACAAGAGGTTTGAGATCTAGGGTTTTGGATTGGGGAAGAAGGAGAAGAAGCATATGTTTCTCAAGATCACCTGGTACTTGAGGCCTCCGTAGACGATGCCGGTGGATCCTCCCATCGCCGGCGAGCTCCTCGTCGTCGTCGTCGATCGTCTTCCCCGCGAGATCGAATGTTTCCGTTTTCTATGCTACTTTGAATGGGATTTTTACGTTTTACACCCTGAAAATTACAAAATTGTTTCCAGGTCCCTTTTTCAATGTTTGCTTGCTCTGATTTCAGTTTTTTTTATATGTTTTCTGTTTTTCATTTCATTAGGCTTATATGTTTTTTATTTTTTATTTTTTTTAATTTAATTTATTGTTTATTTCTTGGAGTGATCTATCTCTATTCTTCGATGTTAGAGGAGCTCAAAATATACACCTCTCTCAAATCTCATGAAACCCTAGAAATTGGCGATAGATTTGTAGCTAGACTTGCATCCACAAGAGAATCAGAAGCATGTTGAGCATGGCCGTTTGGCTCCAACCTAGGTGACATGATGGCAGGATCTTATTCACCAGAGAAGAGTAGACCTTTATAAATATATTTTAAAATAAATAAATAAATAAATAAATCACATTTAAAATATATTTGAAGACATTTGAAACCCTCGGATCTAAAATCATCAACCACCATTCGGGATGGAGGGATAAGGAGCCTATCCAAAATAGTTTAATTGACCTTTCATATTATGCAGAGTGGGCCAAGTACATGGTCAATAACTACTCCAAGGAGTTATCTGAAGCAGAGTTGGTAGGCGGGATTGTGGCTTCGGCCGCTATGACTTTGATTTGAATTTTTATAAAGCATTAATAGAACTATGGTGTCCCGAAACTAATACTTTCCACTTCTTGCACGGAGAAGTTGGGATTTCATTATGGGATATTAAGGAATTGGGAGGACTTTTAATTGCCAGAGACATCTATGATGAAGTCATACCTCCTAATGACACAATCTACCGAAGGTATGATCCTGAATTTTCTGTTATGAGAAACCTTTTCGACATCTTTCAATGGCTCTCAAGGTGAAGTGTTAGCCAAGATGTATTTTTTAAGGATTGGGTGGAGTTTTTTAAGTAAGTCAAGACTTAGTTCCCGGTGTGGGTCGACTTCTAATCCCCTCCAAAGCCCGTTTCCAAAGCAGATTTAGTTGCTTTTGTAGCACTTTGGATTTGTTTTTTTATTATGCCAGGTAATCGCAAGGCGATTAAACCGAGAGTTTTTATGATGGCATTTAAGTACGCCATGGCATTTAAGCGCGCCATCATAAAAACTCTCTTATACTTGGGCTTAAATGCCATCATAAAAACTCTCTTATACTTGGGCTTAAATGCCATCATAAAAACTCTCGGTCTAATCACCTTGCGATTACCCGGCATAATAAAAAAACAAATTCAAAGTGCTATAAAAGCAACTAAATCTTATTTGGAAACGGACTTTGGAGGGGATTAGAGGTGGACCCATACTGGGAGCTAAGTCTTGACTTACTAAAAAAACTCCACCCAATCCTTAAAAAATATATCTTGACCATCACTTCGCCTTGAGAGCCATTGAAAGATGTCGAAAAGGTTTCTCATAATAGAAAATTCAGGATCATACCTTCAGTAGATTGTGTTGTTAGGAGGTACAACTTCATTATAGATGTCTCCGGTAATTGGAAGTCCTCCCAATTCCTTGATATCCCATAATGAAATTCCAACTTCTCTGTGCAAGAAGTGGAAAGTATTAGTTTCAGGACACCATAGTTCTATTAATGCTTTGTAAAAATTCAAATCAAAGTCATAGTGGCCGACTGAAGCCACAATCCCGCCTACCAACTTTGCTTCAGATACCTCCTTGGAGTAGTTATAGACCATGTACTTGGCCCACTCTGCATAATATGAAAGGTCAATTAAACTATTTTAGATAAGCTTCTTACCCCTCCATCGCAGATGGTAGTTGATAATTTTAGATCCGAGGGTTTCGAACGTCTTCAAATCCTTTACTTCTCCTTCAAGCTTCAGACAAATTGCATTGGTTAAGTGGTCCTCAAACGAACAGTTTGTGTACAATTTGACAATAGCCATACAATTTGGATAGCGCTTCACCCACTCTGATTGCTCTTCTCCTTCATATCTGATTGCGGGCTCAGCTTCAGAATCAAAGACAGGAGCGTGGCGTATGAAGACTTGACCTTGAGGGACCTATTGGCCATGACAAAAGAGAGGGTTGAAGATTCCTACTTCTCTCACTCAATCTCACCAAAGATGATTTTGTGAGAAAAATATGAAAGGGGCATTTGTTTATATATAAATAATATAATATATGTCCTAATAGAACCCAAATCCCAATTTAATTAAAATTCAAATATATCTTAATCTTAATATGGATATATTTAGAATTTAAAATTTAAATTTCCTAATCTTAATTAATTTTGGATGTCTTTTTAAAATAAATTATTTGGTTGTTTTGGAGTAGAATACAAATTCCGAAAAAAAAAAAATGACAAATTACAAAATTGTTCCCCAGAACATATATATGGAGGCATGATGCAAATTACAAAATTGCCCTTGAGAATAGATATCTTGAGACAATCTCAAATCCCAGAATAGCCCGAATACACATCTCGAAGCGATCCTATAAGATATTCATGAATTTCAATTTATACATGGGAAATCTTCATACAAATTTTCAAGTTTAATTAATCTCTGCATTTTCTTATCCTATTAATTAAACTTAGTAAAAGATTCGTGTGCTATTGATTTATATATATGTACATAAAAAATCACTTTTGTTTTTTTTAACCGGGTTAACAGTATAAATGCATATTTTACTTCACAAATCATACATGTATGTTTATTTTGATAGTTAATTTACCTTTTTTTTTAAGTTAAAAACATAGTTAAAGAATTTAAAAGTCAATTTGATTTCACTGAATTTTAGTCATGCATTTGTTCGTGTGCACACTAATTCACAACTAATTTATTTATTTATTTATTTATTTTTGTGTGGTAGTACCATGCACATGCATGTACGTGAAAGACAAGATTAAAATAGTTTCTGATTGAACTCATTTGTTGGAATTGTGATCATTAAAAAGGAAAGATGAACTAGGGTTGTCCGTTATATTGCTTGAAATCTCCCTACTTACCCATCAACCCACAAAAAGCCTTGTCCATATGTTTCGTCCAAATAAATTAATAATAATAATAATAATAATATATATATATATATATATATATATATATATATATATTAGTAAAGTAGATAAACTAGAGAAATGCAACAAATAACATAAAAAAATAATACAGAGAAGAGTGAAATAAGCAAAAGAGACCAACAGTTATTTGGCCTATTAGTACTGGATCTTTTACGTAAGGTTCTCATTTCAGAGAGACCTAGAGATGGAAACCTACACAAGGTGACGTCAAGATGTTGTTGAGTTTGTAAATACGCTTTACATTTAAAGTATCCACGTGTGATAGAAATACAAAAATATAGAAAAAAAAAAAACATGGAAGAGGATATTGGAGGAAGAGATGATCTCCACTGAGTTGGGTTGGGCGCTAGCCAATAGACATGTGGGAATTGAAAACCATCATCCAGTTCAATATTATAAAAATATTTAATAAAATAAGTTTTTTAAAATTTAAATATAAATTTTTTTTGAGTTATAAAATTAAAGAAATATTAAACATTTAAAATTTAATAAATAATTTATTAAACTAATTAATTATTTTTCTTTACATTAATTTTTCACGCCACTCCACTTATATAGTTACTATATCCTTTAATTTATATCAAATTAAATAATTAAAAAAAATATATATCACACATTTTTAATTAGAATAAACTAAAAGATAATGATATAATTTAAAATATAATATTTTCATTTGCACTATAATAACAATCCTAACAGCTTCCAAGTTATCACGAGACCTTAATCATAAGAATCCAAGTGCATTTCTTTCACACTCTCTCGCTATCTTTCCAAGAATAACTTCGGGCTAGCTCTTTCTTATTAAGCAAAGCTCATAATTGAAGTGATTGCATAGAAATCATTAGACAGGTAATAAAGCATTATTTAGCAGTGCATCTCTCAAGATCAAAATGAGCAGAGATAAGAAGATCCTAGTAGAAATATGATAAAGATGTGTACAAGTTCATTATCACTATTAAGTTTTTAATTGTTTTTATTTATCCACATTTTCTTTCTTCCTGGAAGATCAATCAACTTAGCAAGTAGCAACACAGAGCTTGCAAATTCCTTGAAACCCATTAACCATCTAATATCATATCCCTCAAATGTGGCCTTCTCATGGACAAAGGTGGCAGATTGCCTAAGCTCATCATATTTTTTTTTCAAAATAAATAGATAAATAAAAAAAATGAAAATTGATAAATATCTTATTATGGTCAATCTCTTATTGATTTATAATATTTCTTGTTTATCTATTATTAATATATAATCAAGTATATTATATTACATAATAATAATTGGTCTTAATATATATATATATATATACACACACACACATGCATATATTCATAGCAACAGTAAGCTAACATTATATACATTAAAATAATATATATATTTTATAATAGCTATACAAATTTGGATAAGTGATAATGATTTAATGAATTTTGATAATTCAAATCTAAATTTGGTAAAAAGTTTTTTTAAATTAAAATATTTCCTCTAAAATTAAATCAATTCATTACTAACAAAAAAAATTAATAAAAACAAAGATTATTATATGGTGCTATTTTAATGGCATCATATGATCTCATTCTCATTAAAAGAGAAAAATCACAATATGGTTTTATCAAAGACTAAATTCAAGGGATGTTTTTCTGCCAATAACAAAAAAAAAAAAACTAAAATTGAATAATTATTTTATTTTATTTAAATAAAAGTTAGAGCATGGCTGAAATTAGATGTGGTGGAACTTGTATCTCTGTGTAATTTATGATTGATTTCCCGTGATGTGATATATGAACTAATTAAGAATTACCAAATGTTCACCCACTGTCAAAGTTTAGAAGAAATTTTTTTTAAAGAATAGTGACATGTTACCAAATGTCTATCCAAAAGCAAAGTTTAGAAGAAAAAAAATTCTAGAAGATAAGTGATATGTTAACTAATTAAGGGTTACAAAATGGCTCTCAGAATAAAAATTTGGAAGAGAAGATTTTTAGAGAATAGAATTAAGAGTCATGCATATAAGGAAAAGAGGTCATTGTTTCAAGGTCAAACAAAGTGACACATTAACCAATATCACACACATATATAGAGAGATAGTAAAAAATGTTGTTGTTATTTGGTAATGAAAGATTATGTCTTTAATTAGGCAGGACATGGTATTAAAAAATCATAGAAAACTGAAAGTGATATTGTTGTTGTTAAAAGCATAATTAAAAGATACAAGCGGCTTTTACAGCTGATTGATCATGGTGTTGAAAAATATGTGAAACTGAAAATGACATTGTTATTGTGAAGAGTGATTAAACAACAAGCAAACACCAAATCAAAACTTGATAAATATCTCTTAAATGTAAGGCCAAAATAAAATAAAATAAAATAAAATAAAAAAAATAATAATAATAATAATAATTTATGGTATAGAAGTAAGAGTACAATGAGTGTTTTCATATGGACCACAATGAGTGTTTTCATACAATGGAGGAGCAAAATGACATTTTGACAGGAAGGGATCCAAATAAAACAGTAATAAAACCGAGGGACTAATTGTGAACACTGATAAAATATCAATGGCCGATAAGATAAACCCCTCCACATCGTCTCCATCTCCTTCTCGCCGGAACTCCAACCCTCCTTCGAAGAAGCTCCAGAGCTTCATAAATGGCGGCCTCCAAGGCTCATCTCCTCCTCTCCTCCTCCCTCCACACCACCCATCTCCGTTCAACCCCCTCCTTCCCCACAATGCAAACACCTCTCCTTCCTTCCCGTCCACCCAAAACTATTCCTCTCTCCAAAACCCTAGCCACCACCACCCTTCTCCTCTCCTCCCTTTCTCCCCTCGCCCTCGCCGCCGATGACATCGCTCCGCCACCTCCTCCTCCCGCCCCTGCTGCTGCCCAATTGGATGAGGCTGTTACACAGGCGAATCCCTTCGCTCAATCCTTCGTCACCGCTCCCGAACCCCAGGCCTCCTCCGACCTCCCTGATGGCTCTCAATGGCGCTACAGTGAGTTCCTCAATGCCGTCAAGAAGGGCAAGGTCGAGCGCGTCCGATTCAGCAAGGACGGCGTCATGCTCCAGCTCACCGCCGTCGATGGCCGCCGCGCCAACGTCGTCGTTCCTAATGATCCGGATCTGATCGACATCCTTGCCATGAGCGGGGTCGATATCTCCGTCGCCGATGGCGAGGGCGGCAATGGTCTGCTTGGATTCATTGGTAACCTTCTCTTCCCCTTCCTTGCCTTTGCCGGGCTCTTTCTCCTCTTCCGCCGCGCCCAGGGCGGGCCGGGAGGTGGCCCCGGCGGGCTCGGCGGCCCGATGGATTTCGGGCGATCAAAATCCAAGTTCCAGGAAGTGCCGGAGACTGGGGTTACCTTTGCGGACGTCGCCGGCGCCGATCAAGCCAAGCTTGAGCTTCAGGAGGTCGTTGATTTCTTGAAGAACCCGGACAAGTACACTGCTTTGGGTGCCAAAATCCCCAAAGGTTGTCTCTTGGTCGGCCCGCCGGGCACTGGCAAGACATTGCTAGCTCGCGCAGTGGCCGGGGAGGCTGGCGTGCCATTCTTCTCCTGCGCTGCATCGGAGTTTGTGGAGTTGTTTGTAGGTGTTGGAGCTTCAAGGGTGAGGGATTTGTTTGAGAAGGCAAAGGCAAAGGCACCCTGCATTGTGTTCATTGATGAGATTGATGCAGTGGGGAGGCAGAGAGGGGCAGGACTCGGCGGAGGGAATGATGAGAGGGAGCAGACTATCAACCAGTTGTTGACGGAGATGGACGGGTTCTCAGGGAACAGTGGGGTGATTGTTCTTGGGGCGACGAATAGGCCGGATGTGCTCGATGCTGCATTGTTGCGGCCGGGAAGGTTTGATAGACAGGTTACTGTCGATCGGCCGGATGTTGCTGGCAGAGTGAAGATCTTGCAGGTTTGCTACTTTATTAGTATAATTGGTTGAATGTTCCATTCTCTTTTATTATTCTGTGATGCTTCTATGTGTTTGCGTTCTTATATTTTATTGATGGTTGCCTCTCTGCTTCAGTGAATTGGCTTCGATTGATTGTAATTTGGTTAATAGTGTGTGTTTTATATGATAACAAAATTCAGGGGCGCTTCTGTGTTTGTGGCAGTGGATTAGTGAGGAGAACAGTGGTGGATTGTTAGATTTTAGTGACTGAAACTTTCATTCCTTTGATCCTTGAAAGTGTTATATGTTGGAAATTGGAGCAATTTTAAGGTATAGTTGATTGCTAATGCACTGAATTAGATGTCTCCATCTAGTGCAAAATTTAGTGATACGTGTATAATATAGTCAGGTAGGATCATGTATTGTATTCGGAAGCTATGAAAGGAAAGATATGGGAAATGACAGTGTGCATGAATTAAATTTTGGGTTCTAACTTGGCTAATTCATGCTACATTGAAGGGGTGGTAGTATGAGAATGAAAATTAAGACTACATAGCTTATCATTTGAAATACAGAAATTAGTTTCATATCATGAGGGTTAATCATCGAGTCGAAAAGAGAAAACTGCTGTGTATTAGAAAGCTGCTATTCTGATTACTGAACTTGACACTAGGATCGAAGTTATATATTTCATCATGGTTTCCAAATAATGCTTAGGCCGCATTCCATGGAGTCTCTTTTGTTTGTGCTGGAATTGCTCTAATAATTCTTAAGAAGACAGCACATTTGTCTTTGTATATGTGATTCCCATCTTTAAACTTGCTAATTTAATCTGTCCCTAATTGGATAGGTGCACTCCAGAGGAAAGGCACTTGCTAAGGATGTGGACTTTGAGAAAATTGCCAGGAGAACACCAGGCTTCACTGGAGCTGATCTACAAAATTTAATGAATGAAGCTGCTATTTTTGCAGCTAGACGTGACCTTAAGGAGATAAGCAAAGATGAGATCTCTGATGCTTTGGAGAGGATAATTGCTGGACCTGAAAAGAAAAACGCTGTTGTATCCGATGAGAAGAAAAAACTAGTCGCATATCATGGTAAGCTGTAGAAGCAACATATCTATAATTCCCACCAATCCTCTCCCAAATTCCCAAGTAACTAGTGATTTATATTCTCTTGGATATACAGAGGCGGGTCATGCTCTTGTGGGCGCACTCATGCCGGAATATGATCCTGTTGCCAAGATCTCCATCATTCCGCGAGGTCAAGCAGGTGGACTGACTTTCTTCGCTCCAAGTGAAGAGAGGCTTGAGTCTGGACTGTACAGCAAGAGCTACCTTGAAAACCAGATGGCCGTTGCCCTTGGTGGAAGGTAAGTCTCCACCGCATAAATATTAATCTATCATCCTAGATGCCTTTATAATAGTGAACCTTATAACAGGGTTGCTGAAGAGGTAATCTTCGGGGAAGAGAATGTTACAACCGGAGCTTCAAACGATTTCATGCAAGTTTCTCGTGTTGCAAGGCAAATGGTCGAGAGATTTGGCTTCAGCAAGAAGATTGGCCAGATTGCCATTGGAGGCCCCGGCGGAAACCCATTTCTAGGCCAGCAGGTAACCCTAAATTCTTATTGTAAACCTGTTTCCATTCATGAGACAATCCCTCAATGTTTGAAGAAATACACAGATGTCATCACAAAAGGACTACTCCATGGCAACTGCTGATATTGTTGATGCTGAGGTTAGAGAGCTTGTGGAAAAGGCTTATTCAAGAGCCAAGCAGATCATTACCACTCACATTGACATTCTTCACAAACTTGCCCAGCTTCTCATTGAAAAAGAAACTGTTGATGGAGAGGAATTCATGAGCCTGTTCATTGATGGCAAAGCTGAACTTTTCATAGCTTGAGTCATACATTTGTAACTCTGTAAGAAATCTGTTCATATAATTACATTAATATAAATTCAATCATGCATTGTTGGTTACAGTGTACATCTCCTCACTGTTACTAGCCTTTGAAAATTTACAAAGGAATGCTTCATTTTTGTGTTTCACTGAACCCATCCATTCAGGAACCTCTTCCACTACCCTTTTGCCTCTTCTCTTCTAGGGCTGCGGCTTCATTCAACATGTCCGTCGCATCACTGTCCATGTTAAGCTTCGCAAGGGCCACTGCTTGCATGTAGAAGGCGGTCGGCCAATCTGGATGAACACACTGAGCTTGCATCGCGTCCCGAAGGGCGGCATCAGGTTGATCGCACATGAGGTAACATAGGCTTCTCCTCGCATACACTGTTGGTGAAACCATTGTCCCCACATCTACAAACTACATTGGCAAAGAAACAACATTTAACTTTCAATCATTATATTTGGACATAGAATTGCAAACATACCTGAGAATAGCAGTCTATTGCCGTCTTAAAATCTTTATCACGAAAAGCAAAGTCACCTCTCTTCCTTGCCTCAAGCAAATCCCTCATCTGTTGTGTCCATTCCTGGAATGATAACTGTTGAGAAAAGAAACTAAACCTGGTGAGTGTTATTTGTACATGTAGCCATCCATAAACCTCACTACACTAATAAGTGTCCGAAACACTTGATGAATTCCTCGCATACCTCATTAGTTCCTTCATCGTCTTTGTAGTGTGTCATAACTAGGATCTCATGAATGGCGGTGAGGTCCATTCGAGTACACGCTTCACCCATGCGTGAGAGCGTGCGCTGCGGAACTGGGGGGGCCTCCTCTTGTTTCTGAATTCCTAGCAACACATTCGATGAAACCTGCACATCATAAACCAAGGATTTGCTTTTCAGAAGAATTTATATGAATCGTAGAACAAGATTACGATTGAAATTGAAAGCTAACGAACTCCAACATGAATCAACCAATGATTTTTTGTTAAAGCAAGTAATTTAAATGACTGTAAAACTTCGATCTAAACAGGAATATGGTTTATGCAGATTAAAGCCAGGCTAAGAATTTACCTCTGGTTTGGCTTGCAATAGCTTAAGAGTGGCAACAAGATCTTTTATATTGGGCCGCTCCCTCGGTTCATATTGCAAACATTGAGAAGCTAGATCCACTAATGCAGTGGCGTCTTCGGTTGAATATTTGCCTTCCAAATGTGAATCCATTAGGAGGACAATATTGTTACCTCTTATCATATCTAGAGCCTACGGAAAAAAAACCCGAAGTGATGGCACGTAACAATTCCGTCTTAATATGGCCATTTTGAAAGACCTTAATGGTACTAAAAAAATGGAACTGTGTGTAATTAAGCAACGGAATAACTTACATGACCAGGTGGAATGTGCTTTCCGCTAAGAAGATCCAATAAAATGGTACCAAAGCTGAATATCACACTTTCAGGAGTAACCCTTCCTAGAAAAAAAGTTATGGTTATTACATGTATTTATTTGGCAGAAACTCAGTTATATCATTGTGGTGGACCAACCGATAAGTTTCGCTAACCAAATAAATAACTGTCTGATAGTTCTAGCTCAAACACAAAATGAAAATATGGATTGATCATAGAACAAGCACCAAACATAACAGATTTTAAAATGAATAGGCGGACACATTATACGATAAACAATAAGTAAGACAATGGAAGGAAGAATTTCATGAAAAACTAAATCCCAATCAGATATTTAGTCACATTTTCAAGTTAAGAGTATGAGTCAAAACAACATGACAAGGCAGTTTTGTCTAATACGTTTTAGTCAAACAAGGTGACTGCATGGATAAAAGACAAATTGGAGGCTGTTTCACAAACAATTGTACAGCAGTTATGACTAATATAAATAAAGCTGAATACCCATACCATTTCGTAAATACTCTGGAGGAGTGTAAGCAAGGTTGGTGCTATAACTTTTGCCGTCCCGGCTATTTTTAATTAGACCAAAGCATGAAAGCCGCGGATTACCATCCTGCAAAATAACAGAGCATCAACAGCTACCCTCTCTGAAACCCAAGGTGAGAACTTGAGATTGTGGACTTGTTGCAAGGTTTCGTCAACAAGAATTCAGCGAATTTATACAACCTTTTTAGGAGGAAAATAGAAAATATTTGATTGGCCCAGCAAGACTGGAGGCTAACCCATA
The DNA here is from genome assembly GCA_020875875.1 of Dioscorea alata. NCBI lineage: Eukaryota > Viridiplantae > Streptophyta > Magnoliopsida > Dioscoreales > Dioscoreaceae > Dioscorea > Dioscorea alata. The sequence goes on from CM037011.1 coordinate 23,516,345, forward strand.
TTGAGTAATTATCAAAATCCATCTTATAGTCTTTTGGCCCTGAAGATGGCTCAAAAATGCAGGTTCAACACCCTCTATGTGCTTATATTTGTTAATGAAACCAATCAAAAGTTGTGATGAGCAGTTCATTATACAAGACTAAAACAAAATTTGTTTATGCAAATATACTAAATGCAACATAATATAATGATTGATGAGAAGTAAATATTTCACAATTGATGGTATGCAATGAGTTGTATCACAGAGAAAAAGAGAATCTTCAGAAGGGTTATTTGCTTTCTTATTTTGGTCTTAATCGTCCCAACAGTTCCATTTTTAATTTAAATAACAAAAAGGAATGACCACCTTACCTCATCAAAGAGAACTCGATATGCATTCAGGTCATGATACAAAGCTCGTCCTTCATTGCTGCAATATTCCAAGGCTTCGGCTATATAGAGAGCAACACGTAAGCGCATAGCCCATTCAATGCTTTGGTTTTCCCCTGTTCAAAATATTCAAGGAAAATATCAAATCATGAGACGATAACACACAAAGTATACACACATATTGCAGCAAACATTGCACCAGGATTGATCACTCTTAATGAAACGATCCAGAATTGCTTTAGAAATAACAGAATAAAACTAAGCCAATGGCATGGCATACATTTTCCTCCTCTTTTCAGGCAAACTATTCAAGATTGAGTTTTTCTCATTTCAGTCAAATGTACATCACCAGCACACTCATCACAACTACAAAACAATCATAGACCGAAGACATCGAGATTCATTTCTCCAACTCCCAAGTGCTTGATATCAAGTACGAATATAAGCTTGAATCATCAAAAGCATTTCAAAACACATCATATAGTGCACCATCAAATCCCAAATGCACTAAGTTTTCACTCAGTTCACTTCAATGCATATGACTAGCATGCTAAACAAAACAACAACTCATATAAACTGAAGAATAAGTCTCCATTTCATTCAATCACCCAGACTCATTCCCTTCAGCTCCAAAACACTACCAAACATACCATTAAAATCCTCAACAATACTAATATGAACTCAAGCAGAAAGAGCATTTAAAAACACAACACCAACACACAGTGCATTATCAAAATCCCAAATTCACAAGGTTTTCCAACTCACTACAAGTTTCTTCCAAAAAGTAACACACATTCCAATCAAATGTATATTGCTAGCACACTAATAAAAAAACCAATACAATCACATAGACTGCAGACAGAAATCTCCATTTCCTTCAATCAAACACATCAAGTTCCCAAACCCAAATTCAAACTCAAAAATAGCAAAGACAACCCTAACAAAAAAAAAACAAAAACAAAACAAAACCTTTCCTTTTATCTCCTAAAATCAATGTAGAGAAAGCATCAAAACAAAACCAAAAACAATAAAAAGGAAAGAAATTTCTCATACAATGGAAAAGATGCTTAGCAAGAGTATCATTGGGCATGTACTCCGCCACAAGCAACCTCTCATCACCATCACAACAATACCCAATCAAATTAGCAAGCCTTGAATGCCTCAATCTCCCAACACCTCTCGTCTCCTCCTGCCAAAAACAAACCCTCAATCAATCCCTCTTTCAATTTCTCAACAAAACCCAATTAAATTCAAAACAAAAATCTCATCTTTACAGCGAATTGCTTGGCATCAGGCCAAGCCAGCTTGGAGAACTTCTTGACGGCGATCCAGCCACGGCCTTGAAGACGGCCTTTGTAGACGAGATTGGGGGCTTTGCCGCCGCCTTCGGAGACGATATTCTCAGAGGAGAAGCCGCCGGTGGCGGACCTTAGGTCGGCGAGAGAGTACTCGGAGAAGGGAGGAGTCTCGCCGCCGGCGAGCAGGCCCTGGTGAAGAGATAGAGAGGGGCGGTGGTTCTGGTGGTGGAGCTGGTGGTTCTGGTGCTCCGCCCGGTGAGCTGACCCGCAGCATCCCATCGTCTTCTTCTCTCTTTGCACTTCTTCTAAAATTTTTTTTTTCTTTATTATTAAGTATTGTTTTAAGATGAAATGCTTAAAAAGAAGTTGGAATGGAACTTGGAACTCTGTTTTGAAGGGTTTTCTTTTTTATTTTTCTTTTTATTTTTTTATTTTTTTATTTTTAAGAAAATAAATATTTAGGGTTTTGGACTAGTTCTTGAGGGCAATGTGAAACAGGGAAGATTGGAGTTGAGCTTGTGTTGTGAGTTTTATTTTTATTATTTTTAAGAAAAAAAAGAAGATTCTATACTTAAAGGGCTTCGGGCCGGGCCCAATAAGAGGCCTGTTTGATTTTGGATTTCTGGTTGTTTAAACCCTGCTGAAAGCTGTTTCACTAGTATGATTGAATTATTATTTTTATGCGCGGTAATGTATCAATTACGGTATATATTTATTAATTTGGCTAGACGTCACATAAGGGTTATGAAATGATTAGAGAACCAAATGAAATTAATAAATCCCCTACCAAAGAAATGAGACCCTTTTAAGTTTTAAAGAAGACTTATAAAAAATGAATGAACAGTGTAATGCATATATAGTACTGCAACAGTACTAACGATCCAGTGATTTAACTCTGAATATGCTCCTTCATCATTTTTATAGCATTCCACTGCACAAAATAATGGTAGTTTAATTGAATTTTTTATTAAATAAAAATTTTCATAACGTTAATAAGAAAAAAAATCTATTTATTAAATAATTTATTCATGTAAAATAATTTATCAACTTTGAAAAGTGTTGTTTGTTATAAAATAAATCAAAATAGAACATATGATAAATCTCGTATTAATTAAATAAATAATTAGCACAAATCATCATAAAGTAAATCTAAGATCCAAACAAACATAGATTAGTAATTTATTTATTTATTAAAAATTTATAATATAATAACAAGCATCAGAGTCATGCTTGAAAATGGGGGCAGACTTTGGAACGGTCAATCAATTATTATTTATATAATAAGTAATATATATTTTTTTTATATTCATGAACTGTTGATATTAATGTTATTTTTTAAACAAAATAAAATTTACTACTGAGGTTTAAAAAAAAATTCAAGCTAGCAAAAAATACTGTATTAAGAGTCCAGCAAATCAATAATATCAAATTTTAAACTGTTTTTAGCCAATAAAAGACAACAATAATTAAATTTTTAATGTCAATTTTTTTAACTGATTATAATTTTACCGCATTTTAAATCAGCAATAAATAATAAATTTTGGTATTAAATGAGCTCAGTATTGAATGCCTAAGCAAGCCTGACCAGGTTTAGCACATAGTTTGATAGACCCGGCCCGAATTGGCCCGACCCTATTTGAATTTTTAATTATTTAAAATTATTATTAATTTGAGTTTATTTATGCCACCTCATCTTCTTTGTTCTTTCCTTATTTTTCCAACCAAATTAAAAAAAAACTTAATTATAAGAACCGAGGCATAGATCGACAGTACTCACTTTTGTATTGAATTTGAGGAGTCTCAAATTCGAGTCTCTCAACTCATGTTGCACGTGATCTTCTGCTGCCTTCCAGAGCTACATAATAAAAAATTTACTGGTGTAACTCAATACCTATCTATCCCTTGGGAACCGTTTGGTTCGCCGTAATGTAGAAAGATTACCATCGTTACGTCGTAATCTAAAAATATTACCACGTTTGGCATTGCACTGAGAGAAAGATTGCCACTTGTTATGTGGTAATTTGGATGGTAATATCATATTACCAACATGAGAATATTATCAAAAGAGTGGTAATCCTATTACCACTAAATTTAGTGTCTATCTTGGATTACCATGATAATCTTATAACTTTTTATATTTTACCAAATTGATTACCATGAACCAAACAAGATAATGAACTATTTCCAATAATAATAGTTCCCAACCAAACATGGTTATATCAAATTACTACAATATTCTCAACCATATAACATTTCAACCCATATTACCATGGTAATCTCATCATATGGTAATATGTTATTACCACAAACTAAACAGCCCCTAAGATGTTTGTCGTTTAAAAAAAAAAAAACTTAATTTCATAACTTGAAGAAGATGAAAGGAAAGTTCCATCAATTATTAGCTTAATTGAGAACACTTAATATATTTTGGTTATAATCCACTCTTATCCTTATTATATATATATATATATTAGATTAATAGACTTTTAAATTAAACTAAAACTAAAAAAGGAATAGATGGAAAAAGTGCATCATATTCTATTCTGAAATTTAAAAGAGTTGAAAAAATGTTTATGATGTATAGATTGAATTGATAGGTTGATATATCTGACTGTTGGTTTATCAATGATCTCATACTAATTTCATAATAAAATACAAATAAAATATGAATATCTACTTAATTAAATCATTCGTTTAGATTTAAACCTCAAAAATATCTAATTTGGTGTTATTTATGTAATTTACTCTCCAATCCCATTTTATTTGTCTATTGCTATAAATTTTTTATCTTGAATATCCGCTCATTTCACTACTTTAAGAGTTAAATTTCCAACTTTAACCTTATAATTTTTTTTAAAATATATTACCCCATTATTGCCATATTAAATGTTACCTTTAAATAAATCAATTAACAAAACAAATTATACTTTCTTGTAAAATTGATTTTTGATATAGTAATATAAACTCATGTCTTCTTTTGTTTTAAAAAAATTAATGTTTATGAAAATAACATACATTTAATGAAGAAGATTAGAATAAAAATTAAATAGAGATAAAAAAAAGGAGAAAAAAAATTAGTGAATAGAGAGCAGGAAATAGGTAAAGTAGAAAAATTAAAATAATTGTGCATAAAATCCTTAAATTTAATTATTTTTTTAAACATCTAAAATAGAACGGACCAAAGTCACTTGGTTCAAGTTGTTAAAAATATTAATAAAAATTAAATAGAGATAAAAAAAGGAGAAAAAAAATTAGTGAATAGAGAGCAGGAAATAGGTAAAGTAGAAAAATTAAAATAATTGTGCATAAAATCCTTAAATTTAATTATTTTTTTAAACATCTAAAATAGAACGGACCAAAGTCACTTGGTTCAAGTTGTTAAAAATATTAATATGAGTTTCTCATGTGGCATTCAGAGTAATGAGATTCTTATTTTCACTGGAAGAATTAATTCACAAGTGATCCATGAGAGTACGCTGAAGGTAATAATTACATGCACATTCTTTGACAGATGTGTTTGAAGTATTCTATCCGTTTTTTTATTTATTACAAATCCATGTTTTTTTTATTTGTCATTTTCTAACATAAAAAAATATTTATTATTTTTTTTAAATTACTCTTAGGGGTCGTTTGGTTCACTGTAATATAAAAAGATTACCATGTGTTACGTGGTAATATGAAAATATTACCACGTTTGGCATTGAACTGAGAAAAATTACCACTTGTTACGTGGTAATCTAGATGGTAATATCACATTACCAATATGAGAATATTACCAAGAATGTGGTAATCCTATTACCACCAAATTTGGTGTCTATCTTGGATTACCATGGTAATCTCATAACTTTTTATATTTTACCAAATTGATTACCATGAACAAAACAAGGTAATGAACTATTCCCAGTAATAAGAGTTCCCAACCAAACATGATTATATCAAATTACCATAATATTCCCAATCATATAACATCCTCACCCATACCATATTACTATGGTAATCTTATTATGTGGTAATATGTTATTACTACGAACCAAACGACCCCTTAACACTTTATGCAACTTTTTTGTTGGAATTAAACACGAAAAAGAAATGTGAAGATATAAATTAGGGGTAATTTTGGAAAAATAACTAATTTTTTTTTATAAAATTTTATAAAATAACTAAATTTTTTTATATGTAAAATTTGATTAATTATGACAGATAAAAAGTAACCTAGTGGGAATGATAGAGATATTTATATGTGTTTCACGCTTTTGTTTAAAAATAAATAAATAAAATAGTAAGAAAAAAAAAAAAAGGCATTTGCCTTTATAATTACTCCATTTCCAAAAAAGTTGCATTAAAAGGTTGGTGAAAAGAGTGAAATAGCCCTTTATATGAAGTCCTTAAAATTTTAATTAATTAATAAAAAAACCAATTCTATAAATTTTTCCGAAGTTTCACACAACCATGGAATTAAAATTAAGAGTGACGTTTCAAGCGTGGAAGAAAAGTTATAAGTTCAATAGTGGATGTAGATAGTCACAGTACTTGTAGTAAGTACTAACAGGACCTTTATTTATGCAAGACAATTAACAAGCTCAACAACCTCATTGTGTTGATTGAACTTGCCATTAATCCTCTTATTTATTGCCAAGATATGTATCTTACTCTAGGGTTTCAAAAAGGGTTACATTTAATGATTTTAATCAATTGATTTCCTAGTTAGGCTTTGAATATTATTCTGGAGTGACATGAAAGTTTTATAACATATGGATCTAGTTGGCTTTAATGAACCTTTGTTAAATATTCTATGGCTATTTTTACTTGTCCTATTTTAGATTTTTTTTTATATCATATTTATTTGTTAATTTAGAAATTTGTAAAGTATTAGATATTATTTTCCCAAATTTATTTTTAATATTTAATAAATTTCTATAATTTTTAATATGGAGTATTCAACTGCACATTTTTTTAAGTGTATTTTAAATAAAAGTAATTTTTAAAAGTTAATGTAATTTTTATAAATTTTAGATTATCAACTAATTTTGATAAATTTTCTTATTCCGAGTGATTTTAGTTAAAATAGACCAGTAAAAAGGACTAGAGACAGTAGTTTTTATATTTATTAATGTTAAAATTTATTTATTTATGAAAATATCTTAATTATCTATTTTATTTTGAAAAGATTGAAATTGTTTGTGTAATTTTGAAAATTATATATATATATATATATATGTGACTAGTGCTATTAACAAGCACCTTTGTTCTCACTTTACATGGACTTTAAAGAAGGTCCTCCCAAAAAATGAATACAATGGACTAGGGATCACTCTACCAAGAGGTTGTTGGTGAAAATTATAAATTTGAATCTATATCCCTCTTGAATTTACCAATATAAAAAAAATTTAAAATATTATGATTTTCTACTAAAAAATATTAAAAAATGTCTTTAATTTTAGATTCTTAAACAATCTATAAAGGGGTGGTTCTAGTTATATAAAAATACACCTATATAGAAATAATATTGTGATATTTTTATTTTAATTATAATATTAATTTTCTACAAATAAATTTTGAAAAATAGAAAGGCATGTAGCAGAATATTTAGGCATTTATTTGAATGTACAATGTTAATTCAAACGTTAACTAACAGTTATAAAAAATTACTTATAAACCTTTCAAAAGTTCTATAATTGCATATTTACCTTCAGAAAAAATATAATTGTATATATATCCCTCAAAAATATAAGTAATTACGGATATGTGCCTACTGTTAGATTCTGTTAAGAGTAGTTAATCAAACTTTATTTATTATAGTTATAACTTAAATTAAGATATACAAAAAGTCCAAAATAACCCTTGTAAATAGTCATTTTACAATAAAAGAACTTTTTAAAAATATATATGTAAAGGGTATAATGATTATTTTATATATCTGCTATTTATTAACAGATAGTTTTTCAGCCAATTTGAACCCCATAGGTATATAAACAATTATATGTATTATTCAGGAGTATGTATGCTATTTTCTTTTATTCAGGGGTAAATATGCAATTTCAAAATTATTCGGAGTACACCTGTAAAAACTCCATAAACCTTTTACAGGACACTGCAATACTAATCAGATCTTACAAGCTGGAAATTTTCAAAGCAATGCAGTAAAACAATTCAGATGAGAAGAATCACAAAATACCAAATTCTCACATAATTGAAATTGAAGTGAAACCTGTACACTTGCTTTGCAGTCAGGAATACATTCAGTTAGAACTTTAGAACCATTGTTAATTAATGCAACTCATAACATCACATCAGCACAAGATTAACCAGAAAAAACATGACAGATAATACAAACTGATCAGAAAGAGATTAGGATGAATGGATGAGGTCATTCTCAAGAATTGTCTCCTAGTTCTGCAATGACACCAATTGGAAGCATCTATGTAGTTGTTAACCAGTCAGTTTCATCAAAATTCACCGACAAGCAGTTTAATGAATGGTACCTTGACTTCAAAGCTTTCCTTACTGATAGGTCAGGCCTTCGAAAATTTCGACTTGGCTACATTTCAAGATGTAAATTTTTTATCTGTATTCGAATACAAAGACAATGTGGTTGTTTACTGCAGTTGAAGACTACTCGGAGTCGGGCACGATTGAACCATATGATAAAGATATGACAATCCCCAATGCATCATTGCTTCAAGCCAGTCAAACAAATCTGAACCAAAATGATCACTGCTGAAGTGAATATCAATTACTAATAGCTCAAAGTGATAACTATGTAAAAAGAACCGGCTTGACATGCAGGTGAGTCGGGGATTAAGATTATACAGGAAGTTGATCGAGAGTTGCTAAAATTTAAGGAACCTTTGCATTCCCCCTTCCCAACCTTAATTCCTCTGAACGAATGTAAAGCTGTTCGTAAGCTTTCATTGAAGTAGCTGCAAAGTTCTCCATAGCTTCGAAAATATTTCTCAAACTTAACTGCAGGTTGCTTTCTTGAACAGTGTTCTTATGATGTGCAATATGCCGAGGGTGCGTGGATGATTTCTTACCTCGCATTTGTTGTATTGCTTTGTGAAATTCAGGTTCGTCCCTTTCCGTGATTTTAAGTTCCCCATTCATCTCCTTGTTGGCCATCATTGTATGGCGCTGTTCAAAAGTTTGTTGTTCTCTGAGATGTTGAACATTTGCAGTAAAAACCTTTATGGCATCAATCACTTCCTTCTCAGATATCCTATCCATAGCTTGTGACCAATCATTACAGATTATAAACACAGGAGGAGCACCTAATCTTCCAGGAGAAAAGGTTGCAATTCCATCAGATGTTATTCTGGGCTCATTTTGGATGCATTTCAAAAGCCACCCATTCAAGGCTTTGACATAGTTCTTCTGGGCATTAATCCAGGTAGAAAAAGAACTGACCCACTTCAGCATCTCCAGTTCCAGTTCCTTTGTTGCCTCAATATGATCATAATTGTTTTGGCCATCACATCCAAATGAAATAGAATCTAGATTTTTTGCAGCTAATACAGCTTGACTCTGAGTCTGATGACACTCCAACATAACTGCCCACATTCTCATTACCCTGCAGGTTTTGCAGAACAGAAATAAGAAATTAAGAGTTTGTTGATTTCAGAGAATCAAGTATAAAATAGGCTTGTAAATAATTGATAACAAAGATTCAAGTCCCAGAAGGAACTCTAATTCAAAGTGATAAGACCAATAATGAGATTTCACCCCTAGATAGCTTTCAACTAAACCAAAAAATGTATATGATGAAGAAGTTAAGGTTATTTACAAATTGATCAAGAAATGTTCTGTCTCCAAATCACAATGAAATAATCTAAGATTTTTCAGTCAGAATAAAATGTCAGGCATGGTCTTTTGATGCAAACATCAAAAAATAAATAAACCAATACCCAAAAAGCTAGGATTGATGGAAAGAATACAATTCAAAACTAAAAGGAAAAGCTCTTATTTTACAAAGCACTAGAAATGCACATGCGCTAACACCCGTTACAAATAAATAAATAGTAGTCAGAAAGAACCCATACCCTTGAATCACTTCACAGATCTGAGGCCATAGTTCTTCATTCCTCACCTTATTTATCTTATTTGATATGGACTGTACAACCTGGATTGCTACTCTTATCCTGGCTGATAACTTTCTGATAGTTTTTTGAGTAGAATCAACCTTCTGAGCTTCAGCTCCTGTTTTGTCAAGACGTTTCAGCCGCTTACAGTATCTGTCAAGAAGTACTCGCATTTTCTCTTCAGCCTACACAATACCAAATATACAGAATCAGAAGAAAGAATAAGAGACACAACCAATCATTCTTAAAGAAAAGAATCATGCAGGCACTCTTTCTTCTCTTCTATTTTACTATTTGGTGGGCTCGTTGCACGAGGGACATGGTAGTAGTGAGGAACTTATTAAAAGTTCTACATTGGAAAAAATAGTATTCTACATTCTCTCAATTGGACCAGCTCAGTCAGTGTCTACTAGAGTGATTTAAAAAAGAAAAAAAAGAGTTATAGCAAGTCATTATAAAACAGATACAATAAAAGCATACCAGTTTCAAGTTTCAACTTACCAAGCATTTAGATTGGCTAACCTGATCTCAATATCATTTGAAAAACTCCGATTAAACATCCAATAATGCAAGGCATCAATCCAACGGGTGGCAACAAGAACTTTGAATGGATATGTTAATCAAATCACAGACAAAACATTGCACACTAAACATAAACAAAAATAAAAAATAAAAAACAAGCATCACATGGCTTATCATCATCTAATCTCACATTTAGGTCAACAAAGGAGCATAGTTTTGATAATAAAATGGAAAAAACAATTGAAAACCACAACCATCCCACTAATCCACATGCAATGTGAGAAAGGAAAGGAAATTTTTTTAGCAACTTCTCAACATTCCAACTCAGAGAAAAAACAAGAAACTCTGAATTTCACCAATTGAACAAAACGAAATTCATACCCTAACTTCTTCATAGAGCTTCTTCTCCCAAATGTAAAGCTTCTGCAAAGTAGAAGAAAGACTGCCAGTCTCCATCTCTCTCACCTGAAAGAAATCCCCAGCAAAACCCACTGCAAAATCTAAAGTTAAAACACCAAACAAACAAAAATCAGTAATGTCAAAAAAAAAAAAAAAAATCTAAAAAAAAAACCTGAAAACTCACCATTCTTCTGCTGATGAGGAATCTCCCCCAATTGAAGAATGGAAGAAAGCTCATCAACAGACTTGGAAGCTCGATCAAACTGCACCATAATCTCCTCCACCGCCTCAGAAACACCTCGATCGAACTTCAAATCGAGGGTATGCTCACCAGCATTATCCTCCACTGAACTCCCTTCATCTTCCCCACCCTCATCCACCTCAATCTCCGGCTCCTGATAAAACCCTCGATGACGATGATCCGACGAAGGCTCACAGCAATGTTCTTCCAGATCATCATCATCCTCCTCAAGATCAGGAATCCCTTCCTCCTCCCTCACCTCCCTCGAGCTCCTGCTCGGTGTGTATACCGGCCGGTAAACCGGATAGAAACCATCATACGTCCGAAAAGGATCAAGAAAATCCCATCCATATGCCGCTGCCGGAGGCGGCGGAGTCGGAGGACTCGATGGATACATCTGCGGCACAGGCACCGGCGCCGGCGCCGGCGCAGGAGGGTAAGAATAAACGGGTTCGGACGGTTGGAAGTAGAAGGAATTGGGCGGCGGGGGTTGGTGACGAGCATGGTGCACGGCGACGGTAGGGGAAGCGGTGGAAGAGTGGAAAGGAGAGATGCATTCGGATTGGGATTGGGATTGGGAAGCGGATTGGAGAAGGGGGAGATGGGAGTGGAGGAAGCGATGGAGAGCGGAGGAGACGGAGAGGAGGGAGAGGGAGTAGGAGGAGTGGGAGCGGGCGAGGGAATGGCGGTGGCGGAGGGCGTCAGAGAGGAGGCGGAGGCGGTGGCGGCAGAGAGCGACGGCGGGGAGGGCGTCGAGCTTGGAGGAGTTGCAACCCATGGAGAGGGAGAGTGATGTGTGGGAGTGATGGCATGGCGTGGTGGAGTTGGAGTTGGAGAAGAAGTACGTCAAACGAGTAAATAGAAAATTAATAATAAAGCCTTGGGTTTTGCCACGGAGTGCGTGCTGGCGCGCACGGTGGCGCTCGAGCGCGAGCTCGCGCGCGCGCGGCAACGCGCGCGAGAGAGAGAGACGTGGATTTGTGTTTGAGTCCCTATATTTATTTTTAATTGTTTTATTTTATTTAGAGTATTAGAGTATTAAATTATTAGATTATTTTTTCTCTTGCTATAACATAGGTGTGTGTATATATATATATATATATATATATATATATAAGTGTTCTAGGTCTACTAACGTCTTTGAATGATAAATCTAAAGTAATTCGTTAATTGCTGTTAGATCAAAATTCAACGGTTTATATCATCAATTTATATCAACAATGCAGGTAAACAAGATTGTAAACATTATCAGATGAGATGCATAATATTATAAAAAGTTAAACGCTAGAAAGTGAGATGCATAGCTCTCTATTTTAATTATCAGATTACATTGCAACTTAATAGAACAATTTCGTCCAACTTAATTTGTACCTTTGTGATTTAACGTCTCTAGAATTCATAACTAGGGATGTTACGGTATATGATGGAGTTTGTGTTGTTTATTTATTTTATTAGAGTATTAGACTAGTAGATTATTAGGGATGCTACGATATATGATAAAATTTGTGTTGTTTATTTATTTTATTAGAATATTAGACCAGTAGATTATTTTGTTGTGCTGTCTATATATAAAGAGAGAGATGACCAAAAGAAAAAACATACATAATTTTTTTTACATATGAAAATGAATAAATAACTCATTATACAATCATATCTCCAAAATATCCCTACATAAATCTCAATATTTTTTTTTATCAAACATCTTGATCATTATCGGCAATTAAAATTGATTTAGTTATGTATATATCTATTTTCTTACTTTAATATAATTGTAATTTATTTAAAAAAAAATTAAGAAGCAACATGATCACCAAATAGATAAACACACACCACCAACCCCATGAGCACCATAACTGCTCTTAATTACATCCCATTTAAACAAAGATACAGTAAAATAATGACAAAATAAATGCATAAATAAAAAATCAAAAAGAAAAAAAAAAGCTAAATTTGATGAGGTTCATGCAATCAAGAATATTTCAGAAAATATGTAAGTAATTAAGATGAAGCAAAAATAAATATATATATATATATAATATATATATATATATATATATATATATATATATACTGAACACTTTTTTTTTTTTTTTTGAGATAGGGCGACAAGCACCAACTCTCAGGGGTGTACGCGGGCGGGGGAATTGCCACAACGTCCTCACCCTCTTGAAACTGGGGAGCGCGGTCAGGGGGAATCGAACTCGCATCTCTCCCAAACGAGGGGACCCGAGGTACCGCTAGGCTACAAGCCCTTTGGTATATATACTGAACACTTGAGAGCCTGTTGGGTCTTCTTCACTTAAATGACTTTTCTGCCATTATTACTGAAAGTCATTCATATTCATTATTATTTATCTGCCATTTCTATCCATCATTAATTTCACCTCTTTTATTTCTAGTGGGACCTTTTGTGGCTTATTCCATGCATCCCAAAGTGTACCACATATAAAATCTAGAGGATTATGTTGTTTGTTTGTATCAAATAAATTTAATGCAATTAGTACCTTTTTTTTTTCTAACTGGTTTGACAATTTCTAATTTAAAAATCAGATATTATTTTATTATATTAGGTACACTTGTTTTAGAGGTATGATACCAATAACCGATAATACTAACTATTTTTGCAAAATATATAATTACTGATATGTGCATCTCAGAATTGTATTTACTTATATAAACATAAATAATATTTTTTTTTAAATAAACCACATTCAATAAAAAAAAATATTCATTAAAACAAAAGAGATACATAACAACAAAACAAAGAGAAAAATATGAGAGATATAGTACAAATATGACATTAACAAGATCTATTAGGAGTGGAGGAAACAACGACTAATGACTAATAAAATAAAATAAATGGCTGGTTGGGAAACTATAAACTTCTCTCGCTACGCTCACACATGGCACTAGGAACTGTATGCTTCTTTGGATGATCAAAGTGGAATCCTCTTGTTTAGGCTTCTTTTCTTTGGGAAGTTCTAAAAATTTGTTGGCTGACCCCTTTTTTTTTCTTTTAAGCTAATTAGAGCGAATGAGTTATATAACTTACTTCCTCATTCTATCTTAGTGACAGGTTTTTTTTTACATTCACTTTGTCAATAACCTTGTTAGGGCTGGAAGCCTAAAATTGGCATTATGCGACAAGCAAGCAAATGACGTGACACAAGTAGTGATGATGTGGCAAACAATGGTGACAAGGTTGATGTGTGGCTAACGCATGTTGCATGGTGCATGAAGGTATAAAGACTAGAAGATCTTGGTAATTCTCTCAATAATGCATAAGAAGAAAATCTATTTTTAACATGAGTATTAAGGTAAATGATCTTTTTTGAAGAGCAAGTTTATCTTAGGTATGATTCTATCTATCTTTGTTAAGATCCAAGATGATGAATTATATCTTTGGTAAACTCTTTTCATGAGAGGTCTATTTTTAAAGAAAAGATTAGTTAATTGATTGGCAAGATTATCATGAAGATTGCATGAAGCATAAGTTGGTATGAAGGCTAATTATGGGCGGAGCTATTCAAAGATACAAGTCATATATAGTGAGATTTGATTGAAGATTTGAAGACCCGAGCATGGATGATTGAAGATCATACTTGGAAAATATTGAAGGCTAAACTTGGATGAGAGGAGATCAAGTTTAGTAACAATATATTGAAAACTCAAACTTGGATGAATGAAGATCAAGTTTGAGATTTTGTGAACATCAAACTTGGATCAAATTTGGCAAGAAGATTATGAGATCTTTAGTGACCATCTTTGGTAAGATGGTTTCATGCCTTGGTGGGTGAAACTCTCAGGAGAGGGGCTTATTGAGATGACATGAAGAAGGAAGCAGTTGCAGGCAGAAAGAGCTCAGAACGAGTCAACTGCTATGAAGCATACTGAAGGAATCAGAAGAGTTGAAGGTGTCTCAAGTTCGGTTGCAACTAAGCTAGAACTCAGTTAGGTTCAACAAGGTGGCCAGTGTTGCAAGTCCAGTTGCAACTAGTGTTGCAATATCTAACTTTGGAAGACGTCCAAGTTAGGAAGTCGTGGAAAAGTCTAAAAGAGGAAGATTTATTGGAACGTAGATGCGTTTGTATAAAATACCCTGCTGGAAGATTTAGGATGAGCCATGTGTGAGAGACCCCAAAGTGTGTGGGTTGAGAAAAGATGTTATCGGGGCAATCTTAAGTGGATTTTCTTTGTCATTGTGTGAGTGAGAGAGTGTGTTGTACTTGTACTCTTTGTTTTTTTTTTTTTTACCTTTTTTAATATATTGTTTTCTTCATGCTCGGTCCCCAGATGTAGGCAAGGTTGTACCGAACTAGGTAACCATATTGTGTGTCTCCTTTATCTTGCATGTTTGATTGTGTGTGTTCTTCATTAATTGAGAGTTTGAGCAAATAATTATCACACATCTACCCCTCTGGAACTAACAAATTTAAATCATTGTCTTTGAAAAACAGTGTCATTTTAGTCGAGCATTCAATTCCATTACACTATTATTCATGAGGCGATATATTTCCTCGACAAACAATTCATCAAACTCTTTGGCTCCTATTTTTTTTTTTTTTTGGGAATTGTGGTTTAAGTAGTTTTTTTGTAAAATTTTTAAATTGACTTTTATCCATAAAGTGATATATAAATAATTTTTTTAATAACAGCATATTAGTAATTACCTATCTTTTACATAGCTTTAAAAAAAAGAATTATGGAGGAATAATTTCGGATAATATGGGTTATTTTAAGTGATTCCAATCAAAATGGGCATTCAAACATGATTTTATATATAATCAAATATAAAATGATCAGCATACACAGCCCATCATTTTGGAAAGTTTTTTAATTATTATATTGGGAGGAATCATGTCACATGCACATGTGAAACCAAACTCACAAAATAATACACAGCACATTGGCTTCGAATCTAATATAATATAAAAAAATAATATGTGATAAATAAATAAAAAAAAAGCTTTTTTCTGTTATAGCCACCCTTTTGTTTTTAATTGTTGAAATAACCCTTCCTAAAATATATTTATCAAATTAACAATGAAACCATCACATCAACCACATTTCATCACCCATGTGTTTTTAAAATATAAAATATTAGGTATTTTTTCAAAAACACCCTCTATTTTTTAAAAAAATACAAAACAAAAATATTTTTATTTTTTAAAACATTTTCTTAAGTTATTATTAATAAATATTTATTATTATTTTTATTAAAAACCAAAAAAATTATTTTTTTAACTGGATTTATTTTAAAAGATATATTATTTTAAAATATATATTATTATTTATTAAAAACACCAAAAAAAATTTAAAACGGTATTTATTTTTAAAATTTTATTATTATTATTATTATTATTATTATTATTATTATTATTATTATTATTATTGGTTTATATATTTTCACAACCTATAGAGATGTTTTGGATGAAACTGAAGCATGAAGATGCCAATCGCAATCTGAACTAGCACATTTTACTTAAAAATAAAAAAATATATAAACCAATAATAATAATAATAATAATATATTTTTAAAAATAAATGCCGTTAAAAAAGTTTTTGGTGTTTTTAATAAATAATAATATATATATTTTAAAATAATATATCTTTTAAAATAAATCCAGTTAAAAAATTATTATTATTTTTTAATAAAAATAATAATAAATATTTATTAATAATAACATAAGAAAATGTTTTAAAAAATAAAAATAATTTTGTTTTGTATTTTTTTTAAAAATTAAGAGTGTTTTTGAAAAAATACCTAATATTTTATATTTTAAAAACACATGGGTGATGAGATGGGGTTGATGTGATGGTTTCATGGTTAGTTTGGTAAATATATTTTGGGTAGGGTTATTTTGATAATTAAACACAAAAGGATGGCTATAATGGAAAAAAGCCCTAAAAAAAATCAATTCATGCGGACTTTTTTTTTTTGTGGTTTATTGTGGTTGGGGATAGTAAATGTTCTTAAGCAGTAAATAACCAAACAAGTTTGCCTCAAAGTAATTGGGTTTAAGCTGTAAAATATTTATTAAGGAAATTGTTACTTGATGATCTTATTGTTCTAATATATGGTGAATTATATATAATCTTTTACATTTTTTCAAACAAAGGTTGGTGTCATGTGATGCACTGATGCGTAGAATTATCTAATATATATTTTATTTAGACTCAATTTTAACTTCAAATTTCATGGTTTTCAAGGTTTATTCAAAGTATTTGTAACACATATCAACATTATCACAAGTGAATGTTTTTTTTGTTTTAAATAAAATCACAGGTGAATGTTGCAATAACTTTATGGCACTTCATCATTTATTTATTTATTTATTTATTTTAACAATGGGCAACAAGCGTCCTCTTCTCCACTTAAAGATTTGTGAAATGAAAAACAAATAATTAAAGAGATGCATTAAGTAAAGTGGCTTATTGGCCCCATAAAAACTTATTAACTTGATCAGACATCACATAGAATAATTAAAGCCCTTTACATGCATTATTAGAGGATTTGCAGAAACTATACTAATCTAATAAATCCCTTTTTTCCATGCAATCTTGGAGGGGAAGAATATTGTGAATAATATTGAGCCCAGAAATAGTTAGTGAACAACAATATTATGATACCACAGTACAGGGTTTCAACTAATGTCTACCAACCCACGATCATGTGACAAGCGACCAGGGGCAAAGCTAGAAATTTTTTTAAGGAGGCCAAAATTTTTTTTAAAGGGAGCTAAAATTTTTTTTAGAGGACAAGTAAAACATGAATGAGGCAAATATTGGATTATTATAAATATTTTTTTAAAACTATATATATTTTTAAAATAACATAAATATACTAATTTTTAGGAAATCAAGTTCCCGAACACTAAATTTTACAAAGTAAAAAAAAAAAAAAAAAATTGTTACTATATACCCACCCCTAGCTCCGCCCCGCAAGCTACTATGCTATGTTATCTATTTAGAATTTCTCAAATACCAAAATAGTAATAATAAAAAGGATAACTCTTGGATGATAAAAACAATGGTGAGAGGTTATTATTATTATTATTATTATTATTATTATTAAGAGTATGTATATAGATGATTAATTTATATTGTCATAATAATGTTGCATGAGAACAAAAATAATGTATATAGACTAGGTATACAACTTCAAAAAAATAATGTTGCATGAGAAAAAAATATATATAAATAAAAACTATGCAAAAAATAAAAATAAAAATCTAATTACCTAATTATGAAAACCTATAAATCAATTATGTGTCATATATATTCATTGATCGCTGGTTCTAATTTTGTGATTATAATTTTGAATAAAGAGATGAACTAAATACCCGCAGACTAAATAGAACGAAGAATTTATATTATTTATATTTAAACATGTGAAATATTTTTTATAAAATAAAATTGTGAAGTCAATTATAAAGTGTTCTAAAATAGAAAATTTTTTACATGGGCTGTGTCCTGTCATTGTATCAAGTGAAAATATATACAACATTAATGAAAATTTATCGAATTTCTTAAATATAAAATTACAATACTAGGTTCAAACTTAGACAAAATATAGCAGCAAGCACAGGCATATAGTAATAGGGGCCGTTTAACTTAATTAATAACTTGTATCTCATGCAAATGTACCATGCTAGACAAGGTATTGAATTTTGAACATGGAATTGATTTGGCCATTTGAATGGGAGTTAGTGCATGCATGTTTTTTTAGCATTTAATGTTATAAATGAGAAATCTGGTAGGTCAAAATTAGAAGGGCAACAAGGAGTGCAATGAAGTGACGCTAACTAGACACAATGCCATTGAGTTACTAGGCAAGTGTTAGTTTGCAGAACATGACCACTTTGGATCAAAAGAGACACAGAGAAGACACTCAAATTGGCCTGCTTCAATCCATGTTTCCTCAGGTTGTCCGCTTGTTTTTTTTAAAATAAATAAATAAATAAATCACACGCATATGAGCCGGCCGCATTGAGTTTTTTGTGAAAAACATTGGTGTGAAGATTTAAAAACTATGAGTTTAAATTTTAGTGGATATTGTAGTAATTAATAATGGATCTCTGGTTATAAATGTGGGTTTGCAGTTAGAATTTTGTGTCACAGAGTGAGGATACATAGGTAAGACAATCAATTTTCGATATGTGCATACACTTCTTATTATATTGTGCTTGTTCTATTTGTCAAAATAATAATAATAATAATAATAATGAATAAATAAATAAATAAATAAATAAATAAGTATAAGAGTAGATGGTGGAATGAAGGATTTACTTCCATGTATATGTATAATTATAGAAATTTTTATACCATTTATTGTTATCATTAGATTAATTTTCTACGTTTTCATTTGAAGTAGATGTGATTTTCTGTTGGATTTTGAAAGATTACTATTCATTATCAATCATTTTCATATATATATATATATATATATATATATATATATATATATATATATATATATATATATATACCTCATTCTCTCCCTTCAAATTAAGGGTATAAAAAAACAAAAAGATATTTTGAGAACTCTTATAATTTCTAGTAAATTTGTGCATACGTTAACCACTTTTAGCTATATATATATATATATATAATCAAAATTGATAAAAGAAAATTATTATGTTATTCCACCTTTTCAAAAAAAAAAAAAAATATATATGTTATTCTGAAAGTTTTGGCATATTGTTGGATTATTACAAAATAAGAAATTGAGGGGAAGTGGCTCTTCTTTAATTTTCTACATATTTTACTCAAAATAAACATATGCTTAAGGTCATATACACATGAAAACATAAAAAAATAAAGAAGATATGTTTTTTCCATTGTAAATTAGAATTAGAATAAATAAATAAAATCATGCTTCACATTCTGTATTAATTAATTAAACAATTTTCATTCAAACTAAATAGATGAGGCCAAATTCAACTTACTTCAAGTTTGCTCATAGTATAATCCAACAAGAACGAGGAAAACTAAATCCCTTCAATAGAGTATATATCCAATTCAAATTTCAAAAGCTTTTTTCATGCATAAAAACTCTTCTTTTCCTTTCAAATTTTCCTTCGATCATTATTACTTAAAAATGTTAGAGCAGTATTCATGTTCAAAATTTAGTGAATGTTAGGGTAATTTAGTGATTGTTAGGAGTGCAATAGATTGAGTTCGAGCATAGCAATAAGGTACTTGAGCTCGAGTTTGTTTAAAAACTCATTGCTTAAAACTAGATTCAAACTAAATAGAGTTTTATATTCCTATCTCGAGTTCGACTCAATACATAAACTGAGCTAATCGAGCTCTCTTGATTAAGCTCTGTAAAATCGAATAAACTCGATTTAAACGTAGATATTTATGTGCTCGAACTCAAAGAACTTAAACTTTAGCTCAAACTCAATTATATGCATATATATATATATGGTTAAAACAAAATAATATAATACATATACAAATATAACTACTCAATCAGGCTTGAGAGCACTCAAATCAAGTATTAAGATTCTCGAACTTAACTTGCTCAACTACTCAAGCGACTCTAGCTTGAGCTCAACTTGACCATGATCGAGTCGAGTTTGAGATTTCCTAGTAATTGAGCTTAAGTAGCTTGTGAATGGTAGCTTATCATTTACATAACTAGTGATTGTCACACAAAATATGAACAAATACACCAAAACGGAAAATCTTTATTCCAATGAGATTATTATTATTATTATTATTATTATTATTATTATTTACTCATACTCATCACAAGATTAATAAATACTCTAATTTCATAAAAAATTGTGAATAATTGCTTAGAACAACAAAGAGACAACCACATACATAATATTCAACTAAACATATTTTCTCATGTATCTAATCTACCTCTATCATGAAATGAAACAAATAATTATAAAAAAACCATCATATAAAATCATGTTAATTTAAAAATAGATAAATTAATTAAAATGATTTGATATAACCAACCAATACTCTCCTCTCAAAAACCTCTTGATCCAACATGTTTGGCAAGAAAATCAGATCCAATTCAATTCAGTCTAATTAAGAAATACAAGAGAGATTTGGAAACCCACATAAAATAACATTAATTAATTAATTGATTAATTAATTAAAATAAAATAAAATTAATTGAGATTGGGTGGTCCATAACATAACCATGAGTTGTCTTAATCTGAACTTTAACAACCAAGTTGCACACTTGATTTATTTCTTAGTAGGACATTGGTCCACTATTAATGACACTGTTTAATTAGCGTGTTTTTTTTAGATCCTATTAATAATTTAATACAACCTTATTAATTGTTCATTGGACCCTTTTACCTACCAATAATTTCATCATAAGTGGTGAAGAGAAATTATGTTTTATTATCATTTAAAAATTTGGAAGTTTGAGCAATAGGTTTTAAAAGTTTTTTTTTAATGATTTTTTTGATTAATTATTCAAGGTAATCTATTTTTGAAAGTTAAAGAACACGACTACAAGAAATTTCTTCAATTTTGTAAATATAATATATATATTTTAATTAAATAAAAATTATGTATATAAGATTAGGAACTAAATTGTCACAAATAAAATATGACAAAATTGTGAGCTCTTACTTTATTTTTTATAGGACAATTATAAACGCGTGAGAAGATATTTTCTCACATGATTGGATCTAAAAGTAATAAAATTTTAAAATTTTGTTTATTGAAGAAAATTATAAATAAAATGTAAAATGTAAAAACTTGATAAATTCAGGTATAATATTAATGGCATTAAGCCCCAAGCATTTCCCCCAAAAGTTTTTTTATAAATAAAAAGAAATTTAAAAGAAAAACTTAATTATAAATAACATTTTTGTTATATAAGTATTATCATAACAACACAAAATAATTAGCTTACATCCAAATACACTAAGGTGGTGTTTGTTTCAAGGGATTTGGAGTTACATGTAACTCAAAATTCCTTGGCTTTTTAAAGTCAAGTGTTTGTTTTGAAGTATTTCATTTTCCATATGCTTTTGAAATACCATCATTGGGGGATTTTGGTTTACGGTCAAATTGACCGTAAAACCAAATCCCGGGAGTTCAAAACCAATGTATATGCATAGATACATATACGCATACACAGGCATATGCATATATACACATATACATATACTTTATACACATACATATATGCATACATATATATATACACACATACATATACTTATAGGCATACACATATGCATATATATATATATATATATATATATATACATATATATATACATATACATACTTATATAAACACACATAGATATATGTATGTATATACATATACATATTTATGTATATATATAAACATACATATTCATATACATATTTATCTATATATTTATATAAACATACATATACACTTCTAGATATGCTTGTACATAGTATGTTTACATACACCTATATATGTATGTATATATGTGCATATATGCACAGATACACACATATACATATACTTATATAGATATATATACACATATACATATATGTATATACACATATGCACACATATACATATATTTATACAGATATATATACTCAATACATATACTTATAGATATGTTTTCAAATTTCAGATTTTCAAATCCTTCCAAATAAACATAAAATCTTATAATACAGTAATTCCAGTTACAACCAACCAAACACAAGATTTGACTGCACTGTATTTTGAAATCCAAGTATTTCCAGTTACATTGTAACTAGAAATCCACTGCATTTAAAACTACATCCAACCAAACGCTACCTAAGGCATTCAGTTCAAATCATGTTAAGTTACTGCATCCTTGGTTTGTTATCATCTTTCCCTTTTCTTTTTGTTGTTCTTTTTTTTTTCTTTGTTTTTTATTGTTTTAGTTGTTGTTTTGTATCCTTCCACATCTAGTAGAATGTGTTAGTTTTTATTTTCTTTTATAATGAATTTAATTTTTATCTATTTAAAAAAAATCATGTTGAGTATATCTCTTTCAAAAGCCAACGGAGTTAGTTGGCACCGGATTCTTTGCATAGGGTATTCGTCTCGAGTGTCGAGCATGACTCTCTGAGTTCGATCCCCATCACGCATAAGGTGAGGGCACGATTCGGCAGTGAGTGCTGTTTTCTCACGTGTTCGTCCCTAATTAGATGCTTGTCGCCTTTTGTAAAAAAAAATCCAAATGGGAGAATTTTTTTCTTAATTTTATTTTTTATTACAAGTAAAAAATTAAATAAATATGCCCACAAAAATTTGATGTTATCATAAACAAGAGTTATTGAAAATAAAAATCGACTCTAAAAGGATTTGTAGACTTACTCAGTAATAATTTTTTTGACAGCAACTGATACATCTTTTTTGATGAATATATATATATATATATATATATATATATATATATATTTTAAAAGGCGACAAGCACCCTACGCAAAGGGCCCTGTGCCAATAGACCAAATGGTCGTTGGCAATATTTTTCTTTTATATTAAACTCATTCTCATTTTATTTTAGATTATACAATTTCTTCTTATAACTAAAATTATATTGTTTTTAATAAAATAAAATTATAATTTATCTATTTTCCATCAAAAATACACACACAATTAACATGAAAAACATGTTCAATGATCCCTCTTCAAAAAAAACACCTCCCAAAACGGGAAAATATCATAAAACTCATCCTCTTTACACACTCTTTCACATAAATATATTTTTCCTCAATTTATATAATTCATACATATATTTTTCTCTCTCTATATATATTTTTAAATATTATCACAAAGATGGAGTTATCATGTTAAGCAGTGAAACTCTAATATTAACCAAGCCCTTGAACACTCCTTCACTCTTCTTCTCCAACTCCGCCATCCACTCCTCCATCCTCTCCATCCTCTCCAGCTCCCTTCTCCTCCACTCCTCATCCTCCATCTCCCTCTTCTTTGCCGCCGGTGCCGCCGGCATAGACGCCAACCGCCACAATGACCTCACCGCCGATGAAGCTGACGACACTGAAGACACCCCCAATAGAACCGACTCCGATGCTGAAGCCACTACCAACATCGCATCCCTAATAACCCCGGCGAGTTCCGCGTCGGCGAGATCCGACGCGGATCGGGTTGTTTCTCTGATGGTTGATGCGAGACGGACTAGATCTTTCTCGGTTTTCTTCACGGATCGGAGACTGGATGCGAGGCGTGGCTCATCGCGTCTTCGGATCGCGGTCTGGGCGGCGGATTGGTGGTCTCTGAGGGTGATGATCTCCGATCGGAAGGAGCCGAAGGCGTCGGCGAGGCGGAGGGAGTCATCGAGAAGGTGATCGGTCCAGGATGCGGATCTGGGGCGGCGGATGGAGTCTTGGGATTGGGGGAGGAGGAGGAGGTCGTGGAGGGACGAGAGGAGGTGGTCGAGGAGGGTGAGGGTGGAGGAGATCGAGGTGGGGGAGTGGGGATGGGAGAGGGAGGTGCGGAGAGCTTGGATCTCCTCACCGAGATGAGAGATCAGAGGGTTGGATGGGGAGGGTAGGCTAGTGGAGCGAACATGGCGAGATTTCTCCGATGAGCGGGGTTTTCCGGCGAGGGTTCCGGGGAGGGAGAGAGAGCGAGGGAATCCGGCCACCATGCTTGCTTGCGAGGTAAGCTTTGTTTTTTTCCCTATCTTTCTAGAAGTTTCTAATTTTCGCTTTGGTTTTGATTTTGGTTCCGGTTTTGGTTGTGTTTTGGGGAGGGAGGAGGTGGGGGTTTATAAAGAGGAGAGGGATGTGAATTTTTAATTTTTAATTTTTAATTAATTAATTAATTAATTAATTTTGAGGGGGAAAAATTAAAAAAAAAATGGGGGAATACGTGGGGTGGTGGGTTAGGGAACGAGATCCGTGAACAGCGACAGGTGTGTGCTTGTCTGGCCTTGGCCCTTGGTTCTTGGGTTTGAGTTGTTTATTTTTTATTTTTTAATAATAATTTTTAACTTTTTTATGTTGATTGAGAACTTGTCTTGAGGTGAGTGAGGCAGGTTGTGGAGCTGGACTGTCTCAACACAGCTCACTTTCAAATGTTATTTTTAATATTTAAATGAATTTCCAAAATAAATTGGGGGTTTTAAGATGTTACGTAAGTATTGCCGTAACAATAGTCTAGCCGGAAGACACTAAAAATGAATATTTGTAGGATTAATTTATTCATATTATAAAAAAAAATTTACCTAAGTTTGTTTTGCATATATATTTAAAAAATTTATAAATTAAGTATTTATTTTTATGAATCAATTCAAATAGCAGTTTGTTGCATTAGAAATTTAGGATAGTTATTTAAAAATATTTAATTTTTTTTAAAAAAAGTTTAAGGTGTTTATTTTTAATGATAAATTAATGCTTAAATTAAAAAATTATTTTTATAAAGACAACAAACGTCATTAAAAAGACATATAGATATGGAGGTGTAATGGTTTATCAACATGATATATTTGAAACTATACCTCATTGTAATGATCTTGCATTTGTGTTTTTTTTTAATGTGAACTTTTATTCAATTATATATATTTTTTTTTCTCCAAATATTTAGGGATATAAGTAATAAGTAAATTGAGCTAGTTCAGTCCAAATACAAGTAATTTAAAAATAAACACTAAAAAAATGCGCAATGTAAATGCAATTTAATACAATCGAGTTGGTTAAGTTTGATGCAGGGAAGTCAAGGAAGTATTTCTCCTGGGAGAGGAAAATATATTTATGTGGTTTTTGTTACCTTCAGTTTTAAAATTAATAAAATAATAATAATAAAATGTAGAAGTTTAAACTTATATATTCTGAAAACCTTAGTGACTAAATAAATTAAACCAAACCTAATTAAATCACAATCAGGTCACTAGGTAGTTAAAGCCATGTTCATGCCGCACGTGTATGAGTCGTGAAAAGGTTAAGGTTTTTTTAGCCGCAATAACATCAGCATCATCATAAAGAAAGCGGGCCTGAACAGCTGGACACGTGTGATCTAGCGCGTACACTGCTCTTTCACCACCGAAAAAAACAATAAATCAGACTCTCGCGCGTTGTCTCCACTGCTTGTGATTTGTCAGTTGGGCCAGCAAACCCATCCAGATCTCACTCTTATCTTTGCTATTCCAACCCCCAACATCATATGTGGCCTTTTTCTTCTCTATTATTTATTTATTTATTTATTATTACTTAATTTTTGGACTTCCCACTTTCTTTTAACTTTTAAGAGATTCCTTATGTTCCCTACCTGCAAACGTTCTACTCGTGTGTTTATTAATTGTAGGATCTCTCAATCATGAGGGTTTAGACTAAAGTCTAGAACTAGATGCCCACGTGTGGTTTTTACTATTTCTTTTTTTAATGAATTTTAGTGGAAACTTGGATGATTTTGATGATGATTTGGGTGGGTGTGCACTACCATTTTAGACATAAAATGATAAACATGCTTGGATTGGGATTGGAATTGGGTGTTAGTGGTTTAGATGCTTGTTGTCCATTGAATTTTAGGGATTATTAGTATGTGGTTAAATTTGAGATTGTGTTGGGATAAGGAAAGCTCAACCTTTCCTTTTTTATTATTGGACATTAGGATGATTGGGTTTTTGTTGCATTGCTTGTTTTGTTCATCTTTCTAGATATGTTGCTTGTCTCTACAACCATTCATAACCATCTTTTATTTTAATTTGGTATACATGAACATCATCATCATATAATAAACATTCTTTTTTTTTTCTGATTAATTAGGTTGATAGTATTATTACAAAACCAAATTAATATTTTTATTATAAAATTAAACACATAAATTCCATAAACGCAAACTCTCTCTATTAATCATCTTCTTTCCAATTTCCACACACAAAAAAAAAAACCTCAATTATCCAAACAACAATAAAATACAACTAATTCACACTAAAAATTTAATTAATTTTTTAAAATTTTTAAAATTTTTATTTTCCTTTGTAGCTTGCTCTACAAGCAAGGAGTGAGAGCATTGAGAATCAAAACCCTAATATCAACCAATCTCCTGAACACCATCTCACTCCCACTCTGCACCGCCTCCATCTTCTCCAACTCCTCATCGTCCATCTCCCTCTTCTTCCCCGCCACAGCGCCAGCGATCCCCAACACCGCCGACTCCGACGCTTCCACCATCGCCGAGATCGCATCCCTCACCACCCAATTCATCTCCTCCTCCGACCGAGTCCCTGGCGATCGGGCGGCGCTCTTCATCGCCGACGCGATCCGCACGAGTTCCTTCTCACAACACCGCATCGCTTTGGCGCTTGCTGCCAATCGCGCTTCATCTCGCCTCCTGATCGCCGTCTGGGCCTCCCACTGGTGATCCCTCACCGCCATGATCTCCGATCTCAAGCTCCCAAAGCCGTCGGCGAGCCGGACCGAGTCTTCTAGAAGCCGCTCGGTCCAGACCGATCCTTTGGACCGGCGAACCGACTCTTGGGACTGAGGAAGCCGGAGGAGATCGGCGAGAGAGGAGAGCACTCTCTCGAGCCGGTCCAAACCGGACCGAACCGAACCGAACCGGTTTGGACCGGACCGGGGAAGCCAAGCTCGGAGGGCACGGATCTCAGCCTCGAGATCCGAGATCAACGGATGAGATGGGCACGGGAGGCTCGTGGATCTCACGTGATGGCGTTTCTGTAGGGGAACGGGACGGCGTTTCGGCGGTCGGGTCACCGGGAGGGAGAGATATCGTTTGAAGCGGGTTACCATGTTGGATGACCGGTTGAGAAAATGGTACGGTTTCTAACTTTCCGTTCCGTTTTGGGATTAGTGTGTGAGGGGTTTATAAAAGGAGTGGTTTGAGTGTATAAGTTGGCGGGATTAAGGGGGTGATTAATTTAATTAATTGCATTAATTAAATGGGGTTAAACGACGGGGCGCACACGAGCGGGTGGGAGACTGAGTCCTCCGATGAAGACAAGAGGTGGCACTCAGTCTGAGGGCGATGTCGTTTCTCTACCCACTTGTGACGTACACGTGTCAGGAGATAGTTTTGGCAACCTAACTTTTAAGGGGAACTATATAAATATTTTTGTGATAGTGTCTCAATATGATATGATGAAAAACCGGTTAAAATTGAAAGATTTGAGATTAGTTAATTGATTTTATTAGAAGAAATTTACATAAATATCCTTGGAAAAGTTTACGTTTCAATACATACTTTAAAAAAAAAAAGAAAATTTTGAATGTACTTTGAACTTTGGAGCCAAAATTTAATTAATTAAATATTTGTTTAAAAAAATGGCTTATAAGCCATTTAATTATTCTGTTGCTAACAATGAAATTAAAGAGTAAAGAAAAAGTTGTTTTTGCAATTTAAATTAAATTTTTACAATGTAGACAGGCTTTGTATCAGGAATGACTATACGTGAGGTGAGGAGCTGAATTTTGCAATACCCGCGTCCTCCATTTGCATGGGATAAGATTTGAATATATTTTTTTAGAAAAACGAACACATTATGCAGTGGACTCGATGCCCATAAACCAAATAGTTATTGACATAATTAAAATTTAATTTAAAATTTTTATTTTTAATTAAAATTAGAAAAAAAAATATTTAAACACATGTTGCATTGAGAAAATGATGAGAAAATCATCGCGACAGAGTAATTAGTATTTTAACTACATTCCAAATAAAAATTTAACAATTCAATATTTTAGAAAAAAAAAAGATAAATATTGCATTATTTGTAATTAAGAAAAAAAATATACCAGTTAATTCATTATAAGGGCTTCTTTTAAAATAAATTAGTTTTACAGAGGAAGGCAGTTATATTTAGCACCAGTTGGGTTTCTGGATGTTAAAAATTTAAAAGCAAGAGGCTTATTGAATTGCCTCAAGTAATCCGATTGTTATAAATCTGAGTCCAGATCTGAGTCTATATATATAGATTAAAGAAAAGATAAGATTCAGGCTTAGATGACATTAATACAATTTCATCCCTAAGCTAGCACTAATTTTCTATTGTATTCTCGTCAGAGATAAGTTATTGAAATATGTTTCCTTAACTTAAATTAAATGCCTAGGATCTGCAATAAGATCAGAAGGTCAGGTCCTTGGTCTCCTTGAAGCCTTTGAACTTTCTTGATTTCATCCAAATACCTATTAGAGTTATGCGTTTCTTGATTGAGTTTTATATTTCAAAGAGTGTTGAAAAACACCAAATTATATTTTTTGCTTTTAGTGTTAATTTTTTTTAGTACGATAATAAATGAAGCTAATGAGAGATGGTATATATACATATATAATTCTCCATTTTGAGCTTGAGAGTTTGATCCTGTGATTTTTCATTTTTTTTTTTTTTGAAGAAATTATTTATTTGATTGTTGTCGATCCCTAATTAAAATTGATGGAAGGTGTTAATGTATAGAAAAAAAAAAACAAGAAACGAGGATTAGATTAGGATATTATTCTAATCAAAATTTTGCTTTATTCATGATTATTTGAAATTAGATAATTCCATAGATTGATTCAATCTTTATAGAAAGTATATCTTTAATGCAAATAAATCTTGGAAAACAAAATTGTTTTATATGTTACTTTATGTCATTGATCTGTAGGCCTATTAATATACAAATTAGAGATGATGCAGGAGGTGGGCACATGATCCCAAAATAAGTTAATATGGAGTATTAAGTATATGCATGAGATCTCAGGCATGCACAAAGATGTGGATCAGTGCAAGGGTTCCAACCAGCCATGACAGATAGGTTTAGTTGACCAAATCTCTTAAACAAGATCACTAGAAAGTTTTTGTCTTCTTTTGGGATTCCAAATGTCTCCTCCTCCAACTCGTGTGGTATTATTATCTTAATTGTTTATCATTTTCATAATGTAGAAGAAGACACTGCTGCATGCTTCACCATTTGTTGGTAGTGTGGCTTAGATTGGTTAAATAAATAGAGAGAGGTGTGTTGGCTTGAGTTTTTTTTTTTTTTTTTTTAAACTTGATTAATAAGCTAGTTGAATTGTTATAGAAATTTGTATCAAGTTTAGCTTTATCACTAGATAACTCTAGAGAAACCTTTTTATTTAGGTTATATAATTTGCCAAACAAAGGCATCTTTATTTAGGGTTTGTATTTTTGTACATTTGTCTTGTGGAACAAATTTGTTTTATATAGAATTGTATGAAACTTATTTTTATTTTATTTTTTATTTTTAATAAATATAAATAAGTCACACATTAAAGAGGGGACTCAGCGGCAATAGGCTATGAATGCGGATGTAATTTTTTCTAGTGAGTACTTAACTTTAGCCTTATTTCAGTTTGAGCACTAACTTTCAATTTGTATCAAAATAAGCATTAAGTTTTAATTTCATTTTTTCAGCTGGGTAATTGGGGATTTCCAATGGATTTTTGGTGACTTGGATGCCGGGAAACTTACGTGGATGCCTTAGGTCCACATCACCGACTCGCCAGTTCAACCACTTTACCAATGTGGTGTATTTTTTTGTCCATGTAGGATGTACATATCAGCTATTGTAAATCAATGAGTTCCAATGATTTCAAGTTGCCAATGTTTGCATGAATATGACCAGAGAGAGCATTGTGAGAAAGATTCAATGACTCCAAACTCTGAATGCTTGAAATTTCATCAGGAATGACACTAGAGAAAGCATTTCTTGACAAATCTAAGACTGTGATTGTCATGCTATAGTTAAGGATAAGATGTGAATATTTTAGATCGCCTCGAGATCGGTGCTCTTAGCTGATCCGGAGATTTGAATATTTTAAAATTTTGAATTTGATTTAAATTAGGACATGTATTATTATTATATTTTTTATATAAACAGTGATTATGGAATGATTCATCTTGGGAAAACTCAGAGAATCTCTAAGCTTTTTGAAATCAAAACTCTTTGCAAAGTGGATTGAAAAAGCCATGAAGATATTCCACCAGTAAAAGAATTCCTACTGAAATCCACATATGATAAGCTCTTGCAAACTGCTATTGATTTCTGCAAGCTCCTGGTAAAGTTATTACTAAAAAGGTCCACCTCTATCAATGTTGTGAGCTCACTGATAGAACCTAGGGCCTTGCCGTAGAATTTATTGTTAAATAAATCAAGAAACTGAAGCCTTTTCAGCTCACCAATCCAATGAGGAACTTCTATGGTGAAAGAGTTGGAGCTCAAGGTTAGATACTGGCACATGGATAGCCTCTGCATGGATACTGGTAGTTCACCAGAGAAGGAATTTTGGCCAAGGTCGAGGCTTTTTAGTAGTGCACAAGCTTTGATGTCCTTTGGCAAGACGCCGGAGAGCTGGTTTCCTCTCAAGCTAATGGTTCTCAGATTGAACATTCAGTTAACTCCAACTGTCACGCCCTGGCCCGCGGGCCCACGGGACGCGACAACCGCCGCGACAATCCCGAGGAGGGATGCTCCGCCACTCAACCCTCGAGACAACACAAGGCTAAACAACAACCTGGAATTCCACATTATTTAATACAAAGATACCGGAAAGAGATACAACTATGCACAGCCAGAATAACAACATCAACCATGACAACAATGATGAAGTACATTAGTAACAAGATCACAAATGCACTGGGCAGCTATAACAGCAACAACAAGTCTAAATACACCAGAGTTTAAAAGTTGGGATAGATACAAACATACAACAGGATTTACTACAAACTAGTGGATCCATAAGTCAAGACTACATGCCCATGTCCAAAAGAAACATACATGAAACAGAAAGATACACAGAAGATAGAGCAGCAACGAATGCCCAGCACAGTGCGCACCGCTTCACCTACTACCTGCAACAGTCTAGGAGAAGAAAGAGGGGTGAGTAACTAGCGTTACTCAGTGAGGGGAGACTAGCACAACCTCACCAGAGACACCAATAACAAGAATAATAATAAAGCACCAAGATAAGCATTTTACCAAAATAAGATAAGTACTTAGAACATAAAAGTATATGATAGCAAACTTAACATAGCATAAAAAGGTAGGGTCAAGAAAACCCTTCTTAAATCAACAAGAGAATAACAACCTCAACTCATAGAACTCAAAATAATATGCACATCGACAATTCAATAAGAAATGCAAATATCAAAGAAGTATTGTCAAATTGAATTTACGGGAGACTGTCCCCCGAGGAGAAACAGCTGGGCTTCGCCCCCTCACCATAAATTCAAGATGACAAGAACAGAGAAATAGAATAGGTTAAATATCAAATAAAATACAAGAAACACCAGTTTGAGAATACTCAACTCTTGAGTCAAGTCAAGCTTGCGGGAGACTATTCTCCTAGAAGTGACAGTTGGGCTTCGCCCCCTTACCACAAGTTTGAAATGACCCAAGGTAAGTAACTCTACAGAAATAAATCTCAACCATAGTATAAAAACAATACCCAACAACTCACCTAGCAGGAAGTGGTCTAGAAACATCCCTTAGCCTTCTCTGTGGCCACGGCAAGGTTCAGGGCCGTCAAGGTGCTCATGCCCTTAACGTTGACCCATCTGTTCACTGGTTGGTGACTCCGGCTACCCTATGAATATCCAATTAGGGCTCTTGACTCCCACCTGAACTGGCCCACGTAGTAAAAAAATCCGGTCTACCACGCCACCTCAACAGGCTGGTCGTGGAGACCGGCTACTGTAGTAGGGCATCACCACACAAACCCAATAACAACATAACTCCACGAGAAACACCATGGAAAACCTCTCGACAATTCAAAATTGAGTTTCAAGCCTTAAATTCCACAAAACCAAACATTTCACAACCAACCCCAAGTTTCATACAAAACAAGGATTTCAAATTCATTGAAGCATGTTAATCACAAATCGGGTGATCGCAATACTAATACCACATAAAACATTCAAGATCTTTCTCAATAATAATTATCATTCATCAACAAGCCAATCAAGTATAAATCAATAAAACCATACTTGAAACATGATATAAGTGTAGATAGATGTATATGTGTGTGTGTGTATGTGTGTTTATATCTAGATATCGGCATTCTTCCAATAAAGCTATGCATAATGATCCCACTCACAGAATTGGCGATCCGCCTTCCTCATAAGCTACTCTTCGGCTACTCCCTTGCCTCGAGCCAAAGCATCTTCTCCTTGCCAAAGCACCATAAACACAATGTTAGCACAAGCAACACAAGGAAACCCTAGGTTTCCCTACCAACGACTCCAACCGGCTCTAGGGTTTAGGGTTACCAAAGAAGTTCTAAGGGTTTTAGAGCTCTCATCTAACTCAAGGAAACAAGGAAAACAAGAACAACCCACCGGAGCTACTGTAGCTCCAAGAGCAAGGAAAAAAGCTACTCAAGGGTTCTTGAGATCAAAGCCTACAACCAAAGCCAAAGCTTCTCTCAAGATTCACAAACTATAAACAAGAATGAAAACAAGCATTCAACTCCTCTCAAGGCTCCAACAAACCCTAAACTCATCATCCAAAGAAGAAGAAAAAACAAGAAGGAAAGAAGAGAAGAAGAGCTTACCTAGAACAACCAAGGGATTGGTTTGCAAGCTCCACAACCAAGCCCAAAATCTCCTCCAAAACCAGCCAAAAACTCTCAAGAATGGTGGAGGAAGAGAAGGGGAAGGAATGAGGGGTTTTGGAGAGAAGAAATGAAGAGAAATGGTGTTAGATCGGGTTTAAAAATGGTAAAATAGTGGGTTGTGCGGCCGGTGTGCGGTCCCGCATAGTGGCCGCACACCCTTCTGCCAAGGGTGTGTGGGCGCTGTGTGGCCTCGCACACAGGCCGCACAGGCCAAAAACATGGCCTGTGCGGCCTGTACACGGCCCGAACCCCTTCTAAAACCCTCAAAACTCGGCCTAAAACCCTCGGCAAGCCTCACCAACTCAAAACAAAGAGGAACTCACCCAAAACTACAAGTAATTAAACAAGGAACGATCGAAAAACACCGATCTACACAAGAGGGAAAAACCCGAAATACTACACCAAAGAGGACCTCGTCAGAGAACAAATTATCTAACAAATCAAGCATTCGAAGAGCATTCAAATCCCAAAGACTAGAGGGCAAAACACCAGAAAGCTCATTTGAAGAGAGATTTATTATCGCCAAGGTCAAACAAGATCTGACATTGGCCGGAATCTGATGCATCGGTGAGAAAACTAAGGCTACAATAGTCTGGAGAGAAAGAGGAAAAGAAAAAGATGATGGGAGAGAAGCTGATGTGTACGTCTTATGTGGACAAAAAAAAACCACATTGGTTAAGTGGCTGAATTAGCGAGTCGGTGAGGTGGACTCAAGGCATCCACGCATGCTTTCCGGCGTCCACGTCACCAAAAATCCACCGGAAATCAACAATTATCCTGCCAAAGAAATGAAATTAAGACTTGGTGCTCATTTTGATATAAATTGAAAGTTGGTGCTCAAACTGAAATAAGACCAAAGTTAGGTACTCACTAGAAAAATTTACTCCTATGAATGCTTTTGGCAAATGTAATACTCACTCCATTCCAAAATACATGTCGTTTTAAGAAAAAAAAATGTATTCCAAAATAGTTGTCGTTTTACAATATCAAGGCAATATTTATTTTTTTTCCCAAATTTACCCATCTTTAATTTCCTAAGTTATATAAACGAAGAGAGTAATATTTATAGTCTCAAGAAAAATACATGGTTTCAAGAGAGGGATAGTTTAGGAGTCATTTGGCATTGTTTCTGTTTTTTCGTTTTTTGTTTTTGTTTCCGTTTTGTTTTATTTTTAATTTTTTTAAAACAAAAACATATTTGGATACATTAGCTGTTGTATATTTTAAAAAACTGAAAACAAAACACGTTTGGTTAGCACAAAATTATTATGACGTATTATTATTATTTTTTTAAATCATATTTTTCATTTTTTTTATAATACTTTATTTTTTATATTAGTTAATAACATAGATTGTTATTATATGGATAAAAAATATCCTATAAAAATTATCCTATTTAAAACTAAAAATATTTTGGGGTTTGCCTTATATATATATATATATATATATATATATATATATATATATATATATATATATATATATATATATATATATATATAATGTTATATCCTAGTTTATAAAAATCAAGCGTCAAACAATAATTTTCACAAATACTTGCTAAAATATAATTTTTATAATCCCAAATAATAAATTTTTATAAATATTTTTAAAATTATTAGTATTAATTTGTAAAAAATTTGATATTTTAAAAAAAATAAAAATAAAGATAAATTAAAAATGAAAAGGAAAGAGAGTAGGAGAGGAAGGGTTTCATGCTTGGAGTAATTTGATTGATTTTTTATGTTAAATTTTAGATAATTTAATGTTATCCTTATTTTTGTACAATGTCCTTAAAGGACATTTAGGAATGGAGGAGGAACATATTAATAAGCAGGTAAATATGTAATAAATGTAATTAATTAGATAACTAGTGCTTCTTTTAGTTTTTTAATAATTATATTTTAAAACAAAAAACATTATGAAAGATTATCTAACTAAATATTTTATACTAATTTAAAATAATTTAAAATGGGTTAGCCGGTTAAACAGGTCAATATGAGTTTGCTAACAATGTTTGTAATCATATAAAAGTTGTATAAGTTTTTGACATATCTATTGAACCGAGTCAAGTTTAGGTTGAAAATAAACAAGTTAGGTATTGTTTTGACCACGTCAATACTACTTGGTCTAAAGAGTAAAGATGGGTGCATCTACATTGTTTCATTTGGAATTGGTCACAAGCAATGTTCACTAGAAAAGAGCTATAAACAAGAAGTCTACGGACGGTCTATGGATCCACACTTCCAACTTTTTATATTGAGATGAACAGCCGGCTTTTTTTTTTTTTTTTAATTACAAAAAAAAAAAGAGAAATAATGGAAATCAAATATCTTTGACATTGGCAACCATTGGACAGTCTAATAATATAGCACAAGAGTGCATGAAAGAATAAAAGAGTTCGGTATTATTTTTGTACATTTAGGTTCAATACCATTTTAATATTGTTCACGGTCTGGGTGTGAGAAATAGTGATTTTACTTCTCAAAGGAATCTTTTCCAAGAGGTATATAAGTCAGATACATTTCCATACCAATCTATTCTTTTGATGATCTATTAAATAAGAGCACTTGTCACCTATTAATAATAATAAAAAATCTTTGACATTAATTAAACTAACATAATATGCCTGTGGCTGCCTGTTTATTCCGGATAGAGACTATTTTTTTAATAATACTCCAATGATTGAATGACATGTAATTTCAAATTTTGTCTCAAACTCAGCTCATTAGTTATTCGAGCAAGTTTGTGCTGGGCCAAAAATTTCACTGATCTTTATCTATTTGTCAACATCTCACTATCTCAGCTTGTTTGCAAGCCTACATTATTTACTTTTTTTTTTTTTTTTTGCTTGATTTTTTTAATGATATTTAATGATATGAATATGGGCATGCTACATTATGAAATTCAATGTCAATGTCAGTAGATCAAAAGATCGTTGGCTTAATTTTTTTCTTAGTATTATAACTGAACTAAAACAAAGATCATTATTTATTATAGTCTGTAATATAAATATTATTTCTTTGTCTTTTTCAATCTCTACATTAAACATCTATTTTTAACCAGGCCAACCATCACTGAATGCTGTGTTTTAATTTAAACGGATAAGTTATTTGATGAAAAAAACATCAAAACGAACAATCTTTCATTTGAGAGAAAAATTAAGCATTCTTTACTTGCTTCAAGTTAAGCATGAATTTTTCTATATTCGGGAAACTTTCCTTTGTTGAGGAAAAGTCTTCCCAATCTTCCGTGACTGTGTTTGCTACCACTTAATAGATAAATTATAATAAAAATCTTTATTCAGAATAAAATTTTTAATCAGAAATATATTAATGTTCAACCAAACTACAGCCCTATCCAAAAGCCATGCATTCTTCTTACTAATAAGGGAAAAAGAAATCTCAGTTTCATAATCCAGGCCACAGGATTAATATTATTTATATCTAATAAATCAACAAGTAAACAAATTAACAAAATGACTTCCCAAATTCACTAAATCACTCCCAAGATGTGTTAAAAAAAGGCTAAAAGATTATCACCTACTTAGAAATTTAACCTGATGATTCTATTCAATACAAACAGCATTCCCACTGAACACACTTGGAATTGTCACTTGGAATTGTCAAGCTGGATTGAAGCAGAGGATTTTTTTTTTTTTTTTTTTGCCAAGATGAGCGGCCTAACCGCTAAGACAGGGGCGTGCACAAAACCTCGGCGGAGCAAGTGGGAACGGGGCCCATGCACACATGGGCGCAGGGACCACCCGCACACAACCACTACTCACACTCCCAAAAATATGCTCTCACCCAAGATTCGAACTCTCACCACTTGTGAAGGGTTCCATTGGGGACCCGACTACCAATAGACCACGTGGTCGTGGTTGTTGGTAGGATTGAAGCAGAGGATTGAAAAGTACCAAACTAACAGTGGGTTAGCTCTAGTATATTCTCTAGCATAAACTACTATAGCCATCACAAGAACATCCTAAATAATTGCTACTTCCAACGGACTGTGCGGTAAGAATTTACATTCTTTGATGAATCAAAAAAGAATAAGACAATGGGCAAATATATGAAGATTTAAAAGCATCGAAAAAACGACCAAATGTGCTGCTACCAATTGAGGTTCTCAACATAAAACAAGGTTGTCCACAAAATAGATACAATGAGCTCGGGACAAGTGAAAAAACACCAGTAAACTCTCATGCATGGTTTTGAAGTATAGAAGTTGAGACAAATGGAAACTAAATAGTTCACATATTATTTATTCATGGATGTTGCAATCATGCAAGTGGGCAGAGAGAGTTTCCCTCGGCATTCTTCATCTTCTAATGAGAAGCCTGAAAAAGAAGTATAAAGAAAGACATAATCATCCATTCGATATCACATCAAGGTTGTGTTTCATTACTCTTTCATTGAAAAGGAATTAGAAATATGTTTATCTGATTAAATTACTAGACATGAAAATTGGGGAAAGATGAATTCATTGACTAAATGAAAGCAGATGAACGGAAGAAATTTAAAATTCCAGAATTCAAATGATTCTCACATCAAAATCACAGAGCAAAGTAACAAGGGGCATGTCAGTTCTCAAAACTCCATCTCAAGGACTTTACTGCTTCAGTTATTACCCCTCACAAGCTAGAGTTTGCAGTAGGTACGTAGAGCAAAATGGGTATAGATTAGATCTTGGTTTCTGGATTCTTCAAGTGTTTATTACAGTGAATTTCTATCAGGTAGGACCCTGGTTGAAAGTTTTAGCTAATGATTGCAAGTTGTAAGAATTTACGCAGGTTCACAAAAGGATCATGTATTGAGAGCCAAGATATCCATCTTGTAGACCTTCCAAGTGCATATTTCTTCAGCGACCAACTTTTACATGATGAGACCAGCTACTAAATTGTTTAGGTTTCACATTATAGACATGCCAATAATGAACATGAAAATGTACAAGGATTTATACTCAAAGGATGACAAAAGTGTATACTCCTAACTGGTCATCCAAATCTTTTTTTAAAACAACATTCATGACAACAAACAAGATACTATGATTCTACTGGCACAAAATATTCTTCAGAGTTGGTGTTTATACATTAACTCCCCACTACATGAGAAGTGATAGCTTTCACGTTAAGTTTACAGAAAAATCAACCATTCAATTATTTATTTTATGAGAGTAAGTGAAATGCTGAATTTAAAATAACAGAAACAATAAAAAAAACATCTTCTACGTTCTTACTGAAACACAAACCAAGTAAGACCAGACTTATTTTACAGTCAATTCTTTATTTTATGAGAGTAAGTGAAATGCTGAATTTAAAATAACAGAGACAGTCAAAAAGCATCTGCTTAGTTCTTACTGAAACACAAACCAAGTAAGACCAGACTTATTTTACATTACTTTTGTATATAATATAACTACAAAAGAAGAATCACCTCCATTTCTTAATCTAGGTTATAAAATTATCCTTTCTCTGAAGTTCACCTATATTAGGAACAATCCAGCAGTATTGTCTTCCTAAAATGAAATCTTAAACTTTTGAATTGTTTATCATAATTATCCTGGTTTGATTAGGTCCACAAAAGTTTTCTTTCTTAGATCCTTCTAGAGCATATGGAAATGTTTATGTAGAAATTGATAGAAAGTTAAAAACTAGGCGACCAAAACAGATAGATTTACGGGAGCATAAAAGTGAAATGGCCACAGCTATAGCTTTGGTCGGTTTGTAGTACCTCATGTTCATGCCCGTGCGCATGCCCATGCCCATGCCCATGGTCCTCATGGCCCTCCCATGGGTGCCGCCATCCCTTCAAAAATGTTAAAAGCCATAATAGTTAAGAAATTATGTGGGGAGACATCAACTGGAATTACTAGTTTAAACCACAAAATTTACCAAGACAACAGGGCCATCTTGCTTAGCTCTGTACAGAACCCAAAACCTACAGAAATAAAACACGTAACATGCTAATTAAGTAATTATATCTGAAATACAAGGAAAAGTACCATTCACATAATATTTTCAAAGGAGTTGCAAATGGATTCACCAGTCCACCAATAATTGACAGTTCTCAAATCCCATGGGCATGAAATGCTTATTATTTCGAAGTAAATAACAATACTGAAAGCTGCATATTGCTCACTCATCCAAGTTAGCAAAGATATGTAGATATCTCCATTAACAATATTTTTCATGGTAAACCCTTGAGTCCTTCAAGAACTTCCTGTTTAGTTAAAAGCACAACATACTTTTATTCTCGAACACTTTCAAACATAAATAAAAGTTATAAAGAAAGAAGTTGTATTTCCACAGCCATCAATTCTTGAAGAATTTGTAAAGTTCACAGGCTTCAAATCTCAGCCCAAATTCTATGTCCCACTGAAAATAAAATTATGAAATCTAAACAAAAATTAAGCTGATGATCAGAAGAACTCAAAGAAAATGATGTCTTTTTATCTCATTTTGAAGACTATCACAAGGATAAACCATCGAAATGGCCTCACACCTCCATAGAACGCCCCAAAATTCTCAATTTCGCTCCCACACGAAAACCAAACTCCACCCACCATCAAACTTCGTTCATCCCTAAAACTAACAAATCACACAATCGGGTGCCCTAATCCCCAAATTCCATCAATTTCTACATCCTTAAAAACCATCTCTCGATGCTTCACAGATAAACAATGCAATTCAGCTAAAAAAATCTCCCAAATCTCCAGAGATCAAATCCAAACTCACAATCAAGAATCAGTGCATCAAACAGTGAGAAAATCGAAGGAGGAAAGGGACAAGGGATAGGATTAGGTTACCACATGATGGCGCAAAGGCCTTTTCCGGTGATGGTGTGCCATCGCTTTGGTTGGGGTATGGTGTAGCCCTTGTACGTCGTGCCTCCGTGGTCTCCGCCGCCGCCCATCGTCGTCCTCGATCCCTACCCTTGTGACTGAGATCGACGAATCTCAAATTTCTCACAGTTTTGTTTCCGGGTAACTTTGCATATATGACCCCGCAAAACCTTGTAATTTCAAAACACTAACAGAAAATGTCAAATGACCTCCCAGCCCTCATCAACTATCAACCTATCCAATTTTTTCTTTTCTTTTCTTTCCCTTTTTTTTAAAATAAGGTGGGCAAACCACCATGCCACCACCCTCAAGAAAATCCCTTCTTTACTATCCTATTTATATTTTAATTATTTTTTTTAAAAAATAATATTACACTCTCATAACCAGGGGTGTAATCGATCGAACTCGAGCCGAGTAGTGGGCTAGAGCTTGAATTCGACTGGAAATTCAGTACTTGATACTTGGCTCGAGCTCGATTGCGTATTCATTTTATAGCTATTTGAGTTCAGTACATAAATCGAGATATTTGAGCTCACTCGACTGAGCTTGAAAAAGCTAAAAATGACCATAAACATTATGCTCAAGTTCGAGCTTGACTCGAGCTCAAAAGTTTTTCCCCTTGATTTTCATCAAATAAATCTAATGTTATATATATACATATATGTTCAATTAGGCTCGTGAGTACTCGAGTCAAGTATCATAATACTCGAACTCAGCTCGCTTGACTACTTGAGCTACTCGATCTCAAGCTCGGCTCGACTGTGACCAAACCAAATTTGAATTTTCGCTGAGTTGAACCCAAGTAACTTACGAGCAGATACGTGTTATTTACACCCCACTCGTGCCCACTTTCCCTTTTTTATGTCAAACTCATTTCCATCTTGTAAAGCAAATGTGAGAGAGTCTGAAAGAGCTCACATGATTTTTCACCCACTCTTTATATATATATATATATATATATATATATATATATATGAAACTCATTTTTCAATGAGCTCATTGGGGCTAGCGTGGAATTGCTGAGTTTTGGGTGAGCTTCTCATTAGCCTGCGAGAACATGAGCTTGTGTTGATTTAGTTAAGCTTGAATTCTTTTGAACTTGCCTCAACATTAGCTAACTTTTGTTAAAAAAGAAAAAAAAAAAAACTAACAAAAGGAATAAAATAATAATTTTGATGAATAAATATTTTTGATGTAATTATATAATTAAGTATCTTTTTAAATTATAAGTTTATTTAATAAAATAGTTATACCAAAAATTTTGAAATGATAATAATCATTAAATTATTATTTAATAGCTATTACTTATATATAAAACTGTACAAATTTACTGTTAAATAATATTTATAATTATTGTTTGGCATTGTTTTTATATTGTTTAGTAATGTGCATACGATAATGATAGTTGTTCGATGCAATTCTAACAGTAATGTGAAATATTTTTTGATTCTAAATCCAAGGACGTCTTGCGATAATGTGCTTTATACTTATAAATCTTATAAATATCCTAGTATAATAGTTCTAATCAACGTGTACATGTTTTATTAAATTATTTACAAGTCAACTGTTAAACAATAATGCGGACAGCATGGTGCACTGCACTCGTACAATGAGACTCATAAGTTTATTTATTTATTTATTTATTTTATATGATTTTATGGTTAGATAATATACAAACATATATAACTTTGATTGGCTTGGTGCAAATTCTTTGCATATTAATTGTTATACGTATCACAGACAGTTAATGATTTCTAGCTTAGATGATAGTGCACTATTGCAACAGTCCACTAAGACTTAACTAAGTTATATTTATTTATTTATTTACATCCAACTTTGATCGACTTGGTGCAATATATAAGGGTAAGAAGTACTCAATAACAAGCTCGGATCTTCTTTTCTTGGGTGGTATAGTTAGGCCAAAGGAATAATGGAAGATTGGATTAAGGAACTAAACTGAATTAAGACTGCTCTTATTTCTCATAATATAAAATAAATGTGAGGACACTTATCTTTTTTATTATACATGAATTAATTAAATATTTTAATGCTCGTGATTATAATTAATATTATCATTTATGTAATTACATATTATTATTGATGTATACAAATATAATTCACATCAATATATATCTTCTATATGTGTCGCAGATGTATAACACATACATGCATATACATAAATACATACAAACTCATATGTACAAATACATATGCATATACACACGCATGCATGCCATATAGCACATAACATGTTCTTACATTTCAAAAAAAAAAAGTTTTTATCAATGTTTTAAAACCCGGGTTGATCCGGCCGGTTCAACTTGGTTCAATCGGACCCGGCCAAACAACCGGGTTGGGTTACATAAAAACCCAAAGTAAAGAGTTGACCTAATTGACCCAGTCAAGTACCCGGTGAACCGGTCGACTCGCCCCAGTCGAACTGGGTTAACCTAGGTTTATTATATGTTTATTGTTTAAAACTTTAAAATTTTAAATTTCAAAACTTTATTTAGGGTATTAAGTTGATATTTACAAATTCTAAAGAAGACTATTCGTTAATTTTGTTTGTTGAAGTTTTGTATTGGTTTTTTTAATTTTTTTAATTTATAATATATTATTTTATATATTTATATATTATGAAACTTATAAAAATATATATTATATTTAATAATTTATGACCGGGTCAACTCGGTTTGATCATTGACCCATGACCTGGAAGTCTTCCCGGGTCATACCCTGAGCCGGGTTTCAAAACATTGGTTTTTATGGTGTTATAATTGTCTCTATAAATGGGCCATCCAATATCAAACCCATTAAATTTTGGCCCAAATAGGTACACCTTTGCTATAAGTGGCACTTTAATTTCTTTTTTCATATGTGCACAAAATCTAGTTCTTCATAATATTAGAAAAAAATAAAAAAATAAAAAGCAACATAATATAAAGATAATATAATATATAATATATATATTAATGATTATTTGTAGGGGGGGGGGGGGGGGGGGGAAACTCATTCTTAGCCTATAAGAAACACCCTTTCGGCCCAAATTCAAATTCCCAGAAACCCGGATCAGGTCACTCTCCCAACGTCTCTCTCCACTCCTCTTCCGACAAGAAACAGCTACATTCACTATAACCCGGACGCGAAGCAGAGATCTCTTTCGCTCACCTACCGGTAACAAAACCCTCTCATTCAAAAAGGACAAAAATCCCAAGTGGGCCCCATAACGAGACCTTTTTTTCTCAGTTACCGTTGCAAAGTTCACTCTTCTTCGCTTCTCTTCTTCTTCTTCGATGTCTCTAGGGCACAAATCCCCTTCAGAGACCTTGAAGAATTTAGTAATGGGGGCAGGTT
The DNA here is from genome assembly GCA_020875875.1 of Dioscorea alata. Taxonomy (NCBI): domain Eukaryota; kingdom Viridiplantae; phylum Streptophyta; class Magnoliopsida; order Dioscoreales; family Dioscoreaceae; genus Dioscorea; species Dioscorea alata. The sequence goes on from CM037011.1 coordinate 23,559,991, forward strand.
TTGCGGTGCTTCGCAAGGGTTTCAACCCCTCCAAATGGTAATGTTCTTCTTCTCTTCTTCTAATTGTTCTGTCTTTTTGATCGTGTTTCTGTGGGTGTTCACTGGAGGAACAATGGCAGCAAGACGGAGGCGAAGATGGCGATCGCGAGGATCAAGTTATTGAGGAACAAGAGGGAGGTTCAGGTTCGTCAGATGCGCCGAGACATTGCCATGTTGCTTGAGTCTCGGCAAGAGGACACTGCCAGAATCCGGGTATTGAGAGAAAAAAAAAATGAAAATTTCTTTTTTGTTTGTGGAATTCGATTCGTTGATTGATTGATTGAGTGAGTGGAATGGTTTTGCAGGTTGAGCATGTGATCCGGGAACAGAATGTTTTGGCTGCCAATGAGATCATTGAGCTCTTTTGTGAGTTAGTTGTGTCACGGCTTTCAATCATTGCGAAACAAAGGTTCATTCTTGATTCTTGAATTGCTTTGTGTTTGTGAATGAGAATGTTGGTGTTAGCCTTTTGTTTTCAGGGACTGTCCTGCGGATTTGAGAGAAGGGATCTCGAGCTTGTTATATGCATCTCCGAGGTGCTCTGAAATTCCGGAGCTTTCTCGAATCCGTGATGTTTTTGAGAAGAAGTATGGGAAGGATTTTGTGTCAGCTGCAGTAGATTTGCGTCCAAATGCCGGTGTTAATAATATGGTGAGTACACACTATTTTGTGATTGAGAATGTTTACTTTGATATTATCACAAGATTTTCATATTTTTATGTATCCCGTTTGAGTTTCAGAGCTAACTTAAGCCTAATCTATGAGATCATTGAAATTTGGCATGTGAAAGATGTTAAGTATATACAACTTTGTGATTGAGACCATTTACTTAGTTATCACCGTATTTGAAGTAAAATGATTCAAGTTCTATGATTTTCACATTTTTATGTATCCTGTTTGAGTTTCAGAGCTAACTTAAGTCTCATCTATGAGATCATTGAAATTTGGCATGTGAAAGATGTTAAGTATATATAACTTTGTGATTGAGACCATTTACTTAGTTATCACCATATTTGAAGTAAATAGATTCCTGTTCTATGATTTTCACATTTTTATGTATCCTGTTTGAGTTTCAAAGCTAACTTAAGTCTCATCTATGAGATCATTGAAATTTGGCATTTGAAAGATGTTAAGTATATACAATTCTGTGATTGAGAAAATTTACATTGTTATCACTATATTTGAAGTAAATAGATTCCCATGCTATGATTTTCACACTTTTATGTATCCTGTTTGAGTTTCAGAGCCAACTTAAGTCTCATCTATGAGATCATTGAAATTTGGCATTTGAAAGATGTTAAGTATATGCAATTCTGTGATTGAGAAAATTGACTTTGTTATTACCATATTTAAAGTTAATAGATTCCCATTCTATGACTTCCATTTCCATATGTATGACATTTGAGTTTTAGAGCCAACTTAGAAGCCTTATCCATGAGATCATTGAGACTTTGCATTAGCCAGATGATATACATTAGTTGTTTGATATGGCTCGTGATATTTTCACTGATAGTGTTTGTTAGATTTTATATTTGCATTAGTGGGCCTTACTAAATGGTTGGGCTATGATAATTCAAATGAATGCCAATTTATCAAAAACGTCAAGGTTATTGGTGTGACCCCACTTGAACTATATAAGCCCGTTACACATAACCCTAGGGAGTTTTTTTTTAATAGTCCTTGGATCTTTCTTTGGGCCATTAAGCTTAATGGGCTCTGATACCATGTTAGATTTTATATTTGCATTAGTGGGCCTTACTAAATGGTTGGGCTATGATAATTCAAATGAAGGCCAATGTACCAAAAACCTCGAGGTTATTGGTGTGACTCCACTTGAACTATATAAGCCCATTACACTTTTAGTTTTTATCCAATATGGGACTATTATCTCACTCTATCATTCCGAAAGTGTTGAGTGTTGAGTGCCATCAGAGAGAGAGCACCCAATCAATAAAGAAAATATAACTAGTGCCACTATGCACTAGTATTTTGGCCTTCATATTATTAACTTAGCATGATTCGGTTAAGCGTAAAAACATGGTGATCATTATGTGCTACATGTTTCTCCTATAAAATACATCTAGCTCTATATTTGAAGTTGGAATTCCGCAGATAATACAATTTATAGTTCATGTTAAAAATTTGTTTGTCTGAAAGTTAAATCTATTGGATGAATCATATTGAGTTTGGAGTCCTGTTCTGAATGAAGTTTGTTCCTGAAAAGCCGAAAGCTTGAAAATGTGCACCATGACAGGTAGCTAGTTGGTTTAGTGATTCTCACATCCTTTTTAAGATTGTTTTGTTTTTGAGATTTGGTATATTGGAAAGGATCATAAATTACTGCAAATACCTGACATTTACTCTTGCTATTGAAGCTGATTGAGAAGTTATCTGTCCGAAAACCTTCTGGTGAAAAGAAGCTGAATATCATGAGGGAAATAGCAAAGGAATATCTGGTTGAATGGGATGCAACAGAATCTGAGAAGGAGCTACTTAAACCTCCAGAAGAACACCTGGTATGTTTTCATTTCATTGCATCTCTTTTGTGACCTCTTCCTTCCAGACTCGCACAAGTGAATATTTTCATTCTTGACGATTATCACTCTCAATGTCTTTTATATCATCACAGGAAGGGCCCAAATCATTTGTTAGTGCCAGCAGCATGCCTGTGAATTCTGTTCCTTTCCGACAAGGTGTTCAACCAAGTGAGCTTAGGTTTGTTTTCCTCCTATTCCTTCTCAATGTTCAATGAAGATCAATTTGTCCATCTAAAAGTTGTTTATAATTTTGTTATGGGTCAAGGTCATTTAACGATGAGAGCTCGGGAATGCAATTCAAGGACACAGCTTCAGCTGTTCAAGCAGCTGCAGACTGTGCACAGAAGGCAGCCTCTGCTGCACAGGCTGCTGCTTATCTGGCCCAACAGAGTTCTAAATTTGATCAAGCAAGCACTTTTAGGACCCAAGCTCCAAATTTCAGCAAATTTAACAGTTCAGATGTTTTACAAACTCAACCTTCATATTCTACTCAGAACTTTGAGCCAAATAGTCCTTCAAAGAATCAACCCAATTTTGCTGACAGAGTGTCCAATTCTCAGAGTTTTAATAACTCCAATTTTACTCCCAAGAAGACTGGTAGAAGTTCTAGCTACACTGTGCCCAGGAAACATTCAGACATAAACTTTGACGACTCTGATGGATTAGAATCAGAATCTGACAATGAAGACGGGCTTGGAACGTATTCCAGAAGAAGTGCTCCCCCTCCAGATCGAGATCCTCCAGTGCCACCTTCTCACATTTTTCCTTCAGAAGACAAGACTGACGCTGCTGAACTGCCAGGCATGAATAATATTAACTCATTTTCTCGTGTTCATCCAAAGTTGCCAGATTATGATGTTCTTGCTGCCCGCTTTGAAGCACTCAAACGGCATAGAAATTCAACAGGATGAAATCAAGCGGTCTACTATTTTGCATTTACATGTATTTTTGGCAATATATTTTCTGTTCAGGAATCTTACTTACAATGTGGTGGCTATATTCAATATTTGGTTATCAATAAATAGTCAATCATGACTAATTAATTATAATAATATGTTCACGGTGATCGGTTTTTTATTATGTGCATACAGATCTTCAGATGCAGAAATCATACTTACTGGAATTACAGCAAACATTTATGTTAATTGGCAGTCTGGATAAACATTATATGAAGCATCAATTTCACATCTTATTATCATATTTATTATTTTCTCATATTGAAAATTCAAGTGATAGGAAGTTAAGTCACATGGAGCTTGTCCATTCAATGCACTTTAACATTGTTCTTCCCTTTTCCTTTCTTTGCCACATAATTGCCAATATTTCAGTTGTACAGCTGGGAAAAGAAGCAATGCATTGGATTGAATTGCCAGCATTATAAACTTTATCATTTTCCTTTTTTATTGGAGATCAACAACACATGCAAGTTGTTGATTGTCTTAATGTTAATATCACTATCCACAGAACTCGTTTGCATGCAAGAAAGGAACTGCTGTCTTGGTGAAGAGCAACAAAACATTTAAATCAAGAGCCTACCAATGCGCTATCTCAGTACAATTCAGGACAAGTTTTGGTACAATAAGACTAGTCTTGCTTTGACCAATCTATTAACAGATAATTACTAGTTAAATGAGTAAAAGCAGCACACGTATTTAGGTCGGACTTAAGTTTTTTTTTTTTTTTTTTTAAATTTTATTTTTACATATTTACACGGAGCCTCAACCATGCATAAAGAGTTGAACTTTTAACTTTTCACATATGAGTTAAATATTTTATCGCTTGGCTATTTACAACGGTGACAGTTGAATTTAAGTCTAAATGATGTATATGGAGCCTGATTTATACCTAATGGTGGCGTGGACTTTGCCAATACTAAACTATGATGGAAAGGGAAAATTCGGGGAGTCTCTTGATGACTGTTCTCTTTGTATGTAAAAATTACAGTATTTCTTACAATTTTCTTTGATTTTCTTATCAAAATGAGTTTTAATTATGCTCCAAGGAGTAGGTAAAATGGCAGAATTTTTTTTAAAATATCTATATTTTTAGTGTAAATTGATCTTCGATTTCTCTTATTTGGCTCTCATTAATTGTATTGATTTGAAACAAGCATATAATAACTGTAGTAAATTAAACAGAAATTTTAACCTTGTGATAACAGACACTGATAATAATCCTAACACGAATAAAGACAAACTACGATCTCCTTCTTCTTCTTCTTCTTCTTTTTTTTTTTTTTTCCTCTCTGTTGATAAAGGGGATAAGCACCGTCTTACAAGAGATGTCAAAATATAAGCAGGTACAGTGGTGTACCAGTTACGGTGGCTTAACGACCCCTTAGGAATTTATTAACTCCGCTAAACGTTATACCATATGCATGATATGTACAATACTATAATAGTACTGCCGACCCTAGGGATTCAATCTTGGGTTTGCTCATTCATCATCTTTATAATATTCCACAGCACCAAATAGTGCTTGTTACGATCTCACATATTGTATATTGTATAGATGTGAACCAAACATATATATGATATATTAGGCTTGCTCAATCCAACCTTAAGAGTTTTTAGCTGATAGGAAAAGAAATGCAGACTTGGGTACAACGCGGTACCAATAAGGACCTCTAAATAGATAGAATCAAATTATAAAACGGCATGGAGGAGATTTACAAGCATCTATTGTCAGATCAATGAGCTGGACCAGCAAGTTAAGTGGATTTCTGAGAACAAAAGTGAGGATATGCTTAGCTAACCCATTTGGTGCATTCATGCATGTTCCACCCACCACAAAAGCAATGGCCCAACCAAATGTAAGCATGCAACTCCCACAGTTAACTCTTCATCTACTGATGCACATGGCTTGCCCCCTCACCCTTACAACCTCTTCTATATAAACTAACACATGGTCATGAAAACCACAAAACACACAGAAAATTTTACAAGCTTGAGTTTAGCAAAAGATGGCAAGAAAATGGCAGATTTCTGCAGCTCTTGGAAAGAGGAGGATATCTTCCGATACCGATACATGTACTAGTAGTTCATCGGTTGCCGACAAAGGCCATTTCATTGTGTACACTTTGGAAGGGAAGAGGTTCATGGTTCCATTGTCATACCTTGAGAGTAGTGTTTTTAAGGAGCTTTTTAGGATGTCTGAAGAGGAGTTTGGTTTGCCAAGTGATGGACCAATTACATTGCCTTGTGATTCAGTGTTTATGGAGTATTTGTTGTCTTTGTTGAGGAGAAGAGTGTCTAAAGATGTGGAGAAGGCTTTGTTCCAATCTGCTTGTTCTTTGAGTTCTGTTGGACATTCTCAACATGTTGCTGTTTGCAGCTTCTAAATTTTTTATTTTATTTTATTTTATTTTTATTTTTTAAATGAGATTTGAGCTTGTGATCTCATGATAATTCTCAATTGTTGTATACTTTTAAAAATATTAATTGATTTCTTCCTAATGGAAAAAAATTAATGGAATTGTTTCTTTGGTTGAAGCTAACATTTTTTTTTGACAAACTATAACATTCGATCATTGTTGTAAGAGAAAGTAGAACCTTTAACCACTCATTGGAGAGGGAAATAAACTATTACTTTTTTATTATGGGGTTAGTACACTAATTGTTATTTTTATTCAATTTAACTTAAATTTTAATTTGAATTAAAATATTGATATCTTCTTTATGGGAGAAAAAATTTCACAGAATTTTCTCTTATTGTTTCTTTTGAATGGAGTACTACACAGAGCAATTATAAAAAGTGATTAATTTTATACCATTAATTAATGAATACAAAATGTGATTTTAATCCAAATTAAAAATTAAGTTAGAAAAAAAAAGAATTCCTGTACCCTCCTCAAAGTTCCGGACATGAAAAAGCACAAGCTGTAATCCCTAGTGCCAATTATCAAATGAAGCCTTGATTTTCTGGTGATAAAACTCTTAACGTTGTACTCAAATAAAGTTTTTTTTTTTTGATAAATTACGCAAATAAAGTTAATACCTTGACTAGTTTCAATATCACTTGACCGTCACTTGCAAACTTTCTTTTTTCTTCTATCTGGGCCATACTTCACCACTGATTGGTTTTAACGGATTCTATTGCATTAGTTATTTAAGTATTTTAATTTTGAGTGTTCTTCCTCGTATAAACGGGCTTGTAATTGGTTTTTACTTATGGTAATATATATATATATATATATATTAAAATGAAGATAATAATTAAGTTCAATCAAAGAAGTCAATGAAGGTAATTCACGCATGAAAAACACACAATTATATGTAAATATTTCAACCTATCAAGCATAGAAGAGTTAGAAAGACATTGAGAGGTGGACCGGATAAGGTAGAACGTCTTCTTTGCCTTTGTGTTAGCGCGTTCAATATGATAAATCTCTAAAGAGTCGTTAAACCGTCTTAACTCTAAAGTGGTGGATAATATGATTTTTTCCATAAGGAACTTACACTAGGATATAATAAATAGTGAATAAACAATACTTTATGGTTTAAGGACCCAACAAACAGTGTATAAACAGTATTAATATAGTACGCGGGATCAAATTATGACCCGAAATTTGCTCATGCAGTGCCAAATGTTTTTACCACTTGTACTAAGTAAATGTTTAGAAGATGCTGCAGTTCAAACAATTCAAAGGAGTATAAGTGATAAATTATTAAAAAAAAAAAAATGAATGCATAAATATATTCAAGCCTTAAACTATTTCTGATAAAGAACATATGGAACAACATATTTGAGGCAATGGTTTATCTTTGCTGGAACTTGTCTACGAGCCTTACAGCATAGCCCTTAATTGGAACCTTATATATATAGGTGCAGAAGCCTTCTAAAAACAAGGTTTTATCTTTTTAAGAAATAATAAGTAGGTGTGGGAATGTGTCTATTCAAAGGATTTGCAATAGATTTCTTGAAAAAGAAACAGAGTTAAAGATGAGAACAAAAGATGCCAATGAGCTGGTGGATATTGATAAGCCATTTACATCACAACCAAGCTCAACCCCACACGCTATGGAGCAGCCACACTTCATTGCAATATCAAGTACTTTTTCAGCAATATCTTCTTGTGGGCCTTCCTTGTTTTTACATTGATATTTATGTTTCTCTGTTTCCACATAGATTATCTGAACAAGTGAATCACAAGCAAAAACAAAAGCAACCATCTTTCATTTGCTGTTAATTTATTTTTAGTGTTAACAAACTGATTACATTGAGAACAACCAATGCTAAGAGTGCATGAATGTGACATTGAGTGCACTTTCAGTAAAACAAGTTGGTTTTGGATCAAAATGTGACAACATATCTCTTTGGTGATAAACATCAAGATTTGAATCTGTTGAATTATGGTTGATTTACAAAGGCAAAACTACTAAACTGATGATATTATGGTTAATCGGCCGACATAACATTAAGTGTCAAGAAGGGAAGGAGGAAATGCAATGCTAACCACAAGCACATCTGGTCCACTCTTCATGTGCCAATTGCAACACCGAATCGAAAAATGTTACTTTCCTTGTTCTCTAATCTATGGACACAGAACATGGCTTTGCTCTTATTAGCAATGGAGGAGGCCATAATCTTACTAAAGTATATAAGTATATTGTTGCCATTGATCTTGTAAACGAAACAACCACAATTTACATATACAAGAAGCTTTGATTCTCATCGACATCAGTGAGAGATGGCAAGGAAGTTGTTGAAGGTTCCATCCCTTAAGAAAATGATCTCTTCACCACGAGCCGATAAATCCTCTGATTTCAATGAATGCAGTACATCATCTGTTGCAGAGAAGGGCCATTTCTTTGTTTACACATTGGAGGGGAAGCGATTCATGGTTCCCTTGGCATATCTCACCAATACTATCTTCAAGGAGCTCTTGAAGATATCCGAAGAAGAATTTGGGTTGCCCGGTGATGGCCCTATCACATTGCCCTGTGATGCTGCATCAATGGAGTATGTGATCTCAATGCTAAGAAGAGGAGTATCTGAAGAGATGGAGAGGGCATTGCTTAGCTCCATTTTCATCTCTTGCCAATCCACATGCTCTGCTTTTGTTGTAGAAAATACTCAACAACTTGCAGTTTGTAGCTGCTGATTCATTAAAGTTTCACATTCTTAATGTACTCTCACAAATACTCCCCTGTATATTTTATACAATTTTGTGATGACTCAAATTTATTACAAATACACATGATTTCTCACTAGCCTTGCCAATTCCATTTTTTTTTTACTCAAATAATTTTAGACTTAAAACTCAAGGACTATAGTTTTTGAGGAATCCAATGGAGCTATTGCTTTTTGGCAGAAATTATGAACTGCTCAATGTAATAGTATTTTCTTCAGATAGCAAATTATTCAAAAAAAATCTATCTCGTCTGTTTCATTGTATTGTGACATAAATATTCAGTCACTTAATTACCAAATAAAATACAATAAAATTTAAAAAAAAACTTCAATAAAAACCAAATACAGTTCATAAGCAGTGGAACCGGGACATGTGATGAGCGTTCAGAATTCTTAGACCATGGAGAGTAGCCATTGCTTAACTCCTAATATAAACACTAATCACAGCTGTTCATGTTCTTCATTTTCCATCTTCACTTGTAGTGATCCGTTTATACATTTCATGTGGTTTTGTTCAAACATGGAAGGGCCAGATGAATAAATTGCTCAAAAACGAGTTAATCTCTATTAATGAAAACTCTTCCGTAGTGCGTGGGGTTTGAGCTTTATTTGAAGCATATGGGTTGTCTTTAACTCTTCTGAGCATGTCAGTTTCCACCAGCTCATCTTGTTAGAACCATAACACTACATTTTCTTGAGTACTTCACTAGTTGCAGCGCTCCTATTAATGGACATGTTGTTTTAATTATAGTCCTGATCTCTTAATTGACACAGTGTAGATCATGCCATTGTCTGACATGAAGACATTTCAGAGTAAAACTGTTTGGCGAAAACACTAGTAATGTAAAGAGAAATGAAACAGGCTGCTATTGAAAACTCTGAAAAAGTACAGCACCTAAATATTGTGTAAGCAGAGATTTTTTTAACCTGTTTGAATGTGTTAGTATACTAGAGTATACATATATATACTTTGTATGTTGGTATATATACTAGAGTATACGTATATATACTTTATACATACTGTTAGGTATGGCTCATACTAGATAATGGACAGATGTTGGAGCGGAGCGGAGCGGAGCAATAGCATCTCTGTCTAATTGGGGAGTTTCGCAGAAAGTGGGTTGAGGGTGCGGGGGCAATACCTTCGCAGTATGGTACATGATAAATTTGTAAATTGTACAGGGGGGTTTTTTATAAATATGCATTGTATTTATAACCCTAATTGGTCTTTCTCTTTGGATTAATAAAAGTAGCCGCCGCTCATCGCTCCCGAGGACGTAGGCACATTGCCGAACCTCGTTAAATCCTTGTCTTCTTTATTCTTGTGTTTTATTTAGCCATATTTTCTCAACAATTGGTACCAGAGCGTGGTTGAGATGGCTATGTCCAGTGCAAAATTCGAAGTGGTGAAGTTTGATGGAACTGGCAATTTCGGATTGTGGCAAACAAGGGTAAAGGATCTGTTGGCGCAGCAAGGGATTCTAAAGGCTTTGCGGCCGAAGAAACCAGATAATATGGAGGTTGAAGATTGGGAAGAACTACAGCAGCGAGCGGCAGGAACCATACGGCTATGCCTGGCAGATGAGATCATGTATCACGTAATGAATCTAAAATCTCTAGGCGAAGTATGGACGAAGTTGGAAACACAGTTTATGTCCAAATCCCTAACGAATAAACTGTATCTGAAGCAAAGGCTGTATGGGCTGAAGATGCAGGAAGGTTCTGATTTGGCGCAGCACTTGAATGTCTTCAATCAAATAATCACAGATCTAGCTAGACTTGATGTGAGTATTGAGGCCGAAGACAGAGCGATGATTCTGTTGTGTTCATTACCTCCTTCTTATGAACACCTGGTGACTACTCTTACATATGGGAAAGAAACAATCAAAGTTGAAGAGATTATTGCAGCCTTGTTGGCTCATAGTCAGCGAAAGCAAAGTGCAGTGGAAAGCTCTCATGGTGACAGTTTATATGTTAAGGGTAATCAAGATCGTGGAAAGAAGTTAGAGAAGGAGGGCTCTGGAAAACGAAATTTCAGATCAAAGTCTAAGAGCAGAAAGACGATTCATTGCTTCAAGTGCAAGGAGCCAGGACATATGAAGAGAGACTGTCCAAAGTTGAAAAAGCAGATTGATGAAAAACGTGATGAATCATCCAAGTCTGCGAATGTGGTGCAGAGTGACAATTCTGATTGCAGTGATGGTGATATGCTTTCAGTTTCAACAAATCAGTTCATGGATGCATGGATTCTGGATTCCGGATGCTCTTATCATATAACGCCTAACAGGGAGTGGTTCTTGTCATACAGGTCAGCTTATTCTGGTTCTGTCTATTTAGGTGATGATAGATGTTGCAATATTGTTGGTATTGGTGAAGTCAGAATTAAGATGTATGATGGTACTGTTAGAACACTTTGTGATGTTAGGCATATACCAGATTTGAAAAAGAATCTAATTTCCTTGGGCATTTTGCATAAGAATGGTTTTATTCCTAAGGCAGATGAGGATAGGGAAACTATTCGAATTGTTAAGGGTGCACTGACTGTGATGAAAGGAAAGCTAACTGCAGGGTATATCTACAAACTGTTAGGGAATACAGTTGTAGGTGAAGTTCATTCGGTTGAGTCATATGATGATAATACAAAATTATGGCACATGCGCCTTGGTCATCTTAGTGAACGTGGGATGACTGAATTGCATAAAAGAAATTTGTTGCATGGTGTTAAAAGCTGCAAGCTAGAATTTTGTAAGTTTTGTGTTCTTGGAAAGCAGTCTAGAGTTAGTTTTTTGACTGGAAATCACAAAACTGAAGGGATTCTAGATTATGTGCATTCTGATGTGTGGGGGCCTACGAGGGAATTGTCATTGGGAGGATCTCAATATTATGTTACTTTTATTGACGATTTTTCTAGAAAAGTTTGGGTGTATTTTTTGAAACAGAAATCTGAGGTTTTTGCCAAATTCAAGCAATGGAAAGCCGAGGTAGAGAACCAAACTGGTAGAAAGATCAAGTATTTGAGATCTGATAATGGCACAGAGTACACAGATTCGCAATTTCAGAAATTTTGTGAGGAGCATGGGATTTAGAGGCATTTTTCAGTGCGCAAGACACCACAGCAGAATGGTGTTGCAGAAAGGATGAACAGGTCTTTGACTGAAAGGGCAAGATGCTTGAGACTGAATGCCGAGCTTCCTAAAAGTTTTTGGGCAGAGGCTGTTAGTATGGCGTGCTATCTCATCAATAGATCACCACGGGCATCATTGGGTGGAAAGGTTGCAGAAGAGGTATAGACAGGTAATGCAATTGTTTTTGATCACTTACGAATTTTTGGTTGTCCTGCTTATGTGCATGTACCTGGTGATGAAAGATCAAAACTTGATCCAAAATCCAAGAAGTGCATCTTTCTGGGTTACAAGAAAGGTGTTAAAGGATACAAGTTTTGGGATCCGATTGCAAAGAAAATGGTGATCAGTAGAGATGCAGTTTTTGATGAGCAGTTTATGTTGCAGCAGCATCAAGACAAAGTGCCAGAAAACAGTTCCAGTTCAGATACATTGCAGATGGATTTAGTATCTCATCCAGTAGCAGTTGAAAGTTTAAATCCAACATCTAGTGGTTCTAATACAGATGATCTGCAAAATTATAATCTAGCCAGAGATAGACAGAGACGCACCAATGTAAAGCCTCCAAGCAGATTTGGTTATGAAGACATGGTCTCTTTTGCACTTCTCATTACTAGTGATGATCCAGCTACCTTCCAAGAAGCTATAACTAGCCAGGAGAAAAAGGAATGGATGAGTGCAATGGTTGAAGAGATGGAGTCTTTGCAGAAAAATCATACATGGGAGCTAGTTCAGCTTCCAGAGGGAAAGAAGGCTATTGGGTGCAAGTGGGTGTACAAAAAGAAACCAGCAGTATCAGAAAAAGAAGGGGAAAAGTTCAAGGCTCGATTGGTAGCAAAGGGATTTTCACAACAGAAGGGGATAGATTATGATGAAATTTTTTCTCCTGTGGTTCGGCATACTTCAATCAGGGTTGTACTTGCATTAGTGGCTTGTTGGGATTTGCATTTAGAGCAGATGGATGTAAAAACTGCTTTTTTGCATGGTGATCTAGAGGAGCAAATTTACATGGTGCAACCAGACGGGTTCACTCAACCTGGACATGAGCATCTGGTTTGCAGGTTAAAGAAATCGTTGTATGGGTTGAAACAGTCTCCAAGACAATGGTACAAGCGGTTTGACTCCTACATGATTCAGATTGGCTACAGGCGATGTGAGTATGATTGTTGTGTTTATGTTAAGAGCCTTGATGATAGTTCTTTTAATTTTCTGTTATTGTATGTTGATGATATGCTGATTGCTGCAAAGAACATGCATGATGTCCTTGGTTTGAAAGCTTTGTTGAGCCAGGAATTTGACATGAAAGACTTAGGTGCTGCAAAGAAAATTCTTGGAATGGAGATTCACAGAGATAGAGGCTCAAGAAAATTGTGGCTATCTCAACAAGGCTATGTTGAGAAAGTGTTAGACAGATTTGAGACGAGCAAAGCAAAGGCAGTGAGCACTCCGTTGGCAAATCATTTTAAGCTTTGTTCAGAACAGTGTCCTAAGACAGATAAGGATATTGAAGACATGACAAAGGTTCCATATGCCAGTGCAGTTGGTTGTTTGATGTATGCTATGGTATGTACTCGTCCTGACTTGGCTCATGCTGTTAGTCAAGTTTGCAAGTACATGTCTAAACCAGGCAGGCAACATTGGGAAGCAGTCAAGTGGATTTTCAGGTATCTGAAGGGAACTGTAGGCCATGGAATTATTTTTGGCAGTCAGCAGAATGATCCTGTGATTGTAGGATATGTGGATTCAGACTATGCTGGTGATTTGGATGACAGAAGGTCTACAACTGGGTATGTGTTTACTCTTGGTGGAGGGCCTATATGTTGGAAATCAACTGTTCAGTCTATTGTGGCATTATCTACAACTGAAGCTGAATACATGGCAGTAGCTGAAGCTGCTAAAGAAGCCTTATGGCTTACTGGGCTAGTGAAGGAACTGGGTGTTAAGCAAGGTGGAGTTCAGTTGCATTGTGATAGTCAAAGTGCTATTTATTTGGCTAAGAACCAGGTGTATCATGCTAGAACTAAGCATATTGATGTGAGGTTCCACAAGATTCGAGAGTTGATTGCATCTGGTGAGATACTATTGCAGAAGGTTCATACTAGTGAGAATGCAGCTGATATTTTGACCAAGCCGGTTACTATCAACAAGTTCATGCATCGTTTGGACTTGTTGAATGTTGATTGCTGCTAGACAAGCAAGGTAGCTCAACCCATTTTGGTGTGTGTGAAACTCCATGGTTTAATCTCCTAAGAGGCTTGATATTCGCCAAGGTGGAGATTTGTTAGGTATGGCTCATACTAGATAATGGACAGATGTTGGAGCGGAGCGGAGCGGAGCAATAGCATCTCTGTCTAATTGGGGAGTTTCGCAGAAAGTGGGTTTGAGGGTGCGGGGGCAATACCTTCGCAGTATGGTACATGATAAATTTGTAAATTGTACAGAGGGGTTTTTTATAAATATGCATTGTATTTATAACCCTAATTGGTCTTTCTCTTTGGATTAATAAAAGTAGCCGCCGCTCATCGCTCCCGAGGACGTAGGCACATTGCCGAACCTCGTTAAGTCCTTGTCTTCTTTATTCTTGTGTTTTATTTAGCCATATTTTCTCAACACATACCATGTTCATATGCATTGCTTACATTCGTTGTATCTATTTATTGGGCTAATGCCCTAATGAAATGCATATAAGTTCTTTCTAAACTTCTATCATAGTATCAGAGACGTTTTTTCTGGAGATTTTTTCGATAAAACTCCGGCCATCTCTACCCTTTACTGGATTTATCTTTACTTTGCCGGTTTTGTCTTTCTTCGCCGGATATGTCCATATTTTGTCAGCTTTGTCTCTTCTTCCCCTGATTTGTGACTATTACCCCGTTCTGTCTTTCTTCGCCGGATCTGTCCCGATTTCACCGGTTTTGTCTTTTCTTCGCTGGAGCTGAAGCTTTCATGTTTGTCTCACTAAAAACATCCAACAACAACAACCACAAAAAAAAATACCGCTCAGCTCTCGGCTGACGATCTCAGCCCTCCGCTGCTGCCTCCAGGGCCGCACAGCCTGCCGCTCCTCTGACCTACCCCCTCCTCGACCCAAGGCCTTCCCTCCCCTAAGGGCTTTGGTTCGTGAGAGCCTCATCGTCTCCATTGTCACCGAATCCTTCCCGGAGAAAGTCCCTCATATCACCCCCTCCTCTTTTCCCTGACAAGCCAACAAGTGAAAACTTTTTTTTTTTAAAAGCTTCACTTGTAGACATCAACTTTCACGTGATAAAATTTTTTATTAAAAAAAAGCTTTAGTGGCCGACATCCTTTCCACTAAAATATGGTCTTTTAAATAAAATAATATTTTAAATTAAAAAAAAACATGGCTACTACATCCTCTCCAAACTTTCTTGCTCTAGTGGATGCCAAGTTAAATGGCTCAAATTACAAAGAATGGTATACTACTATGTGCATTATTCTACTTGGATTAGAGCTACTTTGCCACGTGGATGGTACATCCTCTTCTCCTACAAAGATCGACATTCTTGGTACATTTGCTTCATGGTTCATTACTATCATTAAGCCATGACCCTAATCTATCAGTCATGTGAGGTTGACATTTGCATGGAGATTGGGCATCTTTTGACTGTTCTTACAATGTGGGACCACCTCCGCCATATGCTGAGCAATCCAATTATGCTCGCCAATATGCTATTTTGTAGGATCTCACTTATGTTCAGCAGCGCGAACGCTCTTTCCTGGAATATGTCAGTGAGATGTGTTCTTTGTAGAGGCAACTTGATTCTTTGGAGTATTCCACTTGTCTAGAGTGTAAGTCTTGTAAGACTCACATTCAGTCTTGATAGACAGAGCGGACCTTTGAGTTTTTGATGAGTCTCTATCCTGACTATGAGGCTGTTCATAACCAATTGCTTAATCAGAACCCTATTCCATCCTTCGAAGATGTTATTCGTAGTGTTATGGCTGAGGAGACTAGGCTGCATGCACTCTCATCTTCTCATCCAAGCTCCACTGATACAGTCTCTTGGACCTTTACTCCCAGTGCTCCGCTGTCCTCCTTCCTTAGATCCTCTATTTTTTGCTGTTACTGCAAACGACATGGACATACCAAGACTCAATGTCGAAAGCTTTAGCAACGGCAACGACAACAGCAGTATCCGCAGCATCGTCCTCCTCAGCGATCTTTTGGTGTTTCTTCTTCATCTTATACTATTACTGTTGAGGTCTTGACTCTTGATTCCTCTGAATATCTTGCTTCTCAGGTTGCTCAGCTTACATAGCAACTACATGCGATGCACCATGCTATGTAGTCCAGTTCCTTTGTTATGTTTGCTACTTCTGGTATGTCTTCCTCTAAATGGATTTAAGATTTTGGTGCTACTCATCATATAACTGTGGATTCCACTAACCTAGTTTATCTTTCTAGTACTTACCCATTTTCTAGTGTCTGTACTTCTGATGAAAGTCTTCTTCCTGTCACGTAGTTCGTTCACCTTCAGTATCCTTCATTTTCTATTCCCATAGTTCATCATGTTCTCGGTTTAGCTTTAAATCTTATTTTTGTCAGTCAGCTTACTGATCATGGGTTGACTATTACCTTTTCTTCTTCTGACTATTTTGTGCAGGACCATCTTATAGGCTAAAGGATTGGGACCGGGTGTAGAGTTGGTGGGATTTATCACCTAGAGTATCTTCATCTACCTGTGTCTCCCTCTCCTTCCACATGCACTCCTGCTATTATTGCTTCTGTTTGTTTCTTAGATTGTTGGCATTATCACTTAGGTCATATATCTAACGATCGCTTGAAACTGTTAACTAGTTCAGGTTGTCTCTACTTTTGATCTTGTTCATTCTGATTCTTGGGTCCGGCTCCTTCCTCTTCTCTTGGTGGGTTCTCTTATTACATAAGCTTCATTGATGACTTTTGTAGATATACTTGGCTCTACCTTATGTGTTCTCGCTATGAAGTATTCACCATCTATTCTCAATTCATACAAATGGTCTATACTCAGTTCGGTAAACACATTAAGGTTCTTTGAACTGACGGAGTAAGAGAGTATCTTTCTACATCTTTTCATGATTTACTTTCCTCTCACAGCAGTCTTGTCGTCACACATCTGTTCAAAATGGTGTTACTGAATGCAAGCATTGGCATATACTTTAGATCACTCATCCCTTCTTTTGGCATCCTCTGTACCTCAACAATTTTGGGTTGAAGCTGTTCTCACATCTATCTATCTCATTAATAGAACACCTTCCCTTACACTTTCTGGTATTACTCCTTATGAGCGTCTTTTCTCTTGTTCCCCATCTTATAGTCATCTTCACACCATTGGCTGTGTTTGCTTCGTGCTTTCGCCCTCCACTGAACGAACTAAACTTTCTCCACATTCTGCGATGTGCATTTTTCTTGGCTACAGCTTTGGATACAAGGGCTTTCATTGCTATGATCCCACCTCTTGTCGTCTTCGTATTTCTCGTCATGTTACTTTTCTCAAAAACATATCTTTTTTCCTCCCATCCTCAAGATCTTTCATAGGTTTTCCAGTTCTCCTTCTCCTCTTCCTTCCATTATTCTACGGGCTTTATTATTCCTAACATATCCATGACTTCACCCACAGTCTCCTTTAATCTTCCTTCTCTTTCTTCTACCCAATCCACCGGATGTCTGGATATTTCAGGTGATTCTCTTGATTCCCCCGCCAGTCCCACCTCTCTTGAAGATGCTCCTATTATCCATCGTTGTTACCTAGACCGTGTTTGTCATCCTCCAGCTCAGTATGCTCTTTCTCTCTCCTCTACCTACTCTCCATATTTTCAGACCTTTCTAGCTACCATTCACACTTATCATGAGCCATAGTCATATTGTGAGGCCGCCATAGCCAAGAAAAATGCACATCGCTGTGCTGTTTCTCAATTTCAGTTCTTGGTTGGCAAACTCTCAATTTATGACCCACCATGAGTTTAAGGGAGCATGCTAGTATACTAGAGTATACATATATACTTTGTATATACCCTGTTCATATGCACTGCTTACATCCATTATATCTATTTATTGGGCTGCTGTCTTAATGAAATACATATTAGTTCTTTCTAAACTTCTATTAGAATGCATGTTAGGCCTCTCGGTAAATTCTCACAAAACTTATATGTAGTCTACCAGAGTGGGGGCAATTACAAGAAATTTCTCTTGCCCAAGTCTGGGATGTTCCTTTAGTTCATTGCCCTTGACCTATCTCCGTGCCTCCATATTTGGTAGGTATCCTTGGTGTCAAGATTGAGAGAAACCCATTATGGGAATAATATCAAAGCTATCCTTGTGGAAAACTAAGCTCCTGTCCGTAGAGATTTTCTATATCATGGAATAGATATAGATAAAGCTAGATATCACTTAGTCATTTGGAAAAGACTTTGCCGACCAAGAAAGCAAGGTGGTTGGGGTATTTTAAACATTGCTGACTTTAATATTGCTTTCCTTGATAAGTGGTGGTGGAAAATTTTAACCAAAATAGATTAGTGTGGATCTAAAGTTATTTAGTTCAATCACTACCCCAAAAGCGCACCTTTGAAATCTGCATAAAAAATTTCCCAAGGATACATCATTCTTCTAAAATGTTATCCTGAGTTGTCTTAACACTACCTTTATATGGTGGGATTGTTGGGTGGAAGATTATGCACCAATGTATACCTATGGCTGGAGGTTGTTAGTAACACTTAATCCTCGACAGGTTCTGTCAGTAACCTAATTCACTCCTTCCTTGCTATCTTTTCCCAGTTGTTGAGCCTACTTTGCTAAACATATTTGGGTGGATTTCCTATGCCTAACTAGATAGTAGAGATTGTAAGAGATGGTCCTCAATTCAATTAGGGGTTTCCCTGTCAAATCTTTTTACAACTTCCTCTCTTATGGTTGCCTTCGATGTAGGGTTACTCCACTCATCTTGAAATGCGGCTGAAAATCAACATTTTTGCTTGGTTGGCATGAGATAATAAGATTCTCATACTTGAGGACTTTAATGCTGGAAATGTAATAGGCTCCTGATTGCCACTTGCATTCTTTACCATGCTGCGGTTGAATCGATAGACTATCTTTTAATTTAGTGTTCTTTCACGGAATATATTTGGGATTTCTTTGCCCAGTTCTTTTGTTCAATGGCCAAACTCCACAATAGAGTTATGAGGGCCTTAGAGAGCCCAACTTAGGGGCCATCTCAAGACAACTTGGGATCTCTTGGAAAAAGCTATTATATAGTATGTCTTGCTATTAAACGTTGAGTGCATTTTCAATTTTGCATTTCTCCTGCCAAGTACGATTGTCTTGAGAATTACTCATGTGTTTTTGTTGTGGATGTCTGCAGCTGTAGAGCTAAAAAGAGCCAAGCTGGAGGTTTTGATCACTTTAACAAAGCATAGCTTTTACTTTCAGGGTCTTGTGGAGGGGACGTACATGAGTGATCCTAGAGAAGATGTGATGATTGACCGGGGATCCAACTAGTGTCACCACTTTTGCTCATTGAGGGGGCTTGTGGCTAAGGATTAATCTATTTTGTCCTTTCTAGATGTCCCTACTTGGTGTCTCCGATCCTTTCTCACTCACAACTATTGGACCTCTTTTCTATACTCCGCTCTTTGCTATATCTCCTAGTGTCTCTATTTTTTTATATTTCTTTACTCTACCCTCTTTGTCTTCTTTTATCAAATCTATGTGGTTTATCTCAAAAAAAAAAAAAAAAAAAAAAAGGGCATAATCCTTTAACTACAAAATCTCAGTACTATATAGTACATTTGTTCGAGTACTTATCAAGTTATAATATGCTTTAGCTGTGTAATATCCAAACTTGTCGTGGATTTTTTGGGCTTATTGTAAATCACAAGGTTGTTAATTGAATTGGTGATGAAGGCAATAACAACAACATGTTATATTTGAGATATGGAAAGACATGGTAACATTTTGTTGTAGAGAAATAACAACATATTAAATTAATGTCTCCTCTCATTCATTATGATTATAATTAAAATTGACTATACATTTCTTTTTTTGATTTTCTATCGCCCATAGTTTGAAAAGATGTAAGTTGGGACTATCAAATGTAGCCTTGACTTCTTATGCACCTATCCTAGTTTTGGTGAGAGCTCTCCTCTAATTGAAGACCAGATCAATAATCCTTGACATCTAGGTTTGATAGAATGTCCATGGATAAATGATTCCCTTGAGTGGTTATTTCCTACAAGGTCTTGTCTAACTCTTTTCCTATCGTTGTAGAGTCATCTAATTATTGTTCGAGTTTTTGCTTGATCTCAACTTTATTGTACAACATTCTATGCTTCCCCATGTCCTCTAACTTTTTCTGTATTTGTCTTGCATGCATTATTCATGTATCTGCGCTTTTCTTTTCATTCATTTTTTTTTTTTTTTGAAAAAAGCAACAAACGCTATATACATCAGGGACGTGCTCATGGACTGGGAAAACGATGACATCTTGGCAATAAGAGATTCAGTCTTAGCAATAATTTTAACCATTTAATGTATGCAGATGACCTTGTGCTTATCACTCGTGCTTCTAGATGTGCTGCCCGTAACATTGTTGCTAGCTTGAATTTTTATGGCAGTATTACTGGTCAGCATCTCAATGTTAATAAATCTGCTGTTTATTATCCCTCCTGGTTCAACAAAAGGGTTCAATCCAGCATTTCCTCTATCTTGAAAATTAATCCTGGTGTGTTTCCGTTTAAATACCTGGGTATACTTATTTCACCTAGAAAGCTTGCGACTTCTGCCTTCAATTATATGGTCGATAATATCCGTCAAACTTGTAGTCGTTGGAAGTCTTCCAAACTGTCTTTGGCTGCCAAGGTTATTTTGATCAATTCCTCCCTCCTTTCCATTCCTAGCTATTACATGTCTGTTTACCCTATCCCGATCTCCATTATCAATGACATTAATAAAATTATTAGGGATTTTTTTTGGCACAAGGGTGGCAATGGAAAGGGCATCCACTTGGTTAGTTGGAGTTCTTTAACTGATAACAACAAATCTGAGGGGGGTCTTGCTATCCGAAATCTTTCAGTAGCTATGCACTCTCTTTTTGCAAAGCATGTTTTCAAATATCTGAATCGTGATAATAACCTCTGGGTTGATATTTTGATTCTTAAATATGGCTACTTGAATCTTTGGTGCAATTCTATTCCTGCCAACTGTTCTATGTTTTTCCGTGGGCTTTGTGCTTCCGCCAAAATTTTAAAATCTGATTGTTGGATTAAATCTCTAAATCCTGTTATTACCTCCCTGCTTTATGACCCCTGGTGCTTCGATATCCCCTTAGCTTTTAAACCCACTTTTATTAACATTGATCTGAATTTTGATGGGATTTCTTTATCTGATCTTATTGCCAATAATAGTTGGAACTTTTCCAAACTGAATCTCTTATTTGGCATCAGTCATATTGACATTATTAAGGGACTCGGGAATATTGATCCTTCTGGTTTTAATCATTGGGTCTGGCTCCCCAAGTCCAACAACTCTAAAATTTCCACCAGTGTCTATCATCATCTTAATCACAAGAATACCTCTGTTACTCTTTGGCCTGGTTGGAGGAAAGTTTGGCATATTAAGACAGCACCTCGTGTGAAGCATTTTCTGTGGCTTGTGTTTCATGGCAGGCTTTTAACCACTGATTTACTTCATATGTTCAATATGGGTCCTCCCTGTTTATGCTCTCTTTGTGGCCTCGATTCTGAATCTACTGAGCATTTAATATTCCTGTGTGTTAAGGCCAATCAGGTTTGGAATCACCTTGCTACCTTGCTGAACATCCAAATTAATTTCCCTGATGGCTTTTCTTCTAGTAATTGGGTTACCGATCCCGGTACCTCTCACTTTAAAAAGGCTGTTTTTGCTGCTGTGGCTTGGCACATCTGGAAAGCTCATTGCAATGTCATCTTTCGCAATGAGATCTTCAATCCTAGAATTATTTCCATTCGAGCTCTGCAGTTTGCCAAGAGCTACTATTACTCTAACTGCTCTTTGTTTGGCAGGAAGCTTCTATTGAATAATTTTGACATTTCTGACGGATTCTTTGTGTTCTCTGCTGCACATTGGAATTGTGAGACAAAGGTAAGTTCTGCTGGTTGTTTCCTCTCTAGTTCTAATTATCTTTTGTCTCTTGTTTGTTGCAGCCCCCTTGTTGCTTCCTCCAAGCTTGAGACGGATCTGCTTGCTCTCATATTCACACTTAGGCTTTGTCTCACTCACCAATTCCTGGTACATCATGTGTTTATCAACAATTCGAGCATCGTCGATCTACTGTCAAATTCCTATGATTGGTGCGGTTGGCAACACCGGAGTCTGATCAACACTATCAAGCACCTGTTGATCTTTCTTAATCAGCCTCAGATACTTACTATCCCAAACGTTTGGATGACCCCTGCCTTTCGAACAGCTCAATTTGCATCAAATCTTCATTCAACCTCCTTATTTCATTCTGGCAAAGATCTTCCTAGATGGTTAATGAAATGTTACACTGATGCTGGCTTTCACTTCTAGTTCTGTAGCTTGTTGGTCTTGTCCTTGTCTGTTTTAGGTTGTTTTCCTTTCACTTGGTTTTCTTTTTTGTCTTCTTTTTTCTTTCTTTTGATCAATATTATTAGCCTCTTGGCTCTTTTAAAAAAAAAAAAAAAAAAAAAAAATATTACCACTAGGCTATGAGGCCTTAATTTGATCATGTATTTGCACCTGTAATTGCCTTCTTTCTTTACTAAATTTGGATGATTTATTCATTTTTTTTTTAAAAAGAAAAAACCTATGTGATGGCGGGATACATTCTTTTCTATGTTTTAGTGACAGTAAGAGAGAAGACATCCTAAATGTGACGCTAAATAGCTTTTGATTTACAGGAAATGAGCTTGAACTAGTTTATGCTGATTTATAGATTTCACTAAAGTGTCTAGTGCAGTTTGGAGAGAGCAAAATTGTGTATAATATCTGAGTTCAAAAGCTACAAACTACTATGTGTTGAGCATGTTTTACAGAAAGAGTAGAACATGTTGACTGGCAAGAGCTGAAAATGGAGTTAAGCACTGCCATTTCCATCTCCTTAGATACTCCTCTTCGTATTAATGACAAAACATACTCCATGCATACTGCATCAAAAGGCAATGTGATCGGTCCATCGCATGGCAAACCTAACTCTTCTTCAGAAATCTTCAAGAGCTCCTTGAAAATACTATTATCAAGGTATGCCAAGGGAACCATGAACCGTTTCCCCTCCGAGCTGCAAACAAAGAACCGACCCTTCTCTGCAACATATGATGTGCTGCATGCATTGAAATCAGAACATTCATAAGTCCATGGTGAGGAGGTCCTTATCCCTAACGAAGCCACCTTCAGATGCTTAGAAGAGTGAAACCTTGTTGTATAATTCTTGTGGATGTGCTTGCCTATACAAGCAATTTGCTTGCCATATATTTATAATGTTGAATGGGATGTAGCTTCTTTCATGGATGGTAAGGACAAGGACATGTTATCTAAGGACTGTAAAATGTTTGTATTTATTGATGTTGTGATTAGGCTTGCATTGCCTTATCTACTTCTTGACAGTTGTATGACATGTAGGGTCCATGATGCTAATTTGCAGAAATATTATTATGCATAAAATATTAACTGGCCATGATAAAATGTAATGCTAACAACAAGCACATCAGGCCACTCTTCATGTGGCAATTTCAAAACCAAATCCAAAGAAGTTACTTTCTCATGTCTAATCATCTACGTACACAGAACATGGCCTTGCTTAGTACCCATCAATGGAGGAAGCTATACTCTTCCTCATCTATAAAACCATATGGTTGCCATTGCTCTTGCAGCCAACATAACCACAAAAAAAATTCATACATAGCAAGCTTTGATTCTCATAGAGATTATTGAAAGATGGCAAGGGCATGGCAGAAGGTTGCATCCTTGAAGAGAAAGATCTCATCACCAAGAGCTGATGATGCATGCTCTGATTTCAATGCATGCAGTACATCATATGTTGCAGAGAAGGGCCATTTCAATGTGTACACTTGGGAGGGGAAGCGTTTCATGCTTCCCTTGGCATACCTTGATAATAGTATTTTCAAGGAGCTGTTGAGGATATCTGAAGAAGAGTTTGGTTTGCCGCGCGATGGTCCCATCACATTGCCCTGTGATGCAGCATCCATGGAGTATGTGTTGTCCTTACTAAGAAGAGGAGTGTCTAAGGAGATGGAGATGGCATTGGTTAGCTCCATTTTCAGCTCTTGCCAATCAACTTTTTCTATGCTTGCTCTTGAGCAACCTCAACAAGTAGCAGTTTGTAGTTTTTGAGTACTTGGGATGCCACAAACCCTCACTTGTATAATATAATGAAATTCTTTGATTCTTGAAAACTTTTCTCAACAACTTAAACTTGAAGAAGTTCTCTCTCTTTTTGATCACATGAAACTAATACATCAATCCCTCAATCATATCTCACTCTGTTCACTGGCTACATATTTATTCTTATAAATGAAAAATTCTCATTTGATTACTTTGTTCGGATAAGCAAAACTCTCAACAATGTCTAGTAGAAGATTCTCCAATCATTGCCCTCTTTGCGCTAATTTTATGTTCTTTTTACTGTATGCCTAATGGGATAAGGGTGATATCTGAAGCAGTATATCTGGTTTCATATCTAATTAGAACCATAATGCTTCATATGATCTATTTGTTCAGTGTTACACTCTGCTACTATAAGACAGTGATTGCCAGTTTGATGAGTTCCATCAATTTATGAACTCAGGTTATTTCTACCTCTAGACACAAATTACTCAAAAGTAGTTGATCTTACATTAGTGAAAGTTTGTTTGGACCATGTGGGGTTGTTCATATATACTCCAAAGACTTTAATTCTATTAATTTCTCTAATTTGTAAGGAATGTGCATCAGAAAATGCAGATGAGCTGGTAGAAGTTGACAGGCTTAGAAGAGTTAAAGACAACCCATATGCTTCAAGTAAATCTCACACTACGGAAGAGTTCTCATTAATAGAGTAACTCTTTTCTGAGCAATTTATTCATTTGGTCCTTCTATGTTTGGGCAAAACCACATGAAATGTATAAATGGACCACAACAAGTGAAGATGGAAAATGAAGAACATGAACAGCTGTGATAACTTTTTACAAGTTAAGCAATGTCTACTGTCCATGGTCTAAGAGTTCTAAATGCCCTTCAACTGTCCCCAGTCCACTGATTAATGAACTGTATTTGGTTTTTACAAGAAAGAGTTCTCATCTTATAGGACAAAAACAGGATACTTTGACATGTTTTTTTTTTGGTAATTCAATGATTGAATGTTTCTGTTGCAATACCATGAAACAAACCAGGGTAACTTTTCTTTGAATAATTTGCAATTATCAATTGGTTTCATGCCAAAATTGTGGGGGAATAAATATACAAAAATTGTCAATAAGGTTACAATCTGAATTCTGAACTGCAAAACTCAAAAGCCACACAAAGCTACTTGTTGTTCATGCACTACTGCAAGGGAGGAACATGAGGATTGATAAGGAACCAAAATGGAGCTAAGCAATGCCCTCTCCACATCTTTAGACACTTGTTTCTTCAGCAACAACATGATATACTCCATGAAAACTGCATCACAGTGTAATGTAATTGGCCCATCTACCGGCAAACCATACTCTTCTTCCGACATCCTGAATAGTTCTTGGAAGATTCTGCTGTCCAGGTACTCCAGAGGAACCATGAATCTCTTCCCTTCAGAGGTGTAAACAATGAAGTGACCCTTGGGAGCAACTGAAGTAGTAGTGCAAGTTTCTGAATCTGAATAAGAATCAGTTTTCTCTGGTGAGATCCTTCTCCTCCCCAACGCAGTTGCTATCTGCCATTTCCTTGCCATTCTTGACTTGAACTGGACTTTTTTTTTGTAACTCTCTGGTTATGAAACAGAGATGACTATATGGATGATTTCTAATGCTATTGAACATCTTGCAATGTCGAAATGCTTATATAGGAAAGGAAGGATTTCTAAGCAAAGATTGCAGTTTTCTCTATGTTGGGTTGATTAGAGGACAAGCCATGTGCTTTGTAGATGAGGAGTTAACCATGATATGTGCATGTCTTTGTATGGTTCACTCATTGCTTTTTTGTGATAGTGGAGCAGATGATACCAATAGTTCTCCTGCTTGCTTCAGTGTATCAACATGATGGGTCCATCAATTGTACATGTTGAAATAATGATTCACAGCAACATTATCAAGATGTATTTTCTTCTTTTGCCTAACTCTATCTGTGTTAATGCACAGAAGGATATGCTATCAGCTCCAACTGTATCATATTACTACCATGATTTATGTTTCTTCTATGAGATTTGCATAAAATGATATAAATTCCAGAGTCATTTAACTTTGAAAGTACTATTTTCTATGAATATGACTTGTGGGCACAAAATCGAAATATTGTCGCCTATATAGGTGGATAAGTTGATTGAAGCAGCATGTTATATGTAGGCCTTTGAAAGACACTCCATATGTGCATTCCAGCTTTCATCATTGCTGGCTCTGTCTCTAAACCATGTGATGGTGCGATAAATATTTATCCTGGAAGAGAAAGATTTTTTACGGGATAAGAATGATGACAAATACGATTAAATTGATCAGTTCATAGTTATTTCTGTCAAAAAGCAATAGCTTGCATTTGATGCTGCCCTTGAAAACTATCACTTCATTGTTTTTCACATTAATCAGATTATCCTAACTGAACAATTATTTGAGTAAGTTGGAAGTGGTCATTTATCTGTTTTGAACTACAAATAGTTCCATCTCATGATTCTCATCTTGCTTTCAATGTTTTTCTCTTCAAGGAAAACTTGAGACAGTTAACCAATTTTATTGCTGGTTTACAGGACATTGTTTGTCAGTAACATTGGCCAGTTAAGTGAGAAATCATGTGTTTTTGTAATAAATTTGATGCATAAAAAAATTGTATAGTATATACAAGCGAGGATTTGTGAGATTACATCAAGAATGTGAAAAATTAATGAATCAGCAACTACAAACTGCGAGTTGTTGAGTATTTTCGACAGCAAAAGCAGAGCTTGTGGATTGGCAAGAGATGAAAATGGAGCTAAGCAATGCCCTCTCTACTTCTTCAGATACTCCTCTTCTTAGCATTGAGAGCACATACTCCATAGATGCTTCATCACAAGGCAATGTGATGGGGTCATCGCTCGGCAACCCAAATTCTTCTGCTGATATCTTCAAGAGCTCCTTGAAGATATTATTTTCAAGATATGCCAAGGGAACCATGAATCGCTTCCCCTCCGATGTGTAAACAAAGAAATGACCCTTGTCTGCAACAGATGATGTACTGCATGCATTGAAATCAGAGGATTTATCGGCTCGTGGTGAAGAGATCATTTTCTTAAGGGATGGAACCTTCAGCAACATCCTTGCCATCTCTCACTGATGCTTATGAGAATCAAAGCTTGTTGTATATGAAAGTTGTGAATGTCTCGATGGAAAGAGCAATGGCTGCCGTATGCTTATATAGCTAAATAAGGGCATAGTTTCTTCCACTGACAGTAAAAACAAGTCCATGTTCTGCGAACACATGTTCGAGGACATTGCCATTAATGTTTTAGGATTCGGTGTTGCAATTTCCACATGAAGAGTGGACCAGATGGGTATGTGGTTAGCATTGCATTTCGTCTGCATTTCTCGACACTCCAGTGACATGTGGGCTTTACATTATCACATTCAAAGTAGATTATGAGTTAATGTTCTTTGGATGCAGTTAGATGGATTGATAACCTTGATTAAACATGTCATCAGCGTGTCAAGAAGGGCATGAGGAAATGTATTGCAAACAACAAGCACATCAGGTCCACTCTTCATGTGCCAATTATGCCACCAATCCAAAAATGGTACCTTCTCATGTCTTCTCATCGATGTTCGCAGAACATGGCCTTGCTCCTAACTTCAATGGAAAGAAGTCATACTACTAGTCATCTATATAAGCAGATGCCAACCATTGCTCTTGCCACCAAAACAAACACAACTCTCATCATATACACCACCAATCTTTGATCCTCATAAACATCAGCTAGAGAGATGGCAAGGAAGTTGCTTAAGGTTCCATCATTGAAGAGAAAGATCTCATCACCAAGAGCTAATGATACTTGCTCTGATATCAATGCATGCAGCACATCATATGTTGCAGAGAAGGGCCATTTCAATGTGTACTCTTCGGAGGGTAAGCGTTTCATGGTTCCCTTGGCATACCTTGACAACTCAATTTTCAAGGAGCTTTTGAGGATATCTGAAGAAGAATTCGGTTTGCCATGTGACGGTCCGATCACACTGCCCTGTGATGCAGCATCCATGGAATATGTGCTGTCCTTGCTAAGAAGAGGAGTATCTAAGGAGATGGAGAAGGCATTGCTTAGCTCCATTTTCATCTCTTGTCATTCCACATGTTCTAATCTTGCTGTAGAGCATACCCAACAGCTTGCAGTTTGTAGCTGTTAATTCATTCTTTACATTCTTCTTGTAATCTTACAAATCTTTACAATGATATGATTCATCAAATTTCTTAGAAATCCATTTGATCCATCACTTGTCAATTGCAATGAACCATCAAATATTTCACTTAATTTGAAAGACAATTAACTGATGATAACCAATTTAATAATTGTAGCTACAAGATCTTATTTTATTTGCTGTTGAATGAGAAAAGATTAAATTGTATGATTTTCATTGAGAAAACATATTCAATTTCTGATCCCATCAATCCATGACAGATAACTCTAACTCCAAGATATTAAAAACTATCAATTTAACTCCAGTAATCTTGCCATAAAGAAAATCTTTTTCTTACCAAGATAACTATCAACCTCATCTTACATATGTTTTAAAGACAGAACCCCTCAAAATGAAAGCTAAGAATGCGCATATGGAGTGTCTTTCAAAAGCCTACATATAGCATGCAGCAACAATAATTATAACCACCAAAATAATTGACAAGATGTCCATTTAGTGCCCACAACAAAGTCATGAGCTTTGCTTCAAGGTTGGGAAGCACATCATATTCTCAAAGGATTTTACTATAAATTATCATCTCAGCATAATGAATTAATGGACCCCTAACATGTTGATAAATTACAGAAAACACAATAACCATTCCACAAAGCAATGAGTGAACCACAAATAGAGAGATACATTTAACTCCTCATCGACAAAGCATGTGGCTTGTAGAAACACTGAATTCTTTCACATGAAACTCCTAGAGACCACTTGTTTAAGATGAAATTCATTTATGAATTTCATTAGCAGACAATTCTTAACTGCTAAAAATTTTGTACTGTTGTGCATTTTCTTCACTATCCATCTTCATTTGTCGAGGCAGAGACATGAATATTAACGACAAACAAGAGGCGGTCAAGCAATATATCTCATGTGAGTTTGTCTAAACATGGAAGGGCAAATTGAACAAATTGCTCAAAAACAATTTAATCTATCAAAGAGAACTTCTGTGCATAGCGTGTGGGGTTGAGTAAGGTTGGATGGAGATGGCCTGTCTTCTCTCCTCTAATCTTGTCAATTTCCTGCATCTCATTTTCACCTCTTTCTTGGTTTTTGAAAAATTAATCTAAATTAATCTTTGAAATAGATATGAACAACCCTAAACTTGAAGAACAATCTTTCAATGAAAAATCAAGTACCCTTTGAGCAATTTTATGTAGAAGCAGAAATATCCTCACCTCATAAATTTGATTGAACTTTGAAACTTGGCAATTACTTGCACTATGTTTTTAATTAGATTTAGAACTT
Organism: Dioscorea alata; assembly: GCA_020875875.1. NCBI lineage: Eukaryota > Viridiplantae > Streptophyta > Magnoliopsida > Dioscoreales > Dioscoreaceae > Dioscorea > Dioscorea alata. Next base: position 23,589,665 of record CM037011.1, read on the forward strand.
GCTATAATATTATTCTTTTTTTTTTTGTTGAAGTGGAAAAATCATGATCAAAGGTGAAAGAGAACAATGAATATCAAGACTTTTTTTTTAAATAAATAATCAAATAATATGCAGTAAGTAAACAGAGTCAGATGGCGAAACTTCTTCATGTATAACATCTTCAAAGAAGTTAAATGAATCAAAGAATGTCTTGAAATCATAGGAAAGGGGGTTATTCAAAAACTACAAACTGCTATTTGTTGAGTATGTTCTACAGAATGAACAGAACATGCTGATTGGCAAGAGCTGAAAATGGAGCTAAGCAATGCCATCTCCATCTCCTTAGATACTCCTCTTCTTAGCAAGGACAGCACATACTCCATGGATGCCGCATCACAGGGCAATGTGATAGGCCTGTCACACGACAAACCGAATTCTTCTTCAGATATCCTCAAGAGCTCCTTGAAAATATTATTGTCAAGGTATGCCAAGGGAACCATGAAACGCTTCCCCTCTGAAGAGTATACATTGAAATGGCCCTTCTCTGCAACATATGATGTGCTGCATGGATTGAAATCAGAGCAAGTATCATCGGCTCTTGGTGATGAGATCTTTCTCTTCAAGGATGGAACCTTAAGCAACTTCCTTGCCATCTCTTTAGCTGATGTTTATGAGAATCAAAGCTTGGTGTATATGAAAGTTGAGATTGTCTTGGTGGCAAGAGCAATGGTTGGCATATGCTTATATAGGAGACTAGAGTATAGCTTCTTTCTATTGATGGTAGGAGCAAGGACATGTTCCGTGAATTCGATGAATAGACATTAGTAATATTTTTTGGTTTTGGTTTAGACATTGGCACATGAAGAATGGACCTGAGGTGCTTGTTGTTAGCATTACATTTCCTTATGCCCTTCTTGACATACCAGTGACATGTTAGGTCCAGGTTATCAATCCATCTAACTGCTTTGAAAAAACATTAATTCACATTTTACATTGAATGTGATAATGCAGAACCGACATGTCACAGGAGTGTCGAGAAAGGCAGACGAAATGCAATGCTAACCACATACCCATCTGGCCCACTCTTTATGTGGAAACTGCAACACCAAATTCAAAAACTTAGCTATATATATACGCATATGACAGCCATTTCTCTTGCCATTAAGCAATCATAACTTTCATATACAACAAGCTTTGATTCTCATAAACATCAGTGAGAGATGGCAAGGATGTTGCTGAAGGTTCCATCCCTTAAGAGAATGATCTCTTCACCACGAGCCGATAAATCCTCTGATTTCAATGCATGCAGTACATCATCTGTTGCAGACAAGGGACATTTCTTTGTTTACACATCGGAGGGGAAGCGATTCATGGTTCCCTTGGCATATCTTGAAAATAATATCTTCAAGGAGCTCTTGAAGATATCAGAAGAAGAGTTTGGGTTGCCGGGCGATGGCCCCATCACATTGCCTTGTGATGAAGCATCTACGGAATATGTGCTCTCAATGCTAAGAAGAGGAGTATCTGAAGAAGTAGAGAGGGCATTGCTTAGCTCCATTTTCATCTCTTGCCAATCCACATGCTCTGCTTTTGATGTACAAAATACTCAACAACTGGCAGTTTGTAGCTGTTGATTCATTAATTTTTCACATTCTTGATGTAATATGTCACAAGTCCTCTCTTGTATATCATATGCAATTTTTTGATGCCTCAAATTTATTACAAATACACATGATTTCTTACTTAACTGGCCAATGTTAATGACTAACAATGTCCTGTGTATCATTGGGTTTGGTTTCCCAAGACTAAAAGTAATCGAATTACCACAGCTGTGTATAATTATTTCAACAACAAGTCTTTGGATTATCACCTTTGGGATGGTTGGCTCATCCTTTGGAAGCTTAATGTTGCTCCCAGAGTGAAAACTTTTATCTGGCTTCTCATACATGGCAAGGTTCAAACTTATGATTTTCTTTATCATAGACATATGGGTCCTCCGGATCATTGTGTGTTCTGTGGCCTTGAGTTGGAAACTGCTGATCATCTGTTTAGAACTTGTCCTAGAAGCCTTGATGTCTGGAACTGGGTTGAATCCATGATTGGTTTCAAAATTGATCTCTTAACCATATCGCTTCTGGTGACTGGTTGGATCTTAATAAGATTGGTAATTCTATTGCTGTTGCCTCTCTAATTGCTGCCTCCATTTGGTTTATCTGGAAAGCCAGGTGCAATTTCATTTTCAGGCAGGTCAAACTGGATTTTTATTGGGTGGCTAAGAAGGCAGTTGAACATTTTCAAGACTTCAAAATCAACAAGAGTGACACCAGGCTGATCCATTATTTCATTCAAAACCCGCCTCTCCCGGGCTCTGTGGGTCTTTTCTCATCGGCAGCTTGGTGTTCGACCTCAGGTAATGGGGGCCTTGGTTTCATTTTGGTTGATTCTAATGTTAATGTTGTCTGTGCAGGGAACGGCTCGTTTGATCCTGATGCTAGCGTCGCATTGTTTGCTAAAGCTCTCCTCACTGCTCTTAGGACCTCGAGACAGTTGGATCGACGATGCTCTGATATTTACATCAGCTCCAGGGAGTTTTGGGATGCTCTTCATGGACATTCTGATCCTGTCCTTTGGAGACTTGCTCACGTATTCAATGAGATCAATTCTGAATTCAACCTTCTCCACAGTTGCAACCTTCACTTAATTCAGCATCAATGGAATAAATTGGCATCCATGTTGGCGGGAAGAGGAATCAGGAAATCTAGACTCTCTTTATATCATTATGGCAGGGACAGACCTCGCTGGCTCATGAAGGCCATTCACCATGCTGGTTTTTTGGCTTAGTTTCTTTGTTTCTCTTGTGATCACTAGTTGTGTGCTCTAGTTGTTGCAAGTTGTTAGCTGCTTTTCCTGTCTTCTTGTTTTTCTTTCTTTCCAGTCTTCTGGTTGTTTAACAGTCTCTTTTTTTTAATAAATAGCTACTATGTAGCTCTTCCCCCCCCCCCAAAAACAAAAAACAATGTCCTGTAAACCAGCAATAAATTGGGTTCTCCCTAAAAAGTAAAACAATAAAAAGTAAGATGAGAAGGAAGTATTTGCCGTTCAAAACAGATAACCTGACCATTACCAACTTACTCAAGTAATTGTTGGGATAATCTGGTTAATATGACAAACAAGGAACTGATAGTTTTCAATGACAGCATCCAATGCATGTTATTGCTTTTTGACGGAAATAATTATGAATTGCACAATCTAATTGTATTGGCTGTCTTTAAGGTCTTTCTTTTCAATTTAATTCCAGCATTCTTTTCATGTAGAAAATCCCTCTTGCAAAGATAAATATATTATCGCACCATAACATGGTTTAGAGACAGAGCCACCAAGGAAGAAAGCTGGAATGCACATATGGAGTATCTTTCAAAGGCCTACATATAACATGCTGCTTTAATCAACTTACCCACCTATATCAGCGACAATATTTTGATTTAGTGCCCACAAGTCATATTCATATAAAATAGTACTTTCAAAGTTAAATGACTCTGCAACTTATATCATTTTATCCAAGTCTCATAGAATTAACATAAATTATGATAGTAATCTGATATGGTTAAATTTCATTGCATGTCCTTCAGTGCATTCACACAAGTAGAGTTAGGCAAAAGAAGAAAATACATCTTGATAATGTTGCTGTGAATCATTACTTCAACATGTACAATTGATGGACCCATCATGTTGGTACACTGAAGCAAGCAGGAGAACTATTCGTATCATCTGCTCCACTATCACAAAAAAGCAATGAGTGAACCATACAAAGACATGCACATATCATGGTTAACTCCTCATCTACAAAGCACATGGCTTGTCCTCTAATCAACCCAACATAGAGAAAACTGCAACCTTTGCTTTCTTCCTTATATCAGTATTTCAACATTGCAAGATGCTTATAGAATTAGAATCATCCATATAGCCTCTGTTTCTTCTATAAGCAGAGGGTTACATAAAAAAAAAAAAGGTCACTCTTAGTCAAGAATGGCAAGGAAGTGGCAGATAGCAACTGTGTTGGGGAGGAGAAGGATCACACCAGAGAAAACTGATTCTTGTCCAGATTCAGAAACTTGCACTACTACTTCAGTTGCTCCCAAGGGTCACTTCATTGTTTACACCTCTGAAGGGAAGAGATTCATGGTTCCACTGGAGTACCTGGACAGCAGAATCTTCCAAGAACTATTTAGGATGTCGGAAGAAGAGTATGGTTTGCCGGTAGATGGGCCAATTACATTGCACTGTAATGCAGTTTTTATGGAGTATATCATGTTGTTGCTGCAGAAACAAGCGTCTAAAGATGTGGAGAGGGCATTGCTTAGTTCCATTTTGATTCCTTATCAATCCACATGTTCCTCCCTTGCAGTAGTGCATAATCAACAAGTAGCTGTGTGTGGCATTTGAGTTTTTTGGTTCAGAATTCAGATTGTAACCTTATTGACAATTTTTGTATATTTATTCCCCCACAATTTTGGCATGCAACCAATTGATATTTGCAAATTATTCCAAGAAAATTTACCCCTGGTTTGTTTCATGGTATTGCAAGTTTGCAACAGAAACATTCAATCATTGAAAAAAAAAAGAAAAAAAGAAGAAACACACACAGCGGTTCATAAGATGAAAACTCTTTCTTGTTAAAACCAAATAGAGTTCATAATCCTTAGACCATGGAGAGTAGCCATTGCTTTACTCCTAAACAATTATCACAGTAGTACTGTTCTTCATTTTCCATGTTGACTTGTGGTGGTCCGTTTATACATTTCATGTGGTTTTGTCCAAACATGGAAGGACCAAATGAATAAATTTCTCAAAAACTAGATAATCTATTTATGAAAACTCTTCCATTGTGTGTGGGGTTGAGCTTTATTTGAAGCATATGGGTTGTTTTAACTCTTCTAAGCCCGTCAACTTCCACCAGCTCAACTGCATCTTCTGATGATGCACATCATCCTTGCAAGTTAGAGAAATTAATTGAATGCAAATCTTTGGAGTATATATGAATAACCCCACATGCTCCGAACAACCTTTCACTAATGTTAGATCAACTACTTTTGAGTAATTTGTGTCTAGAACTAGACACTACCTTACCTTTTCAATATGATTGAATTTGCCGATCTGGCAATCGCTGTCATATTTAATAGTAGCAGAGTGCAGCACTGATCGAGTAGTTCATATGGAGCATTATGGTTCTAATTAGATATGAAACCAGCTATACTGCTTTAGAAGAATTTTCTACTAGACATTGTTAACGATTTTGCTCATCCAGATGAAGTAATCAAAATTGATAATAACAAATATGAGGCCAGTGAACACAGTGAGATTGAGGGATTGATGCATTAGTTTCATGTGATGAGAAAGAGAGAACTTCTTCAAGCATAAGTTGTTGAGAGAATTTTTCAAGAATCAAAGAATTTCAGGAGATTATACAAGTGAGGGTTTGTGCTATTCCAAGTACTCAAAAACTACAAACTGCTACTTGTTGAGGTTGCTCGACAGCAAGCATAGAAAAAGTTGATTTGCATGAGCTGAAAATGGAGTTAAGCAATGCCATCTCCATCTCCTTAGACACTCCTCTTCTTAGTAAGGACAACACATACTCCATAAATGCTGCATCACAAGGCAATGTGATGGGACCATCTCTCGGCAAACCAAACTCATCTTCAGAAATCTTCAAGAGCTCTTTGAAGATACTATTATCAAGGTATGCCAAGGGAACCATGAAACGCTTCCCCTCCAAAGAGTATACATTAAAATGGCCCTTCTCTGCAACACTGGATGTGCTGCATGCATTGAAATCAGAGGTAGCATCATCAATTCTTGGTGATGAGATCTTTCTCTTCAAGGAAACAACCTTCTGCCACTTACTTGCCATTGCAGATGCCTTCAAGGATGAAATCTTGTTGTATATAATTCTTGTGGATGTGCTAGGTCACAAATGCTATGGTTATCATTTAGTTATATATAAGTTGAGAAGGGATATAGCTTCTTCCATTGATGATGAGGACAAGGCCATGTTATCAATGGACTTGAGGAGGGAACAGGGAAAGTTAGACCTTTGGCTTTGTTGGTGCTGTGGTCGGTATTGCATTGCCTTCTTCACTTCCTGACAGTTGTATGGCATGTCCGGACCATTGTACTAATCTATGGAAATTGATATTATCATCACAGTTAATTACTTTTTCTTTGATTGATAACCTGGATCTAACATGTCATTGGTGTGTCAAGAAAGGCACGAGGAAATGTAATGCTAACAACAAGCATATCAGGTCCACTCTTCATGTGCCAATGCCAAAACCAATCCCAAAAAATGTTACTTATGTCTATTCATCAATATTCACAGAACATGGCCTTGCTCCTACCATCAATAGAAAGAAGCTATACTCTGACTCACCTATATAAGCATATGCCAACCATTGCTCTTGCCACCAAGACAATCTCAACTTTCATATACACCAAGCTTTGATTCTCCTAAACATCAGTGAGAGAGATGGCAAGGAAGTTGCTTAAGGTTCCATCCTTGAAGAGAAAGATCTCATCACCAAGAGCCAATGATACTTGCTCTGATTTCAGTGCATGCAGCACATCATATGTAGCAGAGAAGGGCCATTTTAATGTGTACTCTTCGGAGGGGAAGCGTTTCATGGTTCCCTTGGCATACCTTGACAACACTATCTTCAAGGAGCTCTTGAGGATATCTGAAGAGGAATTCGGTTTGCCGTGCAATGGGCCTATCACATTGCCTTGTGATGCAGCATCCATGGAGTATGTGTTGTCCTTGTTAACTAGAGGAGTATCTAAGGAGATGGAGATGGCATTGCTTAACTCCATTTTCAGCTCTTGCCAATCAACATGTTCTATGCTTGTTGTTGAGAAACCTCAACAGTTAGCAGTTTGTAGTTTTTGAGTACTGTGTAGTTTCATTGAATTATTTGATTCTTAAAAAAAATTCTTTCTGATTTGATGAAACACATACATGGATATTTCAGGATCTGACTCTGTTTATTGGCTGCATAAAACTTCTTTATTAAACAATGAAACACCGGCATAACCAAATCAGAGATAACAAGAATTGATACTGATGGGCCGACGGCTTATATCTGAATTGGTTCTACAAAGTGATTTTCATAGGCAAAGTCTCAATTGTATAATTTTATGCTCCTGTTTGGTTTGATTAATGAAATCATTATTTATCCACACAAAAAGAGTATAACAGGTTTCAAATCTAATTACAATAATAAAATAGAGGAGTCTAGAATAGCCTTTTTTGTGGATGAATTCCATAAACCCAAACAACATTTCTGTTTTACATGACCCATGGCTTTTCGAAATCTGTCTTGGTATTAAGTCTACTTATATTAATATTCATATAGATTTGGAAAATTGCAATCTGTATGACTTTTATCAATGGTTGGATTTTGGATGCTTTTTTGAATGTGTTTGGTACTGCTATGGAGACTCCTATTTTCAGTCAAGGGAAGGTTGATCCAACAGGAAATAACCATTGGATTTGGCTTCCTAGAACTAATAGTAAAAGAGCTTCGGCTGCTATTTATGATCTTCTAAATAGTAAACAAGATGCGGAAAATTCCTGGTATGGTTGGAAAAGTATTTGGAGGCTTTATGTTTCTCCTAGAGCGAAGTCCTTTGTGTGAACTTTAATGCATGGAAAGATTAGAAGACTTATGATTTCCTTTATGCTCTGAATCTAGGTCCTCCTGATTTTTGTGTTTTTTGTGGCTTGGTCCTTGAGACTGGTGAGCATCCAAACAAAGAAAGACTGAAAAAGAAAAGAGTTACAAAAATATTCCATTCCTATTGAGTTGCTTCATTAGCCAGTATAGAAGATCCCTGCCATGATGAAATAGGGTGAGGACATGAGAATTAATACCATGAAGGGCCAGAGTACATAGCAGTAGTAGTCATCCATGCTTTGGGGATAATATAAAGTTGAGGATTTCCCAAGCCTGACAAATAGTTGGTAATGCTGGTAATCAAAGGATTTAGTCGCCATGAATGTTGAGGATTTCCAGCCATAATTGCATTGTGAAGATCAGTACTGGTGATGAAGATGGTGTTAATTAGAAGGTCTGACACATGAATGCTTCCCAATGCCGCAATGAGGGCCAAAGCCTTTGCTTCAATAACCGATTCAGCATAATTGTTGCAGCAGCCTGCACAAATGAATTGAGAATTGGAGTATGAAATGTAAAATCCAGCACCATAGTTCTCAGCCTCGCAATTACCCACAGTAGCTACAAAGAGAAAAGGACTGTAAGTGATTGTAAAATTATTAAGTATAAGCTGCTTTCCAATTTGAGTAGATGAGGAATGAGAATACTCTCTAACGTGATTAATTGCTCGGATTGGAATAATATGAAAGTCAGGAGCTTCGTTACGAAAAATTAAATTGCATCTTACCTTCCAAAGTAACCAGATAATAGCAGCAATCACAGATTGATCACGCTTATCAAGATCAATATTTGTCGAACTTAGCCAATTTCCAGACGAGAAGCCATCATGAAAAAGGATTTGTTTGCCAATATCATTGCTAATCAATCTCCAAACTAATTGGGCTTTGGGGCAAGTGTTGAACAAATGTTCAGTGGTTTCAAAATTAAGGCTACAGAATCTACAGAGAGTTTGAGGTCCAAGGTTCAATCTATATAGATATTCATATGTTTTGATACCATTATGAAGGAGGAACCAGAGGAAATGTTTAGGCCTAGGAGCAATTTTTAGCGCCAAATATTTCTCCAACCATCCCAAGGATCCAAACAACCTATAGATTTGTTAAAGTGAGAGTATACCATAGATGTGAGCTTGTGCTTCTTAAATTTAGGATACCACACCCATCTGTCGCCAATGGTGCTGTTGAGTTTGTTATTAGTAAGATAATCAAAATTCAAAAATTCACCAAATACACCATGCAGCCGAGTGATGTTCCAAGCATTTTCCCCAAAGAAGTCAGACAAATTCAGCAGATCCAATTTGATATCCATATTAATATAAGTGGGTTTAAAATCCAAAAGAATTTCAAAATACCAAGGATCCTTCATTAAATCAGTATGAGCATGGTTAAAATGATGCAACTGGAGCTGAGGCTTAATAATATTAGCATTGTACCATAAACCTCTAAAGAACCACGAACAATTGGCTGGAATAGAGTCAGTCCAGAAATTGACTTTGCCATACTTATTAATGAGAATATCCACCCATAAAGCATTATGGAGATTAAGATAGCTAAGCACATTTTTTGCCATTAAAGAAATTTTGGAAGCACGCAAGTTACGGATAGAGAGACCCCCCAGTATGGTTAAGTGTAATATTTGTCCAATTTACTGAGTTCATGCCTTTTGTATTGCCACCCTTAGACCAGAAGAACGATCTAGCAACCTTAGTTATACCATCCAAAATCGTATCAGGAACATGATAGACTGACAAGTAGTACACAGGAGTGGACATAAGGACTGAGTTTATAAGAATTGTTTTACCCCTCCTCCCCCCATGGATATTCTAGAAAGTCACCAGTAGACCTGTCCAAGGGCCAGGCTACCCGCCCAAGCCCGAAGGCCCGCCCGAAAAATGGGAGGGCTTGGACAAGTATATAAGGCCTGATGTCCGGGCCTTGGACAAAAAAAGAAGCCCATTTTAAAAATGGGCCGGGTTTGGTTTTCAATGTTAAAAGCCCTACCCGGCCCGGCCCGAATTATAAAATATATTTATTAATTAGTTTTGTTTATACTTTTATATATATAATGGTGAATTTCCATTGATTATTTATTAATTAGTTTTATATATACTTATATAATATATATTTATTGTTGATTGCCATTGATTATAATGGTTTGAATTTTAGTTGTTGTAATTGTATAAATATTTGCATTTTGGTATTTTAATTTTTAAGTGTTTTGTAGAATAATATTTTGTCATATTCGCATATTAATATTATTGTTAATTTTTTTATAACTTATATATTATTTGATGAAAAATCTATTTGGGCCGGCTTGGGCGAGCCTTGGGTAGATGTTATTAAATTTGGGCGAGCTTTGGCAAGAGTTAAGGCCCGAATTTTCGGGCCGGGCCGGGCTTGGACAAGGTTGAATTTTAGTAATTATATATAAAAACCCGGCCCATGGACAGGTCTAGTCACCAGAAAGACAAGATTTTCTTAGTTTTATCAAGCATTTTAGCAAAAGTGGAGAGAGCTAATTGTTTAGGAGATGGAAATCCCTAAGTATGTAAAAGGGAAGGATCCGGTATTAAAGCCAAGGATTTTACAAATACTATTTTTTAATCTACAGTTAAACTTGGTAGGAAAATAAATGCCAGATTTAGCTTTATTGGCTTTCCTTGACCAGTTAGACGCTCATAAATATTAAAACAAAGGCTAATATTACGAGCAAACTTCCTAGTCGCCTGAGTGACAAAAATCAAATTGTCCGCATACATGAGGTGATTCAAATTGTTTCTAAGAGCAGGATTAAAACCAGGAATCATGTGAAATCTCATGCTAAAGTTCAAGAGTGCAGTCAAGTTTTGCACAACAAGAATAAACAAATAAGAAGACAAAGGATCCCCTTGGTGAAAACCTCTTGATGACTTAAACCCAAGAGGTAGGATGTTTATTTATCAAAAATGAGAAAGAAGTAGAACTAATGCAAGCTTGAATCCAAGAAATCCATTTACTAGGAAAGTTCATCCAATAAAGGGTGGCAAGAATTGCATTCTAACTCAACGTATCATATGCTTTTTTAATGCCCAACTTAACTAACATCCTAGGGGGTTTTTAGTGTCTCGATCCATAGAGTGAATCACTTCTTATAAGGAATAATATTGTCAAATGGACTACGATTAGAAACAAAACCACATTGTTCACGGCCAATAATATGAGGCAGCACGTTCTTAAGCCGATTAGCTAAGATTTTTGAAATAATTTTATAACAAACATTACATAAAGAAATAGGCCAAAAATCTGAAACAAATTTAGGATTGGTCTTTTTAGGAATGAAAGTGATGAAGGTCCGGCCCTAGGCATTAGGGATAACAGAGTTATGAAAAAAATAGTTGATAACATCAAAAATAGTTATGAAAGAAACAGTAAAATTCAGAATTCAGACCATTAGGGCTAGGGCTCTTACCTGAAGGAAGGGATTGAAGATCATGAAAAACTTCCTTTTTGGAAACTTCCTTAATCAGAGACTTAAAGTCTCTAGGAGAAATCAAAGGTCGATCGTTAGGGAGAGCCTGAAAAATATCTGAAACAGAATTGTCTAAAGGGTCAGTCCCAAAGATTAGTGAAAAAATGACAAAAAACTTTCTCAATATCATTATGATCAGTAAAACAGTTCCAGCTAGAATCAGTGATAAAAGAAATAGAATTTACATGATTGCGAAGATGAATCGAATTGTGAAAGAAGTTGGTATTTTGGTCACCACACTGAACCCACATAAGTTTAGCTCTTTGAGCCCATTTGGAGGAGTTTTGTCTTTGGAGAGATGCAAGATTATTATAAAGAGGGTAAAGAATATTAGAAGAGTTACTATCAGGACCGTTCATAGTTTCAAAAGCCTCGGCCTCCAGAATTTCCATGTCAAGCCTGTTAATATTAGATTCAATAGAATTCAGGCCCCAATTCTTCCAAGTAATGAGTTTAGACCTGACACGAGAAATGAGATGAGAAAAGGCATGCATAGGGTTAGAATGAGGAATAAAATTCCAAGCTTCTCTCACCGCAGTGTGACATCCAATATATTCTAGCCAAAAGTTGTCAAAACGGAAAACTTTCTTTTGGTTAGAGACACGGGTGGTAAGAATGAGAAGAAGAGGAGCGTGGTCCGAAAAAAGGGAAGAGAGAGAAAAGTAGAGGGGTCAATTCGGTATGATCCAAATACAACATTGTTTAAAGGTTTAATACCCAGGATAATCCCTCTAATATATCGAAATGGCCCTTTAGTCCCCTTATTATTTTCCATCGGCATGAAATCCCTCCATTATCCAGTTTGGAAAAAAGAAGTCCCTCCCTGTAATGCCCATTTGATTTTCCATTTGCGAGGCTGACATGGCATATTTCATGATTAAAAATTATTATAATACCAAGTTTAGCCCTCTATTATTGCGAAATGACCCTTTAGTCCCCATATTATTTTTCACCCTTAGGAAGTCCTCTAATAGGGGACTAAAGGGCCATTTTGTAATAATAGAGGGATTTAACTGGGTATTATACCTAAAAAATTAATAAAAAGAAGGATTTCCTAAGGGCAAAAATAATAGGAGGACTACAGGGTCATTTCGAAATAATAGAGGGACAAAACTGGGTATTTTACTTTAATTTTTTAATCGTGAAAAATGCCACATTAGCATCACAAACAGAAAATCAGATGACCGTTAGGGGGAGGGACTTTCTGCGGGTGAAAAATAATAGGGTGACTAAAGGGCCATTTCGCTATATTAGAGGGAATATCCTGGGTATTATAATTTTTTTAAACATATTAAGCAAAATGCTTTGATACAACACTTAGGGTTTGTTTGGTTACCTGTAAATAGTTATAAATAGTTGTAAGGTTTAATTACCAGATTGGTCCCTCTATTATAGTGAAAGTGCCATTTTAATCCCTCTAATATTTCTTGTCCCTAGGAGGTCCCTCTATTTTACCATTTAGTGAAATGTAAGTCCCTTCCTCTCATATAATTTGTCTCTAGAATGTCCCTAAGAGGGACTGGTTTTACCCAAAATGAACAATAGAAGGACCTCCTGAGGACAAAAAATATTAGAGGGATTAAAATGGCACTTTCATTATAATAGAGGGACCAATTTGATAATTAAACCTAGTTGTAATGTTAGTGGTTTTATATGTAAGTGTCTGTTTGGTTTGATGTAAAAGCTTCACTTATGGACTTACATCCGGTGTTTTTAAACCCAGGTTGACCTGGCCGGTTGGGCCCAGTTCAACTCTGGACCCGGCTAGGTCACTGAGTTTATAAATAATAAATAATAAATAATATTTTATTTTTTTAAATTCTTCATGTTAATAATCTTTCATAGCTTAAGTGGTTAGGTGTTTTTCAAACAAAAGTGACGTCTTAGGTTCGAATTTCAAAGCCAACATATTTTTTCTTATCTTTCAAAAATAAAAAGCCATACTCCTCTTAATTCTCAAACCATTGAAACATAAATATTTATATGCATAATCTAATTAAATATCAATTAATACTGAATCGGTTTAATTGGAATGATTCTTAGATATGGGTTTACATTTTATATATATATAAGTTGAAATGCTGCAAAATAAGTGCTATCTATTCACCATCATATTCATTTCATATTTAATTATAAAAATATTTTTAAGTAATAAAATTTAAAAAAATATTAACATTTTTATTATTTATAATTTTATATTTATATGATTAAATACAAAAATATTTTATAATTGAAAATATTAAATATTTATATGATTAAATATTTTATGATAAAAATATTTTTTATAATTGAAAATATTATGTTTCCGCGGGTCTTACTATAACTGCTTGAAGAGCATATCTACCAAAATTAAAATGATTACCATTAATTGAGCAAGTGTTTTTAAAATTTAATTATAAAATCTTTCAAGTAATAAAATTAAAGAAATATTAAATTTTTTAAATTTAATAAATAATTTATTAAATTAATAATTATTTTAACTTAAATTAATTTTTATGAAAGTATTAAATAATTAATAATAACAATAGATAATGGGGGTAATTACATCATTTCACTTACATGGTAAGTATGTTTTTAAATTTACATCAAACCAAACAAACAAAAAATAAATACAACATTTCCGGTTATATCAAATCAAATAGAAGTGATGAAAGTTGGAATACAACATTTTCACTTACACTATAATTTCATTTATATATAATTTCACTTACAGACAATCAAACAGCACCTTAGTATCTCAATTGATGTATTCAACAAAATGTCTTAATACAACCTTATTTTAAGAATCAATGTGTTTGTATGCGATGAACTTCATTGAATATCTCTTAGACTGCAACATTAGACCATTCAAATATTTGTAAAATAGCTTTCAAGGATATATCTCAATAACTGATCGAAGACCCATTAAAGGAGTAATTTTGTAATCTGTGAAACCTGCTGTGAAAAATATATCTCGCCATTCACTTTCAGTTCTTTCTTGTCCTTTTGTGACGATAAGCATTAATAAATCAAAAAGTAGTTGTGTTTCCATTGCATTGACTTGGTTGTTTGTGGTAACACCAACAACCACATCAATGATTATTACCTTTCCCCCATCATCTTTATTAGGTATTGCTTCCTTGCAACGCTTTAAAATTTTGATACAATCCTCGTCACTCCAATCATGCAAAATCCACTGATTAAAAGAAAAAAAAAATCTATAATAACATCATAAATGATCAATATCATAATTATGAAATACTGGTGAATAGGAAGACCTAAGGTTGAATCCTTGAATTAGCAATCCCATGAACAGTACTTGACCATCGGGAACATTGGGTACACAACACTACTAGAGTACTTTTCCATGGAGTTTCAACCTTGCACTTGCCACCCACAATCATGTGACAATCCACTACTCTATGCAGTGGTTGTTGTGATAAAAGCTATTCATTTTTTATGCAATTAATTGTGTGCTTTCTTTTCCTCATGAGTACTTTTTCTGGGTCCTACAAACATGGAAATTTTGCTTAGTAATGCAAACTAAGATCTCCAAAACCACATATTATTATGTGGAGGAAAAACTTCCAACCAACCTGATGTTAGATGTACTACATCCATTGTATATCATGTCTAGCAAAGAATTTCAAGCATATTATCATTAAAATAAATTTATTGGAGCTATTATCTTGGCATAAATAAATAAGAATTTCCCGCCCATTGCGATGTGAAAATATAGTGGCTTCTGCCCATTAATCAGGACCATCAAGCAAGGTCAAGTACCTTCGCTGGTTGGAGGATAAAAAGGTGTATGGTCACTATCTTCACTCAAGCCACCAGACTTAAGAGTATAGTTATCTATTGACTTATAATAGGTGTGAATGTTTGCGCTACATCGCAATTCACTAATGCCTTAATTCAAAAGAGAAAACAACCTTCCCTCAATGGAAGAAAACCTGATCAAGGACAAGAGAGCAACAAGCTTAGTTATAAGAGTTCCCGCCATATATCCTTCAAGCCTCCTGGGTACAAGGATGCAATCACACCATTCAGAGAGAATTTGTTTTTGGTCTAAGGTGCTAACAAAGAGAAGGTGAAGGTGGCCTGTAAAATAGGAGAGTTTCAGCTATCTTCCAAGAAGGGACCTTGTGGCATTTCCCTTACACCATGGTTAGTGTCATAGTCTTATCGAAGGAAGGTTACCTTTCCCAACACTTAGTTTTTTTTCTTCCATCAAGTCCATGATGGCGCGACGCCGCCTATGCTCATCGCCTACCAAGCCTTGTCTCGTCACATATATCACAATAGGCAAACGAAAGCAAACAAGAGAACACACAAAAGAGAGGTAGCCCAAATACTTAAAATTTTATTCATCACTCAACAATGAATCCTTCCTATGAACTTCTTGGCCAAAGCCTTATCTAAGTTACAAGAGAGCATGGCAGTTAGAATAATCAACCACTAAAGACATGGGGTTGACGGCCGCCCCACCACTTTGCCAAGTGGCTATGTTTCAGAAAAGTGGCTCAACCACCCTTGGCAACCGCTCGGAGCAACAGTTTGCGCCCTAGCTGTTGGTAAAGCCATCTTACCACGTCCAGAAGCCACCTCTCACGCCCCTTTGATCATGCGTGTGTGGGAGAGAAGTTTGACTGCATCCACTAAGTATCCAATCACTTCGATAATTGGTTGGTGCAATCGTTCATGTCAGGATTCCTCGGCACTCTTGGTCACGTGCTCGCTCGATCACGCTTGAAGGCCAAGCCTGACATCCAACCTCTCAGCACTAACCACGCGCACTGTTGTCTTGCCACCTGCGCCGACCATCTTTTGGTTTTCCATACTTACAAATTTCTTGGCTTTCTTCTCCTCGACCAAGATCACCTTGGCAGTGCCAAGCCACCGCCGGCTGTCCGACTAGGCCATTATAATTAGCCAATGTTAGTGCCATCAGATCAACATCAAGCACTAGTAAATGGCTAAATGTTTGGAACGTTCAACTTTATTGTTAGGTATGGTCAGTCTTGGTAAAGGTACTCAAATTTATCGATGAGAGAATTCATGGTTGTAACTGTTAGTGCAAATGGACTTTAAGATTGGCATAATTTGACACCTAGTCAAGGTGACATGGCAAGCATGATGACGTGGCATGGATAATGACGGATGACATGGCAAACAATCTTGACTAGGAGGAAAATATCATGGGAGATCTTGGAGAAGTTATTTTTGGCAAGAAGTTGCAACTCTCATGAAGATTAAATGAAGATCTTGTTGAAACTATTTTAGGCAAGAGGATCAAGCAAGCAATATCTTGGAGTCAAGATCTCATCAAGACCATATTTAGAAGATGTGATTGAAGACTAAATATGGGTGGAGAAATATCCTATCAATGGTATGATTTTGAAGACTATTGAAAGCAAAATTTGAAGAACCCTAATAGAGATGATATGAAGTCTATTAAGGGTATGTTTGAAGATGCGCCTATTGTTGGCAAGATATGGATGATTGACTGAAGATCTTTGTTGAAGATTTGAAGACCAAACTTGGGTGAAGTGAAGACTAAGTTTGGCAAGGTTCATGAAAGACGCACATAGGACGTGCGCCCCTTGCGAGGGGGCTGTGTGGTGAGGAGCTGACAAGGAAGGCTAGTTGTTGGTAGGTTCGGATCAGGTGATCGGACTGCATCGACTCAGACTAAGCATGGGTCTTGAGGTCGCTTAGCAATGGAGCCAGAAATCAGCCAAGCCAACAGTCAGGGCTATGTTACAACATACGTTACAACATAAGTTGTGACATCTAATTTCGGAAGGTTCTAAAGTTAGAAGCCGCGGAGATTCTAAAAGGGGTATGCGCTATATTTGGGACGTTGAGGCGTCTATTTATACTTCCTTGGTCTAGGATTGGGTACGACTCTTGAAAGAGGGAGTAGGTAGGTACCGGACAATCTAGAGAGGGTAATATTCTTTGTTTGAGTGAGAGAGTGACAAGTGTGTTTGTACTCTTTTATCTTTTACCTCTTTTAGTGGATTGTTGATCTACGTAGGTGAGTGGACGCCGAACTGGGTTACCAACGTCTTGTGTCTTCTCTTGTGTGGTTTGTGTGTGCTATTCTTGAGTGCTTAAGTGAGTAAGTGTTCCTCTAAGTTCACAAACCCTAACCGGCGGAACTAACAGTAACAAAGGTGAAGAAACTCAACAAGGAGTTTATTACTATGCTGATCCACATCCAAAATAGAATCATCCTCCCCCATGAAGTAGAATTAAGCATCAAAATGACAAGCTTTACCTGTCCTCATCATCGACAACAAAGAATCCATGCCAAGCTTGCAACGAGATCTATGCAAATACATGTCATTACTAACAAGCTTGGGCATGATTGGAGAAAACACCTCCTGTATTTAGCAAACTTAGCAAAGGTTTACCCAAGAGATCCCTAGGGGTGAAAAAGGGAAAGCATTGGCTACGACCATAGTCTACCAGTGTGTCGATCATCACCACAACCCCTAGTCGGCACTTGATGACAACACCGAATCTTGAGGACCGATAAGGACCTTCGTGAGTAGCAAAAACTTTAAATTACAACCCTCAATAGTAGAGAAGATTTACTTCTGCTAGGACCTCTAGAAAAAATTATCCCCGGCCACTAGAGCTCCGCTTGAGAATGAAGCTACTACCGGCCAGCCAAGAAAAAGCGGAAGATCTTTTGGTCCAAAGACTACCCTTCATTCAGATGTACGATGGCATGGTTAGTGAAATCAGGTTGCTTGATTAATAAAATGGGAGGAAAGTACATACTTGTTGAGCTACTATTGATGGCTCCTATTGGTGAGCTCCTAATAGCTCCTATTGATGGTTGAAAATCATCCACGTTAGAGGATACCAAAAACATGTTGGGCAATAGTCCCTCTACTTTTTCAAATGTGCCTTTTAGGTCCCTATACTTTAAATCGTAACATTTTAGTCCTACTACTGATTAAATTAAGCCATATTAGTCCCTATTAGGGTTAGGGTTTAGGGTTTAGAAGGACTAATATGGCTAAATTTAAGCAGTAGTAGGATTAAAAGGTTACAGTTTAAAGTATATGGACAAAAGAACACGTTTGGAAAAGTAGAGGGACTATTCAGAGAATTAAACCTTTTTTTTTCTCTAGAAATACTTGTCTATTATTGAACCAAATCTCATCCACCTTTGCGAGGATTTTTACAATTCCTATGCTAATCTTGAGAGAATCACTGGGCTAGTATTGCACTTATTCCAAAAAAGGAAAATCCTAAATCGGAGTATTGCTCAATTAGCCTAATCAACTCTTTCCTCAAGATTCTTTAAAAAATCCTAGCTTCAAGGCTTAGTAAGGTCCTCAACTTGCTAGTTGACATATAACACTTTGCTTTTACTAAGGGTCAATGCATCTTCAATAATATAGCCACCGCTAAGAAACTGATCTTCAGCTTTCACAAGTGCAAAATCCTTAAAGACATAATTAATGTTGATTTTACCAAAGCATTCAATTTGGTGGACTAAGATTCCTTGCTCGACTTGTTAGCTAATTATGGCTTTGGACCCTAATGGATTGGATTAGTGAAAATTATCTTGTTCATGTCCAACAAAAATATTCTAGTTAATGATCCCCAATGTGGATATGCCAGATACCTCACAGGTTTGAGGTGGGAAGATTCTCTTTAACCTGTCTTGTACATCCTAGTTACCTACATGCTCAGTATAATGTTCAAACATGGCCTAAACTCAAGGGTCTTAAATGGAATTCCATTGGGCAATTTTGGGAGAATGTGCCACCTACACTATGTTCACTAATGATCTGGTAATTCTAACTATTGGTGGAATGGAGAATCTGAGAGTTATAAAACTCATCCTGTAAATCTTCGAAGCATGTCAAGTTTGGTTATTTACTTCTAAAAGCTCAGTATTTTCTTAATTCAGTCTAGGCAATTTTCGTTTGCCTCGGCATAGACCCTAAACTATTCCACATAACTTCTTCCTTAGCATACCTAGACAATCCCCATCTCGGGCAGGCCCCCAAACAGCAGAGAAAGCTTGATCTCTACGATTAGATCTAGGCTTTCCACATGGAAATCTAAATTCATTTCCTTATGTGGCAAATTAACTTTAGTCAAGTTGGCTCTTTCCTCTATTCCAATGTAGTGAATGTCCATCTTAATTTAAGCCTCCCCAATGGGTGATTAAGTTTATTGATCGAATTATGAGGGTCTTCCTTTAGTTAGATCAAGATATTAATCACCTAGGTTGCCAACTAGTAAATTGGAAATGACTTTGCAAATATCGAGAATAGAGGGTGGGGCAGACTAAATATGGAGGAGTTTAATAATGCCATCCTTGCAAAGTTTTGGTGGAAAATTACAAGTAGAATTCCCTAGTTTGGTTCCAAAGTCATCTAGTTTAACTATTATCAGAACACTTCTACTTGGAACCTTTATTGCAAACACTTGAAAAGGAAATAATTTTTTTGGTAATAGTGTACTATGCTATCTATTAGTGTTTAAGGCCTACAATATCTACCCAGAAATTCGTGATGGTGCTGCTACCCTATTCTAGTTTGATAAATGGTTTAACAACTGTGCACCAATGTGCCTCTAGTCGGAGATGTTCAAGATAACACCATAACCTTTTCTCATAATCAAGGAATTCACACAAATGTCGCAATCATCTATATTAGCAATTGGCCCTCTAATTTTAGGCGGGCTTAATAGTGTCTTAATCTAGTCTAAGGGTTCAAGAGATCTAAAACATTGGTGTCTAATGACCAAATAGGTTCACCATCAAATCCTTCTATAGATTCCTAAATGACGGTGATTCATGTTGTCAGGTGACTCAAATAATTTGGAAACATGTTTGCCTCCTAAAGTCAACTTGTTTAACTGGCTTTCTTGGATAACTGTATTCTCACTTCAAAGAATCTGGCAAATAGCAAATGCAACAAGCTTCTAGCTACCACTTGTGTTTTTTGCTACACGACTAATGAATTGGCATACCACTTGTTTATCTATTATTCAACCTTTGCTGAGTGACTTTGGAACTATTTGGCTTAGGCCTTCAAGGTCTCTAGTATCTCGAATTCCATAAAAGAGTTGTGGAGCTCTTGGAGGCTCCAACTCCACTTGCAGATTACAGACAATTAGGATTTCCTTGTTAGGGCCATAACTTGGAATATTTCGTTAAAATGGAATATATTCATCTTCTATGCAAAGTCTATTTCATGCTCATCCATTCTTATTAAAATTATTTACATGTTCATGTCATGGATAACTGTAGCTTCTAACGCAAAGAAGTCTAAGTTAGAAAAGTCGGTTGCAACTGCTAAGCATAGCCGGAGTTCTTAAACCATCCCACTGGCATGGTCGATCTTAATGAGATGATAGCCAGTTAAGGAGGTAGTCCGCCTCTTGGGGGCCTTCATTCCTAAATGGGATTTTTTCGGGACATTATCTCTTGTCCTTTCTTTGTCTGCTATATTTTGTTGAAGTAATCTATTTGTCAATCATCCACTCCTAGTGGACTCCTCTGTTTATGCCTTCTCTTCTCCTAGTGTATGTTTGTAGTTTGGGTGTCTGTTTGTACTTCCATTTTGTTTTTAATAACAGGGTTTATCCATTCTTTTCTTAATAAAAAAAAATTAGTTGGTTTTTGGTGTGTTCACAGCAAGTGTTGCTACTACTCAAAAACCAACGGATATTTGTGATACTATTAGTCCATCCTTCCTTATTCTTTATTACTTTTATGGATGAGAATAATTCTTTTATCACAAATACAAGAGTTCATTGCTATGGTAGAGAATGCATCATATGTTGCAGAAGAACTACTAGTGAACTAAACTCTATGTGCAATTTGATGAGATAATTAAAAGCCCCATGAGAAGACACAATAAGAACAAAACAAGAGCGCATACCTTCAACATTGCGACACTCGCCGGAGGGACCCATTCAAACATATCACCACCGACAAAACCAACACCACCAATTTCTGTCTTCCCTTGGATCACATGCGGCAGATCTAACACAGTACAGTTCATCTCCGGGAAAGCTTTCTTTAGCGCCATCGCTGTCGCCCCAGTCCCTCCACCAACATCCACCAACGACTCCACTCCTCTAAACACCTCCCCACAACTCCTCACTACCACATCCATCACCAACCCAGCATCACTCGCCGTCCCCTCATTAAACAACTTGTTAAACTCTGGCTTCTCACTAGCCAATTCAAAGATACCCTTCCCATGAAGAAGCTCAAACGGTGTCTCCTCCGGAGACTTAAACCATGATCCTAGAACATATGAAGGGTGGCTAATGGATGGGTCAACGATGAGGCGAAGAAATGGAGTTATGGAAGCAGAGTTCCCAGTGATCAAGAGGTGGGAAGTGGGAGTGAGCGAGTATAAGGATTGGGTTTCTTGATCTGTTGAGAAGATGCCTTGGTGGACGAGAAGGCGCATGACACGCCGGAAATGGTTGGACTTGGAGGTGGGGATGGAGAGGGATGTGGTGAGTTGGGCGAGGGTCATGGGATTGCCGTGTTTATGGAGGATGTCAGCGATGCCGAGATCGATGGCAGCTTTGAGAGACATGGATTTGAGGTAGCTGAGGACAAGGTTCCAGTTATGGGATTGAGCTTGGAGTAGCTCGGTGGTGGTGAACTGATCCATGTGTTTGTGGTGATGTCCGTCAACGCGCCCTTCTGGTTAGATATACAAGGTTTTCTTAATGATCTTTAATTTTTGAAGCAATTTATTTTTTAATATTTAAGATGCGTACGCTACTAATTGGGTCCATTTATAAAAAAACGATTTTAATCTTATATAAAAGTAATGTAGGAATTCTAGAGGTATAGCATTTACTTTACCGCAAAAAGTGTTGGTATTAAAATTTTATTACCTAAATTCAAAACTCATTGTGATGATAACGTGTCCTCTGATGTAGGTGCGGGCTTGCAAGTTAAACCCTGTGTTATCAAGGTGAGGAACGCGCCCAGATTTTCAAAGCTCAGTTCTGTGTACATACCTGACTATGAATGAAAGTAATTTCAAGAGATGACAAGAGATGGTGATGTCCAAGTAAAAGACTCTGCTTCATCTTCTTCTCGAATGTCAGTTTTTTTAGAGAAGTTATTCTCTTTGCTTCTTTGTTACCTAAGACCTCAAACTAATTATGCTTTATCTTAACTACTTTAAACACAGATTACCAAAATGTCAAGTTCCATCATATTTAGGAGGTGAGGTTTTTTTTTATTTAAAAAAAAAAAGAATAAATCAGTTATATCAGTAAAAGAGAAAAATATATGGTACAAGAGACAAATAGACAACAAAGTACAACAAAAATTACAACAAAAGAAAAGGACAAACTATGACCAGAATCCACTAGTTGTGGACAAACAGACTACAACAAAGAACAACCTTAACTCACAAAAAGGACAAAGAAACATGGATAGAAAGAAAACCTTAGGGTGAGCCTAAGGCAGGGAACTGACCCCTTAAGTGGCTGTTAAATTATTTGGGTCTCTCATGCCGGAGGGCAGTCTAGAAACTTGAGAGTGTGCTTAGCAATCGCTATAGAATCCCCCAATTTGGTCTTTTTAGCTTTAGGAGCTATATGTATCTTTGACGGGAACATGTGAATAATTTTAATAATAATAGAATAGCATAAAACAAACTTAAGATGGAAAATGCATACATTTCATTCTAGCTAAATGTTCTAAGTTACTTCCATAGGAAGAAGATCCTAGGTATCTCTCTTTTGGAGGAAATTTATGACCTCCAAGAACACAAGTCCTTCAAACAACTTGGAACACTAGTAGCCTTGAAACCTAGGCCAAGAAATTCTAGATTTGCTCAGTGAAGGGACAATGGGTAACGAGGTGAGGTTATTTCTACCATTACACACATGTTGCTCAAAATTTTGATTTTTTATTGAGAGCTTGCTTGTGAGCTTGTTACCATCAATTTCAAAGATATAAATTAGATTAATTTTTGAACATTGTTTCTTTGTTGTGTTGTATGTATTTCTACTCGTCTTTTCTTATGATTTATCCATTTTTTTAAAATAATTTGATTATGCATGAAAGATGGATATCAACAAATGCAAATAAGCTGGATTTGTCATCTTGTAGATTTGTTTATTTTCCAATTTAGATAGTTTACTGAAGATCACAGACGTATTATGAACACAATGGTATATTTTCAACATTTTTTAAAAAATAATTATCCCATGCATGGTACTCACTGCCTATTTGTATACCCAATTATCTTCAATATGATCCAAATACAACATTGTTTAAGCATTTCGCGCAAAATGTTTTTTTTCAAGGTGTATAAACCACATATATTAACAAAGAAAATTGGTGGAGCAAACAAGTATAAAAAATAGAGATAACAGGGGTATAAAGCAATAAAAAAAAATCCACTAGTCATGGAGTAAAACAAAGAGCCAAAACACTACAAAATGTTAGCTCTTGGCATAAGAATTATAAAGAATCTTCACCTAGCAGGACACAACCAAGCATTGATGACTAACATGACCAAACTTAGCCCAAGAAGGGTGATGTCTCTTGAAGATCTCTCGCCTCCATCTATCGGGACCCCAAAAAATATAGATTTTCTTAAGCAAAATGCTTTGATACAACTTTTTATAATATCAATTGGTGTATTCATCAAAATGTCTTAAGACAACACTTATTATATGAATTGATGTGTTTGTGCACGATGAACTTCATTGAAGAGATATCTCTTAGACCACAACATTAGATCATTATTTGCAGAACAACTTTCAAGGATATACCTCTATAACTGATCAGGAACCTATTAAAGGAGTAATTTTGTAGTTTGTGAAACCTGCGGCCGCCATTCACTTTCATTTCTTTCCTGTCCTTTTGCAACGATAAGCATTAATAAATCGGAAAGTAGTTGCGTCTCCATTGCAATAACTTGGTTGTCCGTGGCAACTCCAACAACCACATCTATGATTATTACTTTTCCCCCATCATCTTTATTTGGTATTGCTTCCTTGCAACACTTTAAAATTTTGATACAATCCTCGTCACTCCAATCATGTAAAATCCACTGAATAAAAAAAAATTATAATAGCATCATGAATAATCAACATTATAATTATGATACTAAATTTAACATCAAATAAGTTGATTTTTAATTTGGCTCGTGTTGTAAAGGACTATTAATTACTTGATTAAAACATTAGAAACTTATGCCAATTTGCTTTCAGGCATCATGACCTTGAATTATCTAATGTTATTTACTTTCGTTTTATCATGTGAAAATGACGTTACCCCTTAAAAAATTCTTTGAGCCTCTTTGTTAAGTTAAATGCTGAAAACTATTCATTTTTTAATTTTTATGCAATTATTTGTGTGTTTTCTTTTACTTATGAGTACTTTTTCTGGGTCCTACAAGCATCGCATTTTTCTAAATAATGCAACTTGGGATCTCCAAAGCCACATATTATTATGTGGAGGAAACAGCTCCAAGCAATCTAGTATTATCTACTACAATCCATTATATATCATGCCTACCATAGAATTTCAAGCATATCATCTTTGGCATAAATCTTTTTGGAGCTATTAGATATATATCTTGTCATATATAAATAAAAATTCTAAATTCTAACTTTTCGTTTAATTTCGCTTGTAAAATGGAGCTTTGCTTTCACTGCAGATGGAACAGTTGTGGCACAGAAGGAATTACATTAAACGCAAACGAGTTAGAATAGCTATGAGTTGCTTGACTTTTTTGAATGGTTGATGTTGATATGTAACTTAAGTGGCTTACGGTCTAAATACATAAATATTTTATTTAAAAGAAGTATGTCAGATGACATGGCAAGTGATGCAATGCTAAAAAAAAAAGAAAAAAAAAAAATCGTGTGGTGATGTAGATATTGTTGGCTCAAACCATTGGCCAAACCAATGGTCCAATACCATCTTCTCCGTCAAACTAACTTCTCTTAATCCATGGATTATAAACCATTGCCTCACCAAACAATCAACTTAAAGCCCTTGGTTTTTTGAGAAGTTGTGGGCTAGTTTCTCCTATAAATAGGTGATGGAGTTCTCATTCCAAAGACGCAACCAAGAGAAGAAGAGTAAGAGTGAGAGTGTGAAATGAGAGGGAAAAATAATAGTGGAGAAGTAAGGAAAAATATTTTGAGAGTTGGTCTATTCTCCTAATATAAGAGAGACTACTGGTTTTCTCCTTATTGTTAGAGAGAGTTTGTAACTCTAAAAATTTTTCACTTAGTAAAATTTTTCTATCCTTGCCCATAGTTTTTACCCTATTTATTTAAGGGTTTTCCACGTAATATCTTTGTCCTTTATTTTCAGCATTATTTGTATTTGTTTTGCGGTGGTACTGCACTATTCGATCCTATATTTCTCTAACAAGTGGTATCAGAGCTAGATTTGTGTGTGTATATATATATATATATATTTGCTTATCGTATGCTTTGTGGTTGCCACTATAAGTGGATCTTCCACATCAGAAAATAAGTTAGATTATTATTCACCTTTTTAAACTCTGCTCTAGCAACAATTTCTAGTAGAAGCAATAGCAGAAAAATATGAGATTGAAAAATTCAATGAGAATAATTTCTCACTGTGGAAGCTGAAGATAAAGGCAATTCTGAGGAAGGACAACTGTTTGGCGGCCATCATCGAAAAGGCCAGCTGAGATCAAAGATAACAAGTGGAATGAGATGGACAGGAATGCTATTGCCAATCTTCATCTGGTACTTGCTGATGGAGTTCTATCAAGCATAGTAGGAAGAAGACGGCGAAGGAGATTTGGGATCACCTCACTAAATTGTACGAGGCCAAGTCACTCCACAACAAAATATTCCTTAAGAGGAGACTCTATACTCTACATATGGCGGAATCCACTTTAGTGATGGAGCACATGAACACGCTGAACACTCTATTTTCCCAACTCACATCATTGGGACATACAATAGAGTTAGGTGAACGTGCGGAAATTCTACTCCAAAGTCTACCGGATTCATATGATCAACTCGTCATCAACTTAACAAATAATGTCCCCATGAACAGCCTTGTCTTTGACAACATTGCAGCTGTTGTTCTGGAGGAAGAAATTCGGCTCAAGAACAAGGAAGACAAGCTAGCAAGTTCACAATAAGCGGAGGCTTTGACGGTGACGAGAGGAAGACCAATAGAACGTGGATCCAATGGGAGCTACAATCAAGGTGGATCAAAGTCAAGGAGTAAGAAGACTTTCAAGTGCTACCACTGTGTCAAGAAAGGTCACTTGAAGAAGGATTGTTGGAGTCTAAATAAAAGGTATTCCAATCCTCAAGGGAATGTTGCAAACACTTCAGATGATGGAGAGGACATGGTATGTGAAACAACAACTATATTAGGTAAAAGATTTGCTGATGTATGGCTTCTTGATTCAGTGGCCATCACTATGAACCTATCTCTGGGGGATCTGTGTACAACTATAACGATCAAGCTTTGAAGATCGTTGGCATTGGCACCATCAACCTGAAGATGTATGATGGCACGGTTAGGACCATATAAGAAGTCCGACATGTGGAGGGCTTCAAGAAGAATTTGTTATCTATAGAACAACTTGATGATCTTGGTTGTAAAATTGAAGTCCAGAACAAGACCATGAAGATAATTCGAGGAGCGCTTGTATGCATGAAGGAAGAGAAGATAGCTGCAAATCTATATATGCAGAAGGGAGAAACTTTGCAAGAAGGAGAAGCTTCAATTACCATAAGTAGTCCAAGTGAAAGATGCACAATAACATGGCATAAG
Organism: Dioscorea alata; assembly: GCA_020875875.1. Taxonomy (NCBI): domain Eukaryota; kingdom Viridiplantae; phylum Streptophyta; class Magnoliopsida; order Dioscoreales; family Dioscoreaceae; genus Dioscorea; species Dioscorea alata. Next base: position 23,616,668 of record CM037011.1, read on the forward strand.
AAACTTGGACACATGTCAGAGCAAGGAATGAAGATTCTTGCAGAGAGAAATCTACTTCAAGGTCTCACAAAGGTAACACTACTCTTGTGTGAACATTACATTGTGAGCAAGCAGCATCGACTGAAGTTTAACACATCTAATTCTAGAAGCAAAGTAATTCTAGAATTAGTTCACTCTGATGTGTGGCAAGCACCAGTTACATCCTTGGGAGGAGAAAATTATTTTGTATCATTTATTGATGACTATTCCAGGAAATGTTGGGTGTACCCAATCAAGAGGAAGGTTGATGTGCTTCAAGTCTTCAAATTTTACAAAGTGCGGGTGGAACTTGAATCTGGCGAGAAGATCAAGTGCTTGAGGACTAATAATGGAGGAGAATACATTGGCAAAGAATTTGATGAATTCTGCAAGCAAGAAGGCATTAAAAGGCAGTTCACTACAGCATACACTCCTCAACAAAATGGAGTGGCAGAGCGGATGAACAGGACTTTGTTGGAAAGAACAAGAGCTATGATGGGAGCTGTAGGCTTAGACAAGAAGTTATGGGTAGAAGCAGTCAGCACCGCCTGTTATGTTGTGAATTGGGCTCCATCAACTACAATCGAGTTGAAGACACCGATGGAGATGTGGACTGGTAAGCCAGTTGATTATTCAAAACTTCATATATTTGGAAGTCATGCATTTGTAATGTACAACATCTAAGAAACTACAAAGCTGGATCCAAAATCCAAAAAATGTATGTTCTTATGATATGCTGATGGTGTTAAGGGGTACCGCCTGTGGGATCCCACTGCCCATAAGGTTGTAATTAGCATGGATGTTATTTTCATAGAAGACAAAGAAGAAGAGCAAGTGAATGGCGAAAGCACAGAGACTACAACAATACAGGTAGAAAAAGAAGCTGAAGCTACAGCAGAGCAAGAGGTACAAGAACTAGCTGAAGTTGAAGCTCCAGAAGTTCAGCGATCAACTTGAACAAGAAAGGCACCAAGTTGGCATTTTGACTATATTATGGAGGGCAACATTGTGTATTGTCTTCTAACTGAGGATGGAGAATCATTAACTCTTCAAGAAGCACTGAGCAATTCAGATGCATCTCAGTGGATGACAGCAATGGAAGAACAAATTGAAGCTCTTCATAAAAATAGGACATGGGAATTGGTGTCACTACCACAAGGGCGAAAGCCCATTGGCAACAAATGGGTCTACAAGATCAAGCGCAATAGTGATGATCAAGTAGATCGTTATCGTGCTAGGTTAATGGTAAAAGGATATATTCAGAAGGAAGGAATTGACTTCAACGAAATATTTTCCCCTGTGGTTCGACTCACAACAGTCCAAGTAGTCCTTACAATGTGTGCTACATTCAACTTGCAGCTTGAGCAGTTAGATGTTAAAACTACATTTCTTCATGGAGATCTTGAAGAAGAGATTTATATGCTCCAACCAGAAGGGTTTGAAGAAAAAGGTAAAGAGAACTTGGTTTGCAGGTTGAACAAATCTCTGTATGGTCTAAAACAGGCACCGAGATGTTGGTACAAGAGATTTGATTCCTTCATCATGAGCTTTGGATACAGTAGACTCAATGCAGACCCTTGTGCATATGTCAAGAGGTTTGAAGAAGAAGATTTTGTCTTCTTGTTGCTGTATGTTGATGACATGTTAGTTGCAGGCCCCAACAAAGATCGTATCAAGGAGTTGAAGGCATAATTGGCTAGGGAGTTTGAAATGAAGGACTTAGGACTGACAAACAAGATTCTAGGGATGCAAATTCATCGAGACAGAAGTGATAGGAAGATTTGGCTTTCTCAGAGAAATTATCTGAAGAAGATCTTGCGATGCTTCAACATGCAAGACTGTAAGCCAATTTCTACCCTACTTGTTGTTAATTTCAAGTTATCCTTAAGTATGTGTCCTAGCAGTGAAGAAGAGAGGATGGAGGTGTCTCGAGTACCATGTGCATTAGCGATAGGAAGCCTAATGTTCGCCATGATATGTACAAGACCATACATTGCACATGCAGTGGGAGTGGTAAGTCAGTACATGGCAAATCCTGGTCGAGAGCATTGGAAGATTGTTAAGAGGATTCTTAGATATGTAAAGGGAACCTCAGATGTTGTATTATGCTATAGGGGATCAGACTTTACTGTTAGTGGATATGTTGATGATGATTATGCAGGTGATCTTGATAAAAGCAAATTCACTACTAGATATGTGTTCATATTAGCAGAAGGAGCTATGAGCTGGGTTTCAAAATTGCAGTTAGTTGTGGCTATGTCAACGACAGAAGCAGAATATTTGGCAGCTACACAAGCCAGCAAAGAAGCAGTTTGGTTGAAGATGGTGTTGGAAGAACTCGGGCACAAACAAGAGAACATTACTCTATATTATGACAACCAGAATGCATTGCATCTTGCAAGGAATCCAGCATTTCATTCAAAGACAAAATATATCAGAGTTCAGTACCACTTCGTTCATAAGAAAGTAGAAGAAGGTACATTGGATATGCAAAAGATTCATAACAAGGACAACCTAGCAGACTTTACGACAAAAGCAATCAATGTTGACAGATTCGTATGATGTCGATCCTCTTGTGGTCTGACAGAGACATAAGCAACATATGGCAAGGTAGAAAGAATGGTGTGAAGATCTGATTATCTCTTCAATCAAATCTTCAAGTGGGAGAATTGTTGGCTCAAACCATTGGCCCAAACCAATGGCCCAATACCATCTCCTCCATCAAACTAACTTCTCTTAATCCATGGATTATAAACTATGGCCTCACCAAACAATCAACTTAAAGCCCTTGGTTTTTTGAGAAGTTGTGGGCTAGTGTCTCCTATAAATAGGTGATGGAGTTCTCATTCGAAAGACGCAACCAAGAGAAGAAGAGTAAGAGTGAGAGTGTGAAATGAGAGGGAAAAATAATAGTGGAGAAGTAGGAAAAAATATTTTGAGAGTTGGTCTATTCTCCTGATATAAGAGAGAGTGCTGGTTTTCTCCTTATTATTAGAGAGAATTTGTAACTTCAAAAATTTTTCACTTAGTAAAATTCTTCTATTCTTGCCCGTGGTTTTTACTCTACGTATTTAGGGGTTTTCTACATAACATCTTTGTGTCTTTATTTTCAGCATTATTCTTATTTATTTTGTTGTGGTACTTCTCTATTCAATCTTACATTTCTCTAACAGATATATATAAGGATGCACCTAAGGTCATGTTTCTTTAACTATGTACCGAGTAGGAACTAATTATATATTTAAGGATGTATGCTATCTAATGTATGTTGTATGAAGCTAGATTACATAAATATATAAATGCATATATATAGATATTTGAGATGAGAGTGGATTGAACAAAACACGGAATGGGACATAAAGTAGGAAATAGTTCCATTAACAATGGAGAGAGCTACAACCAAAATAAAAAATATATATATAAAAACTCGACCTACAAAATCCAATAAAATGATTTAAATATTCTAGATTGAAGTTTTTTTTCCCAAGTCAAGGATAGAACCGGAGGAAGAAATATAATAGGCCGTTTGTCATCTATTAGTTAAAAAAAAATAATAATAATAAATACAACTTTATAGAAAGAAAAAGGACACTGGCAATCAGAAATGATAGATTCATAGATGTAGAAATGGACGCATTACCAAATAAAGCTGTCAAGCGAAGACAACCACATCCTTATCCATCTCCCCTTCCTTTCTCCATCTTTCTATATATCTAAAGACTATTTTCAACATTTTCACTTATCATAATCATATGGACTAATTAATTGTGCTAGCGTTAAATTTTAATGTTTTACTTGATGTATATTTAGATACATTATTTTTATTTATGTTATAATGACTATTATATAATCTGTTTGGTCATATTTTTAAGAATAATTTTGTCCTATTAGCTAGAATTTATAATGTAGATATGTATTGTGATTTATCAACATTCTCAATGAATAAATAAATAAAAATAAAATAAAATAAAATAAAATAAAATAATGTAGATATTTTCACCCTGTCGACAAATCAAATGAAATGAAACACGCCACTCAAGACAGTCATCTCCTTTCTCCATCTTCCCATCTAAAGCACACTGAATTCAACAATATTTTTACCTACCATAAGCACAATAATTGTTTTTGAAGAAACATGGATAAGTCACATCAGAGACTTACACAAATATGAAATTAATTCTTCAATACACTTGTGCCTTCATCTAGTATAAGTTAAAATTCAAACTTGCCCCTCAGTAAGACACAGACATCCTATACAAGAGATCCAGTGCTACTAAAAAATGATGTCCTTGGTTGGATTGATTACTTTGTGCTTTTTAAGTATTAACACATACCATACTTAATATATTTATGTATATGTGTTCTTTTTATTTATGTTATATTTAATGTTGTGTGGTCTATTTTTTATTTCAAATTTTTTAAAAATAATTTAAATGTGTTATCAACAAATCACTATCGAGACCTGGTTAAATAGTTTATATTTTTTTATATTGAAAAAGAGCCAAATAGATTGAGTTCTACAACATTTAAGAAGATATATATATATATATTTTTGGACAAAGGTGACAAGAGCCGTTCCATAAAGAGGGTGTCAAAGGATAGGCAGGTATACAATGGTGCACCTGTCACGGTGGTTTAATTTCTCCTAGAAACTTATTAACTCGGGCATATGTCACATGGGGTGATAAGAATCCTATCATGTGCACACTTAGAAGATATTTTATGAACCAAACTAAATTGATAAATCTCCTCTACCATGTAATCCCAGAGGGGAGGAAAATGCCATCCTCCCACAGGGTACATATGAACAGTGAATAAACAGCACTGCTATCGTATTTATGTAATATTCTACAGTGTTACTACTATCGTATTTATATACTATTCTATAGTGTATGTACAGATAATGGTACCATTGACCCAGTAATTTAATACTGGGTTTGTCAATTTACCATTTTCATAACATTCCACTACACCAAGTAATAGTTGTTAGATGAAACCTTTTCTTGTTTAGCTCTTCAAGGGTTTTTTGTTTTTTGTTTTCCTTCAATAAAATGACTTAAGATATTTGTTTTTTTTTTCCTAAAAACAGTGTAATACTAAATTTGGTTCCTTTATCTCAATTTTTAAGTTGATGATTGGTGTATTAGTAGTCACGCGTTTCTACTACTCAAAGAACAACAGATATATATTTGTATATTATTAATCTGCTTACTTTTTATTGCTTTTTTTTACCAATGTGACAATTTTTTAATCACAAATATTGAAGTTCATGCCAGGGTAGAAAATGCATCATATTATCTAAATTTTTTTAAATTGCATCATATGATGTATAACAGTTATTAAGAAACAAAATTCTATTTTTATCAAAAAAAAAAAAAAAAAAACAAAACTCTATGTGACCGTCGAAGGTACGCAGTCCAAACCCTTGCTTATTCTGATTGGTTGAATGCACAAATTTTGAATTAATGTTCTGCTTATGGCGTCTCTTTTGTTGACTCTGACTCGCATGTGGTTGATTGTATTAATAATATACGTAACTTAGAAAGTTCAAAACTGGCTCAGACTAGGGGGGATTCTTTGTGCCTAGATGTAGGTCGTGGGGCGGATACCTCTTCGGAGGTTCGCAGGAACTGATGGTTTGCCCATGAATCTTATCACTTGGAATGTTAGGGGCCTGTGTAGGCCGGCAAAACGTTTTTTGGTTAGAGATTTTCTTAATATTCATTGCTCCGATGTCTGTTGCTTGCAAGAATCCAAACTTTCAGAGATCTCCCAATCTGTTTGGAGAGAAATTGGCGGGACCCGCTTTGATAAGTTCGTCTACCTCCCTGCTCGTCGATCAACAGGTGGAATCATTATCCGTTGGAATAGTCTTGTGGTTGACGGTAAACTAGAGGGTTCTGGTACCTTTAGCTTATCGGTTAACTTCCAGTCTAAAAGAGATAACCTCATTTGGTCGTGTACTGCGGTGTATGGCCCTAATTTGATGTCTAGTAAAGCGGGCTTTTAGGAAGAGCTTAGGAACACTGGCAGCTCCTCTTCAGTTCCTAGAGTTTTCTGTGGGGACTTTAACGCTATTTTTGCTAAAGAGGACAAAGACTCAAGTGCTCCTAACTGGGATGATATCCGAGAAGTTAATGATTTTCTTGTGCAATGTGGTCTTTTTGAGCCACCCTCGGTGGGTAGGAGCTTCATGTGGACCAACAGGCAGGCGATTCCTATTGTGAGAAGCTCATTTTCTTAAACTTATTCAGAACTACCTTCCAAAAGTGGGCTCTGACCATGTCCCTGTCAGGCTTGAGGTGGGGAGTCACGTTCTACCTTCTAGGCCTTTCAAGTTCGAGTTGGTTTGGGTCACTGCTGACGGATTCAATGCGCTTATTCCTCAGTGGTGGTTTGAGCCAGCTCTGGAGGGTTGTGGGGCATTTGTAATCTCTAAGAAACTGGCCTACCTTAGGGCAAACTACGTCACTAGGCCAAGTTTTCCTTTGGATCAATTAAGCTCAGGAAGATGACATTATTGCATGAGATGGACGAATTGGACATTGCCAAAGAATCTCGTACCCTCACTCCTGAGGAACTTAGCTAGGAAAAGGTGTTAAAGGAGAGGCTTGAGGAGATCCGCAAACAGGAAGAGATGTATTAGAAGCAAAGATCTAGGCTTCAATGGCTAAGAGAAGGGGATGAAAATATAAAATTTTTTCACACCGTAGCCAATGGTCGGAAAAATAGGAATTTCATTTCTAGGATTTTGCATAAGGGGGGGACCTTTACGGATGCCAAAGATATCGATAAGATCTTTGCAGAACATTTCAAACATATCTTTGGGTAAAAGAGAGAGTTTGGTTTCGTATTGATCTCCGAAAACTCTTGGAAAATAAGGAAAGTATGGACCTAACCCAGTTGGATAGACCTTTTTCCCTCTCGGAAATCAAGGAGGCAGTGTTTGATCTAGGTGGAAATAAAGCGCCAGACCCAGACGGCTTTCCCTTGCAATTCTTTAAACACTTTTGGAACACTGTTAAGGGAGATCTGTTCATGTTATGCGATGACTTCTTCTCTGGAAATGCAAATCTTGAGAGGATAAATTGGGCCAGTATTGCCCTTATCCCTAAGGCGCATTCTCCTAACGTTGCGGGAGATTATCGACCTATAAGCCTGATAAATTCCACTTTGAAAATTATTTCTAAGATTTTGGCGACCAGATTGAGTAAGTTTTTGCTGAGACTTGTTGATAATTCTCAATCGGCTTTTTTGAAAGGGAGATGTATTTTGGACAATATCACTACCGTCGAGGAGCTTATTTTTAGCATGCACAACAGGCGTTTACCTGGGCACATTCTGAAAGTCGATTTTGCAAAAGCCTTCGACACGGTGGATTGGGGTTTTTTGTTAGAATTGCTTCGCACCAGGGGCTTCAGTGAGCGATGGGTCAGATGGATCAAGACAATTCTGATTTCATCTAAGGCGTTGATCCTCATTAATGGCTCGCCGAATGGGTATATTCGTTATCAGCAGGGCTTGCGCCAAGGCGACCTTCTTTCGCCAATGCTATTCATCCTGGTTACGGATGTTTCGTGTGAAATTTTTAATCATGTACTGCGTTCTAGGTTGTTGGTGGGCGTACCTCTTGAGGAATTTGGTAGAAAATGTAATCTGCACTACGCTGATGATTTGCTGATACTTACCACGGGGGGATTGGAGGACCTCAGGATCATAAAGCTGATCTTGTATGTTTTTGAAGGTTTATCTGGTCTAGTAACGAACTTTGCTAAAACATGTCTGTACACTAGAAATGGTGGGTCATCCCCTACGAATGAGGCTGCCGCTACACTTAACTGCTCGATTGGCCTCTTACCGGTTACTTATCTTGGTATCCCAATTTCGGGAAGAAGCCCCAGGAGACAAGATTGGGATGATCTTATTATCAAAATCAGTCGTAGACTCTCATCTTGGAAGGTGCAACATCTCTCTCTGGGTGGCCGCCTCACCCTTGTCAATTCCGTCCTCATGGCAATCCCAATGTACTAGATGTCAATCTTCAAATTGCCTAGTTGGGTGATTAAAAGATCTACAGGCTGAGAAGAGATTTGCTTTGATTTGGACTTGATCGCTTTTCGAGTTGTTGATTGGTTGGATGGAGCAATCTCTGTCGCCCTCATAAGCAGGGTGGCTGGGGTATTCTGGATATCTCCTCCTTCAACACGGCATTGTTAGGGAAATGGTGGTGGAAGTTTTCAATGGTCCCACTCTGGAGTGCTGCGAGCGTGATTCAATTCAACTATCAGGAACACAATTGGAACTTACACCATCGACGGAATGGGAGGGTGTCTTTCTTCTGGAAAGGGGTCTTACGAGGTCTTCATGCGTTCAGAGGGTGCATAACTCAGAAAGTCAGTGATGGTTCTGAAACATTATTCTGGAAAGACAGGTGGCTCAATGGGAGAGCTCCTATGTTCATTTGGCCGGAGCTGTACAATGTGTCAAACTGTCAAGATGGTACTATTTTTGAGCTAGCATACCTGCTTAACGACTCACACTTTAGAAACCATCAGGACGTGATTGTGTTCGGTGCCCATTTTTTCAATAACCACGAGTTGGGCAAAGATAGTAAGGTGTGGTCACTAACGGCAAATGGGGTATTCATTGTGAAGTCTTTCTATACATTCCTTAGTGACGGGGGCTTACGCTGTCGTATCTCTAATTGGTTCTAGCGCGGCTGCTGCCCAAAAAAATCAACTTGCTTAATTGGCTTGTCTGGAAAAATAGAATTTTGTCACTTGAAAATCTAGCGATGCGCAGATGTATCAGCCTCCCAACTGTGAAGTGTGTGTTATGCCACTCTGAGATTGAATCTACAGATCATTTATTTATACATTGTCCGTTCTCTATCTCTGTTTGGGATTATTTTATTCGCTTATTTCATCTTCCAGCTACACCCCAGCACCTGGCTCAGGTCTGGGAAGTTTGGAGATTGGGTTATCACCTTTTTTTCGGGACATAGGGGACTTGATTGTTAAAGCAATTGTTTGGAACATCTGGCTTGCTAGAAATGACATTATGTTTAATGCAAATGCGGTGCATGTCAGGGACATTATTCGAAAATGTGGCAATCTGATACTTTTTTGGTTGTCTGGTTTGGTAGAGGGTCCCTGAGAGAAGTTTGAGGCAACCACTGCCACCATCAAGAGGAGTTTGTTCTTCCTAGAGAAGCCTTTGAAGGATGCTGATGGATCTCCGATGGCCAAGGAGGCGACTGACCAAGGCACAAGTTAGTAGTGGTTTATGTTCGCTGCGGGGGAGTTCTCCTTCTTCTTTCTAGTGTTTTGTTACCTTGTCCATGGCTAGTGGACAATGGGTTGTATCTTCTTTTTTTGGTGTTTTGTTGTACTGCTTGTTGGCTTATCTGTTCTCGTTTCCTTTATTCTAATGGATAGCAGTGGTTTATCCACTTTTTCAAAAAAAAAAAAAAAAAAAAAAAAAACTCTATGTGACCATTAAGCATGCCTGAGGATTATAGACTAATCAAATAGACAGATCCAGTATCGATTGATTCGGTTGGGACAATTAATTTGTCCATATTATATATTAAAAAAACATAAAAAATCTCAATTCAGCTTAATATATTTGTGATTTATCAGCATTCATTTCAAAAGAAACATGAAAAGAAAAACAATATTAACAAAACACGAGCACTAACCTTCAACATTGCGACACTAGCCTGCGGGACCCATTCAAACATATCACCACCTACAAAACCAACACCATCAATCTCTGTCTTCCCCTGGACCACATGAGGCAGATCTAACACAGTACACTTCATCCTCGGGAAAGTTTTTTTAGTGCCATCACCATCGCCCCAGTTCCTCCACCAACATCCACCAATGATTCCACTCCTCCAAACACATCCTCACAATTCCTCACAACCACATCCATCACCAACCCAGCATCACTCGCCATTCCCTCACTATACAACCTGTTAAACTCTGGCTTCTCACTAGCCAATTCAAAGATGTCCTTCCCATGAGGAAGCTCAAACGGTATCTCCTCCGGGGAGTTAAACCATGATCCTAGAACATATGTAGGGTGGGTAACGGGTGGGTCAACGATGAGGCGAAGGAATGGAATTAGGAAAGTGGGGTTCCCGGAGAGCAAGAGGTGGGAAGTGGGAGTGAGGGAGTATAAGGATTGGGTTTCTTGATCTGTTAAGAAGATGCCTTGGCGGACGAGAAGGCGCATGACATGTCGGAAATGGTTGGACTTGGAGGTGGGGATGGATAGGGATGTGGTGAGTTGGGTGAGGGTTATGGGCTTGCCATGTTTATGGAGGATGTTAGCGATGCCGAGATCAGTGGCAGCTTTGAGAGACATGGATTTGAGGTAGATGAGGACGAGGTTCCAGGTATGGGATTGAGCTTGGAGTAGCTCGATGGTGGTGAACTGATCCATGTGTTTGTGGTGATGTCCGTTAACGTGCCTTTTTGGTTGGATATACAAGGTTTTCTTAATGATCTTTATTTTTTGAAGAAATTTATTTTTTAATATTTAAGATGGGTACGCTACTAATTGGGTCCATTTATAAAAATAAACGATTTTAATCTTATATAAAAGTAATGTAGGAATTCTAGATTGATGTTAACGAGTCTTAGGTATAGCATTAACCTTATTGCACAAAGTGTTGGTATTAAATCTTTATTGCCTAACTTTAGGCTAGGAAGACTCTACTGCAAGCGGCGTGGATCAGGAAAAGAAGATTCTCCGGCAATAGAACTTTTCTTATGTCCAGGCCATTAGCTCCCATTCTTCTGGGGATCGTATGATGCAGCCAAACTCGAGATCGCTCAAGGATACAACAACGTCTAAAGGTAAAGAGGTAGAGGAGATGGTCTTGACCCTGGTCCAGCACAAGAAGAGAAAGAGTGTGAGTCCTCGGGGAGGGCCAATGGTCGACAAACAGAAAGAGGGTGTTAAGAGGCCTCGGTCTCCGGTGACTCCCAGTGATAAATGCTCGCAGTGTTTTCGATCCTCCCATTCAGCATCCGAGTGTCACCACCAAGTTGTGTGCCGCCGGTGCTAGTGCGCCAGCTATATCACTATCAACTGCCCCTTGGAGTCCCAGAGGAGTCCACGTGGAAAGAAAATTAGAGTCCGTCCCCGTGTTTCCTCGGATGATGACAGTTTGACCAATCGCTCATTGTCGAAAGCTCAAGGGTCCTCTTCCGGGAATTCTTATCCTCCCACGCATAGCTTTTGATTCCAATTGTACTGGAGGTCGCTGGTATCCACGACGAGTTGGAGTCAGTTGGCATCCTCTCCTTGAAGTCGTAACAAATCAGCGAGTCAGTTCTGAATGAAGCCATCCCGGTCATCCTAAATATTCCTCTTCAGGGGCCCATCACACCGGTGAATGATTATGCTTACATGTTACCGCTGGCCTCGCGAGAGGAAGTGAAATTGGCTTGCTTCTTGGGTGAGTTTGAGCTATCATCAAAGCAAGGACTGTGCACATTGGTCATCTTGCCGTGGTTGGCAGAGCTTGGTGCTCTTTGGCGAGTGTCTGACATCGGTCATTTGTTGATGATGTGGAATGTGCCGCTGCTAGGCTGGTGTTGGAGTGTTATCTCGGTGATCCTTAAGCCCATCGGCGATCTAGTTGCAATGTTGAAGTGTTACCGCCACAACAAGAGTTTTATTTCGATGGTTGTTCGCCGGCGAGTGGAGGTAACCTTGCCCTTGGAGATTGATCTCAGCTTTGGGATGAGAAGATACCAGGTTCTGATCACCGGAGACAAGGCGCGAGCTTCCTCTGTTCTGACGTGATCTTGAATGATATGTATTGCCGGTGTCACAGGACGATGACCTTGGATGTCTGGTCACCCATGCGATCAAAGGCCATACTTCGCCATTCGGCCGCTGCTAGGTCGGGGCTACTGCTATCGTTCGAGCTTTCTGGGAAGACAGTCTCTTCGGTGGAAGCGCTGCAGCCGGTTGATCAACTTGCTGTTGCCGAAGACCTGTGACGTAGGTGTGGCCTCGTCATGAAGTGGCGGACTGCCCGAATAATTGGAATTCCCGTTGGACCGACGGGTATCGGTCTCATCCCTCTTGGCCCTCTCGGTATTGGAAACTTTGGCCACGTTCCCACGCCCGAGACCAGGCCATGCATGTGTTGTCGCTCCCTTATTTGTCTGAGCTGACATGATTTCCGAACTATGTGATGTTGGGCTTGGAAGTGCCCCCTAAGGTGGGATGCGATGATGGGCTGAATATGGGTTTTGATCACTCTGAGTTGGACTAGTCTGACCCGATGCTTTCCGACTCCATGCGGGCCTGCCTTGGTTCCAACATAGGAGGGCCTTCTTCTCGGCCCATTATTTCTCCGGTGGATTCGGGCTCAGCTATGGTTGCTTTGGATCTGCCTATTGTGGATTCCCGAAAGGTGGGGCCTTCTGATATTTCTGGGGTGTCCTTTCATGTGATTCCAAGGCCAACCTAGGTCTGGCCTCGAAACTCCTCTCGGTTGCATCACCTGGGGTTTTCAGGTGGCAGTTCATTGCTGGCCTTTGGTCCCTTGTCCCTTCGGGTTGACTTGGCATCCGTGCGACCCCCTGAACTAGTGCTCCCTACCGGTTTCCTGGACCCGGTTCCCCTGATTTCTCTTGAGTCGGTCCCCTGCACTGTCCCTCCTGTAATCGAGCCCGTCATCAAGGAACCTGCTCCTGGAGATACGGGGTCAGGTGGTGACCTTCATGAGCTTGATTATGGAGCTGATGAATCTGAGTCCGATTTCGAGAGGTCCATTTGTGCCCTTTTGCCTGACTTCCGAGCAGAGACAGTTGAAGATCCACACCCTCATCCACCCGGGGCTAGAAGAAGCGAACGACAGAAGAAGTCATCCTCAAGGTGGACTGAGGATGTCAGTTTTATTCCTGAACCACTGAGGTCCGTTAAGAAGAAATGTACCCGCAATGAGCTCCACGAAGGTACTTCCTCTTCCCATCTCTCAATTAATGATTGGACTGATGCTCAACTTGCTAGCTACTATTCTGCTTGTGGTGTTGATTTTCTTGATTCCTGTTCACATAAACTTGATTTCTTGGAACATATTCGGAACTTAGAAAGAACCAGATCTGCCCCTGCCAGGGGGACGGCGGAGACTTCTTAGGTCTATCTGTGGTGATTTCTTAGTTAGCCTGCAGAGACCTCTCAGGTCAGCTTGTTTTGATTTGTTTCTTTATGAATATTATATCTTAGAACGTTAGGGTCTGCGTATACATGCCAAACGGTTCCTAGTTAGGGACTTTCTTGGGTTACATTATGCCAAGGTTTGTTGTCTCTAAGAATCTAAGTCAGCTGATCTTCCTCTCGCTATCTGGCGGGAGGTGGGCGGCCCTAAATTGGACTGCTTTGCCTTTGTTCCAGCTTGTAGATCTGCTGTGGGCATCATCATTGGCTGGAATGGTTCGCTTTTCACTGGGAAAGTGGTCTTTTCCGGAATTTTTTGCCTTACCGTCGAATTCAGTTGTAAGCGCAACAATTTTAGGTGGCTATGCACCTTAGTTTACGGCTCAAACGCTCGCTTCCTTAAGCAGGCTTTCTGGGGAGAAATCAGGTCGAGCGGATGCAGGTTGGACCTTCCCTGGGTTATTTGTGGGGATTTTAATGTCATTTTCTCTCTTAATAATTAATTCTCGGGATCCCCTTGCTTAGAGGATATTCGGGATGCGAATGACCTTTTGAACGACCTAGCCTTAATGGAACCCGTGGTTATCCGCAGGAGGCTCACTTGGACCAACGGTCAAGCTGATCCTGATCTGGGTTAATTAAGTTAAATCGTTTTCTGGTCAACTTCAACTGGGGGTAGCACTTTCCCAGGGGCAGCCAAACTAGCTTGTCTAGACTCGATTTCAACAATGTTCCAATCCATTTGGAGGTTCGGGTACATATGTCCAGACCTAGGCCGTTTCGCTTCGAAATGGCGTGGTGTACTGTTGAGAGCTTCCATGACCTAGTACGACAATGGTGGAGGGAGGAGGGCTCCATAGGCTATGGGACTTTTGTAGTGTCTAAGAAATTGGCTTGGCTGAGGAAGAACCTTAGGCAATGGGCCCCGGACTTGCTTTAGGTCTATTAAACTCAAAAAGTTGGCTCTATTAAACGAGTTGGATGCTCTAGATAGTGCCAAAGAATCTTCCCCTCTTGGCTTTGAGGAGCTCGCCAAGGAGCTGGCTCTCCTGCAGGAACTTGATGAAATTAGACACCAACAGAAGATTTATTACAAGCACCGGTCCCGTGTTAAATGGCTTATAGAGGGTGATGCGTATACCAAATTTCTTTCATGCAGTTGCTAATGGTCGGAAGAACAAAAACTTCATCCCCAGCATCACCCACGATGGCTCTGTCTTAACTGATGCGGGTGACATTGGTTGTATCTTCACTTCAGGCTTCCATGCTCAATTTGGTCAATTGAGAGAGGGCAGATTTAGGATTAACTGGCAACACCTTCTCTCGCTCAAGGAGTCAGTAGACCTGGCTTTCTTGGAGGCCCCTTTTACTATGGAGGAGATTAAAGGGGCTGTCTTTGCATTGAGCACTAATAAGGCTCCAGGTCTGGATGGCTACCCGGTTCACTTTTTTCAGGGCTTCTGGGAGGTTGTCTAGATAGAACTTGTGGTTCTTTGTGAGGATTTCTATTTTGGCAGGGCTGATCAATAACATATCAATTGGGCCTACATCACGCTGATCCCTAAGGTTGAGACACCGGAATCCATCTCGGACTACAGGCATATCAGTCTCATCAACTAAACTCTGAAGATCATCTCCAAACTTTTAGCTACAAGATTAAGCTCGATTTTGGGCTCCCTCATTGATAATTCACAGTCAGCTTTTATTAAAGGAAGATGCATAATTGATAATATTGTCATGGTAGAGGAGAGAGGGCAGATTTAGGATTAATCGGGTAGCCTTCCATGCTTAATTTGGTCAACGGAAAGAGGGCAGATTTAGGATTAACCGGGTAGCCTTCCATGCTCAATTTGGTCAATGGAAAGAGGGAAGATTTAGGATTAACTGGAAGCACCTTCTCTCACTCAAGAAGTCAGTGGACTTGGCTTCCTTGGAGGCCCCTTTTACTATGGAGGAGATTAAAGGGGCTGTCTTTGCGTTGGGCGCTGATAAGGCTCTAGGTTTGGATGGCTACCCGGTTCACTTTTTTCAGGGCTTCTGGGAGGTTGTCCAGATGGAACTTGTGGTTCTCTGTGAGGACTTCTATTTGGCAAGGCTGATCAAGAACATATCCAAACTAAATTGATCCCTAAGGTTAATCCCTGAGGTGGAGACACCGGAATCCATCTCGGACTACAGGCCTATCAGTCTCATCAACTAAACTCTAAAGATCATCTCCAAACTTTTAGCTACAAGATTAAGCTCAGTTTTGGGCTCCCTCATTTATAATTCGCAGTCAGCTTTTATTAAAGGAAGATGCATTATTGATAATATTGTCACAGTGGAGGAGCTACTGTTTAGTCTCCACAAACGTAGATTGTCTGGCCACATTCTCGAGGTGGACTTTTCTAAGGCCTTTGACTCCGTCGATTGGGACTTTCTGTTGGACCTGGTGGAGGCCATGGGATTTGGTAGACTTTGGGTGGTTTAGATGTGCATGCTTCTTTACTCCTCTAAGCCGTCCATCTTTGTTAATGGCACCCAAAGTGGTCATGTGCATTATGGTGACGGCCTAAGGTAAGGTGATCCTCTTTCCCCGTTGCTTTTCGCCCTTGTTGCTGATGTGCTTGGGACCATGTTTAATCATGCGCTCTTGTCTGGGTTGTTGGTGGCTGGGGGTCATACTGGGCGACCAAAGGTGGATGTGTAATTTACACTACGCTGATGACCTCCTTATTTTGACCACGCAGGGGGGTGGAGGGGGAGGGGGTTGGAGGACCTGCGAATTATCAAGTTGCTGCTTTACCTTTTTGAATGGATGCCAGGGTTGGAGACCAATTTCAACGAGACCTACTTTTTCTCTTCCTGGGTAGATCAGCTCCCGAACCTTGCTGAATCACAGACCTTAAATTGTGCCGCTGCTTACCTTCCTATCACTTATCTGGGCATCCCTATCTCTGGGAAAAGACAGAGGGAATCTTGACTGGGAAGCTCTCATCACTAAGGTCCGTGGCTGACTGTCTACTTGGAAGGCCCGACAGCTGTCCTTAGGTGGCAGACTTACTCTGTTGAACTCAATATTATCGGCCATTCCTACTTATTGGATGTCCATCTTTTGACTCTAGAGTTGGGTCATTAAAGAGATTGAAAACATTAGAAAGGACTTTCTGTAGTCTAGGCTTAATCTCGACAAGCCCAAATGTCGCTTAGTTGGGTGGAAGCATATATGCCGACTATGGGACCTTGGAGGGTGGGGGATTATGGACCTGAAAACCTTCAACTCTGCCCTTCTTGGCAAATGGTAGTTGAAATTGACCAAAGATGTCAACTGGTGTGGCTGGCCGATCGTCTACTTCAACTATGGTACCTCAAATTGGAACCTGCACATTCGTCACAGAGGGCATGTTTCCTACTTTTGGAATGGTATCTTCAGCTGCCTGCCTGCCCTAAGGGGGTGTATTAACTAGGTTGTCCAGAATGGGTCTAAATCTTTATTCTGGTAGGACAAATGGCTATTTGGTTGTGCTTCCATGAATATATGGCCAGAGCTATATTTGGATTCGGACAATCCTAATGGTACTGTTAGGACTCTGTGCTTTTCAGAGACACCCCAGAGATGATCAGCGTTTTCTTGAGACCTGTGGTCATCCATCTGGTGCTATGGGGAAGATTTGAAAAGGTGGAACCTAACCGCCAATGGTCTCTTTTCGGTCAAATCCTTCTATTCGTTCCTAATTGATGGGGGGGGGGGGGGGGGGGGTCAGATATCCTGTCTTCAAGGCCTTTTGGAGCCCAGTGTGCCCTCAGAAGATGAATATTTTTAGCTGGTTCGATTGGAAGAATAAGATCCTTACCTTGGAGAACTTAGTTGGTAGGTGATGCAACAATATTCCCACTCCTACTTGTGTGCTGTGCCACGCGGCCTGTAAATAGGTGGATCACTTGTTTCTTCTCTGCCACTCCATGCAACCGTTTTGGAACTTCTTCTTGCACCTGTTTGGGTTACTTGAGCTCCCGTCTTCCTTGGAGGAGTTGCGGGGCGTGTGGTGGCCCAACCTCAGATCCAGTCTGCTGGCGCTGGGTAGCGTTCTTGTCAAGGCGGCTGTGTGGAATGTTTGGCTATCTAGGAATGATTGCATGTTTAATTCTGTGTCATTGCCTTGCTCTTATGTTATCTCGAAGGTTGCACATGTCCTAATATTGTGGTTTTTCTGCTGGCCCGGCGTCCCAGCAAGTTAGCTTTGATGCATATGCTACTACCATTCACTGCAGCTTGGCGTTTCCGGGTCAGGGCTCTGATCCCCCTACTATCCTGGCTCCTGGTGGCGAGTCTTCTGCGCAGGGCTTCGAGTAGTGAGGCCTATCCTGGGGGTGTTGGGCTTAGGTTCTAGGCCGATGTTTTTTGGGGTTTGTTTTTGTACCGACAGCTAGTGGGGTTCTTGTTTCTATTTTGTTGTATTCGCCCTGCTGGGCCATTGTTGTATCGTGGGGTTTTTTTTTAATTCAAGTGGTTTATCCACCTTTTAAAAAAAAAACTTTAATTGAAAATTGTACCAAATTAGTCTATAAATGGTGGAGCTCTCCCTATTGTACTTGTATCACAAAAACACAATCTCACAATCTCTCTTATGTACACTCTTTTTTTTTTTTTAATATAATATTGATTGATGGGTTGTGGTTTTTTTTTTCCACAAATATTATGTCTTTATTGTAGTCTCTAACGATAATATCTTGTTGGTTTATTGGTTTATCTTAATTATAACATTGGTTGTGCGGTGTTATTCTTAACATTTTCCCCTATGTTTCATAATTTATCTTGTTTTGCCATCTATTCCCCTCTAGTGGTGAGGTTGTTCTTTGGTTTCATTGTATTTTGCTCCCATCTTGATGTGAAATTTTGTGCTTTTTTTTTACTAATAGACGACAAGCACTCCCACTTAAGGGATTTATCAAAGGGACAGATAAGTATGGAGGTACACCAGTTACAATGACTTACAGACTTCCTAGGAAAATCCCCATGCCCTACAACCTGATGGGTGAAATCACTGTTTCTCCCACAAGGGACCCACACCCAAGCGGTAAATAGTACAAAAATAATACTGGACCCGGATGTATATTATATAAATAGTATATGAACAGTACTAGAGCACGGGGTATACAGCGTATAAATAGTACAAGAGTCCCGGATGAACAGTGTTTGAACAGTATAGCCGGGGAGGATTTGAACCCATGATCTCCCCTTTTACATTTTGGTGTCATACCATTAGACTATCCAATGATTGACATGCTTATCTTTTAATAATTGGGTAATTTTGATTTTTGAATTGGAAAAATATATGATGTGTTTTTTTTATCACTTTGTAGTTTTCAATATTGATGATGATTAACAGATTTTACAACCTGAGATTAATGGATTTACATGATAAATTCCTTTGTAAATTCCACCAGCTTAACAAGACTTGAGTATATTTTTACTATTAAATAAATTCCTTTGTAAGACGGGTTTATTTGGAAGAGTTGTTGTTCAGAATAGGTTGATAGATGGCGGTGTGCCTGTTAAAGTGATGTGAGATTAGTTGGATTTAGATTTTAAGTTTGAATTTGGAGATTTTTTTTTTCCAAAGGTGACAAGCACAACCTTACAAATAGGTTATCAAAGGTATAGAGTATGGTATTGCATCAGTTACAATGCTTAATGACACCCTATAGATTTACTATGTAGAGCGGGCTAACATGCGAGGCAATAATAGCTGTCACATACGCCCAAGATGATATATTAAAACCATAATCTAACAATAGTAAATCTTCCCTTCCCTACAATCATGGAGAATACGACTCTTTACATAAAGGATCTAATAAATAGAGAGTGAACAGTATTGCACAATATTTCTGTAATATTACAAAATGGTGTTACAGTTATGATGGCGGAGAGATTCAACCTTCTACCTCTTCACTCACACCTGTATGCCTTTACATTGCACTAGGCATTGTTGCCATACAATGTTAGTTTGTAAATCATCCTTTCTTCAAGGTTAATTGTATATAATATATCACCGCCAAACTTTAGATCACGAACCTCATTATCTTAGCCTACATGGTGCACTCCATCAATTTAACAAGACTTAAGAATATTTTGAAATATCAAATAAATTCCTTTCATAGACGGGTTGCAATTCAAAATGGGTAGATAGATGAAGGAGTGGTTGTTAGAATGATGTGAGATTAGTTGGCTTTAGATTTTAAAGTTTGAATTTGGAGACTTCTTTTTTCCCCTGACAAAGGTGACAAGCATTGTCTGATAAGAAGATTATAAAAAAGATAAGACATATATGATAGTGCGCCAATTAAGGTGACTTAGCAACCTCGAGAGATTTACCATATGGGGTGGGCTAACATGTGGGGTAACAATGGATTGCCACTTGCACGTAAAATGATAAATCATGGACCAAAACCCCACTATGGTCAATTCCTCAACCTTGGAGGGGTGGAAAATATAGCTTTTCCTAAGTGAGATCCAATAAATAGTGAATAAACAGTACTACTATAACATTTTTTATAGTATGGTCCCTCTTTCTTTGAGGTGCCTGTATCTCTGAGCTTTTGTTACTCTGAGCATGTGTCCCTCTTCCTCTCATTTTCTTCCCCTTTTCTTCCCTCTTTCCATGGCAAGTGGTGGGCAAGTCCCCTCACCAGCTCCTCCTTCGTGGGCAGAAATAGCCCCAGCTGTTAATTGTCGCCCACATCTCTCTCCTCTCCATAATGGTTTAGTTCTTGAGAAAATGAAAGCCAATACTTCTGAGTTCATCCATTTGGATAATGATGAATTTTCAAGAGTTTGAATGCTGTTTCAAAATGCTCTATATGGGAAATTTTTTGGCAAACCCCTTTCATTTGATTAGTTAAAAATGATTCTCCAAGCCAAATGGAGTGAGATAGGAGTAATCCATATCTCCAATCTCCCAAACGACTATCTGGTTATTCGTTGTGAAACACATGAAGCTATGCAGAAGCTTTTGTTCGATGGTCCATGGGCAGTTAATGGTGTTATTCTATAGCAAGCTCCTTGGCAACCTTATTTCAAACTAGCTTTTTTCTAAGCTTTCCATGGTGATATGATCTGACTACAGTTACACAACTCCCTGCCAAGTTCTGGGATGGGGATTCTTTAGAGACAATAGCCTCTCATATTGGGCGGCTTCTTAAAATTGATGATTATACTACTTCTTTATCTCGTTCTAAATTTGCTTATATTTGTGTTGAAATAAATTTGACCAAATCTTTGAAATCTGACCAAATCTTTGAAACAGCAGGGTATTTGGATCTAGGATGATGATCACCAGGTGTTTGTTGTTATATTATAAAAAAAGTTGCCTACTTTTTGTTATCTATGTGGGTTAGTAGGATATGGTTCTAACTCTTGCAGTCATTGATCTACAGAGGGCCCAGGAGAACCCTCTCCATCACCTTGCTTGAGTTCGAGGAACCAATAGAGGAAGGTGGTCAGGTTCTCCGATGTTTAGATGGATGTCGACATGGAGGCAGTTCATGAACCAAGTCTGGCAAATGTCAACATTGACAAAGGTAAGAAACTCATTATCTCACCCAACCCATCAGAGATGGACTATGGGCCCTAGATGTTAGTCTCTCGGTGGAGGTATCACTGCCGGGGTCATGGAGGCGCCTGGGGGTTGTCCTCACGTGATGAGTATCTGAATACATGTGATGATGCTAGCGATGGTTCCAAAGTGTAGAGTTCTTGAAGTAGTGTTGCACTCTGTCCCCATACCCGTTATGATGTTCTTCTTACTATTGAAGCGATGATCAATAATGACCCGGGGATTCTCTCCTTGAATCCTGATCCTAAAGCTTTAAATCAAATAGCTCCAAATAAACCTCCAATTGCCTCTTGTCATTTCCAATAAGCCTACAATTGTCCCTTCGAGTTCCAAAACTTCGGATGTGATGGAAGCAAAAGGGAAAGCTATGTTGGGTCCTATAAACCAATGTACATATCTGGGTGTTTTTCTCTGAAGCTATGAACCTTTGAATAGCTTTGGATTAGATAAACCCTAAACATAGCACAGAGACTCATATGTTGGTAGTTGAGAGAGTTGAGGCTACTATTTATCCTTCTTCAACCCCCCTGAGTAGATCTGATCAAGAGATGAGTGAGTTTGAAAAGGAAAATGATGAGATGTTGGAGACTGAGGAACCAAAAGATTTGATGACGCTTGATCAGTTTCAACATGGGATAAGAAAGAAGTCCTGGCTCGAAAGGTCCCCTAAACCCTAGTTGCCACCCATAAAAAAGGAAGGGTTGACAAGGGTAATAGGGAGCTCTAATTCGGGTTGTTGTCTTCCTGGTGGTTGTTGAAATGCATCTTATCTTTCATGATATATCTCTTCTTCTTACTCTTTTCTTATTAATTTATATGTTTATAGATTTGATTAAACTGATTAGTTGGAATTGTAGGGGAGTATCTAGCCATGATACTACTTCCTAAATCATTCTTATGTTGAGAAAAACCAAGCCTTTTATTCTTTGTCTAGTCGAGACTAGAGTAAATAAAGACCGACTTGATCATTTCTGCGTTAAAATTGGTCACAATTGGAGTTGGGCTACCATTAAGGAAGAAGGATACTCTGGGGAAATTATTAAAATATGGCAAAAGCATATTGGGCTGGTAACCCCAGTTGCGATTTCCCGGAATGCCCTCATTTTAGTTATCTCCATAGGGAATAATAACAATTGGGTATTCTCTATTATGTCAGTCTCTTCTATAGAAGGAGCTTTCAGGTATGACCCATTTGAATTTACCTCGGGTTTTAATATGTACTTTCAATGTTGTTGTTGATTTGAGCGAGTATAAAGGGGGTTCTGATCTTTATTACTCTAGCAAAGCTAATATGTTTTCTAATTTTATAACTCATAATCATCTTTTAGAAGTGGGTTTTGTTGGCTCGAATTATACTTAGTGTAATAACCAAGTTGGTATGGCTAGATGTTGGGCCAAATTTGATCGTTGTTTGGTTAATTCCTGTTGGTCTTCTAAATTTGATTCATATCATGTTAAGCACCTTGCTCGCACATTTTCTAATCATGCTCAAATTTTACTCTCTGTGTTTCTGAGTAGTTTTTACAAAAATACAATCTTTCGATTTGACAACTATTGGTTTGAAATACATGGAATTTCACTCCATAGTCCACTCCTATGCATTCTCTCATCTAGTTGCTCGGACTAGATCACAACTCATTAATTGGAGGGTGAAGGGTTTAAATTCTATTGAAATAAATCTTCATAACCTGGACATGAAAATTCAAGTAGTTGAGATCAATGATGTCTCGAGTAATTTAGAGGATAGCTATCACAATGATTTAACAACCCTATATAATAGATATGCTACCCTCCAAAGGTAAAATCCTATTAAATGGGCTCAGAGAGCTAGATTGTTGTGGGTTCATAATGGAGACCGTAATTCTAGTTCTTTCACAGTTCTATTCATATTCATAATCATCATAACACCATCTCCCACATTTTTTATTCTCATGGTCACACTTTCACACACAAAGAAAGTACTTCACTAATTTCTAAACTGATTTGTGGTTTGATGTGCATAACTTGAGTTTTATTGAAATTTTACATACTCTTCCTAATGATTTACCTATTGTTTCAGAAAATGACTGTGATATTCTCATGAAAGAGGTCTCCAAAAATGAAGTGTATCAAGCTTTGTTGTCCCTTCCCTCTAGTAAGAGTTCTGGTCCTGATGGACTTAATGCTGAATTTTATTAGTCTTTTTTGGAATGATATTGGAGATCACTTATATTCTACTGTAAATTACTTTTTTTTACCAATTCAATCATGCCTAAGGCTTAGGGCAGAACTTATATTACGTTAATTCTAAAAAGACCCAATCCTAAGCTTGTTTCTAATTTTTGGTCAATTTTTTTTATGCAATGTTAGTTATAAGATTTTTTTTCCAAAATTTTGGCTAATCATTTTAGGCATATTTTGCCACGTCTATTGATCGAGAGCAATGTGGTCTTGTTTTGGGTTGTACCCCTTTTGATAATATCATAACTCTTCAAGAAGTGGTGCACTCTATGAATTAGGATATTAATCACCCCCTAGGATGTTGATTAAATTTGATATAGCAAATGCATATGACACTATGAGTTGGAATGCAATTCTCGCCATCTTAGCTAGAATGAACTTTAGTAGTACTTGGATCTCTTGGATACATGCTTGCATTAGCTTTGTCTCATTTTCCTTCATTATTAATAGAAAACCAACGCATTGGATCTCTTCTTCTAGAGGTCTTAGGCATGGTGATCCACTCTCTTCTTATATTTTCATTCTTGTATCTCAAAATCTAATTGCTATGCTTAACTTTGCCATGAGAAATAATATGATTCTTGGTTTTAATGTTGGCCTAAGCTGTAATTTTAATCATCTTAAGTATGTAGATGATTTAGTCTTAATCTCCCAAGAATCTAGGAAAATTGCCAGCAATATCAACCTATGTTTTTCCATCAATGAGAAGTTAACTAGCCAATGTGCTAATAATGCTAAGTCTGAGATCCTTTTTCTTGTTCAATTTAACAAAAGACTCAGTTGTAGCATTAGTAGCATTCTTAACTTCAAGGTTAGTTCTTTTCCTTTTACTTATCTTGGGATTCTTATCTCATAGAAGAAATTAGCTATTTCCCATTTCTCTTTTATGCTGAATAAAATTGGCAAAACCTTTTCTAATTGTAATCATTCTAGAATTTCTACAGCAGGTAAAGCAGTCCTTATTAATACATCTATCCTTTCCATTCCTCTGTATTATATATTGGTTTACACTGTCCTTGATTCTGTGCTAGATGACATTGCTATGTTAGCTAGAAAATTCTTTTGGTCTAAGGGTGGCGATAGAAAAGGCATTTACTCGGTTGGTTGCCAAGATATTACACTTGAATGCATTTAGTTATTTTAATGCTTAAAATGTTTTGTGGACTGACATTCTTTATCTCAAATATGCCAAGATTAACTTCTGGTTGATTCTATTCCTTCTAATTGTTCGTGGTCTTTTCTGGGGTTTATATAGAGCTGCCCATCTTTTAAAATGTTTTATGTGGTTGAATTCTATCAATCTGAATGCTACTTATTTCATGCTTGACCCTTGGTATTTTGAAATCCTACTTGTGTTTAAACCAACTTTTTTGAATATGGAGATTAATCTTTTCTCTGTTAGTTTCTCTGATTTACCTATTGATGTTCATTGGAACCTTCATGAGCTTCATAGTATATTTGGTGAACATTTGAACACTCAGGTTCTTATTCATGGCAAAGATAATTATGATGGCTTAAATACTTAGGTTTGGTTTACCAACTCTAAAGGCAATCGTATATCTACCAAAGTTTACTCTCATTTCAATCACAATTTGGATCACTTGGATCATTGGAATGGCTGAAAAGTTTTATGGTACCTTAAGGTGGCACCTTGGAAGAAGCATTTTGATGAGTGTACATTTGTTCGTTATTTTATATTATTTTGTAGACTCATTAGGGATGTATTAGAGTTATATTCTAGAATTCAATGTTAAACATGGTTTATTTTGTATTATCAGGCTTTGGGCAGTGCTTAAGGATGAGAGAAAGGCAAAAGAAGCATTCTAGAGCAAAATCAAAGAAGTTGGAGCTTCTTAGCATCATTCATGAAGAACGGGCCAGGACAGACTCACTTACGGTCACCTTATGACAGTGTTTACAGCTGTAAGACTCTTTCAGAGAACCTTACAAGCATGCTTATGCCAGTAAGGAGAAGCATAGAGACACACAATAGGACCTTATGGACAGGCCTTACTCCTGCAAGGCAGACTGTAAGGACCGCCGAGAGGAGTTCATGAGCACAACATACGCTTGTAAGGGTGGTCGCTAGGGCAATCTAGAGAAGCTTACAGTCCAGTACTTATGGCAGTAAGCTGGATCATAAAACAAGATAGACGGCCTTATGGGCGGGACTTAAGGCAGTAAATGATCCTGTAAGCCTAGTGTACCATTATCCCTAGCCCCGAATGACTGCATTCTTACCTCAGTAAGCTGCCATAAATGGCACAATATAAATATTTCTCACCAGGATTTCTAGGGTAATATTTTGTTTTATTCGAAGGCGAGGATGAGGGGAAGAAAGGGGGAAAATCTTGATGGCTTTGGAGGTGATTCTAGAGGGAGATTCAGCCCATCTATCTTGGAGAAGAAGGATTGTAGCCGTCAAGATTAGCTTGGCGGCATTCGTGGAAGGTCCTGGGGGATTCTTTTGTAATCATCTCTCGACACAATTGAGAAGGGGGTTTTCATGTATTCTTTTATTCTCAGTGTTTCTTGTTGTTTGGATACTTGCCCTCCATTAACGGAGGGCTAATTTTGTAGATGCTCAGGTATGGCTGAACTCTAGGTTTTATCCTATTTTGACATTGGTTGTGGATCATGTTGTTTTAATTGTTTTTTAGTTGTAATCCATATTATTTAAATCCAATTACATGTTTCGTATGGTTTGATTACTAACAAGGAGAAAGTCTTAGTTCTCATGTATGGTGTGTTTTGTGACAAGTAGAAATACCCCCTAGCATAGACATGCCACGATTGGAGGGGATTGTGAGTAAGCCTAGCAATGGGGTGCTTTGGAGTTGAGAGTTCTCCTCCCTCAATCCTCCCGAGTGGATTAACAAGTGATTTCCATACTTTTTGCAATCATAGGGAATAGATTTTAGGAGAAATCACATTTCTATTCCATATGGGATTAGGGATAATCTCTTCACAGGAAGAATAATCTATTTTATAAAGTATAATGCTATTGTGGGGTGTCTACATCAGCACGATACTGAATCAGTTACTAATCGCTCTTGCAAGAGGGGTTTAGTATAATTTAGGATTTTTCTCTGTTCAAATAGGACTGCATACTTATAGAACATTTGTCCTAAACTTAACAAACCCTAGAGGGATACTATGCCCGAGCATCCCTTTTTTCCTTGGTTTCTCGACTAATTTTATTTCCTTATTCTTGTTTTCTTTTCTCTTGTTACTTAGTTTATTCGTACACATCACAATCTTTGTTTAGGCTAGTTTTCAGGATTAGGACTAGTACTAGTGTTCTCAATCTTCCCTGTGAATCAATAACCTACCTTTGTGCACACTTTACTACTTGATCAGCGCGTACGCTTGTGTCCCCTATCACATTTCATATGGCTAATTTTGCATGGCAAGGTTAAAACTAACAAGTACTTGTATCACCTGAATCTGGGTTCCAATAGACTTTGTGCCTTGTGTGATATGGAGTATGAAATAATTGAGTATCTTATTCATTAATTCATTAAGGTTCAACCTATTTGGGCTTTAATTAGTAGTCATTTCATCATGCATATTAACTTCTATACTGGTTTCATCAATGGAAACTGGATTTGGTCTATTGAAGATGAGGGTTCTATTCATGACAAATCCATCATGGCGACAACTGCTTGGTTCATATGAAAACACGGTGCAATTGCATCTTTAGAGATGATATCTTTGACTGCAATCATATAGTCAAACAAGTAATTGCCCATATCAGGGAGTTCTTTTTCATTTCTAATTCTCATATTGGGAAGAATCTCTTTCTTACTAATTTCTCTGATCATGATAGTCTTGTTCTCTTCTCAACTACTTCTCAGAATGAAAATTCGATAAAGGTGGAGCAGGTTTCTTTATATCCAACACTAATACCACTGTTTTGGGTGTAGGATGTAGCAATTCTCAACCTCAATCTAAATTGGATTCTGAAGTTAGAGCCTCGTAATTGTCATTAGACATATCATTAGTATCAGAATCAACGTTAAGCATTTGCTCATTACTAGCTTTGATGTAAATGATGCTCTTAACTTAACCAGATATCATCAAGATTGGAGAGCTGATCAAAGGATGAAGATTCTATAGAACTTAATTACTTGTGATTGCTGGCAGTCATAAAATTCAAGTTATTCCTTACAAATGGGTTGGCATTTCTTATAGCTTGGCTTGTCATGGATCTTGTACGCATGAACTGACTCTGTTTCACCAAGGTCGGGACCTTCCAAGATGGATCATGAAGTGCATTATGAACTTTGGCTTTCATATATAGTTTGTTTGTTTTGGTTTTCTTTTTCCTTTGCTGTTGTTATAGCTTGATTGCTCATTCTTCTTCTGTTCTTTTGTTTTTGTTCTTTGTTTCTTGTTTCTTTTCTATTTGAATAAATTGTTTTTGAGCTCTTTCTTTTTTTAAAAAAATAATTTTTTATAGTATATCTACAGTAGAATTTGGAGACCTCCAAGATAAAAATAACAGCTATCAGTAGTGGCGGAACGGAACTACCCCCACCCCCCAACATTTTATAATTGTTTTATATAATATAAAAATTATATAAAAGTTATGTAAATTAGAAAAAAACTTATGTTATTTCCAATAAAATCCTTAAAAGATAAGGAACATAATTAAAAAAAAGATAAGCGTAATTACTCCTAATAAGAATCTAAATAAAATAATTAAATAATTTAAAATAAAACATGTATTGATTATCCAGATGTCATTCAGATGGTTGATTTTTCCTATAAAATTTACCTAAAACCTAATGGTTATTGAATCGTCTGGGCATCCTAAACCTTTTGGTTGTATATAATATTGTTTTATTTGTTCAAATACAAGAAATTATTTTATCATGGAAGTTTTTTTAATTTGTATTGGTAATTAAATGCAGGTGATTTTTTTTATATGTATTATTAATTTTTTTATTTTTTATTCACAAATTATAATAGGTCTACGAGATCAACTATTGATGCATACATTTGCAAAAAAAAAAAAAACTACTCAAGGCCAATCATCATCCATCCCTAAAGTTAAAACTCCTTCTTTCCCTGATCTTGAAACCTCATCATCTATTCCTAACTTCAAAACTCCAAGTTTGGATGTTCATCCTAAAAAAAATCAAAGAACAAACTATAGAGAGATTAATAATACTTTGCTAGAAAGCGATCCAAGATTAACGCCCTCTTATTTGGGAATGTCCCGTTAATCAGCAAGATGAGATTCGTCGCTCTTATCATAACCTTGGAGCTTTTCAATATCCCTTTGAAAATTACGCACTCTCCGGTTCAAAGAAGCATGCTCGATGTTTTTGTTCTTTTTGGTTTGATAAGTTTGGATCATGGTTAGAATATTCTCCAACCAAAGATGCTGCTTTTGCTTGCATTGTTAGCTTTTTAGCAAAAAAAGTGATCATTTGAACAAGTTTATCGTAGGAGGTTTTCGAAATAAGAAAAAAGGTTAATTGTGGAGAGAACTGTGGTTTCTTGTGACACATGGAGAAGATCCTAATTCATCACATAAGGTTGCAGTTCGATCGTGTGAAAATTGAATACTATTTTTTTTTATTCAGTCCACCCTAAAAAATTTCTAGCTTCGCCCTGGCTATCAGAGAATTGGAAAAGGTCTTTTATCCATATTGAGAAATATGGCAAGTTACTACGGATTCCAACTATGACTCGAGGAGGACCAAAATACTAAACTCCTATTATTGAGGTGGCGAGGATTAAGAAAGTAAGGCGCAGTAAGTCTTCATCTACCTTAACACGTATGGATTTATTAGCTATCGGAGAATTCGAAAAGGTCTTTTGTCTTTATTGAGAAATATGGCCAATTACAGATTCGAACTATGACTTGAGGAGGACCAAAATACCTAACTTTTAATATTGGGGTGGCAAGGATTAAGATAGTCAGACGCCGTAAGTGTTCATCTACCTCGACATTCATGGATTTATTAGTTATTTAATCTTATCTTAGACCCTTAATTTGTCTCAATAGAGAAAGTTAAATAGCCTTATAGATAAGGTGAGGCATCGTGATATCACTGACAGAGACGGATTAAAGCAGTTGAAAATTCCACCTGGAATACTAGCTCATGCTTTGATTTTTTATATCATAGATGGATTGAATAGTCATGTGGCCGCCCTGAGATAGGAGAAATTGTGAGAGGTGTCTGAGACTGAGGGGGATGTAAGAGAATTTAATAAATTCCACATGAGAAATTGTGAGACATGTGATGGACTAAATGCCAGAAATAAGGCTTGAAGATGGGACAGATTGTTTTTTAGATAATGAAAGAGACGAGGCGGAGATGATTTAAAAGAAAGATTTTTGTACTAATTCATTCAATTCAGTTTTGTACTCCATCTCCTTAAGACATATTTATACGAGTGATGTGGAGGTTAAGTATGGTGTTAAGCATCACAATGACAATGAGAAGTATTATTAATGTTGACCAACTTTTAAATACGTCAACACTGTATTTCTATTTGTCTTTAAAATATGGTGGAGTTGTTGGTAGATATTGGTGGAGGGAGTGGGACGACTGCGATGGTGCTAAAGAAAGTGTTCCTGGAGATTAAGTGCACTGTATTAGATCTGCCGCATGTGATCTAGGGGAAGACGGAGATTGATGGTGTTCGCTTTGTTACTGGTGATTTTTTCCTATCGGTTCCTCCTGCAAGTGCCCCACTGTTTAGGGTACGTACGGCCGCGTTTGGTTTCATTATTATTATTATTATTATCTTTTATTTTCTACCACCACGTCTACACCCATCAAATTTCAAAATAGGATTAAGTCTAGAAACTCAGTAATTTTTTTGCCAAATCACTTTGCACTCATGCAATAAAAGCTGCATTCTCTATATATCAAATAACGATGAACAAGACACTGAAACTCGAGCAGCTGGCTGAGTGACCCTAGAAAACTACTGGGTCAAAGGTATTGGTTGAACCAGAGTTGAACCAAGGTTAACCTGGTTATAAATAATCTATATATTTTTAAATTTTAATTAAATATAAATATATAATATGTACTATAAACAAACACAAACGCTTACCTTCAACATTGTGACACTTGCAGGTAGGACCCACTCAAACATATTACAACTGACAAAACCAACACCACTAATCTCTGTCTTCCCCTGGATCACATGCGGCAGATCTAACACAGTATACTTCATCTCCGCGAAAGCTTTCTTTAGGGCCATCGTATTCGCCCTAGTCTGATGCATGCTCATGTGCTGGTGTGGATATGACAAACCGGCGAAGCAACTGAAGGAACCAAGGGATGGTCTCATCTAGCAAGTTTGATGACTTTATTATGATGAAATAAGTTAGTCATGGTTGTTAGTACGGTGTTATCAGAAACTATTATGTAATAAAGGGTATGATTTGTTAGAAGGAAGGATGATAACCATGTGACTTTTGTATGCATATCAGGTATTTGTTATTATGGCTTAGAGGATTTGTTTTAAGTCAGTTTTATATTCCTCCTTATCCAATCGACCTAGTGAAATTAAATTCTTTTTCAGCTAAGGAATATAACAAATACCCCACAATGTCCATTTACAACCATTACTAGATATAATATGGACATCACCTTTGCCCATTTTGTCTAAAGGTTTACTTTACAAGAGGTCGACTGAAAGGAAGCACCTGAATCAAGTACCCATGATTCAATTGGGCTGTCAACATAGAGAACTAGAGCATCATCTAAGTCATCATTTGTTGCCGAATTAACTGAACTCGACTTCTCCTCTTTCTTATTCTTGGCCTTCTTTGGTGCCTTAGCTTGCACTGACGCTTCATGTGGCCCTTATTACCATAATTCCAACACTCTAACTCGCCTTTGGATCGAGACTTGCTTCTCCCCTTTGATTTCGCCCTTCCCAATTGTTTTTGACTCATACGACCTTTATCGACATTTAGGGCCACTCTAGATGTCTTGCCTCACTCTTTCCTCCAAATCTCCTCGTTGATGAGTAGACCGCAAACATTGTCTAGAGACACTTTCTCTTACCCGCTAATCATCCCCATTGTGTATGTTGACCAACTTTCGGGCAAATATACCAATAGGGACACGGCCTTCAGCTCCTTGTCTTACTCGAAGTTAACTGAATTTAATTGATTAATAATATCAATAAATTCACCAATGTGTCCAGCTATTGATGTACTTTTTAGCCAGTCTAAAGTTGGATAGTTACTGCAATAGATGGAGTTGGTTGGATGTTGAGTGTTTTCATATAGACTAGCCAATCTATTAATGACACCTTATGTCGTGGTCTCCTTCATGACATGACTTGCAACGCTCATAGATAAGGTTAGTCATATGATACCGAGTGCGCATATTGATTAGGTCAAGCCTGCCAGTTCCTTTTTGAGTAGTGCATCTTCAAGCCCCTTAGCGTACAACATGTTAGTCACTTGCATCTTCCAATATCAGAACTTTGGCCATTAAAGATCCTCACACCCATCTTGTCGTCTTCGTCTTCCATGGTTGTGCCACACCCGATTGGTCAACCGGACCTCCTGCTCGAACTACCATCGGAACCTCGGCCTACCAAACCTCACTCTATATACCAATTCGCTACAAGAAAATAGTCGCATCACTGATGGAATTTTCTGTCAGTGAAAACTACAATTCCGTCACTGATGATGTACAGCGACGGAACTGTTCGTTGGAAACGTTTGTGGGAAAATTTGGTGTCGCTGATGATATTCCGTTGGAAATTTTTTTTTCCAGTGGGTGAAGCTAGATCATTACCGATGGAATATTCTGTCAGTGAAGGCAAAATAAAAACTGAAATTACAGTATAAGAAAATACATATCACCGACGGAATTCCATCACAGATATTCTCACTTCACCCATGGAATTCCATTGGTAAAGATCTTTAACACCAATGAAATTCCGTTACTGATGAGGTGTATAACCCACAAAATTCCATCACTAAAAATTATCATCCACCGAATTAGGTATTTGAATCTCTTTACCACCAAACGAAATTTTGTCACTGATAGTGTATATCACCGACGGAATTCCGTTACAGATATACTCACTTCACCCACGAAATTCCATCAGTAAAGATCTTTAACACCAACGAAATTCCGTCAATGATGTGGTATATTACCCACGGAATTCCGTCACTAAAAAATTATCATCCACGGAATTAGGTATTTGAGTCTCTTTACCACCAAACAAATTCCGTCACTGATAGTGTATATCACAGATGGAATTCCATCACAGATATACTCACTTCACCCACGGAATTCCATCGGTAAAGATATTTAACACCAACGGAATTCCATCACTGATGTGGTGTATTACCCACGAAATTCCGTCACTAACTAATTATCACCCACGGAATTAGGTATTTGAGACTCTTTACCACCAAACAAATTCTGTCACAGATACTCGCTTCACCCATGGAATTTGGTCAGGAAAGTCCATTTAACACCAACGGAATTTTGTCACTGATACAGTGTATTACCCACTGAATTTCGTCACTAAAAGAATATCACCCACGGATTAGTCCCTTTACATCCAAATGAATTCTGCCACTGAAGCGCTTATATTATATTATTAATTATTTATCCTGCTTGATTTCCCTGTAGTAATACATATAAGAAATTTCATATGGGAAACAAACAATATTAAATTCTGTCAAGTACATGTAATTAATTTCATGTACGATACTTAGTGTATCACTACAAGAAAAAAACCCTTTTGCCACGAACCAAATTTGTCTCTGAAAGTTCCTTTTTCGTCGCTGAAACCAATTACCGACAAAAATTTGCGGTGCCACAGTTTGTCGCAATAGGCTCGTCGCTAACCTACATACCGTGACGAAAATTGAATTCGTCGCCGAAATTTTGGAGGGGCAACAACCATCATTCATCGCTAAGTTCATTGCTGACAGTTTTATGGCTTCGCGCACAAACAATTTCTGGCCAAATTTCGTTGCAAAAACTTTCGGCGACAAACAAGTTTCGTCACTAAAGATATTAGGTGTTACAGCAGTTTCAATTTCTATGACGGAAAAGAGGTGCTTTTGTGACGAAATATGTTGTTGCTAAATAAAAAAAAACTATTTTTTCAAAATTATTTTTTGTTTGCATATATAATTTCATTTCAATTCTAGTAGTGTGTTTCAACCATAAATTCAATTTCATAAAAAAAAGTATATTAAAACTTATAAATGCACCAATTTTACAAAATAACATTTCAAAATATATAACTATTCCCAAATACTTACATAACAAAATATGTTAGACTTGATATTCCAATATCTAAGATGTACCTATCTATCATCAAGTCCTCATAATATGTTAAGTCTTGATACTCCAATATCAAACTGCCCTATATAAATCGTCCTCATAAAAATCATCACCATCAACATTATCACCATCACCATCATCACTATCATCATCATCATCATCATCATCATCATCATCATCAGGAGGAGGAAAATTAGTTGCACATCGAGCTGTTATCCTCTTAACAGATCGTAGAAGTTTATTGACCGTCGCTTGGAGCTGATTCACTTGTCCTCGAAGCTTTTGCACTTCTTCCCCGGATGCACCAACAGATGTAGCATGTGAGGAACTCCCTACATTCAAGGAGCAGCCAAGGCCCCCACGTTTCTTTTTCTTATCTATGAAGATACTCATCTGAAATGTAAGAGGGACTTGAATATCTTCTAGTGAAGTCCCTGATGCCTCAGCTAATTTCTGCTTGATCTTTAATAACTCTTCCTTGTAATGTTTCTACAAGAATTAAACAAAAAAGATAATTAGCTGCTATAAGTATCCTAACCAAGTTTCAGAAATATTTCAGTACCTCTATTCATTATAAGAAATGAAAATCATCAACAAGAACTGATCAACAAGGTAATAATACGACTACAGCCTTCAGCCCAGATAGCAGTTTCAATGAGAATCTATTTGAATCACATCAAGAACTCATCCCTCATTTATGGAAAGAAAATATATCAAAAATTGAAAGATCCAACACATCTATAATATATTTTGATTACCAGGCTATAACTAGGAAAATCCCCTTCACTTGATTACCTTAAAATATGGATTGAATTACTAATAAATACTGAGATAGGATGATAGAGATGGATGAGGTTGGAGAGAGACAAACATCTATTCTTCTTTCAAATATATCAAAATTAAAAACAATGGAAAAGATTAAACCACAGCGGCTAAGAAGATAACATGAAAATAGCACTCTAACGTTGGAGTAAGAAATAGAGAATACAAGAGGGTAATTTATTCATGACATGCAATACTTTACTTAAAAATTTTGTAAATAATAATATCTAGAAATTAACAAGATGTTTTATGAGAAAACCGAAAAAGAACAGTGATCCAACACATCTAAATTAAAGATTTGCCTATGATATGGATAGTTCTAATTAAGCTTGAACGACATTAAAAAATATGTTAACAATAATGAAATTTTCATTATTGTTCATGTTAAATTGTAAATCAACCAAATAGAATCAGAGGTTATTATTATTCTTACCGCCCTTCTCTCCGCCTCAGAACTGATGTAAGTGCCTTTATGCTTAGAATAGTGCGTCTTATCCCAAGCCTCAATAAGATTACCCTAATTTTTATTTGACAAGACAAAATATAAACTGAGTGATAGACATTAGTATCATCAATATATATAGAAATGACCCAATTTAAACTTTAACTAATCAAGTACCTTGGCATGTTCCACATGTTTGATTAGTGAGCGGGATCCTCCACAGTGAGGAACCACAACCTTCTACCTATTTGCTGCATTAGCTGTGCATGCTTTCTACAAGGTCAACATAGTGAGAATATTGCTAATACTGACAAATATCATGGAAATACAATTAAAATACCTTATATCGCTCATTAGTGTACACAGTGTCAACTAGGTAATGCCACTCCTCAATTTTTCTTTTTTCCCCGAACAATTTTGGAGGTGGGGGAGTGGCACGTGCAACCATAAGATCTTGAGCAGCTAATTTCTTGTAATTCTTGTGGAGTTTTGCTCGCCACCCTTTATATAGCTTTCCCATTTTGTCATTGACCCAACACCAAATGTTCTCATCATTTAAATCCACAGCAAACTTGAACTAATATAATTATACATACAAAAAAAACGGCAAATAAACATAAGAATTTTAATAAATGGTTAAGAACCAAAATTTATGAGATCATTCAAATAATAAATAACTAACCTTTAAAGCATCAGCAATATCCCGCTTCACGGCCTGATCAACCTGGCTCCAACCTCTATCGACAACAACTAATAGGGCTCCGCTTTGAGTAACACACCCAATTTCATTGGTGAATGCCTTGGTTGCCTCAATAGTTGCAATCGCCTTTTGTTCGTAGTCCCACTAAATAGGAATCAATCCAGACCGAGCTTTATCACAATTGGCTAGGCCTACAGATGGGCCACGAACTCTCTGGTAATTGGTAGAACCTGCACGACATTCAGGGCAATAAAGTATAAGAAATGCAATTAAGCAGTCTGAACCATGTATATGCAGTTATAGAGAATTAAAATGTTACAATAATTTCAGTTGATTTTGTGCTTAGATACAAGTGCTAGTCTTCTAGCTAGTTTAGTGTCTTTATCTATTACTTTATACCTGTCTACAACTTACCATCTACATGTGAACCTTGGGATGAGGTGGAGGCCTGCTTATGGATTGGATCCTATGGTTACGGCTGGGGCTGGGGTTGGGATTGCGATTGTGGTTGCGGCTGCCGTGACCGTGACCGTGTCAAAGGTGATGGCGGTTGTGGCTGTGGCTCCGACTGTAGCTGTGGTTGTGGTTGCGCCTGCTGCTGCTGCCGTGATTGTGACCGTGTCATAGGTGATGGTGGTGCTTGCCGATGTGGAGATTGTTGTGGTTGTGTTTGGCTCGAACATGCCTGTTTCTTCTTACTCTTTCCCGGGCCAAATGCTTCCCTCACCATCCTGCACATTACAAAATTGAACAAACATATATCTTCAAAAATAAATATATACATATAATGACATCATTGAAGTTGTAAATAGATCAAACTCCAATATTTTAAAGATATTGAAACATTAGAAACTAAGGCACAAGCAGAACAAGCTATCAATCTAAATCACTATAGTCATCACTATGGACACTATTTTCTTCTAAATCACTATATCAAACTCCAATATATAGGTGAACAAAATGTTTCTTATTTTGTACGCCATTTGATAATATAAAAATCAGCAAATTATAAAATTCTGAAATCATAAAATCTGCCCTTTTAAACAAATAAACTACGTCAAAAAAATTAATATAATAGACCTAAAAATCTTTTTATAATTTTAGAAGATATTAACATCTAAGTTGCAACAATTGGTATAAGAAAGGGCCCCCAAGTTGAGGTGGTTCTTAGTAAATTTTACTCTTCAAGTAATCTTTGAGAGACATGCATCATGTTCTATTTTATATAAGGCGAAGATATCTCAAAGATATATTCAGTAGAAAATAGAACAGGAGAAAACTGTAGAATGTACTTTGCAGGAATCATGAAGGGATATTTTTGCATTTTTTAAGTTTCATCAATGAGTTGCTTAGTATATAATGCATCAAACTCTATGATTTATCTGTAGGTGGTATATATCAGTGAGTTTCATAAGGGCTGGAGAAGCACACAATGTTATCCCAGAGTCTGTGACATTTGGTGGCACTATTAGAAGCCTGACAGCTGAAGGCATTTCCTATCTTTTGAAAAGGATCAAAGAGGTACGAAAAACAGAAAAAAAAAAAAAAATCAAGGTTAAGGCCATTCCTATCAGCTGAAGGCATTTCCCCAGGTTGAGATGGTTCTTAGTAAATTTTACTCTTCAAGTAATCTGAAACTATCCATCTCAACAATTCGTTTGAGATCTCTCCCAAACTAAATTTTCCCACAAAATTTTCTCCATCAAACATTTGAAACTATCCATCTCGCATATACACAATCAATCAAAACCCCAATTTGATCCGGAAATCCCAAATCCATAACCTTTAGCATCAAATCAGATCCACGAGAACAGTTAACACAATAAAAACATTCATAAATACAAAAGAGCATCGAGAACAAAAAAACCCACAAATATTCATCCAATAAAAAACAAACAAAAAGAAACATCTAAAGACATCAGAAGGATAGATCAAGAACGCGTGAATCCCATCACCTAACTATACTATAGCACGAGTAATCAGTGGAGGCGATCGTCGGTGCGGCGGTGCGGCGAAGATCATTTGGGAGAGAGAGAGACGTCTGTGAGGGTGGGTGTGAGGGGTGAGAGAGAGAGAGAGAGAGAGAGAGAGAGAGAGAGAGAGAGGGTGAGAGGGTGTCTGTGAGGGTGAGTGTGAGTGAGTGAATGGAGAGAGAGGTTTTTTTTTTTTTTTTTTAATTTGTGGGGTTTTTAATATATTTTAAAAAAATTATAATACACACAATGGAGATGGTTTTTAATATATATTATTTTTATGAATTAACAAAAATTAATTGTTTAAAGTTTTAAAATATTTAAAAAATTTAAATTCCAAAAGAGATTATTTATAATAAAGTGTTGTTTACTTACATGATTTAAAAAAAAGGTTTTTATGAATTAAAAATTAGTTATTTAAATTTTTAAAGTATTAACAAAATTTATTTTCCAAAAAAAAATTATTTATAATCAAGTGTTAGGATTTTTTTTACTTACATGATATTTTGTAAAACACTTCAAATATTTTTCAAAAATTAGGAAATATATTTATTAAATTTCCTCTCTTAATTTGTTTAAATTATATTAATATTTTTTAGGATTTAATATATATATATATATATATATATATATATATATATATATATATATATATATATATATATATATAGATATATATATATATTTGTGTGTGTGTGTGTGAAATTTAAATTTTAGTTTGTAAATTTTAGCAAAACCAAATAATTTTGGTTAAATTTTAGTATGCAAATTTTGGCGCCACATTTTGGGCCCTAAAACAGTTTGGCATGAAATGATGATGCAACAGCCATGACATAATTCGTCGCTAAGGATTTAAGGGGTCGTGCTGATGAGATGCATCTCGATTAGCCACGGCCATGTTAGAGGCGAACTAATTTTCGTGGCTAAAATAACCTTTAGAGACGAAACTAGGTTTCGTGGCAAATAATTTCGTGGCCGAAGGGTTTTTTTCTTGTAGTGTATATACATCACTGATAATTAACAAGTCTTAACAAGTACTAAACATATATAAAGAAATAGTACCATATATATAGCATATATCAATCTGTTTAATATTCAAAGTGGTGGTCCAGTAGTGTCTTTATCCTGAGAGATAGGCTGAGAAGGTCCTATTAAAGCATTTGTAAACATACGTGCAAGATTAAACATATCCATCATTTGTTCAAGATACTTCTTGATATCCACCGTATCGATCGTTTGCTTCTTTACTCTATCCTCTAAGTTGATTATTCTGTCTTTCACAATAGTCACTTCTTCACGTAAATTGTCAAATTCAACTGGAGTTTGTTCACATTCATGATTCGGACGACTACAAGCCGAGTATGATGCATCTCCAGCATTGATGGAAGTAGATACGAAATTCTTGCCACGTGGAATGATTCCAAACCCATAGAAATGAGTGCATGTAGTACCTTGCTCTCCAATTGCATCACACCAAAGTTCTGGGTCAAACTCGGGATCATTGGCTTCATTAGAACCATACTTTTGACTCATTGAAGAAGTATAAGTTTCCTATAATAAATAACAAACAAATTAGTTCAACATATACATCACAAGAGATATATAAACTAGGTAGTTGCAATTTCATCAAAATTACGATCAATGATCCTACATTATGACATGACAATAAAAAGTTGACAGTAAAAAAGTTGTGATGTAATAATCCCCACACAAGAAGTATATTCATTTTTTGGCACAAGAAGCATGCACAAATAAAGATACATGGACTGTAAGAAAACATATGTAAATTCGCCTATATGGCCATGATGGAAAGCACACCATGATTAAATTCTATAAATACTATCTCTCAAAAAAAGTAACACATTTATTCTCCAATTCAGTGAAAAGAATTATTAAGAACATAGACAAACATACATTCTAAAAAAAAAAAAAAAAAATTTCAGTTTTTCAGTGAGACAGGAATTCCTCTCACTGAAAAAACTGATTTTTTTTTTAATCATCTTGAGCATACTAGCACATTTATTCTCCAATGCAGTGAAAAGAATTATTAAGAACATAGACAAGCATACATTCTAAAAAAAAAAAAAAAATCAGTTTTTTAGTGAGACAGGAATTCTTGGCTAATTAAAAAAATTGTTTTTTTTTTTATCATCCTGAGCATCCCATTTGGTGATTGATCAAAATTACCAAATCATAAAATTTAATCAAATAAGTCTCATATAGGAAAGAAAGTGCATATAATCACATGCATACACTTACACTGACATTCTTGGACTTATGATCAACAAAATCACCTTGACCTTTCTCATGTTTGTGGGTGCGGTTGAATAATTCTCCATAGGTTGGTTTTCGGTTTAGTTGTTTTATCAATCCCAAATGTCCAATCGAATCCAACCTACATTGTAACCTTTGCACTTTGAAATATCACTAACACCAAAATGTCTCATTCCCCACTTCCTTCCTTCTTCCAACATACCACGCAACCGTTCCTTGCACGTAGTCTCCCAAATTGCTCACAACTTTTGTTTTCTCAATAGGCCACATAACGTTTCCCTATCAAATAACACATTGGTAAAAATTTCACTATTAGATTATCAAACTGGAGAAATAGAACAAGACGTTTTAGAATATAATATTAATAATATATTAATAATGAAAAATTGCAGAAATTTGCATATAACGTTTGAAGGAGATTGCAAGGTTCATGAATTGGAGGTTCCATGTTTATATTTTGAGCCCTGTTGCTATGGCAATTTATAAATTCGGAAACCCAAGAAGATATTTGAAATTTTTCTATCTATGCTATTGATTGATTCAAACTTGTTTACAAGTCATGATATATTTCAATCAGTGAACTTTGTTCCTGATTTAGAGCTATAAATTCCACTCTTCTCACGTATAGTGAAGTATAGTTTATTTTTAGAGTTATCTTAATGAATTTTTAATATCTATCCCAATGACTTGGTAAGTATCTTCAAGTGGTCATGTATATACAATTAGAAAAGAAAACTAACCAGGCTCTAAATACATGCATGAGATGATCATTTATTTGTCCAAGTCCAAGTATCTTTTACATGCATGTTTGATAATTAAATCTTGAACTATAGAAATCATATTTCCAAGCCATAATCTTTTTAAATAATAAATACCCAAAAATAAATTTTCGTAAACAATAAAAAATTAATATCATATTGGAAAATATAAAGGTAAATGTTAGAAGAAAACAATGGCATGGTTATATAAAGTTTATGATAAGGTTTACTACAAAACTTAGTTTAAGATAATAGAGATATATAAACTACAATTCTACTATATATGTTAACATTTCTACTATATAATAGAGATATATAGACTACAATTCTAAATTCATGAGATGGAGATTAGAGTACTTTATTCTTTTTATTCAACCACAACGAAACAATTAGAACCAAAGAAAGATTCAGATATTTTCTTTTTATGGTTCCCAATGTAAAAATGGAAAGGCAAAAGGCAAAGAAAAAACATGCTCAATTTCTTTAACAGGGAAATAAACAATAACAGAGGTTCCAACCAATTATATTGATGCAATAACATGAAGTTAAACATGGGGGTTGCACTTCATGATATGAAAACATTGTCAATGTAAGCGCATGGGAAAGTTATGTGTATAGCTTAAATACCATATGAATTGCAACTTATTAAAACACCAAACTGGAGCATGTCGGCAGCAAGAATCAAAGTTAAGCAAAAAGAGAGAAATGAACACCTCAAATTTTGCCCACGTCTCATCTTTGATAGCTTCAGGAACTTTCTTCCATGTTGGTCATGCATCGTTGAAGTGTAATTAGATACACTTTGTAATTGTTCTAACAATTTTAGGGTCTACAAATTTCCTATCATCATAAGAAAAAAAAAAAAAGAGGAATCAAGCCTATATTAGTCAAGTATGACTTTAGCACAAATAAATAAATTAAACAGTCAACTTACTCATCATGTAAAAT
The DNA here is from genome assembly GCA_020875875.1 of Dioscorea alata. Classification (NCBI taxonomy): domain Eukaryota; kingdom Viridiplantae; phylum Streptophyta; class Magnoliopsida; order Dioscoreales; family Dioscoreaceae; genus Dioscorea; species Dioscorea alata. Next base: position 23,657,901 of record CM037011.1, read on the forward strand.
ATTAACCAAGATTCACTCATTTGGATTTGCCGGTGCGGGTATTTCTTTCTTAGGACCTCTTGGGCGTTTGTTTTTCTTTATTTTAAGTGGTGATATCTTCATGATTTTCTTCAGCTGCCATAGTAGGATCTTGTGTTTCTTCATCTGCATAGGTTGGCATTTGCACAAGAATAGGTTGGTTCATCTCTTGTGGACTTTATGAGGACGATTGATGCGGTCTGAACCATCCTTCCCATGCCACTTAACTTGGAAGATCCTTAGCTGCATTTGCTTCCAAAGATTTCTTTGTCTTGGATTTTTTCTTAGCTTCTGCTCAATGCATGATGTCACTAATAGAACAAGAATATCACCATCCTAGTAAGAAACAAGTGCATGTTAAGTACAATTGTAAGAAAGTGATCATAATGCAGATAAAAAGCTTTTAACAAGTACATCAAGACAATTGTTATTGGAATTTGCACCTATATGGATATCCATGCTTAATATGCATTTCTAGATAGATCCGATATATATAATGCATGATAATGATGTAGGTGATAGAGAAATAAATATTTTGGCCTACCAAAACACTATTTCCATCAATAGTGATTTCATTTCTTTGTTCCAATTTGAGAAGAAATAATGAAAATTGCTAGGAAATTTGCTTGAGTAAAGTAAAAAAAAAAAATGACAAGTGAAATATGATAAGTGTTTAAGAAATTTGCATATAAAGTTGATCTCTACTACAAGTGCACCAATATCTTAGTAGAAAGTATTAACAATAACAAATCCCAGGGATAAGTTTGACCAAAAGTATTAACAATAATAGGCTAGTTGAATGTTCTTAGCCATCATCATCATCATTAATTGCCTCATTATCATCATCATCATCATCATCGTCGTCGTCGTCTTCTTCTTCTTCTTTTTCTTCTTCTTCTTCTTCTTCTTCTTCTTCATCCTTTTCTTCTACTTCACATTCCTCTTCTCCTTCCTCCTCCTCGTGAGCTTCTTCAATACCACCATGAAAAATCATTCTTTCATTGTCAATATCTTCTGAATATATGGCATTTAATGGTCTAGACACTTCAACATCTTGATAAACCACTTCATTTAAATCAAGTACTTCTTGCTCACTGGTGTTAAAGTGAAACCTACTTCTTGCCTTGGTTTTGAACACAGCCCACCAATTCAGGCGATGAGGACTTGCCGAGGGATAAGGACTATAATAAACTTGGTGACACTACTCAGCTAATGCAAATGGTTCATTACTAGCAAGTACTGATTTATAATTAACCTCCACAAGCCCATGGCGAAGATCCACCCAAACTCCTTTATCTGTATCAAACTAATGGCAATTAAAAAGTACAATGCGGTTTATTTCTCCGAAATACTCCAACTCAATTACATCTAGCATGACACCATAAAAGTCCTAATTGTAATCATTATAACAATTTCCTTTCACGCATACACCGCAATTCAGTGTCGACTAATGGCCGCTATATTCTTTAGTATGAAACTTGAAACCATTCACAAAGTAACCTTTATAGTAGTTTACCAATTGAGATGGACCATGAGTGAGTTGAGTAATATAATGATCAATTTCGGAACAATTCTCTTTGACCTAGTAGAAATATCGAATTTGAATAATTTCTTACTAGATGAAAAATAAAATGATTAAGGATGACACATAGTTTGATACGTACATATTGCTTAAACCATGATGTAAATGTGGTCTCTCGTGCTTTCTCTAATTCTTTATCAGTAACACATGGGTTATTCCTCCTCAACATTTCATCGAATGTCCTTAATCGTATGAAATGAAGAAAATATTGTAAACAATATTTTCCCAAAAATATGGAAGTTGAGAAAAAAAATAAATATTCCTCACCCAATGTATGGAATCATTTCTTCACAATTCATCAGAACATATAATTCTGCAGCCAAATACTCATTTGTTGTTAGATATAGAGTTTTTTTTTTCTGGTCCCAATGGTCGTCCAAGATGTTTGAAAATCGAAAGGTTTCCCATGGGATCTACTTCACCTCCGTTATCATTACGTGCCAGTCGAGTAAATCTTGTTTCAACATCCTCTTCGAAATACAAGGCACAAAATGATGCAATTTCGTCAATGATATATGCTTCACATATAGACCCTTCAACACAAGCTAGTTTTTTCACTTTCTTTTTTAATTGATGTAGAAACCTATGTATCATAACCAAATAAAATTTTTTGCGCAATGAAGCTAAAAAACACTTGAAATCCATAAAGATTGTAAATGTACATATTAGTATACCTTTCAAACACATACATCCAATGATATTGGACCAGTCCACCAACTTCAGCCTTATAAGGAAGGTGGATTACTAGATGCTCCATTGAATCGAAAAAGGCAGGTGGGAAAACCTTCTCTAATTTGCAAACTGTTTCGATGATAGTTCTCCGCAACAACACCATATGATCAATGGTTATTTTGGTGAAGCAAAGATCTCAAAAGAAATTAGAAAGCTCAATAATTGCATCCCAGATTGCAGTGGGCACCAAATCATGAAAGGCAATAGGAAGTAACCGTTGCATAAACACATGGCAATCATGACTTTTCATTGCATAGACCTTGCCTTCTTCCAAGTTAAAATATCTCCCTATATTGGATGTAAAGCCATTAGGTAGTCGAAGCTGTTTCACCCATTTGAACACCCTATATCGATCCTCCTTCGTTAAAACATATGAAGCCACAGGCTAGAGTGTTTTTCCATTCCTTTCTACCAAATGTAAAGCTGGTCATTTGCAGTACTCTTCTATCATGGTGTTGAATATATTATCAAAACCATTTTTCTCAATGTGCATAACATCCAAATTATGACGAATTAAATTTGTATGCCAGTATGGTAACTCCCAAAAAATGCTCTTCTTTATCCAATGGTGAATCGACCCATAACCCCTTGGTTTTTGTACTGGACATTTGATGCCATATGTCAAATCTGGGCAGCTATCAATATCTCTCAAGATTTCTTCACCTGATAATATCTCAATAGGAGGATCATGATCAACTCTCCTTCCGAATTTATCTCTTTTTCTTTGAAAAGGATGATCAGGAGGCAAGAACTGTCTGTGACAATAAAAAAACATGATTTTCTACTATTTTTAGAGTGAATGACTTCAAATTTCCATACAATAAAGGAAAGATAATTTTCCATGAGTGCTCCATCCAGATAACATACCATACATAGGAAAGTCACTAATTGTCCACATTAATGCTGTCCTAAGTAAAAATGATCTTGCCTATAATTATCGAAGGTTCGAACACCAAACTGCCACAAAATTAGCAACTCATCAAGTAAAGGTCTCAATAAGACATCTATGTTCTGAGATGGACCATTTGGCCCTGGAATTATCATATTAAGGAATAAATATGGTTGCTTCATACATAGCCAAAGGAGGTAAATTGTATATCACTAGCATTACTGGCCAACAAGAGTATGGTCTCGCACCTTGCTTAAAAGGAGCAAACCCATCTGTGCAAATCCTAATATGATATTCCTCGCTTCACTAGAAAAAGACTCATGTGTACGATTGAAGTGTTGCCATGCCTCTCCATCAATTAGATAATGTAACTCTCTTGGAGAACTTTGATTATGTGTGTGCCATGTCATATTCTTTACAGTTTTCTTTAACATGAAAAGCCTCTGAAGCCTAGGTATAAGTGGGAAATATCACAAAATCTTATAAGAAATTTTTGAGACCCTTCTTTCACTTGTATTACTTGATTTGTATTGAGGATGACCACATACCGAACAATATTCCAACTCTTCAAATTCTCCATTAAACAACATGCAATTGTTGTCACATATATCAATCTTGACATATCGAAGCCCAAATGCCGCCATCTTCTTCTTCATTTGATAATAATTCTCGGGCAAGTTGTTATTCTTTGGTAGTATACCCTTTATGATGACCATTAGATGATTGAAATAGTTTTCGTTAATGTTGAATTCAGATTTACAATTTAACAGTTGTGACACTGCCGATAGTGTCATGTGTTTTGTACAACCACACCATACTGGTTCATCATCATCATTCAACAAAGAAAAAAAATGATGGCCTTAAACTAGGTTCATGATCCATAGACATTGACCTACCATAACAATTCCAGCTTTGATAAACATTAGAGTAAAAAGCATCCCTAACCATATTAGCATAAGGATTTTCAACTTCCACACTATATGATTATTCAGCTTCCTCTCTAACTTTGGATGATTGCCCAACATCAGACAATGGATCATTACAAAAACCACTATAGTATAAGTGTCGGCGCACATCATCGTGTTTAAGAAATGAATGATTTTTGATATTTCAAACATGGGCATCTAATTCTATCACCATTAGTATACCATTGGTTGTTTATTGCAAAAGTTATGTACTCTTCAACTGCCCCCATATATTGGTCTATGATATATCCATTATCGTCTAAATGAGCACATGCCCAATATCCATCTTTAGCCATTGTACAATAGTAAATGATTTAAAACACCATGAAGTATTGTTTAGATTAATTAATAATATTTGATATTAATGTTTCTTGATCTTTAAAAGCCATAGTGACTTATTTTCATCTCTCATGAAATATCAATCATTTTATCATATTTTATTAAACAAAATATGAAATACAGATTTTGGAAAGTACCCAAGAGAATAGTTCAAAAAATGCAAAACTCTGTTTTTTCAGTGAGACATGATTCGCATGCCTGATATTCCCATTAGCTTATTGATCAAAATTACCACAGCATAAAAATTAATCAAAGAAGTCTCATATAGGAAAGAAAGTGCATATCTAGATGAACATACACTTACACTGACATTCTTGGGCTTACAATCAACGAAATTACCATAGCATGAAACCATTATTTTTAGCATCAATATTTCTTTGAAAAGCAATTAAATTCATGAACCAAAATTTATACACATTACAAAACACACTTTCCATCCATTGCATGCTAAATGAAAAATACCAAAAATAATAATGAAACAAATACTTAAACATACCTCCTGCAGCTTTAAACTACAATCTAGTGTTTGCATAAATGACAAGATTCAAATTTTGAATATGCTTGATCAACCTCTGTGCTTGAAATGCTAATTTAGGACCTGAAAAAATCATCACACTATGTTAAAGGCTACAAAAAATCATCACAATAGTTTGTCATTTACATTTTTCTTAAAGGCTAAATTTAAATTTTTCTTAAATTACAGTACAAGTTTGTCATTTAAATTTAAAATCATCACAATACTTAAACATACAGTACAAGTTTGTCATTTACCTTAGTTTGTTAGACTAAAGATCAATACTAAAATCAGAATCCTAAAATTAAAGTGTGCATCAAGTCATGCTGGGAGTTAGGTACTATATATTGCCATTGATATGATGAATTTACCTGTGTGCAACGCCTCACGTTATTAGACTAAAAGCAGAACCAAAAAAAATAATAAATCAAAATCAAAAAATAAAAGCAGAACCAAGCCCTAGATTTCAACGATGAAACACAGCAAAGATCCCATCAAACCTAATTTTCATCCACTAAGAAAAATTAAAATTTTCCTCAATCAATACCCTTGAAAATTCAACAACACTGGAAAAACAATATCAAACACAAAAAACCATGATTTTCATTCATCTCGACTCAAAAAAAAAAAAAAAAATCACCTCAAATCGAAACAAAACACACAACTTTACCGATCCCAAAAAGAACCAACTCAATCAACCACTTACTGATGCCGGCGGCGCCCTTCTTCGTTCCGATCCCTGCCTCACACGGCCAGGCCAATGCCAACCAGAAGCTTCCCAAAAAGCAGAAGATACACACACACACACCGAGAGAGAGAGAGAGAGAGAGAGAGAGAGAGAGAGAGAGAGAGAGAAATAGAGAGAGAGAGAGAGAGAGAGAGAGTCGAGTAGTGCTTTTCAAAGATAGTGGGCTTTAAAATAATAATAATACAAACATAATTATAGAATTCTCACCGAAGTGGAAGCAGAAGATATATTTTTTGACTTTATTTTATTTTATTTTATCACCGAGTCTTTGACGGAAACAAACAAACAAACAAACATAATAATAATAATAATAATAATAATAATAATAATAATAATAATAATAATAATAATAATAATAATAATAAGGATCGAGCGATGGAAAGCGGCGATCCAAAATTATAGAATTGTCAAATATTTATATTTTCAATTTTTTTAATTTAAATCAAATTAAAATGTTATGAACATAAAATATAATAATAAAATAAATAAAGCTTAAAAAATAAATGGGAAAATTAGCAAAACTATATTACTAGAATGAAATTATACAAGAAATTAGAAAAAAAATAACATATTCTAACAAATTTATCCAATTTATTTTTTTAATAAAAAAATTACTGATAGAATGCAATTGAATTTTGAATCTATAATTATGAGGAAACGGTAACAAATATCTAATTACAGTATTCATAAAAATTAATATTCTATTATATCAAATAAATTGAATGTTTTTAATAGGAAAAGTAGGGATTGGAGGATTTTATGTTACAAAAATATTTTTTTTATGAATTATAGCCAATTAAATTGATCACCATATCTTATCTGGTTTATTTGGTTTGTTGAGTCTAATTGTAAATAATAAATTTGAGTCTAATTTTAGTTGGATTGAGTTTAATAACTAAACTAATTAATTATGGTGATAATTCAAAAATCCGTCAGTAATAATAATCAATTCCGTTGGTAATAATTCGAAATTCCGTCGGTGATAATTAATTCTAATTTCGTCCATAATATATAACAACTTATTTTAAATCATAGAAATAAAATTAATTCTTTTCACCAACGGATTTTCCGACAGAAACTATCACCGATGGAATTTTCCGTTGGTGATAAAGTTATATTCCGTCACTAATATGTTATGAGGTGTTAAAAACTGTTCGTTGTAATTCCGTCTCAAATTCCGTCAGTGATATTGATATTACCAACGGAAAAAATTCCGTCGGAAAAATTCCACCAGTGATGCTTATGTTTTCCTGTAGTGGTTGTTAAAGAAAATAATAGAGCACCACAGCGGAAATAACTAAAGAAAGTAATAAAAAAAAAAATACAAGGTTTGACGAGGTTCGGCAACTTGCCTACATCCTTGGAGCTGGCCTATATTAATTGTATAAAGAAGAAAGAATACAAGAGAGACTGAGTTATCATTCGACAAGGGGGAGATCTCTATTTGCAACCTAATTAGTACATTAAACACCAAAGATTTTCCTTTATTTTCTCCATAATATTTTGGTAAATATCCCAATATAACCAAAATATTCTGCCAAGTAATTTCGAAAGAAATAACCTGCCTTATAGACCAAGAAAAAAAATCTGCCTTTCTTTGGATACTGCCATCATTGAAATATTTTGAAACTCTCGAATATTTCCTACCAAGTTTTACTTTCACAACTGACAGGCTCTTTTGCTTGATTTTCTTCATTATAATAAAAAAATAATTTTAGTCATTTGGTGGTGGTTGATTTGGATTATGGACATTTACTCAGCATTTAAAATATCTTAAATAATAAAATTATTAAATATAAAAAACACTTTTGATATATATAAAACATCTTATATAATAATATACTATTATATATACAAAACCTGCGCCCTTGACACAATATGTGTGCACTGTATATTTTTGAAAACGAATAAAACCCATACATTGAAACAAGAGAAAACAAGCAAGTACAAAGTTAAAAATAGATAACACCACCAAGATAAATAACAAACCGAAAATGAAACAAACAATAATAGACATAATCCACTATAATTGGAAGTTATACCAAATTAATTAGTTTATAAACAGAGGAGCTCTACTATTATAATTGTATCATAAAAATACAATCTATGTTATATACACTCTCCTTTTTATACAATTGATTGGGGCAAAATCGCGAGTCACCTAGGACGCAAGTATATGCGCCAATCACATAATAGAGTGTGATAAGAAGCAAAGATCGATCCACGTGGAAAATAGAGACTACTAGTGCTAATACTAATATGAGAATTAGCTTAACCAAAATGGTATGGTGTAAGAACAAACTAAAGAAGAAACATGAGTTAAAGTGCTAAAGAAAATACGGCTAAAAAACCATACGGCTAATCCTAATCTAAGAATTAGCTTAACCAAAATGGTATGGTGTAAGAACAAACTAAAGAAGAAACATGAGTTAAAGTGCTAAAGAAAATACGGCTAAAAAACCATAATAGAGGGGTTTTCGGGCATAGATTAATTCTTTCTAGGGTTTGTTAGGCCGGGGTAGTGGTTGTATAAGTCTAGCAACCTAAATTGAATTAAGAGAGTTCCTAAATTATGTTAACCCTTTCTCAAAATGAATAGAAACTAATCCTGTACGGTGCTGATAGACAACCCTACAACTGCAACGCACTCTATGAATTCTTAACAAGAATAGACAAGTATTCAAAATATAGACAATTCTTCTCTCAAAGTAATCATCCTTAACCCCATACAAAGTAGAAATGATATCTCTCTATGAAAATACTCCCTACGATTGTAATGAGGATGGAATTACTTGACAATTTACTCGGAAGGATTGTGGGAGAAGAACTCTTGACTCCAAAATACCCTTTCTCTAGGCGTAATCACAATCACTTTCAATCACGGCTTGCCTATGCTAGGTGGGTCTTCCAACTCGTCACACAAGCACATCAATCTTGAATCTAAGGCGCTCACCTAAATAGCATTCAAAATAATAGGTACACGTAATAAATTAAATAAGAAAGGATTGCAATTAATAATCAATGTAAAAGCATGAAAGATTCACAAACAAAGTCAATCAAATCATAAACCTTAGAGTTCATCTATGCCTAAACATCTATAAATTAGTTCTCCATCAAAGAAGAACAATTAAACAATTCATAAGAGATAATAAACATAATTGAAAGCATAAAACCCTCTTTTCTAATCTTGTCCTTTAAGATTGCTGATGAACTTGCGCCTTTCCTTCTATAAAGGTCACTAAGGTACTCCTCGAAGGCTTTAATAGTCTTCCTTGAAGGTTGGTAAGCCTCCTCACCTAGATGAATTGTCCTAAGAAATTTGGAGAATCTTTTCCTCTCTTTCCCAAAGCTTAGCCGTCAAAAGGTTTCTTCAAGCCCCTCATTAGAATCTTTCATACTTAGTCACTTGCGTGCATCTTGTGTGTGTAAGAATGAGACCGTAAGAAGCTAAAGATGATGGGTCACGTGCCTTACTAACCGACTTACGGCTGTAAGTCCCGCCTGTAAGGTCTTTTGTCAAGCTATTACTGCCTAGCTTATACCCTTAAGCACTAGGCTATAATCATCTCTAGATGGCTCTTGCAATCCCTTTACGGGCATAAGTTGCTCCCTTTAAGCTCCTTTGGACAACCCTTACAAGGGTAAGTCCTACCCGTAAGTCCCTCTATTTGATCCTTATACTCACCCTTACGGGCATAAGCATTCCTAAAAGGTTCTCTAGCTAAGTCTTGTGCCTATAAGTTAGGCTATAAAGTGCCTGTAAGGCATTTTGTCTGGCTTTTTCTTTAGTTGTTGATGGCGAGAGAGCTCCATCTTCTTTATTTTGTCTCTAAATTGCTTCTTTTGGCTCTCTCTCTCTCTCTCTCTCTCTCTCTCTCTCCTCCTTAAGCACTGCATGATAGCTAAGAATACAATTTCACTATGTTTAGCATCATATTCCACAAGAATACTATAATACATGCTGAATAAGTGTATAAACAATATTAAATGATGCACAAATATACACTTATTAGTAATATTAGCTGATGGGTTGTGTTTTTTTTCTCTCCATTTGGTTTTTCCACAAATATTGTGTTCCCTTTATTGTAGTCTCTAATGATATTATCTTGTTGTCTTGTTGGTTTATCTTGGTTATAATATTGGTTGTCCCAGTGTTATTCTTAATACTTTCCCTTATATTTCATAATTTTATGTTGTTTTGCTATCTATTCCCTTTGGTGGTTAGATCATCCTTTGGTTTCATTATGTTTTGCTCCCATCTTGATGTGAAATTTTGTGCCCATCTTTTAATAATTGGGTAATTTTAATTTTTGAATTGGAAAAATACATGATGTGTTTTTGGTCACTTTGTAGGTTTCAATATTGATAAAGATTAATAGATTTTGCAACTTGAGATTAATGGATTTACATGATACATGACATGGCTTTGTTTGATGACTTGAGCTTTGACTTTGTAAGAGAAGATGAAACACCTATTCCAAAATCCAAGCATTTTAGCTCTCCAACGAAAGTGGTACTACAAAGTAATCACCGAAGCATCAGACCACAGAAGCCACCTTCACATTAGAAAGAGAAGGTGGGATATCTGGTAGTGCCTCTAAAGCAAAAGAAGGAACCACATGACAATCTCTTGAAGGTAACCTAATTTCCCTCTTTTTCATTTCTAATTGGTCTGATTTACATTTTGATAATTAATGTAAATAGGTGGCATTAATTTAATTAGATGAATATCGCAATCATAAATTTGTATGTTTCACGCATATTTGACATTGTGAAAATGATAGAGCTATGCATTTGGATAAGCAACCTGGGCCTTCAACCAGAAATGCACATGCGGACCCCCATTCTCAATGAATATCATCTCCTAGAATGTCAAAGACCTAGGCAGGCCTTCCAAGAGAGTTTTTGTTAGGAAATTTCTTGACCTACACCACATTGATTTTGTTGTCTTTGAGAGTAAAAATTGATAGATATCTATCAGTTAGTTTGGAGATTGATTGTAGGGACCCAACTAGATGGATTTGGCTTTGCCCATTTGAGGATGCCTAGGGTGGGATAATAATTTAGTGGAGAAGTAGCCTGTTCAGAGGGGATGTAATCCATTCAAGATAGTACTATTTGACTGTAGAATTTACAAATCTTACTGATCATTTAAACTGGCTCTGTACATCTGTGTATGACCCTATAATGCTAGGAACCTGAAATCCAATTTGTAGAAGGAAATCAAAATCAATAAGTCCTCTAAATCACTTTCATGGATCATTTGTCGAGATTTCAATATGATCTTCTCTATTCAATATAAGAACACAGATAATCCAAACCTTGAATACATTAATAATACCCATGATCTACTCAAGGACTCACCATGATGGAACCATCCGAGAGGGATAGAAAATTCTTTTGGACAAATAGATAGATAAATCTTGTTTATGTTATATTAAACATTGATTGAGTGTGAAACGCACGCAAGTGTACATGTCAATCGAAGTAATAACATGAAATACAATCAAGGTCAAATCCACAAAGACTAGATAGTATTTGTACTATCTTTATCTTCACTAGCTATCTACTGATCAAATATCAAAGTCAATTTCCAAAGACAAAAGCAATGAAAGAAGTAAAAGACCAAATCAAAGGTGATAAGAACTAGAAACAATGGGTGAAAACGGTGCCCGGATATGACTTTGCTTGGGAAATTAGTAAATAATGTAATTGAAATTTAATATAAATAAACCCTTAGCTTAATCAGATTGAAGGAATTAAAAAATATACTAAGTGCTCTCAAGACTCCTTAGTGCCTCATCCCATGTTATGGTAGAAATGGATCTCTCCTAAACCTACCTTCACATGATTGCATAGAGCTCTAGGAATTCCATGTCAAATATCGGAGATAAACTACCATGATTATAATCATAAGGTACATGATGCCCTAACTATCTCTAGTGTGCATCAGTAATACCTATTCATCTATGTGTGATCTCCTCACATGAATCTCTTAATTCCTAATGTGAAAACATAATGGCAATGGCTATCTTGATATGCAAATCCAATAATGATAAACAAAGATGAATCCGAAAAGCTGAAGGCAATCTATATTAAAAAGCAATATCAAAGTAAAAAATTCCCAAGCTACATCAATCCAAACACCCAAGGAAATTAGCCTTCCATGGGGCCTATGCTCATCTCTACAAGATATAAATCAATCTTTAGAACCCTAGCCATGAAAAGAAAACCCCCTCTCATTGCCTTCAATGTTGGAGTAGATGTGAGCCAATATCATCACCAATGGATCGTCGCTCTGGCAACTCCTTCAACCTCCTCCTTGATACCTTGGAAGCTTCTTCCAACACTAGACAATAGACCTCAACTCTTTTCCCTAAAATTAGGTAAAAAAATTGGCTCCCCCAAAACCCCTTGAAAATTGCAATTTATATTCCCAAGAATCTGACCAGTACATGGGCAAGTACATTGGAGTATATCTTGTCCTTGTAACTCTCAGGACGGGTAAAAAAAACCCTTATTACCAGTTGTACATAACTATTTATCACTTCATCTTGTCATGTATCGCTCAGGATGAATCTTCACTTTAGCTCTTGAGTTACACAGTTATGTTCTTTACTTCTGCTTGTGTTCTTGTCTGGAACATACTCTACAATCTTCTGAATGTACATGGGTATGTTCTTTATCTACACGGCCATGTTCTTCTCGGTAAGAGGATAATTAAGGAGTAAACGGGTATGTGCATGGTGCTCGTGTGTTTCTCTGGCTGCTCATCTGTCGAAGTTTACATGGGCAAGTACACAACCGTGTATCTTGCTAGTGTATTTCTTTGTTTGTTGCTTTTGGAATCATTTTGGTCGTAATTTTTTTCCGTTGGCTTTTGTTGTGCTTTTTTTGTCCTATGAGAAATAATGGAACAACTAAGTACCAGTTATCCGTAAAAACAAACTCTTGAGGGCTACTTAAGTTCTAATTTTGACCGATATAATATAAATAATATAGCACTTGTCAAACATGTTCTAGGTCAGTCCTAATTAGATATTCCTATTGCCAATAGTCCGATTGGCCTGCCTTCCTAGATTTATCTCGGACCATGTCCCTATCATTCTAAAGGTAACAACCCTTTTTTTTTTTCAAACTAAAACACTTTAAATTCGAATTAGCCCGGTGTTCTTTAGATGGTTTTCATTCTTCAATCCAAGAATGGCAGAAAGAACCACAATTTTCAGGGTGTGGAGCCAATACCATTTCTAGAAAGCTATGGTGGAAGAAGTGGAGAGTGTGCACTTGGGCCAAAACCTCCTTTGGTTCAATTAAAGGATGCAAACTAGAATTCCTACAATACATAGACTCACTTGATCTCTACAAAGAATTATGAGTCCTCTTTCCTATGGAACAACTTCATGAGATGGAACTCAAGAAATCTTAGACTCCCTGTTACTCTAGGAAGAAACTTACTAGAAATAGCAAGCATGTCTCACCTGGCTTGAAGAAGGAGATGTGAACGTGAAATTCTTACATGCAGTTGTAAACAGTCATTGAAACAAAAATCATATTCAATGGATCTTCCAAGACAACATTACTTATGAAAGTGGCCATGAGATAGGAAAGGCATTAACTTCCTCCTAGCTTGCCTTGTTCAAGACCAAGCGACATACCAGATTTAGATTTGAGTGGTCCTTTCTTTTTTAAATGAAATACCTATCCCAGCTTGAGATTCCTTTTTGTGAGAAAGAGGTGAAAGCTGCAGTCTTCAACCATGTAGTTGATAAAACTCGAGAACAGAATGACTTTCCAATCTATCTCCAAAAATTCTAGTCAACAATTGGTGCACATATTTGGCGAAATGTACATTAATTTCTACGACAATTCTATCAAACTTGAAGGGATTAACTGGGCAAATATTGTTCTAATTGTAGAGGTGGATGCCCCCACCTCAACTTCTAATTTTTACCCAATAAGTCCTATTAACTCTCCTCTCAAGATCATTTTAAGGATTGCATCCAGACTTCATAAAGTTATTAATCAGATGATCAAGTTCACCCAATCATCTTTCATTAATGGGAGATATATCATGGATAATGTGGTTACAGTAGAGGAGATAATTTTCAATTAACGAACATGTGGAACCATTGGCAACATCATTAAGTTTGACTAAATGAAAGCCTTTTCCATAGTTGACTAGGACACTTTCTAGACCTAATAAGCACTAGAGGTTTTAGCTATCATTCTGTGGGATGGATCAAACTTGCTAGGCTTCTCAAAAGTATTAGTTTTGGTCAATACATTCCCGTATGGACATATCAAATACCAAAGGGGCTAAGACAAGGAAAGCCACTCTCCCCCTTCCTCTTTGTACTAGTCATGGATATCCTTAGTGCAATGTTCACTCTTTCACTCACTTCTGTGATTTTAGTTGAGAGCCCCTAGGTAAACATGGAAAACTTTACCACTTCTAATAGGATGACGATCTTAGTGTCTTAACAGCTGGGGAAAATGAAGACCTTAGGATCATTAAGTTGATACTTTTCCTATTTGAAGGAATGTCTGGATTATCAATCTACTACCATGAAACTTGTCTCTATACAACCAAGCGGGGTTAAGTACTGCCTCTTCCTCACTTAAAATGATGAACTGTTCCTAAGGCCTTGTCCCACTTACTTACCTAGGAATGATCATTTCCAACAGACACCCTAGACTATAGGACTGTGACACACCCCTTGCATGTGTGTATCGCAAGTGCACGGGTCGTCGAAGTAATAAAATACCCTGGTGAGTGGGCAGTTGAATCCACAGGGAATAGATGTTAAAAAACAAGAAGTATTGCTATTTAGCTAAGATGAAAACCAAGTTGTAATCTGATTTAAGATATCAATGCAAAGAAAAGTAAAATAAAAAAAAAGAAAGCGAAAGGAGTAAAGAGAGGTAATTAATGATAAAATAAGGTACCCAGACAATACTCGCCATATGACTATTGTTTCAAGTGCATGACTAATATTATACCTCCTAACTGAAGTTTAATGAGTCATGGAAATCCTAAGACACATGATCCCAAACCTAAGGTCAATCGTGACTAGCCTTCTACACTATGCCCCGGTGGAAAGAGATACTCTCAACACCTCACACTATGTGGGACTGCTTGAAGCTTTAGGGATTCTAAGTGATAAACACTATTTCCTAACCTAGATCTAACTCTTTGGTCCAGGCGAAAGATCCCTAATCACAATTAAGCCGCAACACTAAGGATTACTCAACACTTCACTCTGTTGCTCGCGTAACTAAGCCCCGGTGGAGTTTGTCTCTTAGAACTTCACTCTATAGTGACCGCAAAGAACTCTTGGAATACGGAGGTAGGATAAATCACGTCGGAGGGGAAAGGGGACGTTCCGCTACCTCTTGACTCACCCTCTCAACCCTCTTCAACCTTGCTAAGTCTAACATTAATGCAGTGTCACTCATTCACAAGGATTACCTAGATAGATTCTCAACCCTAGTGTCACTCTAAGGGAAAATCAATTCATTAAACACACAATATTGAAACTCAATTAAAACATCAATTAAAGGAAACATAATAGAAGTCAATGAAACCTAATCATCCTAGGATTTACAAGTCCAAGCACCCACTAGGAGTTTAGCTCTCATGGAGCAATACAAAATCAAATATGAAATCGAAAGTAAGTGCAAGCAATCCATGAAGATAATCCCCTTGTCGTCCGTATCGATGGTCTTTAAGAGCCGCATCTTCTTCTCCAAATACTCCTCCGTCTAGCCTAGGGCACACCTCGCAGAATCAATGTCATTGAAAGCTCCCCTAATAACTCTCCTATAAAGGAAATTGATGTCAAATGTCGTAGAACCACTCCAAAATCCCAACAAAAGCCTCTCTAAACCCTAGCCGTACTCTCCCCAAAAGATAGGCGTAAGATAGGAAAAAGATCCCAAATTAAAATCTCAAAGCGGTATATATAGGGTTGAAATCGGGCATCCACACAGCCGTGTGGATTTCCAGGCTTCATTTTCCTTCACGTTATGAACAGTAACTGCTACAATAATTTTGCTATAGTAAATTACTGCAGTACTTCTGCTATAGTGCTCCCGACTTCAATTTCTTCATCAAGGCCGCATGGTTGGGCACACATGCATGCGGTAGATCATGTCGCATCTTGCTTCCAAATATATTGATGAAACTCTTACCAATGTTACACAAGTCAGAACATATGAGTGTAACTACCTTTGTGCCCCTCCAATTTGTATATTCACTTGAGCACATTGGAGGTTGGCACACACTCACATGTCTATGAGCACAACTTGTGCCTTGATCCTTGTTCGGTCCATGAGTTTTTTCAATAATTTCATCCATAATCTATTTTTGCTTGCTTTCTTCCAAACTTGTCTCCAACCCCCTAAATGCACAAAAGAACACAAATACACATGAATGAGCCATAAAATCTAATAAAAGTGATGCTCAATGTAAGAAAAGTATACTTAGTAATACTTATACACAAGCAATTATCAGATTGCAGAAAATTCATTTCTCGCATAAGATTGAGACTTTCCACTTGGATTATCAATCTTCTATCCTTGCAAACTTTCCACTGGTCAACTCATTCCTATCCTCCATGTAGACTTATTAGATGTCCATCTTCAAGCTCCTGGAGTGGGTTATTGAAGTTATTGATCATTTTTTAAGGGACTTTTTATGGCGAGGCTTAGATATTGAAAAGTTCAGAAGCTGGCTAGTAAGTTAGAAGCAATTTTGTAAACCACACAATCAAGAAGGTTGGGGAATTCTATACCTTGAACTATTTAATACAGCCTTCCTAGATAAATAGTGGTGGAAAGCTCTAAAAGGCCTTGCTTGGTGTGGTTCGCAAATCATCCAATTCAACTACTTCGGTAATATTCTAACGTACGTGGAACCTATACCATAGGTAACATAGAAGGAAATCTTTCTTATGGCAAGGCATTCAAAGCACTCTAGCTGCTTTTAGAATCTCCATCCACACAAACATTGGGAATAGCATGTATACCCTCTTTGGCACAATATCACTATAGCAAATTTGATGATTAGTGATGATTTTTTATATGACATTTTCCGTATGTCACCAAAAGAGCATATAATGTGACGAAAATGAAAAAAAAATTATCACCCAATTCCATAAATCGAATATTATACATGATGATGTTTGAGAATGTCATATAGAAGTGTCACACAATATGTGGCACAAAATTTTCCCTTCAATTGGAGATGGAGGGAAATATTTTTAGCAACACTAATAATATTTGGTAACTTTATGATTTCATCATCAATGTATTTCATTTTTTGTGACGATTATATGACATCATTTTTTAAAATAGTTTTTGACATTGTGTCACTAATACCATTGTACATTATTTGTGACCATTTGGTTTCATCATGTATGTCTTAATTATTTCATGATGTGTATATATGTCACTAAAATATAAGTATTCATGATAGTCTTATTGTGTCACCTATATATATATAGCATTAGCTGAAAGAATTACATAATGTCACACATTTGTTTAATTGGTGTATGACATTAAGTTTTCGCCACAAATGAGATATCATTTTTATTCTAATGTGAGTATTTATTGTTGAGATGCCTTGAATTCCTTCATGCCATGCTCTCAATTATGACCTGGCCCAAAATTTTGGGAGAACGATAGAGAAAAAAAAAATTAAAGGATGGGTGCAAACTATACCCATTTATTTTATTTATTATTTAGAGCAATCCGAAGCAAATTTCTTGGGGATTGTATTATGTATTTTGGTTTTAAGGGCTCTTGTACTTGTTGTATTAGTTTTTCTTAAGAGAAAATAAGGTAAATTTGTTTTTTTACATGTGCATGTAAGTCACATTAACTGAACCATGTAAATTGTTGTATGTTCTTGGCAAAGGTGGAAGGAGGGGGTCAAGGGTGTGTTCGAGCATCCACTTATCTCATGGGTGGGTGTTCAATTTTTCCCATCCCCTCTTTTCCTTTTAAAAAGGTAGGGCTTGCTAAGGCGGCAACATCCTCAACCTATTGACGGATGGAGAAGGGTCATGGCCCCAACCCTTCGGCCACACATTTTTTTTAAATGTGAAATATTTCTATAATTTTAAAATTTTAAATTTTTAACAAAAATAATTTGGAAAAGATATTATTTCATCCTTTTATTTTTTACAAATTTACTTATGCAATATAAAAATTTATTTTTAGGAAAAAGTATTTGCAAACATATATTGTCTCTAAAAATATTTATTCTTTGCAAAGTAGTACATAAAATATTAAAAATTATATTTTTAGGAAAATATTTGATGAAAATTGAGTCTCACTAAGAAATTCAACTAAGTCACTGTTCACCAATCCAACAGGTTAGGTCACTAAATCGCTCTAGGATTCATCCAAATCAGGTTTTCCAATCGAACAAAATCGGTCTTAAAATCAGTTCCGAGTCAAAAAGGTTAGACCAATGCGATTGGTCAAGGTTTGAAAACCTCAAGAAATAATACTCGAAATTTTCTCTCATTATATATATGTGTTTAGTGGAATATGACTAAATTATAATAATATTATAAAATTTATTTTGAGATTTATATTAAATTTTATAATTAATTTTAAAAATCAAATGTTATAAATAATCTAAATCATTTACTATGACAAATATAAAAATATAATAATTTATCTTATAAATCATAAATATATTCTAGATTGATAATATGATGCTAATAAAAACAATTAGGATAAATAAATAAATTAAATAACTTATTAACCTATGTAAATCATTTAACCCATGATCTTATACAAATTAATTTGTAAGATATAACTTATTTATTAGAATATATAAATTAACATAAATAATTGTTAAAGTGATACCCAACATTGTAAATCCAAGAACAAGTAATATATAAAATATGAATTTAAAATTTTAGCAAAGTATTACTTTGTTAATACCCAATGTTCAAAACATTGATTAAAGTGCATATTTTCTCACCTCTTGCCAAAAATGACAACTAAAATTTTGTACAATTAAGATTCTAAAGATTTATATCAATTAAAATTTACCTTTTTCCACTTAAAAAATAGCCTTTAAAAATTTGTACCAATTAGGAGCAATCATCCTCTCCTCCCAATTTCGCCAAATCTTCTCACAACTCACTAAAGAAAACCCTTGTCTCCATTGTTCATGATTGCCTACCCGAGTGGGGAATAATACATAAATTTTTTCCTAAGATGACCACGAGGCTTCTTCACACAAAGAAGACGAGGTATGTGTAAAATCTATCATTTTGGTTTAGAATAGTATTTGTTACATGCTTTCGGTGAAATCAATTTTTGTTTTTTAATCATTATGCCTTTATTTTATTATTGAATCAATTGACTAAAAACTTCTCTATGTGGATATATATGATTTTATTTTGTTATTTTATTAAATTAGTTATTTGAGTTTAAATGATGATCTGAGTTGTGGTTGGTTATGGAATACACGTGGCTATGCCACAATTTTTGGGTAATAGTATGTTTTAGTTTTATTTTACCTTGCAATGTCATTTCTTTTTTAAATTTACTTATCATGACGTTTCTTTTACTTTTTATCAATTATTTATTTGTTTTCATTGAATGGTTATTATAGTTTCAAGTGCGCTAGATTCCTCATTAACTGAATCATTGTCATAAGAAGAATCAGATTGAAAGCTAGCAAATAAGTTGTAGCACACATCAACTAGCTTATTTTATTTTATTTTATTTTTTGTCTTAAAAGTTTTAAATTTATCAAGATGTAAGGAAATTTTGTAGATACTTTATGTCTAAAATTGTAAGTGTGGAAATGCTATTGATTTCATTTTATTATGTTTTCCTTTGTATTATGATATAAAATATTATATATTTTAACAAATGACGTGATGAAAAAATGATATTAAAATATTCATGAAGAATGGTGAATGGGTCATGAAAAATTATTTGTCATATTTAAATTTAGCAAACATCATGAAATGTTAAATATTAAAAAATATTTGGTGATGCTATAAATGTCACCTATTCGAGTGACGAATATACTAATGTCACAATTAATTTCACATTTACAATATTCTGTGATGTTATTTTCCAAAATTCAATGGCAAAAAAAATATGCCACCTATTCATGTGACATTCATGTTTTCGTCATAAATAGCTGAACATTTACCTCATATTTATTGACAATGTAAATTATCTAGTGACATTATTTTTAAATATCGGTGATTTAAAATTATGACACCTATTTGGGTGACGATCTTCTTTCTGTCATGAATTGTTGAACATTTCCCTCATATTTTGTGATTGTTCATGACAACTAGTGACGCTAATTTTTTAATAATAGGTGATGAAACATACATCATCTATTAGTGTGATGAGATGATTTTCATCATTAATAGTTGAACATTCAGCTCATAGTTTATGAAGATCCATGATTTTTTGTAACACTGTAAATCTATTTTATGAAAAAATAAATATCACAAAAACATGGGTATAATGTGATATTTGTATATGCCATCATGTAAATTCTAGCATTTGGTGATGATAATGTGCATATCATCATAGTATATCTTTAGCGACAGTGTAAAGGTAACGATCATTGTGATGACGTGTTTAATGCCATCAAATATTATACGTGATGAGAATTTTGACATTGTGTGACGTTAAATGGTGCACCAAATTTGTTGTATACAATTGGTTGCTAGGAAAAGCACCCAGATACCTCAAGTTACAGGAGTTCTCCCAATCACTCCATTCGCCGCCAACTATTAATAATGTTTTAAATCTTTTAGATCTTCTATCTCAGGGTAAAACTCGGTCACAATAGAATCATGGTAACTTACCCTTCAGGCGGAGAGGTAGGATCTCAGTTCTTGGAGTTGGGCAGCAAATGAAAATTTTCACAGTTAAATCGTTCTATGGTTTAATAAGCAATGGGGGACATTGATGTGCTGGTACTTCTAGAATTTTGAAGAGTTTTTCTCCTAGAAAAATTTTGCTTTTTAATTTGCTTGGGACAAAAAAAAATACTCACTTTGTAGAATCTTGCATTAAGAAGATGTAACAAGCTTCCAACTATCACTTGTGTCCTCTGTCAGGCGGCCCAAGAAAATGTAGACCATCTCTTCATCCCTACTACTTTGTTAAAGCTATTTGGCCCCATTTTACCTAGATCCTTAGGATACCATGTCACTAGTAATCCCTTAGGGATCAATGGGGATTATATTGTCAAGGCCTTAATCCCTCAATTAGAGACTCTTGGGACTTCTTAGCCATAGCTCTCACCTGGAATATATGGTTGGCTAAAAATGATTGCATTTTTCAATTCAAGTCACCAAATTTGTTTTCAATAATTCTGAATATAAGTCTTATATTTATTTTTTGGCATTCAGTAGTTCCTGATAGCAAAAGGCAAAAGTTAGAGACTTCTTCTATAAGGTGCAAGGTTCTAGTTGAGTCACAGCAAGGCTAACAAATTTCCTAGGTTTACACAATCCTATACACAATATCACAAATATTGGTAAAACAAAATAGGGGACATGATGAGCATAATGAAAGCAAAACTTCCATAAGCATGATGATAGGACTCTAAGAGACTTGCAAGTAACAAATACAACCAAGTTTTCCAAGGAAATGAGAAAGTGTGCAAGTAATACAAATATAGAATTAATGACACTAGTAAATCCATGTTCCATGTACAATACAACCATACTAAAAAATAAACAAATACAAAACTCAAAATGAAAATCAAGGAGGTATGCAGTTGCTAGGCATTTTGCTTCCTCGTGATATTGCTAAATACTAAAAACCTAGAAAGAGGGGAGATGTGTGAGTAAATAAAGTCACTCTATGAGTATATTAGCACAATTCAAAAGAATATTAAATCTAACCATTTAAACTCTGAGTAGACAAGCTTTTGCAAAAATACATATAGACCTGAAACATTTCAACATTTACAAATTATATATATATATATATATATATATATATATATATATATAAACATAGGCCCCAAAATGAGCTCAAGATTTAGTTTAATCAAATGAAATTTCTGATACTCACCAATAATAGTTTTGTCTTAGAACAAACTTTTAAAGAGTTCAAATTCTGCTTTAAAGCACATCAATGAAACCATTTTACCAAAAAATTGTTTAAAGACATAAAAGCAAATGCACAATTTTATAATTCAATTTGAGAAGTCATTGTGTTGCAAAAACTGTAATACGACATCATTCTCAAAATGATAGCTTGAAAAACCTCTCCGACATTGCCCGCCATTGTGACTAAGTTGAGAGCCATCAAGGTCTTCGTACCCTTGATGTTGGTGCACTGAGACTCATGTGGTGACATCCGTATCTCAATGTAATAATATCTATTTGGGAAATCCTCTACACCTATGAAAGGGAAACATCAGCTAAGTCCAGCACGCCGTCTCACAAGGCTATATCGTGAGGACCCTTTACTGTAGCAAGTGGGTTATATACCATCACCATCAAAACATAAGCATAGAATAGGGCCGAAGCCCATATCATGATCATAGAAAGTTAACAACATCAAATGTCACAATAATGTTCAGGGAAATCTAGTTTCAAACATAAAAATATCCACATCTCGAACAACATTCGCATTCCACATATAAATACCATTTTCATATTCATAAATGTCAAAATTATAATTATGCAAACAAAGGGTTTCACAAACCATTTTCCGAAGTAAATACCAATAGTATCGAAAGAGGACAATGAGTATATTTTTTGGAATACATTGCACATATCTTGGAAATATAATGAAATTCATCAAAATGAACAAGGCTTTTGGCACAATTAAAACTCAATCCATACTTATGGTTGTTCTAGCTTCACCTCTTACACAATTCATTACACATCACCAAAATATAAGAGCAGGTCCAAGAATAATTTAAGCATAATCCCCAAATCTTCCATGAAAAGCCTAAAAATGCTACCTTACTTACATTCCTCTGAAACTTGATGAGTGTACAACATGCATGTATTTTATAAAGGGACATTCACTAAAGATCCTCAATAATTGATGAGTGTACAACATGCATGTATTTTATAAAGGGACATTCACTAAAGATCCTCAATAATTGATGAGTGTACAACATGCATGTATTTTATATCACTTTATACACTCATTCGGCATGAATTAGAGTCGTATTATGAAATTTGTTGCTAAATATAGTGTGTTTCACATTCCTAGGCTTAGGGTAGCATTTTAAGATTAGAGAGAGTCAAAAGAAGTATTTCAAACCTCAAACAATGAAGTTGGAGCTCTTTCAGCATCATTTGAATAAGGAAAAGACAAACTGGGTGCTCATATAGGCATCTTACAGCCAACCTTACAGACGTAAGTCAATTCTAGAGGACTTTGCGGGCATGCTGATGCCTATAAGAAGGATTCAGAACCAATTCAAAGCACCTTACGGGTAAGGCTTATGCCGGTAAGGACCATCCAGAAGAGCTTATAACTACAGCTTATGCCTATAAGGGTGGTCGTGAGAAGCAGAACAGTGAATCTTATGGTCAATCGCTTACGGTCATATGTTGGATTGTAACACAAATAGAAGACCTTACGGATGTGAGTTACAGCCATAAGTGCTTAGGTAAAGCTCATGACCATTTTCCCCAGGTTCCTTACAACCACGTCCTTACGCTCGTAAGCAGTTAGATATAAATACAACTTATGATGACTTTTAGGGCATTCTTGGTTTTTCTTTTGGGTGTTTCTTGGAGGCAAAGTTAGTAAGATAGAGATGAATGCCCAACACTTAAGGGGTGACTTCAAGGGGGGTTCGGATCAACATTCAAGGGGATTGAAGATCGTAGCTATCAAGTTCACCTTGGCGGTGTGCGTGGAAGCTTTCCTAGTGCTTCTCCGATGATCCTTCATTGGCACAATTGAGAAGGGGGATTTCATGGCTTTCATGTTTTCTCCTATTATTTGTATCTTACATGCTTCAAGGGCTAATTTGTAAATGCTTGGGCATAATTGAACTCTAGAGTTTATACTTTTGGTATGGGTTGTTGGACCTTTGATGCTTTAATTGTTTTCTTAATTGTAATTATTTCTATTTGAATCTAATTATGTATTTGAATGCTTGGTTGCTAATGAGACGAAAGCCCTAGCTATCATGTTTGGTGTGCTATGTAATGAGAAGAAATTACCACCTAGCATAGACATTGCGCAATTCGAGAGGATAGTGAGAACATCTCTGGTTAGGGTACTTTGGAAACTTTGTCTCCCGTAATCCTTCCGAGTGGGTTAGTGATAATCTCCGTACTTTTTGCAATATGGAGTGGATTTTAGGAGAAATAGCATTTCTACTCTGTATTCAGATTAGGGATAATCTCTCTCTACGGGGGAGATTATCTACTTAAGAGATTGTCATTAGCTCATAGTAAGGTTTCATAGAGTGTTAATGTGACTGTGTGGATGTCTGTATCAACTTTGCACCTATTCAGTTACTTTTCACTTGAGAAATCGTGTTCTAGCATAATTCTAGAAACCTCTCGGTTCAAATAGAATTGCATGCTTAAACAACATTTGTCTTGCACTTTATAACCCTACAGGGATGCTATGCCTGGACATCAATTTTTTCTTTGACTTCTCTCCTATTATTTTCTGTATTTTCTTATCTTTGCTTGCTTTTGTTCACACACACACAACATTCAATTACTGTGGACCGACACTCTGCTTTTAGGTACACGTTATTATGTTATCAGCACACACATATACATCCCTATCAATAATGCAAAAATAATTACCAACATCAATTGTTGAGCTAAGAGTTCAACTCACCCTTAAGCAAATAGCCAATATATCAAACAAATTTACTTGTACCAAAGCCACATTGAGCATACAAAAATATTTAACTCATTACATGTACTTATGTGTGTCAAGAAATTAACCCAATCTTTCATAGATAACATTGCTTTTAGGATCATGAATGCCATCATATTCCATTATCAACTAACCTAAATAAATTTCTTTTCATTAATATTCCAAAAGAACTAATTAATTTTCCAAATGTAATACTCACAAGTGAAATGGATACATCATCAAGAAACAATATGATCTCTCACCTAAGACAACAAGTACAAGATCAAGTATAAGAATTCCATTAATTTGATGCAGCATTATACTTGACTACGGAAAAACATCTGTCAAAAATCATCTCCTGAACAGTTAAAAGATATATTATTATCTTAGTGTAATTCTTTTCTCATATCATCATCCTCATTTCAATCCATTTATTGAAACACCTGTAATACTATTCCTTAACTCATCGGTCACATGCATATAAATATCTTAACACAATCCATCTAACCATCCCCACATGAACAAATTCACCAACTTTCCACTAATATCAAGTAAACACATCAAACTTATGAACTTCAACTCAATGATAATTATGTTTGCTATCATACATCCTTTAGATTAGTTATAACATCAAGCTACATTCATGCTCCATGCACCTTACTTATAACATCATGCCTCAAAACTTTACCAATTCTACAATACAAGAGTAATTAGATCTTCCATGGTTCACACATACTGTTAAACAAGTTCTACCATCAACCACATAAAGACTACCCAATAGCATGCATCAAATATACCCATTATTCTTTCTCATTAACTTCGCAATTTATAACCATACATTGATTTGTTGAGATAACAATATAATTCATCAAAGCATATATGATCAACCTGATTTATATCAAATAAGCTTATCATAGAATTATGCAATACAATTATACCCACTCACAAACTTTAGGATGTTAAACTCCATAAGGATGCTACTCCTTTGGCTCCTTGTCTCGAGCAAAGCTTTCATCACCTAACTAAAACACAAACACACACGACAAGACCAAAGTAACAAGAGAGAATGAGCAAATAACAAAAGAATAACAAAGAGATGCACAAAGAAGTCCTAAACGTATATGTCATGTAACCTATAAGAGCTCAAACTTGGGTTTAAGGATTTCTAAAGAATTTCTATGGAGATAGGAGCAACATTCATCAGCACTACTTATTGCTATAGTATTCCTGAACTAAAAGGGTTTAGAGATTTGAGAATGACAAGAATGCCCTTATAACAATAAGAAAGAAGGGTGTAGGAAAGTACTCACACAGCCTGTGCCGATCTATGTCTTGATAAAAGACTTGTGGTTGAAAATGGCAAAGGCTATGCAGTTTTGCACAGGTTGTGCCGATCTTAGCTCAACAAAAGACCCCATGGCTGGAATGGGCACAGGTTGTGCTGATTCGCACAAGCTATGTGGATTTCAACCTGATAAAAGTTTTCTATGCTAGAAATGGCACAAGCTGTGTCGATTCACATAAAATGTGCTAGAACTTGATTTCAAGGATTATTCTACAACCAAAATCTTTTCAGACTAAACAAAACTTACTGAGCACCCCAAAGTAGGAAATAAAATTAAGGAAAACTTGTTGCTATTACACTATGTAATCAGAGTCAGTGTTATGTTTTAAAGATTCCACTCCTAGTGAATCTTTGTTTTATGCTTGAGTGTGTGTCCTTGTTTTTTTACATTCTTAATAAAATTATGGTTTATCCACTTATTAAAAAAGGTTAAATGACTTAAATGGTCACTAAACTATGCGGCAATTCCTATTTTGGTCACTAAAGTAAAAAAAAAATTCTATTTGAGTCACTAAACTTATTAAATCATTCGAATCAAGTCACTGGGTAGACGACGTTAACGGAAGGCTGAGCTAGCTTGCCACCTCACCATTAGCCTTGCCCCATCAGCGACACCCGTACATTGTTCATCCATCACCATTCCTCTCTTACATCCAAACAACTCTTTCATATCCTTCTAAACTCCTAGCTTTCTCTTCTTCTTTATCTTTTATATCTCTTCAACCTTCATCTCCTCCTCCTCCTCCTTCTCCTCCATTATCATCGCCTTCTTCTTCCTCTCCTACTCACTACTACTCAGCTCATCTCCATTAATGAGCATCTCCCTCATCGTCATTTGCCCAATAAACAACACTTGAGCTACAAACCTCATTGGCAATCTCTCATTTTGTGCAACATGCACACAAGCCTCTTCAGACATTCTCCTGTAACTGAACACTCTGCAAACTTCCTCTCCCTCTCTCCCACTCAAATCCCCATGAGCATCCAAGTATATATCCACCTCTCTATAAACTCCATCATAACACCTCCCAAAGGATACAACAACATTCTCATTCTATCCATAAACCCCATAAACTCATCCTTTCCCAAACTACCTTCTCTTGTTATCTCTCTTGCATACTCCTCCATGATCTCAATCACAACCTATACTTCTTTTTCATTTGATTTAGTTTCACTGCTTGCAATGAAGTAACCAAGTATTCTCTTCATGCACTCTATGTCATGGGTTAAAAGATCTTCAATGGAGACTTCAGTGAACTGCATGGCTATCATGGACTCAAGTCCATGAATGCATGCCTTATTTGCATGAATTTTAATGGCGGCGCATGAAATTTGAAGGAGATTTGATGCATGCACTGATCCTCTCTATTTTGGTATTAACCCCACAATTGATTTAATGATTTTCTTGTTTTTGCTTCACAATTTGAAGGAGCCTGTTTCTTGAACTTGAATGAGAGATTGCCAATGAGGTTTGTAGCTCAAGTGTTGTTTATTGGACAGATGAGGATAAGGGAGGTGCTCATTAATGGAGATGAGCTGAGTAGTAGTGAGAGGGAGAGGAGGAAGAAGGTGTTGATAATGGAGGAGGAGGAGGAGATGAAGGTTGAAGAGATGGAGAAGATAAAGAAGAAGAGAAAGAGAAAAGTTTGGAAAGAGATGGAGTTGTTTGGATGTAAGAGGGGAATGGTGAGGGATGAACAGTGTGTGGGTGTTGCTGACGGGGCGAGGCCAATGGTGATAAGGCAAGCCAACTCAACCTTCCGTTAACCTTGTCTGCCCGAGTGACTTGATTGGAAGGATTTAATAAGTTTAGTGACTCAAATAGAATTATTTTTACTTCAGTGACCAAAATAGGAATTGATGCATAGTTTAGTGACCATTTGAGTCATTTACCCTTAATAAAAACAAAAAGGGCATATCATCCATGTATGTATAATGCCCTAGTTGCCATGGGGAATAGAGTTTTATTTATTTATTGTTATATATTAAGATTAATGATTGGCATATAATAGGCCATCTAATATTTGTCAAGTGGTCTTAAATTTTTTAAATTCTTTTTAAATAATTTACACAAAATTAAATATTTAAAATAATTTAAAAAATAAAACTGAAGAGACATTCTTTCAATCAAAACTCCAAAGATACTTTTTGAAAAGATAATATATATATATATATATATATATATATATATATATATATATATATATATGAATAGAATTATTATGTACGAGTTTAAAATTTTATTAGTAAAACTAAAGAACTACCTTAAAATTCATGTAGAGTGAGGTCACATGTGTTTGTTGGCTTAATCCACAGTTGTATACATTTTTGACTTGTGTTTGTAGCATTTTATAAATAAATAAATAAATAAAGCTAAGGAACTTTTTGAGTTTTTCAAAAGAAATTTTCTAATATAAGTCAATGCATACTTATCTTTGAAGACCATATGCTTTTGATTTTCTAGAACTAAGTTGAAAGACAATATAATTTTCCTTTGAGAAGTCCAAAATTAATTAATTAATTAATTAAAGAAATAAAAACAGCAATTACTTTCGGTGAGTGAACATTGAACAATGCACTTGTCTAGACTCTCCTCCCCCGACCATTCAGTGGACCGAATCATAGCAAACACTCCAGACTGAATTGGGTTGACATCAACTGGCCCAAGCCTAGTGGTAGGCAGAGCTTAGCACACCCACCTGATCAGTTAGTCAATCCTACTGAACTCACCTAAACGAGTTGGGTTGAATCCAAATGGGTGTAGTCTAGCCAGCCTACATTTTGTTGAAGAGTTAGGCAGGACCTAACCGTGGTTTAGCAGTCCAAGTAGCTAAGCTGAATTTTTAAATGTCATGCATTCCAACCCTTGTGAGGAGGTAGTATAGAGACCCGTGCGGCTATATTAATTGTTGTACATACATGTTTTATTGAAATGTCTTTTTCATTGATTTTAAATATTTATATTATTTATTTTATTCATAGAAGAAGGTAGAGGGAAAATATGAGAGAGCTCTAGAAAGAGATTAGCTAGATATGAAATTAAAAGGTTGTCTGGTTGACAACTGATAAGTGTACAACATTCATATATTTTATATCATTTTGTGCACTCATTTAGCATGAATTAGAGTCACCCTGTTTACCTTGTTCTTATCCAGTTGATGTCGAAACAGCTCCATCTTGTTTGTTTTAGATCTAGAGTGGTTCTTTTGGTTCTCTTTCATCTTTAAGTGCTACTCGAAGCCTGAGAATGCAAAACACACTATGTTTAACATCAAATTCCACAATATGTTTAACATCTAATGCTTATGGTCATAAGGTGGACCATAACACAAAAATAGAAGACCTTATACAGACGGGATTTACGGTCATAAGATGTCCCATAAGGCACATGACCCATCATCTCCAGCTCCTTACGGCCTAGTTCTTACACTTGTAAGTAGCTCATGAGTGGCTAGATATCAAAAATTCTGATAAGGGTTTTGAAGAGATCTTTTGAAGGCCAAGCTTTGGAAACAAAGAGGGGTGTTTTCTCTATATTTTTTAGGGCTAATCATCAAGGAGAAGAGGCTTACCCACTTTGAATTGAAGGAGATTAGAGCCGTCAAGAAGCATCTTGGCGGCATTTGTGGAAGATGAGTGGGAAGTCCTTCGGCAATCTCAAGAGGTGTATTTGGAAAAAGGGTTTTAATGCTTTCACTGATTCTTGTTATCTCTTGTAAATTGAATGATTGTTCTCAACTGATAGAGAACTATTTTGTAGGTGTTTAGGCATAGATGAACTCTAGGGTTAGATTTTATTGGCATTGGTTGTGGATCTTTTATGCTTTACTTTGATTAATAATTGCAATCCTTTACTTTTGAATTCAATTGCATGTTCTTATTATCTTGAATGCTATTAAGGCAAAAGCCCTAGTTTCATGTATGATGTGCTTGTGTGACGAGTCTAGAGACCCACCTAGTATTGGCAAACCGCGAATGAAGGGGATTTGTGAGTACGATTAGAGATAAGATACTTTGGAGTCACGAGTTCTCTTGCCACAATCCTCCCAAGTAAATTGGCAAGCAATTCCATACTCTTTGCAATTATAAGGAGTAGATCTAGAGAGAGATCTCATTTCTACTTTTTATGGGATTAGGGGAGATCACTCTATGAGAAGGGTTGTCTACACCTAGAATACTTGTTTATTCTTGTTAAGATTTCATAAAGTGCAAAGCGATCGTGGGGCTATCAGTATCAGCACCATACCGGATCAGTTACTATTTATCTTGAAAAATGGGATAGTATACTTGAGGATTTTTTTGAGTAATTTTTTTGAGTGGTCACCGAACTTTGGTCAACTTTCACTTTGGTCACCCAACTAAAAAATGCATCAAAATGGTCACCCATTTTTGAAATATTTTCACCGGGCAGTCACCCCCACTATTTTGGTGACTTAATGCTGATGTGGCGACCAGAAATTGTTGAGTCAGCTTCATTCAGCCAAGTCAAAAACTCCAGGTGGCAGAACTTGTCCACGTGGGCTTCTTCTCCAACGGGACAAAACAGAGAAGATGTATCTAGTGAATTCACCAGCTGATTCTCTTTTGCATTCCTGGTGAATTGAAACTAAAAGAAAATGTTTGCATTCCTGGTTCATTCTTGGTGAATTGAATTGTGGGATTCTTCTCCAACGGGACAAAACAGAGAACATGAGCTAATTTTAGGAGAAGATTGTCTGCATTCCTGGTGAATTGAAATTAAAAGAAAATGTTTACTTTATTAATTGTTTTACATAACTAATCACAAATACAAAGGATTCTCAACAAAAAATAAATAAAATAGGTTACACATTTCCATTTGAGAGAGTTCAATCCTTTGAAAAAAAATTAGTGAGTTCTGATCATGACTTCTGATCTTTTACTGTTGCTTGGCAATCCTATGCTCACTTCCGATGTGCAAACTATAGATCTCTAGAGGAGCAACGATGAAAAGATGGTCTTCTCTCTGAGCAGCGATGAGCAAACCCTAGATCTCAAGAGGAGCAGCTTTGTTCCGTTGGAGAATAGGCCCACGTGGACAAGTTCTGCCACCTGGAGATTGTGACTTGGCTGAATGAGGCTGACTTGGCATTTTCTGATCGCCACATCAACATTAAGTCACCGAAATAGTGGGGGTGACTGCCCGGTGAAAATATTTCAAAAACAAATGATCATTTTGATGTGTTTTTCAGTTGGATAACCAAAGTGAAAATTGACTAAAGTTCGGTGACCACTCAAAAAAATTACTCAAAAAAATCCTCAAAAAAATCCCAAAGTGAAAATTGACTAAAATTCGGATTTTTTTTCTCGGTTCAAATAGGATTGCTAACTTACAACCTTTATCTTAGACTTACAAAACCCTAGAGAGAGTCAATATTTGAGCACCCAGTTTCTCTTGTTTGCTTAGCCATATTCATCTCAATGCTTTTGATTTCTATTTTCTTTTATTCTGTTTTCACACCACACAACTCTGAGTAAACTAATTTTTGGATTAAGGATTAGTACTAATAGACTCTATTTTCGCTCAAGATGGATACCTTGCTCTTTAGCATACTTTATCACAAGATCGGCATGTACACGTGTATTCCTATTATGCCTATATACTACCAATCATATATATATATATATATATATATTATTATTATTATTATTATTATTATTATTATTATGAGTATTGGAATATGAAAAGGTAGTGGGCTAGTGATGGGTAAGTTGTTGTTGGTCTTGGTAATGAGAATTGTAAATGCTCCTTGAAAGTCTTTCCAATGTTTAATTAATGTATTAAAGTGTGTCTTGTAACAAGAAAAGTATGATATAATGAAAAAAAAAAAAAAGATAGGGAGGTTTCATTATCTTTATCATCTTCTTCTTCTCTATATTCTTGTGTGTGTGAGAGAAATAGACCATCCACCACAAAACTATTATCTTCTTGGTGTTTCTTACAAGAGAGTACAATCATATATAAAAAGAAAACATGGTAGTAGCATGGATACATAATCCACCGGTGGTGAAGACAACAAGAAAAATAAGATAGAATGCCCAATCATTTTCAATATGATCCAATCATAATATTATTTAAGCATATAGAGCAAATGTTTTAATACAGCACTTATTATATGAAATGATGTGTTTGTAAATGATAAACTTCAACAAACATCTCTTACACCACAATATTAGATTATTATTTGTAAAATACTTTTCAAGGATATACCTCGATAACTGATCGAAGACCTATGAGAGGAGTAATTTTGTAGTTGGTGAAGCCCGCTGCAAAAATTATGTCTCGCCATTCTCTTTCATTTCTTTCCTTTCCTTTTGCAGCAATTAGCATTAATAAATCACTGAATAGCTGTGTCTCTACTGCACTGACTTCATTATCCGTGACAGCACCAATAACCATATCAATTATTATTATCTTTCCCCCATTATCTTTATTTGAAATTGCTGCTTTGCAATGCTTTAAAATTTTGACACAGTCTTCATCACTCCAACCGTGTAAAATTGACTGATTAAAACAAAAAAATCATTTATAAAAAGTATTATAAAAATATCATAAATAACTA
Organism: Dioscorea alata; assembly: GCA_020875875.1. Taxonomy (NCBI): domain Eukaryota; kingdom Viridiplantae; phylum Streptophyta; class Magnoliopsida; order Dioscoreales; family Dioscoreaceae; genus Dioscorea; species Dioscorea alata. The sequence goes on from CM037011.1 coordinate 23,690,475, forward strand.
ACATAATAATTAGGAAATCATATATAAAATCAAAGTTGACTTTTGGGTGTTGTTCTTAACGTTTGTCAATTGCTTGACTACTAGAAAGGTTAGAGACTCAGACCAATTTGTTTTCAACCATCATGCATGATCGTTAATTAATATGATATTACTTTCTTTTGTTTTATCACTTGAAAATGACATTACTCTTGGAAGTTGATTTGAACCTCTTCTTTTATTTCAGTCATCAAAGCTATATATTCATTATTTGAAGGAAAGCAATGCAAGTAGATGTGCTACATCACCATATAACCTTTAACAAAGATTTCAAGCATATTATCGATCTCTGACATTAATTTTTGTAAGACCTATTAAAAGTTTAAATTCCTAACTTTGATTAATTTTATATGTATGATGAAATCCTAGTTTCTTGCAAATGTAGTTGAATAGCACTGATACAGTGAAGCACAAAATGATCATGTAGTAATATAGACATGAATTGGTGATAAAGCCAACATGTCATGTCACTTCAATTCAAACTATGTTCCTAATAAAATAAAAAATAAAAATATATTTACCATGTTATATTACTGTGGTGTCATGGTAATTCAAGAGAGGTGGTTTTTTTTTTTTAATTTTAGTGAGGATTACGTAACATCTTTTAAGGATCACTCACCCCAAACAATTAATATTGAGGACAGAAGGATTTGACTCTCCACTCGCATTCACATATCTTTTCACTACCTCACGCAGCGTTTGGTCATTAAGCTTGTTCTTTATCATAAAATAATACAAGCAATTTTTTTTATTTTATCATTTTAAATAACCTAATAGCAAGTTTTGTTTAATTGTGTGCATGCATGTTTTTATTCTAATACCAACTTTTTTCTGACAAGTGAAAAATTGAAAGATCAACTCTACTAACAATATTGGCTAGCATGTGTGTGTGGCGTGTTCACGTTAGTTAGGTGTTCATCATAAGTGTATTTATGATTTTATGTTACTACTAGTTTAAGGATGGATATTTAAAGCATTGTTAGCTCATTGATATTTAGTGTTGCCTTTCTTACCATTCCAAATGATCCTTCAATGGCAAACAATATCAGAATTCATAGCTAGTGTTTTGAAACTTGGGTTGACCTAAACGGTTGGACCCAATTCGACTAGACCCGGCCAGATCATCAGGTTGGGTTAATCCCCGGTTTATAAATAATAAATATTACTTTAAATATTTTAGAATTTTCATGTTAGTAATCTTCCATAGTTCATGTGGTTAGGTTTTTTTCAAGCATAAGTGAGGTCTTAGGTTTAGATGTTAAAAAAAGCAATTTTGAATATAAATTTAATTTATAATAAAATTTTCTATTTTTCTATTTTTAAAAATAAAAATCCATTCTCCTCTTACTTATCAAACACATTAAACATAAATATTCATATGCATTATCTAATTAAATATCAATTAATTCTAAACTTTTGAGAACCGAGTTAATTAATTATAATCAGTCTTAAAATATGATTTACAATTACACTATTTTCTCTTATAAAGTTATAAAATACATGTTTATGATTTACCTCATCGATATACATGCTAATTTATATTTATAAATTATAATAATTTGTTATGTAACATTAAAAGACATTGGGTTTGTCAAGGTTATTGTTATTTGTTAATACCTATAAATTATATAAAAAAATATTTATTTGTTATAGTTTGTTTTATTGTATTTTCCAAATTCTTAGTAATTTATAGTACATATTATATATTTATATTTAATAAAAATTATATATAGTCAACCGTAGTTCACCCCGTTTAATAAATATATTTAATACTCACTCGTTCACCATCAAGACGATTATATAGTTTTTATTAAAAAAAAAAAAAAAGACGATTATATAGTAGACCTTCTATTGTATGATTGCAAAGTGATTTGGCAAAACAATTACCGAGTTTAATTCTAGACTTAATCCTATTTGAAGTTTGATGGGTGTAGAAGTGGTGAAAAAAAAAAAAAAAAAATAAGTAATAATAATAATAATAATAATAATAATAATAATAATGAAACCAAAGGCGCGCATACGTACCTTCAACAAGGCGGCACTTGCAGGAGGAACAGATTGGAAAAAATCACCAGTAACAAAGCGAACACCATCAAGCTCCATCTTGCCCTGGATCACATGCTGCAGGTCAAACACAGTGCACTTCATCTCAGGGAACGCTTTCTTTAGCGCCATCGCCGTCGTCCCATTCCCACCACCAACATCCACCAATGACTCCACTCCTTCAAACACATCCCTACAACTCCTCATGACCACGTCCATCACTAACCCAGCATCACTCGCCATCCCCTCATTATACAATTTGGTAAACTCTGGCTTCTCATCAGCCAATTCAAAGATCTCATGCCCATGAAGAACGGCAAATGGCGTCTTCGTTGTCTCCTCTGAAGACTTCAACCATGATGGCAAAACATATGCACTGTGGCTGAGGGTTGGGTCGAGGATGACGAGAAGCAATTGAGTTATGGAAGTGGAGTTCCCGGGGAGAATGAGGTGGGAAGTAGGTGTTAGGGAGTATGAGGATTGGGTTTCTTGGTCTGTGGAGAAGATGCCTTGGTGAACAAGAGCGCGCATGAGGCGCCGGAAATGGTCGGACTTAGAGTCGGGGATGGAGAGGGAGGTGGTGAGTTGAGCAAGGCTCATGGGCTTGCCGTGCTTGTGGAGGATCTCGGCTATGCCGAGATCGATGGCGGCTTTGAGTGACATTGATTTGAAGTAGCTGTAGACGAGGCTCCAGGCATGAGATTGAGCTTGGAGTAGCTCGCTGGTGGTGAACTGATCCATGTGTCTGTGCCGGTGTCTGTCAATGCACTTAAGCACCGCTTTGGTCGGATATATATAACGGTTTGTTTGGCTTAGATTGTTCTCAGCCTTAATATGTAATTTACTTAATTTATCCTAGCTTATCCCTTCCAGTCTTCATCACCTAGTTTCTACGTGGAACGTATCGGAATTTACCTTATTCTATTTGTGGACACCACTTTTTTCTTGAAAAAAAATATCCATTCTTATCCTTTGTGGTTAATTTGAAAAAGTTATTTTTCATATATTTCTTTCAATTTAATTCAGTGCCCTCCTAAGCGTGAGTTGCGGTCATTTCAACCTCCCATTTTAATTATCGGTTCTCTTTCTTCTCCTAAAGAAAGCTAAAGACGAGCCCTTCGTAATCTCATTCTTAATATTGTGCCTCGTGAGTTTCAAGAAGTTTTTCGTCGGGAGTTCGTCAATTAGTTGTCTACAAGTAAGATTTGAAGGTTTTACCAAAATTCTTTTATTCTTCTTTTTGCTTGTTGATTGTGCGAGGGGAAAGGGATAATAATTCTATTTCAATCAACCCTAACCCTAGTTCTGTTATTCTATTTTGCTAGTATTTTTTAGGTATAATACCCGAACTGGTCCCTCTACCTTTCTCACTCTTCCCTTTTGGTCCTCTACTCAGAAATGTGCCCGACTAATCCCTCTACTTTTGAAAATGGCCCAACATAGGTCCCTCTACCCTTAATATCTTCTCATCTAGTCCTTTTACTCTTGAAAATACAGCCACTAATTTGCCTATTTTAGAGTAAAAGGGACTAAGTATAACCATTTTCAAAAGTAAAGGGATTAGTGGGGCACATTTCTGAGTAGAGGGACCAAAAGGAAAGAGAGAGAAAAGTAGAGGGACCAAGTCGAGTATTAAACCTATTTTTTATTTAGAAAACTCTTGGTAATCTCTATGTTTCGGCCTGATCATGTTGTTATATTTATTTATTTATTTTGAACATCTTAACTATCTGATTTGTTTGCATGTGGTGTGAGTCTCAGCTTCATTTTTTTTATTTATCATTAATTTCAGGGAAGCATGTTGATGCTATTGTAAGTAATATTCTAAAGCTTTATAGTGGTGTCTTATTAGTTAAGTATGCCATTATGATTGTACTGACCTGCTGGCAGTGGAGAAATGGAATTTTAATCAAGCCAAAGTTTTCATATTGTACAGTGTTAGTAAACTCCCAGCATTTGACTTTTGATGGATGTGTGTGTTGTAATATATATATATATATATATTATCCTTTAGGAGTTAGTAGTGTTTTAGCTGGTCAATTATCTCCATGTTACACTTTGCCATTTGGGATATTAGGTTTAGTGTCTTAATTGAGGTCTCATTTTATCCAATGATATTTGTTACCTGATCCTTTATAAGAATAAGCAAGTTTATACTAGTTCTATATCTCTTTTCTAATATTATGTCTATATGTTATGGTTGAAATCCGAGAATCCTAAATGACTTTTATTGTTAGGATTACTAAACTGATTTTATGTATATAGAATCTGTTGTGGAGATTTGAGTGGGAATCGATTTGGATTTTTGGAAATTTAGCAAAGTATCCACATATAAATACTATTATATGTATATACTGGAAAATTTTAATTTTCTAAACTTTTAGAATTTTTGAGAAAGATACTGATTATTTTGATTTATATTTTGAATTATTTATTTATTATTTCTTTGAATTATTTTAAATTATTTGAAAATTTGAGGTAATGATATTTTATTTTGAATTAGAATTATTTGAAAGATATAAATATTTATTTAAATTTAGGTTTTTTTAAATTCTGAATGTTTAGATAATTTATTTAAATTCAGATTATTTAATTCCTGAATTTTTAATTCATTTATTTCTGAATTTCATATATTTACTTTAATTTCTGATTAATTCATTTATTTAAATTCAGATTATTTAATTTCCGAATTTTTAGATAATTAATTTAAATTCGGATTACTTAATTTCTAAATTTCAAATATTTTGTTTACTTTTTGATTAATTATTACTATGTTTTTTATTATTATCTGTTCATGTTTGGATTCAATAACTGATTTATTTTGATATGATAAAAATGGGATCACGCGACTGCAAATTTCTTGTAATTTGCCAGATATAAATTCTGATAGTTTATTGTTTTGTGAACATGAAGTATTTGACATAAAACCTAGTCCCCAATTGATCTAGAAACTATAGTTTCTAACCGCTTTCCGTTGGTGAAAAATAACGGCCTTTTATAATTCTAGCTCGAGTCACCGAGGGTAAAAATATGACTTCTCATAATTTTGTCTCGGGTCACCGAGGGTAAATATATGAATTCTGTGATTTTTTTTTTTTTTTGGCAATAGTTGTTTGGGAGACCTATATGTTCAGTTTTTGACATCTATGTTTATTTGAACTAAATTTGATTCCTGATTTTTTATTTTGATAAATTATGACTTTTGTAAATGATCCCTATATTTTTAGTGAGTACTTACTAGGCTTTTGATCTCATAAATATTGTTGATATCTCTTTTCAGATCAGATGTAGAGTTGGGTGGCGAATAACTTAGCAGGGATTGTTGGGCAATCGTTGATTAATTAGCATGTAATAAGTTCCGTTTGTTGTGATCCTAAATTTTATTTGAATAAGCATATATTGACTGTACAAAACACTTAGTTTGTTACTTTAATGTTGAACTCTGTTCTTATGTTCCTAGATTTGGCCTTTATTTTGTTAGATATTTTGATTCTTGAGAAACAGGTTTTGAGGCCTTGCACGCCTACTTGGTTTCAGCCTTTTAGGTGTGCGGCCATTTGTCAGCACACTAGGCCTGGTGAACCGGGTTCGGGGTGTAACACTATTTCATTCCTATGTCCGTCATCTCTCATAATTTCTCATGTGGAAATTGCCTTATTCAATTGGTCAACTCTCATAATTTCTTATGATGAATGTACTTATTAGTTTTGAAATAGTACAACACTAACTAGAGGTGGGGTGCAAGCCAATTAATCAGGTTCACCAGACCCAACTCGGGGCGTCCAAATTGATTTTTGGCCAACCAGTAATAGGGTCGGTCAACAGTACCAATCCACCAGGATGGGTTGACCCGACCTAATGAGTCAGAGGGGTCAACTCAAAGTGACCTTGACCTGTACCCAGCCCGGAGAGCACCCCTGAACCAGTGGGCCAAGCCGAAAGCCTCTTGTTCACATGTCAGCCAAGCGAGTTTTATTTATTTTTTAAAATAAATTATAAGAATTAATTAAAATTAATGAAAAATATAAAAACACACATCAAAATATTGAGTTGGTAATGAGTGCTTTTATAGCCAATTGTCATGTGTTTTTTCCTATTCTAGGAGATGTGGAACTAAGAATGAATAGTTTAAAACTTCTTTATTGGTTATATCTTGTATCAAGGAAAACAAATTAACCTTTTGTTTGATTAACTAGCGTGACGATGTTATTAGTGCTGGTGTTATAAGTCGAATGTTGTTGATCACAATTATTATTATTATTATTATTATTATTATTATTATTATTATTATTATTGTTGTTGTTGTTGTTGTTATTATTATTGTTGTTGTTGTGCCAAGATAATTTTTAATAAATCATAATAATTAAAAAATATTTATAGTTATTAATTAACTTTGTTAAATATTTTTTATGAAATATATTTAATAATATTGTCAAAACTTAATATTTGTTGATATGGGAATAAATTGAAAGCTTTATAAGAATCATTGATTTCATTAAAACTGATAACATTGGAACTAAAAAGATCTTATTAGATGAAAAAATTATTTTCCTATAAAAACCTAGGTAGTCAAAACCGGACCGGATCATTGAACCGGACAAGAGTAAGGTTCAAGGGTGAAGAAATTCGACCGTGGTTGAACAATGTTGAACCGGATTGAACCTGAATTAATAAAATAAAAATATCAAATATCAAATAATAAGTTAATTTTTAAGTCAAATCCATATAAGATATCAAACATCTCATATTTAAATTCAAAATCTCATAATATATAAACTAAATTCATGAATATCATATCAAATAAACTTAATAAAAAAGTTCTTCATACGGTATACACATCACACAAAAACAAAGTCTCAAAAAAAAAAAAAATCTTAAAAGAGCTTATTAAAGGAGATCCAGCTAGTGATTGTATCTTCTTTAAGAGTTCTGTTTCGCAAGTTTTACTATAAAAGCTCTTTTATATGTTGTTTTTTTAATGGCTCTCCTTTGTCCTATGCAAAACTTGCGTTTATGTTCAGCCTTTCATTTTTTAGTTAAAAAAAAAACTATAAACCTAGATATCCAATAAGACCAGTTCAACCTTGTAAACCGCGCCCGGTTCATTCGGTTCATGGTTGAAAAAAGTAGCGTTGGTCATTGGTTTGCACCTCACATTGAAGCAAATAAAATTTTTTATTAAATTTTCTTTTAAAATAAAATAAACTATCATAACTGGGTCCGATACACTATAATCCGGTTACGGATTGGGGCCGCCCTGCTGGGTCAATTGATCCAACGGGTTTAAGCAGGCCGGGCCAAAAATAGATCCGTGACCCCCTCTAGCACCAATTTGAAGGATTTTCACTGCCATGAAGCTTCTACAGAGCCATATCAGTGCTCCTAATCATTTAAACCAAATTGGTTTTGTTTGTATGATTTAAACTACAGCTGGCCTTAAGCATGAGTTACATGTGGCAGACCTTTTACATAGTTTGAAATCATTTAACCTTGCCGCCTCACAAAATTCAAAAGTTGGTCCACAATAGAACTTGTCATTGTGATGATTTTCACCATATTAATTTAACCGTGCCATCACAAATAAGTCTTAAGGAGACGGTTTAAAAAATAATAATAAACCATTCGTAATAAAGGAAAGTAAGAGGATACAACTCCACCTCCACTCTTTCATTATTTAAAAAATAGTAAGTCCCACCTTCAAGCCTTAATTTCAATTTTCTAATACTTAGTTCATCACATGCATGTCTCACAATTTCTCATATGGAACTTATTATATTCTAGTTCATCCCTCTCATTCTCCACCTCTCACAATTTCTCCTATCTCACAGTCACCCACATGGCTATTCAATCTACCTATGAGAAGAGAATTTAATCATAGCCTGGGGTAGCATTCCAGGTGTATAATTCATCTCTGTCAGTGATATCACGATCTATCACCCTAATCTATATGACTATCTAACCTTCTCTGAGACGAAAAAAAGAAAAAATGTGGATAGCGTTAAATTAAAGGTCAAAGACAAAATAAAAAAAAAAAACTTATAAGTCCATGATTATTAAGCTAAATGAACACTTATTGCGCTTTCTTAATCCTCGCCACCTCAATAGTAGTTTGCTATTTTTGGTCCCTCTCAAGTCATAATTCGAATCCTTGGTTTGCCATGTGTCGCAATATAGATAAACGACCTTCTCAGTAAAAGATGTTGATTTTATCATGGAACTCTCCAAATTTAAATGTTAAAAATATCTAAATCCAACTAATCTGACGTCAACAGCCACTCCGTCATCTATCTACCAATTTTGAACAGCAACTCCACTTGATAAACCCTTCTTACAAAGGAATTTATTTTATATTAAGAAATATACTTAAAGTCTTGTTAAGTTGGTGGAGTAGGTTTACTGGTGATATACAATAAAGATGATTTACAATTATAATACTGTGTTAGTAAAAAAATGAGGTTCGTGATCTAAGGTATACTGGTGATATCTAATACGTGCAATTAACCTTGGGAAAAGATGATTTACAAGCTAATATTAATTGCTAAGCACTGCTTAGCACAGTGAAAAAGTATGTCGATGAGAGGGGGAGATGGAGGGTCGAACACTCCGCCATCAACATTGTAGCTAATATTTTAAAAACCAAGCAAGACCGGTCGGTTCGACCTATTCAACTACGAACCGGCCACTAATCAAGTTTACCCACTCACATAATTTTTTAATAAACCACGGGTTAACCATTTTGAACCAGTTAGACAAAACCTGTTTAAAATTGGTTTAATTTTTTTTAATGATAACCTATTGATTTTTCTACCTTTGATGGTGATATTATTGCATGTTTGTTGAATATGAATCACCATCTTTATTATTGTTTGTTGAATTTCTTGAAATTTTGATCATTGAACGTTTGTTAATTAATTTTTATATAAGAGTTTTTAATTACCGCATTTGCCATTAAACTTTGATTTTTTTTTACTTGTATTGTTTGTGTTTGCAAAACTATACATATAATACAATATAATATTTATTAACAAAATTTTTATATTGTCTATAATTTGTTAGTTTTCCTTTTTTTTAATTTTTACAAATTTTTCATATTTTTTTTGAAAATTTAATTGCTTTTAAAATATTAAATTCAATTGAACCGGCTTGTCCAACCGGTTCAACTATGAACCGACCACTGTTAGGAACACAAGAATATGTGCAATCGAGTAATAGAGTGTGCTGAAAAGTAAGGTATTTATCCACATGGAAAATAAAGTCTATTAGTACTAATCCTTGGTCCGAAAACTAGCTCAATCAAAATGGTGTGATGTGAAAATAAACTAAAGAAAAAATAAGAATCAAAAGCACTAAAAAAAATACAGCTAAATAAGCAAAGGAAAGGGCATTCGGGCATAGATTATCTTTAGGGTTTCTTAAATCCAAGACAATGGTTGTATAAGTTTAGCAATTGAAATTGAACTGAGAGAGTTCCTAAATTATACTACCTCATTTCTCAAGATGAATAGTAATTAATCTGGTAAGGTGTTGATACAGACAACTCTCCGAGTGCAATGCACGCTATGAACTCATAACAAGAATAGACAAGTATTCAAAATATACACAATTCTTCTCTCAAAGTAATTGCTCCTAATGACATATAAATTAGAAATGAGACATCTCTCTGAAACTACTCCTGACGATTGCAAAGAAGATGGAATTAATTGTCAATTCGCTACAAAGGATTGTGGGAACAGAACTCTCGACTCCAAACTACTCTATCTCTAGTTGTACTCACAATCCCTTTTAATCGAAGTTGCCTATGCTAGGTGGGCCTTCGACTCCTAACACAAGTACATCAAAAGTGTATCTAGGACTCTCACCTCAATAGAATTCAACAATACACACAATTGAATTCAATAGTAAAGGAGTGCAACTAAAAATGAATGTAAAAGCATGAAAGATCCACAGCCAAAGTCAATTGATTCATAACGCTAGAGTCCATCTATGCCCAAACACCTACAAATTAATTCTCCATCAAATGAGAATAATCAAGCAATTCATAAGAGACAATGAACATGTTTGAAAATATAAAACCCTATTTTCTAAGCTTGTCCCTTGAGATTGCCAATAAAAATTTCCCTTTCCTTCCACAAATTAACGCCGCCAAAGTGCTCCTTGAAGGCTTCAATCATCTTCTTTGAAGGTGGATAAGTCTCCTCTCCTTGATGAATTGCTTTAAGAAATTTGGAGAAACTCTTACCCTCTTTTACTAAGCTTGCCATCAAAAGATGGCTTCAAAACCCCTGTCAGATTCTTTTATACCTAGCAATTTACGGGTACCTTATGGGTGTAAGAACTAGGTCGTAAGGAGTTGAAGATGATGGGTCTTGTGCCTTTCGAGCAAACTTATGACCGTAAGTCTAGCCTGTAAGGTCTTTTGTCTTGATGTTACGGCTGTAAGAGCTAGACCGTAATCTTGTCTAGATAGCTCTTGAGACCACCCTTACAGGCGTAAGTTGCTCCATGTAAGTTTCTTTGGATTGCCCTTAAGGTTTGGCTTACAGGCATAAGTCCTACCCGTAAGTTCTTCTGGTTGATCTTTATGGTCCTCCTTATGGGCATATGGCTGTAAGTACGACCATAAGGTGCTCGTAAGATGTTCTGTTTGGCTTGTTCTTCACTTGTTGATGTTGAGAGAGCTCCATTTTCTTCGTTTTGGCTCTTAATTGCTTCTTTTGACTCTCTCTCTCTCTCTCTTCTCCTTAAGCACTGCACGATATCTGAGAATATGATTTTCACCATATTTAGCATTGTCTTCTACAAAGATACTCTAATACATGCCACATAAGTACAAAAAAATATTAAATAATGCACGAATATACACTTATCAGCCACTCAATCAGTTTTTAAAACATTGATTGTAGTAGTAGCACTATATAATATTGTAGATATACTATATAATACTATTTATTCACCATTCACTAGGTCATCTGTGGGAGGAGTCGTATTATCCATCCCTCTAGGATTGCAGGGTAGGGAAAGTTTACTATTGTGAGATTATGGTCTTTTATATATCATCTTGGGCTCATGTGGCAGGCCATTATTATACTATTATAGCAATTCCATAACACTTGAGTTTTAGATCTCAACAATAATCGGAACCAACTTTAATATTATAATGAAAATCACATTGCTAAAAATCAAATCTTTAAAACACAAAATTATTTTATATCTTAAAATGTGTAGGTTAGCAAATTTCATATCTAGTCAAACCAAATAATAATCATATAAAAAAGAATAGGAAACAAATTGATTCTTAATTATTGTTTGGTTAGCTAATCATTAACACACCTGAAGAGCATGACCAAACATCTTTGTTATGGTGACATCCTTTCCTTAACATTCTATTTGTCAATTAAAATAAGAAATACTCAAAATGTTAACAGAGTAAAGTTCAAAACATTCTTTAGAATACAGATCACAACTATTTTTTCCCAATCGGAAGGCAGAAACTAAAGTCATGAACTTCAACTTAAATAGGAAAATATTGTCCATACTTCAAAATTTCTTTCTTTTTTTTTAAAAATGACTTGTCAATAAAGTAAATTGCCAATTTGAGTATGGTAGGAATTGAGTTTTAGCATTTACCCACAAAATTTCACTTTCAAGAAAACAATAGTATCAGGGTCCCTTATAGCAACCTTCAGTAATCCTTGAGCATCTTCTGATGAATAAGGGCATAGCACTTTAAAACCAGGACATAAGGCATACGAAGCTATATAACGCTACAAAAGGCCCCATTAAAACACATGCACACACAAATGGCTCATCTAACAGCTATAGAAAATTAAGTAATGCAAAATGATTTGCAAAGGACTCCTAAACAAGAACAAAATTCTTTCTAATGTAAGTTTTTGATAACAAATTAAAAACTACTTTGGACAAAGGTTAAAAAATATGTTCTTAGAAAATTTTATGCACTTGATTAGTCATTAAGTGGAGTGCTGCTAAATCATAAAATTTAATCAATAAGAACTTAAATTGAAGAAGGTGATTAGCTCAAAATAATAACCAAATTGATAGGAGGCTCAACCTTAGCCACCGATCAAGTAGTAAAGTGTGCTCAAGAGTAGGGTATCAATCCACAGGGAAAATAGAGAGTACTAGTACTAATCATAATTTCAAAAACTAGCCTACCAAAACTTGTGATGTGTAAACATGAATAAAAGAACAAAAACAAAATTCAAGAATACGAAAATAGAATCGTTTAAATAAATAAGGGGAATCGGGATGCTCAGGCATAGAATCCCTCTAGGGTTTTATAAGCCAAAGACAAACGTTGTTAGTTAGCAATCCTATTTGAACAGAGAGAAATCCTAAAATATACCACATCCTCTTGTAAGGGTGAATAGTAACTATTTCACTACAATGCTAATACAGGCACCCCATGATTGCATTGCAGTCTATGAAATCTCAATGTGAATTAGCAAGAATTCAAAAAAATAGACAAGCCTTCTTGCAAAACGATTTCCCCTAATTATATGCAGAATAGAAATGTAATTTCTCCTCAAATATATTTCCTATGATTGCAAAGAGCATGGAATTACTTGCTAATTCACTCAGGAGGATTGTGGGAGGATAACTCTCGACTACAAAGTACCCTATTTCTAGGCTTATTCATAATCCCCTCTAATCATAGCATACCTATGCTAGGTGGGTCTTTCATCTCATCACACATGAAACTAAGGCTTTGGTCTCAATAGCATTCAAGACATTGATAACACACGATTGAATTCAAATAATATGGATTGTAATTAGAAAACAATTAAAGAATAAAGATCCACAACCAATGTAAAAATAGATCAAGCCCTAGAGTTCATCTACGCCAAAGCATCTACAAAATTAGTTCTCCATTAATGGAGAATAACAATACTATTCATAAGGCGCAATGATAAGTGCTTGAAAGTGCATATTTTATATATTATTAATAATGCATTAAGCATGGAATTTTACATGTTTAGCACCAAACTAGTATATAATCTCATTCTTTTTGTTCACCATGAGCTTTTATTCTATCTTAGGGTCAAAGAAGTAAATACGGAGGCGTTTAGAAGCAAAACAAGTCAACTTGTTGAACTAGAGCATCACCACAGCTCACAACGGCTATGGTAATGCCTTACCACGGCCCTTGTCCACTTCTATCACAACCATTATCAAACCATGGCAATGTAGAAAAACAGAGAATAACATAGAAGTCATAACGGCCTAAACAATGGCCATTGTAAATTACAACGCCGGTGACTAATCCACACAACGCTCAGACAAACCATGCCCAGAAGCTACTTGGGGCCTAAGCAACAAACTTACTCACCACGGCCTTCATAACATGCTTGGAGAGGCCGTGGTGGACTCGATACTATAAATACCGTAGGGTTTTCAGTCTAAAGAGGGGGGGTTTTTTTGCCGAATTTGGGAGAGGCAGTGGGATTTCTGGAGACCCTTGCGGTTGGAGAAGAGTTTCATTAATATTTTAGTAGATTTCGGCGAGTTTTCTAAGGAATATTCAATGAGCATCAATAGTGGAGTTTGAGTGAAGAGATTCGGCGTTCTCTTGATGATCTTGGTATATACTCAATCTTAACCATCGAAACCATATTGGAGGGAGTTAGTCAAGGAATTCTTTTGATTTATTTCCTTTTGGAATATTGTTATTAATTGATCAATACTTCTATATCCATTAGAGGACCCCAATTCGATGGGAATTTCATATTTCATATAAATTCACCTTGATTGTTACTTGTGATTCTTTATTGACAATTTAATATTATTTGTAGTCTTTTGTGATTCATTGCATGTTTTCTTAATGATATTTTGTTGATGTGGAGACGAAGATATGGCCACACATTAGAGCACTCATGCTTTGTTAGATCTATGCATGCACTAAGATATTAGGTATTGCTAGATTTTTGGATTAAGATTTAATTAGCCCTTATAGTGGAGTTCTTAAACTTAAGGCGGGCATAGAAGGCTAGGGTGGAAGAGATTTCACTTTAAGTTCCTAGTATTTAGATTTGGTTGCCAAGAGATTGGGACCAGTAGACCCTTGAATTTCCTTGGTCCAATACTAGATTGAATCGTCACCCCTTAACGCTATTTCACAAGTGATCGTTAAAGAAATCCTTAAACAATTTCCCCAACTCCTTCCAATCGTACTTAACGATTTTCAATTATATTTTATTAATTAAATTATAAAAGTAAACTTAAGAAACACCGTAGATGTTTAGGCTATTGATTAAGCGAGAAAAAGTAATAGGAGCCTCTCGCTGTTCCCTGAGGAATACGACCCTCGTACTCACCCATGTGGTATTACTTGATGACCCGTGCACTTGTGGTATTCACATACTTAAACTTATTTACGCACACACACATACACCTTCTATCATGCAATAAGAATAAATGAAAACATAAAACCCCCCTTCTTAATTGCGCTATTGAGCGTGCCTTCGTATATTCCTAGGAACCTTCCAAAGACGCCCAAAGCTTTAGAGAATCCCCCCCATACTTTCCCCAAGCCTCATCGTTAAAAGAACAAAAGATCCTATTCAAGTATATTTATACCCAGCTACTTACAAGCTTTTTACGGGTGTAAGAATGTGGCTATAAGGAGTTGGAGATGATGTGTCACGGGACTTGCAGGATCACTTACAGCCGTAAGTCACGTCCATATGGTCGTCTGTCTAGTGTTATGGTCCAGCTAAAGACCATAAGCATTGGACCATAGACTTGTTTGGATTGCCCTTTTGACCACCTTTACGAGGGTATGTTGCTCCTCATAAGCTCCTCCGAACAACTCTTATAGTCTGACTTACGATGTAAGCCTTACTCGTAAGTCCCTTTGTTTGTTCTTATCCTTCTTCTTGCCAACATAAGCATGCCTGTAAGGTTTTCTGGATGAGATTTACGGCAATAAGGTGCCTGTAAGTGGATCTGTCTAGCCTCTTCTTCAATGGTTGATGTCAAGAGAGCTCCATCGTCCTTATTTTGGCTCTAGAATGCTTCTTTTGGCTCTCTCTCATCCTTAAGCACTGTCCAAAGCCTGACGATATAATATTCACCATGTTTAGCATCAAATTCCACAATAGTGC
Organism: Dioscorea alata; assembly: GCA_020875875.1. Taxonomy (NCBI): domain Eukaryota; kingdom Viridiplantae; phylum Streptophyta; class Magnoliopsida; order Dioscoreales; family Dioscoreaceae; genus Dioscorea; species Dioscorea alata. The sequence goes on from CM037011.1 coordinate 23,705,678, forward strand.
TCAAATACATGTCTAATAAGTGTACAAAATGATATTACATAATGAAAAAAATGTCCATTCATCACAAATCAAAGAAAAGAAAATAGAAACAACTCTTTGTGCATCAATATATTTAAAACTTTTTTCAATTACAGATGCACTGCCCACAGAATGTGTCTAAAAATCAGTCTCATCTGGCTATTTGAGAGAGATCAATTAATTGGTATGTCAAGATGAAAGCTAACTAGATATCATCCCCAACTTCAACGAATCATCCAATCTAAAAACTAAAGCCACCATCAACCCCATTCCCCATATTGATTCCACCCCAATCATAATAAATCCCTCAAAAAAACTCATAAAAAAGACACAAACTCTAGTCTAAGCTAAATCTCAAAGATTAGATCAAGTTTTCCAAATCCATATAAACTACAAGAGAGAAAACTAGCAGTCATTTCCCCGACATACATGTAGAAAGAATAGAGAGAGAGCAACAAACCATAGGAAGCTAAGGATTAGCAAGGTGAGCTTCATAATCACCTTCTCGTATATTTGTCGGGTTTGGAATGGCCAAGAGAGAACAACTAAAAAGTAGTAATGAGGGGAGGCTGGTCCTATGCTCTTTCTCTCCAGACTTATGTAATGGGTTACAAATAAAACATTGGATCTGTGGCTTTGAAAATCCGTTGAAGACTTTAATCACCACAACATACATTTGTTGTAGTGCAATCACGATTATTATTGAAATTACTGGTTATTATTAGTTTTCCTTATTTATTTTAAAAGTTGTTATTATTTAAAGATTTTCTTGAATGTTAAAAAAAATTCTTGATTAATAATGTTCACATAAATGGGTTTAAATAAAAGTTGGGAGACGAATTTTGATTATTTGATTTAGTTTGATTTTATCTGATTTATTGATTTTATCAAATTTGTTGAGAGCTCTTATTTATCTTTACGTATAGCCCAATGCAAAAAAATATTTTTTTCATATTTTAGAAAGTACATTATAACTATAAAATTAAATAAAAAAAAGTCTCACATAAAATATTACATTATGTTAACATTAAAAATCAAAACTTAAGCTATTTTAAAATAAATAGTGAAACATTAAAGCTAAAACTTTAAGGTAAATTATTTAAATAGTCACCCAACTATTCGATCACTGATGAGTGTACAATTATATAACATTTAATATCATTTTTACACTCATTAGGTGTGCATTAGAGCAACATTATGAAATTCAATGTTAAATATGGTGTATTTTGTATTCTTTGGCTTCGAGCAGTACTAAAGGATGAGAGAGAGAGAGAGAGAGAGAGAGAGAGCCAAAAGAAGCATTCTAGAGCCAAAATGATGAAGATGGGGCTCTCTCATCATCAACCAATGAAGAACAAGCCAGCCAAACAAACTCACTTTTGGTCACCTTACGGGCGTGCTTATGGCCATAAGCTCATGTAGAGAACCTTGCGGGCACACTTATGCTCATAAGAAGGAGTATAAAGATAAAGTAGAGAACCTTACGGATAGGACTTACGCCAGTAAGTCAGACTGTAAAGGTTGTCTAAAGGAGCTTAAGAGCACAACATATACTAGTAAGGGTGGCTCCAAGGATTATCAAGAGAAGTTACGGTCCAACATTTACGGGCATAAGCTAGATCGTAACACCAAACAAAAGACCTTACTGTCGAGACTTACAGTCATACGTGATCCCATAAGGTTCGTCACCCATCATCCCCAGCACTTTACGGCTGCGTTGTTACGTCCGTAACTAGCCCATAAGTGGCTAGGTATAAATATTTCTGAATAGGATTTTTTTGGGCATCTTTGTTCTATTCCAAGATGAGGCTTGGGGAAAGAAAGGGGACAGATTTTCAGGGCATCGAAGGTGATTCAAGGGGGAGATTCAAACCACCTATTGGAGATTAGAGGGATTGGAGCCATCAAGGATTGGCTTCGTGGTGTTTGTGGAAGTTCCTTAGCCTTTCTACCTCAATCATCTCTCGGAGCAATTGAGAAGGTGGTTTTGATATTGTTTTCTTTAATTCTTGTTCTATCTTATTGTTTATATGCTTGTTCTTCTCTAATGGAGAGTGAATTTTGTATATGTTTGGGTGTAGACGAACTAGGGTTTATTCTATTTTGACATTGTTTTAGATCTTTATGATTTATTGGTTTCTTAATTGCAATCCATTTCTATTTGATTCTAATTGCGTGTTTTCAATGTCTTGAATGCTATCAAGGTGAAAGCCCTAGTTTTCTTATATGATGTGCTTTGTGACTAGTACAAATATCCACCTAGCATAGAAAAACCATGATTGAAGGGAATTATGAGTAACCCTAGCAATGGGATACTTTAGAGTCGAGATTTCTCCTCTCTCAATCTTCCCAAGTGATTTAACAAGTAATTCCATGCTCTTTGCACTCATAGGGAATAGATTTTAGGAGAAATCATATTTATATTCGGTATGGGATTAGAGACAATTGCTTTGCAAGAAAAATTGTCTACTTTTGAATTTTGTTAAATTCACATTGAGATTTCATTGAGTGCAAATGCGATTGTGGGGTAACTGTATCAGCAATGTACTGAACTAGTTACTATTCACACTTAGAAGAGGGGTTTAGTATATTCTAGGATTTCTCTTGGCTCAAATAGGATTGCTATACTTATACAACCTTTGTCTTGGACTTATAAAACTCTAGAGGGACTCTACGCACAACCATTCCATCTTCCGTCGAGTCTCGATTGATTTAATTTTTGTATTCTTGCTTTTCATTCTCTTTATTCATATTTTGTTTGCATACATCACACTTTTTTATTAGGTTGATTTTCGGAATTAGGACTATTACTAGTATTCTTAATCATCCTTGTGGATCGATACCCTGCCTTAATACACACTTTACTACTTGATCGAGGCATACGCTTGTGTTAACCCCTATCAGTCATTTAAGTCATCAAATTATAAAAACATTCAATTGGATACCTTAACTTTACATTTGCCTTCAGTTGGGTCACTCAGGATAACTCCGTTAACTGCATTCTTAACACTGATGGCTACATCAAAATGTCATGTGGATAAAACCCCTCATTAGTTTAGAGATAGTCAACTCATATAATTAGTTTTTCATGTAAGATAAATAGAAGGTAATTTGATTTTGAATTTTTACTTTTTTTAGTCAGATAGGTTACAGAAGTCTCCTTTATTTAATTTGATTCTTTGTCCACATGATATATTAATATGGAAAATGGGCATAACGTGGCATGCCACATCAGCACGTCGTTATACCGAGTTAGCCTAGTTGACATAAACTGAACATGAATTTAGAGTTAGGGTACTCAATTGAAATTTATTATAATTCAGTGATTCCAATAGGAGTGACCAAATAATTGGATGATTATTTGAATTAATTACTTTATCATATGCATTTGTAGTTTATCCATTTTATAAAGAAAATAAAAACACTTTATCATAAAACACAATCTATCGATAGATTCATTTGAATTACTTTAATCCACTTAAGAATTCTTAAATTCAACGATAGAGACCTAAAGCTCAAATTCCTTTAACTCTTAATCTATGACTATAAAGCTTAATTCACTAAATCACTAGGGAAATTTTTTTCCAAGCTCCTCTATAATTTTTTTAGTGACTACTTTATTTATTTATTTATTTTATTCAAACTAGACATATTGTTCTGGCTTATCGAGATGATTATCCCATAAGTGAATTGATAGGGACGCAAGTGTACGTGTCGATCGTGTAATAAAGTGCTCAAAAGCAAGGTATTGGTCCAAAGAAAAGATTGAGACTACTACTACTAATTCATATCTCAAAAATTAGCCTAATCAAAGTTGTGATGTTGTGCAAAAAAACTAGAAAGCAAAAGCAAGAAATACAAAATAAAACGAGTAAAGAAATCAGGAGAAGAAGTAATGTTCGGGAATAGCATTTCTCTAGGGTTTTGTTAAGTTCAAAACAAACGTTGTCTAATCATGCAATCCTATTTGAATCAAGAGATTTTCTAAAGTATACTAAACCCACTTGCAATAGTGAATAGTAACTAATTTAGTAAAGTACTGATACAGTCACCCCACAATCACTTTACACTCTGTGAAATCTCAATATGGATTAATAAGAATTTCTAAAATAGATAATCCTTCTTGTGAAGAGATTACCTTTAATCCCATACAGAATAGAAATGTGATTTCTCATAAAATCTATTCCCTATGATTGCAAAGAGCGCGGAAATAATTTGATAATCCACTTTGGGAGTATTGAGGGAGAAGAATTCTCTAAAGTACCCCATTGCTTGGTTTACTCACAATCCCCTCAAATTACAGCATGTTTATGCTAGGTTGGTATTTCTACTCATCAGAAAGAACATCAAATATGATAACTAGGGCTTTCACCATGATAGCAATCAAGCAATACAAACATGCAATTAGATTCAAATAACATGGAATGAAATTATGAAACAAATAAATCACAAAGATCCACAACCAATGTCAAAATATAAAACCCTACAGTTCAACTATGCCTAAACATCTACAAAATTAGCCCTCTATTAATGGAGACCAAGTATTCAAACTACAAGACATGAAGAGAGTAAAACAAAACATGAAAATCCCCTTCTCAATCGTGCTAGAGGAGGATTGCAGAAAGACGCCCAAGGACCTTCTGCGAACACCGCCAAACTAGTCTTGATGACTATAATCTCCCTCTCCAAGATGATGGGGTTGAATCTCCTTCTAAAATTATCTCCAAAGCCCTGGAGATTCGTCCTCCTTCTTCCCTTTGCCTCATATCCAAAATAGAACAAAAGATGCCCTAGAAATCCTCATCAGAACTATTTATACTGTACCACTTACGAGTTACTTTCTAGCATAAGGACATAACCGTTAAGAGACTAGGATTATGGGTCACGAGCCTTACGAGATCACTTATAGCCGAAAGTCCCGTTTGTAAGGTCTTCTGTCTTGTGTTACGGTCCAACTTACAATGGTAAGTGCTGGACTATAAACTTCTCTGTGTAGACCTTACAACCACCCTTACGAGCATAAGTTATACTCGTAAACTCCTCTGGATAGTCCTTATGGTCACACTTACAGGCGTAAGTCTTGCCTGTAAGGTACTCTGATTTGTATTTATGCTCCTCATTATGGGCATAAGCATACGAGCATGGTTCTCTGGAAAAAGCTTACAGTTGTAAGTCCTACCGTAAGATACCCATAAGCCATCTTGTTTGCTTTGTCCTTCCTCGATTGACGCCGAAAGAGCTCCATCTACTTCGTTTTGAGTCTAGAACATTTCTTTTGGTTCTCTCTCTCTCGTCTTTAAGTGCTGCTTGAAGCTTGAGAATGCAAAACACACTATATTTAACTTCGAATTTCACAATATACCTTTAATACATGCCTAATGAGTATACAAAATGATATAAAATAATGAACAATTGTACACTCATCGTGAATTACGAGAGCTGATCCCAAATCATGGAGAAATTAAAAAGAAAAAAGAAAAAAAGGGAGATAGAGTAGGAAAAAGAACCCTCATGGAGGCCTTATTCTCTCATAGATAGGGTAGGAAAAAAGGAGCTGTTGAAGCTCAAAAGGGACTTAAAGAGCTGGTGTGAAGGCTAGGTTCAAGTTCTCCCACAAAGCCATAGTTCATTTGAAATGAAAGATAGTTGAGATTTAAAAGATAGCTAAGAACTGTAAGAAGGACCTGTAAGCTTTGTACACTTGACCAGCTATGCTAGAACTTATACTGGATGTGAGATGTCATACGAGCCGTTGGATACTTATTAAGTCAAGGACCCACTCTAGCTTCTAATCCTCACTACTCATTGTTTTGTAAGAGCTGGGAGTTGTTTATAAATGAGTTTTTAGTTTTTCTGATTTGAATCAAAGAACTTCTTAAGTTCTTTAATTGTTTTGAGTTCCTTTTTCCATTTCTCTTTGTGTGTGAACTTCTTCATATCATGATCTCTTCAAATTGATCTTATTCTACTAGTTTGGGTATTGTTTAGCTGTTGCCTTGCTATCTTGTTATCTTGTTGTTTCCTCATTTGTTGCTTGTTTAAGTGAATATGTGAATGAGCTCTTGTCCACTTCGGGTGTGTTTGTTTCACTGAATGAGATTTGGGGGAATATGGGAAATGGGGATGGGAATGGGAAAGGCAATAGAAATGGGGGTAATATGAATGAAATTTGTGTTTGGTTGGCTGAAGAATTTATTGAAAATGAGAAAATTAATTATTGAATGTGGAGGCTGAATTTCACTGTGAGAAGCTTATTTGAGTGTCTGCATTGATTCTTAATAGCTGCACATTGAATATATTGCGAGGATTCATTACACATACTTACCCTTATTTATAAATTTTCTAAGCATAATTAAAATAACTTTTAAAAGGATAAAAATTAACTAACTTTTAAATTAAAATTTTAATTATTTAACATGATCTGCCACTATTTGTTTATAAAATTAAGGGGTATATTAGAAGATTATTTTGTTTAATTTAATCGTTAGGAGGATGTCAGAAATATAATATAATTTATTTAAATTATGAATTATATATTATATAATTTATAAATAATAATAAAACAATAAACTGGTGATATATCTTCATATGTGTTTATGAGGTAGAAGGACCAACCTACTTGTACTTATTTATTTATTTATTGTTAATTTTATTATTTGAAAAGATGAATAAACTAATGCATTTGTACCATAACAGCGTTCTTGTACTACATATAATTTTTTTTATTTTTTTTGGGTCTGATAATTAATGAAATCATTGTTATTGTTTATCCACACAAAAACGACTATAACAAGTTTCAAACCTAATTACAATACTAGTGCTTCATCTGAACAATTAGTCCAACACAACGCAATACTCTCTGATGAACAATATGACATTGATTATCAGATTGACAAGTTCAATAAGATTTAATTCTGCTTTCACACACAAATAGCTCATAAATAACTTTGATTATGTACTGAGATCTGCTTGTGAGGCTATTAATATTTATTCGTAAGATATAAATTAGATTTAATTACCTGAATATGCAAGGAAGAGATGGTGTAAGTCAATGATGGTGTTTAGCTCCTCAGACAACGTGGAGGAGGGCTTAGATCAAGGCCAGGAGGTCCAACTGATTGCGGTGGAGTGGAACTCCTGCGGCGGAGAAGATGTGTGCCTCATCTTCACCCCCGATGGACAACTGGTTTATATGCCGGTTCATTATGATAGAAGATGAAGAGTGGATCAATTCCTCATAGATTGAACACATTACAATGTGTGACCTTAGGTCTACATATATGAAACAATAATACATATGTACATATGTACGTATACATACATATACAAATCTATGTACATAGACATCTATACATACATATATCTAACACCCCCCCTCAAACTCAAGGCGAATCATGCGTCTTGAGTTTGGATAACATGAATAGATGCTGATCACGTGTCTGTGCCTTTGTGAAGAAATCAGCCACCTGGACCTCAGTAGGAAGATAGTGAAGTGATACAGTCTGGGCACGTACATGGCATCGAGTGAAATGTGCATCCACACCAATGTGTTTGATCAGCTCATGCTTGACCAGATTAGCAGCAATCTGAAGGGCGCCAGTACTATCACAGTGAATAGGAATAGAAGAGGTGATCGGTACACCAAAATCCTGTAGAATCAATCGCAGCCAGAGCACCTCCTGGACAGTAGAAGCCAACGCACGAACCTCAGCCTCAGCACTAGACTTGGCAACGGTAGATTGCTTCTTGGTCTTCCAAACAACAAGAGAAGATCCAAGAAAGATACAATAACCAGTGGCAGAGACTCGATCATCAGGAGAACTGGCCCAAGTAGCATCAGAATAGGCCTGCAGCTGAAGAGTGGACTGATGTGAGTAGAACAGACCATGAGATACAATACCACGGAGATATCGCAGTACCCGAACAAGATGAGCATAATGAACAGAAGTGGGTGTCGCAACAAACTGACTGAGAATGTGAACTGCATGAGATATGTCTGGACGGGTGACAGCCAAATAGACTAAACTACCAACTAGATGTCGATAGCGAGAAGGATCAGATAAGGGGATCCCATCAGAAGCACGAAGCTACAAATGTAACTCCATCGGTGTAGCAGCAGTACGGGTATCAGTCAAACCAGAGCGAGCAAGTAGGTCATGAGTATAACGCTGCTGAGAGAGACGGTAACCATCAGGATGAGAAGTGATCTCAATACCGAGAAAATAACGAAGCGGGCCTAGATCAGTCATCAGAAAAGTCTCACACAACTTCTGCTTCACAAAGGAAATGTGAGCAGAATCATCACCAGTAAGGATCATGTCATCTACATATAGAAGAAGAATGGTCTGACCGCGAGGAGAAGAGTGAATGAAGACTGCTGGATCATGTATACTCGGAGTGAAACAGGCAACCTCAACCACTGTACTGAACCACTCAAACCAAGCTCGTGGAGCTTGTTTGATCCCATAGAGAGCGCGACGAAGGCGACAAATAAACCCTGGAGGCACCCGAAGACCAGGGGGAGGAGTCATGTAAACTTCCTCCTTCAAGTCCCCGTGAAGAAACGCGTTCTTCACATCAAGATGATGAATAACCCAACCACGAACAGCAACAACAGCAACCAAAGTGCGCACAGTGTGTATGTGGGCAACTAGGGCAAAAGTCTCCTCATAGTCGCGACCATACTCCTGCTGAAATCCACGAGCAACCAAACGTGCTTTATAGCGCTCGAGAGACCCGTCAGAATGGGTTTTCACCCGGTAGATCCAACGGCAGGTGATAGGAATAGCATGAGTAGGAAGGGGAACGAGATCCCATGTGTGAGTCCGAGTCAAAGCATCAAGCTCCTCTGCCATGCCATTCCGCCACTCAGGTGACCGAACTGCCTCCCTGTAGGTACCTGTCTCAAAGACACCTGAAACACTGGTGCTAGCAAAAGCATAACGGACAGGAGGATGTAAAGTAGAACGATCGCGTAAAGAATAAGTGTGAGATGATACCTCAGGAGCCTGATCAGGAGCAAGAGAGGTGTCAGAGATGACCGGCCGAAATAGAGGATCTGCAGGAACCTGACGGTGATATGTGAAACAAATAGGTGGGTGAACAAGAGGAAGTGAGGGAGGAGGGGAAGACACAGGGGGAGCATTCTCAATCAAAGGGGTAAGAAAAAGAAAAGACAGAGGGACCGAGGGAGATGGGGACTCAGTGGAAGAAGGAGAAGCATAGAAATGTGTGGACTCATCAAACGTGACATCACGTGAGATGCGAATATGACTAGTAACGGGATCATAACAACGATAACCTTTATGCTCAAGGCTATATCCCAGAAAAACACAAGGAACAGACTGGGCTGTTAGCTTTGTTTTCTCCCTAGGTGAGAGCAAAAGAAAGCAGCGACATCCGAAAACGCGAAGATGATCATAGTGGGGAGGTGTCCCATGGAGACACTCACATGTACTATGACCATTAAGGTGAGAAGAGGGTTGTAGGTTAATGAGATAAACAGCAGTGCTAACAGCTTCAGCCCAAAAATAAGGAGGAAGAAAAGCGCCTAAAAGAAGAGCACGAGTCGTCTCTAAGATGTGACGATGCTTGCGTTCAGCGACCCCATTCTGGGGATGAGCCCCAGGACAGGATAACTGAGGCAAGGTACCCTCAGAAGACAAAAAGACACGAAATGCGTGAGAGGTGTACTTACCGCCAGAGTCAGAACGAAAGGTCTTGATAGAAGCAGAAAACTGGGTGTGAATCATAGCGGAAAAAGAGCGATAGATAGATAATAACTGGCTACGGTTAGCCATAATATAAAGCCAGGTAAATCGGGTGTAATCATCTATAAAGAGAACATAATAATGATGGCCACCTTTAGAGACAAAGGGAGCATGACCCCAAATATCAGAGTGAATAAGTTCAAAAGGAGCAGTAGTCTGAGACACACTTAAAGGATAAGGACGTTGAAGTTGCTTACCAAGTTTACAGCCAAAACAAACGACATCAGAAAGAGGAGAAACGGCTCCTAAAACACCATGATGAATAAGGGATGACATACGAGACGGACATAAGTGGCCAAGGCGATGATGCCACTTATGATGAGACTGAACAGCAGTGTAACAGTGATGAACAAGTCCAGGTGAAGATGGAAGATGAACTGAATCCAATGCATAAACTCCATTATGACGGCGACCAACTCCAATCACCTTCCCACTGTGATCCTGCACATGACATGAGGTTCGATCAAATATAACTTGACAACCATAATCAGTAAGCTGGCTCACAGACATGAGATTCATGGATAAACGAGGAACATGGGAAACAGAAGGGACAAAGAAATTATTGGATTTGAGATGACCAGTAGAGGAGATAGGAAGAAGTGTGCCATCAGCAGTACGAACACGAGTGATAAGTGATGATGGACGGGAATGGTAAAGATGAGTGGCATTAGGGGTCATATGAACAGAAGCACTAGAGTCAAGAAGCCAAAGAGGACAGGAACTACCTAGATCAGATGGAGCAACCTGAGTCGAACTCGCACATCCAATGGAAGAAGTAGAGGCGACCTGATAGAATTGCAGAAATTGCCGGAATATTGCCAAAAACTGTTGATCCACACTAGATATTGGAGCATGAGATCCTTGTATAGAGGGTGTCTGAAGAGATGGAGCTGGTAAAGAATCACTAGGAGGAGCCTGGAAGCAGGTAGAGAAGGATGCGGACGGTACAGAAGAAAAGTGAGAGACAGTCGGAGCAGTGTCCCCTCCTCTGAAAGAAGCCTGAAAACGTGTTCCCTCAGTGTGAACAAAGGCCGGTCCATAGGTATTCATGTTTTTCCCTCAGTGTGAACAAAGGCCGGTCCATAGGTTTTTTTTTTTTTTTTTTTTTTTTTTTTTTTTTTTTTTGGTGTGTTTTTTTTTTTTTACAACTCAGGATTTTTTTTTTTTTTATAATATGATGGCGGACCCCATCATATTTGACTTTATATGATGGTGGATCCCATTACATTCAAAGCGGATCCCATACATTCAATGTCTGAATTAAATCAGGATTTTTTTTTAATATATAATGGTGGGTCCCATTAGTTTGTCTTGAGGCCTTTGGAAAGAATTAAACCTTGTCTTGTAGCGGTGGGAAGGAACATCAATGAAAAATTGAAAGAGCTGTCGGTGGATCTTGGCTGGTAGCTTCTGGTGGTGGTGGTGTAGCGGTGGCGGCGGGCTACAGACGGAGCTCAGGTAGAAAGATGGTGGCGTGCGAGCGCGGGGAGGCTAGTGACAGCGGCGATGCTGGTGGCGCGGTTGGACAAGTGATGGAACTGATTTTTTTTTTTTTTTTTTTTTTTTTTTTTTTTAAGATGGATGTGGAGAGGAGGGTGGTGGTGATGGTAGTGTGATGGCGGTGCGTGATGACAGTCTGTAAAAAAAAAAAAAGAGGATGAGAAGGAAGCAGGCCGACGACGATGACTTGCGAGAGGATGGTGGCCGGCGGTGTGACCGGTGGCGACGAGGTTGATGGCCGGTTGGGGATAGTGATGGTGGTGGTGGCTAGGTCGCGAGAGCTATGGTGATCAGCTGGTGGTGGAGACGAGGTTGATAGCCGGCTGGGTGTGATGATGGTCGGTGATGGTGATGAGAGAGATCACCAGATCTGCGGGCTCGGGAAGTAGAAATGCAGGCGTGGAAGCTCCGATGGCCAGATCTGGATTTTTTTTTTTTTTAATGGATAAATGAAGAGAAGAATTGGATAGGGGAATGAATGGATTTAGAGAAGTTGACTGGTGAAGTTGGATGGATGAATAAAGAGGAGATCAGCTGGTGAGGGAGAATAATTTTGGCCCAAGAGATGGGGAAGATGGCCGGAGTTGGTCGGAGAGAAAGAATCTAGTCTGATACCATGATGGAAGATGAAGAGTGGATCAATTCCTCATAGATTGAACACATTACAATGTGTGACCTTAGGTCTACATATATATGAAACAATAATACATCTGTACATCTGTATGTATACATACATATACAAATCTATGTACATAGACATCTATACATACATATATCTAACACATTACTCTCCTCCTCCATACAACAGCCTTGAAGATCAAGTCTGGTCATTTGATCTTGATGAGGATGAGGACATGCTGTCCTCGCTGCTGCTTTGCTCTGTTCATCCTGGGATTGCGAGGAGGAGGCAAACATCTCAATGCAAAGGGACATGGTGGAGGTGTTCATCTCCCATACCTATGAGGATTTGGAGGTCGGTGCAGGAGGCAGACCGCTTTAATCATGAGAATTCCATGAAAGAGAGAGGCAAACAACATATTGTTCAAAGTTCTAACGTGGATGAGGGCTACGATCAAGACCCGGAGGTCATACCGGTTGCGGTGGAGTGGAACTCCCGCGCTAAAGGAGGAAGTGTGAATGATGGTGGTGGCGAAAGAGAAAGGACCTATGCACGTATGGATAGTGGTGACGAGTTGCACCTTATTAATGTGGTTGAGCTTGTGAACTCCCACATAAGTCAAGAGAGGACAAACTCGGCTAGCCAGTGTGAGGTGGAGAAGCCACCGGCTGCAGTCGCGAGGGATTTGGAGGTTAGTGCACAGGAGACAGACCGCTATCATCATGAGCATTCAATGAATGAGAGAGGCAAACATGTTGTTCAAAGTTCTAACATGGAGGAGGGCTACAATCAAGACCCGGAGGTCCTACCAGTTGCAGTGGAGTGGAACTTCCCCACTAGAGGAGGAAGAATGAATGATGGTGGTGGTGAAAGAGAAAAGACCCATGCACGTATGGATGGCGGTGACGAGTTGCACCTTGTTAACGTGGTTGAGGTTGTGAACTCCCACATAAGTCAAGAAAGGACAAACTCGGCTCGCCAGTGTGCGGTGGAGAAGCCACCGGTTGCAGTCGCGAGAAAGACGGTCACTCTAAATGGTTACAACGTTGTCAACGTTAAACAAGGAACATAAATGGCTAAGAAAACGGTCACCTTGGGGTAGGAGATTGGCGATGCAGAAAGATCATGGACCAACGGTAACTGCATTGCGTCAAGAGAAGTGAGAAGCTTCTACAACATGCCATACTTTGCTGTCGGAGAAGGATTAGTCGAGGATGAGATTACTCACTCCCACCCTCGCATCATTGAAATAAAGTCGTCGGACTTGCCACCGATCACTGTGGTGGCTGCATCCGTCGAGGATGACGATACCGGCAAGGAACCGGTAGTTGCGCTCCACCAACCCATCGGTTCAAACGATGGTTCCTCATTGAGAGTGCATGGCGTGTGCGGATTTGTCGGACGCACGGCTTGGCTTATCGCGCAAGCATTGGCCTCAACATCAGGACCCTCCAGCAGACCAACGTTCCAATGTCACATGGTGAGATTACTCACGTGCTTGGTGACCCACGTGGAGGAGAGTTTGAATTTGAAAAACTTGTTGAAAAACAAGTGGGAATTCAGTTGAGCGAATATTGTGGGAATTTTTTTGAAGTCTCAAAAGCCTATGTGATACTTTTGCCTCAAGAGCCCAACTCTGTGATCCATGAAAATTTAGAAGGCATGATTTTTGGAGGCCCACTAATAGATTCTCAAATGGGTCAGTTTGCTGATGAATCAAGCCAAACAAGATTGATTTTAATCAAATGGATGCGTCCAATTTAAATTACTCAGTATCTAGTAGCGAGACTGGCAACAATACTCAAGTTGTGGTAAAAAGAAGCAAATGCCCTAAAAGACCATTTATCAGGTGGAACGATAACTCTGGTTATGTCGCTCTCCCAGCAAGATCAGTTCGAAACAAAAATGTGGAACAAGGTGCCTTTCCTTCTTATGTGCCAAATTCCACAAAAACACGTTTGGAGGGGATGGAGATTATCGCAAAACATAGTCTGGACTTTTTGAATTGCAGACTACTGATGGAACCTCAAAAATGACAGATATCAGAATTAGTTGTTTGGTTCTTTACCCTGCCTTGGACAGGGCTTCTATTTTATTTCTCTTATTTTCTTTTGATCTTGTCTTTGTTTAACCATGCCTCCACTCCTAGTGGAACTTGTTTGTAGTCATCTTATCTTATTTAATGCATGTGGTTTATCCATTTTTTCAAAAAAACAAATATATATATATGCAAGGAAGATGAGCATCAGGAAATGCAGATGAGTTGGTCGAAATTGTGACAGGCCATACGTATAAACCGAACTTCATTTCTAAGATTGACAAGTTTTTGAACTATTTGTTCATTCCAGACTTCTATGATTTTTTTTTTTTTATAAAAAGAGCTTAGAAGCTGATTTATTGAAAGAGAGAAAAAAAGGTACAAAAGGACACAGCTAACAACTCGTAGGAGAAACAGAGCAAAAGAAAAACAACACTCAAACGAAAACTCAGAGAAAAAATAAATTACATAAAGAAGCCATTCGCTTGGACACTCTTCATGAACCATCTTGACAACTCCATCCCCTGATGAAACAAAGATAAATTATGGGACGATATACTGTGAGAAGCCAGTCTAGCAGCTATTAATCTCTAGCTTTTGGGGATGAGATGAATTCTGGGACAGCCAGAATCTAAAAGTAAAAATTTTAAAAGATTAATCGCTAGTTTAGAGCGCCAAGAATACATAGAATCATCTGACTTAAGAGCATTGTGAAGATCTGGATGTGCTATGAAAACATGTTGACAGTTGAAGCCTTGGATAGTTGCACATTGTAAGCCAAGGAGGAGAACTTTAGCTTCAGCTTCCAAATCTGAACTAGTGTAAATGGGGCTGCAACCTACCAAAGAAATATGATAATTAGGGTTAGCAACAATGAAGCCAGTTCCTTTAATTGAAAAGTCTCTAGTACAGATTGCCGTAGAAAATAGAAAAGGATAATCAACATATGAAAAATTGATAAAAATGAGGTTCTTTCCCTTTTGAAGGTTGGCTGCAGTAGAGTATTCCTGCGCTAAAGCCAAGGCTTTCCTGGGAATACTGCTAAAGTCCTATACATCATTTCGAAATATTACATCACATCTTAATATCCAGATGTACCAGACAATAGCAGCAATGACAGATTTCACAAAGTTGGAATGGCTCAAAAGATTAGAGTCAAGCCACACTCCAGAGGAAATACATTCAGGAAAGAAAATATTTTTACCAACCAAATTGCTGACCTTATTTCAAATAGCATGAGCTTTAGGACAAAGACACAAGAGATGCTCTGCTGTTTCATAAGTGAGGCCACATAAAACATAGAAGTTATGAGGGCCCAGATTCAAGGCGAATAAAAAGTCAGAGGTTTTAAGTTTGCCCTTGAAGAGCAACGAAAGAAAATGTTCAGTTTTTAGAACCATTTTCAAAGACCACAACTTTTTCCAACCAATCCACGGTTTACCATCAGGTAAATTAGAGGCCAAATGCTTGTAAACCATATTGGAAAGGTTGTTTCTATGAGGTTTGGGAAACCAAACCCAGTGCATGGAAGCATCTGGATTAATAGTATCCAATCTAAAAACAGGAGAATTAAATAACTTTCCAAAAACCATATAGAAAGTATGTAAATTCAAATGAATATCCACAATAAAATCCATAATAGTAAGAGCATTCAGATTTAAATAAATAGGTTTAAAAGCTAAAGATATTTCAAAAAACCAAGGATCATGGAGAAAAGAAATAGAATTAGGATTGACATTCTTGATCTACAGAAAAGGCTTAAGCGAAATAGATGTGCGGCAAAATTCTACTGAAAAACCAAAAGCAATTAGTAGGAATAATGTCTGTCCAAATATTAAAAGTACCATACTTCTGAAGCAGAATATCAACCCAAATTAAATCACGAGAATTCAAAAAAGTCATCAAATTCTTGGCCATCAAAGCCACTTTGGAGATTTTAAGATCTTTAAAAGATAGGCCTCCCTCAGCACGACCAAGTGTAATATCTCTTCCATTAACCAAATGGATGCCGCTTCTATTGTCATTACTAAACCAAAGAAATTTTCTGGCACTAGCAGCAATTTTTTACAAAATATTATCTGGGACAAGGTAAACAGACTGATAATACAGAAGAATAGAAAAAATGGAGGAGTTGAGAAGATTAACTTTGCCAGCTAGAGAAATGTTAGGCTTACTCCAATTGGAAATGGATGGATAGTGAAATAAGAACAACAATTTAAAGTTTACGAGTAACTACTATTGTCAAATGTAGTTTTGCCTAAAATTTAGGAATTGTTTCTTTTTACGGTTAATGCAATTTTCTTTCTGTTTGCCACTTTTATCAAGTAGTGAACAATATATATTGGGGTAAATCCTGGATTTTCTTTGGCTGAGACAAAATAATATTAAATATAGAACTAAAGAATATATAATAAACTCAAATGCATGAAAAGCTTTTTTTCCCATATAAAATAATATATTACAATTGTTTTTTATGGACTTTCATAATTTGAAAATATTGCAAGATTTATGCATTACAAATACTACAAAATATATCTTTTTTTTTATATAAGTAATCAAACCTATTTTTTATTCATATTTACACATGAAATATTTATTATTTTACAAAAAAAAAATCACATTCTTGCAGGTATTCTTTTTTTTTATAAAGTGGGTAAACCACAAATACATAAAAATATGAAATAAAGAGTGCAAACAAAGCCACACAAATGAGAAAACAAATTTACTAGAAGTGGAACAGAAGACAACAAAACAAGGAATTTAGAAGAAGATATCGAGGAACTCCTCTTAGAACAATAGCGCAGTTAGTGTGAGAACTAGCCGGTATACTTTTATTCTATCTCATATTTATGAAATATATGTATATTTTCCAATTTCATTTGGGGAAAATTCTAAGACTTCCAAAATTTTTAATTATATACAAAATATATCCCTTTGGATTTTCAAATTTCATTGTTGCAGCTACAGCAATTGCCCATGGTTTCCTCAAAATGTATTATTTATAAAAACATTTGACATTCACATGGAAGATATTTGGTCTTATAAATTTGTTTATTTTTTTATTTTTTTATATTCATAAAAAATCATGAAAATATAATTTTTCTCAATAAATTAGTGGATAAACAATAAATTTATTGAAAAGCGAGTAAAAACGAGAGAAAATATAAGAAGGGTATTTTTAATGCCAGAGATGAATTTAAGGATTAAAAGAAAAGTAATTAAAAAAAAATTCATGCTCATAAAAAACTTAAAACCATTGTATATATATATTTTTAATAAAATAGATAAATCACAAATTAATGCATTAATCTAGACAGGAGAGTACAACTTTATATAAAAAGAAAACAAGGTAGCAGCAGGGATACATAATCCATTGGTGGTGACGACAACAAGAAAAAAAAAAGATAGAACACCCCATTAATAATTTTCGATATGATCCAAACATAAAGTTATTTAAGCATATAGAGCAAAATGTTTTATTACAACACTTATTATATGAAATGATGTGTTTGTATATGATAAACTTTAACAAACATCTCTTACACCACAATATTAAATAATTATTTGTAAAATACTTTTCAAGGATATACTTCGATAACTGAACGAAGACCTACGAGAGGAGTAATTTTGTAGTTGGTGAAGCCCGCCGCAAAAATTATATCTCGCCATTCACTTTCATTTCTTTCTTTTCCTTTTGCAGCAACAAGCATTAATAGATCACTGAATAGCTGTGTCTCTACTGCACTGACTTCATTGTCCATGACAGCACCAATAACCATATCAATTATTATTATCTTTCCCCCATTATCTTTATTTGGAATTGCTGCTTTGCAATGCTTTAAAATTTTGACACAGTCTTCATCACTCCAACCGTGTAAAATTGACTGATTAAAACAAAAAATCATCATCTATAATAAGCATTATAAAAAAATCATAAATAATTAACATAATAATTATGAAATCATATGTAAAATCAAAGTTGATTTTTGGCTCTTGTTCTTAACGTCTATCAATTACTTGGCTACTAGAAATATTAGATTTATACCAATTTGCTTTCAACCATATCATGCATGAACTTTAACTAATCTAATGTTATTTTTTTCTTTGTTTTATCATATAAAAATGACATTACTTTTTAGTTTGATTTTGGATATTTTTTTTGTCTGTTGTACTTTTTTTTTTAATAAATTTGTGATTCATCCATTTTTTTTCAAAAAATACAAAAAAATAAAAATAAAAGAAAAGACATTACTATTGGAAGTTGATTTGAACCTCTTCTTTTAGTTCAGTCAAAGCTACATATTCATTATTTGAAGGAAAGCAGTGCAAGCAATTAATCTCATAGTAGATGTGCTACTATACATCACCATATAATCTTAAACAAAGAATTCAAGCATATTATCTCTGACATTAATTTTTTAAGGCCCATTAAAAGTTCAAATTCCTAACCTTGATAAATTTTATATGTATGATGAAATCTTAGTTTCTTGCAAATGGAGTTGAATATTGCTGATACAGTGAAAAACAAAGTGACCATGTAGTAATTTAGACATGAATTGGTGATAAAGCTAACATGTCATGTCACTTCAAACTATGGTCCTAATAAAATAAAAAATAAAAATATATTTACCATGTTACATTATTGTGGTGTCATGGTAATTTAAAAGAGGTTGTTATTTCCATTATAGTGAGGATTACATACCATCTTTAAGTATCACGCACCCCAAACAATATTGAGGGTGGAAAGTTATGATCCTATCTCTCGACTCGCTTGTGCTCACATACCTTAATTTTCACTACGTTAGTTAGTGTTTGGTCATTAAGCTTGTTCTTATTTGATTTTATCATTTTAAATAACTTAATAACAAGTTTTATTTTATTTATGTGCATGCTTGTTATTGTTTTTTTTATATACCACCTGCATATTAAAAGAATTGTAGATTTTTCGGCAAGCTGAAAAGTTGAAGAATCAACTCTACTCACAATATTGACTAGCATGTCTATGTGGCTTGTCCATCTTCCAAAAAAAGAAAAAAATTGACTCCTCTCTCTCTCTCTCTCTCTCTCTCTCTCTCTCTATATATATATATATATATATATATATAGTTAGGTGTTCACCATAAGGGTATCTATGATTTGATGTTGCTACTAGTTTAAGAATGGATATTTAAAAGGTAAATTTTTCCAGTGAGTATCTAGATTTGGCTTTATATCAGTTTGAGCACTAACTTTTAATTTTTATCAAAATGAGTACAAAATTTTAATTTTGTTTTTCCGGCAGGGCAATTGAGGGATTCCGGTTATAATCAAGTGACGTGGAAGCCGGAAATATGATGTGAACACCCAGGAACCAAGTCAACAACTATCCACATCATCAACCAAGCCAGAAAAGGATGAAGATAAGGAAGGGGAGGAAGGAAATGGATGATGATGTGATAGCCAATTAGGCTACGTGTATAAGTTGATGATGTGAACATGTGCTAAGTTGGTTCCTAGGTGTCCATATCATATTTCCGGCTTCCACGTCACTCGATTATAACCAGAATCCCCCAATTGCCCACCTAAGAAACAAAATTAAAATTTTGTGCTCATTTTGATACAAATTGAAAGTTAGTGCTCAAACTGATATAAGGCCAAACTTATGTACTCAGTGGAAAAATTTACTCGATATTTAAGCATTGTTAGCTGATTGATATTTACGGTTGCCTTTTTTACTGTTCCAAATAATCCTTCAATACCAAACAATATTAGAGTTCATAGCTAGTATTTTGAAATTTAGGTCGATTGATCCAGCAGGTTAGTTCCAATTTGATTGGACCTGGCTCACCAGTTCAATGGGTTATGAATAATAAATATTAATTTAATTTTTTTATATTTTTACCTGTTAGTTACCTTTCATAGTTCAAGTGGTTAGGAGTTTTGCAAGGAAAAGTAACCTCTCAGGTTCAAATGTCAAAGAAAACAAATTTTTAATATAAATTTATTTTATAATAAAAATTTGTACTTTTCTATCTTTCAAATATAAAAATTCATTTCCCTCTTAATTCTCAAACACATGAAACATAAATATTCATGTGCATAATCTAATTAAATATCAATTAATATTAAATTTTTGATAACTAAGTCAAGTTAATTATAATTAATCTTAAATCAAGGTTTATATTTACCCTTTTTTATTTATAAAATTATCAAATACTTATGATTTACCTCATATGTATATATACTAATTATTATGCTTATAAATCATAATAATTTATTATATGGTATTAAAAGAAATTGAGTTTGTCAGGGTTGCTGTTATTTATTGGTACCCATAAATTATAATAAAAATTATTTTGTTTGTTATACTTTGTATTATTATTTTTTAAATTCTTAGCAATTTATAGTATATATTATACATTTATATTTAATTAAAATTATATATATATATATATATATATATATATATATATATATATATATATATATATTCAACCATAATATGACTATTGACACGTGACCCAAAAGTTTTACTGCGTAAGTGATTTGGCCAAACAATAACTGAATTTCTAGACTAAATCCTACTTGAAATTTGATGGGTGTAGACGTGGTGAAGAAAAAAACAATAATCATAATATTGAAACCAAACGCGGGCATAGGTACCTTCAACAAGGCGGCACTTGCAGCAGGAACAGATTGGAAAAAATCACCAGTAACAAAGCGAACACCATCAATCTCCGTCTTGCCCTGGATCACATGCGGCAGATCAAACACAGTGCACTTCATCTCTGGGAACGCTTTCTTTAGCGCCATCACCGTCGTCCCATTCCCTCCACCAACATCCACCAATGACTCCACTCCTTCAAACACATCCCTACAACTCCTCATAACCACGTCCATCACCAACCCAGCATCACACGCCATCCCCTCATTATACAATTTGGTAAACTCTGGCTTCTCATCAGCCAATTCAAAGATCTCATGCCCATGAAGAACCGCAAATGGTGTCTTCGTTGTCTCCTCTGAAGACTTCAACCATGATGGCAAAACATATGCACTGTGGCTTGTGGTTGGGTCGAGGATGACGCGAAGCAATTGAGTTATGGAAGTGGAGTTCCCGGGGAGCATGAGTTGGGAAGTGGGTGTGAGGGAGTATGCGGATTGGGTTTCTTGGTCTGTGGAGAAGATGCCTTGGTGGACAAGAGCGCGCATGAGGCGCCGGAAATGGTCGGACTTAGAGTCGGGGATGGAGAGGGAGGTGGTGAGTTGAGCAAGGCTCATGGGCTTGCCGTGCTTGTGGAGGATCTCGGCGATGCCGAGATCGATGGCAGCTTTGAGAGACATTGATTTGAAGTAGCTGAAGACGAGGCTCCAGGCATGAGATTGAGCTTGGAGTAGCTCGGTGGTGGTGAACTGATCCATGTGTCTGTCAATGCACTTATGCACCACTTTGGTTGGATATATATAACGGTTTCTTTGGCTTAGATTTTTCTTGGTCTTAATGAGGAATATATTTTCTACGTGGAAAAAAAGGTTTTTACTGAATATTTTATTCAAAGAGGGATAATAAGTTTCCACTAGTTATAAGTTCATGCTTTGAACTTTATGAGCGTGAGTTAATGCTTTGAACACAACATCAAAGACAAATAGAAATAAGGAAAAGTACCCAAAAAAAAAAAAAAAATTGTGCTTTTGGAGTTTTGTAACATCAAGATAGAAGATATATATATATTTTTTTTTTCAATTGTTAAAATCTAAAGCCAACTAACCTCTTTAATTGCAACTCCGTCATAAATCTACCCATTTTGAACTGCAAACACCGCCGGATAAACATGTCTTAGAAAGGGCTTTATTTGATAAAAAAAATATACTTAAGTCTCGTTAAGTTGGTCGAGTGCACTGTGTAGGCAAAGAAAATGAGGTTTGTGATCTTAGGTAAACATGGCCACGGTTCAGGAACCACCGGTTCTGGTTCAAAGAAACCTTGAACAGAAACCGAACCGCCTAGGCAAAGTTCTTGGCGTTTCGGTTCCGGTTGAGTTCCGATTCTGGTTTTGGCGGTTCGGTTCAATGGTTCCGGTCTGACGGTTCATACGGTTCGGGTTTTTTTTTTTAACTAAATAATCTAATATTTCAAATTAAAATGAACACAAAATTACAAGAATTAATTTAATAAAATATTTTATTAAAAAAATAAAAGTATTAATAATTTAAAACAATATTTTGCAATAAAAATACTATAGGAGAAGAAATAAAAAAATAAAGGGCTTAAACTTAATTATAATAAATTGCCAACGTATCATCTCGGAATCAGATGAATTAGATCAGATAATCAGACCTAATCAATTTGGTTATTATCTGTCACATGACTCAAATGGCCAAACCTAATCAAATAATAGATATCATGAGTCCATGACATTATTTATATAATATATAATATATAATATTTTGATTCAATTGAAACCTGCGGTTGAACCGTCGGTTCCACGGTTTTTAAATTTTGAAACCGGAACCGAACTTTGTGAACTGATACATGTGTCTGTGCTGGTGTCTGTCAATGCACTTATGCACCGCTTTGTTGGGATATATATAACGGTTCCTTTGGCTTAGAATTTTCTTGGTTTTAATGAGGAATATATTTTCTATGTGGAATAAGAGGCTTCTACAGAATATCTTATTCTACGTGTGAATGAGAAACTTCTACATGCTTTGAACGCACTGTGAAGTGCAAATAGAAATATAGTGGCTATGTAAATGAGGTTGCAATATCATTGATGAGTTTGAATTTTCGTTAGAAAATTCAAACTCTCACCGGTTACATCATAAAAAGACGTATATTCGTACTGCTAACCACATAAACACAGTGGGTTTGACGGGATGATTTAAGCAACAGCTGGCTTTAAGCATGAATTTCATGGGGTAGATCTTTTACAAAGCTTAAAATCATCTAACCTTTTGTCCACGACCGCCCTCACAATTTCTCCTATCTCACCGTGGACCAGGTGACAATTCAATCTAGCTATGAGATGAAAAATCAAAGCATGAGCTAGCATTCCAGGTGGAATTTTCAACTGATTTAATTCGTCTCTGTCAGTGATTTGACGATATATCACCTAATCTATACGCTATCTAACCTTGTCGGACTGAGAAGAAAAGACGAACCATGTAAGTTAAATTAAAGTTCAAAGATAATGATCAATCCTCAAAGCCGTAATTTTAATCTAGATGAACAGTTACTGCGCTTGACTTTCTTAATCCTCGCCACCCCAACAACAGAGTTCGGTATTTTAGTCCCCCTGAAAGTCATAATTTGAATCCTTGATTCGCCATATTTCTCAATAAAGACGAGTAAATTTTTTTTGGGGTTACCCAGGTTTACCCTTATTTCTTTCATGTAACCCAGCTTTAATTTGTATCAATGAGGATACCCAAGTTTAGATTGTGTTACTCCGGCAAGCCACCCTAGATAATCCGATGAACCTAAGCTGATGTGGCAGCCAAACTTACACAGTCAACATTCAAAACTTGTGCTTCATGCCATGCTGGACAAACCACTTGGTTTCGCTCATCCTCTTCAGCCAAATAAAGCCAAGTCAGCTTTCCACATCGTTTAGGTGTTCTTCTTCCTCTCATCTAGGTTTTGCAGCAGGAGCAGAGAAGGATGCTGTGCACCATATTGAAGGACGAGTGCACTCCATTTCACACGAAAACATCAACGAGTGAACCAGTGCAGGCAGAGTATAGGAATGGAGTCACCTGCAACGGCTCGTCGGCAAGGGGATATTGCTAATAGTTATAAAGAAAAAATTCCAGATTTTGTAATATGGTTTTATTTGTAAAAATTGGGATGATTTGTTAATCGGGGTTCACATCTGTTGTTCTCATGTGAGCCTTTGGTTTTTTCCCTTATAAGCATGGGTGGGTGTAATGGGAATACAGGGGTTCACACCTGTTATGGTTCTTATCTGCATAAACTGCAGATTTATTTTAAAAAACACACTTCTTATAGCAATTGCACATGTAGAAAAGAAATAGCATGCTGATCCTTGCAACTGTTTAGATAACTCTCTAGATGGTTAAATTTGTACAAGCTTTAGATTTAACTAGAATACAAATAAAAAAGAGAATTCATGTTTATTTAAAAAAAACTTCTATAGCTGTTGCACATGAATAAACAAGGGTAAACTTGGGTAATCCCAAAAAAAATGTCTCAGAAAGTAGCAGCAACAACTTTAGATATAATTCCTGGGTAAAAAGATATAAATGTAATCTCACAATCTCATAACTAAAAAAATTACAATTCCTGGTAAAAAGTTGCAGGTTTCTTAGAAGTTTTACAAAAAGTTATAGCTTTACAAAAGCTAGAACCGTTATAGTAGTTGCAGGTTCTTTAAAAAAACTAGAAATGAAGGCATAACTTAAACTGCAGACTTCCTCCTACTGTATTTTGAAACCTATGGTTCTTTTTCAAAAATAACTGGAAATGCACATTTAAGTAAGCTGGATACATACAAAAAAAAGTTTCAGAACTGCTACAAGAGTACGCAGAAATTTTAGAACAACTGCAGTTTTACAAAAATTTTAGAATAGATGCAGCTTTACAAAAATTTTAGAACAGATGCAGCTTTACAAAAATTTTAGAAGAGTTGCATCTTTACAAAAATTTAGTCATAGCTGCAACTTTACAAAAATTTCAGAGGTGTTACTATTTTCCAAAATACAGAAACAAATAAAGTAGTAGTTGATCCAATCAAGGTGCCTTCCTGCAAGTATCACCTGCACATGCACCTCGGCTTGCAGAGGAACCAACTACAACTGCAGTTTTACAAAAATTTTAGAACAGATGAAGCTTTACAAAAATTTTAGAAGAGTTGCATCTTTACAAAAATTTAGTCATAGCTGCAACTTTACAAAGATTTCAGAGGTGTTACTATTTTCCAAAATACAGAAACAAATAAAGTAGTAGTTGATCCAATCAAGGTGCCTTCCTACAAGTATCACCTGCACATGCACTTGGGCCTGCAGAGGAACCAACTCCTGGAGGTAACCAGACCTTCCTCCTCTTGGGAGGGAATACTGTCCTATTTCTTTCTTTGCTAACAAGATTTTTTTTGGTGGGGGCCTTTGCCTTCATTACTCCATCTGCACCAAGGCTTAGCCCCCTATTCTGAGAGTCCTTTTGGGGATGAACGTAGTGCAATTTTAGATAACAATGTTGCCAATCTATAATTGAAATCATACACTTATTTAAAATTTATAATTTCACCTGTGTTTGTGAAGCTCCAAAAGCACCACTTTGGTCATTGATGGCATGACTTGTGTTAAGATCAAACCCAACCTCACATGGTTGTTCTACAGTTATCTGTATATTTTTTTTGGTGTTGAATAACATAAAACTTATGCAACTGTTAAGAAAACTCTACAATGAAAATGTGTTACCTGTGTCACAGAACCATGTGCCATTGTTGTTGTTGCTGACTTGTCTGTGTTGTTCTGCTAATCATTTAAATTAAATTTGGTTAAGCAAATTTGATATAAATTATATCAAAGAACATATACTAAAAAACAAAACAAAAACCAAAAAACTTACACCAATCTCGCCATGAAATCTCTTATTATGTCCTGCTGCACCACACAAGCTGCATTTATTTTTTAACCCTTTTTTACTGACTTTTCCCTTGGTAAAGCCAGGTTTTTCATCCATTTCTCTCCTCTTTAGCACAGATTTCCTGCCCCTCCTCTTGTTCACTGGCTGTGGTGGGATGATAGGACCTTGGTCACTCTTTGGCCATGAGTCCTTGTCATGAGTTGGGTTAAGTATGTGCCTATATGTGTTCATGAATGTGCTTACTTCATAGCATGAGTGTATGCAGCATTCAGGCTTTTCTCTATTATAGTACAACACAGACACTGCATGACCACATGGAACACAACTAAGTTGCCACCTTCTACATGAGCAATAACAATCTTTTCTGTCCACAACAAATTGCCTATCAGGGCCTACTACTTGATACTTATCTCCACCTGACCATGTGGTGCTATAAAACAAACTTAATTGTTTGGATCTCTCAAGCTTCTTCAATATTCTAGGGCAGTGGGTGCTAGTGACCTTCTCCATTGCATATCTCTTTTTCTGGATTCTTTTCATTAACTGTGTCCTTATCATTTCATTCATAGTGATGATTCCTTTAATCCTAGCTTCCAATATTTGACTATTAAAAACATCACAAAGGTTGTTCAACAATATATCACATTTGAATTGGCTCTGGAAATGTGATCTACTCCAATGCTTAGGATCAATCTTCTTCATGTACTCAAATACACCCACAGACAATTCTCTCAAATGATCCATGGCTCTATCATATGATGATTTGTATGTTGCTTTAGCACAAGCCCAAATCTGGTCTTTCAGTGCTTTACCTCTAAATGTTTTCTTAAAATTGGTGTGAACATGCCTAACACAATATCTATGTTCACTGTAGGGAAATAATTTAGCTATGGCAGGCATTAAACCCTAATTATATATACAGATTTGATAAAGTATAGCCAGTGACAAGGTCAACACATCATCCACAACCAGAACACATTGGCAACAAGTCAAATAAAACACAGAATAATAAGAATCAGTTCCAGCATGAGAAGTCTTTGCATAATTAAAGTTGTAAAGAACAAAGAAAATTATTTGAAGTTGGTGTTATTACCTTTTGCCTGTCAGACATGAAGGCCCATTTGTGGCTGTCAATAATTCTCAAATCTTGTGCTAGCAATTGCAAGAACCAAGTCCAGTTCTCCTTATTCTCTTTGTTGACTACAATCCATGCAATGGGATAGATCCAATCATTTGCATCTATCCCCATAGCTGACAGGAGCTATCCCCCAAATGATCCTTTTGAAAAACACCCATCAAGCGACACCAACCTCCTGCATCCTGCCAAGAAACCAGCTCTCAATGGAGCAAGGCAGAGATACATACCTTGGAAGACCCCTTCATTGGTGTCAATAATAAAAGTTGATGAAGGGTGCGTCTTCATAATCTCCAATCTATAATCATGAAGTCTTCCCATTTGTGATGCCTCATCACCATCTATAATCCTAATTGATAACCCTCCCCACACACACACACACACACAATTAAAACAAGCATAATATGCATTTAAAAAAAGATACTTCAAAATTTTTTACCTGAGTGCAATACATTTTGCCTTGTAAGCTTTTAATCTGTTGATGTCCACAGCTTGATTCATCTTGACAGCTTGTACAATTACAGCAATCTTCCAGCTAGGATCTGCTCTAAATTGTTCAAGATAGTTTTTAGCTATCCAATCTGCATTCACATGTCTATTGGTGTGGTCCTTAGCACATTCATGCTCCAAGACACCTGATTTTATCTGTATTGTATCTTTATCATCAACCATAGGTGATGCCCACAAATAGAATGGGCATCCCTTATTACAAAATGCCTTGCACCTTTTCTTTGTATTATGCCTAAAATTCATCACATACCTGTTCTTTATTCCATAACTTTTCACTGCATCCTTAAATTGTTTGAAGCTCCTGAATTTCATTCCAATTCTAAACTGTGGATTCCTCATGTCAACCTCCTCATTGAACTCAGAATACTTAGGTCTAAGAGGGGCCACATCTTCTTCATCCGTTGAAGAGCAGGACTGAAAACCATCTGAATTAGCATAGTCAGATTCTACAAGGTCACCATCATCTACTTCTGTGGCGTCACCACCAATATCAGCATTTGGTCTTGAACCACAATCATTAGAAATCTCTTCCTCCACACCATCATCACTGAAATTATAATCTGAGTCCTCAAAGTTACATGTTTCATCTCTATCACTACTTATGCCATGTCCCCTAATTAAAATGTCTTCCAAGTTCTCATCATCATGTGTAACATCTTTTTCCTCCTCACCCACATAATTTATACAAGCAACCATACTACATTCACCAAGCCCCACACCTTCATTACTCACAGGAATGTTGCCTAAGTCATAGGGCAATGGTGTTCTACTACAGGACAGTCTCACACAAACATACATCTCTCTGTTACATCCTACTGAATTTGCCATTTTTAGGCCATCTAGATCAGTTTTAACTTTTTTGTATCCTCTATCAATGCTTGTTGTGTCTAGCCACCATATAGAGCAACCATCAACCTCCAAATTCAACTTTCTTGCCATTGCTAGGAGTTCTATCTTCGATATTTGGTCAGCACAACAATAATCAATATACCCTGCCATTCCTTCAACTTCACAAACTTTGTAATGCATTCTTATGGAAAATAACTCAGCATCATGATCTGGTGCAATCATATGTAATTTAAATATGAACCACAAGAAAGGAATAGAAACTACCTAAACAACTACAATCATGAACCACAACAAGCATATTTACTTAAAATTTCATAAAAGCCTCATAATTAAACAACTTCACACAAAAATAAGTAAAACAAGTAAAAACTTACCAGAACAAGTAATAATTCCATGAACTCAATTAATAAAATACCACACTTTTGCCTTCATTATATACACAGTAAAAATAATCTAACATGGTAAACAATGATAATGAGGGTTACTAATTTCACTATTGTTTCACTACTAATGCTAAATAAACAACCTCACATCCAAAAAGGAACTAAACATCCATAGCAGCCTCATAATCTCAGTAAACAAAAAGTCCAACCAATTACACATAACAACCTTAACATTAAACAACTTTACAATGGATAACTTATTACTCCAACTGCTAGAACAAGTAAAATTGTCTCCATTAATGTGATTAATAAAAAATGCATTATATTCACATGGAAAAGTTCCAAAATAGTCAACAATGAGTAAAAAAAAAAAAAAACCAACCAATTACACATTATAACAACCTCATAATTAAACAACTGCAGAATTGATAACTTATTATTTCAACTGCTAGAACAAGTGAAAGTGCCTCCATTAACTCAAGTAATAAAAAGCACATGATAACCTCATTATATACACATAGAAAAAAGTCCAAAATTGTCACCAATGGCAAAGGGTTATTAATTTCACCACTAACACAAAATAAACAACCTCACGTTCATAAAAGAAACTAAAAATTTCATAAAATCCTCACAATCTCTTAACTAAACAAAAAAAACAAACCAATTTCACAGAAAAAAGCACCCCATCATTCAGTTAATCTCACCACTAACACAAAATAACAACCTCACGTTCATAAAAGAAACTAAAAATTTCATAAAAACCTCACAATCTCATAACTAAACAGAAAGAACAAACCAATTCCATAGAAAAAAAAGCACCCCATCATTCAATTAATTTCACCACTAACACAAAATAAACAACCTCACATTCATAAAAGATACTAAAAATTTCATAAAAACCTCACAATCTCATAACTAAACAGAAAGAACAAACCAAATTCATAGAAAAAAAAAGCACCCCATCATTCAATTAATTTCACCACAATCATGTCAAGGGGGCTAGAAGAGGGCACTTACTGTACTCGGGGGCTTCATTCCACTCATGTCTATCTCCCAATTTACGGCCATCTACACCAATATCAGCTTCCTCTACTTTTTCGGCAGCAACGACCTTCACTTCTGTCACCCTCGCAGAGATGTTTGGCCGTCACCACTAAAATTCTCGTTTCCGGCAGCAATGACCTTCACTTCTCTCACCCTCGCAGAGATCTTTGGTCGTCACCACTAAAACCCTCAAAACCCTCAAAACCCTCTTTTGGCTTCCTTTCAGACCAGGTGGAGAAGAAGCTTGTTTCTTGTCTCACTCTGCCTTTCTAGAGATGAGAGACCCTGTTAATGCGTGTCCTTGGCTTCTTCCAGAACACGCCACCTCCGGCTGACTCGAACGACACCTATAATGTGGTTTGTCCAGCGTGGCATGAAGCACAAGTTTTGAATGCTGACTGTGTAAGTTTGGCTGCCACATCAGCTTAAGTTCATCGGATTATCTAGGGTGGCCTGCCGGAGTAACACAATCTAAACTTGGGTATCCTCATTGATACAAATTAAAGCTGGGTTACCTGAAAGAAACAAGGGTAAACCTTGGTAACCCCAAAAAAAATTTACTCCAATAAAGACAAAAGATCTTTCTGAGTTCTATGCTGCTGTTTTTATCTTGGAACTCTATAAATTCTACTGTATAGTACAAAGGGCTATAGTCTTCACACCTCCAATGTCACGCCCCGAACCCAGCTCAATGGACCCGGGACGCCGACAAACGCCATACACCTACAAGGCCGAAACTAAGTAGACATATAAGGCCTGAAATCCTAAACCAAAACAAAGCAAAGAAACAGATTAAGTGGTTTGCAAAAAACATCAAAACAAGCTTATTCAAATAAAACCTAGGTCCACACAGACGGGACTTATTACATGCTAATAAAACTGTTATATAAAATTTTTCACATGTCCTAATTCAAATCAAATAAAAATTTTAAAATATAATTATCTTAATCATATATAATTAAATCATAATGGAATTAGGATAATGTTTGATTAACAAATTTCATAATATTCAGACATATTCTAAGATTGCCTAAGAGCATTTATCGCGAGTCGATCTAAAAATATCCAAATATCAAGATTAGCCAAGAGCATATATCTCGAGGCGGTCGAAAAGATCCAAATATCAAGATCAACCAATAGCACAGATCTCGAGGCGATCTAAAAATATCCAAATATCAATATTAGCCAAGAACACAGATTTCGAGGCGGTCTAAAAGATCCAAATACAAGATCAACCAAGAGCACAAATCTCGAGGCGGTCTAAAAATATCCAAATATCAAGATCAGCCAATAGCACAGATCTCAGGGCGGTTTAAAAGATCCAAATATCAAGATCAACCAAGAGCACAAATCTTAAGGCAATCTAAAAATATCCAAATATCAAGATTAGCAAAGAGCACAGATCTCCAAGCGGTCTAAAAGATCCAAATATCAAGATCAGCCAAGACCACAGATCTCGAGGCGATATAAAAATATCCAAATATCAAGATTAACCAAGATCACAAATCTCGAGGCGGTCTAAAAAATCCAAATATTAAGATCAGCCAAGAGCACATATCTCGAGGTGATATAAAAATATCCAAATATCAAAATTAGCCAAGAACACAGATCTCGGGGCTGTCTAAAAGATCCAAATATCAAGATCAGCCAAGAGCACAGATCTCGAGGCGATCTAAAAATATCCAAATATCAAGATCAATCAAGAGCACATATTTCGAGGCGATCTAAAAGATCTAAATATCAAGATCAGCCAAGAGCACAGATCTCGAGGTGATCTAAAAGATCTAAATATCAAGATCAGCCAAGAGCACAGATCTCGAGGCTATCTAAAAGATCCAAATATCAAGATCAGCCAAGAGCACAGATCTTGAGACGATATAAAATATCCAAATATTGAGATTAGTCAAAAACACCGATCTTGAAGCGATCTCAATCCCAAGATCAACTATGAATACAAATCATGAGGCAAATTTATAAATATAGAATAAATTAAAAAAATTAAATTAAATAAGGTAAAAAAAATCAAATAAGATAAAGGATAAAAAAATTAAAAGAAAATAAATCAAATTGGATAAAAAAATTATAAATAAAATAAAATAAAATAATAAAAATAATAAATAATAAATACATATATATAATAAAATAAGCCAAATTAGATAAAAATATATAATAAAATAAATAAAATCCGATAATATATATAATAAAAATAAAAAATATATATAATAAACAAATAAAAATATAGAAAAATAATATAATAATAATAAATAATAAATAATAATAATAATAATAATGATAAAAAATGAATTAAAAAAAAATCGTCGTGAGGCGTGGCGTTTTGGTCCAAAGTAACTGCGTCATGTCAACGGAACCATCTCACAATCGTCCATGACAAGCAGTTAGATGGTTTTAAAAGAGGCCGCCCACAGGAAAGAAAGGGAGGACGAAGGGCAAAAAAAAAAAAAAAAAGCGAAGAAGAGAGAGACAAGGAATACGAAGCTGAAAAAAGAAGAAGAAAGAAGAAGAGAAAGGTGCTGACATCTCTTCCCCACAACTATATATATATATATGTCGCCACTGCTGCCTATCGCCGTGGCAGCTGCCAACGCGAGCGAGGGTGGAATACCCCTCGCTCGCCTGGCCATCGATTTAAAGTCCCACCGTTGTCTGTCACCATAGCCCCCCACCGTCACCAACACGAATGAGGGTGGAATATCCCTCATTCGCCCCCATAGCTGTTGTTGTTGCTTCTCAAGATTGGCCACCATAGCCCCCCACCGTCATCAACACGAATGAGGGTGGAATATCCCTCATTCACCCCTATAGCTGTTGTTGTTGCTTCTCAAGATTGGCCACCATAACCGCCCCACCATCACCAACACGAATGAGGGTGGAATATCCCTCATTCGCCTCCCTTTTGCTGATGTTTTGCTATCGGAGAATAGTTACCACCGTTGTGAGCCGCAGCTCAAGTATCCTCCAGCCACCAACTCCCATCTCAGACTATGCCACATCTCCTCCACTCATTTCGTGTTGCATATTATCCTTAATGACTGTTGTGGTCGATGTTGACAAGGTCCAAATTCCTTCACTGGAAACTCATTTGACCCTACTTACTACTGAGAGACCCCTGACTCATGTTGGGAATATTAGTCCACCACCAAAGGATATTTATTTTCCCTAAGATTCGGATGCAACACTGGCCACGGAGAAGCTGCTAAAAAATGAGGATACCGCAATAGCAGCAGCTGCAGCTGAAGTAGTTGCTCAAATTGCTAGAGGAGGCAGCCAAAGTTGATCACTCTTGAACATTTGAAGAAGAATCAAATGAAGATCTTAGCAATCAAGTTATGACAAAGTTAGAACTTTAAGATAATTATCTGGATTTTCCTGACAAAATAGTTGGGGTGCTATTTGCAAGGATAAGATGATCAAAAGTAACATAAGACTGGTTATTTCTATTGTTAAAAAAATTATCAGGGTGCTAGGATGAACCTTTAAGATCTTGTTCAGAAAGGCTAGAAAGCATCCTTAAAGCTGGCCAAGTTGAAAAGAACATGGGAACTGCACATGTGAATCCTTATGCTTAAATGATTGATGATGCTGAGGGTTTAGACAAGATTGAGAACTTGCAGAATGTTGGGTAATACTCAGAGAAAAAGACATTGAATGCAAAAGAGAAATGAGTGGAGGCCACTATGTACGTGCATGAGAATGCA
This sequence comes from Dioscorea alata, assembly GCA_020875875.1. Classification (NCBI taxonomy): domain Eukaryota; kingdom Viridiplantae; phylum Streptophyta; class Magnoliopsida; order Dioscoreales; family Dioscoreaceae; genus Dioscorea; species Dioscorea alata. The sequence goes on from CM037011.1 coordinate 23,738,847, forward strand.
TTGTTGGTCAGGAGGAATCTTTCAGTCTTTTGTCGTGTGTAGCCATGTGGCTTTAATGATCTAGTATGCAGCCTAGCATATGTGTTTGTTGCTTTAGTGTGCCTTTATATTAAGGTGTGAGAATGTAATTTTTGGGATTGATCCAATTATCAGAATTTCAGACATTCTCCTTCTTTATATCTTTCTACTCTCACATAAGCACCTACACTCCTACATTTTTCAAACCAAAACTCTCCACTTTAACAGTGGTATCAAAGCTCTCAAAAATACTGTTATCATTCTGGAAAGATGACCGAAGTCAGCAGTTCCTCTCCAACTCCCGTTCCTGTGTTCAAAGGTGAAAATTTTAACCTTTGGAGCTTGAAAATGAAAACATTGTTCCCCTCTAAGGGGCTATGGAGCATTGTGAAGGATGGCTTTAGCGAAGAAGGTGAAGAACAAGTGGTAGAGGAACGTCAGATAAAGGACGCTAGTGCCTTGTACTTGATTCAACAAGGGCTTGATAAAAGAATCCTCATCCGTATTGTAGAAGAATGTACTGCAAACCAGGCTTGGAAAATACTAGAAACGGAGTTCCAAGGGAACTCGAAGATCCTCTCCGTGAAGTTGTATTCTCTTTGTCAAGAACTTGAAACTATCAAGATGAAGAATGGGGAAAAAGTGCAAGACTTCATTAGCAAAGTACTTGACATTGTGTACCAGATCCGAATGCTTAAAGAAAAAGTGCTTGAGCATGCTATTGTAGGAAAAATCTTGAGAAGCCTTACCCCAAGCTTTAAACATGTTGTTTCCTCCACTGTTGAAGCTAAAGATCTTAGCAAACTTACAGTTGATGAACTAGGAGGATCTTTGAAAAGCCATGAAGCTATTCTACACATCTCAACAAGTTATGAAAAGGAGACTGCACTTCAAGTATCTATTAATCACACAAGCAACACCAATTATAGAGGAGGAAGATGAGGAATAGGTCATGCTCGAGGCTCATTTAGAGGCCGGTTTCGTGGTCGTGGAAGAGGAAGAACTGGAGAGTCTTCAGCTTCTTCGTCTTCAGCTACTTCAGAATTTTTTAATCAACATCCAAGATCCAATGTCTAATGTTTTGTATGTAAAACGTTTGGGCATACTAAAGCCCAATGTTGGTATAACAATGAAGAAGTTAATGTTGCAGAGGAACCAAAGGAAGGAGAAGAAAAGGAAGAAGAAGGCTTTCTTTTCATGATAATTGAAGACTTTGGAGATGCAGTAAATACAATATGGTTGGTTGACAATGGTTGCTCCAACCATATGTCAGGCAACAAAGAGCTATTCGACAGCCTTCAAATTGTCTCTCGGCAAACGGTCAGACTTGGAAATGGGAAAATATTAAAGGTTGCAGGCATCGGGATTGTGACCTTCTGTTCAAACACCGGAAAACTTCATAAGCTTCATAATGTTCAATATGTACCTCATTTGACCCACAATCTCCTTAGTGTTGGTCAACTTATGTCAACAGGATACTCCATTTCCTTTGAGAATGAAGAATGCAAGATCAAGGACCAAAATGCAAATACTCTATTTGCAAGTGTTCAAATGACAGCCCGCAGGCTCTTTCCACTCGAAGCAGACAACATAGACTCTGCTCATGCTGTACTGGGGATAGACAATGTGTCTTCATGCTGACTTAATGGGACCCATGCACACTTCATCACTCGGTGGAAGCAGGTATGTCTTCATCCTTACTGATGATTTCTCTCGCTACAGCTGGGTGTATTTCTTGTCGAACAAAGCAGAAGCATTTGAGAAATTCAAAGTCTTCAAGAGCCTAGTAGAGAAGCAACTTGAGTATCAAGTGAAGATCCTCCGAACGGATAGGGGAGGAGAATTCACCTCCAACGAATTCAACAAGTATTGTGAGCAATATGGAATCAGACGACAACTCACTGCGCCATATTCACCCCAACAAAAATGGCGTCGCCGAGCGGAAGAACCGCACGATCATTGAAATGGCCAGATCAATGTTAAATGAAATGAACATCCCCACCATCCTATGGGCAGAAGCTATTGCCACTGCAATACACTTAGTGAATCGGTCACCCAGCAGTGCACTTGATGAAAGAACACCCTATGAAACACTTAATGGTGAGAAACTATCTGTTGATTATTTTTGAGTATTTGGTTGCACTGCTTACATGTTGACTGACTCACAACTCCAAATGAAGCTTGATTCAAAGACTCACAAATATGTTTTCATATGATACTGTGATAAGACCAAAGGTTATAAACTATTTGATCCGTAGACGGGCAAAGTGAAGACTAGCAGGAATGTCAGTTTTTTTGAAAATACTCCTTGGAATTGGTCAACTTCTCAAAAAGCAACTTCTAAACATGTGATTGTCGACGTTCAAGGAGTGAAAAAAACAAATGCACAGAACTCAAGCACAAATATTCAAACCAACACCAACACTACCAATCAATTTCATGAACAAGCTATTCAAGAACCTGAACTTGCATAGGAACATGGTGTTCAAGCTTCTTCCTCACACTCAAACTCTCCAGTGAGGTATAGAACATTAACGGACATCTACAACACCTGCTCATTTGCTTTATCTATTATAGATCCCACTACATTCAAAGAGGCAGTGAAGTTTGATGATTGGCGAGTTGCAATGAGTGAAGAAATTCATTCAATACTCCGAAATGAGACTTGGGAACTCATGAAACTACCTGAAGGCAAGACTCCTGTCGGCTTGAAATGGATTTTCAAATCGAAGTGTAATACAGATGGCACGTTACATAAAAGGAAAGCTCATATTGTTGCAAAGGGATACTCTCAAAAGGCAGGAATAGACTTTGAATATGTGTTTGCACCGGTTGCCCGCATGGAAACCATTCAAGTTCTCATTGCAGTGGGAGCCTAAAGAAGATGGCCTATTTATCAACTTGATGTAAAATCCGCTTTCTTAAATGGAGAACTCAAGGAGGAGGTTTACGTCACACAACCGGAAGGATTAATTGTTGAAGGAAAGGAGACCTTTGTATACAAGCTCCACAAGGCCTTGTATGGCTTGCGCAAGCCCCCAAGGCTTGGTATAGCAATGTGGATCAATACTTTATCATGTTAGGGTTCAACCGAAGTCTCAACGAACCCACTCTATATACAAAGATTCAAGGAGATTCAGATATTCTAATTCTATGTATCTATGTAGATGACATCATCTACATGGGTTCGTCACCTGAAATGCTACTTGAATTCAAAAGAAACATGTTGAAGACCTTTGAGATGTCTGATCTTAGACTTCTTAATTACTTCTTAGGTTTGGAAGTAAAGCAAAGCAATGAGTTTGTGTTTATGTCTCAGAAGAAGTACACTATGGACCACTTAAGCAATGCCAACATGCTGCAATGTAAATCAGAGGCCAGCCCAATGAATACCAATGAGAAGTTATGCTTGGAAGATGGATCGGGTGTAGCTGATGCGGCTAAGTATAGAAGATTGGTAGGTGGACTCTTGTACCTCACTCACACAAGACCTGATATAATGTATGCTGTATCTGTTGTGTCAAGGTATATGCATCATCCTACAATGCATCATTTAGCTAGGAGCTGTTAAAAGGATCATGCACTATGTGTCAAGTGCAGCTGACTATGGCTTACTCTATGAAAGATCTGTCCATCTTCAACTAACCGGACACACCGACATCGATTAGGGAGGGTCTGTCGATGACCAAAAAAGTACAACTGGATGGTGTTTCAGTCATGGTTCAGCGGTTATAGCTTGGAGTTCAAAGAAACAAGAAATCATTGCCCAATCTAGCACTGAAGCCGAATATGTGTCGGCCACTTCGGCTTCTTGCCAAGCAATTTGGATGAGAAGACTTCTGGATGACATGAAGGAAAGACAAAAGCTACCCACTATCATCCACTGTGAAAATAAATCAGCCATAGTTGTCACAAAGAACCCTACACACCAGGGTAGGACCAAGCATATAGATACCCGGTTTAACTTCATTCAGAAATGAACTGGGTGTGAAAATTCTCTGAGTAAGGGGTATGTTGGGTAATACTCAGAGAAAAAGACATTGAATGCAAAAGAGAAATGAGTGGAGGCCACTATGTACGTGCATGAGAATGCATTGTTGGTCAGGAGGAATCTTTCAGTCGTTTGTCGTGTGTAGCCATGTGGCTTTAATGGTCTAGTATGCAGCCTAGCATATGTGTTTGTTGCTTTAGTGTGCCTTTATATTAAGGTGTGAGAATGTAATGTTTGGGATTGATCTAATTATCAGAATTTCAGACATTCTCCTTCTTTACCTTTCTACTCTCACACAAGCACCTACTGTCACGCCTCGAACCCAGCTCGTCGGACCCGGTGCGTTGACAAACGGCCACACACCCATAGTGCATAGCACAATAGGCATGCAAGGCCTCAGAACCTATCTCTCGTTAGCTCACTAGACGTCTGTTGTGCTAATCACTCAAGATCTGAAAAAAATTCAACAGGAAGGTTATGAGCTTGACAGCCCAGTAAGCAACCCACTAAAAATAACTGGGATCAAAAACATTTTTCAAAAATCAAGAATCAAAAACCAAACATATCAGATATTACAAATATTTATCAAAATTATAGTTCATGAAATCAAAGTAATTCAACAAAATGTAATTTAATAGCAAATAGAAATATATGTCTCCAAATCGCTATGGCCAAAACAAAAAATAACAGAATCATTTGTTTACCCTCGGTGACCCGAGCCAGAATATCAGAAACCGTTATTCTTCACCGACGGAATGGTGCAAAACTATAGTTTCTTAACAGAGTCAGAGTTTCATGTCGACATGGTCAATGATTACCCCCAATGACAGGGTTATTGCCTAGCTAAATGGAGACTAAACGTATTTGTATTAAAATAGCTTTGTTCTCTAAAAACAAAACATAATTTCAAAATTTCAAAATTTCAGACAGGTCAGGGCAGAACAGAATTTGCAGAATAATTTATCGAACAAACATACAAGCATAACCATGATCCCGTTTATTTACAGTAAAAATAATCCAGTTATATTCAAAACAATTTACAAACATAATAGTTCAGAGAATAAGATACATGATCAAAATGTGAGAATTAATATTTCAGGGAAAGAAAAGTAATTCAAAATTTTAATAAGTATATAATAACAGAAATTAGATCAAAGTCCAACAACGTTTTAATATTATATAAACAAGCTTTAAAAGAATTTAAATAAATTCAAAATTATTGATAACCAGAAATTATATATATAATTATAAATTTATATGTGGTGTTACTTACCTGAATAACGCCAAAAAAAAAAACTCCAAAACTCACACTGAATCAAGTTTCTGAGAATACCCTATATTGGGAAGTAACCTATTAGTTTCACCAACAAAAAAAATTTTACAATAATCATGGGTTTGCAAGAAAGTTTTTAGAAGGGTACAAATGCAAAAGATCAAGCTAGCACTATACTCTCCGCAAATATGGATCTTGCGAGGGTATAATAGCAATTATCCATTCTAAGAACATATGAACAATTTCCTAATGACTGTTGAGTACTAAATCCCTCACAACTTTACATATACTTTTCCAAATCATAAATTTCAAGATTCTGAGAAATGTAGACACCTAAGACAATGATATATCCGAAATTCATATTATTTAGAGAACTTCTCAAATTATAACATTCAATTGAACCTTCAACTATTTCTGCAGAATTATAATTCTGACATATCTCTTTCAAACATACATATCTCTCAACTTATAATTTCAAAAGTAATGAAATTTTAATAAAACCTAGATAACCCAAAACTAAACAACTTTCCTATTTTTCTCCTTACCCAAATCAATCTCTATGACCATCAAAAATACCCATCAATCTTGATATTCTGCACAGACATATCATCCGAGACAATTATACTAATAGAGCTATATCTCACAAAGTACAGATTCATAATTTCTGAAAATTTTCATGTATTTAGGTAACATCAAAATATACAACTTTTATATATAATTAAACGTCTAATTCAGAATAAAAAATGATAAAATAAATTAAAAACGCTTAAAGGCCTGAATAGAAATCCTACCCGAGGCACCTGCATTCAATGGCTATATCTTACAGGATACAACTGTAAAAATTCTGAAATTTGGCAGATACATGGCCAATGTCGAACTCTACAACTTTATTATTTTACTTTTCTCCAAATTATGCCTCTAACACCTCTAAAATTGAGAGGAATTTCAACTATTTCAAAAACAGATCTATTATCAAAACAAAAGGCTAAACACAATCAGGAATTATCAACATAGTCTGAAAATTATGCTTAACTCCTAGAAATGATGATAATCTCACAAGACCTAATAGCTATAATTGGGGATTTACAAAGAACTCATAATACAGATAGGAAGAACATAGCATAAAGAAAATCTTGTTTAAGGTGTGGAAATTCTAAGACCGCCTACCTGTAGTCGTCCTTGCTAATCTGGATATTGTCGTCAACTCTACAAGGAAATCCATTGAAGAGGAAGGGAGACGCGTTCTTTCACTAGATTTGAAACACATGAACTCCCAATGAGATAAGACGGATATGAGGCTCGGTTGTGGAGATCGTGGCTTTTAAAAAATAAAAGAAAAATAATAATAATAATTTAAATCGAGCAATACGGATATATAATGATATTTAAAATTTAAATATATATATTTTTCAAAGTATAACTAATGGTGGGGATCTAATCAAGGCTATATCAAACGATGGGGATCTAATCAGGGAGTAGGGTCCACACCTACACTCCTACATTTTTCAAACCAAAACTCTCCACTTTAACACAGAATCGTGACAACAACAAGATCTTTGAGAAGGCCATGAAACAGAACAAAGACCAAAGGAATTAGGGTGCAAAGTTATATATATATATATATATATATATATATATATATATATATATATATATATATATATATATATATATATATATATATATATATATATATATATATATATATATATATATATATATATATATACATCTGTGTGTGGTGTGCGTGTGGTCTGCTCTTCTTCTTAGGTTTTGAACTAAATGAAAGGAAGAAATAATTAGGGTTGTATTAGCATAAGGGTTATGATACAGTTTTCTGTTGCCCATTCTGCAATCATGGAAGCAACGTGAAGTGCCACATCAACATGAAGAGTTTGATTGGTGAAGCTACATGCAGGATTTGCCAAGAAAATTTCAGCACAACTGCCATTGCGCTAACGGAGTCAATAGACATATACAGTGAATGGATATATAGATGAGTATGAGCGGGTCAACAACCTTGAAGATGATGGTGCTTAATTGTTGTAGTATGTAATACTAGCATATATGTGTCCTTATATAAATGTCTGTTGTTATATGAGCAGTTAAAGTGATCCTAAGCTATATTAAATGAAAACATATGCAACCTTGTAAAGTGCATTTGTGTTTGAAGACTTAGGACGCGTTTGGATGCAAGGAGTGGTTACTGTTACAATGGTAATGGCTACTATTCATTACGTACAGTAATTTAATCCCATGTTTAGATGCATCACTATTAGCATGGTAATGGGTACTGTAGATAATCCAATTATGTATAGTTAAGGAATTGTATTACTCTAAAAAATGGGGGGAATGAGGATTCATGGGCACTGTTTGCGGTTAATTTACACTTTTACCCCTGATTAAGATTTAATTAAATAAAAATCATTAATTTAAATAACTAATCATAATAATTAATAAATAATAATTAACATATATGGACTAATTTAAATATTTAGTTAGAATAATTAAATATTATTAATAAATATGAATTATTTAATAGGCATATTTAATTATAATAATTAAAGATAATAATGATGAAAGATATATTTAATTTAAATATTTAATTATAATAATTATTTTGAATAATGATATTTAAAATGTTTTATAAATAAAAAATTATAATATATGATAATTAAAAAGAATAAAATTAATTTAATTAAGATATATATTTAATCATTATTCAAATTATTTTATAATCTTATAAATTTAATTATAGTTAAATATAATTTATTATTTTATATAATATCATTTATTTATTGTAAAGGGTATACAGGTAATTTTACCACAATTCTCTTTCATACTTTTTCCTATTCCACACTCCCACTCTTTCCAACCAAACAATTTTTTATTACTATTTTTATTCCCCTCATTTCAATTCCCCCTAATCCCATTACGCATTATCCCATTCCACCTAACCTTTTTCCGCAAACCAAACGCACCCTTAGCTTTTCGATTATCCCTGGGAATAAATGTTTTTGTTTTGGTGTACGATCTTTGTGCTATTATCATGGTCCTATAATCATGGTGCATAGTACATGGAACCACTCAGGTTACTCAGGTCAAGGTTTTCAATTAGATTTGAATAAAAAAAAAAGAAATTGAGGGAATTCATGACGTGATGCATGGGAAGGTAGAGTGAAGGGTTGGCTTGGTCATCAACGTGAAGTTTAATATATGCCCCTTTAAAATATATATGGTCAAGATTTCATAATACAAAGGAGGACTTTGGTGCTATGGGAAATTAATTTTGGACATTAACAGATATGTGTTAAAAAATATAATAAAAAATACAAAAAACCAGTGCAGGGGAAAATGCCATTGCTAGAGTGGTTCACCAATGAATACAAGAGTTTTTGGTTGCACCCTTGAGTTTATCACGGGAGGGTAAAAGGCCTTGACGAAATAAATAATTATGAATCATGGTGACAATCTCAATTTATGTGTGCTTATGCATGCATGGCAAAGTCACTATTAAAAAATGGACATAATTTTTATTTATGCATTTGATGCCTGGCATGAAGTGGTTGTATAGAAGACATATGGCAATAAAAAAATAATAAATTAAAAAAAGGACACATGGCAAGTGGAATCAAAAGGATATTTCATTTGAAGTAATGTTAAATTGGTGTTTTCTCTTTCGATTATGGAAGCCTATTTATTTCCAAACAAGTATGCTGGAAAAATTTATCCTGAAGTAGCTATATAAAAAAATGTTCATTCCAAAACAACAACCAGAATGCTTATTTCGAGGCAGCGACCAGATTGATAAAAAAAAAAAAATCATTAGGCAGCGATAAGATATTCCAAACGGCAGTGAGGCATGCAACGCGGTGACAAGGCATAGGCAGCGGCAATGATATGTATATATATAAATAATAAAATTTATAATTTATAATTTTCTTGTCTTTACTTGTACTCGAGCCCTTAATCGGAGGTTCCAAAGATTTTAATCTGGGGTAATTAATAATAGAGGCTTACCTCTATTACGAATGCAAGAGTCCACAAAACAAAAAATAAAAAAAATAAATAACATTTATGAGTTGATATATCACTTGGTGTCTCTTTACCGACACGATGCCCAAGGCGCGTATTTTCAATCCCACAAAGATGACGTTTACCCACGTTTCTCGCTAAGCTATCCGTCACCCAAACTCTACTCCTGATCTGAAAAGAGATTTCAACAACATAATGATGAGCTTAACAGCCCAATAAGTAACCCACTAAAAATATAGGGATCATTTACAAAAAATAATAATTTATCAACAACAAAAATCAAATTTATTTCAAATAACACAGATGTCAAAAACTGAGCATATAGGTCCCCAAAACAACTATTGCCAAAACAAAATAACAACTATTTAACCTCGGTGACCCGAGCCAGAATGTCAGAGCTCATTTGTCTCTCGGTGACCCGAGCCAGAATTATCAGAAGCCGTTATTTCTTCACCGATGGAACGGTGTGAAACTGCAGTTTCTATATCAGAGTACATGTCGACACGGTCAGTGTTTAACCCCAGTGACAGGGTTATTATAAAGTTAATTTGGGGACTATGAGTACTGTGTCAAAATGATTCTTATCAAACATTCGACAAAGTCGAAATATCAAGATTCAAATGATCCCAATTTCACTAAAAATATGTCCATTTATTTAAAAAGACAAAATATCTCGCAGTGAATTTCAATAATACATAATTTAATAAATAAAAATAAAAATTATAAACAAAATAATATTAAACATCAAAGCTTCAAGCAGCAATAATAATATATAATAATGAAAATACTGTCTTTATCTTTTCGTTTGGTACTTTCAGAGGTAAGAAAAAACAAAAAAAAACAAAAACAAAAACTTTTCGAGTTTATACATATATTATCATTTATATGCAAGTACTTACCTGCCTAAAAACTCAAAATCCCAAATCGAACAAGTTTCTCAAAATACCCTAAATTTGAGAATAATTTTTCAAGAATATCAAAAGCCTATTTAACACAAGCAAGAAAAACGAAAGAATGATACAAATGCAAAAGATCAAGCTATCACTTTGCTCTCCCAAAAATTTGATCATTTCCAAGGGTATAATAGCATTTAACCACTCTAAATTGTCATACTAAAATTCTATCATGACCCATGAGTACTAAATCACCCATAAGTTTGTCTATCTTTTTCCAAATCACAAAATTATAAATTCTAAGGATATTAGACAACCAAGGTTATGACATATCCAAAATTTTCATGGTTTAGAGCACTACTCAATGCATACCATTCAATTGAATCTCTAACTATTTGTGCAGACTTGTAATTCAGACGTGCCCCTTTCAAACACGCATATCTCTCAAAATACAACTTCAAAAGAAATGAAATTTAACTGAAAAATAGATAACTTAATAATAAACAATCTTTCTATTTTTAATCTCATCCAATTCAATTTCTATGATCATAAAAAATTGCCATAATTCTTCAAGTTCTGCACAGAAATATCATCAGAGATAATTATACTAATAGGGCTATATCTCACAAACTACAGATGCATAAAATCTGAAAGTTTGCAGGTAATTAGATAACATAAAAATATAAAACTTTTATACATAAATTAATGTCTAATTCATAATAAAAAATGATAAAATAAATAAAAAATGCTTAAAGGCCTGCACAGAAATCCTACATGAGGCACCTACATTCGAAGGCTATATCTTAAGGATACAACTACAAAAATTTTGAAATTTGGCAGGTACTTATCTAACTTTGAACTCTACAAGTTTCTTATTTTACTCTCTTCCAAATTCTATCTTTAAGACCCCTAAAATTGAATAGGGGTTTCTATCATTATCAAAAATGATATCTGAAACCTATCAAATTAATCCCAAACTCCTCAAACAAGTAGCTAACCTAACCCATCCATCACTAACATCCGACAATAACAGATCAAGGTCTAGAAATGACAAATCTACAATTTGGTCAAAAAATTCGAGGAACAGAATGCTTACTTCAACAATAACACTAAATCAACCCTGGATGACAAGGCCCTTCTCCCATCCCCGCTGCCGACACCACCCACAAAGAGGGAGAAGAAGATAGGGCTAGGTCTTCTCCTAATGGCAATCTAAATCGGAAGGAGGTGAAAAGGTGTCTAGGGTTTTGAATTGAAAACACAATCAATGGCTAGGATTAGAAAATATATATATATATCAATGGCTAGGATTAAAAATAATATTAATGGCTAGGATTTAATCAAGGGGTGGGGCTCACATCCAAAATTTCTAAATAGTAGAGATTGACCATTGTAAAGTTTTGGTCCATGGTATATCATTTTGTATGCATGTAATAATTCTTTGTTACTCCATATGTTACCCCAACCCACATGGTAAATCTTTAAAAATCACTAAATCACTGTAGTGTAATATTGTATCTATCTATCTTTTAACAAATATCTTAACAAGATGGTGTTTGTCATTTTTATCGTGAACAAAAAGTCCCCAAACTCTGATTGTTGGCCTGGTTGGCATTTAATTTGGAAAGCACATGTTGCTCCCTGTGTGTGAAACATTTCCTTTAGATACTCTTTCATGGCTGGCTATCGGCTTCCAACTTCCTTTATCAGATGAAATCGGGTCCAAACAACCAGTGTATTCTGTGCGGCCCTCTCATTGGAAACTATTGATCATTTATTTTGTCACTGTACCAAAGCTCACTGGATTTGGTCACATCTCATCACCAAAGTTAACATGCATATTTATTTTCCTAACGGTTTTGCATGTGGTTCCTGGCTCACTAATGGCAACTATCCCATGAACATCATTTCTGCCATTGCCGCGACTGCTTGGTTTATGTGGAAATCTCGGTGTGATTCTATTTTTTGCAAAATTAATCTCATTTTTCCTGCAATTATTTGCAAAGCTCTTGCTCATGTGCAGGAACATCTCAATAGCTGCAGGGATCTACTTGGCCGGAAGCTCATTCTAAATAATTTTTCAAGTGCCGACGGACAATTTCTCTTCTCTCACGCTAGCAATAATCAGCGTACCAAGGTAAGATCAATTGGATTTTTCCTTTCCAATGCTAATTATGTTGTCTCCATTGCAGGATGTTGCTCTCAACCCATGGATGACACTTCAATGGATGACCTGCTTGCATTAGATGTCGCTTTTCAAGTCAATTTGGACACACATGCTCATGTCTAGCATATATTTGTGGATAATCATGCAACCTTTGCAACTCTCAAGAACCCTGATCCTATTACAACTTGGAGATTCAACTCCCAAATATCTAAGCTCCGAGCTCTCCTGGACATACATGGCTCTCTTAACATTCATAACATACCATGACCTTGGATGCTTCCTGCCATCAAGCTCGCCTCCCTCGGCTACAATTACACAGCTCTTAATCTCTTCTTATTCGAACGTGAGTTACCACACGTGTTAATGAAGACTTTCATCTACTCGGGTTTTGTATTTTAATTTCTCTTGTTTTAGTTTCCCCAGCTTCCTTTAAACCTTTGTATTTTATGTTTTTGTTTTGAATAAAATAGCCCTTAGTGGTTCTTTTGACAAAAAAAAAAAAAAAAAATAATCCCAAACTCAAACTTTAAAATCTAAAGCCAACTAATCTCTCTAATTGCAACTCCGTCATCTGTCTACCCATTTTGAACTGCAAACACCACCGGATAAGCATGTCTTAGAAAGGACTTTATATGATAAAAAATATACTAAGTCTCGTTAAGTTGGTCAAGTGCACTGTGTGGGCAAAGAAAATGAGGTTTGTGATCTAAGGCATATTGGTGATATATAATACAATTAACCTTGGGAAAAAGATGATTTACAAATTAATGTTATATTACACATGCCTAGCTAGTGCAATGGAAAAATATATTGGTGTGAGTGAAGAGACAGAGGGTTGAATCCCTCTACCATCATTGCTATAACACCATAGTGTAATATTACAGAAATATTATGTAATACTGTTCATTTGTCTCATATGTAAAGAGTTGTATTTTACACATCTTCAGGGTTGCAAGGAAGGAGAAATTTACTATTATGGAATTATTGTTCCTGATATATCATCTTAGGCATATGTGGTGGGCCATCATTGCCTCACATATTAGTCCACTCCACATAATAAATCTCTGGGGTGTTATTAAACTGTCGTAATTAGTGCATTTTTATACTTATTTATCTTTTTGACAACCCCTTTTATGAGATTGTGCTTGCCATCTTTTTCAAAATAATAATAATAATAGTAATTCTCCAAATTCAAACTTTAAAATCTAAATCCAACTAATCTCACACCACTTTTAATAGCCATTGCATCACCTATCAACCCATTTTGAACAGCAACTCCTCTGAATAAACCCATCTTACAAAGGAATTTATTTGATATTAAAAAATATACTTAAGTCTTGTTAAGTTGTTGGAGTGCGCTATGTGGGCAAAGAAAAAAAACGAGGTTCGTGATCTAAGGTATAGTGGTGATGTATAATACAATTAACCTTGGGAGCAGATGATTTACAAACTAACATCCTATGCCAAATACTGTGTGGTGCAGTGGCAAGACAGATGGGCCTGAGTGGAGAGGTAGAGGATCAAATTCATTTGCCATCAATATTACAGTATTACTATGTAATAATATAGAAATACTATACAAATTTGTTTATATTTATTGGATCCCCCGTGAGAGGAGTTATATTCTTTACTTTTTTTAGAGATCCCTAAACCATCATAATTGATACACCACCATATTTATTTGTCACCTTAACAATTCTTTTATGAGATGGCCTTCTTCAAAAGAAGAAGAAGAAGAGGAATAAAATTCCTCTTCAAATTCAAACTTCAAAATCAAAATCCAACTAATCTTACATCACTTTTGTAGCCACTACTTCACCTATCAACCCATTTTGAACACCAACTCCACCCGATAAACCCCTCTTACAAAGAAATTTATTTGATATTAAAAAAATATACTTGAGTCTTGTTAAATTGGTGGAGTGCACGGTGTGGGTAAAGAAAATGAGGTTTGTGATTTAAGGTATAGTGGTGATATATACAATTAACCTTGGGAAAAGATGATTTACAAACTAGCATTACATGCCAAACACTACCTAGTGCATATAGTGCAAAAGTATGTAGGTGTGAGTGGAGGCTCGGAGGGCCATATTCGTCGGCCATAAGTATTATAGCACTACTGTGTAATATTGTTCATATTCACTGGGTCTTTTGTAGAAAAAGTAAAATTCTTCATCTCTCCAGGATTGAAGGGCATAGGAGATTTATTATTATATGGTATAGTCCCTGATATACACTGACTCCATGAGAGACACCACACCACCCACCGACTGACCACTTGGCATCATCGAAGCCTGAGCATTGATTTTATTTTATCTTCAGTTGTATCTTTTATTTTTATATCATGTATTCATTTCTTTAGCAAAGGTTGGACTTGAGCTTTTGTACTTATTTTAAGACTTCTAGTGGATTTTTATTTCTGTTTATGTTATTTTATTTTTCTTGAGCTTTAGGGTGTGTTTGGTTAAATGTAGTTGAAAATACAGTGGATTTTGAATTACAGTGTATTTGTAAATCCTTGGATTTAAAAATACAGGATAATCAAATTTAGTGTTTGGTTAACTGTATTTGAAAATGTTGGATTTTAAAATTTTGTGTTTGTCTTGAAGGATTTGTAAATCTGGATTTTGAAAACATGTGTTTGGTTGGATGTATTTGTAGGATATAAAAACCTTTGGTGAGGTTACCCCACCTTAAGTTATTATTAAGTTTAAATAATTAAAAATACATAATTAAATGTTAATAATAATAATAATGGATGTGATTACTTAATTTAAAATATAATTATGTTTTTATTACAAATTATTTTTATTTTTAAGAATTATATTAAAAATATGATCATTAATTTATTGATTATAAATTTCCAATTACATTATAGTGAGTTATTTGTAAACTATTTTAAATTTTATTATTAATTTTAATTAATATAATTTAAGTTGTACTAATTAAAACACAATAATTAATTAACTATCCCCAAAATGGATTGCTTTGGTGATCATTAGTTCATTGAATGTCCATAATTAAAACACATTTAAAACATCGGGGTTATACTTTGGTGATTATTAATTCATTGATTTTTGTTCATCCCATGTGCATTATGGCACTCTTGTTGCTATCAGAATGGTTTTGATAAATTACTGAATAAATAACAAATAAAGTTTTTTCAAAGAAACCATCTCTCTCTTTGTAGATTTGGTCCCAAGGAAAGAAGAAAGGTCTCTCTCTCTCTATAGATTTGGTCCCAGAGAAAGAAGAAAGGAAAGAAAGAAGGCATGGCAAAAGAAAATGGGCCTACTACTGGCTCTAGAAACCTCAAAGCTCTTCCTGCTCACCTTATCATCTAAATATCACCATTCACCACCACCACCACCTTCTCAAAAAGCTATTCCCAAATTTTGCTTAACAGTAAATCAAAGCAGCATGCAAAGAAGATAAGAAGAAGGTTACAATCAAACTAAAACAAAGCAAAGTTAACAAATCAGAGCAGGCACCTTGGATTCAAGTTGAAACATGGTCAAGATGAGAATAAGCAAGCTCAAGGTGAGATTGCCTCACCGCTCTTTCATGAATCCTTAAATCCATCATGTGACAGCCCATGTGAGGGATTTCAGATCCTGGATTTTGTTTTACCATCATTTCTGACGAACATTGAAATCCCTCATGTATGGGATTTGAAAATCAAAGTAAAACCAAAATCCTGATAAACAAACATGGGATTTAAAAATTCTCAGGATTAATAAATCCAGTGACATTGAAATCCATGGAAACAAACACACTCTTAATGTCTTCCTTTGTCCTTGCAAGACTTGCATTGCAACACCCAACACTCTCAATTTAAAGGGGATGTTCACTAGGTATTCTCTTGACCTTGAGTGACCCCCACCAATTCGGCACATCAAGAAATGCTCCATGCTGGTTTCAAAGACTATTGACATCCATTTATAAACCGGCGAAGTAATCATTTTCCAATCACCTCCCATTCTTATGTTACATTGTCTCCTTTTGTCATCATATACATGTATTAAGGCTAATTTATGACTTTAAGAGTGGGAAGTGATTTAGGATTTATTGAATTCTTTTACTTGCCAAGTTGATGACTTATGAAGGTGCATTTGAAAGATAGTGGAAGTTTCTTAGTATAAAGGGTGGACAAATGCGTGCGAGTTTGTTCCTTTTTGGGTTATATATATATATATATATATATATATATATATATATATATATATATATATATATATAGTTTTCATTCTATTTTGGGTTATTTGTCCAATTGAAGCACAAACTTCTCTATTGTAGCAACTTAGACCTTTTATGACTTTGTATAGTTTATAGTTCATTTTACTTCAAGTGACATAATTGTGTAAAACTTTTGTAAATTTGAAAGAATTTGTTTGAAAAAAAATTAGAGACGGTTATATATAGGGATGCAAGTGTACGTGCCAATCGTGTAATAATAGTGTGCGAAAATAGGGAAGAAAGTGAATAATAGTAATAGCTCTAATTCCGAAAATTAGCCTAATCGACTGAATGAAATGTGTGTAAACAAAAGAGAATGAAACAAGAAATATGGAAATAAAACGGAAGAAGAGTCAAGGGAAGAAACGATATCTAGGCATAGTATCCATAATAATAATAATAATAATAATAATAATAAAAGTCCAAAATTTTGATAAGAGAATAAACCTCTGCACTTAATAGAATAATATACATGTTTTATAGACCAAGCTACTACACTAAACAAAACCATTCCCAAAGATAATTTTATGAAACACATTTAACATTTTTAACTAATAACTACAAAGAAATATAATACGAAAATATTTTGTTTTTGAAAAAAATGGATAAATTATAAAAAATATAAAGAAAATGTAAAAAATCAGCAACGATTACTAAAGAATAAACAAAGGGTGGAGGCCATCCTACAGTATATTTATTACATGAATTAATATATTTTGTATCTGGTGATATATGGAAAGGATCTCGTGGATAGTAACATCATATCATTCTTCCTAAAAAAATTTTCAAGGATTTACTTCAATTAACAGAATATTGAAGATCAATTAAAGGTGCAACCTTATAGATACCGAACCCGCTGCAGAAAATATGTTTCGCCATTCACTTTCATTTCATTGTTTTCCCTTTACCGTAACAAGCATCAATAGATCAAAAAATGTCTTAGCTTTATTAATGTGGTTGTCCATGGTAGCACAAACAACCATATCTATTATTATCTTGGGTGTGTTCGTTTTAGGAACGATCCGAGATTAAACTTTAAAATTTATACAAAGTGAGGCCACATATGTGTTAAGATATTAACTTCACACTTGTGCATCTTAACATATTTGTACTCTTACTTTATATGAATTTTAGGGTTTGATTTCAGATTTTTCCCAAAAAAAAAAAAAGATCTCACACAAATTACCTCATAAGGTCATTCTTTTATTCCAAAAAAATAATAATAATTTAAAATAATAAAAATAGATTATATTTGCATTAAAATGCTTTTTTTTTTCTTACCTCTTCATTTGTATAAAATCTGTTTTAGTCTTTATCCATGGACGTTAAATATATAATACGATAATGCCTTCTCTTTTTATTTTAAAAACTGCATGATTTCTTCATTAAAACTAATATTTTTCTATATTTTGATAAAAGGAGAAATATTTTATGTATTAAAATTAATTACTAAACCTAATATACATTACAAAAAGAAATTTTATAAAAAAATGATAAAAAATATATTTTAATTTAAGTTAAAATAAGAAATTTTGTTGCAATACAAATAAAATATAGGGTAAACTACATATTTAGTCATTAAATTATTCGCGTTTTCCTAATTTGGTCACTAAACAAAAAAAAAATCAATTGGGTCACTAATGTTAGCATTTCCTTCCAATCAAATCACTCGCCTCAACACCATTACCTTGATGCTAAGCTGGCGTGCCACCTCACCTAACACGTGTCAGACTTTTCTTGGGTTATTAATTAACATGGCATTTCACTTCAGCAATGATCCAATTTATTTATTTTTAGTTTAGTGACCAAATTAGGAAAACTTGAATAGTTTAGTGACTAAATATGTAGTTTACCTTTGTTCAAAAATTTACCAAAGAGATGGACAAAGTTCTAAAAATTACTTATTGTAAACATTACTTATAGTTATTGAGCATAATTTCTTAAACCATTCATATGAGAAATGGAGACAATTCTAAAATTTACTGGAGAAAAACATATGCATAATGACATTCACTAGTGAAACATTGTTCAAAAAGTAACATCTATTTGTAACATAACAAAACATCGGTATTTTATGCCAAATTAAACACCAGTAACATAACATAACATAACATAACGACATACATTAGTTTCCAGTTGCTGAACACAAAAGAATTGCCAACCCATTTTGGCATTCTGAGCTACTACAGATGAAAGAAAAAAAACTTAGGTGATGCTTACACAATTAGGACAACCTCTCACAGTCCTTCTTTACATGTCTCCTATTTGATGCTATCTTTTCTTTATGTTGCTAAGCATTTTCATCATGTCTATATATCTGCCTTTTCCCCTTGGCTACAATTCCATTTTTTGATGAATCGCCTATATACCTTGATGCCACTGGTCTTCCATGTGGTCTATGTGGTTTGCTTAGTGTATTTGCAGAAATGGTTGTATTGATACAAGATTGTTGTGTGCTAAGAAGCTCTTGAGAAGAAACCTGCACAAAAGAAGCTTAAAGTACTATTGCCTTATACCCATTGTTGATTATAATTAACATTTTCATTCAAGATTATAGGTTAGAACGTGGAAAATAAGATTATAATTAACATTTTCATTCAAGATTTTAGGTTAGAAGATGCAAACCAAGATTATAATTATTAATTACAACACAACACATAAAGAAAAAAAAAATGCAACATCATATTTGGAAAGCATCCTTGATACTATACACATGTTTAGTTGGAATTACCTCTGGCCTTGTATCCGATTGTGTCCTTTCACTTTGAGAAGATAGACCACCTTAATTTAAAGCCTGATCAGGAATCTACAAGATACCATAAATGTTTCGAATATTGTACAAGACCAATAATTCTAAGTTAAACATAAAAAAAATCCTAAATTAAAAAGTCCTTACAATTGGCATCCACCTAACATTCCCGATAGGTTGTTGGCTTGACATTTTCTGCCTAGTTGGACAAGGTCACTGAATTAAGCGGAAAAAATCAGCATATGATAAAGTTTGAAGATTAACATCTTCATTCAATATCATAAATACAAATTTCAATATTATAATTTTTAAAATTGTGTCAATTTCTTTGGTAAATTTTTGAACAATGGTAAATTATTTATTTAGTCACTAAACTATTTGTGTTTTCTTAATTTGGTCACTAAACTAAAAAAAAAACTTTCAATTGGGTCATTGCTGAAGTGGAATGCCACGTCAACAACCCAAGAAAAAGTCTAGCACGTGTCAGGTGAGGTGGCACGCCAACTCAACATCAGGGTAACGGCGTTGAGACAAGTGATTTGATTGGAAGGAAATGATAACATCAGTGACCCAATTGAATTTTTTTTTGTTTAGCGACCAGAATAGGAAAATGCGAATAGTTTAGTGACTAAATATATAGTTTACCTTAAAATATAATTAAAAAGGAAGGTAGCAAATTAATAATATTTGAAAATGCAAGGTTGGCAAGTAAAAATCTAACAATTAAGTGGATACATGTATAAGTAAAACTTATCTATACATATATATATTGGCAAATGCGACAAGCACAATCAAAGATATGCATACATGATGAGAATTGGTCATCTAACACGTGCTTTCACTCAATGACATAAGGTTTGAGTTGCAAACTTGCACCCACAATTAAGAACTCATTATTATAACTATATCCAATGAGACTTGTGAACTTCCCATACAAATGCATTTTGCAATTGGGCCAATGTTATTGGACTATAAACCCTTTGGAAAAAAAAAACTATATATTGTATGTGAATTTTCTTTTTTGCTCCCTCAAACTTATTTATAATTCATCCTTCCTCACCCTCCTCATCCGCTCATAATGGATAATCTACCTTGGTTTTTGTTTTTTGGATATCACTTGCAACTTTTATTTGCTTGTATGTCCCTTCTTGAATGAGCTTTACTTTCATCAATAGTGGAACTAGAAGCCGAATATCATTGTCAATCAATTATGTTGCCTTTTTTTATGCTTATATGTAATATATTTTTTATTCTTATAATAAAAGTGTTATTTACTTCTAAATAATTTTCTTTTCTCATTGTTCAATATAGATTTTACCTTGATTAATTCATCCCTCTCAACATCTCCTTAGAAATTCCCCATTCTAAAGGCGTGTTTGGTTTGGAAGTGAGCTACCGAAGTGATGAAAGTCTGAAAACACCACTTCGGTAGAATTGTGGAGTTTAGTTGGAGGTGTCTACTTCCATGTGTTTTGTTAAGAGGGAAATTGTCATATCAGTGACCACTTCAAGTGTTTGGATGGTAGAAATGAAAATCTTAAAAATGTGACTTCAACAGTTCCTTGTGTTTGGTAACACCGAAGTGGGGTTATGATCACCACTTCGATGGGGGGTAAGGTTACCCCATATTTGTTAGAGAGGTTATAAATTCTTTTAAAATGTAATACTGCTTGTTAACAGATATTTATGTTAATTAATTATTTACGAAACATAATAATGTTACAATGATAAATAAAAAAATCAAAATAACCCCTTAAATATTTACTTAAGTTTTAAATGGTTTATAAATATAAACAAACATTTTATAAATTGGGTTAATTTTAACTTTGCAATATTTAAGTTAATTTTGTTTTCTTTTCCTTAAACCCAAATTTTAAGTTATGAAACTTTTCTTTTCCTTAATCCCAAAATTAAGTTTCAAATGGGTTATCAATATAACAAACATTACATAAATGGTTGTTGTTGTATATTGATAAATCTTATTAAGTGATTCTTCGTTTTAGGATTTGTTTAGCTTTTTTTTTTTTTTTTAAGTTTTTCCTATTAATGTAATTGAAAAACCAAGAACTCAAAAGTGAAAAACAAAGTTTTTAATCACTGGTTGTGTAATATGATTGCATACAAGCAAACATCCAAAAAACTTTTATTATTATAAACAAGGTCAACAACGAATATGGTTTAACAACATTTAGGAGATACAGTGATTTGCAAATTAAAAGTACCATAAACATAGTTATTATGCCCAAGTTGAACTAGAAAACTGGCTGAAGTCTTTAATCGGACAACTCCCTCAACATCACTTGCATAATTTTTCAATGCTTGTCATCTCCTTCCTCACAAAATTTCATACCCTCAATTGCACCAAAACATTTCCCTTGCTCAAAATGCAACTCCATCAGCATGAAATTCCTGATAATCTGAAATAAAATATCGAAGTTTCACTTTAGTGAAATACACAATTATTAGAAAATGCATTGAAGTTATTCCAACCACAGTGGAAAGAACATAGTCAGAGAACAACATTGAAGAAGACTATACCCTCATTGAACTATCACTTCAAATGCACTATCACTACAATAGTGGTAGAAGTTCCATCAATCCTTGCCCGCCCATTCATGTTTGTTAGCATATTTCAGATCCTTGATGACTTGAAACAATGAAATGGATTAATAAATTTTGTTTCTTTCACGTAAACGTGCAAAAAAAAAAGTATGAGAAATAGTGCAAAGGAAGAGGAGGAGAAAACTGCAGGAGTAATCATGCATAAATTCATCATTTACCTTCTCAACACCAGCCAACTCCCTGTAAAGGATTTCACTAAACTATAACAGAAATTATGAACATATAAGCTTTAAGTTGATGAATTCACAGAAAATACAATGCCTTCGAATGTAGATATTAACTGATATGATACCTTTCCGTAAGTTTGTATAGTGTGTAGATCATATCCTCTTTCAATTCCTCTGAGTATTGGTGAATGAAAGCAATTCATGTTTGTTTGGCATGGCTCAAATAATAGCAATGGCGACAATTAAGCACATTCATTGACACATGTTCTACTTGAAAATAAAAACCGAAGGGACCAAAACCTATACAAGGTGGTTGCAATGGTGGCACTCTGTGCCTCCTGATTGCCTCGCCACACTTGTATAAATCAGTTAAAAAGAAATAATCGCATGGAAACTCGATTTAAGCCTAAAAATAAAATAATTTAGAAACCCTGCAAATACATATTTCACATTTTTCGGAGAAAAGATGTCTACCGAGTTAGATCTGAACGGATGCAGAACAAAAAAAAAGGAATCCTAAGATAAGGACGATAGGGCCAAGTAGGTGGCGACAGAGAGACCGGGGATCTCGGGCGAAGATGGCTAGGGAGAGGGAGAGATCAAGAGGGCAAGAGGTGAAGAAGAGAAACCCTTGCGCGATAAACACCGAGGTGGCTTGGGAAAAGGAGAAGTCGGGGGTGATCCCAAGCGAATCACGTGATAACACGTGAGGGAAGTCAGCTACCTCAAAACCGACTTCAGGGTTTTTTTTCATGAAATCATGGGCTCAAGTGGATGGTGTTTGGAAGTAGTCAAATCACCACTTCGGTCTCCAATTCGGCGAACCCAACACAATGAAGTGGTGTGGAACTCACCATTTCTGCCACTTCGGACTCCACTTTAGCGAACCAAACATGCCCTAAGTGTGTGTCATGAAAAGCCAAAGCAAAAACAAAACCTTATTTATTCTAATTCATCACTGTCAAGTCTCTCATATGAAAAGTTTTTTTTTAATAAAGGACTTTTACCCAAAAAGACCTAATTTTTTTATTAAATTGCCCAAATGGTGCTAGAGTCATTTTATTTGTTAAAATAGGCACAATGCGATCAAATTAATACCCGGTCAACAACCATGTACTCCTAGGGTCATGTTGACTGCCATTTTAAAATAAAAAAATCTTTTTCTTTGCATTTTAACCCTTTTTTCTATAATTATTAAAGTAACTTATTTGTAGATTTTTAACCCAATTTTTTTACAAAAAACTTATAATTGATTTTCTAAAATTTATTTTTTTCTTAAAAAGACCCTTTCATTTTTTAAGCTTATTATTATTGTTATTGTTGTCATTTTTTTCCAACCATAATTTTGTTTATTATGCACATAAATAATTTTAAATTAAATTAACAATTTTTATTATTTATAGATTATAAATAGATTACTTCATTATTATTATTTAATAATTTTTGTATTTTATTTGTGATCTTTTATTTGAATAATTTGCTTATAGCTTAAAAATAATGAGTTCACAGCTTTTCGCAACCTGTGCCTGGACCAAAAATGACTCTACTTGTATAGTGATGCACAGTTAAAGAACAAAAAATCATATGCAGAATGTATGCACATAAATAGAAACACTAATCTTAGTAAGTATAATCTATGCTTTTTATGTAAATTATATGATTATTATAGAATTGCTTGTCCAATATAAGGCAAAAATATGTAATGTAAGCAAAATAATGAATGTATTTTCTATTTCCACTTAAATGCGTTTTTTTTTTTAATTATAAGAAGTTCAAATTAAAAGATTACAAATAAAATATCAAAAATATTAAATAAAAATAATAATGGACTAATCTATTTATATTGTATAAAAATAATAAACAAAGTTAATTTACTTGTAATATATTTACGTGTATATAAAAAAACAAAATTATGGTTACAGGTGTGAATGAAATTTGAAAAAAAAAAACTTTTAAAAATAAAAGGGTTTTTAAAAAAATAATAAATTTTAGAAAAATAATAAGTTTTTAAAAAAAAAATTGGTTAAAAATACAAATAAATTCTATAATAATTATAGAAGAAAAAATGGGTTAAAATACAAAAATAGGAGGGTTTGTTTTCTTTTAAAATGGCCGGCATTGATTTGATGGTCCTAGAGTTTTTGAATAATTAAATGAAAAATGTTCTTCTGGGAAAAAGCTCTTTAATAAATATAATTTATTCACTATGTAAAAAAAATAAAAAAAAAAGTCAAAGCATAAGTGCTCAATCTTGATCACTAATATATCTTTTAATTCTCTCGATCACATCTTGTAGCGTCACCCTCATCTACATCAGTTTTTATTGAAAATAAATAAATAATCCATAATTTATTAATTATAAAAAATAACAATTTATGACTATTCAAACTATCTCTCGTGAAAAGACGAACCATTAGCATGGAAATTAAATTAAAGATAAATATAAAGGTTAGACAACCAATTAATAAGTCCAAGATTTATGCGTGCAAGCTTAATTTATCTGAACTTTCCAATCTTCATTTAGTCCTTATTTTAATTTTGAAACTTTAAAAATCTAAATTCAACTTATTTCGATCCCTCATTATTTTCAATGCCAATCGGTCATCCACCCACCCACCCATTTTTATTATGAGCACACATAAATAATTTTAAATTAAATTAACAATATTTATTACTTATAGATTATAAATAGATTACTTTGTTATTATTATTTAATAATTTTTGTATTTTATTTGTGATTTTTTATTTGAATAATTTGCTTATAGTTTAAAAGTAATGAGTTCATAGTTTTTGGTAACCCGTGCTCAGACCAAAGATTGTTTTATTTGTATAATGACGCACAGTTGGAGACCAAAAAAAATATGCAGATGTATGCACATAAATAGAAACACTAATCTTAGTAAGTATAATCTATGCTTTCCATGTAAATTATATGATCATTATGGAATTGCTTATTTGGGCAAAAATTTGTAATGTAAGCAAAATAATGATGTATTTTCTATTTGTACTTATATGCTTTTTTTTTTTTTAATTATAAGAAGTTCAAATTAAAAAATTACAAATAAAATACAAAAAATATTAACTAATAATAATAATGTACAAATATATTTATATTGTATAAAATAATAAACATAGTTAATTTAATTATAATATATTTACGTGTGTATAAAAAAACAAAATTACGGTTACGAGTGCGAACGAAATTTGGGAAAAAACTTCTTTTAAAAATAAAAGGGGCTTTTTAAAAAATAATAAAATTTAAAAAAGTAATAATAAGTTTTTTTTTTTAAATTTGGTTAAAATTTATAATAATTATAGAAGACAGAATGGGTTAAAATACACAAAACCAAGAGGGTTGTTTTTTTTTTGGGTTAAAACAGCCTGCATTGATTGGATGGTCCTAGAGCCTATAAATAATTAAATGAAAAAAATTCTTTCAAGAAAAAAGCTCTTTAATAAATATAATTTATTCTCTGTTAAAAAAAATAAAATAAAAGTCAAAGCTGGAGTGCTCAATCTGGATCACTAATATATGTATAAAAAAACAAGTCTTTCAATCACATCATGTAGTGTCACCCTCATCTACATTGGTTTTTATTGAAAATAAATAAATAAATTATAATTTATTAATTAAAACATAACAATTTTGACTTTTCAAACTCTCTCTCTCATGAAAAGACGGACCATTAGAATAATAGCATGGACCTTAAATTAAAGATAAAGATAAAGATTAGACAACTAATTAATAAGTCCAAAATTAATGCGTGCCAGGTTAATTTATATGAAGTTTCCAATCTTTAATATTTTTTGAATAGGTGGATAAATAACCTGAATTAAAAAAGAGATACGGGTATAAAATTAACAACAACACACGCCAGACTGTGGCGATCAAAAACAGGGACAAACAAAACAAGCCCACTAGACTATGATGGCTGAAACAGCAAGCCAGGACTCTCCTGCACCAGAAAAACTACCCCATGTCTTGCATAGAAGCCTCATCACGGGGAATAGCTCCACCGGTGGGATCATCTCGCTAGCCCTAGAATGCCAAATTGCGACGGATAGTTGAAGCATGCTCATCAAACCTAACCTGCTGGGACGCAAGGGTTGCAGAAAACCACAAAATTAAAACATGTGCAACATTCAAGATAATAGAAAAGAAAGACAACGAAACAACATTAAACATGCAGTCATTCCTAGCAAGGCAAACATATCACACAACCGCTTTCACAATGACGCCTCCTAGAACACGCTGACAAGGTCTAAGTTTGAACCACCATAAGCACCACACATCCTCCAAAGAGGGTGGGAGCTTCGGTAAACCGAAAAGGTGCAAGAAAAAGTTCAAGCGGATGCACAAAGATGATCCCCTGATTTGCAGTCCGTATGACACAGAACATACGTAGTGGTAGGGAGTTTGTTGCATCTTCTGAAGACTAAATTCTCCAGAGTAAAGGTCTTGTTCCTCCAAACGAGCCAATCTTCATTTAGTCCTTATTTTTATTTTGAAACTTTAAAAATCTAAATTCAACTTATTTCAATCCCTCATTATGAAAATGCCACTCAGTGATCCACCCACCCATTTTGAACTGCAACTCCATCACATAGACCAGTGATGGAAAATCAAAGTGTTAAAGTTGGATGCGATTTGATTTGATTTGATTTAATTTTTTTTTAGAAAAGTTATCCCATGTACACCCAAATCCCTCAACAATTTTTTTTTGTTTTTAAATCCTTAATCTTAGGCAGAGGAAATTAATAACAATATCACTCATTCTCCATCGTCGAAGCTGTTTAAATTAAAGTTCAATCCTTTTTCATCAGTTTTATATCTGTAAAGCCATATGTCTCAAAGCTGCTAGCCAGAAATATTGCAAGCCCATGAGTTTGATGCAACTCACCATCTTCTTTTCCATTCTTGACGATCCAAGTTCGACTATTTTCAGCGCCAATGCATCCTTTCCACAGCACAAGAAACCCAACCATCATTTTTGCTCACTCTCCACTTCCCACCAATCCCTCACCACCGCCCTCCTCCATGTGGCGGCACAATTGCCACTGCCTTAA
The DNA here is from genome assembly GCA_020875875.1 of Dioscorea alata. NCBI lineage: Eukaryota > Viridiplantae > Streptophyta > Magnoliopsida > Dioscoreales > Dioscoreaceae > Dioscorea > Dioscorea alata. Next base: position 23,766,065 of record CM037011.1, read on the forward strand.
GCAACATACTCCTCTACCCATGTGACAACCAAAGTCCCACCTCCATCCATCACCAACTCCATGCATCAAAATTTTCAGGGATTTGTAAGGCATTCTCCTTTTTCAAACTCCCTCAGTCGATTGATTTGGATCCCTTCTATAGAAGCTCACCATCAAGTTCTTCGGGATATTATTTGAAGAGCAATTTTTTTGGAATATTTGAAAAGAAATAATAGTATTTTTAATTCCAATATTTTTCCTCTATTTTTTATCAGTTTTTGTTTGGGAGTATTTTGTTAGGTTATTTCATTTACCGGATCCACCGCAATCCATGAGTTAAATCTGGGGGAATTGGAGAGCCCTTGTTAGGTATGGCTCATACTAGATAACGGACAGATGCTAGACCAGAGCGGAGCGTAGCGAGCGAACGGAGAGAAAGTGGGTTGGGGGTGCAGGGGCAATGCCCCTATGGTACGGTACAGGGTAAATTTGTAAATTGTACCAGGGGTTTATAAATATGCATTGTATTTGTAACCCTAATTTATCTTTTCTCTTTGGATTAATAAAAGAGGCCGCCGCTCATCGCTCCCGAGGATGTAGGCACATTGCCGAACCTCGTTAAATCTTTGTCTTCTTTATTCTTGTGATTATTAGCCTTGTTTTCTCAATAATTGGTACCAGAGCGAGGTTGAGATGGCTATTTCTGGTGCAAAATTCGAAGTGGTGAAGTTTGATGGAACTGGCAATTTCGAATTGTGGCAAACATGGGTAAAGGAGCTGTTGGCGCAGCAAGGGATTCTAAAGGCTTTGCGACTGAAGAAACCAAATAATATGGAGGTTGAAGATTGGGAAGAACTGCAATAGCGAGCGACAGGAACCATACGGCTATGCCTGGCAGATGAGATCATGTATCATGTAATGAATCTGAAATCTCCAGGAGAAGTATGGACGAAGTTGGAAACGCAGTTTATGTCCAAATCCCTAATGAATAAACTGTATTTAAAGCAAAGGCTGTATGGGCTGAAGATGCAGGAAGGTTCTGATTTGGAGCAGCTCTTGAATGTCTTTAATCAAATAATCACAGATTTAGCTCGACTTGATGTGAGTATTGAGGCCGAAGACAGAGCGATGATTCTGTTGTGTTGATTACCTCTTTCTTATGAACACCTAGTTCAACTCTTACATATGGGAAAGAAACAATCAAAGTTGAAGAGATTACTGCAGCCTTCTTGGCTCATAGTTAGCGGAAGCAAAGTGCAGTGGAAAGCTCTCATGGTGACAGTTTATATGTTAAGGGTAATCAAGATCGTGGAAGGAAATTAGAGAAGGAGGGCTCTGAAAAATGAAATTTCAGATCAAAGACTAAGGGCAGAAAGACGATTCATTGCTTAAAGTTCAAGGAGCCAGGACATATGAAGAGACACTGTCCAAAGTTGAAAAAGCAAATTAATAAAAAACGTGATGAATCATCCAAGTCTGCAAATGTGGTGCAAAGTGACAATTCAGATTGCAGTGATGGTGATATGCTTTCAGTTTCAACAAATCAGCTCATGGATGCATGGATTCTGGATTCCTGGTGTTCTTATCATATAGCGCCTAACAGGGAGTGGTTCTCGTCATACAGGTTAGCTTATTCTGGTTCTGTCTATTTAGGTGATGATAGATGCTGCAATATTGTTGGTATTGGTGAAGTCAGAATTAAGATGTATGATGGTACTGTTAAAACACTCTGTGATGTTAGGCATATACCAGATTTGAAAAAGAATCTAATTTCCTTGGCCATTTTGCATAAGAATGGTTTCATTCCTAAGGCAGATGAGGATAGGGAAACTATTCGAATTATTAAGGGTGCTTTAACTATGATGAAAGGAAAGCTAACTGCAGAGAATATCTACAAACTATTAGGGAATACAATTGTAGGTGGAGTTCATTCGGTTGAGTCATATGATGATAGTACAAAATTATGGCACATGCGTCTTGGTCATCTTAGTGAATGTGGGATAACTGAATTACATAAAAGAAATTTGTTGCATGGTGTTAAAATCTGCAAGCTCGAATTTTGTAAGTTTTGTGTTCTTGGAAAACAGTCTAGAGTTAGTTTTTCGACTGGAAGCACAAAACTGAAGGGATTCTAGATTATGTTCATTATAATGTGTGGGGGCCTACGAGGGAATTGTCATTGGGTGGATCTCAATATTATGTTACTTTTATTGACGATTTTTCTACAAAAGTTTGGGTGTATTTTTGTAACAGAAATCTGAAGTTTTCGCCAAATTCAAGCTATAGAAGCCGAGGTGGAGAGCCAAACTGGTAGAAAGATCAAGTATTTGAGATCTGATAATGGAACAGAGTACACATATTCGTAGTTTCAGAAATTTTATGAAGAGCATGGGATTCAGAGGCATTTTTTAGTGCGTAAGACATCGTAGCAGAATGGTGCTGCAGAAATGATGAACATGTCATTGATTGAAAGGGCAAGATGCTTGAGACTGAATAAAAAGCTTCCTAAAAGTTTTTGGGCAGAGGCTGTGAGTATGGCGTGCTACCTCATCAATAGATCACCACGGGCATCATTGGGTGGAAAAGTTGTAGAAGAGGTATGGACAGGTAATGCAATTGTTTTTTATCACTTACGAATTTTTGGTTGTCCTGCTTATGTGCATATACCTGGTGATGAAAGATCAAAGCTTGATCCAAAATCCAAGAAGTGCATATTTCAAGGTTACAAGAAAGATGTTAAAGGATACAAGTTTTGGGATCCGATTGCAAAGAAAGTGGTGAACAGTAGAGATGCAATTTTTGATGAGCAGTTTATGCTGCAGCAGCATCAAGACAAAGTGCCAGAAAACAGTTCCAGTTCAGATACATTGCAGATGGATTTAGAACCTCATCCAGTAGTAGTTGAGAGAGTTGAAAGTTTAAATCCAACATTTGGTGGTTCTAATACAGATGATCTGCAAAATTATAATCTAGCCAGAGATAGACAGAGATGCACCAATGTAAAGCCTCCAAGAAGATTGGGTTATGAAGATAAGGTCTCTTTTGCACTTCTCATTACTAGTGATGATCCAGCTACCTTCCAAGAAGCTATCACTAGCCTGGAGAAAAAGGAATGGATGGGTGCAATGGTTGAGGAGATGGAGTCTTTGCAGAAAAATCATACATGGGAGCTAGTTCAGCTTCCTGAGGGAAAGAAGGCTATTGGGTGCAAGTGGGTGTACAAAAAGAAGCCAGCAGTATCAAAAAATGAAGGGAAAAATTTCAAGGCTCGATTGGTAGCAAAGGGATTTTCACAGTAGAAGGGGATAGATTATGATGAAATTTTTTCTCCTGTGGTTAGGAATACTTCAATCAGGGTTTTACTTGCATTAGCGGTCCATTGGGATTTGCATTTAGAGCAGATGGATGTAAAAACTACTTTTTGCATGATGATGTAGAGGAGCAGATTTATATGGTGCAACCAGATGGGTTCACTCAACCTGGACATGAACATTTGGTTTGCAAGTTAAAGAAATCGTTGTATGGGTTGAAACAGTCTCTAAGACAATGGTACAAGCTGTTTGACTCCTACATGATTCAGATTGGCTACAGGCGATGTGAGTATGATTGTTGTGTTTATGTTAAGAGCCTTGATGATAATTCTTTCATTTTTTGTTACTGTATGTTGATGAGATGTTGATTGCTACAAAGAACATGCATGATGCCCTTGGTTTGAAAGTTTTGTTGAGCCAGGAATTTGACATGACAGACTTAGGTGCTGCAAAGAAAATTCTTGGAATGGAGATTCACAGAGATAAAGGCTCAAGAAAATTATGGCTATCTCAACAAGGCTATGTTGAGAAAGTGTTAGACAGGTTTTAGATGAGCAAAGCAAAGGTAGTGAGCACTTCGTTGGCAAATCATTTTAAGCTTTCTTTAGAGCAGTGTCCTAAGAACCAGGTGTATCATGCTAGAACTAAGCATATTGATGTGAGGTTCCACAAGATTAGAGAGTTGGTTGCATCTGGTGAGATACTATTGCTGAAGGTTCATACTAGTGAGAATGCAGCTGATATATTGACCAAGCCAGTTACTATCAACAAGTTCATGCATTGCTTGGACTTGTTGAATATTGATTGTTGCTAGACAAGCAAGGTAGCTCAACCCATTTTGGTGTGTGTGAAACTCCATGGTTTAATCTCCTAAGAGGTTTGATATTCGCCAAGGTGGAGATTTGTTAGGTATGGCTCATACTAGATAACGGACAGATGCTTGAGCTGAGCGTAGCGAGCGAACGGAGAGAAAGTGGGTTGGGGGTGTGAGGGTAATGCCCCCGAGGTACGGTACAGGGTAAATTTATAAATTGTACCGGGGGATTTATAAATATGCATTGTATTTGTAACCCTAATTTATCTTTTCTCTTTGGATTAATAAAAGAGGCCGCCGCTCATCGCTCCCGAGGATGTAGGCATATTGCCGAACCTCGTTAAATCTTTGTCTTCTTTATTCTTGTGATTATTAGCCTTGTTTTCTCAACAGGATTGGATGGTGAAAGTTCTTGTGTGGAATATCTGGCTTGCTAGAAATGATCGGATCTTCAATACTAATGTTGTGCCTACTCTTGCTATTATTATAAAATGTGATTGCATGATTATTTCATGGTTTTCAATGAAAACAGAGGGAGGTAGAGAAAAGTTTGATGATTCCATTACCACTATCAGAAGCAACCTAGAGTTTTTGGACCAACATTCGGTTAAGACCAGACCACGGACTAGGTCATCCTTGGCAAAGTGTTTGGTTGGGTTTTAGCCTCTATGTGTATTATTGCTTTCTTTTAGGGCTATTGTTATTTTCTTTTGTGACTAGTGGCCTATACACATCTAGTCGTCGGTTGTAGTTGTTTCTTTTATTAATAAATGTGGTTTATCCATCTTTTAAAAAAACAAAAAACAAAAAATTATTCACATGTTATTTGCTTGGAATTCACAACAAGGGATTAGATTCATCAACTCCCCAGTATTTCTCTTCAGAACATCAAGCACTTGATTTCCCGAGCGATAGATCGGCAGATCATGCCAGCACCACATTTCACTAGTAGTCGCAGAAGTAATTCACTTCAGACCGACTGAGTAGACCTTTGTTTCCTGATAAGTGCTCGTGTTAAAGTAATACGAAGTATTATTTTCTTACATTGAGCATTACTTTCCTCAGATTTTATCATTAATTATTGTGTATATGTGTTCTTTTGTGCATGTAAGATTGTTGAGTGAGTTTAGAGAAGAAAGAGCAAAGTTATGTCATGTTCACCGTTGTTGAGGAGTTCTTGGACCAAGCAAGGAACAAGGTATGAGTCTAGACTTGTGGGTGTGTGCCAACCTCCTCTAGAGAGGCACAAAGAAAGTCATACTCATAAAAGTCTAACCTGTGTAGCATTGGAGAACTTCGTCAATGAGAAGAAATGAAGCAATCGACATGATCTACCGTTGATTGTGTGCCCAGAAAACCGATTCCAGGGAATCCACACTAGTGTCTGAAAATTCCACACGGCCGTGTGGATGCCCGATTTCAGCCGATTTTCAGCCACGACTCAGCACTATTTAAAGAACTTTTTCAGGGACTTTTTGGTGATCTTTTCGCCTATCTTTTGGAGGGTAGCGGCTAGGGTTTGGAGAGGACTTTGTAGAGGATTGGAGCGAGTTCACGGCATCGATATCGAAGTCCGTTGGAAGATAGCTATTGGGGGAGCTTTCGTTAGCACCGATCCGACGAGATGTGCCCTAGGCTTGACAAGGGGTTTGGTGGAGAGGACGGGCGAAATGTGCCCTAGGCTTGACAAGGGGCTTGTTTATTCATATACATTGATGGTTTTGTATAGCTCCATGGAGAGCTAACCCCCTTGTGAAAGGCACACTGCTGTGTGGAACACTTAGAGTTTTCTCGGGAGATCCCGAGAGACCATAGGGGCGTGTGGATGCCCCTGTGGTCGGCCTTGTGTTTTGGCCAGGTTAGGCACATTGTCGTGTGGAATTTTCACACTGCTGTGTGAAGTTGTTCAAAGCCTTGAGTACTTTCCTAAGAGCCCATAGGGGTGTGTGAGTGCCCCTGTGAAGCTCCCCTATGAAGGCACACGGCCGTGTGGGGGCGTTCAGAGAGTAACCAGAGAGAACACAGGTGCGTGTGACTACCCCTGTAAACTCTCTCAGTAGAGGTATATGGCCGTGTGGAATTTCCACACAGCCGTATGGATGTACAGAAATCCAAAAGCTGTGTCTTTCTCTTAATGATCTCTTCGGCTTTTAATTTTTCCGCACTTCTACATTCAAAAGAACACTCCCACATACTCTCCCAACCATCTCTCAGTGATTATAGAGGTCTTAAGGGCGTTTTCTCGGCATTTCTTCAAAGTTTTCACTCTCTACTCGTCGGTGAGCCTCCTGTCCTCTTTTTTCCTTCGTCAATCTTGATTCAATTCATTCATTATGGTTGTTTCACTTGATTTGCATTTTATTTACTTGTGAACTCATTTAGAAAAGATTTAAAATGAATTGTGATTGTAAATTGAGATTTCTCTAGGGCACGGTTGTGCCTCTGTTTCGGCCCGATGATCCACACGGCCATATGGATTTCTACAGATTGAACTATTGAAGTTTGATTGATAGTTTTTATTTTCAACCTTGCAGATATGTCTTCCAGATCAAAGAAAGCAGCCGGTAAACACCCTCGTGAGTAGTCTCCACCCCCCAAGCAGATGGATTTTGCCTTACCCTAGCATCAGGCTCATTTTGAGAGGTTATCGAGACTCAGATTCGGCCAGTCGCGTTACTCTGACTTAAGTGCACTGAGAACAGTGCAAAGGGGCGATGTTATTGTGGATAAAGTCGAGGAGTTACTATCAGTTGGTAGCTGGGAACTGTTACTGCAGATTAGAGAGCCAGCTATCCGTGCATTGACACTTGAGGTCCTCGCGTCATTCGAGCTCGATCGCTCTTACTCCAGCTTTGGCAGTGTCGATGCCATTCAGTTCAGAGCCCTTGGACAACACCACAGTATGAGTATCACACAGTTTTTGGTCCGATTGGGGCTTTACGACGCAGCTTATACTGATACAGAGGAGTACGTGTGACTCCCCACGAACTACCCTGGCATTTTAACTCCCTAGCGAGCGTACTGAGCACTATGTGGTCAACGACAGTACAAGTCGGGGGTCTCCAAGGCTACATACCTGTCCCGCCTGGCCTACAGATATATACATGCTGTTTTGAGCCGATCAGTAAGCGGCCGAGGGGATAATACAAGAGTATTGAGCCGGCAAGAGCTGTTATATTTACATTCTATGGTACAGAGTGAGCCGCTTCACGTGCGACACATTCTGGCGGAGTATTTGCGCCATCAGGGCCAATATGCCAAAGTTGGTGTCATCTTCTCAGGTCCCTACATTACAAGGCTCATCATTGGGATGGGTCTGCTAGACGGAGTGCGCGGGGCCGAGAAGACGACCATACCGGCTCCTCTTAGTATAGAGATGATGACACATGGGGATGATCCGCAGATGTGGAGCAGGAGCATACACTATGATCATACCCCACTCAGAGTCAGCAGAGGTTGAGGAGGAGCATGCTGAGGGTTCGCAGCCAGCATTAGGGCCATCTCCGGTATAGGTAGAGACAGAGGCACCACCCACAGCACCGGAGCCACCTCTAGTGCCCATATTTTCGCCTTCTTGAGGCCAAGATAGACTTGAGCGCCTCGAGAGTACCATGGGGATATTACATACAGAAGTGATCGAGGTTAGGGCTACACAGGCTTCGCATCATTTAGAGACGATGGCACAGTTTAACGCTATCCAACAGTTACTTGAGCGAGTTGTGTTATCACCATTTGTAGTTCAGCCCCGAGCTTCTCCTACACCACCTTCACTGGTCGTATCACCACCGACAGATCCACCGACACCAGCAGAGCCTACAGCAACACCAGAGGCTATGGCTCAGGGCACCGACGCTACAGGCGTTTAGTTTTAGTTTCTTTTAGTTTCTGTTATTTTGTACTCTTATTTCTTATCTTTAGACTTGTAGTACTCAGAAAGGATCCTCCTTCTAAGTTTATTTTCTGTTGCGTTTATTTTCTTCGAGTTGTATTTCATTGCCTCTATCTCTATATACTCGAGTTATTTTGATTTTTCTTGAGCTACACTGTACCCCTTGTGTGTGTGTGCAGATGGTTTTGGATGTTTGGAATTTGAGGAATAGTCATAGGCACGGTCATGAGACCGTGTGTGCTCCACAACCCATTAAGACTCAACTCTCAATGAGCATAGCTCCATCGAACGCAACATTTGGAGTTTAGGGAAGTAATGTTTCAATTGCCCACTCCCACATTAATTATTTTAATTGCTATACTTTTTATTGTGCTTGCATGCGTACATTGGGGACAATGCACATCTTAAGTATAAAGGGAGTTCACATTGCACACACTTTTACTTGTGCGTTCAATTGCTTATGCTCATGTAGCCCGTGGCGATATTCACCTTAGTTTCAACGGTTGTATTTTAAGAGTTTAGGAGAATTTTTAACATTGTATCACATCATGCTCTAGTTTTACTTGAATTTTAGGGAATTTTTGCTCGATTATCTCATATTGCACTACTCACTCTTAAAAATTTTTTGGAAACTCAAGCTCGATTTTTAAGGACTAGTTTATTATTGTTTTAGTTGAGTTTTTAAGTTTGTTTTGATGAAAAAAATCACGTGAGCTTGTAAATATTTTTTAGTTTTATTTGTGCATTTGGGGTGGAAAGAGCTACTTTCTATGAAGTATGTAGTTACTCTTATAAGTCGGATACAAGTTATGCCCTAATGAGAGAAAGAGCTATCTCATGGGATATGTGAAAGCTACTACCCTGGTAGAAAGAGATACCTCCTCGACAGTGTGAAGCCACCTTTAGCGGCCGCCTAGGAAAGGGCTACCTTAGAGGTTGTGTGAAGCTACTCCTTTCCTAGTTTTGTATATAAATAAGTCCTTTTAACAAGAGTTTGAGGAGTATTTTTTGGGTTAACTTGAGTGAGTTCGCACACAATTACATATTGTCGAGTTGTTGTCCTTTTTTATTTAAGTTTTTAGCTAGAGCAATGATACCTTTATGCAATGTTTTGGTTTCCCCTTACTTGTAGAATGCTTCTTTTGCATACTTTTGGTGAACCTAAGGCTGAGCACTTTCAATTGTTCTTCCCAAGTACTTTCATGTTTTATTTTTGCTTGAGGACAAGCAAAAGCTTAAGTGTGGAGTAGTTTGATAACTACTCATGTTAAAGTAATACGAAGTATTATTTTTTTACATTGAGCATTACTTTTCTCAGATTTTATCATTAATTGTTGTGTATATGTGTTCTTTTGTGCATGTAGGGTTGTGGAGTGAGTTTAGAAAAGAAATATCAAAGTTAGGTCATGTTCGCCGTTGTTGAGGAGTTCTTAGACCAAGCAAAGAACAAGGCACGAGTCTAGACTTGTGGGTGTGTACCAACCTCCTTTGAAGGGGCACAAATGCAGTCATAGATATAAAAAGTCTAACCCGTGTAGCATTGGAGAACTTCGTCAATGAGAAGAAATGAAGCAATCGACATGATCTACCGTTGATTGTGTGCCCAATTCAATGGCCTCGATGAAGAACATGAAATCGGGAGTATTTTATGCGCTAGCACTGAAGCAGTTACTGTAACAATTACTGTCGTAGTTTACTGTTCACTACGCGCCAGAAAACCGATTCTAGGGAATCCACACGGGCATGTAGAAATACCACACAGCCGTGTGGATGCCCGATTTCAACCAATTTACAGCCGCAACTCAGCACTATTTAAAGGATTTTTTAGGGACTTTTTGGGGATCTTTTCGCCTATCTTCTGGAGGGTAGCGGCTAGGGTTTGGAGAGGACTTTGTGGAGGATTAGAGCGAGTTCACGGCATCGATATCAAAGTCCGTTGGAAGATAGCTATTGGGGGAGTTTTCGTCGGCACCGATCCGGCGAGATGTGCCCTAGGCTTGACAAGGGGATTGTTTATTCATATACATTGATGGCTTTGTATAGCTCCATGGAGAGCTAAACCCCTTGTGGGTATTCGGAGTTGTAAACCCTAGGATGACATTGTTTCTATGATTTTTATTATGCCTTCTTAATCGATGATTTTAATTGAGTTCCAATCTTACATGTTAATTGTAATTGATTTTCCCTTAGACGTGACACTAGGGTTGAAAGTCATCTGGGTTATCCTTTGGATGTGTGACAACTCCTATAGGATTAGACTACTCGAGGTTGGAGAGGGTCGAGAGGGTGAGTCGTGAGGTAGAGAAACGTCCCCTTTCTCCTCCGGTGTGATTTTCCCTACCTCCGTGTTCCAAGAGTTCTTAGCGATTGAAGTAGAGCGAAGTACTAGGAGATGAATTCCCCTATGGCTTAGTTGCGCAAGCAACAAAGTGAAGGGTTGTAGTGAATCCTAGTTCTAGGGCTTAATTAAGAGTAGGGTTCTTTCACTTGGACCAAAGGGTTAGAACTATACTTAGGAATGGGGTCTATCACTTGGAATCTCTAGAACGTAAAGCAATTCTATGTAGTTTGAGGCTTAGGAAGATGGACTCACCTGAGGCTTAGTTGATAAATCAACAGAGTGAAGGGTCATAGTGAAACTAATGTATAATGTTGGGATTAGTCACGGTTGAACTTAAGTTTGGGACCGTGTGCTTTAGGATGTCCACGACTCATTAAAAATCAATAGGAGATCATAATACATTGTTGTGCACTAGAACATTAGTCCTAGGGGGAGCTTGTCCGGGTACCCCTTTTCACATTGATTGTCACTCTCTTACTTTTTGCTTACACTCTCTTGTCTTTCACATTTCTCTTTTACTTTCTTGCACACACATTGATTCTTCTCACCACCATCGTATTTTCACACTAGCTAATTAGCAATTTCTTGTTTCTCTAATCCCTACTCCCTGTGGATTCGACTACCCTCTCACCGGGGTACTTTATTACTGCGACAACCCGTATACTTTCGGGCCCCTGTCATTTCCTTTCGGTGAACTTCATCAATTTAGCGGCAGCTTCTCTCTTGTTTTCTAGAGTTCAATGTGTCATCCTTAGGTGAGCATTACTCATGGTGATTCCTTCCTAATCTCTGCATGTTCTTTGTTTGTCGTTACCTATTTTATTACTGTTTTCTGTCCTTTTTTTGTGCTTTTTTCCTATTAAGTTTTGTACTTGTTCTCTTCCTGTTTAATAAATCTGTAGTTTATTCACTTTTATTAAAAAACAAAAAACAAAAACCCCTTATCGGTCACATGCAAGATTCACATGGACGTATGTGTACTTCCCTATGTACAATAATATTTGTATTTTGTAGATCAGACTAATAAACATAAAATCTTCCTTAGTGATAAAATTAATAATTTGATTTTAAAATTTCTTAACATACAAAAATATTTTGTCTTTCAAAATAAATTTGAAAATATCTTAAGATAAAAACATGTACAAAATTCAACAATGACACCAGAACGGAAGACTGAGGGGAAGACTACTGTTTGGAATAGTTAGGGAATAAAAAAAAACCACAAAACAGGAGAAAACGAAAGGTTGTAACCATGCTCCCAAGAAAATTATGGGGATCCTCAGCTATAGGAACTATGTTTTGTACCAGAATAAGAAAAATATTCAAATGCTATATTTATTACATAAACCAATATGTTATGTACATGTCAATCTATGCAAAGGATGGCATAGATGATAACATCATATCCTTCTTCTTATAATAATTTTCAAGGATATACTTCAATAACTGATTGAAGAGCCATTAAAGGAGTAACTTTATAGTGATCGAAGCCCGCTGCAGTAAATATATTTTGCCATTCACTTTCATTTCGTTGTTTTCCCTTTGCAGTAACAAGCATCAATAAATCAAAAAACACTTGCGTCTCAACTTCATTAACATAGTTGTTCGTAGTAGCACCAACAACAGTATCTATTATTATTATCTTTCCTTCATTATCCTTATTTGGTATTGCTTCCTTACAGCGTTTCAAAATTTTAATACAATCCTCATCACTCCAATCATGGAGAACCCACTGCAAAACAAAATATAAAATAAAAAAAAATCATCATTTATAATATCATCATATATAATAAAACCATATACTTAGAAACTAAATACAGCATCAAGGGTTGATTTTTGGCTCTTGTTTTCAAGTACCATCAACTACTCCTATGCGTGCATTTTCTTACCTTGTTGTCCGTACTAGAATCCAGCTTATTCATTGGAGATCTCATGGTGCAAATAATCTTGAGTCAGATTCGGCCAAATTGGATCAGGATATAAATGATCTAGAAATAGAAGATGCACTGAATGAAGAAGATGTTGCCCTCCAGAGTAGTTTATGTGATCTTTATGGTAAGTTTGTAGCGCTTCAATGACAAATTTTCTTTAAATGGGCTTAGCGAGCCAGACTCATGTGGGTGCAAAATGGCGATTATAATACAAGTTTTTTTCATAACTTTGTTAGTTCTCATTACCATTTCAATTCTATCTCTCATATATCTGATTCTAATGCCTCTTTGTTCACTAAGGGGGAGGATGTTGTCACTGTCTTTACTAGTTCTTATAATAATCTTTGGTCTGTTTTTGGTGGTTTAAGCTTCCTAGGCAATGTTAATGCTCTTCCAGATGATTTACCTTTTCTTTCTAGCCAAGATGGTGAAATGCTTATCCAGGCTATCACCAAAGATGAGGTTTATGAAGCGTTGATGTCTCGTTCCTCTGGTAAGAGTCCCGACCCCGACAGGCTTAATGCTGAATTTTACAGGTTCTTCTGGGAAGACTTTGGTGAGTTTATTTTTAATGTTATTAATTACTTTTTACTACTTGTTCTATGCCTAGTTATTGGGGGAAAACTTACATCACTTTGATTCCTAAAAAGAGCAATCCCAAGTTGGTCTTTGATTTTCACCCAATTTCCCTCTGCCATGTTAGTTATAAGGTAATCTCCAAAATTCTAGCTAATTGTCTCAAAATTGTTTTGCTTATGCTTATTAGTAAAGAGTAATGTGGCTTTGTTGAGGGTAGAACCCCTTTTGATAATATTATTATCCTCCATGAGGTAGTGCACTTTATTAATGCTGATTCTATTCACCCCCCTAGGATGATGGTCAAGATTGACATAGAGAAGGCTTACAACAGCTTGAGTTGGAATGCTATTCTTGCTAGCCTTTATAAAATGAATTTCCTTGGCTCCTGGATTAATTGGATTTATGCTTTCATCAGTTCTGCTTCTTTTTCTTTTATTATCAACAAAAAACCTACTGACTTGATCAAGTCTTCCTATGGTCTTAGACAGGGGGATCCCATTTCTTCTTATCTGTTTGTCTTAGCTTCTCAAAACTTGACTGCTATTATGAATTTCGTCATGAGAAACAACATGATTCTTGGTTTTGATTCCAATTTACACTATAACTTCAACCATCTTATGTATACTGATGATTTAATCGTTATTACACAAGTTTCTCGAAAATCAGCTCGCAATATTAACCTTTGTTTTCTATCTATGAAAAGTTGACTAGTGTGCAAACAGTAATAAATCTGAGATTTATTTTCCAATCCATTTTAATAGTAGGATTAATAAGAGCATTGCGCTATTCTTAATTTCAAAGTTGGTTCTTATCTTTTACTTATCTTGGTGTCTTAATTTCTCACAAAAAGCTGGTTGTCTCTCATTTGTCCTCAATGGTTGATAAAATTTTTTAAAAAAATTTGAACTGGAATCACTCTAAAATTTCCCCTACTAGTAAAGCCACTCTCATTAACTCTTCTATTATTTCCATTCCTATCTATTATCTCTCTGTCTATCCTATTCCAGATAAGATTCTGGCAAAGATATCTAAGGTAGCTAGGGTTTCTATTGGTATAAAGGGAGTGATAGAAATGGCATTTGCTCGGTTAATTGGAAAGATATTACACTTGATCGACTCGAGGGGGGTTTGTCCATTAGGAATTTAAATCTTGCTAAAACTTCTTTGATGGCTAATCATGTTCTTGCTTATCTTAATTGTCAAGATCGCTTGTGGGTGGAAATTCTTTATTCCAAATATGGTTATATAAATATGTGGACTAGTTCCATCCCTCCCAAATGTTCTTGGTTTTTTAGGGGTTTAAGCCGTACTTCTCAAATTCTTAAACCTTATCTTTGGCTTAACTCCTTTAATCCAAGCCACTGTTCTTTCCTCTATGAGCCATGGTACTTTGAAATTCCTTTAGCTTTCAAACCAACTTATCTAAATATGGACTTGGAGATTTCTGATATTCACTTAAATAATCTTGTTATGGACTTGTATTGGAACTTATATGCTTTACATCATATCTTTGGGAATTACTTGTATCTGCATAATTTAAATCACAGTATTATTGATAATGAGGGCTCTAATATTTGGGTCTAGTATCCCAATTCTAAAGGCAGCAAAATGTCCATTAAGATATACTCTCATCTCAATTGCCTTACTATCCATGGAGATCATTGGAATGGTTGGAAATAGGTTTGGCATTTCCAGGCTGCACCTCGGGTGAAACACTTTATTTGGCTCTTATTTCATGGTAAGGTGAAAACTTATGACTATTTACAGTACCTTGGCTTGGGTCCTAATGTCAATTGTGTCTTTTGTGGGCTTACTATTGAAACAGCTGAGCACTTATTTAATCTCTGCTCCAAGACTCAGCTTGTTTGGACTTTGATGGGTAATGGCACTGGTAAGAGTTTCTGTTTCCAAAATGGTATTGTTTCTGGTAGTTGGATTGATGGTTCTCAATATGATAGCTTTGTTTTTAATTAATCTATTATTGCTATCACGATTTGGCTTATTTGGAAGGCTCGATGCAACTAGATTTTTAAAAATGAGCCTTTGAATTGTTCTAACATTGCCAAAAGAGTTGCGACTCATGTTAATGAATACTTTTACAATTTTGCTTTGGCAGTTGGTGGACGTATTCTTCTCTCTAATTTCTCTTCTCGTTATGGTCCTTTCCTTTTCATATCTGCATCATGGTTCAAGGATTCGGCAAGAGGAGGGACTAGTTTCTTAGTTTCCCATGTTAATTCCAATATTTTGGTTGCAGGTTGTTGCAATCTTCAAGCTAGCTCTAAATTGGATGCTCATGTTAAAGCTCTCATTTTGGTTATAAAGTATCTGATTGACTCATGGATTCATGTTCGACATCTCTTCACTTCAAGCCAAGACCTCTACACTGCTATGAAGAATTCAAGAAGACATGATGACTAGCGAATTAAGCACTTGATTCGTATAGAAGTTGACCACTTTCCTCTTTTTGGAAGCCTTTATATTCATGTTATTCCACGTGGTTGGGATGCTATTTCGTTTTGCCTTGCCGGACACGGTGTTGGTCTTCATGCGCTCTCTCTCTTCTATCAAGGCCGGGAGCTCCCTTGTTGGTTAATGAAATGTGTTCTAGCTAATGGTTTCAGTTTGTAATTTTAGTTTCCTTTTTTTCTAGTTTTTCTTTTCTCTTCTTTTTGTTTACTTATTCTGTAATTTCTCTATTAAATCGGTAAAACCTTTATTTTCATTTGAATAAAATAGCTCTCTAGAGCTCCTTTTAATAACAAAAATAAACAACATTAGACTATAGTCCATTTGGTGTGTTCTCACTTTAATTTTCCTAATGAATTGTTTTTTCCATGTCCTACCTGCATGGCTATTTTGCTTATTTCCAATAACTGATAATGCAAATGGATCACCAAAACCACATATTATTATGTGAGGAAGCACTACAAGGAGTCTAGCATTAGGTGTGCTACATCCACCATATCATCTTTAATAAAGATTGCAAGCATAACATCTTTCATATTAATATTTTGAAGCTTGAGTTTGAATAGGCTGACAAGCTTCCTTGTTCTGGCTTCTAATTTTTTTTCTTTGTTTTTTTTTAAAAAGGTTATGTATGAAGTGTTAAAAGTTATATTTATTATCATCACTCCAATAGAAGAAGAGTTTGGATAGCTAGGCGACAAGCTTCCTTGTTTTGGCATGTAATTTTCTTCTTTGTTTTTTTTTTTTAAATGCTTATGTATGAATTGTTAAAAGCTATTTATATCATCCTTATTACAATAGAGGGATTGGTGTTTCATTTTTCTTATAACTCAAAGATAGAAAGTTAGATAGACTACTCTAAAGGCATACTCTATAATATTGTGATTTTTTTACAACAAATTATATATTACATGTTTGAAACATATACCAACAGACTATTTAGTTTATTGACACCAAATTTTTTACGTAAAGTATTCATTTTATAGAAGATTCGAGATTAAATTTCATAACTCATATAAAGTGAAAACAAAGGTGTGTTGAAATATTAACTTTATATTTGTACCCATACCTTGATTTCTCTAACATTTATTATTTATTTAAAAAAAATATAAATTCTAGACATGACAACTTATGCAATGTCATAGCTTAAAAAACAAATAAAAACATTTCTCCTAAAAGACAATAGAGGTATCTTGTTCTCGTCTTAAGTCAGGATTGTAGACATGAAAAAATAAGAACTCAGAGGGTTGGAGTGTTCGAATTTCTCCCCATGGTTGAAATTCTAGGTTTGTAGCTCTAAAAAACTAAATATATGAAACCATGATCTTGTGCGGATACTATTGTGTGAATGAGATGCAGTCACCCATAC
Source organism: Dioscorea alata (assembly GCA_020875875.1). Lineage (NCBI taxonomy): Eukaryota > Viridiplantae > Streptophyta > Magnoliopsida > Dioscoreales > Dioscoreaceae > Dioscorea > Dioscorea alata. Next base: position 23,782,747 of record CM037011.1, read on the forward strand.
CAATAAAACACTTAGCTGGCATTTCGTTGAATGTAATTCTAAATGCAGTAAATTTTCAGTTATAATGTAACTAAAAATACTTGGTTTTTAAATACAATGCAGTTAAATTTTATGTTTGGTTGGATGTAACTGGAATTATTGTATTATAAGATTTTATATTTGTTTGGAAGGATTGGCAAATCTAAAATTGGAAAACACATGTATATAAATATATATGTGTGTGTGACTATATATGTATAAGTATATGTATGTGTGTGTGTGCGTGTGTGTATATGAGTTTATGTATATGTAAACATCCTATGTATAGCTAGGTATATGTATATACATGTGTATATGTGCATATATGTATATGTATATAAGTATACATGTAGAAGTGTATATATGTATATGCATGTATATATATGTAAACATACCTATGTGTGTAAGTATATATATGTATACATGTATATATTTATATATACATATATGTGTGTATATGTATATATTTCTACATACATATACGTATATGTATATGCATATATGTGTGTATCATCAAGATTTGTATAATGAAATAATAAAAATTTAAAAAAATGCAAATGCAGGATATTGTATATTTTACCACAGTTAAAGATAATTATTAATTTATCTAAATAATGCTGATGTTCATGACAAGTGCTCAAAAGAATGGAGCAAACAATGCAAGCTATAAAGCCTATATCCATCACATCACCTTTAATAAAGATTCAAGCACACCATCTTTGACAAAAATTGTTTATTATCTAAATATATAAAAATAAATAAATAAATAATATATTTTTTTAAATGTATAAGGACATATCAATAAAAAGTGTATGTGCGGTAAAAATTTAATCACATAATCTATGCACTTTTATATATCCATGATACAGAATATATCTAATTAATGACACTGTGCAATTATAATCAGAGATCCATTTACTATTAATTGTTGGGCAATCTAGCTAAATCCTTAATCTTGTCTAGTTCCCTTGTAATTTGCATGCTTTGATGTTTAATTACGTATCAAGTGTTAATAAAACTGAACACATACCTTCAACATGGCAACACTCGCCGGAGGAACAGATTCAAACATATCACCGGCAACAAAACCAACACCACCAATCTCCATCTTGCCCTGGACCACATGCGGCAGATCAAGCACAGTGCACTTCATCTCCGGGAACGCTTTCTTTATCTCCATCGCCATCGCTCCAGTCCCTCCACCAACATCCACCAACGACTCCACTCCTCCAAACACATCCCCACAAGACCTCATCACGGCATCCATCACCAACCCAGCATAACTCGCCATCCCCTCATTCAACAACCTTTTAAACTCCGGCTTCTCACCAGCTACTTCAATGATCGCCTTCCCATGAAGAAACTCAAACGGTGTGTCCTCCGGGGACTTAAACCATGATCCTAGATCATATGAAGGATGGCTAACGGTTGGGTCAACGATGAGGCTGAGAAATGGAGTTATGGAAGTAGAGTTTCCAGGGAGCAAGAGTTGGGAAGTGGGAGTGAGGGAGTATAAGGATTGGGTTTCTTGATCTGTGGAGAAGATGCCTTGGTGGACGAGTGCGCGCATGAGGCGCCGGAAAGGGTCGGACTTGGAAGTGGGGATGGAGAGGGAAGTGGTGAGGTGGACGAGGCTCATGGGCTTACCGTGTTTGTGGAGGATGTCGGCGATGCCGAGATCGATGGCAGCTTTGAAAGATATGGATTTGAAGTAACCGACGATGAGGTTCAAGGCGTGGGATTGAGCTTGGAGGAGCTCAGTGGTGGTGAACTGATCCATGTGTTTGGGGTGGTGTTTGTCAATGCAAAGGTTTGGTTGGAAATATTTAGAGTATCCTTGAATTGACTTTTCATCATCTTTAGGATGAGGTTTGACAAAATGAGCATGAAGCTGACCCTACTATAGCACCATTTCAACAATTCAAAACTCAAAGACAGCAGGCTTCAAATTGGAGTTTGAATATAACAAATTGTTAATGTGGGGTCAGTGAACGGGGCGGAAATGATCACAAAGATAAGTTAATTAATTGTATTTGAAATAGAAGAGACATAGGCTTCCATGAAATATTGGTTTTCATATCATCTTTTCCAAGGTTGGTTGTATTATGTACAGTATATAATTCAATTTAATTACATCATGATTGCTAGTTTTCTTTGAAATATATATTGACAAAAAAAAAATATATTTTTTTGAAGCAATAAATGTTATATATATCATAGGCATGCGCATAAACCGGGAATTAGCATATTCTAACCAAAGGCAGAGGTTTTGGGCTGCGAATACGCACCGATGACTCATTATTATTATTATTTTTAATGAGTCTTGAACTTAAAATCTTTTAATCAATTTATTCTCATTTTCCACAAAAGCCAAGTGGCACTAGACTATAAACTTTTTAGTCAATCTAACTTTCTCTGATATTGTTATGTATGTACATAAATTGCAGAAAATAAACAAATAATATTTTATGTTTGATTTGAAAAGAAAATAAAATATGAATTATCTCATTACACGTTACAATGGTTGTTGTTGCTACAAATTTTATTTCAACTAAAAATATGCCAATTAATAATAGTTATTTGTCTTCTGAAGTTATTGGTCGATGCTTTAAAGAGGTTTGCTAAGATTAAAAAATAATGAACAGATTAAACCTGTGGTTGAAGTGTGGACATCTATCCTGGAAGAACAACTTAATCCCCGAATACTAGAACACATGAAAGGTTTTTATTCTGGCAGTTTTTTGAAGTAGTTGGTTGGATAGAAGCAACCAAATATTCTGATCACCACCTGTTCCCACAAATTTTGATTTTATTCAAAATTAACCAAATGTTTCCTCTTCTAGTCATTTATAATTTTATAACCTAGGAACCAAAAAGGCTAAAGTTGGAGGATTCAAGAATGATTATCAAACACAACCTCGATTTTTTTTTTTTGTTTTTTGCACTGCATCTAGTGTTGGTGCATGTTCTCCACCAAATGTAGATTTGATTGAAGAACCTTGATTTCTAAGATTAATAAAGAGACCATGGATTAATGACTAATGCTGATTGTTATCTCCTGGGAGCCCTTAGTGTCATTCATACCCTTCTTCCTCACTGGCAGCCCTTTGTTTATATCTCATTTTCCCTTTCCTATCCTATGTATAGGTTCGTCCACTCACTACTTACGGCTGGCCCCCATTATTTATGCATATGATCATTATCTGATTTATTTCACCATTATATGTACTTCCTTTCCTTTTTCCAATATATTTTTTGGTGGTTAATTTATTAATTTTTTTAAGCTAAAAATAAATAAATCACATTTATTTTGAACAAAAACTAGTACAACGAATGTTGGCCCCACCATATTCTTTTTAAATTTTAATGTTAATTTGGGTGTTTATGTTTAATTTACTTAAATATTTTATGTTTCAGTTACTTTGTTCGAAATCCTACTTGTAGGAATGCTTCAGACCGGTGGCGTGACAGTGAATACAAAGGAATACTAAAAGGGGATTGATATAGAATCTACTAGGGTGGACACAAGAGAAGAGATAAAAAGGTGTCGAGAGAAAAGCATAGCGGGTATAATAATAAAAGATAGCAACATAAGGTAATGAACACCTGGACACTGATTGTGTGGTCTTTAGGTTTCACCAAAGGCCAGGATAGGGGTCATTACTCCTAGATCCCTTGCACTAATAGTCCGTTTGGATGACGGAATGGAGATAGGAATGGGAATGAAAACTTTACATAAGGGCATAGGAATGAAAACTTTAGAGAGAGGGATGGGAATGAAAACTTTGTTTGGTTGGAGGGATAACTTTATGGGAAACATAAAAAAAAAGATAATGGGATATGAGAAATTACCATCTTACCCTTTATAATAAAAGAGTATTATTATATACAAAATATTTAAATGATTTTTTAATTTTAATTTTTTCTAAATCTTACTCTTTATTTTAATAATATAATTGAAATAGTTAATTATAAATTTATTTTTTATTCTATTTTTTTATTTTTATTACGATAATTAAAGTAAACTTTTTTTAAATTAAATATATGAAGTTGATTAAATAATATATATATATATATATATATAAGCTATATAGCACTTGATAAAAAAAATTGAAAAAAGATGATAAGAGAAGAATAATTATATTCTAAATTTGAATTAAATATCAGAAATACTTGTATAAATTATAAACACACAATTATGCATACAAGTTGTAAATACCCAAGGGTCAGATCCCAAATCCATCTCAAACTTGCTCAAGTTTTAATTATAAATCTCAAACCCTTCACAAACCTTATCAAGGTTTGTTAGCATATCCTATTAAGAGTCAAATAGACCAATACCCATCAAATCCATGAAAATCACCATCTCAGAATGCATGTTGACAATATCCAGCATGCTAAAGATGGCGTCTACCCAATAACAACCATGTCAGGGTACCATATCAAAATACACCATAAAATTAGTACTCCTGCAGAAATTAAACACACATCAGAAAGAACCTAAGATAAGTGCTCAGATTGAAAATTACAATCACATTAGATGAAATAAGCTGGGCAAAATTAGAGTGCCAAAGATGATGTCAAGCATCACAACATAATATTATGTCTCCTGTTAAGTTGCACAGCCAGAATCATCTACAAAGCAAAAACAAGCAAGACTAGGCAACAAAAAATGACTCATGGCACAAGGCAACTAATAATAGGGGCCACTAAGTTTTTATGCATCCAAATATACGACCACAAAGTACCATACATGAATAAAAATATTCAAAGTCTTCATTAATTTGATCAACAAATTTTCTCCATATCCATTAATACTTCATAAGAGAGGCCATTGACCGCCAAGCTCCCTCTAAGTCATGCTTGTGCTTCTCCTACATTTAAAAAACAAAAGGCAAATAAGTAAATCAATCCAAGATATATAGAAAAAAAAACCAATCACTTCAATTTTGCAGCCCTAAATTCCAAAAGAAAAAAAATACAAGTAGAAAGGATTTCGTACCCATAAATACACACAAAAAAAATTACTAGAAAGCTTTAAAAAATGACATATAATCATTTTGACATTCTATTGACAAATAACATAATAATTCAAACACATGGATGGTTTAGACAATATAACAATTCATCTTTTCCAATTGTGCATAATTGATTGATCATTAATTTACAGATTCTTACCTGGATGGTTTAGACATTAGGTGGGTGTTGTGGCATTCTTGATAAGAATATATGGCGATCCATGCGTAGTTTGTCAACAATTGACATAATTTATGGAAGCAACGACGATCCATGCGTAGTTTGTCGAGACATTTAATGTCGCTTTCATAGACCACCCGGCTCAAGTACTCGTATTGTTTACGTCTTCTAATTGATGTTGATTTCATCTCATATTCTATCATTCTATTTTTATTGATGTGTTTCTTTCTTGCACACACAACTATCATGAGGTGCAAAACATGAAAGTAACACATGTACATTAAAAAATATAGTTGTATCTCCTCAATCGCATCCATGTCTAAAATAGCAATTATACAAACATTGTATGAGTATCTAAAATATTCTAACCACAAAGGAATGTTAATAATAATTTTCATTAAAATCTAAAATTACAATTATGAAAACATAATTTTTTCAAGTGATACACAATTACAAACTCAACAAATAAAAGACATGCATTATTAAAGCATAATTGAACTATTAATTCCAAAAGTTATTGACTAATTATCCAATACTTTCATGATTAAATAATTAAAGCAATGCATTATTAATCAAAAGCCACCTCCACCCAATGGAAAAAGAAGTTTCTAAAATAATAACCGGTAAAATTTTTATAATATAATATTTACTCTAGTCTCTCAATATTTATAAGTCCAAATTTGTACATGATTAGATAAGGACAATGATATATAATAAGGGCTCCCTCCACCCAATGGAAAATGAAGTTTCTAAAACAATAACAAAAATCATAATTAGTTCCCTAGATTACTTAACTTATATTTCCACTGAGAAAAACAAGACAGAAACATTAAAGCAAATAGGATTAACAAAAACAAAAGTTAAAAGCAATCCCTTAACAAGCAATAAGGAATGAAAAGCTAATCCCAAACACATGTAAACCATGAGAAAGAAGCACAATATCTGAATGTGCCTTTTTTAGATTAAAATCAATTCATCTGGACAAAAATAATAATAAGAAAAAAAAACTTGAAACACAACCTACTTAATGAGTAAAAGATTGGAGATGCATCCCAAGGCCTAGAGGATCTCAAATACATACATAGCTTATCCCTGATTTTCCTAGCTTTGCTAAGAAACATCACCATATTCATGTTGTTATTAATTTTGCAATTCGTCAAGTTAGTGCTAGAGTTGTTCTCAGTTTTTTTTAATTACAAAATTTATGGTACTTGATATCTAAAAGAACATATATATATCTATATACACACAACATTTAGAATGTTATTAAAAAGGACACAAGCTTGATAGCCTTAATAATCCATCACACCAACACAAAAAATAAAATTTTTAAGGAATAAAATGGGAAAACAGGAAGATGGAGAACAAGAAAATAGGCACAAATCACGATTTAAAATTCAAGGTATCTTGTAATACATTAAAAACCAAAAAAAAAAAAAAATAAATCAAAACTCCAACAATCACAGCCATATCTCATATTCCACAAAAAAATTCATCAAAGAAAAAGCAAAGGAAGTGAAAAGGGGGGAAGGAGACCTTGAGCAGGGAAATGAATGTCAGCCGAGAAGCAGCAAGCAGCGTCAAAAGAACCATGCAAGGAGAAACGGGAGAGGATGAAGGTGGAGGGTGAGATATGATTTCTCAGAGAGCAATTGCAAGTAGGTTAAAGAGAAAGTGGTTCAAGGGCAAATGGGTAATTTAACTCCCATGGAATAACCATTCCTCCCAATATTGGGAGGAATGGTTATTCCTCTCTAGCATGGGTTCCCATTACTTTACACGAAGGAATATAAATTTTAATCAGCCATCCAAACATGGGGCTGAATTTATGTAAGCAATGAACCCCATGCCAAGGGGATTCATTGCTGTCATCCAAACGGACTGTAAATGCACTATAACTCAAGACTTCTCTTAATGGTGATGATCAAATCTTCCAACTTTAATCTTTTTGTTTCAGCTGGAACTTTCAAGGCTTGCCCTAACAGACCTTTTCTCTTGCATGAGGGGGGAGGGTGATTCGGGAGCCTTACTTTTTCATTCCATCTTAAAAAACACTTCTTTTTCTGTTTGACTCAATTTTGGTTGGAAAGAATAGTTTTAAAAAAATTCATTTATCTTTCGTTATGTTAAACAAAATTACTTTTTACTTGCAATGTAAGCAGAAGATTCATCGCTCATTGTTAATTGTATAAAAGAAAGTGGAGCATTTGAAGATAAGATTTTTCTTCAGTTTCATGAAGTTTGGCTTCATATTTTGTGAGGTTACATGAAAATTTTACTTATTAATGTATTTTATTAATTTGGAAATGTTAATATTATAGAGAAAATAAAAGGTTTTTTATATGGACGGGACTTACTACCGTAAGATATCCCATAAGGCATATGACCCATCATCTCCAGCTCCTTATGATGGAGAACTATTTTGTAGGTGTTTAGGTATAGATGAAATTTAGGGTTAGATTTTATTGACATTGGTTGTTGATCTTTTATGCTTTACTTTGATTATTAATTGCAATCCTTTACTTTTGAATTCAATTGCGTGTTCTTATTGTCTTGAATGCTATTGAGGTGAAAGCCCTAGTTTCATGTGCGATGTGCTTGTGTGATGATTCTAGAGACCCACCTAGCATTGGCAAGCCGCGAATGAAGGGGATTTGTGAGTAAGATTAGAGATAAGATACTTTTGAGTCATGAGTTCTCCTCCCACAATCCTCCCGAGTGAATTAGCAAGCAATTCCATACTCTTTGCAATTATAAGGAGTAGATTTAGAGAGAGATCTCATTTCTACTTTTTATGGGATTAGAGGCGATCACTTCGTGAGAAGGGTTGTCTACATCTAGAATACTTGTTTATTCCTTTTAAGATTTCATACAGTGCAAAGCAATCGTGGGGTTGTCTGTATCGGCAACATACTGGATCTGTTACTATTTACCTTGAAAAATGGGATAGTATACTTGAGAATTTCTCTCGGTTCAAATAGGATTGCTAACTTATAACTTTTATCCTGGACTTACAAAACCCTAGAGGGAGTCTATGCCCGAGCACCCCGTTTCTCTTGTTTGCTTAGCCATATTCATTTCAATGCTTTTGATTTTTATTTTCTTTTATTTTGATTTCACACCACACAACTCCGAGTAAGCTAGTTTTTGGATTAAGGATTAGTACTAGTAGACTCTATTTTCCCTCAAGATCAATACCTTGCTCTTAAGCGTACTATACTATATCACAAGATCGGCATCTACACCTACATCCCTATCAGGCCTATATATATATATATATGATTAAGTGGATGAACCACAAATGCATTAATTTAAAAAGAATAGTACAATCATATATAAAAAGAAAACAAGGTAGCAGCGTAGATACATAATCTACCAATGGTGAAGACGACAACAAGAAAAATAATATATATAGAATGCACAATCATTTTCTATATGATCCAAACATAATATTATTTAAGCACATAAAGCTAAGGTTTTAATACAACACTTATTATATGAAATGATGTGTTTGTAAATGATAAACTTCAACAAACATCTCTTACACCACAATATTAGATTATTATTTGTAAAATACTTTTCAAGGATATACCTCGATAACTGACCGAAGACCTATGAGAGGAGTAATTTTGTAGTTGGTGAAGCCCGCTGCAAAAATTATATCTCGCCATTCACTTTCATTTCTTTCCTTTCCTTTTGTAGCAATTAGCATTAATAAATCACTAAAAAGCTGTTGTCTCTGCTGCATTAACTTCATTATCCGAGACAACACCAATAACCATATCAATTATTATTATCTTTCCCCCATTATCTTTATTTGGAATTGCTACTTTGCAGTGCTTTAAAATTTTGACACAGTCTTCATCACTCCAACAGTGTAAAATTGACTGATTAAAACAAAAAAATATCATAAATAATTAACATAATAATTAGGAAATCACATATAAAATCAAAGTTGATTTTTGGCTCTTGTTCTTGTTCTTAACATCTATCAATTACTTGACTACTAGAAACGATAGAGACTAGGACCAATTTGTTTTCAACCATCATGTATGCATGTTTTTTTTTTTTTGAATAAAATAGATAAATCATAATTTATTAAAAACAGAATAAAACAATACAAAAACAGAAATACAAACACACAAGGGAATCATGCATGATCTTTAATTAATATAATATTACTTTCTTTTGTTTTATCACGTGAAAATGACATTACTTTTGGAAGTTGATTTGAACCTCTTCTTTTATTTCAGTCCTCAATGCTATATATTCATTATTTGAAGGAAAGCAATGCAAGTAGATGTGCGACATCACTATATAACCTTTAACAAAGATTTCAAGCATATTATCCCTGACATTAATTTTTTTAAGACCTATTAAAAGTTCAAATTCCTAACCTTGATTAATTTTATATGTATGATGAAATCCTAGTTTCTTGCAAATGGAGTTGAATAGCGCTGATACAGTGAAGCACAAAATGACCATGTAGTAATATGGACATGAATTGGTGATAAAGCCAACATGTCATGTCACTTCAATTCAAACTATGTTCCTAATAAAATAAAAAATAAAAATATATTTACCATGTTATATTATTGTGGTGTCATGGTAATTCAAGAGAGGTGGTTTTTTTTTACATTTTAGTGAGGATTACATACCATCTTTTAAGGATCAGACACCCCAAACAATTAATATTGAGGACAGAAGGATTTGACCCTCGGTCTCTTCACTAGCACTCACATATCTTTTCACTACATCAAGCAGTGTTTGGTCATTAAGCTTGTTCTTTATCATAAAATAATACAAGCAATTTGTTTTATTTCATCATTTTAAATAACTTAATAACAAGTTTTGTTTTAATTGTGCGCATGAGTGTTTTTTTTTAACACCTACATATTAGAATGATAGCAACTCTATTACTGACAATATTGACTAACATGTGTGTGTGTGTGTGTGGCGCGTTCACGTTAGTTAGGTGTTCATCGTTAGTGTATCTATGATTTTATGTTGCTACTAGTTTAAGGATGGATATTTAAAGCATTGTTAGCTCATTGATATTTACTGTTGCCTTTCTTACTGTTCCAAATGATCCTTCAATGGCAAACAATATCAGAGTTCATAGCTGGTGTTTTGAAACTTGGGTTGACCTGACTGGTTGGACCCAATTTGACAAGACTCCGGCAGGTCATCAAGTCAGGTTAACCTGGGTTTATAAATAATAAATATTATTTTAAATATTTTAGATTTTTCATGTTAGTAATCTTCCATAGTTCAAGTTGTTAGGTGTTTTTCAAGCAAAAGTGAGGTCTTAGTTTCAGATGTTAAAAAAAGCAATATTTAATATAAATTTAATTAATAATAAAATTTTATACTATTCTATTTTTGGAAAAAAAAATTCATGCTCCTCTTATCAAATACATAAAACATAAATATTCATATGCATAATCTAATTAAATATCAATTAATACTAAACTTTTGAGAACCGAATTAATTATAATCAGTCTTAAAATAGGATTTACAATTACACTATTTTCTCTTATAAAGTTATAAAATACATATTTATGATCCATATACATGCTACTATTATATTTATAGATTATAATAATTTGTTATGTAACATTAAAAGACATTGGGTTTGTCATAGTTATTGTTATTTGTTAATACCTATAAATTATATGAAAAAAAAATATTTATTTGTTATAGTTTGTATTATTAATTTTTTTCAAATTCTTAGTACTTTATAGTACATATTATATATTTATATTTAATAAAAATTATATATATATATATATATATATATATATATATATATATATATATATATATATATATAATCAACTTTTCTTCACCTTACTTCACCCAGTTTTTTTTTTTTTTTTTTTGAAAAAGGAGTTACACCGAACTGGAGAATAAAAAAGAAGAAAAACAATCAAAAGGAAAGGTTACGGGGAACTGCAGATGTCTTCAAGCCAGTGTGGGCGGTCACGACCCTGAGAAAAGAGGGAGAGCAGGGGGTTTGATCTTCCAAAGAAGGCGAGTTGATCAGCAACAGCATTCGATTCCCTATATATATAATCAACTTTTCTTCACCTTACTTCACCCAGTTTTTTTTTTTTTTTTTTGAAAAAGGAGTTACACCGAACTGGAGAATAAAAAAGAAGAAAAACAATCAAAAGGAAAGGTTACAGGGAACTGCAGATGTCTTCAAGCCAGTGTGGGCGGTCACGACCCTGAGAAAAGAGGGAGAGCAGGGGGTTTGATCTTCCAAAGAAGGCGAGTTGATCAGCAACAGCATTCGATTCTCTAGGGATGTGCTCAAGGGATAGGTTGTTCCAGCACCGCAAGATGGAGAGAATGGATTGAATTGTGCTCTGATATCTCTAAGCAGTGATGACGTTGAAGTCCCGATCATAAGGATAGCATTGAGGCAATTAGTGTTGAGCTTGTCCGGACTCCAATTCTCCAAACGGCATCTATCAAGAGCAAAGAGGATGGCTTTCAGTTCAGCATCAATAGGAGAAATACAAGAATCGCCAGAGGTCCCTGCCAGAAGGATAGAGTTGTGGTTAGTGTAGATGATGAAACCAAAGCCAGCATCACCAGTAACAGGATCCCAAGAGGCATCAGTGTTAATAATAATCGAAAGAGGATAAGCTTGAGTTCTGATAGGAAATTCCCTGTTTAAGAGGCCGTTTGCTTTGAAGTAGTTGGTAGCCGCAGTCCAGCAGTTTAGAGGTAATCTATCAAAGTCAGGAGCAGAATGTTGAAAGATCAAGTAGCATCTCAAGGTCCAAATTGACCAGGCAGTAGTTGCAAGGATAGCTTTAGCAAATTCGCTAGGGTGTTCATGAAAGATTGTGGAAGGCCCAACCAATTAAAGATAGTGTTCCAGCAGTGAGTAGTTTTACTACAATTCCAAAGGATGTGCACAGAGGTTTCCGGACGAAGGCCGCAAAGAGGGCAAGTAGAAGCAGGACCAATATTAAGGTTGTAAAGAAATTCCCCAGTCGGGAGCTTACCATGAGCTACCTTCCAAATAAAGGTTTTGATATGAGGGGGGACCAAGAGTTTCCAAAGACATTTCCAACCAGGCCAAGGGGAAGCAGAGCCTCCAGAGGAGTTAAGATATTCATAGATAGCAGCAGCAGTATTTAATAAATATATTTAATACTCACTCGTTCATCATCAAGACAATTATATAGTAGACTTGCTAATGTATGATTGCGAAGTGATTTAGCAAAACAATTACCAAGTTTAATTCTAGACTTAATCCTATTTGAAATTTGATGGGTGTAGAAGTGGTGAAAAAAAAAAAGACAATAATAATAATAATGAAACCAAACGCGGGCATAGGTACCTTCAACAAGGCGGCACTTGTAGGAGGTACAGATTGGAAAAAATCACCAGTAACAAAGCGAACACCATCAATCTCCATCTTGCCCTGGATCATATGCGACAGATCAAACACAGTGCACTTCATCTCCGGGAATGCTTTCTTTAGCGCCATCACCGTAGTCCCATTCCCAACACCAACATCCACCAATGACTCCACTTCTTCAAACACATCCCTACAACTTCTTATAACCACGTCCATCACTAACCCAGCATCACTCGCCATCCCCTCATTATATAATTTAGTAAACTCTGGCTTCTCATCAGCCAATTCAAAGATCTCATGCCCATGAAGAACCGCAAATGGTGTCTTCGTTGTCTCCTCTGAAGACTTCAACCATGATGGCAAAACATATGCACTGTGGCTTGTGGTTGGGTCGAGGATGACGCGAAGCAATTAAGTTATGGAAGTGGAGTTCCAGGGGAGCATAAGTTGGGAAGTGGGTGTGAGGGAGTATGAGGATTGGGTTTCTTGGTCTGTGGAGAAGATGCCTTGGTGAACAAGAGCTCGCATGAGGCGCCGGAAATGGTCAGACTTAGAGTTGGGGATGGAGAGGGAGGTGGTGAGTTGAGCAAGGCTCATGGGCTTGTTGTGCTTGTGGAGGATCTCGGCTATGCCAAGATCGATGGAGGCTTTGAGTGACATTGATTTGAAGTAGCTGTAGACGAGGCTCCAGGCATGAGATTGAGCTTGGAGTAGCTCGGTGGTGGTGAACTGATCCATGTGTCTGTGCCGGTGTCTGTCAATGCACTTAAGCACCGTTTTGGTCGGATATATATAACGGTTTCTTTGGCTTAGATTGTTCTCGGCCTTAATGTGGAATTTACTTAATTTATCCTAGCTTATCCCTTCCAGTCTTCATCACCTAATTTCTACGTGGAACTTATCAGAATTTACCTTATTCTATTTGTGGACTCCACTTTTTTCTTTAAAAAAAGTATCCATTCTTATCCTTTGTGGTTAATTTGAAAAAGTTATTTTTCAGATATTTCTTTCGATTTAATTCAGTGCCCTCTTAAGCGTGAGTTGTTGTCATTTCAACCTCCCATTTTAATCTCTTTCTTCTCCTAAAGAAAGCTAAAGAAGAGCCCTTCCTAATCTCATTCTTGATATTGTGTATCACGAGGTTCAAGAAGTTCTTCGTCGGGAGTTCATCAATTAGTTGTCTACAGGTAAGATTTGAAGGTTTTACCAAAATTCTTTTATTCTTCTTTTTGCTTGTTGACTGTGCGAGGGGAGAGGGGTATTAATTCTATTTCAATCAACCCTAGTTCTGATCTATTTTGCTAGTATTTTTTATTTAGAAAATTCTTGGTAATCTCTATGTTTGGGCCTGATCATGTTGTTATATTTATTTATTTTGAACATCTTAACTATCTGATTTGTTTGCATGTGGTGTGAGTCTCGGCTTCATTTTTTTTATTTATCATTAATTTACCGTGTTAGCAAACTTCCAACATTTGACTTTTGATGGATGTGTGTTGTAATATATATATATATATATATATATATATATATATATATAAGTAAATGACCCAGATGGTCACTAAACTATGTGACAATTCCTATTTGGGTCACTAAACTAAAAAAACTTCTATTTGAGTTACTGAACTTATTAAAATCTTCCAATCAATTCACCCAAGCAAGCGGCGTTAACGGAAGTCCGAGCTGGACTGCCACCTCACAGGGCTCTCATCGCCACGTGGCTAGGACTGTTCTTCTTTCTTCTCTAGCGCCATTCTCTCGCCCTTATTTTCTTTTTTTTCCGGCCAAAATCTCAGAATGGTGAGCAAAAAAGCTGGGTTGAAGATGTTGAAGTTGTTGAAGATGTTGATGGTGCACCAATGTTCAAGCTGGGTTTTCCTGAAGCATTCCTAATCCTCCTAATCCTCTTTTGGCAAGCAAAAATGATAATTCAAATTGAAAATCTGAATGAAAAAAAAACTAGAAGATGAAAAGTAGCAAATTGGAGAAAGAGAAACAACAGAATAACCAACCAGAGGAAAGAAGTCCAGTTATACATTTGAAGGCCAGCAATTCACGCATGCACAAAGAACAATTTCTAAACAAATATAGTACCCTAAAAAAAAAATTGCAGAAAGAGGTAGCGCAAGCACATTTTTCGTGCTAAAGGAGACCTACCTCCATACCATACTAGCACAAGAGGCAGCACAAGCACAACACAAGAACATTTCTAAACAGATATACCATACCAGCACAAGAGGAAGAAAGAGGTAGCACAAGCACATCACAAGCACATTTCTAAACAGGATATAGCATACCAGCACAAGAAGCAGAAAGAGGCAGCACAAGCACATTTCTAAACAAATATACCATACCAAATACTCATATCATTGCATAGGAGAGGAGAGGAATCTGGTAAAGGAGACCTACCTCCACCTCCCCATCCACGATGTCAGGATTTCGGCCATTACTCCGAGCAGCATTCCGTCGTGTGCTCCACTTGGTTACTGTATCTTCCATGGAATTTAGGAATATTGAAAACATGAATTAGGGATTTAAGATGGAAAAGAACAATCACAGAGATGGGATAAAAATAGAAGAGAAGAGGCGCAGTTGAACAGTGACACAGTTTGTGCGGGTTCTGATGACAGGGCAAGGTTTCCTGTGAGGTGGCAGTCCAGCTCGGACTACCGTTAACGCCGCTTGAGTGGGTGACTTGATTGGAAGATTTTAATAAGTTCAGTGAGTCAAATAGAAGTTTTTTTAGTTCAGTGACCCAAATAGGAATTGGCACATACTTTAGTGACCATCTAGGTCATTTACCCTATATATATATATATATATATATTATCCTTTAGGAGTTAGTAGTGTTTTAGCTGGTCAATTATCTCCATGTTGCACTTTGCCATTTGGGTTAGTAGGTTTAGTGTCTTAGTTGAGGTCTCATTTTATCCAATGATATTTGTTACCTGATCCTTTATAAGAATAAGCAAGTTTATACTAGTTCTATATCTCTTTTCTAATATTGTGTCTATATGTTATGGTTGAAATCCGGGAATCCTAAATGACTTTTATTGTTAGGATTACTAAACTAATTTTATGTCTATAGGATCTGTTGTGGAGATTTGAGTGGTAATCGATTTGGATTTTGGAAATTTAGCGAAGTATCCCACATATAAATACTATTATATGTATATACTGGAAAATTTTAATTTCTAAACTTCTTGGATTTTTGAGAAAGATACTGATTTATATTTTGAATTATTTATTTATTATTTTTTTAAATTATTTTAAATTATTTGAAAATTTGAGGCAATGATATTTTATTTTGAATTAGAATTATTTGAAAGATATAAATATTTATTTAAATTTAGGTTTTTTTAAATTTCTGAATTTTTAGATAATTTATTTAAATTCAGATTATTTAATTCCTGAATTTTTAATTCATTTATTTCTGAATTTCATATATTTACTTTAATTTCTGATTAATTCATTTATTTAAATTCAGATTATTTAATTTCCAAATTTTTAGATAATTTATTTAAATTCGGATTACTTAATTTCTAAATTTCAAATATTTTGTTTACTTTTTGATTAATTATTACTATGTTTTTTATTATTATTTGTTCATGTTTGGATTCAATTAACTGGTTTACTTTGATATGATAAAAATGGGATCACGAGACTGCAAATTTCTTGTAATTTGCCAGATATAAATTTTTATAGTTTATTGTTTTGTGAACATGAAATATTTGACATAAAACCTAGTCCCCAATTGACTATGCACTAACCATATCACTGGAGTTAAACACTGACCGTGTCGACATGTATTTTGATCAAGAAACTAGAGTTTCTAACCGCTTTCCATCGGTGAAAAATAACGGCCTTTTATAATTCTGGCTCGAGTCACCGAGGGTAAAAATATGACTTCTCATAATTTTGTCTCGAGTACCACTACAACAAATTTGATGATTAGTGACGGTTTTCTACATGACGCATTTTGGAACCGTCACAACACATGCATATATTGTGATGAACATCATAAATTGTCACTCAATTCCATAAAACGAAATATTGTATGTGACGATGTTTGATAACGTCACATTGAAGTGTCACATAATGCATGGCGCCAAATTTTCACTTCAATGAAGATGGAGGGAAATTTTTTTAGTGACATTAACAATATTTTGTGACTCTCTCATTTCGTCATCCATGTATTACATTACTTGTGATGAAAATATAACGTCTTTGTTTTGAAACAGATTTTGACGATTTATCACTAGCATCATATATTGTGTGGGGCCAAATTTTCACTCAAAATTAAGATGGAGGGTAATATTTTTTTGTGACACTAACAATATTTGGTGACACTCTTTTTTCGTCATTAACATATTGCATTTTGTGTGACGAATATATAGCGTCATGTTTGCTAAGCAAATTTTGACGTTTCATTACTGGCGTCACATAATGTGTGGCGCCAAATTTTCCCTCCAAATGAAGATGGAGGGTAATATTTTTTAGTGACACTAACAATATTTTGTGGCACACTCATGTCGTCATCAACGTATTGCATTGTTTGTGACGAATATGTAATGCCATTTTTTTAAACAAATTTGGACATTTTATCACTGGCGTCACATAATGTGTGGCACCAAATTTTTCCTCCAAATGAAGATGGAGGATAATATTTTTTAGTGACACTAACAATATTTTGTGGCACGCTCATATCGTCATTAAGGTATTGCATTGTTTGTGACGAATATGTAACGCCATTTTTTAAAACAAATTTGGACGTTTTATCACTGGAGTCACATAATGTGTTGTACCTTCCTCCAAAAGAATATGGAGGGTAACATTTTTTAGTGACATTCCCATTCTGTCATCAAGGTATTGCATTGTTTAT
This sequence comes from Dioscorea alata, assembly GCA_020875875.1. Classification (NCBI taxonomy): domain Eukaryota; kingdom Viridiplantae; phylum Streptophyta; class Magnoliopsida; order Dioscoreales; family Dioscoreaceae; genus Dioscorea; species Dioscorea alata. The sequence continues at coordinate 23,800,221 of CM037011.1, forward strand.
GATGAAAATATAACGTCATTTTTTAAACAGATTTTGACATTATATCACTAATCACATTGTACATTATCCGTGACCATTTGGTTTTGCCATATATCTTAATTATATCATGACGTGTATATATATTACTAAAGTATAAGAATTTAGGACAATCTCATTTGTCGTACATACATATAACATTTTTATAAGAAATCGTATAATGTCACATTAGTTTAATTAATGCATGACAATAAGTTTTTGTCATAATGATATATCATTTCATTCTAACGAGAGTACTTATCAGTGAGATTAATGGTTGAACAAGAAATAAAATTAAGGGTTGCTAACTTTACATTAAAGTGAGATGGGTAATATAATATTTGATAAGCTAATGTAGGTATTCATATATAATCTCATAAACAAGCTAAATTAAAAAAATAAAATAAAAATTAACAATTTGTTTTAAATTTTTTTATGAAGCGGACAAGTCACATGTCCGATGAGTACACAGATTTTATAAATATATCACACATTTTCATGATGCAGAAGGCGAGTTCAATTCCCAATCTTGCCAATAGTATAAAGAATCACACACCTTAAAATATAATAGAAAATTTTAGCTCAAAAATTAATTTATAAAAAAGTTTTTTATAGCTTTGACAAATTCTGTATCAAAATAATTTATAAATATAAATAAATAATAACCTTTTATTACAAACAGTGCAAATGCCCTCATTTTTAAAATAACTTACTTTAATTAAAAATAAAAAATATCCAAGTTTTTGTAATATCTAATCATCTATATTAAAAAATTATATAAAAATTACATCTAATTATTGAAAAAAATAACAAAAAAAGCTTTCATGATGAAAAATATTTTTACAATACCCAATAATGTCCTTTTATAATGTCATTATAAAAATCCTATATGCAAATACAAACAATTAAATTATAAAATAAAAAATTGATATGACATCAATTAAATTATGAAATTGAAACAGTGCATATGACATCAAGGACACTATGTATTAAAAATAAAAAATAATCCTAGTGTTTATAATATCTAATCATCTATATTAAAAAATTATATAAAAATTACATGTAATTATTGAAAAAAATAACAAATAAAAAACTTTGATAATGAAAATTTTTTTTACAATACCCAATAATGCCCTTCGATAATGCTATCATAAAAATCTTATACGGAAATACAAACAATTTAATTATAAAATAAAACAAATTGATATGAAATATCCTAATAAGGTGTGGTTTTACCTAAGTTCTTATTATCCTAGTTTTTTTAAAGATTATTTAATATGTGGTTTTGCTATCAATTTGGAAGTATAAATATAATAATTTGTTACCCCTAGCAACATGCATATTTTCTCCACTCTTGCCAAAAATTGTAGCTAAAATTTTGTATAATAAAGATCCTAAAAATTTGTATTAATTATGATATGCCTTTTTTTAGTCCTCCAACTTTTACCTAATCTTCTTATATCTTTATTTTACTATTTTTTCCACTCCTACCAAACATGATTTCTAAAAATTTGTACAAATTAGGAAAAATCTAACCCTTTCTAAATTTCACCCAATATTTTCGTAACTTAAAAAGAAAAACCCTTCTCTTCACAATTCATCTTCTTCATTGCCTATGCAAGAGAGCTATTGAAAATTTTCTCCAAAGACAACACTTCACTAAAAGAAGACAAGGTATGAATTAAAGTTATATTATTTTGATTTGTAAATGCATTTAGAAGTATGGTTAATTTCAATGATGTTTGCTGGAAATATACCTTTGAATCTTGAAAATCAATTTCTACATTCAATGATGTTTGCTCTATTAATGAATTTTTTATTCTCTTCTATCATGTTTATGATGAGCCATGTATATATACAACAAACTCAAAATAATGAACAATTGGGACAACCTTCAACAGTCTAAACGCGCTGAATTTTGAACTGGTTTGAGATCACATGCAAATAATGACTCAAGCTATGGTTGGATATGGAATACAAGTGCATATGCAACAATTTGCAGGTAATAGTATGCTTTAGGTTTATTTTACCATGCACTGTCATTATTTCCTAATTTACTTATCATTGCATTTTTTTATTTTTTCAATTAAGTCTTTTTATTGAATGTATTATAGTTTCAAGTGAACCGCGTTCTCCATCAATGGAATCATTGTCATCAGAAGAATTGGATTGAAAGCTATCAAATAAGTTGCAACATCTATCAATTTGCTTGGACTTTTTTTTTTTATTTGTTAAAGGATGTTAACTTTATCAATATGTGAGGATGTTTATATTAATTTTTGGATTACCTTGTAATTTAGATGATTTATGTTTGAGATTGTGGGATATTTTATTAATTGCTATTGATTTCATTTTGTTCTACTTTCCTTTATATCATGATATAAAATAATATAGATTGCAAAAATATATTTGTTAAAAAATTATAATAAAATATTCATGATGAATGATAAATGGGCTAGGGAAAAAATTCACATAATAATGTGACAACTAAGTATTGTCACAATTTATTCATATTTAACTATGATTTGTGACGATAATCTTTCACCAACTAGTTTAACGATTTATTCACGTCACTAAATTGTTAATCGTTTAGTGACCACAAATATGCAGCTTATTTGTCACCTTTTAATTTTGCAAATGTCACAAAATGATTGACGTAAACACCCATTTGAGTGACAATTATGCTAATGTCATGATTAATTTGACATTTACAAATATTCCGTGATGCAATTTTCCTATAACTAGTGACATAACAAATATGTCACTTATTCATGTGACGTTCATGTTTGTGTCATGAACAACTAAACATTTACCTCATATTTGCTGACGATGTCGGTTATCTAGTGACATTATTTTTAAATAATGGGTGACAAACCATACGTCACCTATACGCATGACGGTCTTTCTTTCTGTCATGAATAGATGAATATTTCTCTCATCTTGTGTGATGAACGATGGCATCAAGTGACGTTATTTTCTTAATAAAGGGTGACGAACCCTACGTCACCTACTCGTGTGACGATATGATTTTCGCCATTCATAGTTGAATATTTTCATAATATTTTATGACGATTCATGATATTGTGTGACACTCTATAATTTATTGTATGACAAAAATAAGTGTCACCCAAACACAAGTATAATGTGACATTCATTTATGGTGTCACGTATAATTTAGCATTTGGTGATGATAATGTGCATACTGTCATAATATATCTTTAGCTACGGTGCAAAGGTGAGGAGTGTTGTGACGCCAATATGGTGATTGTCATCAAATATGATATGTGACGAGAATTTGATATTGTGTGACGCCAATGTGTACGCCAGTAATAATCAAATTTGTTGTAGTATAAATATATGAATTCTGTGATTTGTTTTTTGGCAATAGTTGTTTAGGGGACCTATATGTTCAGTTTTTGACATCTATGTTTATTTAAACTAAATTTGATTCCTGATTTTTTTATTTTGATAAATTATAACTTTTGTAAATGACCCCTATATTTTTAGTGGGTACTTACTAGGCTTTTGATCTCATAAATATTGTTGATATCTCTTTTCAGATCAGATGTAGAGTTGGATGGCGGATAGCTTAGCAGGGATTGTTGGGCAATCGCTGATTAATTAGCATGTAATAAGTTCCGTTTGTTGTGGGCCTAGGTTTTATTTGAATAAGCATATATTGACTGTGCAAAAAACTTAGTTTGTTACTTTTAATGTTGAACTCTGTTCTTATGTTCCTAGATTTGGCCTTTATTTTGTTAGATATTATGATTCTTGAGAAACAGGTTTTGAGGCCTTGCACGCCTACTTGGTTTTAGCCTTCTAGGTGTGCGGCCATTTGTCAGCACACTGAGCCTGGTGAGCCGGGTTCGGGGTGTAACACTATTTTATTCCTGTGTCCGTCATCTCTCACAATTTCTAATGTGGAAATTGCCTTATTCAATTGGTCAACTCTCATAATTTCTTATGATGAATGTACTTATTTAGTTTTGAAATAGTACAACACTAACTAGAGTGGGGTGCAAGCCAATTAATTAGGTTCACCGGACCCAACTCGGCGGGTCCAAATCGATTTTTGGCCGACCAGTAATAGGGTCAGTCAACAGTACCAGTCCACCAAGGTGGGTTGACCCGATGGACCTAATGAGTCAGGGGGGTCAACTCAAAGTGACCTTGACCTGTGCCCAGCCTGGAGAGCACCCCTGAACCAGTGGGCCAAGCCGAAAGCCTCTTGTTCACATGTCGGCCAAGCGAGTTTTATTTATTTTTTAAAATAAATTATAAGAATTAATTAAAAATTAATGAAAAATATATATATAAAAAAAAAAACACATCAAAATATTGAGTTGGTTATGAGTGCTTTTATAGCCAATTGTCATGTGTTTTTTCCTATCCTAGGAGACGTGGAACTAAGAATGAATAGTTTAAAACTTCTTTATTGGTTATATCTTGTATGAGAGGAAAACAAATTAACCTCTTGTTTGATTAACTAGCGTGACGATGTTATTAGTGTTGGTGTTATAAGTCGAATGTTGTTGATCACAATTATTATTATTATTATTATTATTATTATTATTATTATTATTATTATTATTATTATTATTATTGTGCCAAGATAATTTTTAATAAATCACAATAATTAAAAAAATATTTATAGTTATTAATTTACTTTGTTAAATATTTTTTATGAAATATATTTAATAATATTGTCAAAACTTAATATTTGTTGATATGGGAATAAATTGAAAGCTTTATAAGAATCATTGATTTCATTAAAACTAATAACATTGGAACTGAAAAGATCTTATTAGATGAAAAAATTATTTTCCTATAAAAACCAAGGTAGTCAGAACCGGACCAGACCATTGAACCGGACAAGAGTAAGGTTCAAGGGTGAATAGGTTCGACCGTGGTTGAACAATGTTGAACTGGATTGAACCTGAATTAATAAAATAAAAATATCAAATATCAAATAATAAGTTAATTTTTAAGTCAAATCCATATAAGATATCAAACATCTTATCTCATATTTAAATTCAAAATCTCATAATATATAAACTAAATTCATGAATATCATATCAAATAAACTTCATGAAAAAGTTCTTCATACAGTATACACATCACACAAAAACAAAGTCTCAAGAAAAAAAATCTTAAAAGAGCTCATTAAAGGAGATCCAACTAGCGATTGTATCTTTTTTAAGAGTTCTGTTTCGCAAGTTTTACTATAAAAGCTCTTTTATATGTTTTTTTTATGCCTCTCCTTTGTCCTATGTAAAACTTGCGTTTATGTTCAGCCTTTCATTTTTTAGTTAAAAAAAATTATAAACCTAGATATCCAATAAGACAGGTTCAACCTTGTAAACCGCGCCCGGTTCATTCGGTTCATGGTTGAAAAAAGTAGGGTTGGTCATTGGTTTGCATCTCACATTGAAGCAAATAAAATTTTTTATTAAATTTTCTTTTAAAATAAAATAAACTGTCATAACTGGGTCCGATACACTATAATCCGGTTACGGATTGGGGCCGCCCTGCTGGGTCAATTGATCCAACGGGTTTAACCAGGCCTGCCCAAAAATAGATCCGTGACCCCCTCTAGCACCAATTTGAAGGATTTTAACTGCCATGAAGCTTCTGCAGAGCCATATCAGTGCTCCTAATCATTTAAACCAAATTGGTTTTGTTTGTATGATTTAAACTACATCTGGCCTTAAGCATGAGTTACATGTGGCAGACCTTTTACATAGTTTGAAATCATATAACCTTGCCGCCTCACAAAACTCAAAAGTTGGTCAACAATAGAACTTGTCATTGTGATGATTTTCACCATATTAATTTAACTGTGCCATCACAAATAAGTCTTAAGGAGACGGTTTACAAAATTGAAGTGAATGAGTTTTTTTTTAAATAAAAAATAAAACCCATTCGTAATAAAGGAAAGTAAGAGGATACACCACCACCTCCTCTCTTTCATTATTTAAAAAATAGTAAGTCCCACCTTCAAGCCTTAATTTCGATTTTCTAATACTTAGTTCATCATATGCATGTCTCACAATTTCTCATATGGAACTTATTATATTCTAGTTCATCCCTCTCAGTCTCCACCTCTCACAATTTCTCCTATCTCATAGTCACCCACATGGCTATTCAATCTACCTATGAGAAGAGAATTTAATCATAGCCCGGGGTAGCATTTAAGGTGTATAATTCATCTCTGTCAGTGATATCACAATCTATCACCCTAATCTATATGGCCTGGGTAGCCTGGGGTAGCATAAGTCCTACCCGTAAGTTCTTCTGTTTAATCTTTATGGTCCTCCTTATGGGCATAAGCATGGCCGCAAGGTTTTCTGACTGAGGCTTATGGCTGTAAGTACGGCCATAAGGTGCTCGTAAGATGTTCTGTTTGGCTTGTTCTTCACTTGTTGATGTCGAGAGAGCTTCATTTTCTTCGTTTTGGCTCTTAATTGCTTCTTTTGACTCTCTCTCTTAAGCACTGCCCGATATCTGAGAATATGATTTTCACCATATTTAGCATTGTCTTCTACAAAGATACTCTAATACATGCCATATAGGTGTACAAAACAATATTAAATAATGCACGAATATACACTTATCAAGCCACTCAACCAGTTTTTAAAACATTGATTGTAGTAGTAGCACTATATAATACTGTAGATATACTATATAATACTATTTATTCACCATTCACTAGGTCATCTGTGGGAGGAGTCGTATTATCCGTCCCTCTAGGATTGCAGGGTAGGGAAAGTTTACTATTGTGAGATTATGGTCTTTTATATATCATCTTGGGCTCATTTGGCAGGCCATTATTATACTATTATAGAAATTCCATAACACTTGAATTTTAGATCTCAACAATAATCGGAACCAACTTTAATATTATAATGAAAATCACATTGCTAAAAATCAAATCTTTAAAACACAAAATTATTTTATATCTTAAAATGTGTAGGTTAGCAAATTTCATATCTAGTCAAACCAAATAATAATCATATAAAAAAGAACAGGAAACAAATTGATCCTTATTTATTGTTTGGTTAGCTAATCATTAACACACCTGAAGAGCATGACCAAACATCTTTGTTATGGTGATATCCTTTCCTTAACATTCTATTTGTCAATTAAAATAAGAAATACTCAAAATGTTAACAGAGTAAAGTTCAAAACCTTCTTTAGAACACAGATCACAACTATTTTTTCCCAATCGGAAGGCAGAAACTAAAGTCATGAACTTCAACTTAAATAGGAAAATATTGTCCATACTTGAAAATTTCTTTTTTTTTTAAAAAAAATGACTTGTCAATAAAGTAAATTGCCAATTTGAGTATGGTAGGAATTGAGTTTTAGCATTTACCCACAAAATTTCTCTTTCAAGAAAACAATAGTATCAAGGTCCCTTATAGCAACCTTCAGTAATCCTTGAGCATCTTCTGATGAATAAGGGCATAGCACTTTAAAACCAGGACATAAGGCATACGAAGCTATATAATGCTACAAAAGGCCCCATTAAAACAAATGCACACACAGATGGCTCATCTAACTGCTATAGAAAATTAAGTAATGCAAAATGATTTGCAAAGGACGCCTAAACAAGAACAAAATTCTTTCTAATGTAAGTTTTTGATAACAAATTAAAAACTACTTTGGACGGAGATTAAAAGAATATGTTCTTAGACAATTTTATGCACTTGAACAGTCATTAAGTGGAGTGCTGCTAAATCATAAAATTTAATCAATAAGAACTTAAATTGAAGAAGGTGATTAGCTCAAAATAATAACCAAATTGATAAGAGTCTCAACCATAGCCACCGATCAAGTAATAAAGTGTGCTCAAGAGTAGGGTATCAATCCACAGGGAAAATAGAGAGTACTAGTACTAATCCTAATTTCAAAAACTAGCCTACCAAAACTTGTGATGTGTAAACATGAATAAAAGAACAAAAACAGAAATCAAGAATACGAAAATAGAATCGTTTAAATAAATAAGGGGAATCGGGATACTTAGGCATAGAATCCCTCTAGGGTTTTATAAGTCAAAGACAAAGGATGTTAGTTAGCAATCCTATTTGAACCGAGAGAAATCCTAAAATATACCACCTCCTCTTGCAAGGGTGAATAGTAACTATTTCAGTACAGTGCTAATACAGGCACCCCATGATTGCATTGCAGTCTATGAAATCTCAATGTGAAATAGCAAGAATTCAAAAAAATAGACAGACCTTCTTGCAAAACAATTTCCTCTAATTCTATGCAGAATAGAAATGTAATTTCTCCTCAAATATATTTCCTATGATTGCAAAGAGCATGGAATTACTTGCTAATTCACTCAGGAGGATTGTGGGAGGATAACTCTCGACTACAAAGTACCCTATTTCTAGGCTTATAAGTAATCCCCTCTAATCGCAGCATACCTATGCTAGGTGAGTCTTTCATCTCATCACACATGAAACTAGGGCTTTGGCCTCAATAGCATTCAAGACATTGATAACACACGATTGAATTCAAATAATATGGATTGTAATTAGAAAACAATTAAAGAATAAAGATCCACAACCAATGTAAAAATAGATCAAGCCCTAGAGTTCATCTACGCCAAAGCATCTACAAAATTAGTTCTCCATTAATGGAGAACAACAATACTATTCACATGGCGCAATGATAAGTGCTTGAAAGTGCATATTTTATATATTATTAATACTGCATTAAGCATGGAATTTTACATGTTTAGCACCAAACTAGTATATAATCTCATTCTTTTTGTTCACCATGAGCTTTTATTCTGTCTTAGGACAAAGAAGTAAATACGGAGGCGTTTAGAAGCAAAACAAGTCAACACTACAAATAAATTGCCATATAGTGACGGTGTAAAATGGGTTGGTAAAAGTCAAAAATCCGTTGGTAAAGGTCCCAAAACCCTATACCGACAGTAAAAATACCTATTCCAACATTTATTTTACCGTCGGTAAAAGCCTTGTAGGTATAGACCTATACCAACGGATATAGCGTTTGTTGGAATAGATTTATTACTTTTACCGACAGAATATGATTGTAACTATTGGTCATACTGTTGAGATAGCACCGTCAGATTGCTTACTCTATACCAACAGTAAAAACATTTATTCCAACAATTTTTTAACCATTAGTAGAAGTCTTGTACACATACATCTATACCAACGGTTATCACTTCTATTGGAAAAGGTTCATGGGATTTACCAACGGTTATAGCTTCTATTGGAAAAGGTTCATGGGATTTACCAACGGAATATAATTGTAACTATTGTTGCTATATATCTATATTTAAAAAAGACATGTTTAGCTTTAGCAACGACTATACCGTCGGTAAAAATTTTTATATTAAGAATTAATCTGCTAATAAAACTATTATTATTATTAATGTAAATATATTATGAATAGTTTAATAACTCATACACAATTAAATTAATTTACAATAAATTAAAACAATCAATGCCATTAAAAAACACAAAAACATTTCACTAAAAATAAAAAAGAAAAACTATTACATCACCACAAACATATATTTATAAGGTACATGTCCAAAAATAAACTACCATTCAATCTTGGCAACCAAGAGTTCTTGCCTCAATTTCAAATCTAACACAAAAATAAACTACTTTTATTTAATGTCTAACACCAAATAAAACGACAAGAATTTTCCCAAGTAGAACCGATATCATCTTCTAAACGGCATCACCTACAAGAACCATTTTAAAAAAAATTACAATTAATAAGATGTATGCAACAATAAAACACTAACATAAAAACTTAAAATAATAAGCTGAATAATATTAAACAAAACTATAAGTAAAATAATATACAACATGTCATGCCTTCTTTTCATTTGGAGACAATAAGAGCTTACTTGATGCATTTGGATTTGCTTGATAACTTGATTCATGAGAATGATTATTCCCACGAGGAGTTTGTTGAGCACTAGAAGCATCAGGTACCTACAAATTATGTAAAATAGAAGTTAAAATTGTTTACACAACAATAGCTAAAAGGACTTGAAAGCTAGTAATAGACTTGTAAAGATTAAAAACAATGATAAATATCAAAGACCATTAAAAAATTACCAACAATACAATCAAAATCCTACAACTAACCAAAATAAAATAATTGCATATGCCACCATCAAAACAAAAAATGAACAAAACTTATATATGGCAATAAGGGAAAATAAATGTATTAAAAAACAATGATAAATATCAAAGACCATTAAAAAATTACCAACAATATCATCAAAATCCTACAACAAACCAAAATAAAATAATTAAATATACAACAATCAAAACAAAAGATGAAAAAAACTTATATGTGCCAATAAGGAAAAATAAATGTATTTAAACACCCCCCTTCTCATTTTTGTTTTCAATATAGATCATTGTGAGACTATAGCTTAACAATAAATTTGCTACTCTAAGATACACACACACATACCTCTCCATTGACTATGCGAGCAACACTGTTTAGAACCTCCACGTTCTCATTAGGAAATTGTTTTTGAAATAATGAGATCACAGTAGTTAAAGCTTCCTTCAATCCTTGAACCTCAGCCTTCAAACCTTGTACTTCATTATGATATATGATTTGAGAACATGAAGGACCATACTTTCTTGATGAAGTAGAAATTGTTCCCATACAACGAATACGCCCTCTTTTCTCTGGCCCTTTAACTTGTGAATACACATCATTTTCCCATGAACACCTTTTGGGATCTTGTGAATTACTTTCACTTAATCCTTTCTTCATAAGTTCCTATAATATAAATCAAAAGCATAAAGTCAAAAAATACTTGAACCTCTATTTCCTTGCCATTCATAATTCTACAAACCATTGAATTTAGTGTAAGTGTCAAGTTATTAGAAAAAACAACCATTAATAAAAAAATAGCATGAAGTTAAATAAATACCACAACTGAAGCTGCTTTTTCATTCACAACACTTCCATCTTTACGAGTACCAGTCCGTATATACATTTCAGCACGTGATGGTGGAATTCCATTAGATTCTTCAGTCTACAAAATTACTTTATTTAAGTAGATATAACAAACTCAATTTCCCAAAATCCATAACATTTGTCGAAATTCAATAAAAAAAATTGTAAATCTGTACCACAGTTTGAATAATAGTAGGGAATGATCTTGTTCCTGCACAATGGGGTTCATCAGATTTTGAACGATTTGTTCTATTTGTCTCACTTTGTTCCTATACAATTTTTGAATATATAGAATATAGCATAAGATATCATTATGTTTTGATTATCAAAACAATATAAATGGTATATAATGTGAAATATATAGATATATCTTCGCTTTGTCAGTCAACCAATACGTAGCAATTACCAAAAATTGTTGTTTGTCTACTCGAGGATCATCAATCTTTGCAACCATTTCCTCTACTGTCTTGTGTTCATCAAAATATTTGGACTTCAAACAATTCTTCCATTGCCTCCACTTAGTACTCATATCAGACACTATCCAACTCTTAACCATTTGAGTTGTATTTTCATTTAAAGACTCATCATTCTCATGTGAATGAAACAACTCAAATGTGAATTTGGTCTAAGATTTTAAGAAAAATAGTATTAGTTAAATGTTAATATACTTAAGTAAATTAAAAAAAAATAGCTTGAACATAATAAGATTTAATACCTCAATTACTTTCCATATTCCTTCCTTTGTAGAATCTGGGAACTCATGCCAAGTTGTGTAAGTAATAGGTGCAAAGTTAGGCATTCGCATCATACTACCGATAAATCGAGTTAATTTAGTAGCTTCTTCTCCAACTGGTATATGGTGATCGTTTAACTTGACAACAACTCGTTCTTCATTATTCAAATCCCAAATATCAGCCATACGTGTAGGACCTCGAACTTTTTTTGACTTAGCATTACCTACATAAAAGAATAACACAAAAAAATTTAAGTCATAGTTAAATATAAGTAAATGAAAATACATTAACTAATGCGTTAAAATTTATACAAGAAGTTGATGGTTGTTTAGATTGTTGTCGAGGATCATTTGGTGAAAGCTCAGATCCTAAAATCACAGATTGTTGTTCAGATAATGAGCCTGATTCGGATTGTTGTTGAGAAGTCGAAGTGCGATTTGCCTTAGTGATATTCAACCGTTTACGCTTTCCCATTTATCTGAAACAAAAAAAATTAACATGATAATTCATTTCTTCATAAAAAATGCCTCAAATAAATCTTAGTTAAAGGAAAATAAATAATTTACCTTTATATGCTCTTAAAGTACATGCATTAACTAATATAATAAAAATATATTAAAATTCAAACACACAAATTAAACTTCATGCCCATATAGTCACATCAACAAAATAAAATGAACAAACTTGGTTCTACAATAAACATCTATAACACGAAATTAAATCATAAAATAGATCTAAAAAAGGTCCTCATTATGTTCATAAAGAGCTTGTTCTTCTTCATGCGCCGTTTCCATCTCTTGTGTGACCTCCACTCCATCAACTTCATTTCGAACCCATTTTGTAGTGTCATGTGAGTCATCAACTTGTACTTCAGCACTCCCTTGATCCTTATCAAAGGATGATCTACCACCCATATCATATATATCCCTAAGTTTTGCATGCTTGACAATAAGCCAATCTTTATTCTTTTCATCTTGAACATAAAAGACCTTCTTAGCTTGTGATGCAAAAACAAAAGGATCATCAATCAAATTAGTTCCACTATGAGCAAGATGTGAAAAATTCACAATAGTAAAACCAAACTTATCTTTCTTCAAACCTCTATTTGGATCGATCCAATCACATTTAAATAAAACAACCTTGAATCTACCACTGTAGTTTAGTTGAATGATGTCAGTTAAGGCCCCATAATAGTTCATTTCTCCTTCAATAGGTCGTGCATCCCTTGAACTTGCATAACTCATCATCTTAGCTGTTACAACAACCCCACTATTTTGAGTTCTCAACCATCTTTCACGAGCTTTGGTGTGAAATCTAAAACCATTAGCAATGTATCCAGTGTATCTCCTTGCCGTATCCATTGGACCACGAGCAAGTAGTCTAAGTTCATCGGTGATGTTTGCATTTCCTTGTTGCTCCAATTGTGCAACCTATGTAATATCATATGTAATTAATTAAAATAATGCTTTAACTTAAAAATACTATAAGTAATCTAAATGTGAAGTTACACTTACATGATCATGAAACCAATCATGAAATGTTTCACTTTGCAACTTTTGTATCTCATAAGGAGAAAGGTGTGGGGAACGATTACGCCTCTTAATAAACTGCTCATGCTTCCTAAATACAAAATTAAATATACTAAATAAAATAATTTCAACTAATATAATTTAGCACGCATAAAAATTTATATGATGAATTAATCTTACTGTAAAAATGGAGCAACTACATCAGAATTGAACAACACATAACGATGTGCTTGCACCAAAGTTTGGTTGTCAAGTGTAATACGTGAGACCCTCTTACGCTTGTTACTACTAAGGCCTTTTTTTTTTTCCTTCCCAACGGTCTTCCAACATTTGCAAAAATGGATACATCTTCATCAATGGCAACATTTCGATCTTCTTCATTTCTAGTTGATTGATTGAAGCTAGTTTCAGTCCCCACTATATACCGTGAAGCAAAAGTTAAACATTCATTAGCTAAATAGCCTTCTGCAATTGAACCCTCTGGACTAGCTCTATTACGCACATACGCCTTAAGCGTAAGAAGAAACCTATTCAAATATAAATATATGTATTAAATATAAAATTGAAATTTAGATATTTAAAATAAATATTTAGAATACAACATATACCTCTCAACAGGATACATCCACCGATATATGACTGGACCAGCAAGTCTTGCTTCATTTGCTAAATGAATAACCAAATGTACCATTACGGTAAAGAAAGACGGAGGAAAAATTTTCTCCATTTCACATAAAGTTGAAGCAGCTCGATACTCAAGCAAATCAAAGTCACTTTCTTGAAGAACCTTAGAGCAAAGGTTTTTAAAAAAATTGGACAAGTCAATTAGAACTGAGCACACCTTTTCAGTTAATGAAGATCGTATTGCTATGGGAAGAAATTCTTGCATTAATAAATGGCAATCATAACTTTTCAGTCCTACAAGCTTCCATTGTTTAAGTTGCACACAACGTGAGATATTAGAAGAATATTCATCTGGAGTTCTCATTTCCTTGAAGAATATTCATCTGGTTGTCAAGCTGGTGTTTATTTTTTTCATTTATTTTTAAATTGGACGACATTTAATAAGTTGTGATAGTGTTGGTACTTGTCATTTGTCACTATTAATTTAGTTTATGAATGATATAATTAAGGCAAATGTGAACATGCCATTGTCCTCTTCTAGAAGTTTTGAAAAATAAAAAATAAAAAAAAAATGTGAATAGGTTAATGCGTGTTAGTTCAACAAACTCTTTTTTCTTTTTGAATGTTAAGATTTTGACTTAAATATTGGCTTCATATTTAGTCCTATGGAAAGTTCCTAAACTTGGACAACAAATCCATTTATATTTTAAAGGGTTTTAATAAGATGGAAAAATAATTGATTTATTAAAATTTAATTAATAAGTACAAAAAATTAAAAAGCGTTTGGATGTTTTTTTATAAACCAAAACTAATAGTTAAATAAATAAATATAGCATACTTGTCATCAAATTTTTTTGTAAATAATATTTTTCAAGTAAACAAAAGAAGTTATATGTTTTTAAAACATGACTCAAAATATATAGAATAACAGAGAAATTTAATTTCTTAGAATTTTTTAAAATAAAATTGAACCAAAAAAAGAACTCAAGCCACAAGATATGAATGAATTAGAGTTCCTTGAAGTAGAGGGAAAGCAAGCATTGCATTTTTCTAAATTTTAATATATATAATGCAAGAATAAATGAGATATTGAATGAAGTCATTTATTTATATGTATTTCCTAAAAGAAAGAGTCATGATCTAACACTCGGCCATTAATAAAACACAAATCATTTCATGTCATCAGAAAAATGAAAACATTTCATCACTGCATCTTAGAAAGACTTACCAAGAAAGAGTCACCAGCCATGACAGTGAAAGAGTTAGGAGAAATCTCAATAGGAATCCATTCACCATCCTTGGTCTGAATCTGTAACAACTAGATGGATAAAAAGCTATACAACTCTACCAATACAATTAAAGTTGCACAAATTGTGCTTGCCATTTCCTATCCAGCCACCACTGGGATGTCTCAAAATGTGTTTTGCAGAACTACCAATTCTAGGCATTGAATAATTACATGAGCTTACCAGCCCACCAACAATCACATCATTATTCTCGTGAGAACACATGAACAGATAGGCAGACAAACATTGCCTAACATGACAACACATGCATTTTTTTATATAATATATGAGAAACAAGACAAAATAGTAACACCATTTTCAACACAAAATGAGAAAGCCCAGCATTTCTTTCAAGTAAGGAGTTCATTGTATCAAATAATGCATCTCATAAAGAAAGGTACACGGCTTACATTTCTTACAGCAACACAATTCTCTGTGCAGGCCTATCCACTCATCAGCTTTGTCTTATGCAGGGGAACCACCATGAAGCCCTGGCATTAAGAAAAAGAATGTTAAGAGGTTGACCTAGTGTAGAAGGTGAAATCATATTTTAGTGGAAACTACATAACTTGATATAAGATGTGGAATCATTAAAGGTAAGAACAATGAAAGGCTCCAAAGGGAATCTAGAAATGCATACCATCTCCATGATAATTAATTCTTCTTACTTGAATGCTTTTTTTTTTTAAAATAAAGACAAAAAAAAAACCCTTGGTAAGAAGCCTATGATAATATTTGTCAAATGTAATATATTCAGCCTAACGTGAGTTAACATGGCCTTTCTTAATACCACAAAACCAACAAATGGTACATCTTAAAATCTCACCTTTGATGCTACGTCTATGTAAAAGGTCACTTGCATGAATGACAACAACAGAATAAAAGGTTGGGCATTTCAATCAGATTTTTTCCTTCTCAACGTAATCTCGGTCGCCCACGCTCTACCCACATCAGTCTGAAATTTACCTGATAAGTCACCAAATGTGTTAAAAAGAAAAAAGAAAATTTTATTTTTTACATGAATTAAAATTTTCAGCGTAATAGACAACCCATAAATGGTTATTTTCAATATTGCCAATGCTTTCTGGCAACATGTATAACAAGGGGGTTCATTATTAATTTAGAGTAATGCTGTGATGTGAATATAGCTTCAGCGTGAGCTTAGTAATACATTGGATGAACTTCACAAGATATGGCAGTTAAACCAAGACAATGTTGAATCAAAATAAACCTTAAATTTCACACCACAAACTTGATTAATCTACAAATCAGTTAAAAACAACAAAAATCACCCGATCCATTCATCACCAAATAAAAAAAATCCAAACAAACAAAAAATACAAATCCAAACTCAAATTCAATTGAAGAATTGAAACAAAGATAGAAATCAAACATCACAACTAAGAAATCAACAACAAACACCTAAATTATCAACAAAACAAATCGGAAAAAACATGAAAAGATTGAGTTAGGGTTACCTTTAACAATTGGTGAGTGAAGAGGTGGCGAAAGTAAGCAATCCCACCCCGGAAACAATCAATGGTGTTGAAGAGAAGATGAACAACGACAATGGCGGTGAAGAGAAGGCGGCAAGCAATGGCGGTGAAGTGGTGGATGAAGGGGGTGAAGAGGATGAATAGGGTTTGGTTATGTTTCAATATCTTTGGTTTTTCTTTTTTGGATATATTATTAAAATGTATGAAAGGTGAAGTGGTGGATGAAGGGGGTGAAGAGGATGAATAGGGTTTGGTTATGTTTTAATATCTTTGGTTTTTCTTTTTTGGATATATTATTAAAATGTATGAAAAAATATTTATTATTTAAATTTTATAAAGTTTCAAGTTTTATAAGTATCTCTTATTCATTTATTATTTAAATTTTAATATTATAAAATTAACAATGAACCGATTTAATTTAACATAAAAATTAATTTTCTATTTATATATAAAATACTTAAATTTCATTTATTTATATAATAAACATTATCTTTTAATAACATGCGTTTTTTTAAAATAGATATATATATATATAATATTTATAATCCAATGTTAAAAGTAATTTTAAAAATAATTAAAATCAAATATTTATTTACCAAAAAATAAAATATATTTTTTAATTGTTGTAGTAAAGAATGTTAGTCTTTTAAAAAATTATTTTCAATAAATATTTATTTTAATCAAATAAAAAAGTATATATTACAAATTATTTTATATAAAATAATAAGTTAAGTAATTTTCATAAATTTTTAAATTAATTGTTTAATTTATATATCCAATCAATGTTAAGCTTGTTATTTTACGGATGTGCATATAATTTATAGAATAAATTATCATGATATTATTTTTTACATTTTTTTATAATGTTTTTTTAATTTAATTATTATTTTAATATAAAACTCAAATTCAATTCTAATAATATTATTATAATTAAGTCATGCTCTACTAAACATAAATATAAAAATCGGATAAAATTCAAAATATATAGTTCTACCAACAGAACGATATTCATCACTGAATGTCTAATCTATTTTAACACTTTTAAAGATTCATTGGTATAGATAATCTATAGCTACTACATTTTACCATTGCTATAGATAAGTATAAGTATACAGTAGTAGTTATACCAATAGAATAATATCTGTCAGTAAATGTCATATTTATTGTAACAAATTGAATGTTCCGTTGGTATAGATAGTCTGTAGCTACAAATTTGTCTGTCACTATAGATAAAAGTCTATCTATACCAACAAAACAAAATCCGTCAGTAAATATCTTATATATTGTGACAGTTTTAAAATATTGTCGGTAAAACCAGTCTATAGCTATGGAATTTAACTGTTACTATAGAGAAGCGTCACTATATAGCAATTTTTTTGTAGTGCAACTTGTTGAACTAGAGCATCACCACAGCTCACAACGGCTATGGTAATGTCTTACCACGGTCCTTGTCCACTTCTATCACAACCGTTATCAAACCATGGCAGTGTAGAAAAACAGAGAATAACATAGAAGTCATAACGGCCTAAACAATGGCCATTGTGAATTACAACACTGGTGACTAATCCACACAACGCTCAGACAAACCATGCCCAGAAGCTACTTGGGGCCTAAGCAACAAACTTACTCACCACGGCCTTCATAACAGGCTTGGAGAGGCCGTGGTGGACTCGATACTATAAATACCGTAGGGTTTTCAATCTAAAGAGGGGGGATTTTTTGCCGAATATGGGAGAGGCGGTGGGATTTCTGGAGACCCTTGGGGGTGGAGAAGAGTTCCATTAATATTTTAGTAGATTTCGGCGAGTTTTCTAAGGAAGATTCAATGTGCATCAATAGTGGAGTTTGAGCGAAGAGATTCGGCGTTCTCTTGATGATCTAGGTATATACTCAATCTTAACCATCGAAACCATATTGGAGGGAGTTAGTCAAGGAATTCTTTAGATTTATTTCCTTTGGAATATTGTTATTAATTGATCAATACTTCTATATCATTAGAGGGGCCCAATTCGATGGGAATTTCATATAAATTCACCTTGATTGTTACTTGTGATTCTTTATTGACAATTCAATATTCTTTGTAGTTTTTGTGATTCATTGCATGTTTTCTTAATGATATTTTTTTTTTATGTGGAGACTAAGATATGGCCACACATTAGAGGAGTCATGCTTTGTTAGATCTATGCATGCGCTAAGAGATTAGGTATTGCTAGATTTTTGGATTAAGATTTAATTAGCCCTTCTAGTGGAGTTCTTAAACTTAAGGCGGGCATAGAAGGCTAGGATGGAAGAGATTTCACTTTAAGCTCCTAGTATTTAGATTTGGTTGCCAAGAGATTGGGACAAGTAGACCCTTGAATTTCCTTGGTCCAATACTAGATTGAATCGTCACCCCTTAACGCTATTTCACAAGTGATCGTTAAAGAAATCCTCAAACAATTTCCCCAACTCATTCCAATCGTACTTAACGATCTTCAATTATATTTTATTAATTAAATTATAAAAGTAAACTTAAGAAACACCGTAGATGTTTAGCCTATTGATTAAGCGAGAAAAAAGTAATAGGAGCCTCTCGCTGTTCCCTGAGGAATACGACCCTCGTACTCACCCATGTGGTATTACTTGACGACCCGTGCACTTGTGGTATTCACATACTTAAACTTATTTACGCACACACACATACACCTTCTATCATACAATAAGAATAAATGAAAACATAAAACCCCCTTTCTTAATTGCGCTGTTGAGCGTGCCTTCGTATATTCCTAGGAACCTTCCAAAGATGCCCAAAGCTTTAGAGAATCGCCCCCATACTTTCCCCAAGCCTTACCATTAAAAGAACAAAAGATCCTATTCAAGAATATTTATACCCAACCACTTACAAGCTTTTTACGGGTGTAAGAACGTGGCTATAAGGAATTGGAGATGATGTGTCACGGGACTTGCGTGATCACTTACAGCCGTAAGTCACGTCCATATGGTCGTGTGTCTAGTGTTATGGTCCAGCTAAAGACCATAAGCATTGAACCATAAACTTGTTTGGATTGCCCTTTTGACCACCTTTACAAGCGTATGTTGCTCCTCATAAGCTCCTCCAAACAGCTTTTATAGTCTGACTTACGATGTAAGCCTTACTCGTAAGTCCCTTTGTTTATTCTTATCCTCCTTCTTGCCAACATAAGCATGCCTGCAAGGTTTTCTGGATGAGGTTTACGGCCGTAAGGTGCTTGTAAGTGGATCTGTCTGGCCTGTTCTTCAATGGTTGATGTTAAGAGAGCTCCATCGTTCTTGTTTTGGCTCTAGAATGCTTCTTTTGGCTCTCTCTCAACCTTAAGCACTGTCCAAAGCCTGACGATATAATATTTACCATATTTAGCATCAAATTCCACAATAGTGCTCAAATACATGTCTAATAAGTGTACAAAATGATATTACATAATGAAAAAATGTACATTCATCACAAATCAAAGAAAAGAAAATAGAAACAACTCTTTGTGCATCAATATATTTAAAAATATTTTCAATTACAGATGCACTGCCCACAGAATGTGTCTAAAAATCAGTCTCATCTAGCTGTTTGAGAGAGATCAATTAATTGGTATGTCAAGATGAAAGCTAACTAGATATCATCCCCAACTTCAATGAATCATCCAATCTAAAAACTAAAGCCACCATCCACCCCATTCCCCATATTGATTCCACCCCAATCATAATAAATCCCTCAAAAAATCATAAAAAAGACAGAAACTCTAGTCTAAGCTAAATCTCAAAGATTAGATCAAGTTTTCCAAATCCATATAAACTACAAGAGAGAAAACCAGCAGTCATTTCCTCGACATACATGTAGAAAGAATAGAGAGAGAGCAACAAACCATAGGAAGCTAAGGATTAGCAAGGTGAGCTTCATAATCACCTTCTCGAATATTTGTCGGGATTTGGAATGGCCAAGAGAGGACAGCTAAAAAGTAGTAATGAGGGGAGGCTGGCCCTATGCTCTTTCTCTCCAGACTTACGTAATGGGTTACAAATAAAACATTGGATCTGTGGCTTTGAAAATCCGTTGAAGACTTTAATCACCACAACATACATTTGTTGTAGTGCAATCACGATTATTATTAAAATTACTGGTTATTATTAGTTTTCCTTATTTATTTTAAAAGTTGTTATTATTTAAAGATTTTCTTGAATGTTAAAAAAATTTCTTGATTAATAATGTTCACATAAATGGGTTTAAATAAAAGTTGGGAGATGAATTTTGATTATTTGATTTAGTTTGATTTTATCTGATTTATTGATTTTTATCAAATTTGTTGAGAGCTCTTATTTATCTTTACGTATCGCCCAATGCAAAAAATATTTTTTTTTCATATTTTAGAAAATACATTATAACTATAAAATTAAATAAAAAAAGTCTCACATAAAATATTACATTATGTTAACATTAAAAATCAAAACTTAAGCTATTTTGAAATAAATAGTGAAACATTAAAGCTAAAACTTTAAGGTAAATTATTTAAATAGTCGCCTAACTATTTGATCACTGATGAGTGTACAATTATATAACATTTAATATCTGTTTTACACTCACTTGGTGTGCATTAGAGCAACATTATGAAATTCAATGTTAAATATGGTGTATTTTGTATTCTTTGGCTTCGAGTAGTACTAAAGGATGAGAGAGAGAGACAGAGAGAGAGAGAGACAGAGAGACAGAGACAGAGAGACAGAGAGAGAGACAGAGAGAGCCAAAAGAAGCATTCTAGAGCCAAAATGATGAAGATGGGGCTCTCTCGTCATAAACCAATGAAGAACAAGCCAGCCAAACAGACTCATTTTTTGTCACCTTACGAGCGTGCTTATGGCCTTAAGCTCATGTAGAGAACCTTGCGGGCATACTTATGCCCATAAGAAGGAGTATAAAGATAAAGTAAAGAACCTTACGGGTAGGACTTACGCCAGTAAGTCAGACTGTAAAGGTTGTCTAAAGGAGCTTAAGAGCACAACATATACTAGTAAGGGTGGTTCCAAGGGTTATCTAGCGAAGTTATGGTCTAGCATTTACGGGCATAAGCTAGATCGTAACACCAAACAAAAGACCTTACTGTCGGGACTTACAGTCATAAGTGATCCCGTAAGGTTCGTCACCCATCATCCCCAGCACTTTACGGCTGCGTTGTTACGTCCGTAACTAGCCCATAAGTTGCTAGGTATAAATATTTCTGAATAGGATTTTTTTGGGCATCTTTGTTCTATTCGAAGATGAGGCTTAGGGAAAGAAAGAGGACAAATTTTCAGGGCATCGCAGGTGATTCAAGGGGGAGATTCAGACCACCTATTGGAGATTAGAGGGATTGGAGCCATCAAGGATTGGCTTCGTGGTGTTCATGGAAGTTCCTTAGCCTTTCTACCTCAATCATCTCTCGGAGTAATTGAGAAGGTGGTTTTGATATTGTTTTCTTTAATTCTTGTTCTATCTTATTGTTTGTATGCTTGTTCTTCTCTAATGGAGAGCGAATTTTGTATATGTTTGGGTGTAGACGAACTAGGGTTTATTCTATTTTGACATTGTTGTAGAGCTTTATGATTTATTGGTTTCTTAATTGCAATCCATTTCTATTTGATTCCAATTGCTTGTTTTCAATGTCTTGAATGCTATCGAGGTGAAAGCCCTAGTTTTCTTATATAATGTGCTTTGTAACTAGTACAAATATCCACCTAGCATAGACAAACCATGATTGAAGGGAATTATGAGTAACCTTAGCAATGGGATACTTTAGAGTCGAGATTTCTCTTCTCTCAATCTTCCCAAGTGATTTAACAAGTAATTCCATGCTCTTTGCACTCGTAGGGAATAGATTATCATATTTATATTCGGTATGGGATTAGAGACAATTGCTTTGCAAGAAAAATTGTCTACTTTTGAATTTTGTTAAATTCACATTGAGATTTCATTGAGTGCAAATGCGATTATGGGGTAAATGTATCAGAACCAGCTACTATTCACACTTAGAAGAGGGGTTTAGTATATTCTAGAATTTCTCTTGGTTCAAATAGGATTGCTATACTTATACAACCTTTGTCTTGGACTTATAAAACTCTAGAGGGACTCTACGCACAACCATCCCATCTTCCCTCGATTGTTGATTGATTTAATTTTTGTATTCTTGATTTTCATTCTCTTTATTCATATTTTTTTTGCATACATCACACTTTTTTATTAGGTTGATTTTCAGAATTAGGACTATTACTAGTACTCTCAATCATCCTTGTGGATCGATACCCTGCCTTAATACACACTTTACTACTTGACCGAGGCATACGCTTGTGTTAACCCCTATCAGTCATTTGAGTCATCGAATTATATAAACATTCAATTGGATACCTTAACTTTACATTTGCCTTCAGTTGGGTCACTCAGGCTAACTCCGTTAACTGCATTCTTAACACCGCTTGCTACATCAAAATGTCATGTGATAAAACCCCTCATTAGCTTAGAGATAGTTAACCCATATAATTAGTTTTTCATGTCAGATAAATAGAAGGTAATTTGATTTTGAATTTTTACTTTTTTTAGTCAGATAGGTTACAGAAGTCTCCCTTATTTAATTTGATTCTTTGTCCACATGATATGTTAATAAGGAAAATGGGCATAACGTGGCATGCCACATCAGCACGTCGTTATACCAAGTTAGCCTAGTTGACATAAACCGAACATGAATTTAAAGTTAGGGTACTCAATTGAAATTTATTATAATTCGGTGATTCCAATAGGAGTGACCAAATAATTGGATGATTATTTGAATTAATTACTTTATCATATGCATTTGTAGTTTATCCATTTTATAAAGAAAATAAAAACACTTTATCATAAAACACAATCTACCGATAGATTCATTTGAATTACTTTAATCCACTTAAGAATTCTTAAATTCAACAATAGAGACCAAAAGCTCAAATTCCTTTGACTCTTAATCTATGATTATAAAGCTTAATTCACTAAATCACTAGTGAAAATTTTTTCCAAGCTCCTCTATAATTTTTTTAGTGACTACTTTATTTATTTATTTTATTCAAACTAGACATATTGTTCTGGCTTATCGAGATGATTATCCCATAAGTGAATTGATAGGGACGCAAGTGTACGTGTCAATCGTGTAATAAAGTGCTCAAAAGCAAGGTATTGGTCCAAAGAAAAGATTGAGACTACTACTACTAATTCATATCTCGAAAATTAGCCTAATCAAAGTTGTGATGTTGTGCAAAAGAACTAGAAAGCAAAAGCAAGAAATACAAAATAAAACGAGTAAAGAAATCAGGAGAAGTAATGTTCGGGCATAGCATCTCTCTAGGGTTTTGTTAAGTTCAAGACAAACATTGTCTAATCATGCAATCCTATTTGAATCAAGAGATTTTCTAAAGTATACTAAACCCTCTTGCAATAGTGAATAGTAACTAATTTAGTAAAGTACTGATACAGTCACCCCACAATCACTTTACACTCTGTGAAATTTTAATGTGGATTAATAAGAATTTCTAAAATAGATAATCCTTCTTGTGAAGAGATTACCTCTAATCCCATACAGAATAGAAATGTGATTTCTCATAAAATCTATTCCCTATGATTGAAAAGAGAGTGGAAATAACTTGATAATCCACTTTGGGAGTATTGAGGGAGAAGAATTCTCTAAAGTACCCCATTGCTTGGTTTACTCACAATCCCCTTAAATCACAGCATGTTTATGCTATGTTGGTATTTCTACTCATCAGAAAGAACATCAAATATGATAACTAGGGCTTTCAACATGATATCAATCAAGCAATACAAACATGCAATTAGATTCAAATAACATGGAATGAAATTATGAAACAAATAAATCACAAAGATCCACAACCAATGTCAAAATATAAAACCCTACAGTTCAACTGTGCCTAAACATCTACAAAATTTGCCCTCTATTAATGGAGACCAAGTATTCAAACTACAAGACATGAAGAGAGTAAAACAAAACATGAAAATCTCTTTCTCAATCGTGCTAGAGGAGGATTGCCGAAAGACGCCCAAGGACCTTCTGCGAACGCCGCCAAACTAGTCTTGATGATTATGATCTCCTTCTCCAAGATGATGGGGTTGAATCTCCTTCTAAAATTATCTCCAAAGCCCTGGAGATTCGTCCTCCTTTCTTCCCTTTGCCTCATCTCCAAAATAGAACAAAAGATGCCCTAGAAATCCTCATCAGAACTATTTATACTCTACCACTTACGAGCTACTTTCTAGCATAAGGACATAGCCATTAAGAGATGGGGATTATGGGTCGCAAGCCTTACGGGATCACTTACAGCCGTAAGTCCCATTTGTAAGGTCTTCTATCTTGTGTTATGGTCCAACTTACATTGGTAAGTGCTGGACTATAAGCTTCTCTGTGTAGACCTTACGACCACCCTTACGAGCATAAGTTATACTCATAAACTCCTCTGGATAGTCTTTATGGTCACACTTATGGTTGTAAGTCTTGCCTATAAGGTACTCTGATTTGTCTTTATGCTTCACGTTATGGGCATAAGCATACCAGCATGGTTCTCTGGAAAAAGCTTACAATTGTAAGTCCTGCCGTAAGGTACCCATAAACCATCCTGTTTGCTTTGTCCTTCCTCGATTGACGCTGAAAGAGCTCTATCTACTTTGTTTTGAGTCTAGAACACTTATTTTGGTTCTCTCTCTCGTCTTTAAGTGCTGCTTGAAGCTTGAGAATGTAAAACACACTATATTTAACATTGAATTCCACAATATACCTCTAATACATGCCTAATGAGTATACAAAATGATATAAAATAATGAACAATTGTACACTCATCATGAATTACGAGAGCTGATCCCAAATCATGGAGAAATTAAAAAAGAAAGAAAAAAGGGAGATAGGGTAGGAAAAAGAACCCTCATGGAGGCTTTATTCTCTCATAGATAGGGTAGGAAAAAAAGGAGCTGTTGAAGCTCAAAAGGGACTTAAAGAGCTGGTGTGAAGGCTAGGTTCAAGTTCTCCCACAAATCCATAGTTCATTTGAAATGAAATATAGTTGAGATTTAAAAGATAGCTAAGAACTGTAAGAAGGACCTGTAAGCTTTGTACACGTGACTAGCTGTGCTAGAACTTATACTGGATGTGAGATGTCTTACGAGCCGTTGGATACTTATTAAGTCAAGGACCCACTCTAGCTTCTAATCCTCACTACTCATTGTTTTGTAAGAGCTGGGAGTTGTTTATAAATGAATTTTTAGTTTTTCTGATTTGAATCAAAGAACTTCTTAAGTTCTTGAATTGTTTTGAGTTCCTTTCCATTTCTCTTTGTGTGTGAACTTCTTCATATCATGATCTCTTCAAATTGATCTTAATCTACTAGTTTGGGTGTTGTTTAGCTGTTGCCTTGCTATCTTGTTATCTTGTTGTTCCCTCATTTGTTGCTTGTTTAAGTGAATATGTGAATAAACTCTTGTCCACTTCGGGTGTGTTTGTTTCACGGAATGAGATTTGGGGGAATGTGGGGAATGGGGATGGGAATTGGAAAGGCAATAGAAATGGGGGTAATATGAATGAAATTTGCATTTGGTTGGCTGAAGAATTTATTGAAAATGAGAAAATTAATTATTGAATGTGGAGGCTGAATTTCACTGTTATGAGCTTATTTGAGTGTCTGCATTGATTCTTAATAGCTGCACATTGAATATATTGTGAGGATTCATTACACATACTTACCCTTATTTATAAATTTTCTAAGCATAATTAAAATAACTTTTAAAAGAATAAAAATTAACTAACTTTTAAATTAAAATTTTAATTATTTAACATGATCTGCTACTATTTGTTAATAAAATTAAGGGGTATATTAGAAGATTATTTTGTTTAATTTAATCGTTAGGAGGATGTCAGAAATATAATATAATTTATTTAAATTATGAATCATATATTATACAATTTATAAATAATAATAAAACAATAAATTGGTGATATATCTTCATATATGTTTATGAGGTAGAAGGACCAATCTACTTGTTCTTATTTATTTATTTATTGTTATTATTATTATTATTTGAAAAGATAAATAAACTAACGCATTTGTACCATAACAGCGTTCTTGTACTACATATAATTTTTTTTTATTTTTTTCGGTCTAATTAATGAAATCATTGTTATTGTTTATCCACACAAAAACGACTATAACAAGTTTCAAACCTAATTACAATGCTAGTGCTTCATCTGAACAATTAGTCCAACACAACGCAATACTCTCTGCTAAACAATATGACATTGATTACCAGATTGACAAGTTCAATAAGATTTAATTCTGCTTTCACACACAAATAGCTCATAAATTACTTTGATTATGTACTGAGATCTGCTTGTGAGGCTGTTAATATTTATTGGTAAGATATAAATTAGATTTAATTACCTGAATATGCAAGGAAGAGATGGTGTAAGTCAATGATGGTGTTTAGCTCCTCAGACAACGTGGAGGAGGGCTTAGATCAAGCCCCGGAGGTCCAACTGATTGCGGTGGAGTGGAACTCTTGCGGCGGAGAAGATGTGCGCCTCATCTTCACCCCCGATGGACAACTGGTTTATGTGCAGGTTCATTACTCTCCTTCTCCATACAACAGCCTTGAAGATCAAGTCTGGTCACTTGATGTTGATGAGGATGAGGACATGTTGTCCTCGTTGCTGCTCTGTTCATCCTGGGATTGCGAGGAGGCAGCAAACATCTCAATGCAAAGGGACATGGTGGAGGTGTTCATCTCCCATACCTATGAGGATTTGGAGGTCGGTGCAGGAGGCAGACCGCTATAATCATGAGAATTCCATGAAAGAGAGAGGCAAACAACATGTTGTTCAAAGTTCTAACGTGGATGAGGGCTACGATTGAGACCCGGAGGTCATACCGGTTGCGATGGAGTGGAACTCCCGTGAAGGAGGAAGAGTGAATGATGGTGATGGCGAAAGAGAAAGGACCTATGCACGTATGGCTGGTGATGACGAGTTGCACCTTGTTAATGTGGTTGAGCTTGTGAACTCCCACATAAGTCAAGAGAGGACAAACTCGGCTAGCCAGTGTGAGTTGGAGAAGCCACCAGCTACAGTCGCGAGGGATTTGGAGGTTAGTGCATAGGAGGCAGACCACTATCATCACGAGCATTCCATGAACGAGAGAGGCAACCATGTTGTTCAAAGTTCTAACATGGAGGAGGGCTACAATCAAGTCCCGGAGGTCCTACCGGTTGCAGTGGAGTTGAACTTCCGTGCTAGAGGAGGAAGAGTTAATGATGGTGGTGGTGAAAGAGAAAAGACCCATGCACGTATGGATGGTGGTGACGAGTTGCGCCTTGTTAATGTGGTTGAGGTTGTGAACTCCCACATAAGTCAAGAGAGGACAAACTCGGCTCGCCAGTGTGCGGTGGAGAAGCCACCGGCAGCAGTTGCGAGAAAGACGGTCACTCTAAATGGTTACAGCATTGTCAACGTTAAACAAGGAACACCAATGGCTAAGAAACCAGTCACCTTGGGGGAGGAGATTGGCGATGCAGAAAGATCATGGACCAACGGTAACTGCATTGCGTCGAGAGAAGTGAGAAGCTTCTACAACATGCCATACTTTGTTGTTGGAGAGGGATTAGTCGAGGATGAGATTACTCACTCCCACCCTCGCATCATTGAAATAAAGTCGCTGGACTTGCCACCGATCACTGTGGTGGCTGCATCCATCGAGGATGACGATACCGGCAAGGAACCGGTAGTTGCGCTCCACCAACCCATCGGTTCAAACGATGGTTCCTCATTGAGAGTGCATGGCGTGTGCGGATTTGTCGGACGCATGGCTTGGCTTGAATTTGAAAAACTTGTTGAAAAACAAGTGGGAATTCAGTTGAACGAATATTGTGGGAAATTTTTTGAAGTCTCAAAAGCCTATGTGATACTTTTGCCTCAATAGCCCAACTCTGTGATCCATGAAAATTTAGAAGGCATGATTTTTGGAGGCCCACTAACAGATTCTCAAATGGGCCAGTTTGCTGATGAATCAAGCCCAACAAGATCTTGTATTTTGATTGATTTTAATCAAATGGATGCGTCCAATTTAAATTACTCAGTATCTGGTAGTGGAACTGGCAACAATACTCAAGTTGTGGTAAGAAGAAGCGAGTGCCCTAAAAGACCATTGATCAAGTGGAACGATAACTCTGGTTATGTCGCTCCCACAACAAGATCAGTTCGAAACAAAAATGTGGAACAAGGTGCCTTTCCTTCTTATGTGCCAAATTCCACAAAAACACATTTGGAGGGGATGGAGATTATCGCAAAACGTAGTCTGGACTTTTTGAATATTGCAGACTACTGATGGAACCTAAAAAATGACGAGATATCAGAATTAGTTGTTTGGTTCTTTACCCTGCCTTGGACAGGGCTTCTATTTTATTTCTCTTATTTTCTTTTGATCTTGTCTTTGTTTAAGCATGCCTCTACTTCTAATGGAACTTGTTTGTAGTCATCTTATCTTATTTAATGCATGTGGTTTATCCACTTTTTCAAAAAAAATATATGCAAGGAAGATGAGCATTAGGAAATGCAGATGAGTTGGTCGAAATTGTGACGAGCCATACGTATGAACCGAACTTCATTTCTAAGATTGACAAGTTTGTGAACTATTTGTTCATTCCAGCCTTCTGTGATTTTTTTTTTTTATATATAAAAAGAGCTTAGAAGCTGATTTATTGAAAGAGAAAAAAAAAGGTACAAAAGGACAAAGCTAACAACTTGTAGGAGAAACAGAGCAAAAGAAAAACAACACTCAAACGAAAACTCAGAGAAAAAATAAATTACATAAAGAAGCCATTAGCTTGGACACTCTTCATGAACCATCTCGACAACTCCATCCCCTGATGAAACAAAGATAAATTATGGGATGATATACTGTGAGAAGCCAATCTAGCAGCTATTAAACACTAGCTTTTGGGTATGAGATGAATTCTGGGACAGCCAGAATCTAAAAGTAAAAATTTTAAAAGATTAATCGCTAGTTTAGAGCGCCAAGAATACATAGAATCATCTGACTTAAGAGCATTGTGAAGATCTGGATGTGCTATGAAAACATGTTGACAGTTGAAGCCTTGGATAGTTGCACATTGTAAGCCAAGGAGGAGAACTTTAGCTTCAGCTTCCAAATTTGAACTAGTGTAAATGGGGCTGCAACCTACCAAAGAAATATGATAATTAGGGTTAGCAACAATGAAACCAGTTCCTCTAATTGAAAAGTCTCAAGTACAGATCGCCGCAGAAAATAGAAAAGGATAATCAACATATGAAAAATTGATAAAAATGAGGTTGGCTTTTGAAGGTTTTTTTTTTTTTTTTGCCAAGATGAGCGGCCTAACCGCTAAGACAGGGGCGTGCACAAGCCTCGGCGGAGCAAGTGGGAGCAGGGCCCGCGCACACATGAGCGCGCGGTAGAGTATTCCTGCGCTAAAGCCAAGGCTTTCCTGGGAATACTGCTAAAGTCCAATACATCATTTCGAAATATTACATTACATCTTAATATCCTGATGTACCAGACAATAGCAGCAATGACAGATTTCACAAAGTTGGAATGGCTCAAAAGATTAGAGTCAAGCCACACTCCAGAGGAAATACGTTCACAAAAGAAAATATTTTTACCAACCAAATTGCTGACCTTATTTCAAATAGCATGAGCTTTAGGACAAAGACACAAGAGATGCTCTGCTGTTTCATAAGTGAGGCCACATAAAACATAGAAGTTATGAGGGCCCAGATTCAAGGCGAATAAAAAGTCAGAGGTTTTAAGTTTGCCCTTGAAGAGCAACGAAAGAAAGTGTTCAATTTTTAGAACCATTTTCAAAGACCACAACCTTTTCCAACCAATCCACGGTTCACCATCAGGTAAATTAGAGGCCAAATGCTTGTAAACCATATTGGAAAGGTTGTTTCTATGAAGTTTGGGAAACCAAACCCAGTGCAGGGAAGCATCTGGATTAATAGTATCCAATCTAAAAACAGGAGAATTAAATAACTTTCCAAAAACCATATAGAAAGTATGTAAATTCAAATGAATATCCACAATAAAATCCATAATAGTAAGAGCATTCAGATTTTAATAAATAGGTTTAAAAGCTAAAGATATTTCAAAAAACCAAGGATCATGGAGAAAAGAATTACAATTAGGATTGACATTCTTGATCCACAGAAAAGGCTTAAGCGAAATAGATGTGCGGCAAAATTCTACTAAAAAACCAAGAGCAATTAGTAGGAATAATGTCTGTCCAACTATTAAAAGTACCATACTTCTGAAGCAGAATATCAACCCAAATTAAATCAGGAGAATTCAGAAAAGTCATCAAATTCTTGGCCATCAAAGCCACTTTGGAGATTTTAAGATCTTTAAAGGATAGGCCTCCCTCAGCACGACCAAGTGTAATATCTCTTCTATTAACCAAATGGATGCCACTTCTATTGTCATTAGAAGACCAAAGAAATTTTCTAGCACTAGCAGCAATTTTTTACAAAATATTATACGGGACAAGATAAACAGACTGATAATACAGAAGAATAGAAAAAATGGAGGAATTGAGAAGATTAACTTTGCCAGCTAGAGAAATGTTAGACTTACTCCAATTGGAAATGGATGGATAGTGAAATAAGAACAACAATTTAAAGTTTACGAGTAACCACTATTGCCTAAAATTTAGGAATTGTTTCTTTTTACGGTTAATGCAATTTTCTTTCTGTTTGCCACTTTTATCAAGTAGTGAACAATATATACTGGGGTAAATCCGGGATTTTCTTTGGTAGAGACAAAATAATATTAAATATAGAACTAAAAAATATATAATAAACTCAAATGCATGAAAAGCTTTTTTTTTCCATGTAAAATAATATATTACAATTATTTTTTATGTACTTTCATAATTTGAAAATATTGCAAGATTTATGCATTATAAATACTACAAAATATATTCTTTTTTATATAAGTAATCAAACCTATTTTTTATTCATATTTACACATGAAATATTTATTATTTTGCAAATAAAATCATATTTTTGCCGGTATATTTTTTTTTATAAAGTGGGTAAACCACAAATACATTAAAAATGAAATAAAGAGTACAAACAAGACCACACAAATGAGAAAACAAATTTACTAGAAGTGGAACACAAGACAACAAAACAAGAAATCTAGAAGAAGAGATCGAGGAACTCCTCTTAGAACAATAGTGCAGTTAGTGTGAGAACTAGCCGGTATACTTTTATTCTATCTCATATTTATGAAATATATGTATATTTTCCAATTTCATTTGGGGAAAATTCTAAGACGTTCAAAATTTTTAATTATATACATAATATATCCCTTTGGATTTTTCAAATTTCATTGTTGCAGCTACCCCAATTGCCCATGGTTTCCTCAAAATGTATTATTTATAAAAGCATTTGACATTCACATGGAAGATATTTGGTCTTATAAATTTGTTTATTTTTTTTATTTTTTTATATTCATAAAAAATCATGAAAATATAATTTTTCTCAATAAATTAGTGGATAAACAATAAATTTATTGAAAAGAGAGTAAAAAAGAGAAAATATAAGAAGGGTATTTTTAATGCCAGAGATGAATTCAAGGATTAAAAGAAAAGTAACTAAAAAATTCCATTCTCATAAAAAAAACTTAAAGCCATTGTATATATATATTTTTAATAAAATGAATAAATTACAAATTAATGCATTAATCTAGACAAGAGAGTACAACTATATATAAAAAGAAAACAAGGTAGAAGCAGGGATACATAATCCATTGGTGGTGACGACAACAAGAAAAAAAAGACAGAACACCTCATTAATAATTTTCGATATGATCCAAAC
This sequence comes from Dioscorea alata, assembly GCA_020875875.1. Lineage (NCBI taxonomy): Eukaryota > Viridiplantae > Streptophyta > Magnoliopsida > Dioscoreales > Dioscoreaceae > Dioscorea > Dioscorea alata. The sequence goes on from CM037011.1 coordinate 23,832,796, forward strand.
ATAAAGTTATTTAAGCATATAGAGCAAAATGTTTTATTACAACACTTATTATATGAAATGATGTGTTTGTATATGATAAACTTTAACAAACATCTCTTACACCACAATATTTAATAATTATTTGTAAAATACTTTTCAAGGATATACTTCGATAACTGAACGAAGACCTACGAGAGGAGTAATTTTGTAGTTGGTGAAGCCCGCCGCAAAAATTATATCTCGCCATTCACTTTCATTTCTTTCTTTTCCTTTTGCAGCAACAAGCATTAATAGATCACTGAATAGCTGTGTCTCTACTGCACTGACTTCATTGTCCATGACAGCACCAATAACCATATCAATTATTATTATCTTTCCCCCATTATCTTTATTTGGAATTGCTGCTTTGCAATGCTTTAAAATTTCACAGTCTTCATCACTCCAACCATGTAAAATTGCCTGATTAAAACAAAAAATCATCATCCATATATAATAAGCATTATAAAAATATCATAAATAATTAACAAAATAATTAGGATATCATATGTAAAATCAAAGTTGACTTTTGGCTCTTGTTCTTAACGTCTGTCAATTACTTGGCTACTAGAAACGTTAGATTTATACCAATTTGCTTTCAACCATATCATGCATGATCTTTAAGTAATCTAATGTTTTTTTTTATCATGTAAAAATGACATTACTCTTTAGTTTGGTTTTGGATATTTTTTTTGTCTGTTGTACCTTTTTTTCCAATAAATTGGTGGTTAATCCATTTGTTAAAAAAAAAAAATGAAAATGAAAGAAAAGAAAAGACATTACTCTTGGAAGTTGATTTGAACCTCTTCTTTTAATTCAGTCAAAGCTATATATTCATTATTTGAAGGAAAGCAATCCAAGCAATTAATTTCATAGTAGATATGTGCTACATCACCATATAATCTTTAACAAAGAATTCAAGAATATTATCTTTGACATTAATTTTTTTACTGCCCATTAAAAGTTCAAATTCCTAACTTTGATTAATTTTATATGTATGATGGAATTTTAGTTTCTTGTGAATGGAGTTGAATAGGGCTGATATAGTGACCAACAAAATGACCATGTAGTAATTTAGACATGATTTGGTGATAAAGCCAACATGTCTTCAATAAAGCTGTGGTTTATCCACATTTATTTCAAAAAATAAAAAATAAAAATAAAGCCAACATGTCATGTCACTTCAAACTATGTTCCTAATAAAATAAAAAGTAAAAATATATTTATCATGTTACATTACTGTAATGTCATGGTAATTTAAAAGAGGTTGTTATTTTCATTATAGTGAGGATTACATACCATCATTTAAGGATCACGCACCCCAAACAATATTGAGAGTTGAAGGTTTTGATCCTATCTCTCGACTCCCTTGGGCTCACGTACCTTAATTTTCACTACGTTAGTTAGTGTTTGGTCATTAAGCTTGTTCTTTCTCATAAAATAATGCAAGCAATTTATTTGATTTTATCATTTTAAATAACTTAATAACAAGTTTTATTTTGCTTATGTGCATGCGTATTGTTTTTTTTTTTTATACCACCTACATATTAAAAGGATGGTTACTTTTTTCGCCAAGTGAAAAGTTGACGAATCAACTCTACTCAAAATGTCTATGTGGCGTGTCCACCTTCCAAAAAAAAAGGGAAAAAAAAATTCTCCCTCTCTTTCTCAATATATATGTATATATTTAGTTATGTGTTCATCATTAGTGTATCCATGATTTGATGTTGCTACTAGTTTAATGATGGATATTTAAAGCATTGTCAGCTCATTGATATTTATTGTTGTCTTTCTTACAGTTCCAAATAATCCTTCAATGCCAAACAATATCAAAGTTCGTAGCTAATATTTGAAATTTGGGTTGATCGCTCCAACCAGTTAGTCCTAATCTGATCGGACTTGGGCCTAGCCAATTCAACGGGTTATAAATAATAAATAATAATTTAAATTTTTTAAAGAAAAAGTCAAATCTTGAAGAAAACAATTTTTAATATAAATTTATTATATAATAAAAATATGTACTTTTCTATGTTTCAAATATAAAAATTCATTCCCCTCTTAATTCTCAAACACATAAAACATAAATATTTATATACATAATTTAATTAAATATCAATTAATATTAAATTTTTGACAATCGAATTGAATTTATTATAATTAGTCTTAAATCATGGTTTATATTTACTTTTTTTTTATAAAGTTATCAAATACTTATGATTTACCTCATTATCAGTATATATGCTAATCATTATGTTTATAAATCATAATAATGTAAGCATAATAATTTATTATATGATATTAAAAAAACTTGAGTTTGTCAGGTTGCTGTTATTTGATGGTAGCTATAAATTATAATACAAATTATTTGCTTGTTATACTTTATATTATTATTTTTTAAATTCTTAGCAATTTATAGTATATATCATACATTTACATTTAATTAAAATTATATATATATATATACATATATATTCAACCTTGACTATTGATCTATGACCCAAAAGTTTTCCTGTGTAAGTGATTTGGCCAAACAATAACCGAATTTCTAGACTAAAATCCTATTTGAAATTTGATGGGTGTAGACGTGGTGAAGAAAAAAAAAAGGCATAGGTACCTTCAACATGGCGGCACTTGCAGGAGGAACAGATTGGAAGAAATCACCAGTAACAAAACGAACACCATCAATATCCGTCTTGCCCTGGATCACATGCGGCAGATCAAACACAGTGCACTTCATCTCCGGGAATGCTTTCTTTAGCGCCATCACCGTCGTCCCATTCCCTCCACCAACATCCACCAATGACTCCACTCCTTCAAACACATCCCTACAACTCCTCATAACCACGTTCATCACCAACCCAGCATCACTCGCCATCCCCTCATTATACAATTTGGTAAACTCTGGCTTCTCATCAGCCAATTCAAAGATCTCACGCCAATGAAGAACCGCAAATGGTGTCTTCGTTGTCTCCTCTGAAGACTTCAACCATGATGGCAAAACATGTGCACTGTGGCTGAGGGTTGGGTCGAGGATGACGCGAAGCCATTGAGTTATGGAAGTGGAGTTCCCGGGGAGCATGAGTTGGGAAGTGGGTGTGAGGGAGTATGAGGATTGGGTTTCTTGGTCTGTGGAGAAGATGCCTTGGTGGACAAGAGCGCGCATGAGGCGCCGGAAATGGTCGGACTTAGAGTCGGGGATGGAGAGGAAGGTGGTGAGTTGGGCAAAGCTCATGGGCTTGCCGTGCTTGTGGAGGATCTCGGCAATGCCGAGATCGATGGCAGCTTTGAGAGACATTGATTTGAAGTAGCTGAAGACGAGGCTCCAGGCATGAGATTGAGCTTGGAGTAGCTCGGTGGTGGTGAACTGATCCATGTGTCTGTGCCGGTGTCTGTCAATGCACTTATGCACCGCTTTGGTTGGATATATATAACGGTTTCTTTGGCTTAGAATTTTCTTGGTCTTAATGAGGAATATATTTGCTACGTTGAATAAGAGGCTTCTGCAGAAAATTTTATTTTAAGTGTGGAATAAGAAACTTCTACATGCTTTGAACGCACCTTTTGACCTAAGTGAATATGGTTGCAATATCATTAATGAGTTGAATTTTTTAACAAAATTCAAACTCCCACCGGTTACATAAAAAGACGTACTGCTAAATGCTAACCACTTAAACAAAGTGGGTTTGTCTGGATGATTTAAGCAACAGCTGGCTTCAAGCATGGGTTACATGGGGTGGATCTTTTACAAAGCTTAAAATCATCTAACCTTTTGTCTACGACGCCCCCTCACAATTTTTCCTATCTCACCGTGAACCAGGTGACAATTCAATCTATCTATGAGAGGAAAAATCAAAGCATGAGCTAGCATTCCAGGTGGAATTTTCAACTGATTTAATTCGTCTCTGTCAGTGATATGACTATAAATCACCTAATCTATACGCTATCTAACCTTGTCGGACTGAGAAGAAAAGACGAACCATGTAAGTTAAATTAAATTTCAAAGATAATGATTAATCCTCAAAGCCGTAATGTTAGTCAAGATGAGCACTTACTGCGCCTGACTTTCTTAATCCTCGCCACCCCAACAATAGAGTTCGTTATTTTAGTCCCCCTGAACGTCATAATTTGAATCCTTGATTCGCCATATTTCTCAATAAAGATAAAAGACCTTTTGAGTTCTTTGCTGCTGTTTTTATCTTGGAACTCTATAAATTCTACTGTAGAAAGGGCTATATTCTTTACACCTCCAAAATTGCTAAATAGTAGAGATTGACCATTGTAAAGTTTAGGTCCATGGTATATCATTTTGTATGCATGTAATAATTCTTTGTTACTCCATATGTTAGCCCACCCCACATGATAAATCTTTAAAAATCACTAAATCACTGTAGTGTACTATTGTATCTATCTATCTTTTAACAAATATCTTAACAGGATGGTGTTTGTCATTTTTATCGCGAACAAAAAGTCCCCAAACTTTTATTGTTGGTCTAGTTGGTATTTACTTTGGAAAACACATGTTGCTCCCCGTGTGAAACATTTCCTTTAGATACTCTTTCATGGCTGGCTATCGGCTTCCAACTTCCTTTATCAGATGAAATCAGGCCCAAACAACCAGTGTATTCTGTGTGGACTCTCATTGGAAACTACTGATCATTTTTTTTGTCACTGTACCAAAGCTCACTGGATTTGGTCACATCTCATCACCAAAGTTAACATGCATATTTATTTTCCTAACGGTTTTGCATTTGGCTCCTGGCTCACTAATGGCAACTACCCCATGAACATCATTTCTGCCATTGCCGCAACTGCTTGGTTTATGTGGAAATCTTAGTGTGATTCTATTTTTCGCAAAATTAATCCCATTTTTCTTGTACTTATTTGAAAAGATTTTGCTCATGTGCAGGAACATCTCAATAGCTGCAGGGATCTACTTGGCCGAAAGCTCATTCTAAATAATTTTTCAAGTGCCGACGGACAATTTCTCTTTTCTCGAGCTAGCACTAATCAGCGTACCAAGGTAAAGATCAATTGGATTTTTCCTTTCCAATGCTAATTATGTTGTCTCCATTGCAGGATGCTGATCTGAACCCATGGATGACACTTCAATGGATGACCTGCTTGCATTAGATGTTGCTCTTCAAGTCGCTTTGGACACACATGCTCATGTCTAGCATATATTTGTGGATAATCATGCAACCTTTGCAACTCTCAAGAACCCTGATCCTGTTACCACTTGGAGATTCAACTCCCAAATATCTAAGCTCCGAGCTCTCCTGGACATTCATGGCTCTCCTAACATTCATAGCATACCTGGACCTTAGATGCTTCCTGCTATCAATCTCGCCTCCCTCAGCTACAATTACACAGCTCTTAATCTCTTCTTATTCGGACGTGAGTTGCCACACTGGTTAATGAAGACTTTCATCGACTCGGGTTTTGTATTTTAATTTCTCTTGTTTTAGTTTTCCTAGCTTCCTTTAAACCTTTGTATTTTATGTTCTTGTTTTGAATAAAATAGCCCTAAGTGGTTCTTTTGACAAAAAAAAAAAAAGTTCCCAAACTCAAACTTTAAAATCTAAAGCCAACTAATCTCTCTAATTGCAACTCCGTCATCTGTCAACCCATTTTGAACTGCAAACACCACTGGATAAACATGTCTTAGAAAGGACTTTATTTGATAAAAAAATATACTTACGGCCTGTTTGACTGCAAAATAAAAAAATATGGCATAATTTTATTATGTAGAAAGTGCAAGTGATTATTACAGAAATTGTGACATATTTTATTCTTACAGAATATGTTTGGTTAAAAAAATAAAAAAAAAATTACGAAAATCAGTTGGTCGGCCACCGGACCGCGGGTGGACTGGTAGCCGGTGGCCGAAGGCCAACTAGACCATCGGTGGACTGCCGGCCAATGGCCGGATCACCGGTGGCCGGTAGCCGGAGGTCATTTCAATTCGTAGCTGACTGGACCACCGGTGGACCAGTGGACGATTACCGGAGGCCGCCCGGACCCTAAATGGAACGCCGGCATGTCACTGAATGCTAGCCGGCTGGTGGTTGGACCCCCGGTGGACCGGTGGCTGGTCGCCAGAGATTGGCCGCACTAGTGGCCGGTGTTTTCCGGACCGGTGGCCGATCGTCGGAGGCTGGCCGGGTGGTCGCCGGAGGCCAGACGGACCAGCGATGAAATATTTTTATGCCATAATACCTATATTATGTCATAATTTTATACTCTAAAATAAGTACCCAAACAACCAATATAGCATAATTTTCATAAAATGTAAAATTATGGCATAATGTACAGATTATGCAATAATTCTGGGCTATCGAAACAGGTCCTTAAAAATAATGAGTTCACAGTTTTTTGCAACCTGTGCTTGGACCAAAGATGGTTCTACTTGTATAGTGACGCACTCTTGGAGACCAAAAATCATATGCAGACGTATGCACATGAATAGAAACACTAATCATAGTACGTATAATCTATGCTTTTTATGTAAATTATATGATCATTATAAAATTGCTTGTCCAATATGAGGCAGAAATATATAATGTAAGCAAAATAATAAATGTATTTTCTATTTGCACTTAAATGCGTTTTTTTAATTATGAGAAATTTAGATTAAAAAATTACAAATAAAATGCAAACAATATTAAATAATAATAATGATGTACTCATTTTTATATTGTATAAAATAATAAACGAAGTTAATTTAATTATAATATATTTACATGTGTATAAAAAAACAAAATTATGGTTACAAGTGAGAATGAAATGTGAAAAAAAACATGTTTTAAAAATAAAAGGGTTTTTTTCAAAAAAAATAATAAAATTTAAAAAAGAAATAATAAGTTTTTTTTAAAAAGTTGATTAAAAATGCAAATAAATTACAATAATAATTATAGAAGAAAGAATGGCCTAAAATACAAAAACAAGAGGGTTTTTTTTTTCTTTTAAAATGGCCGGCATTGATTTGATGGTCTTAAAGCCATTGGACAATTAAATTGAGAAAAAGTCTTTTCCAGGAAAAAGCTCTTTAATAAATATAATTTATTCACTATGTTAAATAAAAAAAATAGAATACCCTATTTAGTTCCTCTAATATAGTCAATTTATCCCTGTGATCCCTCTAATATGATTTATCCCTAGGAGATATCTCTATTTTAATATTTAAGAAATGTAAATCCCGTCTCTAATATAATTTGTTCTTAGAAAATTCTTTTAAGGACTTATATTTTTCAAATATTAAAATAAAGGGATCTCCTATGGACAAATCATGTTAAAGAAACTAAAATGGTAAATTGACTATATTAAAGGGACTAAATAGAATATTTTACCTTAAAAAAAAAAAAGTCAAAGAATGAGTTCTCAATCTGGATCACTAATTCTCTTGATCACATCTTGTAGTGCCACCCTCATCTACATCGGTTTTTATTGAAAATAAATAATTTATTAATTACAAAAAATAATAATTATGACTATTCAAACTATCTCTCTCATGAAAAGACGAAGCATCAGCATGGACCTTAAATTAAAGATAACGGTAAAGATTAGACAACTAATTAATAAGTCCAAGATTAAGGCGCGCTAGCTTAATTTATCTGAACTTTCCAATCTTCATTTAGTACTTATTTTTATTTTGAAACTTTAAAAATCTAAATTCAACTTATTTCAATCCCTCATTGTTTTGAATGCCACTCGGTCATCCACCCACCCATTTTTTTTTTTTTTTTTTTGAAAAAGTGGATAAACCACAAAATAGATAAAAAAACACGAGAACCAGAAGAACAAAAGGGGAGCAACAGCTCCGCAAAAGACATCCACCAGGAGTGGGCATCTCAAACTAAAAGAACAACAACAGAGAAATAACTGAAAAAAAAAAAAAAAAAAAAAAAAACCCTAAAGGATAGAGCCATCCATTTAGGGAAACGTCAGTAGATCTAAGTTAACACTCGCCCGGACGAGGGGCACCAATGGATCCACCTGCTCCGTGATTGTAAACCCCAAAATAATCTTGAAATTTGACATAGAATCCTCCAGCTTTACTCTTTTGGGATCTAGAGCATCTGGTGTAGTGCTAACCGATCCCATCTTCAAGGAAAAACGAAGCCCAATTCCTAGGGAACCATGATCCTGAACATGAGCTGATTCCAAAGGAACCTGATCAAGACCTTGGCCATCAACAAGAGATAGGCCATGAGGAACCTGTTCAGGTACCGGGCTTGGACCATGCGTGTTTTGATGAGGATGCACATGGGTGGGATTTGAAATGACTTGATCAAAGCGTGACCAAGGAGTAAAAGCTTCGCCATGTGTCACTATCATACCGGTCTTCACAGATTCCTCCTACGAGGTGTCAACCAGAACCTCGGATACCTCGTCCAATGGTAGGACGACAGCACTGTACGGATATGGGGTTTCGTGCGAAGAGCAGCCGGCGTTATTATTATTAACAATTTTTATTCCGCACACACATAAATAATTTTAAATTAAATTATTTAAATTAAATTAACAATTTTTATTATTTACAGATTATAAATAGATTACTTCGTTATTATTATTATTTAATAATTTTTGTATTTTATTTGTGATTTTTAATTTGAATAATTTACTTATAGCTTAAAAATGATGAGTTCACAGTTTTTTGTAACATGTGCTTGGACCAAAAATGGTTCTTCTTATATATTGACACATAGTAGGAGACCAAAAATCATATGCACATAAAAAGAAACACTAATCTTAGTAAGTATAATCTATGCTTTTTATTTAAATTATATGATTGTTATAGAATTGTTTGTCCAATATGAAGCAGAAATATGTAATGTATGTAAAATAAGAAAAATGTATTTCTATTTGCACTTAAATGAGTTTTTTTTAACTATAAAAAGTTTAAATTAAAAAATTACAAATAAAATACAAAATATTAAATAATAATAAGAATGGACTAATCTATTTATATTGTATGATAAACATAGTTAATTTAATTATAATATATTTATGTCTGTATAAAAATACAAAATTATGGTTACAAGTGAGAATGAAATTTGAAAAAAAAAACATCTTTTAAAAATTTAAAAAAATAATAAATTTTAGAAAAGCAATAATAAATTTTTTTTAAAAAATTGGTTAAAAATACAAATAAATTACTATAATAATTATAGAAGAAAGAATGGGTTAAAATACAAAAACAGGAGGGTTTTTTTCTTTTAAAATGGCCGGCATTAATTTATTCACTATGTTAAAAAAAAAAAACTCAAAGCATAAGTGCTCAATCTTGATCACTAGTATATCTTTTAATTCTCTCGATCATATCTTGTAGTGTCACCCTCATCTACATCGGATTTTATTGAAATTAAATAAATAAATCATAATTTATTAATTGCAAAAAAAATAATAATTATGACTATTCAAACTATCTCCTTCATGAAAAAGACGAACCATTAGCATGGAAATTAAATAAAAGATTAAGATAAAGATTAGACAACTAATTAATAAGTCCAAGATTTATGCGTGCTAGCTTAATTTATCTGAACTTTGCAATCTTCATTTAATCCTTATATTTTTTAAGACATAGAGAGGCGAAGGCATAAAAATAGAGAAACAGAGGCTAGGGATTTCATCTTCACATTGCTACAAGAAAAAGAATACATATGAGAGGTTCTATATGCTAATATATCCTTATATATTAACATAATACTAATATATGCTAATATATCGATATATACTAATATAGCATTGCTAATATATTCTTATATACTAACATAATTCTAATATATGCTAATATATTCATATATACTAACATAATAATAATATATGCTAATATATGCTAATATCCCCTCTCAAACTCACGATGCGACAGCGATAAGCATCGAGAGTTTGTCAGATAAGAAACGGAAGCGTGAAGCCTAGTGTGCTTTTGTAAAAATATCAGCAATCTGGAGAGAAGAAGAAATAAACGGCAATGTGATGGTGTCAATCTGCAGGTGATGGCGAGTAATATGACAATCAATCTCTATATGCTTGGTGCGCTTATGAAAAATTGAATTATGTGCAATCTGAATAACACTTTGATTATCACAATGTAGCGGACTATGGTGATAAAGAGAAATACCCATATCAGCAAGCAACCAACGTAGCCAAACAATTTCACAGGTAGTCGAGGCCATGGCACGATACTCAGCTTCTGTAGAAGATCGAGAGATGACATCTTGTTTGTTACTTTTCCACGAAATAAGTGAGTTACCGAGAAAAATACAAAATCCAGTAGTCGACTTGCAATCCGTAGGATTACCAGCCCAATCCGCATCAGAGTAAGCACGCAGCTTTAATGATGACGTAGAAGAAAACGAGAGGCTCTAAAACTGAGTGCCCCGAAGGTACCTGAGAATACGAAGCACGGCAGCCCAATGAACTGTAGTAGGGCAGTGACAAACTGACTAACCACTTGATAACATGGGCAATGTCAGGGTGAGTCACAGTAAGATAAACCAAGCTGCCAACTACAGTATGATAAAGACTGGAATCTGCCAAAGGAGTACCATCCGACGGAGAGTATCTAGCATTAGTCTCAAAGGAAGTATCAACGGTCCGGCTATCAGTGAGTCGAGCACGCTCAAACATATCAGCTATATACTTTGATTGAGATTAAAGATAGCCTTTCGAGGAATAGGCAACCTCAATTCCAAAAAAATAACGTAGCATACCCAAGTCTTTCATAGCAAAGCAACGTGTCAATTCAGACTTCAAAGAGTTAATTCTATCACAATCATCACCAGTAATAATCCTGTCATCAACATACAAGGATAATAGAATACGACCTACCATTGAACGCTTGACAAATAACACCGAATCATGGTGACTAGGAACAAAGCCAAGCGAAGTGATCACAGTGGAAAACTTCTCAAACCAGGCACGTGGTGCTTGTTTGAGGCCGTAAAGAGCTTTACAAAGTTTGCAAAATTCACCTGATTGATGAGCAACACCAGGAGGAGGTGTCATATAAACTTCTTCATGAAGATCGTCATTCAAGAAAGCATTCTTGACATCCATATGAGATATTCTCCATTGGAAAATGGAAGCAACATCAATCAGAGTACGAACAGTCATCATTTTGGCAACAGGAGCTAAAGTTTCTTCATAGTCTATGCCATATTCTTGGGAGTAGCCTTTAGCAACAAATCGAGCCTTGTATCATTCAATGGATCCATCGGATTTGGTTTTAATCTTGTACACCCAACGAGAACCAATGGCATGTTTTCCGAGCGGTAGCGGAACCAAATCCCATGTACAAGTCTGGTGTAGAGAACTAAGTTCCTTAGCCATAGCAGTCTACCAAAGAGGATCAGGAACTGCCTCTCTGTAGGATGAAGGCTTAGAAAGACGATGAACAGATGCAACAAAAGAAGCAAAGTAGGTAGAATAGGATGAATACTCAAAGTTAGGTAGTTTAGTGGACTTACGGATACGAGTGGACTGACGTAGAGGAGGATTATCCACAATCTCATCCGGCAACTAGGTGGTAGTAGGAGCAGGGACACGAGAGGTAGATGTTTCATGAACCAAAGTATCAGACAGAGCTTCAGTGGTTTCGAGATTGAATGGATCAATACGAACAAGATCTGATTGTGTTATATGATGGGAACTAGTAGGAACAGAATAGAAGGGTATATGCTCTAAAAATACAACATGACGAGATACATTCAATTTTTGACTAACTGGATCAAAACAACGATATCTCTTTTGACCAACACCATAACCCAAAAAGACACAAAACAGACCGAGGAGACAATTTACTACACTCAACATGAGGTCGTAGAACAAAACAAGTACAACCAAATACGCGCAATGAGGAATAATTAGGTGAATAACCATACAACTTCTCAAAGGGAGACAAACCTGAATTGTGAGAGATTGGAATTTTGTTGATCACACGAGTAGCAGTAAGGACCGTTTCTCCCCAAAACGCACTAGGAACCTCGGCTAACAACAAGAATGAGCGGGTTGTTTTGACCCGATGGCGATGTTTCATTTCGGCAACACCATTTTGTTGAGGAGTGTCTGTACATGAGGTTTGGTGGATAGTCCCATCAGAAGCAAGTAACTGAGAAAATTCATTAGAAGTGTATTCACCCCCCCAAATCACACCGAAAGCATTTAATGACAGATGAGTGTTGGGTCTTTACAAGGGATCGAAAGTTACTGAATATGGTAAGAAAATTAGACTTACGTTTCATAAGATAAACCCAAGTATAACGAGTGAAATCATCAATAAATGAAACATAATATCTAGAACTCCCTTTGGTGAGTACTGGAGAGGGTCCCCATACATCAGAATGCACAAGATCAAATGGTGCAAAGGAAAGAGTAATACTCTGATAAAAAGGCGAGGCCGAAAATTTAGCCAGTTTACAACCACTACAATCAGAAATATCATGACTGTCTAAATGACCTAAAGCTCCTATAGAAGGCAAAAACTTTAAACGAGATGTAGAAACATGACCTAAACGAGAATGCCAAAGATAAAAATCAGAGGACGAATGACTCAAACGAAAAGACAACAAATCCATATTGGAGGCAGCAACATCTGATACTTTGAGCTTATCCAATACATAGAGTCCTCATTCCCTACAGCCTGTCCCAATCAACTTCTAAGAGCGCGGGTCCTGAACACAACAATTATTAGAAGTAAAAAGAACTGAGAGACCAAAATCGCATAATTGACCAACAGATGCAAGATTTAAACTTAGACTAGGAATATGGTACATATCTGAAAAAGATAAACCGGATGTGCGAACAGAACCAATTCGTGCTAATGGCATTGAGGTACCATCGGTATCATGACAGACAAAGGTGGGGTAGAATTAACAGACACAAAGGAATCAATATCAGGAGACATATGATGAGAAGCTCTTGAATGCAATATCCATAAGGAAGAGGATGTACCTGAGGTACCACATAAAGACAAACCTTTTTGAGAGGAGGCCGGCATGGTATGAGGCTGAGAAGCAAAGAATTGTTGAAACTGCTCAAACATAGGGCAACAACTGCATTATTGGATAGAGGTAGACGATGCGTCTATGTAGTAGTCTGCGGTGGGCGTTGTTGTTGCGGTGGTCATTGTTGTTGTTGAAGTTTGCCTTTACTCAACAATTTTGGACACTGAGCCTTCCAATGACCCTTTTGCTTATAGAAAGCACATTCATCCTGAGAGACTTTAGTAACTGATCTATTTTAGTTGATAGGTGGAGACTGTTGTGGGACAGCAAAGATAGGTGGAGTCATAGGTGTGACAGACCGCTTATCTGACTTAGACTTGAGCCAAATTTCCTCCGCTAGCAGTTCATTAACCACTGAATCAACAGATGGAAGAGGAGAACGATGTAGAATTATCCCACGCAATCCCTCAAAATCATTCTGAAGGGTCATCAGAGACTGTACCAGATGTTGTTATTCTCTACGAACAATATACGGTTTAAATCCTTGCAGCGTTGGAGACTCAGTGAGAGCCAACTGATCCCAGAGATTAGACATGGCAGAATAGAACTCTTGAATACTCATATCATTTTGCTGAAGTGCACGAATATCTGTCTCTAACTGATACATCTTGGCGAAATTAGATTGTGTGTACAATCTAGCCAGATGATCCAATACCTCTTTAGTCGTCTCGTATTTAGCCAATTGAACACCAATGGGGTGGATAACCGAATTGTTGATCCACGTGATAATCGTTGAATTATCAGCCCTCCAGTTGTCAACCAAGGCCGCATAATCAGTTGCCTTGTCATCTGTAGGTTTAATCCGCACACCTGTAACATAGCTCCATATAGATTTTTCACGCAAAAAATTCTTCATAACATAACTCCAATATGTGTAGTTTTTACCATCCAACTGAACACTAATCGACTGAAGCGAATCATCCTTACGACTAGCCATGATGAAAAAGACACAGATACGAGATCCCCAAATCAACCGAAATAGAAAAGAAAAACCCCCGAATTGACAGGATCTAGTCAAACCAACACAATCAAAGACAAATCAAAGGGAAATTTCTTCAGTTAAACAAAGAGAAGAATCTATTAACCTCGCTCTAATACCATGAAGACATAGAAAGACGGAGGCATAAAAACAGAGAAATCGAGGCTAGAGATTTCATATTAGCATTGCTACAAAAAAGAGAATACACATGAGAGGTTTTATATGCTAATATATCCTTATATACTAACATAATACTAATATATGCTAATATTTCCATATATACTAGCATAGCAATGCTAATATATCCTCATATACTAACATAATTCTAATATATGCTAATATATCCATATATACTAACATAATAATAATATATGCTAATATATGCTAATATGCAGATGTATGCATATGAATAAAAACACTAATCTTAGTAAGTATAATCTATGCTTTTTGTGTAAATTATATGATCATTATAGAATTGCTTGTCCAATATGGGGCAAAAATATGTAATGTAAGCAAAATAATGAATGTATTTTGTATTTGTACTTAAATGCATTTTTTTAATTATAAGAAGTTCAAATTAAAAAATTACAAATAAAATAAAAAATATTAAATAATAATAATAATGGACTAATCTATTTATGTTGTATAAAATAATAAACATATTTAATTTAATTATATTATATTTGCGTGTGTATAAAAAAACAAAATTATGGTTACAAGTGTGAATGAAATTTGAAAAATAAAAACATCTTTTAAAAATAAAAGGGTTTTTTTTTAAAAAAATAAATTTTAGAAAACAATAATAAGTTTTTTTTTCTAAAATTTTGTTAAAAATACAAATAAATTACTATAATAATTATAGAAGAAAGAATGGGTTAAAATACAAAAAAACAGGGGGGTTTTTTTCTTTGAAAATGGCCGGCATTGATTTGATGGTCCTAGAGTTTTTGGATAATTAAATGAAAATTTTCCTTTTGGGAAATAGCTCTTCATTAGCGTTAGGGCTACCAACCATCCTGGCGAACCAGATCATTCCCCTACTATGGAGTAGTTTCCTCGCTTTTCAGCTTTAGTAGATCTGTGTCCCCACACGGTGGCCTTCATCTTCTAGGTTTTATCTTCTTTTTATTTCCAAGTCAGTTTCTTTGTATTTGCTGGTAATTTGTGCCTCATCCCTGGTGAGGGCATTTTGCTTTTTTTTTTTTTTTTTTTTACCTTTCTTGTTACTATTGTTTTCACTTTTCCTTTTCAATAAATTTGTGGTTCATCCACATTTTTTTTAAAAAACTCTTTAATAAATATAATTTATTCACACTATATATATATATATATATATATATATATATATATTAGTGATGACTAATGTATCTTTTAATTCCCTCGATCACATCTTGTAGCGTCACCACCATCTACATCAATTTTTATTGAAAATAAATAAATAAATCATAATTTATTAATTAAAAAAATAACAATTATGACTATTCAAACTATCAGTCTCATGAAAAGACGAACCATTGGCATGGAAATTAAATTAAAGATAAAGATAAAGATTAAACAACCAATTAATAAGTCCAAGATTTATGACTTTCCAATCTTCATGTAATCCTTATTTTTATTTTTAAACTTTAAAAATCTAAATTCAACTTATTTCAATCGCTCATTATTTTGAATGCCACTCGGTCAGCCTCCCACCCACCCATTTTTCTTACGCACACACATAAATAATTTTAAATCAAATTAACAATTTTTATTACTTATAAATTATAAATAGATTATTTCGTTATTATTATTGGTTAGTTACGCCGATTAGGGTTTGTGAACTTTTAAAGGAACAATCACTCACTTAAGCACTCAAGGATAGCATACACAAACCACAAGAGAAGACACAAGACATTGGTAACCCAGTTCGACGTCCACTCGCCTACGTCTGGGGGGGTCAAGCGCGGAGATCAACAATCCACTAAAAGAGGTAAAAGATAGAAGAGTGCAAACACACTTGTCACTTTCTCTCACATACAAAAAATACTACCCTCTCTAGATTGTCTAGTATCTCCCTACTCCCTCTTTCAGGAGTTGTACCCAATCCTAGACTAAGGACGTATATATAGATGCCTCAACGTCCCAAATATAGCACATACCTCTTTTAGAATCTCCGCGGCTTCTAACTTTAGAACCTTCCGAAATTAGATGTCGCAACTTATGTTGTAACATATGTTGCAACATGACCCTGACTGTTGGCTTGACTGAATTCTGGCTCCATTGCTAAGCAACCTTAAGACCCTCCGTTCGAGTCGATGCAGCCCAATCACCTGATTCGAACCACCAGCAACTAACCTCCTTCTTCAGCTCCTTACCACACAGGCCCCTCGCAAGGGGCACACGTCCTATGTGTGTCTTCATGAAACTTGCCAAACTTAGTCTTCATTTCACCCAAGTTTGGTCTTCAAATCTTCAACAAAGATCTTCATTCAATCAGCTGAATCTTGCCAACCATAGGCGCATCTTCAAACATACCCTTAATATGCCAGCACCACATTTCAGTAGCAGCAGCAGAAGTAATGCACTTCAGACCAACTGAGTAGACCTTTGTTTCCTTTCGGTGAACTTCGTCAATTCAGCTGCATCTTCTCTCTTGTTTTCTCCAGTTCAATGTGTGGTCCTTAGGTGTGCATTACTCATGGTGAGTCCTTCCTAATCTCTGCATGTTCTTTGTTTGTCGTTTCCTATTTTATTTATGTTTTCCTGTAGTTTTTTTGTGCTTTTTTTCCTATTAAGTTTTGTACTTGTTCTCTTCCCGTTTAATAAATCTGTAGTTTATCCATTTTTATTAAACAAAAACCCCTTACCGGTCACATGTAAGATTCACATGGACGTATGTGTACTTCCCTATGTACAATAATATTTGTGTTTTGTAGATCAGACTAATAAACATAAAATCTTACTGAGTGATAAAAATAATAATTTGATTTTAAAATTTCTTAACATACAAAAATATTTTGTCTTTAAAAATAAATTTGAAAATATCTTAAGATATAAACATGTACAAAATTCAGCAATGACACCAAAACGGAAGACTGAGGGGAAGACTACTGTTAGGAATAGTTAGGGGATAAAAAAAAACCACAAAACAGGAGAAAATGAAAGGGTTGTAACCATGCTCCCAAGACAATTATGGGGATCCTCAGCTACAGAAACTTTGTTTTGTACCAGAATAAGAAAAATACTCAAATGCAATATTTATTACATAAACCAATATGTTATGTACATGCCAATCTATGCAAAGGATAGCATAGATGATAACATCATCTCATTCTCCTTATAATAATTTTCAAGGATATACTTCAATAACTGATTGAAGAGCCATTAAAGGAGTAACTTTATAGTGATCGAAGTCCGCTACAGTAA
The DNA here is from genome assembly GCA_020875875.1 of Dioscorea alata. NCBI lineage: Eukaryota > Viridiplantae > Streptophyta > Magnoliopsida > Dioscoreales > Dioscoreaceae > Dioscorea > Dioscorea alata. The sequence goes on from CM037011.1 coordinate 23,850,199, forward strand.
ATATATTTCGCCATTCACTTTCATTTCGTTGTTTTCCCTTTGCAGTAACAAGCATCAATAAATCAGAAAACACTTGCGTCTCAACTTCATTAACATAGTTGTTCGTAGTAGCACCAACAACAGTATCTATTATTATTATCTTTCCTTCATTATCCTTATTTGGTATTGCTTCCTTACAGCGTTTCAAAATTTTAATACAATCCTCATCATTCCAATCATGGAGAACCCACTGCAAAAAAAAAATAATAATAAAATAAAATAAAATAAATTATCATTTATAATATCATCATATATAATAAAACCATGTATTTAGAAACTTAATATAGCATCAAGGGTTAATTTTTGGCTCTTGTTTTCAAGTACCATCAATTACTTGATTACTAGTATCTCTTAAATACATGAGAGACTAATGCGAATTTGCTTTTCAGCCCTCATAATCTTTATTAATCCAATGTTATTTTCTTTGGTTTTATCATGTGAAAATTACATTACCCTTTACGAATTGACATTATCCTGAATAGGTTCCGAATGACGTGAATGCCAACTTTCCATCCCCATCATCATTCACGTCATTATTTTTTTTATAAACTTAAAATTTAAACCTTAAAAATCCTTAAATTCTTAAAATTAAAAAAAAAATTATAAAACCATATCTAAAATCTTAAACCTAAATACTACAAAATATATACCTCAAAATCTACCCTCAATAATAAATATTAAACGCTAAAATCCTAACCCTAAATCCTAAGCTCTAAACCCTAAATCCTATGGCCTAACCCTAAACCCTATGAAGGTTTGTGATTTACACTTTAGAGTTTAGGAAGGGAGTTTTTGGTTTATTATTTACAGTTAAATTTTTAAATTTAGGATTAAGATAATAAAGAGAAATTATTTTTTTTTTAAAAAAAAAAAGAAGAGATAAAGAAAGAATGACGTGAATACTGACATCGATGCTAACTTAACATCCACGCCATTCGAGAAATCTATTCTGTAAAAATATCATTACTCATTTATTTGAACATATAGTTTTAATGAAGTGTTCAAAACTATTATTTTTTAAGATAATTAGTTGTGTGCTTATTTTATTTTATTTTGGGACGAAACCGACAAGCTCTATATCCATCAAGGGTGTGTGCATGGGCTGAAAATTGATCATCTAACATGCATATCATTACCCAACAACACAAAATTTCGGTAGCAAACCCTAACCCACAACTAGGGAAATGTTATTACCATTGTGTCTAATGAGACTGGAACTTGAGATCTTTTAAATGTCTTACTCTCGCTTTTCATAATGGAATTAACACCATTAGACTATGATAAGTTTCTTGACATGATATGTTCCGTGGCTCCAGGCCTAAAGCTTCCCACCCGGAAATATGAACTCTGTTAAAACAAACATCAATGATGGCTAAGATTTTCCTTTAATCCCACACAACTCCACTCCAACAACAAGGGCTTCATTATCCTTACTAGTTTGCATAACAAACAATCTTGTCCACTCTCCCCTCTCCCCCTTGCCATGGCAAGTGGGGAACAACCTCCGTCGTCGTCGCCACCTTCTTGGGCAGATATTACTGTGGCGGTTCACCGGTGTCCATCTTCTTCTTCTCTGTAAAACGATCCAATCTTAGAGAAACTAAAAGCCAACACTTCATAATTTATTCATATAGATTTTGAAGCAGTTGGGAGAGCTCACATGCGTTTCCAGTTTATTTTTTATGGGAAATTCTGTGGGAAACCTCCTCCATTTAAACAAACCAAATTGATTCTCCATACCAAGTGAAGCGAGATTGGAGTCATTCACATCTCAGATCTTCTTAATGGATACCTTCTTCTTCGTTGTGAGTCACATGATGTTATGCAAAAAATTCTATTTGATGGTCTTTGTGCCATCAATGGAATTGTTTTGCAAATAGCACCATGGCAACCATTTTTTGAATCTCCTTTCACGAGAAACTCTACAGCCGCCTTTTGGATTCAGATACATAACCTTCTGGTGGATTTTTGGGATGAGGATTCTCTAGAAACCATTACCTCGCATATGGGTCGGTTGCTTAAAGTCAATGAACTTACTAATTCCCTCTCTTGATCTAAATTTGCGTGTGTTTGCATTGAAATAGATTTATCTAAACCTTTAAAGCAAGGTTTCTGGTTAGGAGATAAAGCTTATAGAGATTTCATAGTGATCCCTCATAAGAAACTTCCTACGTTTTGCTATCAGTGTGGATTGGTTGGGCATGGTACGAACAACTACAACCGTGGCCCCATGGAGACTCAAGAGGAACCCCAGCCATCCCCTGTGCTAAATAGGAGATGGAGGTAAGGGTTTGTCTAGATTTTCCTCCAGGTAGTAGGGAGGAGGTGGTTGGACCGGGTCAATCACACCAAACATATTTAAAAGGAAAACAGGTGGTCTCCTTGGATAATCAATCAGACATGGACTTCGGTTCATGGATGTTGGTTGCTCATCGGAGAGGCCGTCATCAAGGAGGTGGCGGAAGTCGGAGGGGGGTGTTGGGGTTTCGCTATCACATGCAAAGATAGAGAGATCACGTTATTTGAAGGGTAAATCATCCAAGGCTAAAAGTGGCCGACATTCTGTTCCTTCTGTGACACATAGATGATTATCAATTTGTGGTCGTGGTGGTCACGTTGTTTCCTAGAGCCATTTCATTGTTCTGGATACTGTTGGGACGGCTGACACTAGCAACATAAGGACTCATTGCACTGTTAATGATGGCCTTGGTCCTCGATCCACAGAACTTGATGGGTTGAGAGATGAGCTTGATGCTTCTATTCCTATTCCCCATGAAAATGCTTTAACTAGAGATGCTCTTCCTACTAGCAGTGCGAGTCCCAAGGCCTCTTCTAAGGTGAATTTGCATGCGGGAACAAATGTGGAGGCTTTGGAAAGGCAAAGATCTCCTCCTAGATCGAGTGATTCTCCTATTCTTCGTTGCTCTCAACACTTGAGAGATCAAGTTATGGCAGATGAACTTTCCAATGCTTATCTAATGATGGTGGATAAGGTCTCTGAAGCCCTACTCCACACCCAGTCTTTGGTTGTAGATTATGATCAAGATATGACTGGATCTGAGAGTGAAGATACTGAGATGAGCGATATTGAAGAAACAGATGATCTTATGACTTTGACCAAGTATGGCTTACGAAAGGAAGCATTCATTCGGAGGGTTCCTCAGTTTGTACTCGCTGCCCAGAAGAAGGGAAGTATTGAAAAAGGACTTGAAAAGGATTAAACTCCTTTTTGTCTTCTCTCTTGTCTCCTTTAGAGCCGTTTCTCTGAGTTTCTCCTTTTTCTTTTAATATGGTTTTTATTGAATTAATTAAAATATCTATTGGAATTGCAGGGGTTTTTAGGTGTGATAATATCTCTCATGTTCTTGCTACGCTTAAAAAAGAAAATCCTCTTATCTTATGTATTGTTGAATCAAGAGCTAACTCTGATCGTTTGGATAGGTTTTGTTGAAAATTGAATCGGCGATGGAGTTTGCAGCTATTGAAGTGACTAGTTATTCTGGGGGTATTATCACCATTTGGCGTAGTCAACTTGGGATAGTCACTCCAGTGGTAACCTCTCGCCATATTATTCATCTTGTTATTTCTTCTTTTAGTGCTAATGTTTGGACTCTCTCGGTAGTGTATAATCCAAACAGATTAAAGGATCAAATGTAAACTTGGAAAGAGCTCTCAGGTTTGTCCTCTCTTGATCTTCCTTGGATCATTATAGACGACTTTAATGCAATTGTAGATTCAGGTGAGCATAAGGATGGGACTGACTATTCCTATTCCTGCAAAGCTCGTTTTTTTTTTCTGATTTCATTGCTATCAATAATCTTCTGGATGTCAACCATATTGGATCAGACTTTACTTGGTGTAACAATCAAGCTGGTCTAGCTCGGTGGTGGGCCAAGCTAGATCGATGTTTGGTTAATTCAGTTTGGTCCTCTAACTTTGACTCTTACTTTGTCAAGCATCTCTCTCGCACTTGTTCTGATCATGGCCCAATTTTATTGAATGCTTATCCTCGAGCTTTCTCTAAGAATTGTATCATTCACTTTGATAATTATTGGCTTGATTATTTGAGTTGCCACAATGTACGTGGTGAGAACTGTTTGGAAGTTTTCTCCTAGAACTACTCTTATGCTTGCATTTTCTTACCTTGTTGTCCATACTAGAATCTAGCTTATTTATTGGAGATCTCATGGTGCAAATAATCTTGAGTCTGATTTGGCCAAAGTGGATCAGGACATAAATGATCTAGAAATAGAAGATGCAATGAATGAAGAGTATGTTGCCCTCCAAAGCAGTTTATGTGATCTCAATGGTAAGTTTGCAGCGCTTCAACGACAAATTTATAATACAGGTTTTTTTATTACTTTGTTCGTTCTCATAACCATTTCAATTCTATCTCCTATATATCTGATTCTAATGGCTCTGTGTTTACTAGTTCTTATAATAATCTCTGGTCTGTTTCTGGTGGTTTAAGTTTCCTAGGCACTGTTAATGCTTTTCCAGATGATTTACCTCTTTTTTCTAGCCAAGATGGTGAAATGCTTATCCAGGCTATCACCAAAGATGAGGTTTATGAAGCTTTGATGTCTCTTCCCTCTAGTAAGAGTCTTGACCCCGATGGGCTTAATACTGAATTTTACAGGTTCTTCTGGAAAGAAATTGGTGAGTTTCTTTTTAATGCTATTAATTACTTTTTTACTACTTGTTCTATGCCTTGTTCTTGGCGGAAAACTTACATCACTTTGATTCCTAAAAAGATCTATCCCAAGTTGCTCTCTGATTTTCACCCAATTTCCCTCTGCAATGTTAGTTATTTTTCTGGAATGGGTAATGGTTGCAAGAGGCCTGTAGGGAGAAAATTTTCTATTTTGTTCCTCTAGCATGTCACACGGTAACTCACATAAGTCTCCACATCCTTCTTCATTCCCCTCCAGTAAAAGTGACTCCCAATTCTCTTCCTTGTAGCTTCAACTCCTGAATGTCCTCCTGCAAAGCTATCATGTAATTCCTGCAGAATCAGTCCCTTTGTAGCTTCATCATTCCCCATAACCAATTTTCCCTTCTTCTTGAGTTGGCCTTGAGTCCATTCATACCTTCTGTTCTCTTGTCCTCCTTGCTGTAATTGTTGAATAAGTTGCTTCAATTCTGTGTCAGTCTCCCATTATTCCTGAATTTTCCTCCAAAGATCTGATCTAGTAGAGGAGATAGCTGCGATAGAAGGCCTTCTTGATAAGGCATCTGCTACAACATTTTCCTTTCCCTTCTTATAGATAATTTCAAAATCATATCCCATCATTTTTACTAGCCATTTCTGCTGCATTGGTGTTACAATCCTTTGTTGGAGAAGAAACTTAAGGCTTTGATGGTCGGTTCTAATTTTGAAATGCCTTCCCAGAAAGTAGTGTCTCCACTTCTGCAGAGCTAAAACAATAGCCAGCATCTCTTTCTCATAGATTGACATTAATTTGTGCCTCCCTGACAATGCCTTGCTCATATAAGCCACTGGTTTATCTTGTTGTGTTAAAACATCACCCATCCCTTCCTCACAAGCATCAGTCTCAACTGTAAATTCAGCAGAAAAATCTGGGGAGGGCAAGCAAGGGTCTAGTGGTCATCATTCTCTTAAGTGTCTCAAAAGCTGTGGTACTAGTTGTCTCCCACTTGAATTTATTTTTCTTCAGCAGTTCAGTGAGGGGCTTGGATAGGATTCCGTAGCTCTTAATGAATCTCCTGCATTACCCAGTTAGCCCTAAAAAACCTCTCAATTCCTTTATGTTTTTTGGAATAGGCCAGCTCACAGTGGCTTCTATTTTTGTCTGATCCATCTCCACTCCATGTTTGCTGATAACATGCCCCAAATAATCAATTTTCTGGGCTGCAAAAGTGCACTTGCTTCTTTTTACAAACAACTGGTTGTTCTTGAGAATTTCCATTACTAGATTCAAATGCTTTAAATGATTCTCCCAACTACTGTTGTAGATTAATATATCATCAAAAAACACTAGCACAAACTTCCTCAGAATGGGTCTAAAAATATCATTCATCATGCCTTGAAATGTAGAAGGGGCATTGGTAAGCCCAAAGGGCATCACCAGGAATTCATAATGCCCTTCATGAGTTCTAAATGTTGTTTTACTGATATCATGCTCTTCCATTCTGATTTGACGATACCCCGACCTCAAATCTAGCTTAGTGAAGTACTCAGCCCCATGTAATTCATGTAAAAGCTCCTCGATGAGAGGTATTGGGAATTTATCCTTAATAGTCTTATCATTGATAGCTCTATAGTCTATGTACATCCTCCAGCTGTTGTCTTTCTTCCTGACAAGCACAATGGGTGCAGAAAAAGGGCTTGAGCTTGGCCTAATGATCCCCTTGTCTAACATCTCTTTGATCATGTCTTCAATGATGTTCTTCTGATAGGCTGGGTATCTGTAGGGCCTGACATTAATTGGATCAGTACCTTCCTTCAAGGTGATCCTATGGTCGTGTGATCTCACTGGAGGTAATTGTTCAGATTCTCTAAAAATTTCTTCGTAGGATTGTAACAATCGAGTTAACTCCAATTTTTGTTTAGGTAGAAGCTACTGCTGATCTGAATTCCCACTTCCACTATCACCTTGACCCTCCTGAATCATTACCAAGGAGCACAGCCTAGATTTGCACAATTCATCAAGTAACTACAGTAACTTCACCAAAGATTTACCTTGCATCATCTGTATTCTAGGTTGGGGAGATCCCCTTAACACAACCTTCCTATTTCCCACCTTGAATTCCATTCTTAATTCCCTGAAGTTCCACAGGATGGAGCCCAGCAGAACCAACCATTGTATGCCCAAGACCATTTGACAGCCCTCTAAAGGTAACACCATCAAATTTGCCTTGAACTCTACCCCTTGCATCTTCCATGCTAATTAAGCACACATTTTGTCACATATAATCCTTTCCCCATTGGCAACCACCACAGTTATAGGAGAATGATCGCTCAATTCACAGCTAAATTGTCTTGCTATGAAGGCATCAAGGAATTATGGGTGCTACCTGAATCTATCATGATGTGTATTTTGTGCCCATTCACTGACCCACTGACCTTCATAGTGTTATAGTCTGCCAAGGTCTGGATCCCTACTAGCGCCTTTAAGGAGATCACTGCTGAAATCTCTTCAGTGGATTCAGTCTCCATCTCTGGTTCTTTGATGTCTACCTCTTCCTCCCTCTCTTCTTCAGTGCAATTCTCCCCCACTACTTCTAGGCAATATAAGTTTTTCATTATGCAGTTATGACCTATAGTAAACTTCTCATCACAACAATAGCAAAGTCCTTTTTTTTTTTTTTTTTCTTTTTTCTTCCAATTCGGCACTAGACAATCTCCTAAATGGTTTGCCTGCTTGATTTCTGAGACCTTTGGTGTCTGAATTAGTTGGGGCACTCTCAAGCACCTTCTTGGGGGTTGGCAATAGAGGAGCACTTATAATTTTTTGAGAAGATTTCCCCCTCCTGTAGGCATTCTCAATTGCTGTCTCATGGAGTTTGGCTAATCCTATAGCCTCCTGCAGACTAGTTGGCCTGAGCAACCTCACAACATCTTGCATTTCTTCCTTCAACCCACTCAAGAAAAAACTGAGAATGTAATCATCTGTTAAGTTGACCCTGTTGAGGAGTTCTTCAAATTTGGTCAAGTACCCTTGCACTGAACCTGTCTGTCTCAAGTTCCTTAACTCTGCCATAGGATCATGGTGGAGTTCACTTCCAAACCTCACATTTAACTGGGCCACATATGCTTCCCAACTAGGCGAATTCTCCTTTCCCTTATCCCTCATAAAATGCTGATGCCACTGCAGTGCTGGGCCTTCCAAATGTAGGGAAGCTATATTCACCTTCATTCCTTCAGGTGTTTCATCAAATTCAAAAAATTGCTTGCATTTAAACAACCAGTCGTAGAGATGATCACCATTAAATTTTGGGATTCAAGTCTAGTCAATTTGGGTCTTATTGACTTCAGATAAGCCAACTTCTTCTTTGTCCTCACTTGAGCAGTAGTAACCACGGAGGTAGAGACACTCCCTGTAGGTAGAAGGTTTAACAATAGAGTGCACAGCTCACTCATATCTCTGTCTTGCTTTTCCTTCATCTCCTGCATCTCTTTCCCATGCTTTTCTGCTTGCTTGTCTGTAGTTTCCTTCAGTAGGCCCCTCAAGTTTTCTTCAAGTTTCTTTAATTCTTGATTTCTAGTTTCCATCACTGATCCCACATAGACTGAACCATCTCTGATACCAATTGATGCCCCCCCTGGGCAATTAACACCTACTTCCTGCAAACAAGGACTCTAAACTCTCCCACACACAGTCTAATCAACCAAACCTGCACAATTATACGTATACACACAGCAATTGGAAGAAAAATCTACAGGCTAATTAAGTCCCAGCAATGGTTCTCAGCATACAACTCCCAGTACATTCCCATACAAATTCCAGAACAAAAGAGAGAAGTAGAGAACAGAGGTAACAACCGGAGATCTCAACATACCACCCCAGCAAAGGAGAGAAGAAAATAAACAACAATCACTTTTTCCCAAATTCCTTAACATGTCTCTCCAAGTCCCAAGTAATAGCCACTTCCCTCAGCAAGCTGGGATCTCCCTTCCTTGGACAGTGGTGATTTGATAAAAAACGATAGCTATTCCCATTAGTAGGTGGCCCTTCTGAATTAAGAGCAGGAGTGTCCTTGGCTTCTAGTGTTTTGTCCCGAAAGACCAAAAAGCCCCTGCCCCATCACTATAACAAACTTAACAGACAGGGTTAATTAATGTAAATTAGCTCCCTCCTTGTTTTAAATACAGTAAAATGTCCCTACTGCCCTTCTCCCCTCACTGTACCAGCCATAACAACCACGGGGTAACTTATGTAATTTCGCTTCATTTAAATGAGCTGATTTTACCTAGATCCCCTTTCTCCAGTGTCTAACAACTCTAACTGCCAAGAACATTCAGTGTCTTTTTCCTCTATTCTTGGTTCCTCTTCTGTGAATAAGTTCTTCCCTTCTCCTTCATCTGGTTCTCTGCTATATTAATTGCAATCCTTTACTTTTGAATTCAATCGTGTGTTCTTATTGTCTTGAATGCTATTGAGGCGAAAGCCCTAGTTTCATGTGTGATGTGCTTGTGTGACGATTCTAGATACCCACCTAGCATTGGCAAGCTGTGAATGAAGGGGATTTGTGAGTAATATTAGAGATAAGATACTTTTGAGTCACTAGTTCTCCTCCCACAATCCTCCCGAATGAATTGGCAAGCAATTCCATACTCTTTGCAATTATAAGGAGTAGATCTAGAGAGAGATCTCATTTCTACTTTTTATGGGATTAAAGGCGATCATTTTGTGAGAAAGGTTGTCTACACCTAGAATACTTGTTTATTCCTGTTAAGATTTCATAGAGTGCAAAGCGGTCGTGGGGTTGTCTGTATCAACAACGTACTGGATCCATTACTATTTACCTTGAAAAATGGCATAGTATACTTAAGGATTTCTCTTGGTTCAAATAGAATTGCTAACTTACAACCTTTATTCTGGACTTACAAAACCCTAGAGGGAGTCTATGCCTGAGCACCGCATTTCTCTTGTTTGCTTAGCCATATTCATTTCAGTGCTTTTGATTTCTATTTTCTTTTATTTTGTTTTCACACCACACAACTCCGAGTAAGCTAGTTTTTGGATTAAGGATTAGTACTAGTGGACTCTATTTTCCCTCAAGATCAATACCTTGCTCTTAAGCATACTATATCACAAGATCGGCATATACACCTGCATCCCTATCAGGCCTATGTATGACCAATCATATATATATATATATATATATATATGATTAAGTGGATAAACCACAAATGCATTAATTTAAAAAGAAGAGTACAATCACATATAAAAAGAAAATAAGGTAGCAGCGTGGATACATAATCCACCAGTGGTGAAGACGACAACAAGAAAAATAAGATAGAATGCACAATCATTTTCTATATGATCCAAACATAATATTATTTAAGCACATAGAGCTAATGTTTTAATACAACACTTATTATATGAAATGATGTGTTTGTAAATGATAAACTTCAACAAACATCTCTTACACCACAATATTAGATTATTATTTGTAAAATACTTTTCAAGGATATACCTCGATAACTGACCGAAGACCTATGAGAGGAGTAATTTTGTAGTTGGTGAAGCCCGCTGCAAAAATTATATCTCGCCATTCACTTGCATTTCTTTCCTTTCCTTTTGTAGCAATTAGCATTAATAAATCACTAAATAGCTGTGTCTCTACTGCATTGACTTCATTATCCGTGACAGCACCAATAACCATATCAATTATTATTATCTTTCCCCCATTATCTTTATTTGGAATTGCTGCTTTGCAATGCTTTAAAATTTTGACACAGTCTTCATCACTCCAACAGTGTAAAATTGACTGATTAAAACAAAAAAAATATCATAAATAATTAACATAATAATTAGGAAATCACATATAAAATCAAAGTTGATTTTTGGCACTTGTTCTTGTTCTTAACGTCTATCTCGGACCAATTTGTTTTTAACCATCATGCATTATTATTTATTTTTTTTTTTGAATAAAATGGATAAACCCACAATTTATTAAAAACAGAATAAAACAGTACAAAAACAAGAGTACAAACACACAAAAGAATCATGCATGATCTTTAATAAATATAATATTACTTTCTTTTGTTTTATCACGTGAAAATGACATTACTCTTGGAAGTTGATTTGAACCGATCTTCTTCCTGACATTAATGTTTTTAAGACCTATTAAAAGTTCAAATTCCTAACTTTGATTAATTTTATATGTATGATGAAATCCTAGTTTCTTGTCAATGCAGTTGAATAGCACTGATGAAGCACAAAATGACCATGTAGTAATATGGACATGAATTGGTGATAAAGCCAACATGTCATGTCACTTCAATTCAAACTATGTTCCTGATAAAATAAAAAATAAAAATATATTTACCATGTTATATTATTGTGGTGTCATGGTAATTCAAGAGAGGTGGTTTTTTTTTTCATTTTAGTGAGGATTACATACCATCTTTTAAGGATCACAGACCCCAAACAATTAATATTTAGGACAGAAGGATTTAACCCTCGGTCTCTTCACTAGCACTCACATATCTTTTCACTGCATCAAGCAGTGTTTGGTCATTAAGCTTGTTCTTTATCATAAAATAATAGGTATAAATATCAAAATGGTCCATCTATTTTGCGATTTCCGTCGTTTTAATCCCTCTAATATAAAATCAGCCCTTTTGGTCCTCGTAATTGCACATTTTCGTCCTTAAGCTATAAAATTCGCCCTTTTGGTCCTTGTATTTGCACATTTTCATCTTTTTTAGTCCCTCTAATTTATTAGCTGAAAGGACCAAAAGGGCTGATCCGTCAATTGGATGGACTAAAAGGACAAAATGTGCAAATACGAGAACAAAAAAAGCGGATTTTATATTAGATGGACTAAAAGGGCGGAAAACACAAAATAGAGGGACCATTTTGATATTTTGACCAAAATAATACAAGCAACTTATTTTATTTCATCATTTTAAATAACTTAATAACAAGTTTTGTTTTAATTGTGCGCATGAGTGTTTTTTTTTTTTACCACCTACATATTAGAATGATAGCAACTCTATTAGTGACAATATTGACTAACATGTGTGTGTGGCGCGCGTTCACGTTAGTTAGGTGTTCATCATTAGTGTATCTATGATTTTATGTTGCTACTAGTTTAAGAATGGATATTTAAAGCATTGTTAGCTCATTGATATTTACTGTTGCCTTTCTTACTGTTCCAAATGATCCTTCAATGGCAAACAATATCAGAGTTCATAGCTGGTGTTTTGAAACTTGGGTTGATCTGACTGGTTGGACCCAATTTGACTAGACTTTGGCAGGTCATCAAGTCGGGTTAACCCGGGTTTATAAATAATAAATATTATTTTAAATTTTTTAGATTTTTCACGTTAGTAATCTTCCATAGTTCAAGTGGTCAGGTTTTTTTCGAGCAAAAGTGAGGTCTTAGTTTCAGATGTTAAAAAAAGCAATTTTAAATATAAATTTAATTAATAATAAAATTTTATACTTTTCTATCTTTGCAAAAAAACAAAATTCATGCTCCTCTTAATTATCAAATACATGAAACATAAATATTCATATCCATAATCTAATTAAATATCAATTAATGCTAAATTTTTGAGAACCGAATTAATTATAATCAGTCTTAAAATAGGATTTACAATTACACTATTTTCTCTTATAAAGTTATAAAATACATATTTATGATCCATATACATGCTACTATTATATTTATAGATTATAATAATTTGTTATGTAACATTAAAAGACATTGGGTTTGTCAGAGTTATTGTTATTTGTTAATACCTATAAATTATATGAAAAAAATATTTTTTTGTCATAGTTTATATTATTATTTTTTTCAAATTCTTAATAATTTATAGTACATATTATATATTTATATTTAATAAAATTTATAAATATATATATATAGTCAACCTTAGTTCACCCGTTTAATAAATATATTTAATACTCACTCGTTCATCATCATGACAATTATATAGTTAGACCTGCTATTGTATGATTGCAAACTGATTTGGCAAAACAATTACCGAGTTTAATTCTAGACTTAATCCTATTTGAAATTTGATGGGTGTAGAAGTGGTGAAAAAAAAAAAAGACAATAATAATAATAATAATAATGAAACCAAACGCGCGCATACGTACCTTTAACAAGGCGGCACTTGCAGGAGGAACAGATTGGAAAAAATCACCAGTAACAAAGCGAACACCATCAATCTCCGTCTTGCCCTGGATCACATGCGGCAGATCAAAGACAGTGCACTTCATCTCAGGGAACGCTTTCTTTAGCCCCATCACCGTCGTCCCATTCCCTCCACCAACATCCACCAATGACTCCACTCCTTCAAACACATCCCTACAACTCCTCATAACCACGTCCATCACCAACCCAGCATCACTCGCCATCCCCTCATTATATAATTTGGTAAACTCTGGCTTCTCATCAGCCAATTCAAAGATCTCATGCCCATGAAGAACCGCAAATGGTGTTTTCGTTGTCTCCTCTGAAGACTTCAACCATGATGGCAAAACATATGCACTGTGGCTTGTGGTTGGGTCGAGGTTGACGAGAAGCAATTGAGTTATGGAAGTGGAGTTCCCGGGGAGCATGAGTTGGGAAGTGGGTGTGAGGGAGTATGAGGATTGGGTTTCTTGGTCTGCGGAGAAGATGCTTAGGTGGACAAGAACGCGCATGAGGCGCCGGAAATGGTCGGACTTAGAGTCGGGGATGGAGAGGGAGGTGGTGAGTTGGGCAAGGCTCATGGGCTTGCCGTGCTTGTGGAGGATCTCCGCGATGCCGAGATCCATGGCAGCTTTCAGAGACATTGATTTTAAGTAGCTCAAGACGAGGCTCCAGGCATGAGATTGAGCTTGGAGTAGCTCGGTGGTGGTGAACTGATCCATGTGTCTGTGCCGGTGTCTGTCAATGCACCGCTTTGGTTGGATATATATAATGGTTCCTTTGGCTTAGAATTTTCTTGGTCTTAATGAGGAATATATTTTCTACGTGTGGAATAAGAAACTTCTACATGCTTTGAACGCACTTGTAAAGTGCAAATAGAAATATAGTGCCTATGTGAATGAGGTTGCAATATCATTGATGAGTTCAATTTTCTAACGAAAATTCAAACTCTCACCGGTTACATAAAAGACGTATATCCAATTCTAACCACTTAAACAGAGTGGGTTTGACTGGATGATTTAAGCGACTGTTGACTTTAAGCATGAGTTACATGGGGTAGATCTTTTACAAAGCTTAAAATCATCTAACCTTTTGTCTACGACGCCCCTCACAATTTCTCCTCTCACTGTGAACCAGGTGACAATTCAATCTATCTATGAGATGAAAAATCAAAGCATGAGCTAGCATTCCATGTGGAATTTTCAACTTCTTTAAGTCGTCTGTGTCAGTGATATACCGATATATCACCTAATCTATATGCTATCTAACCTTGTCGGACACACAAGAATAGACGAACCATGTAAGTTAAATTAAAGTTCAAAGATAATGATTAAATAACTAATAAGTCCGTAATGTTAATCTAGACGAACATTTACTGCGCCTGACTTTCTTAATCCTCGCCACCCCAACAATAGAGTTCGGTATTTTAGTCACCCTGAGAAAGTCATAATTTGAATCCTTAATTCGCCATATTTCTCAATAAAGATAAGACCTTTTGAATTCTTTGCTGCTTTTTTTATCTTGGAAGTCTATAATTTTTTTTTAAAGGTGAATAAACCACATATATTAAAAGAAAGATAAAGGGGATACAACATCCGTCGTACTAGGGCGGTCGAAACCAACAGCAAAACCGAAACAGCCCACTAGACGTGGGAACAAAACCAAAAAAAAAACCACAGACTGCCAAAACAGCTGGCCCGACCAGCCTAGCACAATAAATAAAAAACTACCCCATGCCCTGCACAGAAGCTTCACCACCAGGAGAAGAACGAGTTAAATGCTCAGGAGGTCACTTACCTTTGCTTTTGTTTCATTTCGGTTACCAACCTTTAATTTGCATCAAAACAGTTACTCATCTTTGATTTTGTATCAACAGAGTCACCCGTGAGTAACCAAATTCAAATCACAAGTGGTCTTATCATGTCCATGCACCATCCTTCCATGTTTACATGTTTTTTTCCATGAAAGGATGGTGCATGGACATGATAAGACCACTTGTGATTTGAATCTGGTTACCCGCGGGTGACTCCGTTGATACAAAATCAAAGATAAGTAACTATTTTGATGCAAATTAAAGGTTGGTAACCGAAATGAAACAAAGGCAAAGGTAAGTGACCTCCTAGGCATTTAACCCGGAGAAGAACCATTGGAAGGATCATCTCACTGGCCTGGGAACGCCAAGTTGCGACGGATAGTATGTTCCCTTTCTTTATTTTGACTGTCTTTTTTGTGTTTGTCCTGTACCTTTGCTTTTTCTTTTTTCAATAAATTCGTGGTTTATTCACTTTATTAAAAAAAAAATTAAAAGTGCAACCTTATAGATACGGGAACCGGCTACAGAAAATATATTTCGCCATTCACTTTCATTTCGTTGTTTTCCCTTTACAGTAACAAGCATCAATAGATCAAAAAATGTCTTAGCTTTATTAATGTGCTTGTCCATGGTAGCTAGCACAAACAACCGTATCTATTATTATCTTGGGTGTGTTTGTTTTAGGGACGATCCAAGATTAAACTTTAAAATCTATACAAAGTGAGGCCACATGTGTGTGAAGATATTAATTTCACACATATGCATCTTAACACATTTGTACTCTTACTTTACATAAATTTTAGGGTTTGATTTCAGATTTTTCCCAAAAAAAAGATACCACACAAATTACCTCATAAGCTCATTCTTTTATTCCAAAAAAAAAAAAATTAATTAATAAAAAATAGATTATATTTGCATTAAAATGATTTTTTTTACCTCTTCATTTGTATAAAATTTGTTTTTAGTTATTATCCATAGACGTTAAATATATAATACGATAATGCCTTCTCTTTTTATTTTAAAAACTGCATGACTTCTTCATTAAAATTAATATATTTTCTTTATTTTAATAAAAGGAGAAATATTTTATGTATTAAAATTAATTACTAAAGCTAATATACATTACAAAAAGGAATTTTATAAATAAATGATAAAAAAAATATTTTTTAATTTAAGTTAAAATAGGAAATTTTGTTGCAAGACAAATAAAATATAGGGTAAACTACATATTTAGTCACTAAACTATTCACGTTTTTGTAATTTGGTCACTAAACAAAAAAAAAAAAAAATCAATTAGGTCACTAACATTAGCATTTCCTTCCAATCAAGTCACTTGCCTCAACGCCGTTACCTTGATGTTAAGATGGAGAGCTACCTTACCTAACACGTGTCAGACTTTTTAGTTTAGTGACCAAATAAGGAAAACTCGAATAGTTTAGTGACTAAATATGTAGTTTACCATTGTTAAAAAATTTATCAAAGAAATGGACATAGTTCTAAAAATTACTTATTGTAAACATTACTTATAGCTACTAAGCATAATTTCTTAAACCATTAATATGAGAAATGGAGACAATTCTAAAATTTATTGGAGAAAAACATATGCATAATGACATTCACTAGTGAAACATTGTTCAAAAAGTAGCATCTATTTGTAACATAACAAAACATCGGTATTTTCTGCCAAAACACCAATAACATAAGATAACATAACAACATACATTAGTTTCCAGTTGCTAAACACAACAAAATTGCCAGCGCATTTTGGCATTCTGAGATACTACAAATGAAAAAAAAAACTTAGGTGATGCTTACACAATTAAGACAACCTCTCCAATAACAGTCTTTCTTTACATGTCTCTTATTTGAAGCTATCTTCTCTTTATGTTGCTAATCATTTCCATCATGGCTTGACATTTGCCTTTTCCCCTTGGTTGCAATTCTATTTTTTGCTGAATCTCCCATATACCTTGATGCCACTGGCCTTCCATGCGGTTGGCTTAGTGTATTTGCAGAAATGGTTGTATTAGTACAAGATTGTTGTGTGCTAATAGGCACTTGAGAAGAAACCTGCATAAAAGAAAATAGTAAGCACAAAAGAAGGTTATAGTACTCTTGCCTTATACCTATTGTTGATTATAATTAACATTTTCATTCAAGATTATAGGTTAGAACATGCAAAATAAGATTATAATTACATTTTCATTCAAGATTATAGGTTAGAATGTGGAAAATAAGATTATAATTAACATTTTCATTCCAGATTTTAGGTTAGAAGATGCAAACCAAGATTATAATTATTAATCACAACACAACACATGAAGAAAAAAAATGCAGCATCGTACAAAAAATGCAGCATCGTATTTGAAAAGCATCCTTGATACTATGCACATGTTTAGTTGGAATTACCTTTGGCCTTGCATCCGATTGTGTCCTTTCACTTTGAGAAGATAGACCACCTTGATTTACAGCATGATCAAGAGTCTACAAGATACCATAAATGTTTCGAATATTGTACAAGACCAATAATTCTAAGTTAAACATAAAAAAAAATCCTAAATTAAAAAGTCCTTACAGTTGGCATCCACCTAACATTCCCGATAGGTTGTTGGCTTGACATTTTCTGCCTAGTTGGACGAGGTCCCTGAATTAAGAGGAAAAAATCAACATCTGATAAAGGTTGAAGACTAACATCTTCATTCAATATTATAATTTTAAAAATTGTTTCATTTCTTTGGTAAATTTTTGAATAATGATAAACTACATATTTACTCACTAAACCATTCATTAATTCCTAATCTGGTCACTAAACTAAACAACTTTCAATTGGGTCATTGCTGAAGTGGAATGCCACATCAATAATCCAAAAAATAGTCTGGCACGTGTTAGGTGAGGTGGCGCTCTAGCTCAACATCAAGGTAACGGCGTTAAAGCAAGTAACTTGATTGGAAGGAAATGCTAACGTTAGTGACCTAATTAAACTTTTTTTTTTTTTTTTTGGTGACCAGATTAGCAAAACGCGAATAGTTTAGTGACTATTACAAATAAATTACTATAATAATTATAGAAGAAAGAATGGCTTAAAATACAAAAACAGGAGGGTTTTTTTCTTTTGAAATGGCCGGTATTGATTTGATGGACTTGAGCTTTCGGACAATTAAATGAAAAAAAAAAAGTCCTTCTAGGAAAAAGCTCTTTAATAAATATAATTTATTCACTATGTTAAAAAAAAATCAAAGCATAAGTGCTCAATCTTGATCACTAATATATCTTTTAATTCTCTCGATCACATCTTGTAGTGTCACCCTCATCTACATCGGTTTTTATTGAAATTAAATAAATAAATCATAATTTATTAATTACGAAAAAAATAACAATTATGACTATTCAAACTATCTCTCTCATGAAAAGACGAACCATTAGCATGGAATTTAAATAAAAGATTAAGATAAAGATTAGACAACTAATTAATAGGTCCAAGATTTATGCGTGCTAGCTTAATTTATCTGAACTTTCCAATCTTCATTTAATCCTTATTTTTATTTTGAAACTTCAAAAATCTAAATTCAACTTATTTCAATCCCTCATTATTTTGAATATCACTCGGTCATCCACCCACCCAACCATTTTTATTACGCATACACATAAATAATTTTAAATTAAATTAACAACTTTTATTACTTATAGATTCTAAATAAATTACTTGGTTATTATTATTTAATAATTTTTATATTTTATTTGTAATTTTTTATTTGAATAATTTGCTTATAGCTTAAAAATAATGAGTTCACAAATTTTCGCAACTTGTGCTTAAACCAAAGATGGTTTTACTTGCATAGTGACCCACAGTTAGATACCAAAACTCATATGCAAATGTATGTACATAAATGGAAACACTAATCTTAGTAAGTATAATCTATGCTTTTTATGTAAATTATATGATCATTATATAATTGCTTGTCCAATATGGGGTAAAAATACGTAATGTAAGCAAAATAATAAATGTAATTTCTATTTGCACTTAAATGTGTATTTTTAATTAAAAGAATTTCAAATTAAAAAATTACAAATAAAATACAAAAAATATTAAATAATAATAATAATGGACTAATCTATTTATATTGTATAAAATAATAATTCTCTCGATCACATCTTTTAGTGTCACCCTCATCTACATCGGTTTTTATTGAAAATAAATAAATAAATCATAATTTATTAATTACAAAAAAGCAACAATTATGGCTATTCAAACTATCTCTCTCATGAAAAGACGAACCATTAGGATGGAAATTAAATTAAGGATAAAGATAAAGATTAGAACACTAATTAATAAGTCAAGATTTATGCGTGCTAGCTTTTGATTTATCTGAACTTTCCAATCTTAATTTAATCTTTATTTTTATTTTGAAACTTTAAAAATCTAAATTCAACTTATTTCAATCCCTCATTAATTTCTATGCCACTCGGTCATCCACCCATCCATTTTTCTTACAAACACACTTAAATAATTTTAAATCAAATTAACAATTTTTATTATTTATAAATTATAAATAAATTTTTTATTTGAATAATTTGCATATAGCTTAAAAGTAATGAGTTCACAGTTTTTCACAACCTGTGCTTGGATAAAAAATTGTTCTACTTGTATAATGACACACGGTTAGAGACCAAAAATCATATGCAGATATATGCACATGAATAGAAACACTAATCTTGGTAAGTATATTCTATGCTTTATGTGTAAATTATATGATCATTATAGAATTGCTTGTCCAATATGGGCAAAAAAATTGTAATGTAAGACAAATAATGAATGTATTTTCTATTTGCACTTAAATGTGTTTATTTAATTATAAGAAGTTCAAATTAAAAAATTACAAATAAAATAAAAAAATATTAAATAATAATAATAATGGAATAATCTATTTATATTGTATAAAATAATAAACATATTTAATTTAATTATAATATACTTACGTGTGTATAAAAAAGCAAAATTATCTTTACAAGTGTGAATGAAATTTCAAAAGAAAAAACATCTTTTAAAAATAAAAGGGTTTTTTTAAAAATAATAAATTTTAGAAAAGCAATAATCAGTTTATTTTTAATTTGGTTAAAAATACAAATAAATTACTATAATAATTATAGAAAAAAGAATGGGTTAAAATACAAAAACAGGAGGGTTTTTTTTTTCTTTTAAAATTGTTGGCATTGATTTGATGGTCCTAGAGTTTTTTGGATAATTAAATGAAAAAATGTCTTTCTGGAAAGAAGCTCTTTAATAAATATAATTCATTGACTATGTAAAAAAAAAAAATCATAACATAAGTGCTCAATCTGGATCACTAATGTATCTTTTAATTCGCTCGATCAAATCTTGTAGCATCGCCCTCATCTACATTGGTTTTTATTGAAAATAAATAAATAAATTATAATTTATTAATTATAAAAAATAACAATTATGACTATTCAAACTATCTCTCTCATAAAAAGTCGTACCATTAACATGGAAATTAAATTAAACATAAAGATAAAGATTAGACAACCAATTAATAAGTCCAAGATTTATACGTGCCGGCTTAATTTACCTGAACTTTGCAATCTTCATTTAGTCCTTATTTAAATTTTGAAACTTTAAAAATCCAAATGTTACTTATTTGAATCCCTCATTATTTTCAATGCCACTCGGTCATCCTCCCACCCACTCATTTTTATTACGCGCACACATAAATAATTTTAAATTAAATTTACAATTTTATTACTTATAGATTATAAATAAATTACTTCGTCATTGTTAATTAATAATTTTTGTATTTTATTTGAGATTTTTTATTTGAATAATTTGCTTATAGCTTAAAAATAATGAGTTCACAGTTCGCAACCTGTGCTTGGACCAAAGATTGTTTTACTTGTATAATAACGCACAGTTGGAGACCAAAAATTATATGCCGATGCATACATATGAATAGAAATCTTAGTAAGTATAGTCTATGCTTTCTGTGTAAATTATATGATCATTATAGAATTGCTAGTCCAATATGGGGCAAAAATATGTAATGTAAGCAAAATAATGAATGTATTTTGTATTTGCACTTAAATGCATTTTTTTAAATTATAAGAAGTTTAAATTAAAAAATTACAAATAAAATAAAAATATTAAATAATAATAATAATGGACTAATCTATTTGTGTTGTATAAAATAATAAGCATAGTTAATTTAATTATAATATATATACGTGTGTATAAAAAAACAAAATTATGGTTACGAGTGTGAATGAAATTTGAAAAAGAAAAATATCTTTTGAAAATAAAAGGGTTTTTTTTAATAATAAATTTTAGAAAAGCAATAATAATTTTTTTTTTAAAATTTGGTTAAAAATACAAATAATTTACTATAATAATTATAGAAGAAAGAATTGGTTAAAATACAAAAACAGGAGGGTTTTTTTTCTTTTAAAATGGCCGGCATTGATTTAATGGTCCTAGAGTTTTTGGATAATTAAATGAAAAATGTCCTTCTGGGAAAAGCTCTTTAATAAATATAATGGGTAAACTAAATGTTTAGTCACTAAACTATTCGCGTTTTCCTAATCTGGTTACTAAACTAAAAAAATTTCAATTGGGTCACTAAAATTAGCATTTCCTTCCAATCAAGTCACTCGCTTGAACGCCGTTACCCTGATGCTGAGCTGGCACACCACCTCACTTGACATGTGTTGGACTTTTTCTTGGGTTGTTAACATGGCATTCCATTTCAGTAATGAACTTCACGTGATGATTTGACTGGCCACATCGGCATCATACTTCCCCTTTGCTTTCCATGCATGGTTTCACCGAACAAGAGAGCTTGAAGCCAAATTTCCTTCATCATTTCCTCCATCGCTTCTTTGAAACAGTAAGGAGATGTCGTCCAACCGGAGATCATGCCTTCGCATAGACGGTGGCCAAAGCAGTGGCACTGCAGATAAGAGATAAATTAGTTGAAGAACATCTTATGGTAACAACATCTTCTGTGGTTCTTGGACTGGGTACACAGCAAGAGATGCTATGAAGTCATGGGTGTCAGAGAAAAAGTACTATAACTACCCAGCAATATTTGCCAACCTGCAGGGAGGGTGTGCAGACATTACACTCAAATAGTTTGGAGAGACACAAATAGAATTGGGTGTGCTCATACCAATTGTAACAATGGTGGCATCTTCATCATCTGTAATCATAAACCTCCAAAGAATGTTAGGGGACATCGCCTTTATTGAAGGCTAGCATGCATGCATGCACATATGGATATGATAATAATAAGAATAAGATGTTTTTTTAATGGCTATTACGTTCTAGTGGCATCTTGGACACATGTATGTGTTCATGTATGGATATGGTATTAATTATTGGATAAATAAATGAATACATTTTATATAGATGTATGATAGTTTGGATGTGTGTTTTTTTTTATATATATGCTATATCTGAGATCTAATCACCACCGTGAGAAAACGAGGACGAGATGAGAAGATACGCGAAGATGGAGATCTCGGCAGAGGTTGGAGAGGTGAGAATGAGGGCAAAGGCGATGACTCTTAGGGCTACAGCAGCGGCGATAGAGAAGAAAAGGAAGACGATGGCGCGGTGGCTATCATGGGGCCGGAAGGGGTCCAGATCTTGTACCTTCAGCTACGGAGCCATAGCTTTAAGACAGGTGGCGAGGTCGATGGTGCATTCTGATTGCCAGCAAGGTGGTGGTGAAGTGGATTGTGGTTTAGAGAAGTGAAGGAGATCATGATGAATATAATGAGATCTTCATCGTTCTCATTTTATCAATCAGAGATCATGTTCGCAAAGGGGAAGTATGATGCCGATGTGGCCAGTCAAATCATCACGTGAAGTTCATTACTGAAGTGGAATGCCACGTTAACAACCCAAGAAAAGTCCGACATGTGTCAAATGAGGTGGCGTGCCAGCTCAGCATCAGGGTAACGATGTTGAGGCGAGTGACTTGATTGGAAGGAAATACTAAAGTTAGTAAAATGTTTTTTTAGTTTAGTGACCAGATTAAAAAAACACAAATAGTTTAGTGACTAAACATGTAGTTTACCCAAATATAATTTATTCACTATATAAAAAAAGTCAAACAATAAGTGCTCAATCTGGATCACTAATATATCTTTTAATTCTCTCGATCACATCTTATAGCGTCACCCTCATCTACATCGATTTTTATTGAAAATAAATAAATAAATCATAATTTATTAATTAAAAAAAATAACAATTTTGACTATTCAAACTATCTCTCTCATGTAAAGACGAAACATTAGCATAGAAATTAAATTAAAGATAAAGATTAGACAACCAATTAATAAGTCCAAGATTTATGCGTGCTAGCTTTTAATTTATCTGAACTTTCCAATCTTCATTTAATCCTTATTTTCATTTTTAAACTTTAAAAATCTAAATTCAACTTATTTCAATCCCTCATTATTTTCAATGCCACTCGGCCAACCACCCGCCCACCCATTTTTTCATACGCACACACATAAATAATTTTAAATCAAATTAATATTTTTTATTATTTATAAATTATAAATAGATTATTTCGTTATTATTTTTAAAAAATTTTATGTATTTTATTTGAGATTTTTTATTTGAATAATTGATTATAGCTTAAAAGTAATGAGTTCACAGTTTTTCACAACCTGTGCTTGGACCAAAGATTGTTTTATTTGTATAATGACGCACAGTTGGAGATCAAAAATCATATGCAGATGTATGCACATGAATAGAAACACTAATCTTAGTAAGTATAATCTATGCTTTTTGTGTAAATTATATGATCATTATAGAATTGCTTGTCCAATATGGGGCAAAAATATGCAATGTAAGCAAAATAATGATTGTATTTTGTATTTGCATTTAAATGCTTTTTTTTAAATTATAAGAAGTTCAAATTAAAAAATTACAAATAAAATAAAAATATTAAATAATAATAATAATGGACTAATCTATTTATGTTGTATAAAATAATAAGCATAGTTAATTTAATTATAATATATATACGTGTGTATAAAAAAACAAAATTATGGTTACAAGTGTGAATGAAATTTGAAAAAAGAAATCTTTTAAAAATAAAAGGGTTTTTTTTTAAATAATAAACTTTAGAAAAGCAATAATAAGGTTTTTAAAAAAAATTGGTTAAAAATACAAATAAATTACTATAATAATTATAGAATAAAGAATGGGTTAAAATACAGAAACAAGAGGGTTTTTTTTCCTTTTAAAATGGTCGGCATTGATTTGATGGTCCTAGAGTTTTTGGATAATTAAATTAAAAAATAGCCTTATGGGAAAAAGCTCTTTAATAATATAATTTATTCACTATGTAAAAAAAAAAAAAGTCATAGCATAAGTGCTCAATCTGGATCCCTAATCTATCTTTTAATTCTCTCGATTACATCTTGTAGCCTCGTTATTATTATTTAATAATTTTTGTATTTTATTTGAGATTTTTTAGTTGAATAATTTGCTTAGGTATAATACCCGGTTTAGTCCCTGTATTATACCCAAAGTGCTCTTTTAGTCCCTCTAATATTTTTTGTTCCTGTAGGATCCTTGTATTTTTCATTTTGTGTCAAACGAGTCCCTCCCTCTAACGGTCGTCTGATTTTTCCGTCTGTGAGTTTGACGTGGCATTTTTCATGAGTAAAAAATTAAGGTATAATATCCAGTTTCGTCCCTCTATTATTTCAAAATGACCATTTAGTACTCCTATTATTTTTGCCCTTAGGAAGTCCCTTTTTTAATTAATTTTTTAGATATAATACCCAGTTTAGTCCCTCTATTATTTCAAAATGACCCTTTAGTCCCTAATTAGAGGGACTTTTTAAGGGCGAAAAATAATAAGGGGACTAAAGGGTCAGTTTGCACTAATAGAGGGACTAAACTGGGTATTATAATAATTTTTAACTCATAAAAATTGCCACATCATCCTCATAGACAGAAAATTAGACGGCCGTTAGGAGGAGGGACTCGTTTGACACGAAATGAAAAATACGGGGATCCTACAAGGACAAAAAATATTAGAGGGACTAAAAGGGTACTTTGGGTATAATACAGGGACTAAATTGGGTATTCTACCATTTGCTTATAGCTTCAAAGTAATAAATAAACAGTTTTTCTCAACCTGTGCTTGGACCAAAGATTGTTTTATTTGTATATTGACACACAATTGGAGACCAAAAATTATATGTAGATGTCTGTGCATGATTAGAAACACTAATCTTAGTAATTATAATCTATGTTTTTTGTGTAAATTATATGATCATTATTGAATTGCTTGTCCAATAAGGGGGCAAAAATGTGTAATGTAAGCAAAATAATGAATGTATTTTCTTTTTGCACTTAAATGCTTTTTTTTAATTATAAGAAATTCAAATTAAAAATTATAAATAAAGTGCAAAAAATATTAAATAATAATAATAAAGAACTAATCTATTTATATTGTATAAAATAATAAACATAGTTAATTTAATTATAATATATTTACGTGTGTATAAAAAAACAAAATTATGGTTACAAGTGTGAATGAAATTTGAAAAAGAAACCCATCTTTTAAAGATAAAAGGGTTTTTTTTTTAAATAATAAATTTTACAAAAGCGATAATATGTTTTTTTTTTAAATTTGGTTAAAAATACAAATAAATTACTATAATAATTATAGAAGAAAGAATGGGTTAAAATACAAAAAAAACAGGAGGGTTTTTTTCTTTTAAAATGGCCGGCATTGATTTGATGGTCCTAGAGTTTTTGGATAATTAAATGAAAAATGTCCTATGGGAAAAAGCTCTTCATTAGCGTTAGGGTTACCAACCATCCTGGCAAACCGGATCATTCCCCTACTATGGAGTAGTTTTCTCGCTTTTCAGTCTTAGTAGACCTGTGTTCTCACACGGTGGCCTCCGTCTTCTAGGCTTTATCTTCTTTTTATTTCCAAGTCAGTTTCTTTGTATTCGCTGGTAGTCTGTGCCTCATCCCTGGTGAGGGCCTTTTGCCTTTTTTTTTTTTTTACCTTTCTTGTTACTACTGTTTTCACTTTTCCTTTTCAATAAATTTGTGGTTTATCCATTTTTTTTTAAAATTTTTTAATTAATTCCCTCGATCAAATCTTGTAGCGTCACCCTCATCTACATTGATTTTATTGAAAATAAATTAATAAATCATATTTTATTAATTACAAAAAATAACAATTATGACTAATCAAACTATCTCTCTCATGAAAAGACGAACCATTAGCATGGAAATTAAATTAAAGATAAAGAGAAAGATTTGACAACCAATTAATAAGTCCAAGATTTATGTGTGCTAGCTTTTAATTTATTTGAACTTTCCAATTTTCATTTAATCCTTATTTTTATTTTTAAACTTTAAAAATCAAAATTCAACTTATTTCAATCCCTCATTATTATTATTTTTAATTAATAGGCGACAAGCACCGCCCACCCAAAGAATTTAAAAAAAAGTATTGGACCCAGATGTATATTGTATGAATATTATATAAATACTACCGGGAGAAAAATTTGAACCCACGACCTCCCCTTTTTATATTTTGGTATCATACCATTGGGATATCCAATGGTTGACATCCCTCATTATTTTCAATGCCACTCGGTCATCCACACACCCACCCATTTTTCTTATGCACACACATAAATAACTTTAAATCAAATTAACAATTTTTAATAATAAATTACAAATATATTATTTCGTTATTGTTATTTAATAATTTTTGTATTTTATTTCAGATTTTTTTATTTGAATAATTTACTTATAGCTTAAAAATAATGAGTTCACAGTTTTTCACAACTTGTGCTTGGACCAAAGATTGTTTTACTTGTATAATGACGCAGAGTTGGAGACCAAAAATCATATCCAAATGTATGCACATGAATAGAAACACTAAACTTAGTAAGTATAATCTATGTTTTTTGTGTTAATTATATGATCATTATAGAATTGCTTGTCCAGTATGGGGCAAAAATAAGTAATGTAAGCAAAATAATGAATGTATTTTCTATTTTCACTTAAATGCGTTTTTTTAAATTATAAGAAGTTGAAATTAAAAAATTACAAATAAAATACAAAATATTAAATAATAATAATAATAATAATAATAATAATAATAATAGTAATAATAATAATAATAATAATGATGGACTAATCTACTTATATTGTATAAAATAATAAACATAATTCATTTAATTATAATATATTTACGTAATTACGTGTGCATAAAAAAAAAAAAAACAAAATTATGGTTACAAGTGTGAATGAAATTTGAAAAAAGACAGCTTTTAAAAATAAAAGGGTATTTAAAAAAAATAATAAATTTTAGAAAAGCAATAATAAGTTTTTTTTTAAATTTGGTTAAAAACACAAATAAATTACTATAATAATTATAGAAGAAAGAAGGTATAATACCCTAATTAGTCCCTCTACTTTTCTCTCTCTTCCCTTTTGGTCCCTCTACTCAGAAATGCTCCTGACTAGTCCCTCTACTTTTGAAAATGTGCCCACTTAGGGAGAAATCCTCCCAACTAGTCCCTCTACTTTTGAAAATGAGCCCACTTAGTCTCTCCACTTAGTCCCATTTTAAAAAGTAGAGGGACTAATTGGGAGCACTTCTCCCTAAGTGAGCACATTTTCAAAAGTAGAGGATTAATCGGGAGCATTTCTGAGTAGAGAGACTAAAAGGGAAGAGAGAGAAAAATAGAAGGACCAATTCGGGTATTATACTAAGAAAGAATGAGTTAAAGTACAAAAACAGGAGGGTTTTTTCTTTTAAAGTGGCCGGCATTGATTTGATGGTCCTAGAGTTTTTGGATAATTAAATGGAAAAATGTCCTTCTGGGAAAAAGCTCTTTAATAAATATATTTTATTCACTATGTAAAAAAAAAAAAAAAAAATCATAACAAAAGTGCTCAATCTGGATCACTAATCTATCTTTTAATTCTCTCGATCACATCTTGTAGTGTCGTTATTATTATATAATAATTTTTGTATTTTATTTAAGATTTTTTTATTGAATAATTTGTTTATAGCTTAAAAGTAATGAGTAAACAGTTTTTCGGAATCTGTACTTGGACCAAAGATTGTTTTATTTGTATAATAATGAATAGTTGGAGACCAAAAATTATATGCGGATCTATGTGCATGAATAGAAACGCTAATCTTAGTAAGTATAATCTATGCTTTCTGTATAAATTATATGATCATTATAAATTGCTTGTCCAATAAGGGGGCAAAAATTTGTAATGCAAGCAAAATAATGAATGTATTTTCTTTTTGCACTTAAATGCGTTTTTTTAATTATAAGAAGTTCAAATTAGAAATTACAAACAAAGTAAAAAAACTATTAAATAATAATAACAATAATAATAATAATGAACTAATCTATTTATATTGTATAAAATAATAAACATAGTTAATTTAATTATAATATATTTACGTGTGTATAAAAAAACAAAATTATGGTTACAAGTGCGAATGAAATTTGAAAAAGAAAAACATCTTTTAAAAATAAAAGGGTTTTTTTTAACAAAATAATAAATTTAAAAAAGCAATAATAAGTTTTTTTTTAAAAATTTGGTTAAAAATACAAATAAATTACTATAATAATTATAGAAGAAAGAATGTCTTAAAATACAAAAACAGGAGGGTTTTTTTGTTCTTTTAAAATGGCTGGCATTGATTTGGTGCTTCTAGGGTTTTTGGATAATTAAATGAAAAAATGTCCTTCTGCGAAAAAGCTCTTTAATAAATATAATTTATTTACTATATAAAAAAAAGTCAAAGAATAACAGCTCAATCTGGATCACTAATGTATCTTTTAATTCTCTCGATCACATCTTGTAGCGTCACCCTCATCTACATCAATTTTAATTGAAAATAAATAAATAAATCATAATTTATTAATTAAAAAAATAACAATTATGACTATTCAAACTATCTTTCTCATGAAAAGACGAACCATTAGCATGGAAATTAAATTAAAGATAAAGATAAACATTAAGCAACCGATTAATAAGTCCAAGATTTATGTGTGCTAACTTTTAATTTATCTGGACTTTCCAATCTTCATGTAATCCTTATTTTTATTTTTTAACTTTAAAAATCTAAATTCAACTTATTCCAATCCCTCATTATTTTGAATGCCACTCGGTCAACCACCCACCCACCCACCCATTTTTCTTACGCACACACATAAATAATTTTAAATCAAATTAATAATTTTTATTACTTATAATTTATAAATAGATTATTTCGTTTTTATTATTTAATAATTTTTGTATTTTATTTGAGATTTTTTATTTGAATAATTTGCTTATGGCTTAAAAGTAATGAGTTCACAGTTTTTCACAACCTGTGCTTGGATCAAAGATTGTTTTACTTGTATAATGACGCACAGTTGGAGACCAAAAATCATATGCATATGTATGCACATGAATAGAAACACTAATCTTAGTAAGTATAATTTATGTTTTTTATGTAAATTATATGTTAATTATAGAAATGCTTGTCTAATATGAGGCAAAAATATGTAATGTAAGCAAAATAATGAATGTATTATCTATTTGCACTTAAATGTGTTTTTTTAATTATAAGAAGTTCAAATTAAAAAATTACAAATTAAATACAAAAAATATTAAATAATAATAATAATAATGTACTAATCTATTTATATTGTATAAAATAATAAATATAGTTAATTTAATTATAATATATTTACGTGTGTATAAAAAAAACAAAATTATGGTTACAAGTGTGAATGAAATTTGAAAAAAAAAACATCTTTTAAAAATAAAAGGGTTTTTAAAAAAATAATAAATTTTAAAAAAGCAATAATAATACAAATAAATTACTATAATAATTATAGAAGAAAGCATGGGTTAAAATACAAAACCAAGAGGGTTTTTTTTCTTTTAAAACGGCCTGCATTGATTGGATGGTCCTAGAGCCTTTGGTCAATTAAATGAAAAAATTCTTTCAAGAAAAAAAGTTCTTTGATAAATATAATTCATTCACTCTGTTAAAATAAATAAAATTGTTAAAAAAAATAAAATAAAAGTCAAAGCAGGAGTGCTCAATCTGGATCATTAATATATCTTATAATTCTCTCAATCACATCATGTAGTGTTACCCTCATCTACATTGGTTTTTATTGAAAATAAATAAATATATTATAATTTATTAATTACAAAAAGACGGACCATTAGCATGGACCTTAAATTAAAGATAAAGATAAAGATAAAGATTACACAACTAATTAATAAGTCCAAGATTAATGCGTGCTACCTTAATTTATATGAAGTTTTCAATCTTCAATTTTTTTTTTTTTGAATAGGTGGATAAACCACATGCATTACAAAAGAAATATAGGTACAAAACTAACAACAACACCCACCAGACTATGGCGGTCAAAACCAGCAACAAACAGCGCAAGCCCACTAGACTATGACGGCCGAAATAGCAGGCCAGGAAACTCCTGCACTAGAAAACTACCCCATGTCTTGCATAGAAGCCTCATCACTAGGAACAGCTCCATCGGTGGGATCATCTCGCTGGCCCGAGAACACCAAACCGCGACGGATAGTTGAAGCATGCTCATCAAACCTAATCTACTGGGACGCAAGGGCTGCAGAAAACCACAAAATTAAAACATGTGCAACCTTTGAGATAACAGAAAAGAAAAATAACGAAACAACATTAAACATGCAGTCATTCCTAGCAAGCCAAACATGTCACACAACCGCTTTCACAATGACGCCTCCTAGGACACGCTGACAATGTCTAAATTTGAACCACCATAAGCACCACACATCCTCCAAAGAGGGCTTGAGCTCCGGTAAATCGAAAAAGTGCAAGAAAAAGTTCCAAATCGAATACACAAAGATGATCCACTAATTCGCAGTCCGCATGACACAGAACATACATAGTGGTAGGGAGTTTGTTGCATCTTCTGAAGGCTAAATTCTCCAGAGTAAGGGTTTAGTTCCTCTAAACGAGGCAATCTTCATTTAGTCCTTGTTTTTATTTTGAAACTTTAAAAATCTAAATTCAACTTATTTCAATCTCTCATTATTTTCAATGCCACTGAGTGATCTACCCACCCATTTTGAGCTGCATCTCCATCACATAGACCAGTGATGGAAAATCAAAGTGTTAAAGTTGGATGCGATTTGATTTGATTTTTTTTTTTCTTTTGATAAGTTATCCCATGTACACCCAAATCCCTCAACAATTTTTTTTTAAAAAAAATCCTTAATCTTAGGCAGAGGAAATTAATAACACTGTCACTCATTCTCCATCGTCGAAGCTGTTTCAAATTAAAGTTCAATCCCTTTTAATCAGCTTTATATATGAAAAGCCATATGTCTCAAAGCTGCTAGCCAGAAATATTGAAAGCCCATGAGTCTGATCCAACTCACCACCTTCCTTTCCATTCTCGACGATCAAGTTTGACTATTTCCAGCACCAATGCATCCTTTCCACAAGCCAAGAAACCCAACCATCATTTTTGCTCACTCTCCACTTCACACCTTTGGCTCTACTAGGCTAAACTCCCATGGATGTGAATAAAGCTCCCATGACCGCAGCAGCGTCCCCTCTCACCAAGCCCCCACCACCGTCCTCCTCCATGATGGTGGCACAATTGCCACCGCCTTAAGCAACATCCTCCTCTACCCATGTGACAACCAAAGTCCCACCTCCATCCATCACCAACTCCATCAAAATTTTCAGGGATTTGTAAGGCATTCACTTTTTTCAAATCCCTCAGTCGTTCTATTTGGATTCCTTCTATAGAAGCTCGCCATCAAGTTCTTCGGGATATTATTTGAAGAGCAAATTTTTTGGAATATTTGAAAAGAAATAATCGTATTTTTAATTCCAGTATTTTTCCTCTATTTTTTATCATTTTTTTGTTTGGGAATATTTTGTTAGGTTATTTCATTTATCGGATCCACCGTAGTCCATGAGTTAAATCTGGAGAGTTGGAGAGCCCTTGTAAGGCCGCCGTTTAAGGTAATGGGGGATTGGATGGTGAAAGTTCTTGTGTGGAATATCTGGCTTGCTAGAAATGATTGGGTCTTCAATACTAATGTTGTGCCTACTCTTGCTATTATTATGAAATGTGATTGCATGATTATTTCATGGTTTTCAATGAAAACAGCGGGAGGTAGAGAAAAGTTTGATGATTCCATTACCACTGTCAGACGCAACCTGGAGTTTTTGGACCAGCGTTCGATTGAGACCAGACCACGGGTTAGGTTGTCCTTGGCAAAGTATTTGGTTGGGTTTTAGCCTCTGTGTGTGTTGCTGCTTTCTTTTTGGGCTGTTGTTATTTTGTTTTGTGTCTGGTGGCCTGTACACATCTAGTTGTCGGTTATAGTTGTTTCTTTTATTAATGAATGTGATTTATCCACCTTTTCAAAAAACAAAAAAAAAATATTCACATGTTATAATTTGCTTGGAATTCACAGCAAGGGATAAGATTCATCAATTCCCCAGTGTGATGTGAAAATGACATTACCCTTTACGAATTGACATTATCCTGAATAGATTCCGAATGACGTGAATGCCAACTTACCATCCACATCATCATCCACGTCATTATTTTTTTTATAAACTTAAAATTTAAACCTTAAAAATCCTTAAATTCTTAAAATTAAAAAAAAATTATAAAACCATATCTAAAATCTTAAACCTATACACTACAAAATATATACCTAAAATCTAAAAACTGAAACCCTCAATAATAAATACTAAACGCTATAATCCTAACCCTAAATCCTAAGCTCTAAACCCTAAATCTTATGCCCTAACCCTAAACCCTATGAAGGTTTGTGATTTACACTTTAGAGTTTAGGAAAGGAGTTTTTGGTTTATTATTTACAGTTAAATTTTTAAATTTAGGATTTAGATAATAAAGAGAAAATATTTTTTTTTAAAAAAAATGAGAAAGAAAGAATGACGTAAATACTGACTTCGATGCTAACTTAACATCCACGTTATTCGAAAAATCTATTCGGTAAAAATATCATTACTTATTGATTTGAACATATAGTTTTAATGAAGTGTTCAAAACTATTATTTTTTAAGATAATTTGATTTTAAAATTTCTTAAAAACAAGAGAGAAGATGCAGCTGAACTTCGTCAATTTAGCTGCATCTTCTCTCTTGTTTTCTCCAGTTCAATGTGCGGTCCTTAGGTGTGCATTACTCATGATGATTCCTTCCTAATCTCTGCATGTTCTTTGTTTGTCGTTTCCTATTTTATTTCTGTTTTCCTGTCCTTTTTTGTGCTTTTTTTCCTATTAAGTTTTGTACTTGTTCTCTTCCCGTTTAATAAATTTGTAGTGTATCCATTTTTATTAAAAAAAAAAAAGAAACAAAAACCCCTTATCAGTCACATGCAAGATTCACATGGACATATGTGCACTTCCCTATGTACAATAATATTTGTGTTTTGTAGATCAGACTAATAAATATAAAATCTTACTGAGTGATAAAAAAAAATAATTTGATTTTAAAATTTCTTAACATACAAAAATATTTTGTCTTTAAAAATAAATTTGAAAATATCTTAAGATATAAACATGTACAAAATTCAGCAATGACACCAAAACCGAAGACTGAGGGGAAGACTACTGTTAGGAATAGTTAGGGGATTAAAAAAAAAAACCACAAAACAGGAGAAAATGAAAGGGTTGTAACCATGCTCCCAAGAAAATTATGGGGATCCTCAGCTACAGAAACTATGTTTTGTACCATAATAAGAAAAATACTCAAATGCTATATTTATTACATAAACCAATATGTTATGTACATGTCGATCTACGCAAAGGATAGCATAGATGATAACATCATCTCATTCTTCTTATAATAATTTTCAAGGATATACTTCAATAACTGATTGAAGAGCCATTAAAGGAGTAACTTTATAGTGATTGAAGCCCGCTACAGTAAATATATTTCGCCATTCACTTTCATTTCGTTGTTTTCCCTTTGCAGTAACAAGCATCAATAAATCAGAAAACACTTGCGTCTCAACTTCATTAACATAGTTGTTCGTAGTAGCACCAACAACAGTATCTATTATTATTATCTTTCCTTCATTATCCTTATTTGGTATTGCTTCCTTACAGCGTTTCAAAATTTTAATACAATCCTCATCACTCCAATCATGGAGAACCCACTGCAAAAAAAAAAAAAAAATAAATAAATAAATAAAATAAAATAAAATAAAATAAAATAAATCATCATTTATAATATCATCATATATAATAAAACCATGTATTTAGAAACTTAATACAGCATCAAGGGTTAATTTTTGGCTCTTGTTTTCAAGTACCATCAATTACTTGATTACTAGTATCTCTTAAATACATGAGAGACTAATGCGAATTTGCTTTACAGCCCTTATAATCTTTATTAATCCAATGTTATTTTCTTTGGTTTTATCATGTGAAAATGACATTACCCTTTACGAATTGACATTATCCTGAATAGATTCCGAATGACGTGAATGCCAACTTACCATCCACATCATCATCCACGTCATTATTTTTTTTATAAACTTAAAATTTAAACCTTAAAAATCCTTAAATTCTTAAAATAAAAAAAAAATTATAAAACCATATCTAAAATCTTAAACCTATATACTACAAAATATATACCTAAAAATCTAAAAACTTAAACCCTCAATAATAAATACTAAACGCTAAAATCCTAACCCTAAATCCTAAGCTCTAAACCCTAAATCTTATGCCCTAACCCTAAACCCTATGGAGGTTTGTGATTTACACTTTAGAGTTTAGGAAAGGAGTTTTTGGTTTATTATTTACAGTTAAATTTTTAAATTTAGGATTTAGATAATAAGGAGAAATTATTTTTTTTTTAAAAAAAAAGAGAAAGAAAGAATAACGTGAAAGAACATCGATGCTAACTTAACATCCACGTCATTCGAAAAATCTATTCGGTAAAAATATCATTACTTATTGATTTGAACATATAGTTTTAATGAAGTGTTTAAAACTATTATTTTTTAAGATAATTAGTTGTGTGCTTATTTTATTTTATTTTGGGACGAAACCGACAAGCTCTATATCCATCAAGGGCGTGCGCATGGGCTGAAAATTGATCATCTAACCTGCATATCGTTACCCACCAACACAGAATTTGGGTAGCAAACCCTAACCCATAACTAGGGAAATGTTATTACCATTGTGTCCAATGAGACTAGAACTTGAGATCTTTTAAATTTCTTACTCTCGCTTTTCATAATGGAATTAACACCATTAGACTATGATAAGTTTCTTGACATGATATGTTACGTGGCTTCAGGCCTAAAGCTTCCCACCCAGAAATATGAACTCTGTTAAAACAAACATCAATGATGGCTAAGATTTTCCTTTAGTCTCACACAACTCCACTCCAACAACAAGGGCTTCATTATCTTTACTAGTTTGCATAACAAACAATCTTGTCCACTCTCCCCTCTCCCTCTTGCCATGGCAAGTGGGGGACAACCTCCGTTGTCGTCGCCACCTTCTTGGGCAGATATTGCTGTGGCGGTTCACCGGTGTCCGTCTTCTTCTTCTTTGCAAAACGATCCAATCCTAGATAAACTGAAAGGCAACACTTCATAATTTATTCATATGGATTTTGAAGCAATTGCGAGAGCTTGCATGCGTTTCCAGTTTGTTTTTTATAGGAAATTCTGTGGGAAACCTCCTCCATTTGAACAAACCAAATTGATTCTCCATACCAAGTGAAGCGAGATTGGAGTCATTCACATCTCAGATCTTCTTAATGGATACCTTCTTCTTCGTTGTGAGTCACATGATGTCATGCAAAAAATTCTATTTGATGGTCTTTAGGCCATCAATGGAATTGTTTTGCAAATAGCACCATGGCAACCATTTTTTGAACTTGCTTTCACGAGAGACTCTACAGCCGCCTTTTGGGTTCAGATGCATAACCTTCTGGTGGATTTCTGGGATGAGGATTCTCTGGAAACCATTACCTCGCATATGGGTCGGTTTCTTAAAGTCAATGAACTTACTAATTCCCTCTCTCGATCTAAATTTGCATGTGTTTGCATTGAAATAGATTTATCTAAACCGTTAAAGCAAGGTTTCTGGTTAGGAGATGAAGCTCATACAGATTTCATAGTGATCCTTTATGAGAAACTTCCTACGTTTTGCTATCGGTACGGATTGGTTGGGCATGGTACGAACAACTACAACTGTGGCCCTATGGAGACTCAAGAGGAACCCCAGCCATCCCCTGTGCTAAATAGGAGATGGAGGTAAGGGTTTGTCCAGATTCTCCTCCAGGTAGTAGGGAGGAGGTGGTTGGACCGGGTCAATCACACCAAACATATTTAAAAGGAAAGCAGGTGGTCTCCTTGGTAACCAATCAGACATGGACTTCGGTTCATGGATGTTGGTTGCTCATCGGAGAGGCCGTCATCGAGGAAGTGGCGGAAGTCGGAGGGGGAGGGTACTGGGGTTTCGCTATCACATGCGGAGATACAGAGATCACGTTATTTGGAGAGTAAATCATCCAAGGTTAAAAGTGGCCGACATTCAGTTCCTTCTGTGACACATAGAGGATTATCAATTTGTGGTCGTGGTGGTCACCCTGTTTCCTAGAGCCATTTCACTGTTCTGGATACTATTGGGATGGCTGACACTGGCAACATAGGGACTCATTGCACTGTTAATGATGGCCTTGGTCCTCGATCCACAGAACTTGATGGGTTGAGAGATGGGCTTGATGCTTCTGTTCCTATTCCCCATGAAAATGCTTTAACTAAAGATGCTCTTCCTACTGGCAATGTGAGTCCCAAGGCCTCTTCTGAGGTGAATTTGCGTGCGGGAACAAATGTGGAGGCTTTGGAAAGGCAAAGATCTCCTCCTAGATCGAGTGATCCTCCTATTCTTCGTTGCTCTCAACACTTGAGAGATCAAGTTATGCCAGATGAACTTTCCAATGCTTATCTAATGATGGTGGATAAGGTCTCTGAAGCCCTACTCCACACCCAGTCTTTGGTTTTAGATTCTGATCAAGATATGACTGGATTTGAGAGTGAAGATACTAAGATGAGCGATAATGAAGAAACAGATGATCTTATGACTTTGACCAAGTATCAGCATGGCTTATGAAAGGAAGCATTCGTTCGGAGGGTTCCTCAGTTTGTACTCGCCGCCCAGAAGAAGGGAAGTGTTGAAAAAGGACTTGAAAAGGATTAAGCTCCTTTTTGTCTTCTTTCTTGTCTCCTTTAGAGCTGTTTCTCTGAGTGTCAGCCGGGCATGGTGTTGGTCTTCATGAGCTGTCCCTCTTCCATCAAGGCCGGGGGATCCCTCGTTGGTTAATGAAATGTGTTCTAGCTAATGGTTTCAGTTTGTAATTTTAGTTTCCTTTTTTCTAGTTTTTCCTTTTTTTTTTTTATTTACTTGTTATGTAATTTCTCTGTTATATATGTAAAACCTTTATTTTCATTTGAATAAAATAGCTCTCCAAAGCTCCTTTTAACAACAAAAATAAACAACATTAAACTATAGTCCATTTGGTGTGTGCTCACTTTAATTTCCTAATGAATTGTTCTTTCCATGTCCTACCTACATGGCTATTTTGCTTATTTCTAATAACTGATAATGCAAATGGATCTCCAAAACCACATATTATTATGTGAGGAAGCACCACAAGGAGTCTAGTATTAGGTGTGCTGCATCCACCATATCATCTTTAATAAAGATTGCAAGCATATCATCTTTCATATTAATATTTTGAAGCTATTATCTTAGCATATATATATATACTTATATTTATATGTAAATGTAAAATTTAAATTCATAACCTTGTGTCATTTCACCTATTGTAAAATGAAACCATTGCTCCATTCCTTTCGCTGTAGATGGAGATAATGTGCCCTTGAAGAATATACAATACACATGAGTTTGAATAGGCTGACAAGCTTCCTTGTTTTGGCTTCTAATTTTTTTTCTTTGTTTTTTTAAAAAGGTTATGTATGAAGTGTTAAAAGCTATATTTATCATCACTCCTATAGAAGAAGAGTTTGGATAGCTAGGCGACAAGCTTCCTTGTTTTAGCTTGTAATTTTCTTCTTTGGTTTTTTTTTAAAAGCTTATGTATGAATTGTTAAAAGCTATTTATATCATCCCTATTACAATAGAAGGATTGGTATTTCGTTTTTCTTATAAATCAATGATCGAAAGTTAGATAGGCTACTACTCTAAAGGCATACTCTATAATTGTGTGATTTTTTTACAACAAATTATATATTACACGTTTGAAACATATACCAACAGACTCTTTAGTTTATTGACACCAAATTTTTTACGTAAAATATTCATTTTATAGAAGATCCGAGATTAAATTTCATAACTCATATAAAGTGAAAACAAAGATGTGTTGAAATATTAACTTTATATTTGTACCCATCCCTTGATTTCTCTAACATTTATTATTTATTTAAAAAAATATAAATTCTAGACATGACAACTTACGCAATGCCATAGCTTAAAAAACAAATAAAAACATTTCTCCTAAAAGACAACAAAGGTATCTTGTTCTCATCTTAAGTCAAGTTCAAAAGTTGGAGCGTTCGAATTTCTCCCCATGGTTGAAATTCTAGGTTTGTAGCTCTAAAAAACTATATATATTAAAACATGATCTTGTGTGGATACTATCGTGCGAATGAGATGCGTCACCTATACCAATAAAGGACTTAGCTGGCATTTGGTTGGATGCAATTCTAAATGTAGTAAATTTTTAGTTATAATATAGCTAGAAATACTTGGTTTTTAAAATACAGTGCAGTTAAATTGTGTTTGGTTGGATGTAAGTGAAATTATTGTATTATAAGATTTTATGTTTATTTGGAAGGATTTGTAAATCTAAAATTGGTATATGAGTATCTATATATGTGTATTGTATATGTATATGTGTGTGTGTGTGTGTATATGAGTTTATGCATATGTAAACATACTATGTATAGGTATATGTATATCCGTGTGTATATGTGCATATATGTATATAAGTATATATGTAGAAGTGTATATATGTATATGCATGTATATATATGTAGACATACCTATGTGTTTATATATGTGTGTAAGTATATATACGTGTACATGTATATGCATATGCATATGTGCGTGTGTGTATGTATATATTTCTACATATATATATATATATATATATATATATATATATATATATATA
Source organism: Dioscorea alata (assembly GCA_020875875.1). Lineage (NCBI taxonomy): Eukaryota > Viridiplantae > Streptophyta > Magnoliopsida > Dioscoreales > Dioscoreaceae > Dioscorea > Dioscorea alata. Next base: position 23,889,187 of record CM037011.1, read on the forward strand.
TATATATATATATATATGTGAGTAAAGATTTTCAACTCCTAAGATTTTAACTTAGGCTCAATTTAGACATAAATTCAAATATATCGGTAGAAATAATTAGTTTTAAATGTGTGTTTCAAAATTTTTTAAATCAAACAATCAATTTTTGAATGTAACATTTGAACTTTAAACAGCACAAAACAAACACTATCATAATTGCACGGCTACCTTAATTGCACGTCAATTTACACTATTGAAAAAAAAAATATCATCAAGATTGTATAATGAAATAATAAAAAATAAAAAAAATGCAAATGCAGGATATTGTATATTTTACCACAGTTAAAGATAATTATAAATTCATCTAAATAATGCTGATGTTTATGACAAGTGCTCAAAAGCATGGAGCAAACAATGCAAGGTATCAATCTAGCCTACATCCATCACATCATCTTTAATAAAGATTCAAGCACACCATCTTTGACAAAAATTGTTTAAGTTATTATCTAAATATATAAAAATAAATAAATAAATAATATATTTTTCAAATGTTATAAGGACATATCAATAAAAAAGTGTATGTGCAGTAAAAATTTAATCACATAATCTAGGTTTAATACCCTATTTAGTCCCTGTATTATGGTCAATCTGCCCGTTTAGTCCCTCTATTATAATTTGTCCGCCAGAGGTCCTTCTATTTTGATATTTGGGCAATTCAAGTCACTCCGTCAAACAGCCGTCCATTTGGCCGTCTGAACTGCTGACGTGGTGTATTTAAACTTTGAAAAAATTATAAAAAATTATTTGTTGCTGATGTGGACGAAGTTAATGTCTCATTAACCCATAGCTAACGGGTCCGGATCTGATTTGGATCCGGACCCGATAACTGAATGCCCTAATTGTCATCTTCTTCTTTGAGATCATCCTCAATCTCCACCCTGACGACACCGTCGTTCTCCGTAGCGTTGAACCTGCTAACAGGACCTCCTCCGGCTCAAGCACGCCGTCAATGGCGAGAAGCCATTCCAACCGGATACGCTAGTTCTCTTAGGAGCTGAAGGCTGAGGCCAGGAGAATCTCACATGATATCATGGCCGAGATGAAGAAGTTCTCCGAGAGCCATGGGCACACACCCGCAGCTTCAGGGGTCGACTCCGCACTTGCTGCACGCACGCGGAGTTGGATAGATCAAGATTGGGCACACACAAGGTGTTGCATGGGCTGAAGTTCATTAGTGGCAAAACGAATGGTGTTGATGCTTGGAATGAGGTTTAGGCTAGCTTTAATAAACTCACCATTGATGGCTTTCTCTCCCGCTCGGACTTTGCTCTATGCATTGGTTCAATCTTTAGAGCCTTTTCTTATTTAGTTATCCCAATTTCATCATGAAACATCAAATATTTTGTTTATTGTTTGAAATTTTTTTTAGGAATGAAGGATTCTAAGGAGTTTGCATTGGCGTTGTTTGACGCATTAAGCAGGAGAAGGAGGTTGAATGCCGAGCAGATCAGCAAGGACGAGTTATATGAGTTCTGGTCACAAATCACTGATCAGAGCTTTGATTCACGCCTCCAAATCTTCTTTGATATGCACTTTATTTATTTATAACATGATTGAATAAATTTGATGGTCAATGGAGATATAATTAAGAGCTAAATGTTGTTTTCAATTGAATGGTCAATGGAACGGCTATCGGGGGGACGAAGAAGATGAGAATTAGGGCATTTAGGTATCGGGTCCGGATCCAATTTGGATCCGGACCCGTTAGCTATGGGTTAATGGGTTAATGAGACATTAACCTCGCCCACGTCAGCAACAAATAATTTTTTATTATTTTTTTAAAATTTAAAGACGCCACGTCAGCAGTTCAAACGGTCAAATGGACGGCTGTTTGACGGAGGGACTTGAATTTCCCAAATGTCAAAATAGAAGGACCTCTGGCGGACAAATTATAATAGAGGGACTAAACGGGCAGATTGACCATAATACAGGGACTAAATAGGGTATTAAACCCATAATCTATGAACTTTTATCCATGATACAGAACATATCTAATTAATGACACTCTGCAATTATAATCAGAGATCCATTTACTATTAATTCTTGGACAATCTAGCTAAATCCTTAATCTTGTCTAATTCCCTTGTCATTTGCATGCTTTGATGTTTAATTACGTATCAAGTGTTAATAAAACCGAACATATACCTTCAACATGGCAACACTCGCCGGAGGAACAGATTCAAACATATCACCTGCGACAAAACCAACACCACCAATCTCCATCTTGCCCTGGACCACATGCGGCAGATCAAGCACAGTGCACTTTATCTCCGGGAACGCTTTCTTTATCTCCATCGCCATCGCTCCAATCCCTCCACCAACATCCACCAACGACTCCACTCCTCCAAACACATCCCCACAAGACCTCATCACGGCATCCATCACCAACCCAGCATAACTCGCCATCCCCTCATTCAATAACCTTTTAAACTCCGACTTCTCACCAGCTACTTCAATGATCGCCTTCCCATGAAGAAACTCAAACGGTGTGTCCTCCGGGGACTTAAACCATGATCCTAGATCATATGAAGGATGGCTAACGGTTGGGTCAACGATGAGGCTGAGAAATGGAGTTATGGAAGTAGAGTTTCCAGGAAGCAAGAGTTGGGAAGTGGGAGTGAGGGAGTATAAGGATTGGGTTTCTTGATCTGTGGAGAAGATGCCTTGGTGGATGAGTGCGCGCATGAGGCGCCGTAAAGGGTCGGACTTGGAGGTGGGGATGGAGAGGAAAGTGGTGAGGTGGACGAGCCTCATGGGCTTACCGTGTTTGTGGAGGATGTCGGCGATGCCGAGATCGATGGCAGCTTTGAAAGATATGGATTTGAAGTAACCGATGATGAGGTTCAAGGCGTGGGATTGAGCTTGGAGGAGCTCAGTGGTGGTGAACTGATCCATGTGTTTGGGGTGGTGTTTGTCAATGCAAAGGTTTGGTTGGAAATATTTTTTGAGGGAAAAGAGCTCGGGGAGCTAATTTATTAATTAAAAAAGGAAAAACAAAAGTTTAAACAAACAAATGGGATAAGAGAAGTAAAAACACACGACCTAGAAAACAAGAACAAAAACACAGAGAGCCGGGAGGGCAGATCCAGTGAAGAAAAGAAAGCCAAAGAGAAAAATCCTAGAAGTTAAAGCCAGCATCAAAGATGCTCTTCATGACCCATCGAGGGAGATCGCGACCAGTTAGGAAGAGGTTTAGGCTGTGGAGGTTGGCTCCAAAGATTGCAAGGGTAGCAGCGGGAGTCATCCAATTTCTGGGGATTTCAACAAATTTGGGGTTGCCAGCGTGAATGAGGAGCTGATTGACAGTAGAAATGGCAGGGGAGAGGCGCCAAGTGACCGTGCGGTTGGCAGGCAGCAGAATTTGCAAAGATTCCTGTGTGTGTGTGGCGCGTTCACGTTAGTTAGGTGTTTATCGTTAGTGTATCTATGATTTTATGTTGCTACTAGTTTAAGGATGGATATTTAAAGCATTGTTAGCTCATTGATATTTACTGTTGCCTTTCTTAATGTTCCAAATGATCCTTCAATGGCAAACAATATCAGAGTTCATAGCTGGTGTTTTGAAACTTGGGTTAACCTGACTGATTGGACCCAATTTGACTAGACTCCGGCAGGTCATCAAGTCAGATTAACCTGGGTTTACAAATAATTGTTAAAATATTATGAAAGGCTGCATGTGATGTTTTATTTGTCAAACATGGCTGCATCACTTTTGGTTGGTGGGATGAGATTAGGTGGGTTAATTAACCCTTAATCTCATCACACTCTGGCCTATAAAAGGGCAAGAGCATGAAGCCTTTTGTGTACCAAGTTTTTGAGAAGAAGAGTGAGGGTGAGAGAGAAAGAAGGAGAAAATAGTGGGAAGAAAAATTAGAGGGTTTGTGTTGCTTCTGTTACAGGAGAGAATAAGTTGGTGTTCTCCTTGTCAATAGAAAGCTTGTAGCTCCTATTCTTCACTATAGTAAAATTCTTCTACCTTGTCCGTGGTTTTTTACCCTAATTTATTTTGGGGTTTTTCCACGTAAATTCTGTGTCTATCTTTATTGCTGTTATTTTTCAAGCACTTTTGCTGTGGTCCTGCTCTACCCAGTTCCATAATTACACAACAAGTGGTACCAGAGCCAGACTTAGGGTGTGTATATATATCTACTTATTGTATGCTCTGTGGCTGCCACTAATAGTGGATCCTCCACATTAGAAAATAAGTTAGATTATTATTCACCCTTTGTAGGAACTGGTTACTGCCTTTGAAGCAGTTTGTGACAAAAGCAATGGCAGCAAAGTATGATTTTGAAAAATTCAATGGGAGTAATTTCTCGTTGTGGAAGCTAAAGATGATGGCTATCCTGAGGAAAGATAATTGCTTAGCGGCTATTACTAATAAGCCAGCTGAAGTTAAAGATGATAAGTGGAATGAAATCGACGGTAATGCTGTTGCAAATCTTCATCTCGCACTTGCTAATGGAGTTCTATCAAGTATAGCAGAGAAGAAGACGGCGAAGGAGATTTGGGATCACCTCACAAAGCTATATGAGGCCAAGTCACTCCACAACAAAATATTCCTTAAGAGGAGACTCTATACTCTGCGTATGGCAAAATCTACTTCAATGACGGAGCACATGAACACGCTGAACACTCTATTTTCCCAACTCACATCATTGGGACATACAATAGAGTCAGGTGAACGTGCGGAAATTCTACTCCAAAGTCTACCAGATTCATATGATCAACTCGTCATCAACTTAACAAATAATGTCCCCATGGACAGTCTAGTCTTCGATAACATCGCAGCCGCTGTTCTGGAGGAAGAAAGTCACCGCAAGAACAAGGAAGACAAACTAGCAAGTTCACAACAAGCGGAGGCTTTGACAGTGACGAGAGGAAGATCAACAGAACGTGGATCCAGTGGGAGTTACAATCATAGTAGATCAAAGTCAAGGAGTAAGAAGACTTTCAAGTGCTACCATTGTGGCAAGAAAGGTCACTTGAAGAAGGATTATTGGAGTCTGAATAAAAAGGATTCCAATCCTCAAGGGAATGTTGCAAACACTTCAGATGATGGAGAGCCCATGGTGTGTGAAGTAGCAACTACATCAAGTAAAAGATTTGCTGATGTATGGCTTCTTGATTCAGCAGCCACTTTTCACATGACCTCCCGAAGAGAATGGTTCTATCACTATGAACCTATCTCTGGAGGATCTGTGTACAGCTGTAACGATCAAGCTTTGAAGATCGTTGGTATTGGCACCATCAACCTGAAGATGTATGATGGCACGGTTCGGACGATACAAGAAGTCCGACATGTGGAGGGCCTCAAGAAGAATTTGTTGTCCATAGGACAACTTGATGATCTTGGTTGCAAAATTGAAGTTCAGAACAAGACCATGAAGATAATTCGAGGAGCGCTTGTATACATGAAGGGAGAGAAGATAGCTACAAATTTATACATGCTGAAGGGAGAAACTTTGCAAGAAGGAGAAGCTTCAATTGCGACAAGTAGTCCAAGTGAAAGATGCACAATGACATGGCACAGGAAACTTGGACACATGTCAGAGAAAGGAATGAAGATTCTTGCAGAGAGAAATCTACTTCAAGGTCTCACAAAGGTAACACTACCCTTTTGTGAACAGTGCATTGTGAGCAAGCAGCATCGACTGAAGTTCAACACGTCTAATTCTAGAAGTAAAATAATTCTAGAATTGGTTCACTCTGATGTGTGGCAAGCACCAGTTACATCTCTGGGAGGAGCAAATTACTTTGTATCATTTATTGATGACTATTCCAGGAGATGTTGGGTGTACCCTATCAAGAGGAAGGCTGATGTGTTTCAAATCTTCAAATTTTACAAAGCGCGGGTGGAACTTGAATCTGGCGAGAAGATCAAGTGCTTGAGGACTGATAATGGAGGAGAATACACTGGCAAAGAATTTGATGAATTCTGCAAGCAGGAAGGCATCAAAAGGCAGTTCACTACAGCATACACTCCTCAACAAAATGGAGTGGCGGAGCGAATGAACAAGACTCTGTTGGAAAGAACAAGAGCTATGATGAGAGCTGCAAGCTTGGACAAGAAGTTCTGGGCAGAAGCAGTTAGCACCGCCTGTTATGTGGTGAATCGGGCTCCTTCAACTGCAATCGAGTTGAAGACACCGATGGAGATGTGGACTGGTAAGCCAGGTGATTATTCAAACCTTCATATATTTGGAAGTCATGCATTTGTAATGTTCAACATCCAAGAAACCACAAAGTTGGATCCAAAATCCAGAAAATGTATGTTTTTAGGATATGCTGATGGTGTTAAGGGGTACCGCCTATGGGATCCCACTGCCCATAAGGTAATAATGAGCAGAGACGTTATCTTCATAGAAGACAAAGAAGAAAAGCAAGCAAATGGTAAAAGCACAGAGACTACAACAATACAGGTAGAAAAAGAAGTTGAAGCTACACCAGAGCACGAGGTACAAGAACCAGCTGAAGCTGAAGCTCCAGAAGTTCGGCTGTCAACTCGTACAAGAAAGACACCAAGTTGGCATTCTGACTATATTATGGAAAGCAACATTGCGTACTGTCTTCTAACTGAGGATGGAGAGCCATCAACTCTTCAAGAAGCACTGAGCAATTCAGATGCATCTCAGTGGATGGCAGCAATGGAAGAAGAAATTGAAGCTCTTCATAAAAATAGGACATGGGAACTAGTGTCACTACCACAAGGGCGAAAGCCCATTGGCAACAAATGGGTCTACAAGATCAAGCGCAACAGTGATGATCAAGTAGATCGCTATCGTGCTAGACTGGTGGTAAAAGGATATGCTCAGAAGGAAGGAATTGACTTCAACGAAATATTTTCACCTGTGGTTCGACTCACAACAGTCCGAGTAGTCCTAGGGATGTGTGCTACATTTGACTTGCAGCTTGAGCAGTTAGATGTTAAAACTGCATTTCTTCATGGAGATCTTGAAGAAGAAATTTACATGCTCCAACCAGAAGGGTTTGAAGAAAAAGGTAAAGAGAACTTGGTTTGCATGTTGAACAAATCTCTGCACGGTCTAAAGCAGGCGCCGAGATGTTGGTACAAGAGATTTGATTCCTTCATCATGAGCCTTGGATACAACAGATTCAATACAGACCCTTGTGCATATGTCAAGAGGTTTGAAGAAGAAGATTTTGTCTTCTTGTTGCTGTATGTTGACGACATGTTGGTTGCAAGCCCCAACAAAGATCGTATCAAGGAGCTAAAGGCACAATTGGCTAGGGAGTTTGAAATGAAGGACTTGGGACCGGCAAACAAGATTCTAGGGATGCAAATTTACCGAGACAGAAATAATAGGAAGATTTGGCTTTCTCAAAAGAATTATTTAAAGAAGATCTTGCGACGCTTCAACATGCAAGACTGTAAGCCAATTTCTACCCCACTTCCTATTAATTTCAAGTTATCCTCAAGTATGTGTCCTAGCAGTGAAGAAGAGAGGATGGAGATGTCTCGAGTACCGTATGCATCAGCAGTGGGAAGCCTAATGTTCGCCATGATCTGTACAAGACCAGACATTGCACATGCAGTGGGAGTGGTAAGTCGATACATGGCGAATCCTGGTCGAGAGCATTGGAATACTATCAAGAGGATTCTCAGATATGTAAAGGGAACCTCAGATGTTGCATTATGTTATGGAGGATCTGAGTTTACTATCAATGGATATGTTGATGCTGATTATGCGGGTGATCTTGATAAAAGCAAATCCACTACAGGTTATGTGTTCACACTAGCAGGAGGAGCTGTGAGCTGGGTTTCAAAACTTCAGTCAGTCGTGGCTACATCAACGACAGAAGCAGAGTATTTGGCAGCTACGCAAGCCAGTAAAGAAGCAGTGTGGTTGAAGATGGTGCTGGAAGAACTTGGGCACAAGCGAGAAAATATTTCTCTATATTGTGATAACCAGAGTGCTTTACATCTTGCAAGAAATCCGGCGTTTCATTCAAAGACAAAACATATCAGAGTTCAATACCACTTTGTCCGGGAGAAAGTGGAAGAAGGAACAGTGGATATGCAGAAAATTCATACAAAGAATAACCTAGCAGATTTTCTGACAAAAGCAATCAACACAGATAAATTTATATGGTGTCGATCCTCATGCGGCCTGACAAAGACGTAAGCAACATCGAATGACAAGGTAGAAAGAATGGTGTGAAGATCTGATTAACTTTAATCAAATCTTCAAGTGGGAGAAATGTTAAAATATTATGAAAGGCTGCATGTGATGTTTTATTTGTCAAACATGGCTGCATCACTTTTGGTTGGTGGGATGAGATTAGGTGGGTTAATTAACCTTAATCTCATCACACTCTTGCCTATAAAAGGGCAAGAGCATGAACCCTTTTGTGTACCAAGTTTTTGAGAAGAAGAGTGAGGGTGAGAGAGAAAGAAGGAGAAAATAGTGGGAAGAAAAATTAGAGGGTTTGTGTTGCTTCTGTTACAGGAGAGAATAAGTTGGTGTTCTCCTTGTCAATAGAAAGCTTGTAGCTCCTATTCTTCACTATAGTAAAATTCTTCTACCTTGTCCGTGGTTTTTTACCCTAATTTATTTTGGGGTTTTTCCACGTAAATTCTGTGTCTATCTTTATTGTTGTTATTTTTCAAGCACTTTTGCTGTGGTCCTGCTCTACCCAGTTCCATAATTACACAACAATAATAAATATTATTTTAAATATTTTAGATTTTTCATGTTAGTAATCTTCCATAGTTCAAGTTGTTAGGTGTTTTTCAAGCAAAAGTGAGGTCTTAGTTTCATATGTTAAAAAAAGCAATTTTTAACATAAATTTAATTAATAATAAAATTTTATACTTTTCTATTTTTGAAAAAAAAAAATTCATGCTCCTCTTATCAAATACATGAAACATAAATATTAATATGCATAATCTAATTAAATATCAATTAATACTAAACTTTTGAGAACCGAATTAATTATAATCAGTCTTAAAATAGGATTTACAATTACACTATTTTCTCTTATAAAGTTATAAAATACATATTTATGATCCATATCCATGCTACTATTATATTTATAGATTATAATAATTTGTTATGTAACATTACAAGACATTGGGTTTGTCAGAGTTATTGTTATTTGTTAATACCTATAAATTATATGAAAAAAAAATATTTATTTTTTATAGTTTGTATTATTAATTTTTTCAAATTCTTAGTACTTTATAGTACATATTATATATTTATATTTAATAAAGATTATATATATATATATATAATCAACCTTTCTTCACCCCGTTGAATAAATATATTTAATACTCACTCGTTCATCACAAGACAATTATATAGTAGACCTTCTATTTTATGATTGAAAAGTGATTTGGCAAAACAATTACCGAGTTTAATTCTAGACTTAATCCTATTTGAAATTTGATGGGTGTAGAAGTGGTGAAAAAGAAAGACAATAATAATAATAATGAAACCAAACACGGGCATAGGTACCTTCAATAAGGCGGCACTTGCAGCAGGAACAGATTGGAAAAAATCACCAGTAACAAAGCGAACACCATCAATCTCCGTCTTGCCCTGGATCACATGCGGCAGATCAAACACAGTGCACTTCATCTCCGGGAACGCTTTCTTTAGCGCCATTACCGTCGTCCCATTCCCTCCACCAATGACTCCACTCCTTCAAACACATCCCTACAACTCATCATAACCACGTCCATCACCAACCCAACATCACTCGCCATCCCCTCATTATACAATTTGGTAAACTCTGGCTTCTCATCAGCCAATTCAAAGATCTCATGCCCATGAAGAACCGCAAATGGTGTCTTCGTTGTCTCCTCTGAAGACTTCAACCATGATGGCAAAACATATGCACTGTGGCTTGTGGTTGGGTCGAGGATGACGCGAAGCAATTGAGTTATGGAAGTGGAGTTCCCGGGGAGCATGAGTTGGCAAGTGGGTGTGAGGGAGTATGAGGATTGGGTTTCTTGGTCTGTGGAGAAGATGCCTTGGTGAACAAGAGCGCGCATGAGGCGCCGAAAATGGTCGGACTTAGAGTCGGGGATGGAGAGGGAGGTGGTGAGTTGAGCAAGGCTCATGGGCTTGCCGTGCTTGTGGAGGATCTCGGCTATGCCGAGATCGATGGCGGCTTTGAGTGACTGTTATGGCGGGAATCAAAAGGGCGCCAGAAGCTGAGTATTCAAATGTAAAGCACGTGAAGGGGAGGTCGTTCGTCACGTTGGATGGGAACTATTTGGAAGCTGATTGGGAGAAAGGATCCAGAGAGGCATCCATTGGTGGTCGAGGATAGAGAGTGAAAAGGCGAAGCTCACGATCGGAGGCAGTGGCGGACCCAGAAATTTGGTCTAGCCCGGGCTTAAATAAAAGTCAATTTTTGATATTAATTACAAAACACACAGAAAAATTTAAAGGACAATACAAACTAAGTCAATATTCAATGTCACTAATAAATATACGAACAAAGTTCAAATACAATACATAATAAGGGAAATAACAATGAAAAATACAAATACAAACTACATACCAACACTTGAGCCACTCTTGTTTCTACTTTGATCAAGAGGTGCCAATTGAATCCTACGAGTTCGCATATTTTGAAAATACTGTAAAATATCTTCATTATCAATTTCATTAAATATGTCTTTCTCAATATAGCAAACCAAGCAATCAGTCAAAAAATCCTCCTCCATTTTGTTACGCAAATCAGTCTTGATGATATTCATTGCTGAAAAAACTCTTTCAACTGAAGCAGTTGAAACAGGCAAGACCAACGCCAACTCAATCAACCGATAAACTAGAGGATATCTGAGATGTTTTTCTGTTTCAACCAACTTTATAGCAAGTTCTCCAATGCTTCTTAGTGAAGAAAAATCAACATTTTTTCTCATGTCATATATATACATCTCTAATTGATCTACTAATGCCATTTGATCCAATTCTGAGAAATCTTCTGGATACAGCTCTACAATACGAACTAATTTAACAGCATCAAATCTTGAAAATGATTGTTTTGGATCAAGGCAACTTATGCAAGAAAGTAATTCAATAGTAGATTCTGAAAAATGACTATTCATATCTTGCATGATCATATCAAGAACCTGACATAACAAATAAATAAAAAAAACATTAATCAATAAAAATGTAAAGTTTAATAGCAAAAAAAAAAGTGAAAGTGATATGAAAAATACAAACCGAGTAAAAAACCTCAGCACGATAATAGTGCAAATATGTAGTGGCTTGCTTCTCACGTCTTGGACGACCGCGGACCAATAATCTTTCTTCCATATTATTTGGCATCTCAATATCATTTTCAACACAAAACTTTGAAACATTAGCCAACAATTCATCCCATCCATCATCTCTCAATGATTGCAACTTAAACTTGACACCTTCAACCATGTCTAAAGCATTCACTATATTTTGATTTTTCTCTTGCAAGGCTTGTGACAAGCCATTTGTTATACCTAACACCTTTTTCATCAAAAATAATATGAACACAAATTCAAATCTTTCCATACGATCAATCAAACCCAAAGCTACACCTTGTTGGTCAGGATTAGTTCCATCATCATGAACATTTCCAACAACATCCATTACCGCTGGCCACATCATTTGAAGACGAAGTATTGTATAATAATGAGATCCCCAACGTGTGTCCCCGGGTCTTGCAAGGCTTGTCTCTTGATTACAACCTCTGCCAGTAGAAATTACACCTTTCTCTATACGTGTAACTGTATTTTCATGTTGGCTTTGTCGAAGTGTATCTTTCCTTTTACATGATGCTCCAACCAAATTGACAATCTTGATCACATAACTAAAGAAGTCATTGATAATAGACATTTTTTTTTGCAAGACCAACAACAACTAATTGAAGTTGATGTGCAAAGCAATGAACATACCTTGCATATGGATTATCCTTCAATATAAGTGACTTTAGGCCATTAAATTCTCCTCGCATATTAGAAGCTCCATCATAACCTTGACCTCTTAACCTTGATAGGGACAATCCATATTTTGCAAACAAATTATCAATGGCCTCTTTCAAAGTGTGGGATGAAGTGTCTGTCACGTGCTCTACACAAAGAAATCTCTCGATCACTTGTCCACGAGAATCAACATATCTCAAAACAATAGCCATTTGTTCCTTCATTGAAATGTCTCTAGCTTCATCAACCATAAGTGAGAAAATCCGATCACCAATGTCTTCAATAATGAGTGATCTCACTTTTTCAGCACAAGAATGCACCAAGTCTTTTTGAATTTTTGGAGCAGTCATTTGGTTATTCCCTGGAGCATTTGCTTTCAATGTCTTGGCAATCTTATCAACACGTGCACCATACCAATAGAGTAACTCCAAAAAGTTACCTTTGTTCTTGGAACTTGAAGATTCATCATGCCCCCGAAAAGCTAAACCTTGTCTTAACAAGAATCGCACGATATCTAGAACCGCCGTCAATCTAACACGATAAGCAACTTCCATTTCTGAACTATGTTGTGAGATCTTTTGTGTGACACTTTGTCGTGGATTCTTGAATAATTCCAACTTATCGGCTGCAAAATTATGAACGCTAGTAACATTTCCTTCATGATCTCTAAAAGTAGAAATAGCATTCTTCCAATTATTATACCCCAAATTGGAAAACACATCCCTCCCGCTTTGCAATCCATAAGTTGTTGGTTTAAACAAATAACACCACAAGCAAAATGCCGAATCTTTCTCCACACTATATTCCAACCACGGAAAAGAATCAAACCATGAAGGATTGAAACACCTATATTGATTCCCATATTTTTTCTTAGGAAAGTTGTGAGTCCTCGGTTGACATGGACCTTTTGCTACATAAGATCGTCTCACCTCGTCTTTAATGTTGGCATCATATTTCTCAATCGGCATTCGAAGCCCCGGATCCGCAACTAGATTATTTGGATCAAACTCAATTCTTGCTTGTTTCGAACTTGAAGATGTGGTTGCGTTATCATCTTTAACGCTCGACTCGTTGCTTCTTGGTCTTTTAATAAAAAACTTATCCATATTAAAAAACCTATATTAAACCAAAATCTCAACACATTAACATTAACAATTTTAAAAATCAATGTTAATCAATTGGAATTCATGAGTGGATCTGTGGATCACAATAGATAATAAATAATAATAATAATGAGTTAAACATGACAATATGACATCATTCCACAAAAGTTGATTAATAATGTTGATTAATACCACAAAAGTTGATTAATAATGTTGATTAATAAATATCCTAAGGCCTTGAAACATACATCCAATCAAAAGAGAAAAAAAATATCTAAATTTTTAATATAAGCACTAAAGCACAATGTCTACCACACGGTCCACGGACATGCATCTTGTCTTTCACTTAAATCAGAAGTTTAAATCAATCCCACTTCCAAATAGCCAGGTAGGTCTAGGATAAAATGACTAATACCTTTTTCTTCCAAAAAGAAAAAATATATATACCTTCAGGCTTCAGGCAATAAGAACCCCTTGCTTAGGGCAGGTCTTTCATAAGGTGCAACCTACAAAATATCAAAAAATACCTGGATCATTTCTGCATCATGGAATTTCATAAAAATTAGACAGTCATTAAATATACTCAAAGTAGAGGTAAATTACTAAAAGTAAAATAAAATGATAAGACATGGTAGTAGTCACCAAGGATTATATACTTAACATCAACAAAGTCATGGAACACATAGAGCCAATTCAAATTAGAAAGGATATTTAAATAAAAAAAAAATCTCTTAGTTTTCTAGATCTGGAAAATTTTCAGGCAAGGAAAATTTATTATGATAAGTCAAACAAGTAAGAAACTTATGTACTCAGAACTACATATTCATATACTCCACAATATCCTAGCAAATTAATCTTTATAAGAACTATTACATCAAGGTAAACTTCTAGGGCAACTTGGTCATTAATTCACTAATGAAGTTCTTACTATATGAAGGATTATCCATCTTAAAGCTTGACCTGTTCTTGGTCTCATAATTCACAATATTCCATATATCAAACAATGAAAAAAATCACAACTATTTATACTTGTCCATTACTTTCTTACACAGAACCAAGCCACTTAAACCTATCCCTACATAATGTTGTGCATTGCTCCCAACAAGTTCACCAATCTATTGTCCTTCTTGCTTAAAGAGTTCTATTATTTCAGAACAAGCCAACTTCACTAGGATCTTAAATTCTTAATCCACTCTACTGTAGAACACTCACAACAAAGAGTTGGTAAAATTCTCTAATTTCAGGTACAAAACCTGAGCTCAAATCCCACTGGCAAAAGATTACCAATACTATGAATTATATCAGAACACAATTATCAAATAAAGTGGCTTGTCTACATTCATCAAATTTCTTCTAATCCATCCTATCAAAAGATTCAAAACACAGCCTTTTCTAGTTACCAAAGTCTCAATAGTTCACATAATCACACTCCTGCTTCGGCTGCTCGGCTGCTCCACAAGCCATTAAAAACCAAAAACAAAAAAACAAAAAAAACAAAAACTTGAGAATCTCATGACACACAGAAAGTAAGATGAGACAAACAAATCCAAGCTATAATTTCTCATAAAAAACAAAACCAAAACATGAAAACCAAGTGAATAGGTAACTAAACAGGAAAGAAGTATACTGACGATCTTAATTGATTCTTGAGTCCGGGGCCGGCGGGGAGCGAGCACAATGCCACAATGAAAGGGTCACTCTCTCTATCTCTCCTTCAGTCTTTCTATACATAATGGATTCCAAAAAGGCCAAAACTAAATGAATCTGAGGATCAGATTAGTTAAACTAGGACTGATTACGTGGCCAGATTATATTGGGGAGGGGAAATTTCTATCTAGTTTCTTGGTAAGATTTGTCGTCATCCGCGGGTGAGCAGAAGCAATGACAATTGAGATTTAAGATTTGAGAAGAGGAGGGGTTGTGGCTGAGGGTGAGGGGGGCTGAAGAATTTCCGGCGGACCAGCATAAAACATCCCTATTCATACCTTTGAAGAATTTCCGGCGGACCAGCCCGGGCTGCCAATATACTGGGTCCACCCCTGATTGGAGGGGTTTGTTACCGGCTGCTGACGTGGACCAATAGGAAGAAGAGAAAGGAGTAAAGATGAGTGGGTTAGTTAGGACAGCTGGCAAAGGAGATATAAAAGGGAGGGGGAGACAGAACAGAAGGGTATCTGAGAGTTGAGAGAGTTGGCCTGGTTCGGGATTGAAGGAGAGCTTGAGCATTTCGTCGCACATTCTGGTGTCACCGGCGATCGTCCGATGAGATACCCTCTTTCCGATCAGGATTTGGGGAAGTATATCTTCCTAGTTATCTTGTTTTTCATACAGATGTTCTGAACTTAGTTGATGAACTGTTGAGAGTATTAGATCCCTTGTGAATGCTGTGTTGAATGAATTCGTTGTGATCTGGATCTGTTGTTCTTACTGTTGATTTGCTGAGAATTAAATGGTTATTGATTATTGATAATTGTGGGAAAATTACTAAAGATTCTAGTGAAATCTAGATCTGTATGTTTGCGAGATTGATTTCTCTGAATTGAAGAAAGATTCATAAGATTTGGTGCTTTCGTTTGATCTCTGGTGAGATTTGAGTTACTTTCATGGCGGAATCCACTCGCATGAAGGAGATTACTGCTAGATTGGATACGATGATGGCTATCATGGAACAGCGAGAGGAACACTTGTTGCGGCCATGGATCAACGCGATGAGCATGTGAATCTCATGGAACAAGCCCTCTCTCGATTATCATTGCTTTTGGAGAATCAACAGCATAAAATGAAGGATACTGCTAATGTTTCAGTCCCTGCTTTACCAGCTGTGGTGAGTGAGGACTCCATTACTTGTGAGACTGTTTCTGCACACATGAAAGCAATTCGATTGGATTTCCCTCGATCGTTTTGATGGGTCTGAGGTGTTGCAATGGATATATCAAGCTGAGCAGTTTTTTGAGTACTTTGATATTTCGGATCCTTATAAGCTCAAAATAGCTCAAATTCATTTTGAAGGACCAGTTATTCCTTGGTATCATATGATGAAGAAGAGTGGACATTTTACAACATGGTCTCAGTTTTTGCAAACTGTAGAATTGGCATATAGGCCTTCTGTGTATGAGGATCCTGGATATGCTTTGTTTAATTTGTATCAAGATGGCACAGTAACTCAGTATTATGACACTTTCCTTGCTCTTGCAAATCTGGTGGAGGGTATGTCTACAAAGAGTTTATTGACATGTTTTGTTAGTGGATTGAAACCTGATATTCAAAGAGACATCATTCCATTGAAACCTAACTCTTTACCTCAAGCAATGTATCTGGCGAGGTTATATGAAACTAAATATTATGATAAAAGTCCATTAGTGACAAGGAGGTCCACTAGATATTCTGTCTTTACCCCAGTTGTTCCTTCATTGTTAGGGTGTTCAAAGCCTAATTCAGGAGGATTACCTTTTAAACCTGGGGTACAGTTAAAACAAATACAAGGTAGTACACAGCAACCTCTTCTGGGTTCTTCAAGGAATTCACAACCAGTTAAGAGGATTACATTTAATGAAATGCAATTGCAGAAGGCCAAGGGATTATGTTTTAACTGTGATGAGAGATATTCTCCATCTCATAAATGTTCAAATAAGCGGTTACTATTGTTACAGTGGGGGGAAGGGAGTTCTTCAGAAGACTTAGAGAACAATTCTGGCATTGCCCTAGAATTGGACAATTCTGTGACAATTGATGAATCTTCTGTTCAGCAGGCATCCAATGAACTATTTGTCTCCTCAGCAGCTAATGTGGTTGATGAGAACATCACTAAACATTCCCTGAATGCTATGAATAGTACACCTACATCTGGTACTATAAGGTTTACAGGGATAATTAATGGTCATCAGGTTCAAATTCTACATGACGGTGGGAGTGACAGTTTTATTCAACCCCGATTGGTGAAATTCTTACATTTGGATGTGCAGCCAAGTATTCCATTTAAAGTAATGGTGGGAAATGGATTTACATTGAATGTGGAGGGCATTGTAAAAAATTTTCAGGTTCAAGTTCAAGGGCATATCTGGAAAATTCCTGTTTATGTTCTACCAATTGAGGGTGCAAAGATAATCCTTGGAGCGGATTGGCTGGCAACATTGGGATCCCATATAATGAATTATAAGGACCTTTTTATCCAATTTTATGATAAGGATCAATTTGTGACTATTCATGGGGAAAAAAATTCTGGTCCTTATATGTCTTCAGTTCATCAGTTATACAGGTTATGCAGGTCTAAGGGAATTACAGAGTGTTATTCCTTGACGTTGAAGTCAGGTATTCCAGAGAAGGGGTATGAAGAAACAGGGAAGTCATCTTCAGCTAATACAGAGATGAAATTGGATTTTCCTGAAGACATGCCTGAGCAATTACAACAGTTGTTATTAAAGTACAAGCAAGTATATATTTTCTGTACCTACATCATTACCTCCTCCACGGGCCTGTGACCATAGGATCAATTTGCAACCGAATTCTCAGCCAGTTAAAGTGAGGCCATATAAATATCCTCACAGTCAGAAGAATGAGATTGAGATCATGGTTAATCAGATGTTGTGGGATGGGATAATTGAGCACAGTATCAGTCCATTTTCTTCACCTGTGATTTTAGTAAAGAAGAAAGATGGAACATGGAGATTTGGCACAGATTATAGAGCATTAAATGCTCTAACTATTAAGGATGCCTATCCAATACCTACTGTTGATGAGTTATTGGACGAATTGAATGGGGCAAATATTTTTTCTAAGCTGGACTTGAGATCAGGCTACCATCAGGTTCTTCTACATCCTGATGATAGATACAAAACAACTTTTCCACCTATCACAGCCATTTTCAATGGTTGGTAATGCCATTCGGTTTATCCAATGCACCAGCAACCTTCCAAGCATTGATGAATGGAGTTTTTCATTTTGCTATGAGGAGGTATGTCCTGATTTTTTTTTTATGATAAATTGGTCTATAGTAAGGACCTGGAGAGTCATTTGGTACATTTGGAACAAGTACTTATTGTTTTACAGGAGAATCAGCTATTTGCAAAATTCTCTAAGTGTAGTTTTGCCTTGTCCCAAATTGAATACCTTGGTCACATAGTATCTGATAAAGGTGTGCGGATGGAACAAACAAAGGTTGATGCTATTCTAAAGTGGCCTATTCCTACAAATCTCAAACAGTTAAGAGGATTTTTGGGGCTTAGTGGATATTATAGAAGATTTATCAAGGGTTATGCCACTATTGCAAGACCCTTGACAGACTTGTTGAAAAAGGACAATTTTCAGTGGACTTCTACAGCTACAATAGCTTTCCAGAATAATTTGAAGAAGGTTATCTCAAATGCTCCAGTACTGAGACTACCTGATTTTTCTAAAACATTTACACTGGAAACAGATGCTTCGGGGATTGGAATTAGTGCTATTCTCAGCCAGGATAAACATCCAATTGCATTTTTTCAAAGAAACTGTCTTCTTAAATGCAAAATAAATCAACTTATGTGAGAGAACTGTATGCAGTAACTGAAGCAGTGAGTAAATTCAGACATTATTTGTTTGGCAATTAGTTTACAATAAGGACTGATCAAGAAGCTTTGAGACACCTGACCCAACAACACATTCACACCCCTAAGCAGTAAAGGTGGTTACCTAAATTGCTAGGGTACAATTTCACTATTGAGTACAGGCCTGGAAAAGAGAATTTCACAGCTGATGCATTATCTAGGTGTTTTCACATGTAAGTTTCTGTACCACAGTGTTCTCTTATAGCTGAAATTCAACAATTACAACAGCAAGACCTATTCTGTGGAGATAAAATTTAGGCAATCCAGTCTGGTACAAATACTGATTCTGATTTTACATTGTTGTAGGAATTACTTTGGAGAAAGGGAAGATTGGTCATTCCAGACAATTCTCAGTTGAGGTCTCAATTACTTTATGAGTACCATGGTACTCCTATTGGAGGCCATGCTGGATCACTGCGTACTTATGTGAGGATGTCACAGCAATTTTATTGGAAAGGGTTAAGGAAAGATATAAAGAACTTTATTAGGACTTGTATGATATGCCAACAAGCTAAGATAGATCATACACATCCTAATGGTCTTCTGCAGCCGCTATCAATTCCACAACAAATATGGCATGATTTATCAATGGACTTTATTGTCAGCTTGCCCTTATCTAAGGGATTTTCTATCATTCTGGTGGTAGTTGATCGAGTCTCCAAATTTGGGTACTTTATACCTCTCAAGGCTGAATTTTCTAGTGTGATAGTTGCAGAAGCTTTCATCCAGAATATAGTTAAATTGCATAGGATACCTAAGAGTATAATCAGTGATCGGGACAGAACCTTTCTCAGTAAGTTTTGGAGGCATTTGTTTCACTCAATGGGTACAACATTGTCTAGATCTTCCGCATACCATCCTTAATCTGATGGCCAGACTGAATCACTGAATAAATGTCTAGAATAGTATCTTTGTTGCTTTGTTTCGAAAAATCCAAGGAGTTGGGTGGATTATTTACCATGGGCTCAGTATTGGTATAATACAGCTTATCAGTGTAATGCTGAGTTCACACTTTTCCAAATTGTTTATGGTCGTACTACTCCTGCTCTAGTTTCTTATAATACCAATGATGGAGATCCTATGCATGTTTCCTCATTGCTGCAACAGAGGGATAGAATTCTACACCAACTGAAACAGAATTTATGGAAAGCACAGGTGAGAATGAAGAAATTTGTTGACAAGGAAAAGTAATAGATATCCTTTACTATTGGGGATTGGGTTTTTGTAAAATTGCAACCATATCGGCAGCATTCTTTGGCCTTGAGAAAGAATCAGAAGCTAAGTATGAGATTCTTTGGCCCATTTAAAGTTATTCAAAAAATTGGGACTGTGGGTTACAAACTGTTATTGCCTGAGGATACTCGGATCCATCCAGTGTTCCATGTTTCACTTTTAAAGATGTGTGAAGGTGATCCTACATTAAAGGATATTATTGTGCCACTTCCTTTGAAGTCAATTGATGAAGGCCCGTTATTGCAACCTGTTGTTGTATTGCAATTTCAGCAGTTGCTTCAAAAAGGGCAAATGGTGATGCAAGCTTTGATAAGGTGGGATGAGAATCGCGGTGAGGATGATTCTTGGATCAAGACTAATTTTCCAGACCTTGAGGACAAGGTCATTGTTAATGGGGGGGTGATGTTATGGCGGGAATCAAAAGGGCGCCAGAAGCTGAGTGTTCAAATGTAAAGCACGTGAAGGGAAAGTCGTTCGCCACATTGGATGGGAATTATTTGGAAGCTGATTGGGAGAAAAGATCCAGAGAGGCATCCATTGGTGGTTAAGGACAGAGAGTGAAAAGGTGAAGCTCACGATTGGAGGGGTTTGTTACCGGCTACTGACGTGGACCAATAGGAAGAAGAGAAAGGAGTAAAGATGAGTGGGTTAGTTAGGACAGCTGGCATAGGAGATATAAAAGGGAAGGGGAGAAAGAATAGAAGGGTATCTGAGAGTTGAGGAAGTTGGCCTGGTTCAGGATTGAAGGAGAGCTTGAGGATTTCGTCGCACATTCTGGTGTCGCCGGCGATCGTCCGACAAGATACCCTCTTTCCGATCAGGATTTGGGGAAGTATATCTTCCTAGTTATCTTGTTTTTCATACAAATGTTCTTAGTTGATGAACTGTTGAGAGTATTAGATCTCTTGTGAATGCTGTGTTGAATGAATTCATTGTGATCTGGATCTGTTGTTCTTACTGCTGATTTGCTGAGAATTAAATGGTTGTTGATTGTTGATAATTGTGGGAAAATTACTAAAGATTCTAGTGAAATCTAGATCTGTATGTTTGCGAGATTGATTTCTCTGAATTGAAGAAAGATTCATACCAGTGACATTGATTTGAAGTAGCTGTAGAAGAGGCTCTAGGCATGAGATTGAGCTTGGAGTAGCTTGGTGGTGGTGAACTGATCCATGTGTTTGTGCCGGTGTTTGTCAATGCACTTAAGCACCGCTTTGGTCGGATATTTATAATGGTTTCTTTGGCTTAGATTGTTCTCGGCCTTAATGTGGAATTTACTTAATTTATCCTAGCTTATCCCTTCCAGTCTTCATCACCTAATTTCTACGTGGAACGTATCAGAATTTACCTTATTCTATTTGTGGACTCCACTTTTTTCTTTAAAAAAAAATATCCATTCTTATCCTTTGTGGTTAATTTGAAAAAGTTGTTTTTCAGATATTTCTTTCGATTTAATTCAGTGCCCTCCTAAGCGTGAGTTGCTGTCCTTTCAACCTCCCATTTTAATTATCGGTTCTCTTTCTTCTCCTAAAGAAAGCTAAAGACGAGCCCTTCCTAATCTCATTCTTGATATTGTGTATTGCGAGGTTCAAGAAGTTCTTCGTCGGGAGTTCGTCAATTAGTTGTCTACAGGTAAGATTTGAAGGTTTTACCAAAATTCTTTTATTCTTCTTTTTGCTTGTTGACTGTGCGAGGGGAGAGGGCTAATAATTCTATTTCAATCAACCCTAGTTCTGTTATTCTATTTTGCTAGTATTTTTTTATTTAGAAAATTCTTGGTAATCTCTATGTTTCAGCCTGATCATGTTGTTATATTTATTTATTTTGAACATCTTAATTATCTGATTTGTTTACATGCGGTGTGAGTCTCGGTTTCATTTTTTTTTTATTTATCATTAAATTTAGGGAAGCATGTTGATGCTATTGTAAGTAATATTCTAAAGCTTTATAGTGGTGTCTTATTAGTTAAGTATGGCATTATGATTGTCGTACTGGCCTGCTTGCAGTGGAGAAATGGAATTTTAATCAAGACAAAGTTTTCATATTTTACCGTGTTAGCAAACTCCCAACTTTTGACTTTTGATGGATGTGTGTGTGTGTGTGTGTGTATATATATATTATCCTTTAGAAGTTAGTAGTGTTTTAGCTGGTCAATTATCTCAATGTTGCACTATGACATTTGGGATATTAGGTTTAGTGTCTTAATTGAGGTCTCATTTTATCCAATGATATTTGTTACCTGATCCTTTATAAGAATAAGCAAGTTTATACTAGTTCTATATCTCTTTTCTAATATTGTTAGGATTACTAAACTGATTTATGTCTATAGGATCTGTTGTGGAGATTTGAGTAGGAATCGATTTGGATTTTGGAAATTTAGCGAAGTATCCCACATATAAATACTATTATATGTATATACAGGAAAATTTTAATTTTCTAAACTTCTGGAATTTTTGAGAAAGATACTGATTATTTTGATTTATATTTTGAATTATTTATTTATTATTTTTTTGAATTATTTTAAATTATTTGAAAATTTGAGGTAATGATATTTTATTTTGAATTAGAATTATTTGAAAGATATAAATATTTATTTAAATTTAGGTTTTTTTTAATTTCTGAATTTTTAGATAATTTATTTAAATTCAGATTATTTAATTCCTGAATTTTTAATTCATTTATTTCTGAATTTCATATATTTACTTTAATTTCTGATTAATTCATTTATTTAAATTCAGATTATTTAATTTCCGAATTTTTAGATAATTTATTTAAATTCGGATTACTTAATTTCTAAATTTCAAATATTTTGTTTACTTTTTAATTAATAATTACTATGTTTTTTATTATTATCTGTTCATGTTTGGATTCAATTAACTGGTTTATTTTGATATGATAAAAATGGGATCACGCGACTTCAAATTTCTTGTAATTTGCCAGATATAAATTTTGATAGTTTATTGTTTTGTAAACATGAAGTATTTGACATAAAACCTAGTCCCCAATTGACTATGCACTAGCCATATCACTGGAGTTAAACACTGACCGTGTCGACATGTATTTAGATCTAGAAACTAGAGTTTCTAATGGCTTTCGATCGGTGAAAAATAACGGCCTTTTATAATTCTGGCTCGAGTCACCTAGGGTAAAAATATGACTTCTCATAATTTTGTCTCGGGTCACCGAGGGTAAATATATGAATTCTGTGATTTTTTTTTTTTGGCAATAGTTGTTTGGGGGACCTATATGTTCAGTTTTTGACATCTATGTTTATTTGAACTAAATTTGATTCCTGTTTTTTTTTTTTTTTTGATAAATTATGATTTTGTAAATGATTCCTATATTTTTAGTGGGTACTTACTAGGCTTTTGATCTCATAAATATTGTTGATATCTCTTCTCAAATCAGATGTAGAGTTGGGTGGCGGATAGCTCAGCAGGGATTGTTGGGCAATCACTGATTAATTAGCATGTAATAAGTTCAGTTTGTTGTGGGCCTAGGTTTTATTTGAATAAGCATATATTGACTGTGCAAAACACTTAGTTTGTTACTTTTAATGTTGAACTATGTTCTTGTGTTCCTAGATTTGGCCTTTATTTTGTTAGATATTGTGATTCTTGAGAAACAGGTTTTGAGGCCTTGCATGCCTACATGTTTTCGGCCTTCTAGGTGTGCGGCCATTTGTCAGCACACTGGGCCTGGTGAGCCGGGTTCGGTGTGTAACACTATTTCATTCCTGTGTCCATCATCTCTCACAATTTCTCATGTGGAAATTGCCTTATTCAATTGGTCAACTCTCATAATTTCTTATGATGAATGTACTTATTTAGTTTTGAAATAGTACAACCCTAACTAGAGTGGGGCGCAAGCCAATTAATCAGGTTCACCGGACCCAACTCGGCGGGTCCAAATCGATTTTTGGCAGACCAGTAATAGGGTCGGTCAACAGTACCAGTCCACCAAGGTGGGTTGACCCGATGGACCTAATGAGTCAGGGGGTCAACTCAAAGTGACCTTGACCTGTGCCCAGCCCGGAGAGCACCCCTGAACCAGTAGGCCAAGCCGAAAGCCTCTTGTTCACATGTCGGCCAAGCGAGTTTTATTTATTTTTTAAAATAAATTATAAGAATTAATTAAAAATTAATGAAAAATATAAAAAAACACATCAAAATATTGAGTTGGTTATGAGTGCTTTTATAGCCAATTGTCATGTGTTTTTTCCTATCCTAGGAGATGTGGAACTAAGAAGGTATAATACCCGAATTGGTCCCTCTACTTTTCTCTCTCTTCCCTTTTAGTCCCTCTACTCAGAAATACTCCTGACTAGTCCCTCTACTTTTGAAAATGTGCTCACTTAGAGGAAATGCTCCCAACTAGTCCCTCTACTTTTTAAAATGAGACTAAGTGGAGAGACTAAGTAGGCCCATTTTCAAAAGTAGAGGGACTAGTTGGGAGCATTTCTCCCTAAGTGGGCACATTTTCAAAAGTAGAGGGACTTGCCGGGAGTATTTCTGAGTAGAGGGACCAAAAGGGAAGAGAGAGAAAAGTAAAAGGACCAATTAGAGTATTATACCAACGAAGAATGAATAGTTTAAAACTTCTTTATTGGTTATATCTTGTATGAGAGGAAAACAAATTAACCTCTTGTTTGATTAACTAGCATGACGATGTTATTAGTGTTGGTGTTATAAGTCGAATGTTGTTAATCACAATTATTATTATTATTATTATTATTATTATTATTATTATTATTATTATTATTATTATTGTGCCAAGATAATTTTTAATAAATCACAGTAATTAAAAAATATTTATAGTTATTAATTTACTTTGTTAAATATTTTTTATGAAATATATTTAATAATATTGTCAAAACTTAATATTTGTTGATATGGGAATAAATTGAAAGCTTTATAAGAATCATTGATTTCATTAAAACTGATAACATTGGAACTGAAAAGATCTTATTAGATGAAAAATTATTTTCCTATAAAAACCTAGGTAGTCAGAACTGGACCGGACCATTGAACCGGACAAGAGTAAGGTTCAAGGGTGAAGAGGTTCGACTGTGGTTGAACAATGTTGAACTGGATTGAACCTGAATTAATAAAATAAAAATATCAAATATCAAATAATAAGTTAATTTTTAAGTGAAATCCATATAAGATATCAAACATCTTATCTCATATTTAAAATTCAAAATCTCATAATATATAAACTAAATTCATGAATATCATATCAAATAAACTTGGTATAATACCCTAATTGGTCCTTGTACTCTTCTCACCCTCCCCTTTTGGTCCCTCTATTCAGAAATGCTCCCGATTAGTCCCTCTATTTTTGAAAATGTGTCCACTTAGTGAGAAATGCTCCCAACTAGTCCCTCTACTTTTGAAAATAGGCCCACTTAGTCTCTTCATTTAGTCCCATTTTAAAAAGTAGAGGGACTAGTTTGGAGCATTTCTCCATAAATGAGCACATTTTAAAAAGTAGAGGGACTAGTCGGGAGCATTTCTGAGTAGAGGGACTAAAAGGGAAGAGAGAGAAAAGTAGAGGGACCAATTAGGGTATTATACCAATAAACTTCATAAAAAAGTTGTTCATACAGTATACACATCACACAAAAAACAAAGTCTCAAGAAAATTTTTTTTAAAAGAGCTTATTAAAGAAGATCCAACTAGCGATTGTATCTTTTTTAAGAGTTCTGTTTCGCAAGTTTTACTATAAAAGCTCTTTTATATGTTGTTTTTTTATGGCTCTCCTTTGTCCTATGTAAAACTTGAGTTTATGCTCAGCCTTTCATTTTTTAGTTAAAAAAAACTATAAACCTAGATATCCAATAAGACCAGTTCAACCTTGTAAACCACTCCCGGTTCATTCGGTTCATGGTTGAAAAAAGTAGCGTCGGTCATTGGTCTGCATCTCACATTGAAGCAAATAAAATTTTTGATTAAATTTTCTTTTAAAATAAAATAAATTGTCATAACTGGGTCCGATACACTATAATCCGGTTACGGATTGGGGCCGCCTTGCTGGGTTAATTGATCCAACGGGTTTAACCAGGCCTGCCCAAAAATAGATCCGTGACCCTCTCTAGCACCAATTTGAAGGATTTTCACTGCCATGAAGCTTCTACAGAGCCATATCAGTGCTACTAATCATTTAAACCAAATTGGTTTTGTTCGTATGATTTAAACTACAGCTGGCCTTAAGTTTGAGTTACATGTGGCAGACCTTTTACATAGTTTGAAATCATTTAACCTTGCCGCCTCACAAAATTCAAAGGTTGGTCAACAATAGAACTTGTCATTGTGATGATTTTCACCATATTAATTTAACCGTGCCATCACAAATAAGTCTTAAGGAGACGGTTTACAAAATTGAAGTGAATGTGTTTTTTTTTTTAAAAAAAATAATAAACCATTCGTAATAAAGGAAAGTAAGAGGATACAACTCCACCTCCTCTCTTTCATTATTTAAAAAATAGTAAGTCCCACCTTCAAGCCATAATTTCAATTTTCTAATACTTAGTTCATCACATGCATGTCTCACAATTTCTCATATGGAACTTATTATATTTTAGCTCATCCCTCTCAGTCTCCACCTCTCACAATTTCTCCTATCTCACAGTCACCCACATGGCTATTCAATCTACCTATGAGAAGAGAATTTAATCATAGCCTGGGGTAGCATTCCAGGTGTATAATTCATCTCTGTCAGTGATATCACGATCTATCACCCTAATCTATATGGCCTGGGGTATCATAAGTCCTACCCGTAAGTTCTTCTGTTTGATATTTATGGTCCTCCTTATGGGCATAAGCATGGCCGCAAGGTTTTCTGACTGAGGCTTATGGCTGTAAGTACGGCCATAAGGTGCTCGTAAGATGTTCTGTTTGGCTTGTTCTTCACTTGTTGATGTCGAGAGAGCTCCATTTTCTTCGTTTTGGCTCTTAATTGCTTCTTTTGACTCTCTCTCTTCTCCTTAAGCACTGCCCGATATCTGAGAATATGATTTTCACCATATTTAACATTGTCTTCTACAAAGATACTCTAACACATGCCACATAAGTGTACAAAACAATATTAAATAATGCATGAATATACACTTATCAAGCCACTCAACCAGTTTTTAAAACATTGATTGTAGTAGTAGCACTATATAATACTGTAGATATACTATATAATACTATTTATTCAGCATTCACTAGGTCATCTGTGGGAGGAGTCGTATTATCCGTCCCTCTAGGATTGCAGGGTAGGGAAAGTTTACTATTGTGAGATTATGGTCTTTTATATACCATCTTGGGCTCATGTGGTAGGCCATTATTATACTATTATAGCAATTCCATAACACTAGAGTTTTAGATCTCAACAATAATCGGAACCAACTTTAATATTATAATGAAAATCACATTGCTAAAAATCAAATCTTTAAAACACAAAATTATTTTATATCTTAAAATGTGTAGGTTAGCAAATTTCATATCTAGTCAAACCAAATAATAATCATATAAAAAAGAACAGGAAACAAATTGATCCTTAATTATTGTTTGGTTAGCTAATCATTAACACACCTGAAGAGCATGACCAAACATCTTTGTTATGGTGATATCCTTTCCTTAACATTCTATTTGTCAATTAAAATAAGAAATACTCAAAATGTTAACAGAGTAAAGTTCAAAACCTTCTTTAGAACACAGATCACAACTATTTTTTCCCAATCGGAAGGCAGAAACTAAAGTCATGAACTTCAACTTAAATAGGAAAATATTGTCCATACTTGAAAATTTCATTTTTTTTAAAAAAATGACTTGTCAATAAAGTAAATTGCCAATTTGAATATGGTAGGAATTGAGTTTTAGCATTTACCCACAAAATTTCACTTTCAAGAAAACAATAGTATCAGGGTCCCTTATAGCAACCTTCAGTAATCCTTGAGCATCTTCTGATGAATAAGGGCATAGCACTTTAAAACCAGGACATCAGGCATACGAAGCTATATAACACTACAAAAGGCCCCATTAAAACACATGCACACACAAATGGCTCATCTAACTGCTATAGAAAATTAAGTAATGCAAAATGATTTGCAAAGGACTCCTAAACAAGAACAAAATTCTTTCTAATGTAAGTTTTTTATAACAAATTAAAAACTACTTTGGACGGAGATTAAAAGAATATGTTCTTAGACAATTTTATGCACTTGAACAGTCATTAAGTGGAGTGCTGCTAAATCATAAAATTTAATCAATAAGAACTTAAATTGAAGAAGGTGATTAGCTCAAAATAATAACCAAATTGATAGGAGGCTCAACCATAGCCACCGATCAAGTCGTAAAGTGTGCTCAAGAGTAGGGTATCAATCCACAGGGAAAATAGAGAGTACTAGTACTAATCCTAATTTCAAAAACTAGCCTACCAAAACTTGTGATGTGTAAATATGAATAAAAGAACAAAAATAAAAATCAAGAATACGAAAATAGAATCGTTTAAATAAATAAGGGGAATCGAGATGCTCAGGCATAGAATCCCTATAGGGTTTTATAAGTCAAAGACAAAGGTTGTTAGTTAGCAATCCTATTTGAACCGAGAGAAATCCTAAAATATACCAACCCCTTTTGCAAAGGTGAATAGTAACTATTTCAGTACAGTGCTAATACAGGCATCCCATGATTGCAGTCTATGAAATCTCAATGTGAATTAGCAAGAATTCAAAAAAATAGACAAGCCTTTTTGCAAAATGATTTCCCCTAATTCTATGAAGAATAGAAATGTAATTTCTCCTCAAATATATTTCCTATGATTGCAAAGAGCATGGAATTACTTGCTAATTCACTCAGTAGGATTGTGGGAGGATAACTCTCGACTACAAAGTACCGTATTTCTAGGTTTACTCATAATCCCCTCTAATCACAGCATACCTATGCTAGGTGGGTCTTTCATCTCATCACACATGAAACTAGGGCTTTGGCCTCAATAGCATTCAAGACATTGATAACGTACGATTGAATTCAAATAATATGGATTGTAATTAGAAAACAATTAAAGAATAAAGATCCACAACCAATGTAAAAATAGATCAAGCCCTAGAGTTCATCTACGCCAAAGCATCTACAAAATTAGTTCTCCATTAATGGAGAACAACAATACTATTCACATGGCGCAATGATAAGTGCTTGAAAGTGCATATTTTATATATTATTAATACTGCATTAAGCATGGAATTTTACATGTTTAGCACCAAACTAGTATATAATCTCATTCTTTTTGCTCACCATGAGCTTTTATTCTATCTTAGGACAAAGAAGTAAATACGGAGGCATTTAGAAGCATAACAAGTCAACTTGTTAAACTAGAGCATCACCACAGCTCACAACGGCTATGGTAATGTCTGACCACGGCCCTTGTCCACTTCTATCACAACCGTTATCAAACCATGGCAGTGTAGAAAAATAGAGAATAACATAGAAGTCATAACGGCCTAAACAATGGCCATTGTGAATTACAACGCCGGTGACTAATCCACACAACGCTCAGACAAACCATGCCCAGAAGCTACTTGGGGCCTAAGCAACAAACTTACTCACAACGGCCTTCATAACAGGCTTGGAGAGGCCGTGGTGGACTCGATACTATTAATACCGTAGGGTTTTCAATCTAAAAAGGGGGGATTTTTTGCCGAATTTGGGAGAGGCGGTGGGATTTCTGGAGACCCTTGTGGTTGGAGAAGAGTTCCATTAATATTTTAGTAGATTTCGGCGAGTTTTCTAAGGAAGATTCAATGTGCATGAATAGTGGAGTTTGAGCGAAGAGATTCGGCGTTCTCTTGATGATCTTGATATATACTCAATCTTAACCATCGAAACCATATTGGAGGGAGTTAGTCAAGGAATTCTTTTGATTTATTTCCTTTGGAATATTGTTATTAATTGATCAATACTTCTATATCCATTAGAGGGCCTCAATTCGATGGGAATTTCATATAAATTCACCTTGATTGTTACTTGTGAATCTTTATTGACAATTCAATATTCTTTGTAGTCTTTTGTGATTCATTGCAAGTTTTCTTAATGATTTTTTGTTGATGTGGAGACGAAGATATGGCCACACATTAGAGCACTCATGCTTTGTTAGATCTATGCATGCGCTAAGAGATTAGGTATTGCTAGATTTTTGGATTAAGATTTAATTAGCCATTCTAGTGGAGTTCTTAAACTTAAGGCGGGCATAGAAGGCTAGGGTTGAAGAGATTGCACTTTAAGTTCCTAGTATTTAGATTTGGTTGCCAAGAGATT
Organism: Dioscorea alata; assembly: GCA_020875875.1. Classification (NCBI taxonomy): domain Eukaryota; kingdom Viridiplantae; phylum Streptophyta; class Magnoliopsida; order Dioscoreales; family Dioscoreaceae; genus Dioscorea; species Dioscorea alata. Next base: position 23,919,378 of record CM037011.1, read on the forward strand.
GGGACAAGTAGACCCTTGAATTTCCTTGGTCCAATACTAGATTGAATCGTCACCCCTTAAAGCTATTTCACAAGTGATCGTTAAAGAAATCCTTAAACAATTTCCCCAACTCCTTCCAATCGTACTTAATGATCTTTAATTATATTTTATTAATTAAATTATAAAGTAAACTTAAGAAACACCGTAGATGTTTAGGCTATTGACTAAGCGAGAAAAAAGTAATAGGAGCCTCTCGCTGTTCCCTGAGGAATACGACCCTTGTACTCACCCATGTGGTATTACTTGATGACCCGTGCACTTGTGGTATTTACATACTTAAACTTATTTACACACACACACATACACCTTCTATCATGCAATAAGAATAAATGAAAACATGTACACCAATTAGTGTTTCTATATATCTCCAGGAATATTTTTTTTACATCTACAACAATTAGTGTTTATATATATCTCCATGAATATTTTTCTGGCATTAGTGTTTCTATACAACAATGAATCCAGATATACAACACTTAGTGTTTCTATGCATGAATCCATATATTTTCTAGCATTCTTTATCAGTTGTAATTTAATTGTTTATACATGATTAACTAGAAATCTCAGCAATTCGTTTAACAATAATTATGGATTAAATTTCTGAAATCATAAGTCCTCTGCAACATTCTTCAAGTACAACAATAAAATCATGGACGAAGCTTTACAATAATAAAATTAAAGCTTCACTCCATCAATTCAATTATCAATTCAAAGCTCCGTAAATTCAAAGCTTTACAGAAATAAATTCAGGGCTTCACAATAAATTCAAATCTTTCACGGACATATTGGCTACTTTGTATCCTTGACCAGATCACACCGGTGGACGAGGGATCTAGTTCCTGCATACATTTGGCCTGGGTCACTTGGTGCGCAGCTCAGAGGAGTGGTGTCACTGGCCGGAGCTCACCGGTGGATCTGGAGAAATTCACTGGCCGGAGCTCACCGGTGGATGTGGAGAAATTAGGGCTCTCGGGCTCACTGGTGATCTCGAGATTTAGAAATTAGGGCTCTCGGGCTCGGGGGAGAAGAAGAAGAAAAGGTGTAACTTATCCACGTGGCGCTTATGTGGAGTTGAAGGGTGGCCACATGGATAAGTTGCAGAGGTGGAGCTTACCATGTGAGCTGTTGACGTGGTAAAGTATCGCCCATGTCAGCAGGCCGGTGGACACATCATCAAACAAAGGCCGAAATAGCACTGGTGCCCTCCCGTTGAAACAAAATAGAAGTTATGTGCTCACTTTGTTACGAATTAAACTTAAGTGCTCAAGTTGCAACACGAGCAAAATTAAGTACCCACCCAAAAAATTACCCCAAAAACAACTATAACAAGTTTCAAACCTAATTACAATGCTAGTGCTTCATCTGAACAATTAGTCCAACACAACGCAATACTCTCTGCTGAACAATATGACATTGATTACCAGATTGACAAGTTCAATAAGATTTAATTCTGCTTTCGCACGCAAATAGCTCATAAATTACTTTGATTATGTACTGAGATGTGCTTGTGAGGCTGTTAATATTTATTCGTAAGATATAAATTAGATTTAATTACCTGAATATGCAAGGAAGAGATGGTGTAAGTCAATGATGGTGTTTAGCTCCTCAGACAACGTGGAGGAGGGATTAAGCCCCGGAGGTCCAACTGATTGCGGTGGAGTGGAACTCCTGCGGCGGAGAAGATGTGCGCCTCATCTTCACCCCTGATGGACAACTAGTTTATGTGTCGGTTCATTACTCTCCTCCTCCATACAACAGCCTTGAAGATCAAGTCTGGTCATTTGATGTTGATGAGGATGAGGACATGTTGTCCTCGCTGCTACTCTGTTCATTCTGGGATTGAGAGGAGGCAACAAACATCTCAATGCAAAGGGACATGGTGGAGGTGTTCATCTCCCATACCTATGAGGATTTGGAGGTCGGTGCAGGAGGCAGACCGCTATAATCATGAGAATTCCATGAAAGAGAGAGGCAAACAACATGTTGTTCAAAGTTCTAATGTGGATGAGGGCTACGATCGAGACCCGGAGGTCATACCGGTTGCGGTGGAGTGGAACTCCCGTGCTGAAGGAGAAAAAGTGAATGATGGTGATGGCGAAAGAGAAAGGAACTATGCACGTATGGATGGCGGTGACGAGTTGCACCTTGTTAATGTGGTTGAGCTTGTGAAATCCCACATAAGTCAACAGAGGACAAACTTGGCTAGCCAGTGTGAGGTGGAGAAGCCACCGGCTGCAGTCGCGAGGGATTTGGAGGTTAGTGCACAGGAGGCAGACCGCTATCATCACGAGCATTCCATGAACGAGAGAGGCAAACATGTTGTTCAAAGTTCTAACATGGAGGAGGGCTACAATCAAGACCCGGAGGTCCTACCGGTTGTAGTGGAGTGTAACTTCCGCGTTGGAGAAGGAAGAGTGAATGATGGTGGTGGTGAAAGAGAAAAGACCCATGCACGTATGGATGGCGATGACGAGTTGCACCTTGTTAATGTGGTTGAGGTTGTGAACTCCCACATAAGTCAAGAGAGGACAAACTCGACTTGCCAATGTGCGGTGGAGAAGCCACCGGCTGCAGTCGCGAGAAAGACAGTCACTCTAAATGGTTACAACGTTGTCAACGTTAAACAAGGAACATCAATGGCAAAGAAACCGGTCACCTTGGGGGAGGAGATTGGCGATGCAGAAAGATCATAGACCAACGGTAACTGCATTGCGTCGAGAGAAGTGAGAAGCTTCTACAACATGCCATACTTTGCTGTTGGAGAGGGATTAGTCGAGGATGAGATTACTCACTCCCACCCTCGCATCATTGAAATAAAGTCGCCAGACTTGCCACCGATCACTGTGGTGGCTGCATCCGTCGAGGATGACGATACCGGCAAGGAAACGGTAGTTGTGCTCCACCAGCCCATCGGTTCAAACGATGGTTCCTCGTTGAGAGTGCATGCCGTGTGCGGATTTGTCGGACGCACGGCTTGGCTTGTCGCGCAAGCATTGGCCGCAACATCAGGACCTTCCATGCAGACGAATGTTCCAATGTCACATGGCAAGATTCCTCATGTGCTTGGTGACCCACGTGGAGGAGAGTTTGAATTTGAAAAACTTGTTGAAAAACAAGTGGGAATTCAGTTGAGCTAATATTGTGGGAAATTTTTTGAAGTCTCAAAAGCCTATGTGATACTTTTGCCTCAAGAGCCGAACTCTGTGATCCATGAAAATTTAGAAGGCATGATTTTTGGAGGCCCACTAACAGATTCTCAAATAGGCCAGTTTGCTGATGAATCAAGCCAAACAAGATCTTGTATTTTGATTGATTTTAATCAAATGGATGCGTCCAATTTAAATTACTCAGTATCTGGTAGCGGGACTGGCAACAATACTCAAGTTGTGGTAAGAAGAAGCGAATGCCCTAAAAGACCATTGATCAGGTGGAACGATAACTCTAGTTATGTCCCTCCCCCAGCAAGATTAGTTCGAAACAAAAATGTGGAACAAGGTGCCTTTCCTTATTATGTGCCAAATTCCACAAAAACACGTTTGGAGGGGATGGAGATTATCGCAAAACGCAGTCTGGACTTTTTGAATTGCAGACTACTGATGGAACCTAAAAAATGATGAGATATCAGAATTAGTTGTTTGGTTCTTTACCCTGTCTTGGACAGGGCTTCTATTTTATTTCTCTTATTTCTTTTTGATCTTGTCTTTGTTTGAGCATGCCTCCACTCCTAGTGGAACTTGTTTGTAGTCATCTTATCTTATTTAATGCATGTGGTTTATCCACTTTTTCAAAAAAAAAAATATATGCAAGGAAGATGAGCATCAGGAAATGCAGATGTGTTGGTTGAAATTGTGACGGGCCATACATATGAACCGAACTTCAGTTCTAAGATTGACAAGTTTTTGAACTATTTGTTCATTCCAGCCTTCTATGACTTTTTTTTTTTTTTTATAAAAAGAGCTTAGAAGCTGATTTATTGAAAGAGAAAAAAAAAGGTACAAAAGGACAAAGCTAACAACTCGTAGGAGAAACAGAGCAAAAGAAAAACAACACTCAAACGAAAATTCAGAGAAAAAATAAATTACATAAAGAAGCCATTCGCTTGGACACTCTTCATGAATCATCTCGACAACTCCATCCCCTAATGAAACAAAGATAAATTATGGGATGATATACTGTGAGAAGCCAGTCTAGCAGCTATTAAACACTAGCTTTTGGGGATGAGATGAATTTTGGGAGAGCCAGAATCTAAAAGTAAAAATTTTAAAAGATTAATCGCTAGTTTAGAGCACCAAGAATACATAGAATCATCTGACTTAAGAGCATTGTGAAGATCTGGATGTGCTATGAAAACATGTTGACAGTTGAAGCCTTGGATAGTTGCACATTGCAAGCCAAGGAGGAGAACTTTAGCTTCAGTTTCCAAATCTGAACTAGTGTAAATGGGGCTGCAACCTACCAAAGAAATATGATAATTAGGGTTAGCAACAATGAAGCCAGTTCCTCTAATTGAAAAATCTCTAGTACAGATCACCGCAGAAAATAGAAAAGGATAATCAACATATGAAAAATTGATAAAAATGAGGTTCTTTCCCTTTTGAAGGTTGGCTGCAGTAAAGTATTCCTGCGCTAAAGCCAAGGCTTTCCTGGGAATACTGCTAAAGTCCAATACATCATTTCGAAATATTACATTACATCTTAATATCCAGATGTACTAGAGAATAGCAGCAATGACAGATTTCACAAAGTTGGAATGGCTCAAAAGATTAGAGTCAAGCCACACTCCAGAGGAAATACGTTCACGAAAGAAAATATTTTTACCAACCAAATTGCTGACCTTATTTCAAATAGCATGAGCTTTAGGACAAAGACACAAGAGATGCTCTGCTGTTTCATAAGTGAGGCCACATAAAACACAGAAGTTATGAGGGCCCAGATTCAAGGCGAATAAAAAGTCAGAGGTTTTAAGTTTGCCCTTGAAGAGCAACGAAAGAAAGTGTTCAATTTTTAGAACCATTTTCAAAGACCACAACCTTTTCCAACCAATCCACCGTTTACCATCAGGTAAATTAGAGGCCAAATGCTTGTAAACCATATTGGAAAGGTTGTTTCTATGAGGTTTGGGAAACCAAACCCAGAGCAGGGAAGCATCTGGATTAATAGTATCCAATCTAAAAACAGGAGAATTAAATAACTTTCCAAAAACCATATAGAAAGTATGTAAATTCAAATGAATATCCACAATAAAATCCATAATAGTAAGAGCATTCAGATTTAAATAAATAGGTTTAAAAGCTAAAGATATTTAAAAAAACCAAGGATCATGGAGAAAAGAAATAGAATTAGGATTGACATTCTTGATCCACAGAAAAAGCTTAAGCGAAATAGATGTGCGGCAAAATTCTACTGAAAAACCAAGAGCAGTTAGTAGGAATAATGTCTATCCAAATATTAAAAATAGCATACTTCTGAAGCACAATATCAACCCAAATTAAATCAGGAGAACTCAAAAAAGTCATCAAATTCTTGGCCATCAAAGCCACTTTGGAGATTTTAAAATCTTTAAAGGATAGGCCTCCCTCAGCACGACCAAGTGTAATATCTCTTCTATTAACCAAATGGATGCCACTTTTATTGTCATTAGAAGACCAAAGAAATTTTCTAGCAGTAGCAGCAATTTTTTACAAAATATTATCCGGGACAAGGTAAACAGACTGATAATACAGAAGAATAGAAAAAATGGAGGAATTGAGAAGATTAACTTTGCCAGCTAGAGAAATGTGAGACTTACTCCAATTGGAAATGGATGGATAGTGAAATAAGAACAACAATTTAAAGTTTACGAGTAACCACTATTGCCTAAAATTTAGGAATTGTTTCTTTTTACAGTTAATGCAATTTTCTTTCTGTTTGCCACTTTTATCAAGTAGTGAACAATATATACTGGGGTAAATCCGGGATTTTCTTTGGTAGAGACAAAATAATATTAAATATATAACTAAAAAATATATAATAAACTCAAATGCATGAAAAGCTTTTTTTTTTTCATGTAAAATAATATATTACAATTGTTTTTTATGTACTTTCATAATTTGAAAATATTGCAAGATTTATGCATTATAAATACTACAAAATATATTTTTTTTATATAAGTAATCAAACCTATTTTTTATTCATATTTACACATGAAATATTTATTATTTTGCAAATAAAATCATATTCTTGCCAGTATACTTTTTTTTATAAAGTGGGTAAACCATAAATACATTACAAATGAAATAAAGAGTGCAAACAAGGCCACACAAATGAGAAAACAAATTTACTAAAAGTGGAACAGAAGACAACAAAACAAGGAATCTAGAAGAAGAGATCGAGGAACTCCTCTTAAAACAATAGTGCAGTTATTATGAGAACTAGCCGGTATACTTTTATTCTATCTCATATTTTATGAAATATATGTATATTTTCCAATTTCATTTGGGGAAAATTCTAAGAAGTCCAAAATTTTTAATTATATACATAATATATCCCTTTGGATTTTTCAAATTTCATTGTTGCAGCTGCCCCAATTGCCCATGGTTTCCTCAAAATGTATTATTTATAAAAGCATTTGACATTCACATGGAAGATATTTGGTCTTATAAATTTGTTTATTTTTTTATTTTTTTATATTTATAAAATTCATGAAAATATAATTTTTCCCAATAAATTAGTGGATAAACAATAAATTTATTGAAAAGAGTAAAAAAGAGAGAAAATATAAGAAGGGTATTTTTAATGCCAGAGATGAATTCAAGGATTAAAAGAAAAGTAAATAAAAAAAACCATTCTCATAGAAAACTTAAAACCATTGTATATATATATTTTTAATAAAATGGATAAATCACAAATTAATGCATTAATCTAGACAGGAGAGTACAACTATATATAAAAAAAAAACAAGGTAGAAACAGGGATAGATAATCCATTGGTGGTGACGACAACAAGAAAAAAAAGATAGAACACCCCATTAATAATTTTCGATATGATCCAAACATAAAGTTATTTAAGCATATAGAGCAAAATGTTTTATTACAACACTTATTATATGAAATGATGTGTTTGTATATGATAAACTTTAACAAACATCTCTTACACCACAATATTAAATAATTATTTGTAAAATACTTTTCAAGGATATACTTCGATAACTGAACGAAGACCTACGAGAGGAGTAATTTTGTAGTTGGTGAAGCCCGCCGCAAAAATTATATCTCGCCATTCACTTTCATTTCTTTCTTTTCCTTTTGCCGCAACAAGCATTAATAGATCACTGAATAGCTGTGTCTCTACTGCACTGACTTCATTGTCCATGACAACACCAATAACCATATCAATTATTATTATCTTTCCCCCATTATCTTTATTTGGAATTGCTGCTTTGCAATGCTTTAAAATTTTGACACAGTCTTCATCACTCCAACCATGTAAAATTGCCTGATTAAAACAAAAAGTCATCATCCATAATAAGCATTATAAAAATATCATAAATAATTAACAAAATAATTAGGATATCATATGTAAAATCAAAGTTGACTTTTGGCTCTTGTTCTTAACGTCTGCCATGTCAATTACTTGGCTACTAGAAACGTTAGATTTATACCAATTTGCTTTCAACCATATCATGCATGATCTTTAACTAATCTAATGTTCTTTTTATCATGTAAAAATGACATTACTCTTTAGTTTGGTTTTGGATATTTTTTTGGTCTGTTGTACTTTTTTTTCCAATAAATTGGTGGTTCATCCATTTTTTTTTGAAAAAAAAAAATGAAAAGAAAAGAAAAGACATTACTCTTGGAAGTTGATTTGAACCTCTTCTTTTAATTCAGTCAAAGCTATATATTCATTATTTGAAGGAAAGAAATCCAAGCAATTAATCTCATAGTAGATATGTGCTACATCACCATATAATCTTTAAGAAAGAATTCAAGAATATTATCTTTGACATTAATTTTTTTTACTGCCCATTAAAAGTTGAAATTCCTAACCTTGATTAATTTTATATGTATGATGGAATTTTAGTTTCTTGTGAATGGAGTTGAATATGGCTGATACAGTGACCAACAAAATGACCATGTAGTAATTTAGACATGAATTGGTGATAAAGCCAACATGTCTTCAATAAAGCTGTGGTTTATCCACATTTATTTCAAAAAATAAAATAAAATAAAACCAACATGTCATGTCACTTCAAACTATGTTCCTAATAAAATAAAAAATAAAAATATATTTACCATGTTACATTACTGTGATGTCATGGTAATTTAAAAGAGGTTGTTATTTTCATTATAATGAGGATTACATACCATCTTTAAGGATCACGCACCCCAAACAATATTGAGGGTGGAAGGTTTTGATCCTATCTCTCGACTCCCTTGGGCTCACGTACCTTAATTTTCACTATGTTAGTTAGTGTTTGGTCATTAAGCTTGTTCTTTCTCATAAAATAATGCAAGCAATTTATTTGATTTTATCATTTTAAATAACTTAATAACAAGTTTTATTTTGCTTATATGCATGCGTATTGTGTTTTTTTTTTTGTAAAATACCCTATTTAGTCCCTCTAATATAGTCAATCTGCCCTTTTGGTCCTTCTAATATGATTTGTCCCTAGAAAGTCCCTGTATTTTTAATTTTTAGGAAATATAAGTCTATTTCTCTAATATAATTTGTCCCTAGGAAGTCCCTATGAGGACTTACATTTCTCAAAAATTAAAATACAAGGACCTCCTAGGGACAAATTATATTAGAGGTACCAAAAAGGCAGATTGACTATATTAGAGAGACTAAATAGGGTATTCTACTTTTTTTTTTATATCACCTGCATATTAAAAAGATGGTAACTTTTTTTGCCAAGTGAAAAGTTGAAGAATCAACTCTACTCACAATGTCTATGTGGCGTGTCCACCTTCCAAAAAAAAAAAAAAGGAAAAAAAAAAAATTCTCCCTCTCTTTCTCTATATATATGTATATATTTAGTTATGTGTTCATCATTAGTGTATCCTGATTTGATGTTGCTACTAGTTTAATGATGGATATTTAAAGCATTGTCAGCTCATTGATATTTATTGTTGTCTTTCTTACCGTTCCAAATAATCCTTCAATGCCAAACAATATCAGAGTTCGTAGCTAATATTTTGAAATTTGGGTTGATCGATCCGACCAGTTAGTCCTAATCTGATCGGACTTGGGCCTGGCCAATTCAACGGGTTATAAATAATAAATATTAATTTAAATTTTTTAAAAGAAAAAGTGAAATCTTAGGTTCAAATATTAAAAAAAACAATTTTTAATATAAATTTATTATATAATAAAAATATGTACTTTTCTATGTTTCAAATATAAAAATTCATTCCCCTCTTAATTCTCAAACACATGAAACATAAATATTTATATACATAATTTAATTAAATATCAATTAATATTAAATTTTTGACAATCAAATTGAATTTATTATAATTAGTCTTAAATCATGGTTTATATTTACCTATATGCTAATCATTATGCTTATAAATCATAATAATTTATTATATGATATTAAAAAAACTTGAGTTTGTCAGGTTGCTGTTATTTGATGGTAGCTATAAATTATAATACAAATTATTTGCTTGTTATACTTTATATTATTATTTTTTAAATTCTTAGCAATTTATAGTATATATTATACATTTACATTTAATTAAAATTATAAATATATATATATACAAATATATTCAACCTTGACTATTGATCTATGACCCAAAAGTTTTCCTGCGTAAGTGATTTGGCCAAACAATAACCGAATTTCTAGACTAAAATCCTATTTGAAATTTGATGGGTGTAGACGTGGTGAAGAAAAAAAAAAGGAAGTAAAAGACAATAATAATAATGATAATTTTGAAACCAAACGCGGGCATAGGTACCTTCAACAAGGCTGCACTTGCAGGAGGAACAGATTGGAAGAAATCACCAGTAACAAAACGAACACCATCAATATCCGTCTTGCCCTGGATCACATGCGGCAGATCAAACACAGTGCACTTCATCTCCGGGAATGCTTTCTTTAGCGCCATCACCGTCGTCCCATTCCCTCCACCAACATCCACCAATGACTCCACTCCTTCAAACACATCCCTACAACTCCTCATAACCACGTTCATCACCAACCCAGCATCACTCGCCATCCCCTCATTATACAATTTGGTAAACTCTGGCTTCTCATCAGCCAATTCAAAGATCTCACGCCCATGAAGAACCGCAAATGGTGTCTTCGTTGTCTCCTCTGAAGACTTCAACCATGATGGCAAAACATGTGCACTGTGGCTGAGGGTTGGGTCGAGGATGACGCGAAGCCATTGAGTTATGGAAGTGGAGTTCCCGGGGAGCATGAGTTGGGAAGTGGGTGTGAGGGAGTATGAGGATTGGGTTTCTTGGTCTGTGGAGAAGATGCCTTGGTGAACAAGAGCGCGCATGAGGCGCCGGAAATGGTCGGACTTAGAGTCGGGGATGGAGAGGAAGGTGATGAGTTGGGCAAAGCTCATGGGCTTGCCGTGCTTGTGGAGGATCTCGGCAATGCCGAGATCGATGGCAGCTTTGAGAGACATTGATTTGAAGTAGCTGAAGACGAGGCTCCAGGCATGAGATTGAGCTTGGAGTAGCTCGGTGGTGGTGAACTGATCCATGTGTCTGTGCCGGTGTCTGTCAATGCACTTATGCACCGCTTTGGTTGGATATATATAACGGTTTCTTTGTCAATGCACTTATGCACCGCTTTGGTTCAATTTTCTAACAAAATTCAAACTCTCACCGGTTACATTAAAAGACGTACTGCTAACCACTTAATTAAAGTGGGTTTGACTGGATGATTTAAGCAACATCTGGCTTCAAGCATGAGTTACATGGAGTAGATCTTTTACAAAGCTTAAAATCCCTTTTGTCTACGACGCTCCTCACAATTTCTCCTATCTCATCGTGAACCAGGTGACAATTCAATCTATCTATGAGTTGAAAAATCAAAGCATGAGCAGGTGGAATTTTCAACTGATTTAATTCGTCTCTGTCAGTGATATGACGATAAATCACCTAATCTATACGCTATCTAACCTTGTCGGACTGAGAAGAAAAGACGAACCATGTAAGTTAAATTAAAGTTCAAAGATAATGATTAATCCTCAAAGCCGTAATGTTAGTCTAGATGAACACTTACTGCACCTGACTTTCTTAATCCTCGCCACCCCAACAATAGTGTTCGTGATTTTAGTCCCCCTGAAAGTCATAATTTGAATCCTTGATTCGTCATATTTCTTTTTTTTTTTTTTTTTGAAAAAGTGGATAAACCACATTCATTAAGACTGAGAAAGTACAGCTGAAGATACAAAGAAAGAGCTGGAGCTCCGGACCACCACAAGCAGTGGGGCCAACAACAAAATGAAACAAAACAATAGGCGAGAGGAAAGAGAAACTAGAGGATCCCTAATGACCCAAGAAGACCATTAGGGAGGCAAAAATAAAACAACACTAGATCTCGCCTTGGGGTGGGGGTTGCAAGGGAGGGGCATCCTACTCCGAAACCCTGGAGGAGAGAAAGTCCAGGCTCCTCTTGATCTTGGCAGCAGGCTCCTCGAGTTTTGCCTTCTTAGGTTCAGGAGCTGCATTGTACCAGAAGATTAGCAAGCAATCAATTTTCAACATAATAGTAATAGAAGGAAGACATTTGGAATTAAAAATGCGTGCATTTCGTTCTAGCCAAATATTCCAAGTAATAGCTCTTACCAACATATCCCAGAAAGGAACAAGGGTTTTAGGTTTACAACTCCTCCAGGGGCCCCAGAGACCCTTGAGAGTACAAGGTAGATGTCCCACATTGAAGAGCTGACAAAAGTAATCCCAAATGGTCGAGACGAAGGGGCAATTGAGGAGGAGATGATCGTTAGTCTCCATTGCCGCATGACACAAGACACAAGTGGCAGATTGGAGGCGATTGCATCGACGCCGGGCCAAATTATCAAGCGTTAAAATTTTGTTGTCCCAAGCTAACCAGTTGAAAAGATTAATTTTTTTGGGACAGGCCCCCCTCAAGATGAGTGGGGTAATATGGCAACGGAGATCCCCGTCGTTAAGGAAGTTGTAAAAGGATTTCACCGAGAATCGTCTGTTGGCAGTGAGCATCCAGGTTTTCTCATATCTCCCATGAGTAAGCTGAGCCAAAGTCGCATTAATGGCATTAGTCCAGGGTGACTGGGAGCTCCAATTAACCATGGGGGATCTACTAACGAAGTCCTTTATAGTTTCCTCCTTGAACTGAGTTAAGAGAAACTCATTCGGCCAGTAAAGAGCTGGGGCACATCCCTCAACCCAATTCTCCAGCCAGAAAAGGGTGGATGCACCATCTCTGATGATGGTGGCTAAATTTTTCCTGAAGGCTGGTAGAGAGTGTTGTAATCCATTCCAGAAAAAAGAGCACCTACTTGGACTCTTGTAAAACAAGTTCCACATGGGCGTACTTTTAAAATAGTTTTCTTTAAGAATAGATTCACCGCACCAGTGGTTACCCATAGCAATCTTCCACCACCATTTTCCAAGGAGGGCACAGTTGAAGGTGTTGAGGTTGAGAATACCCCAACCACCCTGTTGCCGGGGCCTACACAGTCTCACCCAATTGACAAGTCTAATTTTGTTATGTTGCGGTTGAGGGCCTGACCAGAGGAAGTCCCTGCGAATATTATCAATAATCTTGATAACCCAGGCAGGGAGCTTGAAGATTGGCATCCAGTAAGTAGGAATCGCCGACAGGACCGAGTTAACCAAAGTAAGATGACCTCCCAAAGACAGGAGTTTAGATTTCCAAGAGGCGAGCCTAGTTCTGATTTTATTTAACAGGATGTCCCAGTCCTGTCTCCTTGGTCTTCCCCCGGAAATGGGGATGCCGAGATAAGTGATAGGTAGGGAACCCGCATTACAGTGGATGGTCCTAGTCTGTGCGCTGCTGGGTAAAAGATTCCTTTGGGAGGTGTAAAGGCAGATTTTATCAAAATTAACTCGAAGAACCGAGATACCTTCAAAGATGTAAAGAATGAGTTTGACAATACGAAGGTCCTCCACACTACCGTTCGTCAGAATAAGTAGATCATCAGCATATTGCAGGTGGCACATTTTTAGACCAGAGTCATGGAGGGCCACACCATGCAGAATTCCAGAGGTAAGGGTGTTATTAATCATTGTGCTTAGAACGTCAGTAACCAGGACGAAAAGAAGTGGAGAAAGGGGATCCCCTTGCCTTAGTCCTCTTCGGTATCTAACGTAACCACTTTGACAACCATTAATAAGAAACCTGGCTTTGGAAGAATCAAGGATGGCAGATATCCATCCAATCCATCTGTCTCCAAAACCCCTGGCTTTTAACAGATCCAAAAGGAAATTCCAGTCAACAGTGTCAAAAGCTTTCTCAAAGTCCACTTTTAGGATTAGTCCAGGGAGACGGTGTTTTTGCATGAAGAAGATGAGTTCATTGGCAGTGACAATATTATCAGTGATGCATCTGCCCTTGATGAAAACCGATTGAGTCCCATCAATCAAGGAATCAATCTTAGATCTCAACCTGTTTGCAAGAATCTTGGAGAGAATCTTAAGCGAAGAATTGATAAGGCTTATCGGGCGATAATGTGATGGATTTTCAGGGTTAGGGCGTTTCGGGATAAGAGCAATATTAGCCCAGTTGATCCTTTCTAATTTGGCCTTACCCTGGTAAAAGTCATCACACAGATGAAAAATGTCTTCCTTGATAATATCCCAATATTTGTGGAAGAAGAAGATCGGAAAGCCATCCGGCCCGGGGGCCTTATCCGCATTCAAATCAAAGACAGCCTTTCTAACTTCTTCATGTGTGAAGGATACATCCAAATTAGATAAGATTTGAGGAGATTTGGCTCTAAGGAGATGGTTCTAGTTAATCCTAAAACGAACATCCTGTGTTGATCCACAGAGGTTCTTATAGAAGTCGGTGAAAGATTCCCCGATATCACTGATGCTAGACACCCTACCAGTGTTGCGCTCAATCCAGGGGATGTAATTTCGGTTCCGTCTCCTATTAGCTACCGAATGGAAAAAGCTAGTGTTCTCGTCGCCTTCCTTAAGCCACGTGACTCTAGATCTTTGTTTCCAGTAGAGCTCTTCTAGCTTAAGGATCTGAATAAGATCGGCTCTAAGGGCGGAATCTTTGACACATTCCTCTTCAGTGAGTGGGCGCGATTCTTTATAGAGGTCAAAAGTGTCAATTTCATGAAGCAAGGCCAGTTTCTTGAGTTTAATCGATCCAAAATCCATTTTTGCCCAGTGTCTAAGGCAATTTCGGGTGTTGGAGATTTTTTTTTGCCAGAATGAAGGGCCCACATCCATGGTACTGTGAGCAGTTCCACCAGTCTCTAATGAGATCCGGGAAATTGTTCACTGTACACCAGGCGCGCTCAAAACAAAAGGGGTGTCAATGGGATTCGTCATATTTCTCAATAAAGATAAAAGATCTTTTGAGTCCTTTGCTGCTGTTTTTATCTTGGAACTCTATAAATTCTACTGTAGAGTACAAAGGGCTATATTCTTCACACCTACAAAATTGCTAAATAGTAGAGATTGACCATCGTAAAGTTTAGGTCCATGATATATCATTTTATGTGCATGTAATAATTCTTTGTTACTCCATATGTTAGCCCACCCTACATGGTAAATCTTTAAAAATCACTAAATCACTGTAGTGTACTATTGTATCTATCTATCTTTTAACAAATATCTTAACAGGATGGTGTTTGTCATTTTTATCCCGAACAAAAAGTCCCCAAACTTTTATTGCTAGCCTGGTTGGCATTTACTTTGGAAAACACATGTTGCTCCCCGTGTGAAACATTTCCTTTAGATACTCTTTCATGGTTGGCTATCGGCTTCCAACTTCCTTTATCAGATGAAATCGGGCCCAAATAACCAGTGTATTTTGTGTGGCCTCTCATTGGAAACTACTGATCATTTATTTTGTCACTGAACCAAAGCTCACTGGATCTGGTCACATCTCATCACCAAAGTTAACATGCATATTTATTTTCCTAACGGTTTTGCATCTGGTTCCTGGCTCACTAATGGCAACTATCCCATGAACATCATTTCTGCCATTGCCGCAACTGCTTGGTTTATGTGGAAATCTCGGTGTGATTCTATTTTTCGCAAAATTAATCCCATTTTCCTGTAGTTATTTGCAAAGCTCTTGCTCATGTGCAGGAACATCTCGATAGTTGCAGGGATCTACTTGGCCGGAAGCTCATTCTAAATAATTTTTCAAGTGCCAACGGACAATTTCTCTTCTCTCAAGCTAGCACTAATCAGCGTACCAAGGTAAGATCAATTGGATTTTTCCTTTCCAATGCTAATTATGTTGTCTCCATTGCAGGATGCTGATCTGAACCCATGGATGACACTTCAATGGATGACCTGCTTGCATTAGATGTCGCTCTTCAAGTCGCTTTGGACACACATGCTCATGTCCAGCATATATTTGTGGATAATCATGCAACCTTTGCAACTCTCAAAAGAACCCTGATCCTGTTACCACTTGGAGATTCAACTCCCAAATATCTAAGCTCCGAGCTCTCCTGGACATACATGGCTCTCCTAACATTCATAGCATACCTGGACCTTGGATGCTTCCTACTATCAATCTTGCCGCCCTCAGCTACAATTACACAGCTGTTAATCTCTTCTTATTCGGACGTGAGTTACCACACTGGTTAATGAAGACTTTCATCGACTCGGGTTTTGTATTTTAATTTCTCTTGTTTTTAGTTTCCCTAGCTTCCTTTAAACCTTTGTATTTTATGTTCTTGTTTTGAATAAATGCCCTCAGTGGTTTTTTTTTGACAAAAAAAAAAAAAAAAACAAATTCCCAAACTCAAACTTTAAAATCTAAAGCCAACTAATCTCTCTAATTGCAACTCCGTCATCTGTCTACCCATTTTGAACTGCAAACACCACCAGATAAACATGTCTTAGAAGTTACTTTATTTGATAAAAAAATATGGCATAATTCTCATAAAATATAAAATTATGGCATAATGTACGGATTATGCAATAATTCTGGGCTATCTAAACAGGCCCTAAAAATAATGAGTTCCCAGTTTTATGCAACTTGTGCTTGGACCGAAGATGGCTCTACTTGTATAGTAACGCACTCTTGGAGACCAAAAATCATATGCAGACGTATGCATATGAATAGAAACATTAATCATAGTAAGTATAATCTATGCTTTTTATGTAAATTATATGATCATTATAGAATTGCTTGTCCAATATGGGGCACAAATATGTAATGTAAGCAAAATAATAAATGTATTTTCTATTTGCACTTAAATGCGTTTTTTTAATTATAAGAAGTTTAGATTAAAAAATTACAAATAAAATGCAAACAATATTAAATAATAATAATGATGTACTAATCTATTTATATTGTATGAAATAATAAATGAAGTTAATTTAATTATAATATATTTACATGTGTATAAAAAAAACAAAATTATGGTTACAAGTGAGAATGAAATGTGAAAAAAAAACATCTTTTAAAAATAAAATGGTTTTTTTTCAAAAAATAATAATTTTTAAAAAAACAATAATAAGTTTTTTTTAAATTTGATTAAAAATGAAAATAAATTAAAATAATAATTATAGAAGAAAGAATGGCCTAAAATACAAAAATAAGAGGGTTTTTTTTTCTTTTAAAATGGCCCGCGTTGATTTGATGGTCTTAAAACCATTGGACAATTAAATGAAAAAAAGTCTTCCCAGGAAAAAGCTCTTTAATAAATATAATTTATTCACTATGTTAAATAAAAAAAAAATAGAATACCCTATTTAGTCCTTATAATATAGTCAATTTATCCCTGTGATCCATCTAATATAATTTATCTCTAGAAGATCCCTCTATTTTAATATTTAAGAAATGTAAATCCCCGTCTCTAATATAATTTGTTCTTAGAAAATCCTTTTGAGGACTTATATTTCTCAAATATTAAAATAGAGAGACTTTCTATGGACAAATCATGTTAAAAAAACTAAAATGGTAAATTGACTATATTAAAAGGACTAAATATAATATTTTACCTAAAAAAAATCAAAGCATGAGTTCTCAATTTGGATCACTAATTCTCTTGATCACATCTTGTAGTGCCACCCTCATCTACATCGGTTTTTATTGAAAATAAATAATTTATTAATAATTTATTAATTACAAAAAATAATAATTATGACTATTCAAACTATCTCTCTCATGAA
This sequence comes from Dioscorea alata, assembly GCA_020875875.1. Taxonomy (NCBI): domain Eukaryota; kingdom Viridiplantae; phylum Streptophyta; class Magnoliopsida; order Dioscoreales; family Dioscoreaceae; genus Dioscorea; species Dioscorea alata. Next base: position 23,936,739 of record CM037011.1, read on the forward strand.
AAGACGAAGCATCAGCATGGACCTTAAATTAAAGATAACGGTAAAGATTAGACAACCAATTAATAAGTCCAAGATTTATGCGTGCTAGCTTTTAATTTATCTGAACTTTCCAATCTTCATTTAATCCTTATTTTTATTTTTAAACTTTAAAAATCTAAATTCAACTTATTTCAATCCCTCATTATTTTCAATGCCGCTAGGTCATCCACCCGCCCACTCATTTTTTCTTAAGCACACACATAAATAATTTTAAATCAAATTAACAATTTTTATTATTTATAAATTATAAATAGATTATTTCGTTATTATTCTTTAATAATTTTTGTATTTTATTTGAGATTTTTTATTCAAATAATTGGTTATAGCTTAAAAGTAATGAGTTCACAGTTTTCACAACATGTGCTTGGATCAAAGATTGTTTTACTTGTATAATAACACACAGTTGGAGACCAAAAATCATATGTAGTGAAGACATAGAGAGACGGAGGCATAAAAACAGAGAAATCGAGACTAGAGATTTCATATTAGCATTGCTACAAAAAAGAGAATACACATGAGAGGTTTTATATGCTAATATATCCTTATATACTAACATAATACTAACATATGCTAATATATCCATATATACTAACATAGCAATGCTAATATATCCTCATATACTAACATAATTCTAATATATGCTAATATATCCATATATACTAACATAATAATAATATATGCTAATATCCCCCCTCAAACTCGCGATGTGATAAGAAACGGAAGCGTGAAGCAGAGTGTGCTTTTGTAAAAATATCAGCAATCTGAAGAGAAAAAGAAATAAACAGCAATGTGATGGTGCCAATCTGTAGGTGATGGCGAGTGATATGGCAATCAATCTCTATATGCTTGGTGCGCTCATGAAAAACTGAATTACGTACAATCTAAATAGCACTCTGATTATCACAATGTAGCGGAGTAGGGTGATAAAGAGAGATACCCATATCAGCAAGCAACCAACGTAGCAAAACAATTTCATAGGTTGTCGAGGCCATGGCATGATACTCAGCTTTTGTAGAAGATCGAGAGATGACATCTTGTTTCTTCCACTTCCACGAAATAAGTGAGTCACAGAGAAAAATACAAAATCCAGTAGTCAACTTGCGATCCGTAGGATCACTAGCCCAATCCACATCAGAGTAAGCACGTAGCTCTAACGATGACGTAGAAGGAAACAAGAGGCTCTGAAACTGAGTGCCCCGAAGTTATCTGAGAATACAAAGCATGGCAGTCCAATGAACTGTAGTAGGGCTGTGACAAACTGACTAATCACTTGAACAGCATGGGCAATGTCAGGGCGAGTCACAATAATATAAACCAAGCTGCCAACTACAATACGATAAAGACTGGAATCTGCCAAAGGAATACCATCCAACATAGAGTATCTAGCATTAGTCTCAAGGGGAGTATCAACGGTCCGGCTATCAGTGAGTCGAGTACACTCAAACAGATCAGCTATATACTTTGATTGAGATTAAAGATAGCATTTCGAGGAATAGGCAACCTCAATTCCAAAAAAATAACGTAGCATACCCGTCTTTCATAGCAAAGCAACGTGCCAATTCAGACTTCAAAAAGTTAATTCCATCACAATCATCACCAATAATAATCATGTCATCAACAACAAGGATAATAGAATATGACTTGCCATTATACGCATGACAAATAACGCCGAATCATGGTGACTAGGAAGAAATCCAAGTGAAGTGATCACAATGGAAAACTTCTCAAACCAAGAACGTGATGCTTGTTTGAGACCATAAAGAGATTTGATGGTCCTAGAGTTTTTGGATAATTAAATAAAAATTTCTTTTTGGGAAAAAGCTCTTCATTAGCGTTAGGGTTACCAACCATCCTGGCGAACCAGATCATTCCTCTACTATGGAGTAATTTCCTCACTTTTCAGCTTTAGTAGATCTGTGTCCCCACACGGTGGCCTTCGTCTTCTAGGCTTTATTTTCTTTTTATTTCCAAGTCAGTTTCTTTGTATTTGTTGGTAGTTTGTATCTCATCCCTGGTGAGGGCCTTTTGCTTTTTTTTTTTTTACCTTTCTTATTACTACTGTTTTCACTCTTCCTTTTCAATAAATTTGTGGTTAAGTCTGAGAATAAGTGTTCAATCTAGATGACTAATGTATCTTTTAATTCCCTCGATCACATCTTGTAGCGTCACCCCCATCTACATCAAATTTTATTGAAAATAAATAAATATCAAACTATCTGTCTCATGAAAAGGCGAACCATTAGCATGGAAATTAAATTAAAGATAAAGATAAAGATTAAACAACCAATTAATAAGTCCAAGATTTATGACTTTCCAATCTTCATGTAATCCTTATTTTTATTTTTAAACTTTAAAAATATAAATTCAACTTATTTCAATCCCTCATTATTTTGAATGCCACTCGGTCAGCCACCCACCCACCCATTTTTCTTACGCACACATGTACATAAATAATTTTAAATCAAATTAACAATTTTTATTACTTATAAATTATAAATAGATTATTTCGTTATTATTATTTAATAATTTTTGTGTTTTATTTGAGATTTTTTATTTGAATAATTTACTTATGGCTTAAAAGAAATGAGTTCACAGTTTTTCACAACCTGTGCTTGGATCAAAGATTGTTTTACTTGTATAATGACCCACTGTTGGAGACCAAAAATGTATGAACATGAATAGAAATACTAATCTTAGTAAGTATAATCTATGCTTTTTATGTAAATTATATGATCATTATAGAATTGCTTGTCCAATATGGGGCAAAAATATGTAATGTAAGCAAAATAATGAATGAATTATCTATTTGCTCTTAAATGTGTTTTTTTAATTATAAAAAGTTCAAATTAAAAAATTACAAATTAAATACAAAAAATATTAAATAATAATAATAATGTACTAATCTATTTATATTGTATAAAATAATAAACATAGTTAATTTAATTATAATATATTTACGTGTGTATAAAAAAACAAAATTATGGTTACAAGTGTGAATGAAATTTGAAAAAAAAACATCTTTTAAAAATAAAAGGGTTTTTAAAAAAATAATAAATTTTAAAAAAGTAATAATAAGTTTTTTTTAAATAAAATTGGTTAAAAATACAAATAAATTCTTTACCTTTTAATGCATTTCGTGGTTTATCCACTTTCTCAAAAAAAAAAAAAAAAAAAATACAAATAAATTACTACAATAATTATAGAAGAAAGAATGGGTTAAAATACAAAACCAAGAGGGTTTTTTTTTCTTTTAAAACGGCCAGCATTGATTGGATGGTCCTAGAGCCTTTGGTCAATTAAATGAAAAAAAATCTTTCAAGAAAAAAAGTTCTTTGATAAATATAATTTATTCACTCTGTTAAAAAAAATAAAATAAAAGTCAAAGCAGGAGTGCTCAATCTGGATCATTAATATATCTTTTAATTCTCTCAATCACATCATGTAGTGTTACCCTCACTACATTGGTTTTTATTGACAATAAATAAATAAATTATAATTTATTAATTACAAAAAATAATAATTTTGACTATTCAAACCATCTCTCTCACGGAAAGACGGACCATTAGCATGGACCTTAAATTAAAGATAAAGATAAAGATTAGACAACTAATTAATAAGTCCAAGATTAATGCATGCTAGCTTAATTTATATGAAGTTTTCAATCTTCAATTTTTTTTGAATAGGTGAATAAACCACATGCATTAAAAAAGAAATATGGGTACAAAACTAACAACACCCAACAGACTATGGCGGTCAAAACGAGCAACAAACAAAGCAAGCCCACTAGACTATGACGGCCGAAATAGCAGGCCAGGACACTCCTGCACTAGAAAAACTACCCCATGTCTTGCATAAAAGCCTCATCACCAGGAACAGCTCCACCGGTGGGATCATCTCGCTGGCCCGACAACAGAAAATCACGACGGATAGTTGAAGCATGCTCATCAAACCTAACCTGCTAGGATGCAAGGGCTGTAGAAAACCACAAAATTAAAACATGTGCAACCTTCAAGATAACAGAATAGAAATATAACGAAACGACATTAAACATGCAGTCATTCCTAGCAAGCCAAACGTGTCACACAACAACTTTCACAATGACGCCTCTTAGAACACGCTGACAAGGTCTAAATTTGAACCACCATAAGCACCACACATCCTCCCAAGAGGGCTTGAGCTCCGGTAAACTGAAAAGGTGCAAGAAAAAGTTCCAAATCGAATACACAAAGATGATCCATCGATTTGTAGTCCGCATGACACAGAACATACGTAGTGGTAGGGAGCTTGTTGCATCTTCTGAAGGCTAAATTCTCCAGAGTAAGGTCCTAGTTCCTCTAAACGAGCCAATCTTCATTTAGTCCTTGTTTTTATTTTGAAACTTTAAAAATCTAAATTCAACTTATTTTAATCCCTCATTATTTTCAATGCCACTGAGTGATCTACCCACCCATTTTGAACTGCATCTCCATCACATAGAAAATCAAAGTGTTAAAGTTGGATGCGATTTGATTTGATTTCTTTTTTCTTTTTTTTTTTTTTTTACAAGTTATCCCATGTACACCCAAGTCCCTCAACAATTTTCAAAAAAATCCTTAATCTTAGGTAGAGGAAATTAATAACATTGTCACTCATTCTCCATCGTCGAAGCTGTTTCAAATTAAAGTTCAATCCCTTTTAATCAACTTTATATCTGAACAGCCATATGTCTCAAAGCTACTAGCCAGAAATATTGCAAGCCTATGAGTCTGATCCAACTCACCACCTTCCTCTCCATTCTCGACGATCAAGTTCGACTATTTCCAACACCAATGCATCCTTTCTACAAGCCAAGAAACCCAACCATCATTTTTGCTCACTCTCCACTTCCCACCTTTGGCTCTACTAGGCTAATCTCCCATGGATATGAATAAAGCTCCCATGACTGCAGTAGCGTCCTCTCTCACCAAGCCCCCACCATCATCCTCCTCCATGATGGTGGCATAATTGCCACCGCCTTAAGCAACATCCTCCTCTACGCATGAAACAACCAAAGTCCCACCTCCATCCATCACCAACTCCATCAAAATTTTCAGGGATTTGTAAGGCATTCACCTTTTTCAAACCCCTTAGTCGGTCTATTTGGATCCCTTCTATATTGCCACCGCCTTAAAGCAACATCCTCCTCTACGCATGAAACAACCAAAGTCCCACCTCCATCCATCACCAACTCCATCAAAATTTTCAGGGATTTGTAAGGCATTCACCTTTTTCAAACCCCTCAGTCGGTCTATTTGGATCCCTTCTATAGAAGCTCGCCATCAAGTTCTTCGGGATATTATTTGAAGAGCAATTTTTTTGGAATATTTGAAAAGAAATAATCGTATTTTTAATTCTAGTATTTTTCCTCTATTTTTTATCATTTTTTGTTTGGGAGTATTTTGTTAGGTTATTTCATTTATCGGATCCACCGCAGTACATGAGTTAAATCTGGGGGAGTTGGAGAGCCCTTGTAAGGCCGACGTTTAAGGTAATGGGGGATTGGATGGTGAAAGTTCTTGTGTGGAATATCTTGGTTGCTAGAAATGATTGGATTTTCAATACTAATGTTGTGCCTACTCTTGCTATTATTATGAATGTCATTGCATGATTATTTCATGGTTTTCAACGAAAACAGAGGGAGGTAGAGAAAAGTTTGATGATTCCATTACAACTGTCAGACGCAGCCTGGAGTTTTTGGACCAGCATTTGATTGAGAACAAACCACGGGCTAGGTCATCCTTGACAGAGTGTTTGGCTGGGTTTTAGCCTCTGTGTGTTGCTGCTTTCTTTTTGGGCTGTTGTTAATTTGTTTTGTGGGTGGTGGCCTGTACACATCTAGTGGTCGGTTGTAGTTGTTTCTTTTATGAATGAATATGATTTATCAACCTTTTCAAAAAACAAAAAAGAATTATTCACATGTTATAATTTGCTTGGAATTCACAGCAAGGAATTAGATTCATCAACTCCCCATTGTTTCTCTTCAGAACATCAAGCACTCGATTTCCTGAGCGATAGATCAGCAGATCATACTAGCACCACATTTCAGTAGCAATAGCAGAAGTAATCCACTTCAGACTGACTGAGTAGACCTTTGTTTCCTTTCGGTGAACTTCGTCAATTCAGCTGCATCTTCTCTCTTGTTTTCTCCAGTTCAATGTGTGGTCCTTAGGTGTGCATTACTCATGGTGATTCCTTCCTAATCTCTACACGTTCTTTGTTTGTCGTTTCCTATTTTATTTCTGTTTTCCTGTTCTTTTTTGTGCTTTTTTTCCTATTAAGTTTTGTACTTGTTCTCTTCCCGTTTAATAAATCTATAGTTTATCTATTTTCATTTAAAAAAAAAAAAAACAAACAAAAACCCCTTATCGGTCACATGCAAGATTCACATGGACATATGTGTACTTCCCTATGTACAATAATATTTGTGTTTTGTAGATCAGACTAATAAACATGAAATCTTACTGAGTGATAAAAATAATAATTTGATTTCAAAATTTCTTAACATACAAAAATATTTTGTCTTTAAAAATAAATTTGAAAATATCTTAAGATAAAAACATGTACAAAACAGGAGAAAATATCTTAAGACTGAGGGAAAGACTATTGTTCGGAATAGAGCTGTCAATTTGGGCCTAGCCTGCAGGCCCGGCCCGCCCCGCCAACTAAAAAAAGTGGATAGGGTTGGCTTTATATAGGCCCGTTTAGACCCGGGCCTAAACGGGCTAACCCGCGCGGGCCATGGGTTGGGCGGGGCGGGCCGCGGGTTGCGGCGGGCTAGCCCGCCACCCTTGATTTATAAAAAAAATTTAAAAATAAAAAATTATTAAATTAATTAGAAAGTTAGAAAAGGTAAATACATGTTTATAGAAGGGTTTCTATGCGAAAGATATTAATTTTTTTAACATTTTGATTTTTTTAAATTTTGTTAAACTTTCCAAATTTAATAGGATTAGGATAATTTTGATAGATTAATGATTTTTAATAGTAATGGATGTTTTTATTTTGCGATAAGTTTTTTGGATTTTGTTAAATTTTTTATGTATTGTGGGTTGTGGCCAAATTATGTCAAATATATAAATAAATATGTGATAACTATGAAATATAATTATTATTTTATTTTTTATATTTTTGGCGGGCCGGCCTGCCCAACCCACAATCCAAAGTGGTCGGGTCGGGTTGGCATTTTGCCGGCCCGCCCCGCCCGGTCAAATGGTGGGTTTTGGCGGGCTGTGGGCCGACCCGAATTGACACCTCTAGTTAGGAATAGTTAGGGGATAAAAAAAAAACCACAAAACAGGAGAAAACGAAAGGGTTGTAACCATTCTTCCAAGAAAATTATGGGGATCCTTAGCTATAGAAACTATGTTTTGTACCAGACTAAGAAAAATACTCAAATGCTATATTTATTACACAAACCAATATGTTATGTACATGTCGATCTATGCAAAGGATAGCATAGATGATAACATCATGTCATTCTTCTTATAATAATTTTCAAGGATATACTTCAATAACTTATTGAAGAGCCATTAAAGGAGTAACTTTATAGTGATCGAAGCCCGCTACAGTAAATATATTTCGCCATTCACTTTCATTTCGTTGTTTTCCCTTTGTAGTAACAAGCATCAATAAATCAGAAAACACTTGCGTCTCAACTTCATTAACATAGTTGGTCGTAGTAGCACCAACAACAGTATCTATTATTATTATCTTCCCTTCATTATCCTTATCTTCCTTACAGTGTTTCAAAATTTTAATACAATCCTCATCACTCCAATCATGGAGAACCCACTGCAAAAAAACAAAAAAAAAAAAAAAAATCATCATTTATAATATCATCATATATAATAAAACCATGTATTTAGAAACTAAATACAGCATCAAGGGTTAATTTTTGGCTCTTGTTTTCAAGTACCATCAATTACTTGATTACTAGTATCTCTTAAATACATGAGAGGCTAATGCGAATTTGCTTTTCAGCCCTCATAATCTTTATTCATCCAATGTTATTTTCTTTGGTTTTATCATGTGAAAATGACATTACCCTTTACAAATTGATTTGGAGTGGTGCTATTTTTACCGAATAGATTTCCTAAATAGGTTACCGAATGACGTGAATGCCAACTTACCATCCACATCATCGTCCACGTCATTATTTTTTATATAAACTTAAAATTTAAACCTTAAAAATTCTTAAATTTTTAAAATTAAAAAAAAAATATAAAACCATATCTAAAATCTTAAATCTAAATACTACAAAATATATACCTAAAAATCTAAAAACTTAAACCCTCAATAATAAATACTAAATGCTAAAATCCTAACCCTAAATCCTAAGCTCTAAACCCTAAATCCTATGGCCTAACCCTAAATCCTATCGAGGTTTGTGATTTACACTTTAGAGTTTAGGAAGTGAGTTTTTGGTTTATCGTTTACAGTTAAATTTTTAAATTTAGGATTTAGATAATAAAGAGAAATTATTTAAAAAAAAAAGAAGAGATAAAGAAAGAATGACGTGAATACTGACATCGATACCAACTTAACATCCACGTCATTCGAGAAATCTATTCGGTAAAAATAGCATTACTCATTGATTTGAACATATAGTTTTAATGAGGTGTTCAAAACTATTATTTTTTAAGATAATTAGTTGTGTGCTTATTTTATTTTATTTTGTGACAAAATCAACAAGTTCTATATCCATCAAGGATGTGCGCATGGGCTGAAAATTGATCATCGAACCTGCACATCGTTACCCACCAACACAGAATTTGGGTAGCAAACCCTTACCCACAACTAGGGAAATATTATTACCATTGTGTCCAATGAGACTGGAACTTAAGATTTTTTAAATGTCTTACTCTCGCTTTTCATAATGGAATTAACACCATTAGACTATGATAAAAGTTTCTTGACATGATATGTTACGTGGCTCCAGGCCTAAAGCTTCCCACCTGGAAATATGAACTCTGTTAAAACAAACATCAATGATGGCTAAGATTTTCCTTTAGTCCTACACAACTCCACTCCATCGGTGTCGCAATTTCCATATGAAGCGTGGACCAGATGCGTTTGTGGTTAGCATTGCATTTCGTCAGCCTTCCTTGACAAGCCAATGGCATGTTGATTCTACATTATCCATCCATCTGCATTGATTCAAAGAGAACTGGGAGTCAGTAACTCACAATTCACATAAATGTACTCAGATGGATTGATATTCTGGTCCTAACTTGTCAATGGTATGTCAAGAAGCGCATGAGGAAATGTAATGCTAACAACAATCACCTCTGGTCCACTCTTCATGTGCCAGTTGCAGCGCCTAATCCAAAAATGTTAATCTCATGTCTTTTCATCTATGTTTTCAGAACATGGCCTTGCTCCTACCATCAATGGGAGAAGCTATACTCTTACTCACTTATATAAGATTATGGCAACCATTGCTATTACCACCAAGGCAATCACAACTTTTGTATACACAAAGCTTTGATTCTCAAAAATATTTGTCAGAGATGGCAAGGAAGTTGCTGAAGGTTCCATCCCTCAAGAGAATGATCTCTTCACCAAGAGCTGATACACACTCTGATTTCAATGCATGTAATACATCATCTGTTGCTGAGAAGGGCCATTTTAATGTATACACTTTCGAGGGGAAGCGTTTCATGGTTCCCTTGGCGTACCTAGACAACAGTATTTTCAAGGAGCTTTTGAGGATATCAGAAGAAGAATTCGGTTTGCCATGTGATGGCCCTATCACATTGCCCTGTGATGCAGCATCTATGGAGTATGTGTTGTCCTTGCTAAGAAGAGGAGTATCTAAGGAGATAGAGATGCAATTGCTTAGCTCCATTTTCATCTCTTGCCAATCAACGTGCTCTATGCTTCCTGTCGAGCAACCTCAACAATTAGCAGTTTGTAGTTTTTGATCACTTGTATAGTCTCATGTAATTCTTTGATTCTTAAAAAATTCTCAGGAACTTATTTGTCATGAACTTCTCTCATTCTGATTATATGAAACCAAGACATTAATCACTCTATCTCATTCTGTTCACAGGCTGCGTGTAGAAATTGTGTTGTTATAAGTGGAAAATTAGTATATCACAATTAGCTGGTGAACTAATATTGATTACTTTGTCGAGATGAGCGAAACTAACAACAATGTCTCATAGAAGATTCTATGATCATGGCCCCCTTCGAGTTAATTTTATGCTCTTTTTACTGAATGCTTAATGGGATACAGGCGCATATCAAAACACTAGCAGGCTTCATATCCAATTAGAATCATAATGCATTGTATGGTTTATTCTTTCAGTGATACACTCTGCTACGATATGACAGTGATTGCCAGTTTGACGAGTTCCATCAATTTATGAACTCAGGTTAATCATTTCTACTCCGAGACACTAGTTACTTGAAATAAGTAGTTGAACTTAAATTAGTGAAAGGTTGTTCGGAGCATGTGGGTCTGTTAATATATACTCCAAAGATTTGCATTTGATTAACTTCTCTAACTTGCAAGGACGATTTGCATCTGAAAATGCGGTTGATATGGTGGAAGTTCACAGTCTTAGAATGACAACCCTTGTGCTTTAAATAAAGCTCAAACCCCACACGCAATGGAGAAGTTTTCATTAATAGACAAACTCGTTTTTGAGCAATTAATTGATTCGGTCCATGTATGGGCAAAACCACATGAAATGTATAAATAGGCCAAGACAATTGAAGATGGAAAAATGAAGAACATGAACAGCTGTGATAATTGTCTCGGAGTTAAGCAATGAATACTCTCCATAGTCTAAGAATTCTGAATGCCCATCACCTGTCTCCAGTCCACTCATTATGAGGTGCATTGGGCTTTTGGAAAAAAGAGTTCATTTTATTGGACATGGTCTGAATATTTACATTGGAATACTATGAAATAGTCGAGGGGTAAATTTCCTTTGAATAATTTGCAATCCGTCCTTGGACTTTTTACCGCTTTTCTTAATAAAGGTAGTGGTTTACCACTTATATAACAAAAAATAAAATAAATAAAATAAAATAATTTGCAATCCGAAGAAAATAGTATTATATTTATATTGAGCAGTTTGTAATTTTTCTGCTAACAAACAATAGCTTGCCATTGGATTCCTCAAAAACTATAGTTCCTTGCTTTTTAAGTTTGGATTATCCCAAACCATTATTTGAGTAAGTTGGCAATGTTCATAAGTCAGTCATTGAAATTGGCAAGTTTAGTGAGAAATAATATGTATTTGTAATAAATTTGAGGCATCAAAAAATTTTATAGGATGTACAAGTGAGGATTTGTTAGATCCCAAAATAGATATCAAGAATTAATAGATCAGCAGCTGCAAACTGTGAATTGAGGAGTATTTTCGACAGCAAGAGCAGAGCATGTGGATTGGAAAGAGATGAAAATGAAGCTAAGCAATGCCCTCTCCACCTCTTCAGATACTCCTCTTCTTCGCATGGCAAGCACATACTCCATCGATGCTGCATCACAGGGCAATGCAATGGGCCCATTGCCCGGCAACCCAAATTCTTCTTCAGATATCTTCAAGAGCTCCTTGAAGATGTTATTGTCGAGATATGCCAAGGGAATCATGAACCGCTTCCCCTCTGAGGTGTAAACAAAGAAATGGCCCTTCTCCGCAACACATGATGTGCTGCATTCATTGAAACCAGTAAGTTTATCAGCTCTTGGTGAAGATATCAATCTCTTTAGGGATGGAACCTTCAGCAACTTCCTTGCCATTCTCTTGAGGATGGAAGTCTACTGCAATCAAAGCTATGTGTGTTTGAAATTTGTGGTTGTCTTGGTTGCAAGGGCAAGGACAACCATATGCTTATATAGATGAGAAAGAGTATAGATTCATCATAGCAGCAAGGTCTTGTTCTGTGAACACATATTCAAGGACATCACAATTAACATTTTTGGATCCATGTTGCAATTTCGACCTGAAGAGTCCAGATGGGTATGTGGTTAGCATTGCAGCATTGCAGCATTACGTCGGCCATCTAAGTTAACTGTGATGGACTCAGATGGATTAATATCCTGGTCCTAACATGTCCTTGGTATGTCAAGAAGCGCATGAGGAAATGTAATGCTAACAACAAGCACCTCTGGTCCACTCTTCATGTGCCAATTGCAGCACCTAATCCAAAAATGTTAGTCTTATGTCACCGAATCCAAAAATGTTAGTCTTATGTCTTTTCATGTATGTTTTCAGAACATGGCCTTGCTCCTGCCATCAATCGGAGAATCTGTACTCTTACTCACCTATATAAGTCTGTGGCAACCATTGCATTACCACCAAGACAATCACAACTTTCGTATACACGAAGCTTTGATTCTCATTAACATTTGTCAGAGATGGCAAGGAATTTGCTGAAGGTTCCATCCCTCAAGAGAATGATCTCTTCACCAAGAGCTGATACACACTCTGATTTCAATGCATGCAGTACATCATCTGTTGCTGAGAAGGGTCATTTTAACGTATACACTTCAGAGGGGAAGCGTTTCATGGTTCCCTTGGCGTACCTAGACAACAGTATTTTCAAGGAGCTTTTGAGGATATCGGAAGAGGAATTCAGTTTGCCATGTGATGGCCCGATCACGTTGCCCTGTGATGCAGCATCCATGGAGTATGTGTTGTCCTTGCTAAGAAGAGGAGTATCTAAGGAGATAGAGATGCAATTGCTTAGCTCCATTTTCATCTCTTGCCAAACAACATGCTTTATGCTTGCTGTTGAGAACCCTCAACAAGTTGCAGTTTGTAGTTGTTGAGTACTTGTAATTTAACAAGCCATCACTTTGTATAGTTTTACGGAATTCTTTGATTCTTAAAAAGTTCTCTCATTCTTGTCATATGAAACTTATACATGGATCTTGCTATCTGGCTTGGTCAAAATCTGTTGTCAGAGAGGTTTAATATTTTCTATTAATACATCATGGTTTATCCAAATTATTTTTTTTTTAAAAAAAGAAATCAATTACAAAGCATCATTTTAGGAGGAATAAAGTCCCATTAACAAGAAACTATCACCATGTCATGAACAATGAAGCCTCTGTTATACACTTTTTCAATTGTTTGGTTAGCAGAATCTTGATTTATTCACTTCATCAAAACAAACTTGGCAAAACTATATAGCAAGTTTCATATCTAATTAGAACAATGAAGCTTCAACTGATCAATTAGTTTTGCACGACCCTCTGCCACCATCAAGTATATATGAATGTGATAGCGAGGTTGACAAGTTCAATCAGATTTGTGATATGAGGTTAATCTATTTTTAATTGCAAATTAACCAAAACAAAGTAATTGAACCTGCATGTAGATCTTGTTCAAAGCATGTGGTGTTCTTCATATTAAATTAGAATTTATGCGGTAAATTAGTTTCCTTAGTCTCCAGGGAAGATGCTCATTGGAAACTTATTCTGAGAAGCAACCTCCTGATTCATCCTCACAGCATATGGCCTAGAGATAGATCAGAAGAAGCGACAGGCTTAAGAAACCCTCTGGTCAAGGGAATGAAGAAGCCAGGTTTGTCCCCCATCCACCTAGATCGACTAAGAATAAAGCTCCTGTGGACCCGAGAAACGGTACGCCTAACCTTTACAATTCCGTATTTAATTCATGGTATGATGCTCAATTCTTTAATTATAGAAATGCTTGCAGTGTCAAATTCTTAGGCTCTCCAACACATAAAAATAAATGTTTGGACATAATCCGCAATCTTGAATCAAATAGAACTGATAATATTCCAAATTTAACTGGATCTTCTTCGAGATCCGACAATCAGACCCCTATTTCTTTATGATGAAAATTCTAAGTTGGAACATTCGTGGTCTTGGCAGACCCTCTAAACACCACTTAGTTAAAGATTTCATTTTTTCTTCCCAAGCAGACATTGTATGTCTACAAGAATCCAAACTTCAAGATCTTCACAGTTCAACTTGGAGATTGATTGGTGGTTCGAGACTAAATTCCTTTGAATTCCTACCTGCCCAAGGTTTTGCCGGTGGTATCATCATTGCTTGGGATTCTTCTCAAATTTTTAGTACCCTGATTCACAAAGGAAACTTTTCAATTACAATTAAATTTTCAAATCAAGATAATAACTCGTTCTGGGCTTGCACTACTGTTTATGGACCAAATCTCAGACACCTTAAAATAGACTTTTGGAATGAACTTCGTATAATTAGAAATATTCACTCCGATCCGTGGGTAATTTGTGGTGACTTTAATTCTTTATTCTCTTTGGATGACAAGAACAAAAGGAGACATAAACTCAAGAGATTTAGCTAATTCACAAAATCTCTTAGGTGAGCTTGATCTAATTGATCCTCTTTTACATGGATGTAGATTCACCTAGTCAAATGGATAATCTGATCCATGGTGGGTCCGCTTGGACCGATTTCTTTACTCCCACAATTGGCCCTTGCTAAATCCCAGAAATTTTCAATTTGCTTTACCAATATTTGGATCAGATCACTCCTCTATCTACCTTGAATTTGGGAAGCATCATTCTTGACATCGTATTTTCAGACTTGAAAAATCATGGTACACCAATGATCAATTAAAGAATTTAATTCAGGGTTGGTGGTCTGGCACCAATCCCGAAGGCTGCAAGGCTTTCATTATATCCAAAAATTAGCAAACCTAAAAGTTCATCTCCGCAACTGGGCAAAGGACACTTTTGGGGCCTCTAATCTTCACAAGATGAGCCTCCTCAATGAATTAAATTCTCTTTACTCTATACATGAAATTCTCTTACTGTTGAAGATCAAATCGCATTACTCAAATTCGTTCTAAGCTCTCCTCCTTATTAAAACAAGAAGAAATTTACTGGAATCAGAGATCCCGAATCACTTGGCTTCAAGAAGGAGACTCAAATACAAAGTTTTTTCATCTTCTAGCGAATGGAAGAAGGAATAAAAATTTTATATATCGTTTGCAGTTTAATGATCATTGGGTGGAAGCAACCCAAGAAATTGGCAAAATTTTCACTGAACATTTTCAAGCCCAGTTCGGCACCCCAATTACTTATAGATTTCTACTTGACTAGCAAAACCTTTTTAACTACAAGGATAGGGTTGATCTTTCATCCCTTGATCTTCCATTCAGCTCTGATGAGATAAAACTAGTAGTTTTTTAATTAAACACTGATAAGGCCTCAGGACCATATGGATTCCCAATATTCTTCTTCCAGAAACACTGGAGCCTCATCCAGGATAATATCATAAAACTTTGTGATGATTTTTATGATGGTTCGATCAATCTTGAGCGCATTAACTATGTTCATATTACACTTATTGCCAAAACCAATGCTCCTACCGAAGTTATCATCTACAAACCCATCAATCTAATAAATTCCACCTGCAAAATTATTTCTAAGATCCTTGCATCTATACTGAGTCAAGTGATTAATAATCTAGTGAATGAATCCTAATCCGGATTCATTAATGGTAGATGTATTGCTGATAATATTGTTGCGGCTCAAGAAATAATTTTTAACCTTAAAAAAATAAAGCATTTGGGCTATGCTTTCAAAGTAGACTTCGCTAAAGTCTTTGATTCCTTATATTGGGATTTCCTCCTTGAGATTCTTGTTGCAAGAGGATTTGGCCTCCGTTAGTTATCCTGGGTTCATACCATTCTATGAATTGCAAAAACTCAGATACTCATTAATAGAATGATCCAGGGTTATACTTGATGTAAAAGAGGATTAAGACAAGGTGATCCTCTCTCTCCTCTTCTCTTTGCACTCGCTGCTAATTCTCTCAGTACAATGTTTTATCATGCTATCAGATCCAAAGTCCTGATTAGAGTTCAACTTGACCAATTCAATAGCAATCTATCACCTACAATATGTAAATGATCTTATCATCTTCTCGGCGGGAGGTCGTGAAGATCTTAATATAATCAAACTAATTCTTTATCTTTTTGAAGAAGCTTCTGTTCTCTCAATCAATTTCTCAAAAAGTTGCCTTTATTCCACTAACTACAGTTACTAGCCTCACATCTCTTCTGCAACAATTCTTAACTGCAACAGAGATTATCTTCCAATCATATATCTGGGAGTACCTTTATCTAGAAGAAGCCCAAGGCATCAAGATTTGACAAAACTCATTGAAATGGTCCAATCTAGACTCATACCTTGGAAAGCAATATACTTATCCCTAGGAGGCTACCTTACACTTATCAACTCAGTCTTATCCACTATCCCAGTTTACTAGATGTCGGTGTTTAAATTACCTTCCTGGGTTATACATGACATTGACAAGATTAGAAGAGATTTTCTGTGGAAAGGCCCAGATCTTGGTTCCAATAGAGTCAGACTGATTGCTTGGAAAAGAATTTGTCGACCCCGCAACCTGATGGTTGGGGGATCCTCAATCTTCAGGAATTTAACAAAGCCTTACTCAGAAAATGGTAGTGGACGATCACTTCGAATTCCAATAGTTGTTGGAGCAACATACTAAATGGCAACTACTCCATTAGGAAACCACCAGGAGCCTTATTCTACATACTCCGAGAAATAAATCCCCTTTTTGGGCTGGCATTAACTCCATCTTACCGTTGTTTCGAGCATGTATTTCGAAATCTATGAGAAATGGTGCCAACACCTCCTTTTGGTTTAACAGATGGCATGAAGGGCAATCTCCCAAAGATATCTAGTCATCTTTATTCTCGGACTGCATCTTTCCTGAGATTTCTCTAAGACAATTCACTCAAGCACTCAATTTCCCAGAAAATCTTTTTTAATCATCTATACTTGACAATATTTCCATAATATTGAATGCACTTCCGGATTGCTCTAATGACCAGGAGGATTTCTATTCCTAACCACTAGAAAAAAAAATGGAATTTTCTCTGTTAAATCTTTCTACAAATTTCTAATTGATGGGGGATTTCGTAGTCAATTGCATTCCATGTTCTGGAAAACCAAATCCCCAAACAAAATCACTTTATTTTGTTGGCTTGTCGGGGAAAACAAAATTCAAACACTCAATAACCATTTTAAAAAAGGATGCAACCCAAACTTAACTGATATATCTATCCTTTGTTACAAGAGTTCTGAAATGGTGGAACACCTCTTCCTTGGCTATGAGTTTTCGGAGAGACTCTGGTCCATCTTTATGCAAATTTTTTCTCTAAACATCTCCCCAACCACTGTTTCTACTATCTGGACATCTTGGATTATGTCCCTAAATACTACCCTTTGAAACGTATGGGATCTCAGTTATAGAGCAATATTTTGGAACTTATGGCTTGAACAGAACAATCACATTTTTAATTCCACTTTTTTACCTTCTCATTCTGTTTTCTTTAAGACTGCTAATATGCTTCTCTCTTGGCTTTCTGCAGATTCAGAAGCGCATCACCAGACTAACCTTGAAGCCGCCCAGAGAATCAAGTGCTCCCTCAGCTTTATGAGTGCAAGACTTGCAGATAATTTCAGTAATACTGTGTGTACTTCAGATTAAGAGTAGTTCCCTCCATCTTCGGCTGGGTAGGCCTGTGTCTCAGTAGATAGACTTAGCCTGCTCAGCTTCTCCCCTCTTCGTTTCTACTTCACTATTTCTTCTCATTGTTTCCCTCACCTTTGGTGAGGTTTTAGTATGTTTACTCTCTTTATTTTGGTGGTCTTTTTGTATGTGTATGTCCTGTATCCTTAGCTTTTATTTTCAATAAATAGTGGTTTATCCACTTTATTCACAAAAAAAAAAGATGTGCATTGGAAAAATCCTCAGTTGAGCTGTTGAGACAAGCCATACGTTTGGCCAGGCCATTATGGAGTAGTTTTAAATGCTAAGAGCAACTAGTTTTTGAGCAATCAATTCATTTGGTCCTTCCTTGTGTGGACAATCTCACATGAAATACATAGTTGGACTGTCACTTGTTTAGTATTAAGATTCATGTCTCTCTGTGTCAACAAGTGGATGATGAACAACTGTATTTGCTTCTAACTAGGAAAACTATTCAAAATCAATATGTCAATGTGATAAGGTTCAACATTTTTTTTTCGGACAAATGTGACAAGTGATGTCAAAGGAACAAGAAGGTATTGAAGTTCACCATTTTCAATAGCTTAGCAACCCCTAGAGATTAATCATGTGGGGCAGGCTAACACGTGAGACAATAAAAGTCTGTCACATTGGCTCAAAATGATATATTAGGGATTTTAACCCCACAATGGTGAATCTCTGTTGTTATGCAAAACTGGAAGGATGGAGAATATGACTCTTTCTACAGTGGGCCCATATTAGAACCCAATCAAGAGTGCATGAACATTGCTATGCATGCTTGTTACATGCGTAGTAGTTGAAAAATGCATTTATTCATGTAAACATCATGTATATCTTAGCACCATTTTTTTTTTGACAAATGCGACAAACATTGTCAAGGACATGCATACAAGCTGGGAATTGAACGTCCAATCTGTGCACCCTCACTTGATGATGTGGGTGTGAGTTGCAGGCTCGCACCCACAACTGGGGATTTGTTATCATCACTGCATTTAGTGGGACTTGAACTCAGAATCTTTTAAATGTTCCATACCAATGCTTTTTACAATGAGACCAATGTCGTTCTATAAACCCTTTGGCTATCACCATTAGATCGGGAAATATAGTATCATAAGTGATAAGCATTGCTTATGCTTAGTAAGTGACAGATCATATGGATTTTTGAATAATTTCATGAATCACAAAGTTGTATAGAATATACAAATGAATATTTGTGAGATTACAATAAGAACATGGAGGCCTATTCAATTCACTTCAAATTGCGAGATGCTGATATCTTATATTAGGAATTATAATAGGAGTACTAGTAATTGTGTGGTTACATATTAGTAGCAATACAATAATGTATTGGCCCTGAATATGCTAGTCCATTAGCAATTCGTGTTTTTTTTTTTAACAAGAATTCACGGGCTTTTTATTGAGACTAAAAAGGAAAGAAAAACAATAGAAAGGAAAAAAAAATAGGAGTATAAAACAAAAGGAAAATGACTAAGAAGAATTGAGAAAGAAATAAAGAAAAGATCTACATAGAATGAATTAAAAAGAAAAACTAGCTTCAACAAACAGCTTCATAATCCAGTGAGGCAGGTCATGACCAGAATGAAATAGTGACAGAAGGTTGTGACCAAAAGAAGCAAATTTGGTGACGAAGTTCAGCCACAAACGGGGGATGATACAGATTCGTGGATCTCCCATGGCAAATAGAAGATGGCTAAAATCATTGATCCAGTGTTGAAGATGGCAAGAGCAAACATTACTTGAGGACCGAAGCCAGTCTAAAATTTTGGAGTCACTGATAAAGATTATTTGAATCCGTAAGGAGAAATCAAGTGCGAGCTGGAGAGCAATGATGAGGGTCTGTAGTTCTGCTTCAAGGTGAGCTTCAGTAGTGGCAACATGATGGCCTGCAAAATAAATCTTATAATTAGAATGGTGATTAAAAAACCACCTCTGTAAACCTAATTAAGACTATTCCAAACTGAGGCTGCAAATAGGAATGGTCCATCAAATATGCAGAAGTTATTAATTAGCAGCTTCCTGCAAGATGGATTGCTAGCACAGAGAAGATCTTTAGCTTGATTAATTGCCCTGTGGGCAATGTTGACAAAGTTAGGCCTAATATCCCGAAATATAGCATCACACCTAGCCTTCCAAACATACCTGGCAGTCAAAGCGATGATAGTTTTCAATCTTGAAGAGAATTGGGATTGAGTGAGCCAATAACCCATAACAAACCCATTAGGGAAATAAATTTGCTTAGATACTAGAGTAGAGATAAGGTTCCAAATACCCTAAGTTTTATTGCAATGATTAAATAGATGCTCAGAAGTTTCATAATCTAGATTGCAGAAAATACACATTCTCCTCAGGCCCAAGTTAATGGAGTGTAGAAAATCAGCAGTGGTAATTTGCCCATTAAAAATTAACCACAAAAAATGTTTAACACAAGGTATAACTTTGATAGACCAAATTTTCTTCCAACCATCCTAAGGAGAAGGATCATACCTGTTATGATTCAAAAAATGATAAATAGTTGATGCAATTTTATGAGTGAAAGCCTTAGGAGCCCAAACCCACTCATTATTAATGGAGTCATCAATATGGCCTAATCTGGGAACAATCTCACAAGCATAAGAACCAAAAAGATTAGAAAGATGATCAATATCCCAACCATTGTCAAGACAAAAAACAGATCAAGTGAGAGATTCTAAGTTAAGATGCAAGTTAATGAATGTAGGTTTGAGAGCAAGAGGGATCTCACAGTACCAAGCATCATAAAGCAATTAATAGAAGGGTTAACTGTTTTGATCCAGCAGAATGGTTTAAGAACAGCAACAGTGTGACACAATCCTTTAAAAACCCAAGAACAATTTCGAGGAGTAGAGTCCTTCCAATAATTAAGACGCCCATACTTAAGTTGCACAATGCTCACCCAAATAATATCAGCTGAGTTTAAATAATTGAAAACATGTTTAGCTTTAAGAGAATGTTTGAAAATTGACAGGTTATGAAGAGCAAGGCCCTCTCAGTTTTAGGCTCAGTAATTTGACTCCAAGAAACATTGCGGATGCCCTTTCCATTGACACCTTTATGCCAAAAGAAATTTCTAACAATTTTGGAAATCTCACCAAGAATAGAGTCGAGGATAGGATAAATTGAAAGGTAATAAGTAGGGATATCAAGGAGGGAGGAATTAATAAGGGTGGATTTAGCCGCCAAAGATAGTTTGGAATATTTCCATCCCAAACAGGTGCAGAAGATCTTGTCCACAATTGGTTTGAAAGAAAAAGCATTGAGCTTTTTAGGAGAGACCAAAACAACAAGGTAAGTGATGGGGAAAGAGGCTAACTCAAAGTTAAGAATAGATTTAATACTTCTAGCCACTCTAGGATTAAACCATGAAGGTAAGTAGAAAGCAGATTTAGCAAGATTAGCATTCTGACCAGTCAAATAAGCATAAGTTTCCAAGCATAAATTGATGTTCCTGGCAGCTAATCGTGAGGCACTGGTGGTAATAATCAGGTCATCAGCATATATGAGATGATTGAAGTTATAAGGAAGATTAGAATCAAATCCAGGAATAATACCAGAGTTAAGAGCCTGATTAAGGATAGAGGAGAGGTTTTGAGAAACCAAAATAAAAAGATAAGGGGAGATAGGATCCCCTTGATGGACACCTCAGGAAGAGGAGATCCAAGCTGAAGGGGATCTAATGATAAGAAGAGAAAAAGAACTAGATCTAAAACAGGTATCAATCTAAGAAATCCAGATGTAAGAGAATTTCATTTTAGCTAAGGTGGCAAGAATTGTAGTCCAACTAAGCGTATCATAAGCTTTTTCAATATCAATTTTAGTTAACATCCTAGGGGGGCTATTAGAATCATGCTGGCTTAAGTAGGACAGTATTGGAGGTGGTGTTGCTTATGCCCAAACTCATTAGAGGTTCACAAGCTTGAACATGGCTATGTGCAATACCCGTGTTCAATAACATGCCTATGTACATCAACTTGGAGGTCGTGTTCCTCATCCAGAGAGTTACATGAGCTTGAACACACCATGTACAATATCCATGTACAATAATATACCCATGCAAATGCGAACGATAACCATGTCAATATCCTGTTTTGGAACTTTGCTAAGCCACATTCACAACACTTAGAAATCCACATGATTTGTCATTTTCTTGCCAATTCCATTGACCGACAGAGGTAGTGAAAAATAAAAGTGCAAAGTAGCATACGGCCATAGACAATGCCATATTTGTTTGTCTGATGATAAGAAGCACCCCATAAAAACATGATGATTTTAGAACAGATAAAGTAACATTGGCAACTTCCTAAAATAATTCATTGAATGATCTGCTTAATTTGCAAACCATGTAACCAATCATTATCAAAGATAGCATCCAATGCAAGCCATGGCATTTGTTGACAGATAATCGTGAACATCGTAAAGCTTATTGTATTTGGTGAAAAAGGACATTCTGCTTTTAATTTCAAAGAGATCACATGTTCAATTGTGAATATCATCAATTTTTTTTTATAAAAGTGGATAAACCATAACTTTATTAAAGCACTAGAAAAGACAATAAACAGAGAAAGACAAACCAACACAAACGCCCCAAGTAGAGCAAAGGGCAAAGAGAAGAAAAGAATAAGACTGAAAGAAAAAGAAGTTCATTACCAGAGGTGATGAACTTCAAAAAAACACACACTAGAACAAAAGAAGAAAAAAGACGCAGCTGAGTTGGTGAGGTTTGCTAGTAGGGGACAAAGATCATCAATTTTTGGTAGAAAGTTCCAAAATAATTGTTTATCTGATCATTATGGTGTGGCTCATTTGAAAATAGAGTTACCCAAATAAAAGTTGGAATGGGCATATGGAGTGTCTTTCAACAGACTACAATATCAAAATGTTCCCTCTATTTTGCAATTGACGCCCTTTTAGTCCCTCTAATATAAAATCCGCCTTCTTGGTCCTCATATTTGCACATTTATGTCCTTTTAGTCCCTCCAATTGATGGATCAGCTGATAAATTAAAAGAATCAAAAAGGACAAAAATGTACAAATACGAGGACCAAAAGAGCAAATTTTATAGCTAAAGGATGAAAATACGCAAATACAAAGACCAAAAAAGCGGATTTTATATTAAAGGGACTAAAAAGACGGAAATTGCAAAATAGAGGGGCCATTTTGATATTTATACCGCTTCTTTAATTGCGTTAACAACCTTTATAGTTGACGAGATTTCAATTTAGTACCCTGAAGAAAATCATTAGCCCCTGCTGCAAAGGAGGCAAATTTAGAAGCATTACATCATTTAATTTCTTGACATATCTTTAGGCATCCAAGTGAAGTCAAAGATGATGTGGGGTAGGCATGAGTTTTTTTATTTTAATTCTTTACAGTTTACATTGTCATGTGTATAATAGTCTTCATTGTTCATGCCACAGTGATAACATCTAGTTTGTGCTAATTTTGAATATTCCTAAAATGATAATATCTAGTACATTTCCTTCTTTAAAAAAAATGGAGTTTATCACCTTTGGTGACGGACTCATTTGATGGCTTCCTTGTCATTTAATTTCTGTTGTACTAGTTGTACTTGTTTGCTTGCTGCTCCTTTCTTACAATAAATTTGTGGTTTATCCACTTTTATTAAAAAAAAATGGATAAAGCATGATGTATCAACAAAAAACTTTCTACCTTACCAAGATTTTTCAATATCTGATAACAAAGTTAGACCAAGCCAGAAAAAAGAGCCTGATGGCAAGATCCATGTATAAGTTTCATATGCTAAGAATGAGACAACTTTAACCTTCTATTGAGGGTGATGATCATATCTCTCCCTTCCTTGCATCTTGTGCTGCTATTTAAGTACAAGGGAACTTTTCAGTCTTACCTGCTCACACTGGGCATCTCTTCACAAGAGGTTTGACCATAAGCATTTTGCTACTCTTTATCTTCCAAGTCGTAGTCTCCTAAATGTAAAAGCCATCTGAGATGAGAGAGTCTGGGCTTCTGAGCCTCTTCACACCCTTGGCTGCTTCGGTTCTTTTTTCTTGATTTCCGCCATTCCCCCTTTGCCATGGCAAGCAGGAGACAGTCTCCTGCTTGGTCTGTGCAAACTGGAAAGTGTTCCTTGGCCCAGATTGCTACGCAGGCTGATCGCTCCTCAGAAAATTCCCCTCTGCATAATCCTCAGCTCCTGAACAAGCTTAAGGAATCCACTTCTGAGATCATACGGCTGGATGGAGAGGTTCTCTCCAAAGCTCGTCGGCGATTCCAACATTCTTTGTATGGTAAGTTTTTCGGTAAGCCTCCTCCCTTTGAGCAAGTGAAAATGTATTTGTTGGCCAAATGGCCTGAGATAGGTGAGGTGCTTATCTCTGATCTCCCCAATAGATTCCTGTTGTTTCGATGTGGTTCTTATGATGTTATGCAGCATATTCTTACTGGAGGACCGTGGTCTATGAATGGATTAATTTTGCACTTAACTCCATGGCAACCATTCTTTGAGCCAGCATTTGCTAAGCTTAATACGGTGGTGATATGGGTTCAACTACACAACTTGCCGGTGGAATTTTGGGATGGTGAAAACCTTAAATCCCTCACCGCACCTCACCGCACATATTGGTAATCTTTTAAAGGTGGATGAACTCACTATTTCTCTGACTCGGACTAAATTTGCGCGTGTTTGTATTGAGATCGATCTCTCCAGACCCTTGTGCAGGGGTTTCTGGATTGGAGATGAATCTCAGAAAATTTTTGTGATTGTCATGTATGAGAGGTTGCCCACCTTTTGTTATTCTTACGGGGTTGTGGGTCATGGCACCAAGTCCTGTCCTAGAGCAACGGGTATCGGGAGGACCAGAGGTCTTCCACCCTCTCATGCTTCACCGGGGAAGGTGGTCGTCTCCGATCTGGGAACGGAAGCCGATGCTCAGACTTACGGATTGGTGGATGGCTGAGGTGTCTGAGAGAGTGGAGTCAAACTTTGGCCCTTGGATGCTCGTCGGGTGTCGAAGAGGACGAGCATGTAGACACAATGATAGAGGTCGAGGCGGGCACGTGCATGCTAACGTGCCTGGAACTGCTCAAAATGAGACTATTGAGCCTTGGAACCAGTTTTCTCGGGCTCTCGGAATGGTTGGAGAGGGGGTCGTTTGGCTTCTCGTGCCCAACGTTCATTAGAGTTTTCTGTTGATTTGACTCCTAACCTAATTCCTGATGATTCACCTAATAAACTTATTGATTTATTAAAGCCAGGGATGCCTCGGGACTATGAAGCGGACAAGAGTGGAGAAGTGGAAGACATGCTTAGCCCCATGTAGGCCATTGGGAATCCTTCCCATGTCCCTACTGCCTCTGATGAGACTCAACTTCGATCTGCTCGAGGCATTGGGACCGTTTGGCACTCCTCGGGATCTCCGCCACCTACTGTGCGTTCCTCTGTTGATTTGAGTCCTGGGCAGGGGGATGAAGACACAAATGCTGTTTACTTGATGCTAGTTGACAAGATCTCTGGGGCTTTGTTGGGTCCCTCTCTGGATAATAACAGTCAAGACGACGAAGAGCCTGACTCAGACGAAGAGGAAGACATGTCAGAGGATGAAGAGGAAGGCAGTGAGGATGGCCCGGATAACCACATGACATTATCCTAATACCAAGTTGAGGCTCGCCGTGAAGCTTTGGTCCGGAAAGGAATTCATGTGGATACGAATGCCCAGAAGAAGGGTAGGGTTTGGGAGGGGGCGAAGGGAGCTTGACTCCCCATTCCCACCCTTGGTTCCCAGTCGGTTTGTTTTATCAAACAAGGAGTTCCCTTGCTCTAAGATTTCGGTTATTCTATATCTTTTATTAGTGTTTTTCAATGAATAAGTCTAATATTGTTTGTTGAAATTGCAGAGGTCTCTCCGCAATGAACACAATTAACAGGGTGTTGAGATTAATCCAAAAATACTAGCCCTTGATGGTTTTTCTTGTGGAAACTAGAGCTAATGATGCCCGATTGGACAGATTCTGTAAAAGGATGCCTAAGTCCTAGGTTTGGACAGCTATTCTTGCAGATGGTTTATCTGGCGGTATTCTGGTGCTTTGGCAGAAAGTGTTGGGTTGGGTCTCTCCAATTGTTTTTTCTAAGAGAGCCCTTCATTTAGTAATCTCTCATAGCTATGCAGGTAATTGGATGGTTTCGGTGGTTTACAATGCCTCTCGGTTACAATCTCAGTGGTCTCTCTAAACAGAGCTATCCAAGTTGGCCTCTTTTGACATCCCTTGGCTTATTGCTGAGGATTTCAATAGCGTCCTCACAAATGATGAGCATAAGGGAGGTAGGTTTTCTTATTACATTCGCAAAGCCAGGTATTTTCTTAACTTTATTGATGAGAATAATCTCTTGGATTTGCATTTCTTTGGTTCTAAATTTACTTGGTGTAATAATCAGAGAGGTTTGGCTCGTCAGTGGGCCAGACTGGATCGATGTCTGGTTCATGTGAGCTGGAATGATAAATTCTCTAATTATTCTCTCAAACATTTACCCAGTATTGTCTTTGACCATGCCCCGTTGCTTTTATCTATCAAGTTATCTAATGGCCCTACTCGTAAATTATTTTGATTTGCTAAATATTGGCTAGATTATCTTGGGTGTCATTTATCAATTAAATCGGCTTGGGAGTTTTCTCCTCACGGAAATCCTATGCAAGCCTTCTCCCATTTGATTGTCTGCACTATATCTAAAATCAAAGCCTGGAAGGCCTCAGGTTTGAATTCCCTTGATGCTGATCTCATTAGAACTGAGCATGATATTATGGCCCTTGAATTGAATGATAGTCCAGATATTATGTATCAGAATAATCTTTCAGATTTGTATTCTAAGTATGATTTCTTCCAGAGACAAATCTCTTCTAAATTGGAGAAAAATGCTCACATGATGTGGATTAATAATGGTGACCAAAATACTAGGTTTTTCCATAATTATATGTGTGTTCATAAGCATTTTAATACCATTATGCAAGTGTCTGATTTTAATGGTAATATTTTTAACGACCATGATAGCATTCAGCAAGCTTTTTCTCAATTTTACTCTTGCCTTTGGTTGAACATGTCTAATGATAATTTTAATGATGTTTTGAATGCTTTACCGGACGATCTTCCTAAACTTTCTTCGGATTTGGGTACTTTAATGACTCGGGATGTTACTAGTGAGGAGGTTTATAGTGCTATTTCTGACCTTCCTTCTGGTAAATGTCCTGGGCCGGATGGTTTAAATGTTGAATTTATCATTACTTTTGGAATGAGATTGGCAATCATTTGGTGTCTGCTGTTAAATTTTTCTTTGCCAATTCTTATTTGCCTACTTCCTGGGGGAGAACTCATATTATGCTTATCCCCAAGAAAGATAATCCCCAGTTAATTTCTAATTTTCATCCCATTTCTTTATGCAATGTTTGTTTTAAAGTGATTTCGAAAATTCTTGTGAATCGGCTCAAAGTTTGCCTCCCCTATTTGATTAGCCCCGAATAAGCAGGGTTTGTTAATGGCCGTTGCCCCTTTGAATGCAATTCTCGCCACCTTATCCAAGATGAGTATCCCTACTATTTGGATTTCCTGGATTAATACTTGCATTAGGGCTACTTCTCTTTCCATTCTGATCAATGGTGTTCCTTCGCCCTGGATTAAACCTTCTCGGGGTATTAGGCAAGGGGATCCTATTTCCCCTTACATTTTTATTCTGGTTTCTCAGAATCTCTCCTATCTTCTAAATTTTGGCCTGCATCACAATATGATTCTTAGTTTTCATATCAATTTGCGCTGTAATTTCAATCACTTATTGTATGCTGATGACCTTATCTTGATCACTCATGCTTCTAGGAAGGCTGCCCGTAATATTAAACTTTGCTTTAGTATTTATGGGAAGCTTACAGGCTAAAAACCTAACACAGCTAAGTCAGCTGTTTATTTTCCTTCTTGGTTTAATTCGAGGGTCTCTAGGAGCATATCTTCTATCTTGGACATGTCTATTGCCAAATTCCCCATTTGTTATCTTGGCATTTTAGTGGCTCCTAAGAGGTTGGCAGTTTCTGTCTTTAATAATATGATTGGTAAAATTAGGAACTTATGCTCTAGATGGAAAAACTTACGCTTGTCTAAGGCTGCTAAAGCTACTTTGATTAATTCCTCTATTTTATCTATCCCAACCTATTACCTATCTATCTACCCTATTTTTGATACTGTCCTTCAGGAAATCAACAAAATAGTTAGGAGTTTCTTTTGGCATAATAGTGGGGATTGAAATGGCATCCATGTTGTTGCTTGGGATGAGTTGTTAGACTCTAAGCTTGAGGGGGGCCTAGCGATTAGAAACTTACTTCTTGCAAAGCAATCTTTGATGGCCAAAAATATTTTTCGGTATCATAATGGTGACGATTTGTTGTGGGTTGATATTTTGCATTCTAAATATGGAATTCTTAATCATTGGAAGGATTGCATCCTTGCGGGTTGCTCTTTGTTTTTCAGGGGTTTGTGTAAGATTGCACGATCTTTGCCATCCTTTCTTTGGTTAAGCTCCTTGAACCCTCATCAGACTTCATTTCTATTCCATAATTGGTGCTCTGACATTCTTTTTGCCTTAAAGCCCACATACATCAATATGGATTTAGATTTGCATAATTTATGCATTGCGGATTTTGTCTCTGATGATATTTGGAATCTGAATGTCCTTAAAATTTTGTTTGGTGATAATGTGGAGTGTTTTTATTCGAGACTTGGGACTATTGACTCCAGTGCTTCTAATCATTGGATGTGGTTTCCCTAGTCTCCAAATTTGAAAATTTCCTCCATGGTTTACAGTTTCTTAAATGAAAAGTAGGATTCTGATGGGGATTGGATTGGATGGAGGAAAATTTGGACACTGAAGATTGCTTCCCGGAATAAACATTTCCTGTGGCTTCTCTTCAAAGGGAGGTGTTTCATACGCTTAACACTAACATTCCAACCAGCAATTGGCAACTTAACCAATGGACTCGTGACACTGTGCAATGCTTAATTAATGTTGGCAACCCTGGCATTGTTCAAATTCCTCTTGATTGGGCCTCTCCGGCTACTCGTTTAGCTTATTATGGAATGAATTTACATGCTCCTTCTCTGTATTTTCAAGGTCGGGAGCTTCCAAAGTGGATGATGAGAGTTTTTTATGATGCAGGTTTTGTGTTTTAGTAATTCAGGTGTTAGTTGCTTTGTATCTTTTGTACTGTTCCTCAGTTAGCTTTGCAATAAATTAGCCCATGGGCTCCTTTTATTCAAAAAAAAAAAAAAAAAAATTGAGACAACTTTATAAGAATTAAAGATAATATACATGGAGAGTAGCTATTGGATGAGACAACTTTATGAGACAACCATTTCTTTATTGGCAGAAAATTTACCCATCCTCTGTTTCATGGTATAAATATTGAGTCATTGTCCAATAAGATGAAAACTTTTTCTTGTAAAAGCACAATGCTGTTCATAATGAGTGGTCTGGGGCAAGTTTATGGGCATTAAGAATTCTTTGATCATGGAGAGTAGCTATTGGATGGAACAAGTATTACAGCTGTTCATGTTCTTTCTTTGCCCATCATCACTTGTGGTCTATCATTTATACATTTCATGTGGTTTTGTCTAAAGAATGGAAGGACCATATGAATAAATTGCTCAAAAAGGAGTTAATTTATTAATGAAAACTGTGTGTGGGGTTGGAGCTATATTTGAAGCATATGGGTTGTCTTTTACTCATCTACATTTTATGTTGCGCATCTTCCTTGCAAGTAAGAGAAATTAATCGAATGCAAGTCTTTGGAGTATATATGAACAACTCCACATGCTATGAACAACCTTTCACTAATTTAAGATCAACTGCTTCCTTTGAGTAATTTGTGTCTAGAAGTAGAAATAATTAACCTGAGTTCATGAATTGATGGAACTCATCAAGCTGGCAATCACTGTCATAAAGTAGCAGAGTGTAGCACCGAACGAATAGATAAAATGAACCATTATGACTCTAATTAGATATGAAACCTGCTATTGTTTCTTATGTGCCTCAATTCCACTAAATTTACAGATCAAAAAGGATAAAATATGGCTCAAAGGTAGCAATGATCATACAATCTTGCACAAGACATTGTTGACAGTTTCGCTCATACTGACGAAGTAACAATTTCTTTTTTTTTTTTTTTTTTTTTGAAGCGTAATCATATTTGGTCAACATATAATTTTGATGTACCTAATTTTTAATTTATAATAACAAAGTTACATGCTACCTGCAGTAAACAGAATGAGATTGAGTGATTGATGTCTTAGTTTCATATGATCAGAAAGAAAGAATATTTCAAGAAATGAAGAATTCCATGAGATTATACAAGTGAGGGTGTGACATTCCAAGTAATCAAAAACTACAAACTGCTAATTGTTGAGGTTGCTCAACAGCAAGCATAGAACATGCTGATTGGCAAGAGATGAAGATGGAGCTAAGCAATTGCATCTCCATCTCCTTGGACACTCCTCTTCTTCCATGGATGCTGCATCACAGGGCAGTGTGATCGGACCATCACCTGGCAAACCGAATTCTTCTTCAGATATCCTCAAGAGCTCCTTGAAGATATTATTGGTGAGATATGCCAAGGGAATCATGAATCGTTTCCCCTCGGATGTGTAAACAAAGAAATGGCCCTTCTCCGCAACACATGATGTACTGCATTCACTGAAATCAGAGAGCTTATCAGCTCTTGGTGAAGAGATCATTCTCTTAATGGATGGAACCTTCATCAACTTCCTTGCCATCTCTCACTAATGCCTTTGAGAATCAAAACTTGATGTTTAGGAAACGTTGTGATTTTCTTGGTGTGAAGAACAATAGAATGGATAAGTTTATATAGCTGAATAAGAGTATAGGTTTATCGCATTGGTGGTAGGACCAAAGCCATGTTCTGTGAACATAGATGAAAAGACATGAGAAAGTAACAATTATGGATTTGGTTTCAACATTGGCACATGAAGAGTGGACCTAATGTGCTTGTAGTTAGCATTGCATTTCTTCATGTCCTCCATGACACTCTCTTGACATGTTGGTCCAGGTCATCAATCAAAATAAAATGTGATGGTGATATTTCCACAGATTAGTATCATGGTCTGTACATGTCATACAACTGTCAAGAAGTTAGTAAGGCAATGTAATACTGACCACATCACCAACAAATATAAAGGTTTAACTTTCCATGCTCCCCTCCTCAAATCCATTGATGACATGGCCTTGTTCTCATCATCAGTGGTAGAAGCTATGTCCCTTCTCATCTTATATATAACTAAATGTTAACCATAGCCTGTGACCAAGGACATCAGCGAGAATCCTGAAATAATTATCGAGGATAGTATGCATACATATTGAATAAGTACCCGGTGCAAACATGATGAATTCAGAACAGATAAATTAACATTAGCAACTTCTTCAAATAATTCACTGAATGATTTGCTTAATTTGAAAACCAAGTAACTGATAATTATCAAGGATAGAATCCATTGCAAGCCATTGCATTTGTTGACAGATAATTGTTAACATCTCAAAGCTTATTGTATTTGGTACAATCAGGACATTATGCTCTCAATGTCAAAGAGATCACATGCACAATTGTGAATATCATCAATTTCTAACAGAAAAATCCCTGTATAATTGTTCATCTGATTGTCACAATGTGGCCGATTAGAAAACAGAGCTACCCAAATGAAAGCTGGAATGGACATATGGAGTGTCTTTCAACAGACTACAAATAACATGCTTCTTTAATTGCTTTAACAATCTTTAAAATTGATAAGATTTCAAATTAGTGCCCAGAAGAAACTTATTAGCCCCTGCTGCAAAGGAGGCACATTTGGAAGCATTACATCATTTAATTTCTTGACATGTCTTTAGACATCAAATTGAAGTCAAACATGAGGTGGTGTTGTCAAGAGTTTGTTCATTTTAACTTTTTACTGTTTACCCTGTGGAGGGTTAATCTTCATTGTTCATGCCAAGGTGATAACATCTCGTTAGTGCTAATTTTGATTATTCCTAAAATGATACTATGCAATATATTTCCTTCTTTACAAAAAAAAAAAAAAAATGGATAAAGCATGATGTATCAACACAAAATTTTCTACCTGCCCAGATTTTCCATTATCTTCTGATAACAGAGTTAGACAAAGCCAGAAAAAAGAGCCTGATGGCAAGATCCATGTGTAAGTTTCATATGCCAAGAAGGAGACAATTTATAAGAATCAAAGAATTCCGTAAAACTATACAAAGTGAGGGCTTGTTAAATTACATGTACTCAAAAACTACAAACTGCAAATTGTTGAGGGTTCTCAAGAGCAAGCATAGAGCATGTTAATTGGCAAGAGATGAAAATGGAGCTAAGCAATTGCATCTCTATCTCCTTAGAAACTTCTCTTCTTAGCAAGGACAACACATACACCATTGATGCTGCATCACAAGGCAATGTGATAGGGCCATCACATGGCAAACCGAATTCCTCTTCTGATATCCTCAAAAGCTCCTTGAAAATACTATTGTCTAGGTACGCCAAGGGAACCATGAAACGCTTCCCCTCGGAAGTGTATACATTAAAATGACCCTTCTCAGCAACAGATGATGTACTGCATGCATTGAAATCAGAGTGTGTATCAGCTCTTGGTGAAGAGATCATTCTCTTGAGGGATGGAACCTTCAGCAACTTCCTTGCCATCTCTGACAAATGTTTATGAGAATCAAAGCTTTGTGTATACGAAAGTTATGATTGTCTTGTTTTTTTTTTTTTTTAGAAGAACCCCAAAAAAGGAGCTAATTTATTGAAAACTAAAACGCAAGAAACAAATACAAAGCTGCTGAAAAACAAAAGAAGAAGAAGACGAAAAGGGGTTGACGACTACACAAAGCTAATGAGAGTAATTACAGAAGTTGAAACCATTCAGGAGAAAATTCTTCATGATCCATCTAGGCAAATCACGTCCAAACAAAAAAAGATTAAGCGCCTGGAAATTAATACTATAGCTGGCTAGATTGACGGCAGGCTGCAGCCAGGACTGAGGAACAACGTGCAAACGAGGACGGCCGATCATATCCAAGAGGAAATTCAGGTTGGAAAGAGCCTCGTTCCAACGCCAAGTGGAAATAGAGTTGTAGTTGTTTAGGAGATCCAGGATTGAATGGTTGGTGAAGAACACATGCTTAACAGAGATTCCAACATCAAGAGTGGTGTGCAAAGCAACCTCCAAAGCAGAGAGATCTCCAGAAATGTTGTCAGTTGAAGGCCGGGAGATACATCCTGCGAAGGAGATAGCAAGGTTGGTGTTTGAAACAAAGAAGCCAATTAAAGCTGTATTCCTACAGATATTAAAATGAGCATAAACGAATAGGAAATACTCATCTGCTTGAGAAAAATTGTTAAGTATGAGCCGTTTTCCTAGCAAATTGCTACAACCAGAGAAATGTTCAAGAGTGAAGTTGAATGCTCTGCTAGCAATAGAATCGAACCGAGGTGGTATGCGCCTGAAGACCAAGTCACACCTACTTTTCCAGAACAGCCAGGCTCCAGCAGCAATGTAAGATACAATAAAACAGGAATAATTGCAATCTGTAAGCCAAGTGCCCGAGGCAAAGCCATCAGGGAAGAGAATATTCTTATTAACCTTGCTGCTAATTTGATGCCAAACCGCATTGATTTTTGGGCAGCGAACAAAGAGATGTTCAATGGTTTCCCGATCAAGACCACATAAAGGACAAAGGCAATCTGGACCCAGATGGATCCTATATAGGAAATCAGAAGTAGATAGTTTGCCTTTGAAAATCAGCCATAAGAAATGTTTGATGCGAGGTGCAGTTTTAATAGACCATAATTTACCCCAACCAGACCAAGGAGCAGCAGGAGAGTTGTGGAGGTTCAGATGGTGATAAACAGTAGCAGAAATTTTAGTGCTAACTGATTTAGGCTGCCAAACCCAATGGTTATGGGAAGAATTGTCAATGGGGCTGAGCAGCAAAGAAGCAATATCAATGTTGTTGCCAAGTAGTTCCTCTAAACTAGTGCAATCCCAGCAATTGTCAAGAATCAAATCAGAGATATTAATGTGGTCGGTATCAATAGACATATTAATGAAAGTAGGTTTTAAGGCTATAGGAATGTCAAAACACCATGGGTCCAGTAACAGAGAGGTATGAGAAGGGTTAACCGAGTTGATTCGACAGAAGGACCGAAGAAAGATAGCGGAATTACAGAGGCCTCTGAAGAACCAGGAACAGTTGGCAGGTATATGGTCTTTCCAGAAATTAAGCTTACCATACTTCCAATGAAGAATCTCCACCCATATAGAGTCATCACAATTCAGGTATTTAAAAATATGCTTCGCCATAAGAGAGTGCCTAACTAAATTGAGGTTACGAATACCAAGGCCCCCCTCAGATTTACAAGCAATTAAATCATTCCAAGCAACATTATGGATGCCCTTTCCATTGCTACCTCTACTCCAAAAGAACTTTCTAACAATCCCAGAAATCTCAGAAAGGATAGAAAGGGGGACGGGATAAACTGAGAGAACATAAGTAGGGACGGAAAGCAGAGAAGCATTGATAAGAACTGTTTTGGCAGCGGTGGAGAGGGACAGATTCCTCCATCTGTTACAAGTGCTGTTAATTCTATCAACCATAGATTTGAACGTGTAGGCATTCATTCTCTTGGGAGAGATCATTATGCCAAGGTATTTGAAAGGAAAGGTTGCAGAATTAAGATTAAGGATAGAGCATATGCTTTTTTGGACCTTCTTGTTGAACCAGGAGGGAAAGAATATTTGAGATTTGGTAAGATTAGGGCGTTGACCAGTGAGACTTGTGTAGATGTTGATACAGAGCTTGATGTTTCTGGCAACAGACCTAGAGGCTTTTGTTACTAAAATTAAATCGTCTGCGTACATGAGATGATTAAAGTTCAATTTAAGATTGGGGTTAAAGCCAGGGATCAGGTCAAGTTGACGCCCAAAATTCAGTAAATTGGTAAGGATTTGGGAGACTAAAATGAAAAGATATGATGAAATGGGATCACCTTGACGAACACCTCGAGAAGAAGTGAACCAAGGAGAAGGGATACCATTGACTAAAATAGAAAAGGTGTTAGAGGAAAGACAACTAGAAATCCAAGAGATCCAGGTGCTATGAAAATTCATTTTTTGTAAGATAGCAAGAATTGCACTCCATTTCAAGGTATCATAAGCCTTTTCTACATCCAACTTGATAATCATCCTAGAGGGGCCATTGATCTCGTTCTCAATAGTATGGGCAACTTCTTGGATAGCTATAATATTGTCGAAAGAGCAACGACCAGATACAAAACCAACTTGCTCCATACCAATAAGCAGGGGAAGAAGGGGTTTTAAGCGATTGGCGAGCAGTTTAGTGATAATTTTGAAACAAACGTTACACAATGAAATGGGCCTGAAATCGGAGACCCGCGAAGGGTTGCTGGTCTTGGGGACAAGAGCGACATAGGTTTTACCCCAAGAAGAGGGCATCGAGGAATTGTCAAAGAAATATCGGATAGCCCGAAATAGCTGGTCCCCGAGAACAGGCCAAAAGATACGAAAGAATTCAACATTAAAGCCGTCGGGGCCAGGGGACTTACCTGAGGGGAGGTCGAGAATAGTAAGGTAGACTTCTTCCAAGGTGATTTCCCGAATAAGATGCAAGCTATCAGCGTCAGAAAGCCTGGGGATATCGTTGGGGAGCGCAGCAAGAATGTCGAAGTTGTCCTCCGTGAGGGACTTCCAAAGATTAGTATAGTAATGGCAAAATGCTTGACTGATATCAGAGTGTTCACGATGCACATTACCATCAGTGTCCATAACCTGAGAAATAGTATTAAAGTGAGACCGAGTACGAGTAATATAATGAAAAAAACGAGTATTCCTGTCTCCATCTTTGACCCAGGTCATACGAGCACGCTGAGCCCATTTGGTATTACATTGACGTTGCAGAACAGCTAGCCTACTATATAATTCAGAAAGACGGTGCTGAGCGGAAGGATCAAGATCGGAACCTTCCAGTAATTGAATTTCTCGTTCAACAATTTTAAGATCAGAATCGATGTTATTGACGCCGCATTGACGCCAAGCATTAAGTTTGTTCCGGGTACGAGACAATAGGTGTGAGAAAGCCTGCATAGGGTTCCCGTGAGGGGAGAAATGCCAGGCATCATGTACTGCAGAATGGCACCCAAGAAAATCGACCCAGAAGTTTTCAAATCTAAAAAAATTGCGATTAAGCCGAGGATGGAGACTAAGAGAAAGAAAAAGAGGGGAATGATCCGAAAACGAGCGAGTAAGATGTTTAAGGTTGTAATCTCGGATAGTATGGGACCATTCCAAGTTAACCAAACAGCGATCCAATCTGGCCCAACGGCGCGCCGAACCAGTTTGGTTATTACACCAAGTAAAAGAGGGGCCAGAAAATGAAAGATCAAGCAAGTTATTAGAGTCTACAAAGTTTTTAAAAAAACGAGCTTTTCGATCATAATACATGAAATTTCCTCCTTTATGTTCGTTTCTGGATAGAACCGCATTGAAATCACCCAGAACGAGCCAAGGAAGTTGAAGAGTGGCTATCTTGGACAACTCGTGCCAAAGAAGACATTGTCTACGTAAGCGAGAAGAGTTATAAATAACGGAAATAATGCAGTTTTTAAAGAGACGATTAGAGACAACCAAATGCAAAGCTTTACGAGAGATAGCAATGGGGGTGACTTGACCGAAATCGTTGTTCCAAAAAATAAAAATACCGCCAGATAAACCAACAGATTCGATTGCAGCCCAGCTCCAACTGTGAGGGATTTTAGCACTAAAACGGTCAACACGGGCAGAGTTAGCACGAGATTCAACGAGGCAAACGAGGTGAGGCTTGAGGGTACGAATCATTCTCAACACGCGAGAGGAAGTATCTCTCGCGGACATACCCCTGCAATTCCAGCAAAGAACTTTAGCTGTATTCATGGAAACCATAAATAAGATATGACAAGAAACTGAAAGATACAACCTGACAAAAGAGGTAAAGAAGTATGAAACAATGACTGAAGGGGAGCTTAGGAACAAGGATCCCAATGCTCCGTTTTTCCTTTCTTCAGGGAAGGGCAAGGATGGGGAATCCCTTTCCTGATGAGAGCTTCACGTCTAGCTTCAACTTGATATTGATTTAAAGTCATGCTATCTTCGGGGCAATCGCCGTCTGAATGGTCGTCATCATCCTCAGACATTTCTTCCTCGCCGTCGTCAGAAGAGACATCATCTTGACTGTTGCTATCTTCCATATCATCCCCATGGAGGGCACTTGTTAGCTGATCGACTGTTTGAAGGTGAAGAACATTCTCATCAGAAGAAGGGCAAGAAGGGGCTCCAGAGAGCGAGGTACGGAGGATGGGAGGTGGAGAGTTTGAACGGGTGGGGATAGGGTTTTTCCATTTAGCTTTTTCTGGGGAACAGATAAGACCCATGAGTTGATTGGAAGACTCAGGCGGATGTGCAGGGATAGGGACAATCAGTTCATTGGAAGATATGCCCGGATCAAGATGGACGGTCAGATTAGCTTCTGCAACGGTTGGATCAAGGGAGTTGGGATTTTCAAAAGAGGCTGTCAGAATAGGTGTGCTGGTGAGAATATCATCGGCATTGGAAGCATGCGACCGCCCAAGCCCACTGATGACTCTACCACCTCGAGACCCACGCCCTAGTGAGCCTCGGGACCCGAGATCCTCGGTACTCGTTTCGGCTGCTGTGCCGCGGGCCACGGGAGTGACGTAATAGCAATGGTTGCCATAGACTTATATAGGTGAGAAAGAGTATAGCTTCTCCGATTGATGGTAGGAGCAAGGCCATGTTCTGAAAACATACATGAAAAGACATGAGACTAACATTTTTGGATTAGGTGCTGCAACTGGCACATGAAGAGTGGACCAGATGTGCTTGTTGTTAGCATTACATTTCCTAATGACCTTCTTGACATACCATTGACATGTTAGGACCAGCATATCAATCCATCTGAGTGCATCTGAGTGAACTGTGAGTTAATGACTCACAGTTCACTTTGAATCATGCAGATGGATTGATAATGTAGAACCCAACATGTCATTGGCGTGTCAAGAACAGCCGACGAAATGCAATGCTAGCCATATACTAATCTGGCCCACTCTTCATGTGAAGCATTAGTATGAGGAAGATATACCCTTTCTCTTCTATATAAGCATATGGTTATCATCTCTCTTGCAGCCAAGACAACCACAAATTTCACACACACCAAGCTCTGATTGCT
Organism: Dioscorea alata; assembly: GCA_020875875.1. Lineage (NCBI taxonomy): Eukaryota > Viridiplantae > Streptophyta > Magnoliopsida > Dioscoreales > Dioscoreaceae > Dioscorea > Dioscorea alata. The sequence continues at coordinate 23,974,682 of CM037011.1, forward strand.
ATAGACTTACACCTTTAAAAAAAATGGCAAGGAAGTTGCTGAAGGTTCCATCCCTTAAAAGAATGATCTCTTCAAAAAGAGTGGATAAACTCTTTGATTTCAATGAATCCAGTGCATCATCTGTTGTGGAGAAGGGCCATTTCTTTGTTTATACATTGGAGGGGAAGCGATTCATGGTACCCTTGGCATATCTCACCAATAGTATCTTCAAGGAGCTCTAGAAGATATCCGAAGAAGAATTTGGGTTGCCAGGATGGAGTATGTGCTCTCAATGCTAAGAAGAGGAGTGTCTCAAGAGGTGGAGAGGGCACTGCTTAGCTCCATTTTCATCTCTGGCCATTCCACATGCTTTGCTCTTGCTGTAGAAAATACTCCACAACTCACAATTTGCAGCTGCTGATTCATTCATTCATTAAATTCTTTTTGTGATCTCACAAAACCTCACTTGTACATCCTATCAAATTTTTTGATGCCTCAAATTTATTACAAATACATATGATTTCTCACTAGCTTGCCAATTTCAATGATTGACATTGTCTGTAGTCCAGCAATATGTATTTCCTAATGAAGAAAAAAAATTAAAGGAAGATGAGATAAGCAATATATCCTTAAGGGTTGATAAGACACCACCATACCTGTCTCTTCTTGACAACTCTCTTTTAGGACGACATTTGTTGCCTTAGTCAAAAAAAAAAAAAATGAGATGGAACTATTTGTAGTTCAAAAAAGTTAAATGAGCATTGCCAACTACTTCTTTTTGGCAGAAAATTTACCCATCGTCTGTTTCATGGTATAAATATTGACTCAATGTCCAAGAAGATGAAAACTCTTTCTTCTAAAAGCACAATGCTGTTCGTAATGGCCTAGGCCGAATTTATGGGCATTAAGAATTCTTAGATCATGGAGAGTAGCCATTGGAACAAGTATTACAGCTGTTCATGTTCTTTATTTGCCCATCAACACTTGTGGTGGTTCATTTATACATTTCATGTGGTTTTGTCTAAACATGGAAGTACCGAATGAATAAATTGCTCAAAATCGAGTTAATCTATTAATGAAAACTGTGTGTGGGGTTGGAGCTATATTTGAAGCATATGGGTTGTCTTTCACTCTTCTATGAACAACTCCACCAGCTCATCTTCCTGGAAAGTTAGAGAAATTAATTGAATGCAAGTTTTGGGGGTATATATGAACAACTCCACATGCTATGAACAACCTTTCACTAATGTAAGATCAACTGCTTCCTGTAATTTGTTTGTCTAGAAGTAGAAATAATTAACCTGAGTTCATGAATTGATGGAACTCATCAAATTGGCAATCACTGTCATAAAGTAGCACTGAACGAATAGACCATATGAAGCATTATGACTTCAACTAGATATGAAACCTGCTATTGTTTCTTATGCGCCTCTATCCCACTAAATTTACAGTAAAAAGGGGATAATAATTAGCTCAAAGAGGGCAATGATCATAGAATCTTGTACAAGACATTGTTGACAATTTTGCTCATCGAGACAAAGTAATCATGTTTTTTTCTTTTTTAATAATAATCAGTATTGGATCAACTGCTACTTTTGATGTAACTAATTTTCCATTTATAATAACAAAATTGCATGCGACCAGTGAACAGAATGAGATTGAGTGATTGATGTCTTAGTTTCATATTATCAGAAAGAAAGAATTTCTTCATTGATAAGTTCTTGAGAGAATTATTCAAGAATCAAAGAATTCCATGAGATTATACAAGTGAGGGTGTGACATTCCAAGTAATCAAAAACTACAAACTGCTAATTGTTGAGGTTGCTCAACAGCAAGCATAGAACATGCTGATTGGCAAGAGACAAAGATGGAGCTTAGTAATTGCATCTCTATCTCCTTAGACACTCCTCTTCTTATCAAGGACAGCACATATTCCATGGATGCTGCATCACAGGGCAGTGTGATCGGACCATCACATGGCAAACCTAATTCTTCTTCAGATATCCTCAAGAGCTCTTTGAAGATATTATTGGTGAGATATGCCAAGGGAATCATGAATCGCTTCCCCTCGGATGTGTAAACAAAGAAATGGCCCTTCTCCGCAACACATGATGTACTGCATTCACTGAAATCAGAGAGCTTATCAGCTCTTGGTGAAGATATCATTCTCTTAATGGATGGAACTTTCAGCAACTTCCTTGCCATCTCTCACTAATGCCTTTGAGAATTAAAGCTTGTTGTTTAGGAAAGTTGTGATTGTTTTGGTGACCAGAGCAATAGAATGGATATGCTTATATAGCTGAATAAGAGTATAGGTTCATCGAATTGATGGTAGGACCAAAGCCATGTTCTGTGAACATAGATGAGAAGACATGAGAAAGTAACAATTATGAATTTAGTTTCAGCATTGGCACATGAAGTGTGGACCTGAGATGCTTGTAGTTAGCATTACATTTCTTCATGCCCTCCTTGTCACTCTATTGACTTGTTGGTCCAGGTCATCGATCAAAGTAAAATGTGATGGTGATATTTCCGCAGATTAGTATAATGGTCCCTACATGTCATACAACTGTCAAGAAGTTAAGAAGGCAATGCAATACTGACCACATCACCAACAAATCCAAAGGTTTAACTTTTCATGTTCCCCTCCTCAAATCCATTGATGACATGGCCTTGTTCTCATCATCAGTGTGTAGAAGCTATGTCCCTTCTCATCTTATATATAACTAAATGTTAACCATAGCGTGTGACCAAGGACATCAGCAAGAATCCTAAAATAATTTTCTCAGTTGAGTGAGTACTAACGTTTACTCTTATTTTAATTTGAGCACCAACATTCAATTTGTATCAAAATGGATACTAACTTTCAACTTGATTGCACCGATGAGGCTTTTGGGGTTTTTCGGTGAGGATTAGCTGATGTGGACGCCAGACTGTTTGCGTGTCCACTAATAATCCATGTCATTTGCACCTGTGGAAGGCGTCATGTCAGTAAGGTGAACAAGTGGCCTTTACTATGGCCACATATAATGTCATGTCATCTTCTTTCCCCTTTTTTCCCCTTTCTCCTAGATCTATGTTGCCCTAAGATTCCATTTATCTCTTTCGGTTGAGTTCTTCAAGTCCTTGCTTTCCAATTGAGTTCTCCATGCTGGAAATAAAATTTAAGTAGTCCTGCACCTCCATATTGGGAAGTGTGATCACCACTGTAAGTGGGAAAGAAATAGATCATGGATGTTAATTCAACCAAGTTTGTTGATATCTGTATGTATAATTCAACAGATGTGGTTGATTTCTATATGTATAATTCACAAGATGTGGCTGATTACTATAGTGTTATAAGGTTGTATATAATTCAAGTAGTGTATAGAATTTGCAAAGTCATTTATGCTCGTGTTCTTTTTTCATATTATGTGATTTTCTTTGATTACAATCAAGCAATGAGAGTAAGAAGATATACAAAAATCTATACAAGGACATTGGAAGTGCTTCTCTTAAGTTTTGTGATTCATGTTATGTTCAAGGTATACAACGAATGCTCCAGCTAAGAAACTTAATGTAACTTTCTCCTTGCGTTCTTAGTCTCTTGCTCTAAAACTGTAACCTTCTTAAAGAATTTCCTACGTTCTCAAGCTCGACCAGAAGAGAAAAACGGAATTCTAGGGCAATAAGGATCCGCGCAGAAAGGGGAGAAATGGGGGAAAAAGATGACATGACATCATACATAACCATAGTAAAGTCTAGTTGTTCACCTTGCTGACATGGTGCCTTCCACGGGTGCAAATTGTTAGATATGTATGCATATCTGTATGTATGTTAGACATATATATATATACATACGTATATGAGATATACATAGCCATACTAAAGTGTTGTTGTTGTTTCATTCAATGAGAATCAATCTATTCCTTGATCTATCTTCTATCCACATCAGCTAATCCTCACCGGAAAACCCCAAAAAGCCTCATCGGTGCAATCAAATTGAAAGTTAGTATCCATTTTGATACAAATTGAATGTTGGTGCTCAAATTGAAATAAGAGTAAATGTTAATACTCAACTGAGAAAATTACCCGATAGTATGCAAATATATTGAATAAGTACCAGGTACAAACATGATGAATTTAGTGTTACTTCAGAACTACTGGAAACAGAAGAAGGTTTTGTGGATAGTTGTACTGAAGCCTTCTGCTACTTGGCTTAACATTCAAAATAACAACGTGCTAAATATAACGATACAAGATAATATATGCATGCCGACATGGCAGCGACTAAAGCAAAGAAATAAAACAGCGTTGAAAATTAAACATCCAATCACAGACAAGTTCTGTGTCGTTCCATCCAATCACACGTGACTTCTTTATGCTACGTGAATAGCTACGCCCACTGAGGTCCACCCTCATAGCCTCTGAGTACGTACATCAACATTTAGAACAGATAAATTAACATTAGCAACTTCTTCAAATAATTCACTGAATGATTTGCTTAATTTGAAAACCAAATAACTGATAATTATCAAGGATAGCATCCAATACAAGCCATTGCATTTGTTGACAGATAATTGTCAACATCTCAAAGCTTATTGTATTTGGTGCAATCAGGACATTATGCTTCTAATGCCAAAGAGATCACATGCTCAAATGTGAAAATCATCAATTTTTAACAGAAAAATTCCAGTATAGTTGTTCATATGATCATCACAATGTGGCTGATTAGAAAATAGAACTACCCAAATGAAAGCTGGAATGTACATATGGAGTGTCTTACAACAGACTACAAATAACATGCTTCTTTAATTGCTTTAACAACCTTTATAATTGACAAGATTTCAATTTAGTGCCCAGAAGAAACTTATTAGCCCCTGCTGCAAAGGAGGCAGATTTGGAAGCATTACATCATTTAATTTTTTGACATGTCTTTAGACATCAAATTGGAGTCAAACATGAGGTGGTGTTGGCAAGAGTTTGTTTATTTTAACTTTTTATTGAATACCCTGTGAAGTGTTAATCTTATTCCGAAAATGATACTATGCAATATATTTCCTTCTTTAAAAAAAATGGATAAAGCATGATGTATCAACAAAAACTCCTGCCCAGATTTTCCATTATCTGATAACAGAGTTAGACCAAGCCAGAAAACATAGCCAGATCCATGTATAAGTTTCATATGACAAGAACGAGACAACTTTATAAGAATCAAAGAATTTTGTAAACCTATACAACGTTAGGTCTTGTTATATTACAAGTACTCAAAAACAACAAACTGCAATTTGTTGAGGGTTCTCAACAGCAAGCATAGAGCATCTTGATTGGCAAGAGATGAAAATGGAGCTAAGCAACTGCATCTCTATCTCCTTAGATACTCCTCGTCTTAGCAAGGACAACACATACTCCATGGATGCTGCATCACAAGGCAATGTAATAGGGCCATCACATGGCAAACCGAATTCTTCTTCTGATATCCTCAAAAGCTCCTTGAAAATCCTATTGTCTAGGTACGCCAAGGGAACAATGAAACGCTTCCCCTCGGAAGTGTATACATTAAAATGACCCTTCTCAGCAACAGATGATGTACTGCATGCATTGAAATCAGAGTGTGTATCAGCTCTTGGTGAAGAGATCATTCTCTTGAGGGATGGAACCTTCAGCAACTTCCTTGCCATCTCTGACAAATATTTGTGAGAATCAAAGCTTTGTGTGTCTGAAAGTTGTGATTGTCTTGGTGGTAAGAGCAATGGTTTCCATAGCCTTATATAGGTGAGTAATAGTAAAGCTACTCCCATTGATGGTAGGAGCAAGGTCAGGTTCTGAAAACATACATGAAAGGACATGAGACTAACAGTTTTGGATTAGGTGCTGCAATTGGCACATGAAGAGTGGACCAGATGTGCTTGTTGTTAGCATTACATTTCCTCATGCCCTTCTTGACATATCATTGACATGTTAGGACCAGGATATCAATCCTTCTGAGTGCATCTGAGTGAACTGTGAGTTAATGACTCACAGTTCACTTTGAATGCATACAGATGGATTGATAATGTAGAACCAACATGTCATTGGCGTGTCAAGAATCCATCTGGTCCACTCATCATGTGGAAATTTCAACACCGAATCCAAAAACATTAATTGTGATGTCCTTGAATACGTGTTCACAGAACATGACCTTGCTGCTAGCATTAATATGAGGAAGCTATACTCTTTCTCCTCTATATAAGCATGGTTATCATCGCTCTTGCAGCCAAGACAACCACAAATTTCACACACACCAAGCTTTCGTTTTTATAGACCTACACCCTTAAGAAAATGGCAAGGAAGTTGCTGAGGATTCCATCCCTTAAGAGAATGGTCTCTTCACCAAGAGCGGGTAAACACTCTGATTTCAGTGAATGCAGTACATCATCTGTCGCAGAGAAGGGCCATTTCTTTGTTTATACATCAGAGGGGAAGCGATTCATGGTTCCCTTGGCATATCTCACCAATAATATCTTCAAGGAGCTCTTGAAGATATCCGAAGAAGAATTTGGGTTGCCGGGCGATGGCCCTATCACATTGCCCTGTGATGCTGCATCGATGGAGTATGTGCTCTCCATGCTGAGAAGAGGAGTATCTGAAGAGGTGGAGAGGGCATTGCTTAGCTCCATATTCATCTCTTGCCAATCCACATGCTCTGCTCTTGCTGTAGAACATACTCCACAACTCACAATTTGCAGCTGCTGATTCATTCATTCTTCAAATTCTTTTTGTGATCTCACAAAACCTCACTTGTACATCCTATGGAATTTTTTGATTCCTCAAATTTTTTACGAATACATATGATTTCTCACTTAACTTGCCAATTTCCATGACTGACATTGTCTGTAATCCAGCAATATATATTTCCCAATGAAGAAACAAAAATAATAATTAAAATAATAATGAAGCCAGATGAGATGGAACTATTTGTAGTTCAAAACTGTTAAATGAACATTGCCAACTTAAATAATGGTCTGGATAATCTGGTTAACCTACAAAACAAGGAACTATAAATTTTTAGGAAACCAATGAAAACTATTTTTTTTTATAGCAGAAAATTTACCTATCCTCTGTTTCATGGTATAAATATTGAGTCATTCATTGTCCACTCAGATGAAAACTTTCTTCTAAAAGCACAATGTGGTTCATAATGAGTGAGCTGGGGCATTAAGAATCTTAGACAATAGATAGTAGCCATTGGTTACCTCCTAAACAATTATTACAGCTATTCATGTTTTTATTGTGCATCTTCGCTTGTGGTGGTTCATTTATACATTTCATGTGATTTTGTCTGAACATGGAAGGACCAAATGAATAAATTGCTCAAAAACGAGTTAATCTATTAATGAAAAGTAGGTGTGGGGTTGGAGCTTTATTTGAAGCATATGGGTTGTCTTAACTCTTCTAAGCCTGTCAACTTCCACCAGCTCATCTACATTTTACTATTCGCATCTTCCTTGCAGCTAAGAGAAATTAATCGAATGCAAGTCTTTGGAGTATAAATGAAAAACTCCACATGCTATGAACAACTGCTTCCTTTGAGAAATTTGTGTCTAGAAGTAGAAATAATTAACCTGAGTTCATAAATTGATCGAACTCGTCAAACTGGCAATCACCGTCATAAAGTGGCAGAGTGTAGGACTGAACGAATCGATCATATGAAGCATTATGACTCTAATTAGATATGAAACCTGCTATTGTTTCTTATGTGCCTCTATCCCACTAAATTTACAAAAAAAAAGAGGATAAAATATAGCCGAAGAATGCAATAATCATAGAATCTCATACAAGACATTGTTGACAGTTTCGCTCATCAGAACGAAGTAATCATTTTGTTTTTCTTTTTTAATAATAATCAGTATTGGATCAACAGCTACTTTTAATGTAACTAATTTTCCATTTAAAATAACAAAATTGCATGCGACCAGTGAACAGAATGAGATTGAGTGATTGATGTCTTAGTTTCATATTATCAGAAAGAAAGAATTTCTTCATTGATAAGTTCTTGAGAGAATTTTTCAAGAATCAAAGAATTCCATGAGATTATACAAGTGAGGGTGTGACATTCCAAGTAATCAAAAACTACAAACTGCTAATTGTTGAGGTTGCTCAACAGCAAGCATAGAACATGCTGATTGGCAAGAGACAAAGATGGAGCTAAGCAATTGCATCTCTATCTCCTTAGACACTCCTCTTCTTAGCAAGGACAGCACATATTCCATGGATGCTGCATCACAGGGCAGTGTGATCGGACCGTCACATGGCAAACCGAATTCTTCTTCAGATATCCTCAAGAGCTCCTTGAAGATATTATTGGTGAGATATGCCAAGGGAACCATGAATCTCTTCCCCTCAGATGTGTAAACAAAGAAATGGCCCTTCTCTGCAACATATGATGTACTGCATTCATTGAAATCAGAGGGCTTATCAGCTCTTGGTGAAGAGATCATTCTCTTAAGGGATGGAACCTTCAGCAACCTCCTTGCCATCTCTCGCTAATGCCTTTGAGAATCAAAGCTTGTTGTTTAGGAAAGTTGTGATTGTTTTGGTGGCCAGAGCAATAGCATGGATATGCTTATATAGCTGAATAAGAGTATAGGTTTATCGCATTAATGGTAGGACCAAAGCCATGTTCAGTGAACATAGATGAGAAGATATGAGAAAGTAACAATTATGGATTTGGTTTCAACATTGGCACATGAAGAGTGGACCTAATGTGCTTGTAGTTAGCATTGCATTTTTTCATGCCCTCCATGACACTCTCTTGACATGTTGGTTCAGGTCATCAATCAAAGTAAAATGTGATGGTGATATTTTCGCAGATTAGTATAATGGTCCGTACATGTCATACAACTGTCAAGAAGTTAAGAAGGCAATGTAGCACTGACCACGTCACCAACAAATCCAAAGGTTTAACCCATTTACTTATCCGCACTCGTACTAAAATTCTTTCTTGGAGATCTACAGGTATTAGTTCGCTTGACGCCAACATTCATAATACTGAAGCAGAAATTAGTTCTTTGGAGTTGGAGGAATCCCCTGATTCTGATGTGTCAATGGATCTTGCGAATCTCTACAGTAAGCTCTCCAATCTCCAGAGACAAGATGCTTATCGTTGGGCTCAACGAGTTCATCTTACTTGGCTTCTCAATGGGGATCAAAATACTACATTCTTTCATAATTTGGTACGCATTCGTAATCATGCTAATGTTATTAGTCATATTACTATTGATAATGGTACTACCGTTACTGATCGTAACAATATTGAGCAAGCTTTTATTCTCTACTATACTAATCTTTGGACTGAGCCTTCAGACAGGAATTTGCTTGATACTGTTCTTTCACTCCCCTCTGATCTTCCTCAAATCTCTGATAATGAAGGACATCATCTTGTTCGGGAATTCACCCGCGAGGAAATCTATTTTGTTGTCTCTAATCTCCCCACTTGTAAGAGCCCTGGGCTTGACGGGTTTAGTGCAGAATTTTTCAAATTCTTCTGGAAGGATATTGGGGACCAGGTTGCTGCCCTCTTGCGTTTTCATCAAAAATTGAGACTGATCTTCAAGCTATCACATTTGCCCTCAGGACTTGTTTACACCTACAATTATTTGTGCAGCATGTCTTCACCTCCAGCTCCAGTTTTAAGGATCTTACTTTAAATGTGAATAATTGGTGCTACTGGCAGCTTAGTAGTCAAACCAACACTCTGGCTTATTTATTTATTTATTTATTTTTGAAAGAACCCAAGCAGGGCTTTTATTAAATGGAAATAGGCAAGATACAACTAAAAACAGCAAAAACAGAAGAAACAAAGAACAAGAGGTAGGAACTATAGAACATTAGAATTTAAAACCATTGCTAGTGAAATCATCCATTATCCATCTGGGAAGATCTCTCCCAGTATGAAAAAGAGCAAGTCTAAGATGCCGAGAGCCGTGAAAAGCGAGCTTGATGGCAGGGGACATCCATCTCTTCGGAATAACATGCAGCTGGGGAAAGTTCAATCTATCCATCAATGAGCGAATGTGGCGAAGCTGGTCTCGCTGCCGCCAGCAGATAGCGAGATCGGCCCTGAATAGCAACTCTAGAAGAGCATTGTTGACGGTGAGAATATGAGTGATACCCATCTGGTGATCCAGGACCGCGTGGAGAGTAGTAATGATAGCATTGAGCTCACAGTTGATCATTTCATTCCTGGGTATTGCAGCGCAACCTGCAAGCATAATTTCATAGTTAGTATTAGCCAGAAAAAAACCCAGAGAACAAACCTGATCGAGGCTACGAAGGTTCATAGAGATGAACAAGATGTTACCTGCAGCACTGGAGAAATTGTTAAGGATCAGTTTCCTGCCCAAAAGATTGGAGCTTTGCAATGCATACTCGTTAGCATGAGCAATGGTTTTAGTGAGGATAGTATTGAAATGAGGTTGACATCCCTTGAAGATTGAATCACACCTGGACTTCCAGATGAACCAAGCTCCAGCAGAGATAATTGCAGTGATATATTTAGAATTGTTTGGATTTAAAAGCCAAGCACCGGAGCAGAAGCCATCAGTAAAATTCAGGTTAGTATTGAGCTTGAGGCCCAAATTTCTCCATACTGATTGGGCTTTTGGGCAATGATAAAAGAGGTGCTCCCGGCTCTCACTATGGATACCACATAAAATACACGGATTATCAGGCCCCAGTTGCAGATGATAGAGGTATTCAGTAGTGGGGAAACGGCCCTGAAGCAGTAGCCAGATAAAGTGCTTCACCCTAGGAGCAACCTGAATCTTCCAGATTTTTCTCCAGCCAATCCATCCATCAGAATGAGAAGAGCTAGAGATAAGATGGTGATATACAGCAGAGGTAATCCTGTGGCTGCAAGAAGATGGCTGCCAGACCCAAAAGTTGTTATCCAATTCCTCAATGTTACCCAAACTGCCAACAAGAGTGTCAATATTTAAGCCAAAGAGTTGCCCAAACTTATAAACATCCCATTGGTTATTTTCAATCATGTCCGACACATTAAGAAGATCTAGGGTCTCAGTCATGTTGATGTAAGTGGGTTTAAATGCAATAGGAATATCAAAGCACCAAGGATCATACAAGAAGGATGTATGTGCAGGATTAACATTTCTAATCTTGACAAATTGCTTTAAGAAAATGGCTGAATGGCAAAGACCCCTGAAAAACTAGGAACACCTAGGGGCGATCATATCCTTCCAAAAATTTATTTCACCATACTTATTTTGAAGGATATCCACCCAAATTTCATCCCCATGGTTCAAGTATTTGAAGACGTTTTTGGCCATGAGGGAGTGTCTAGCTAAAGCAATGTTTCTAATACCAAGGCCCCCCTCAGTCTTACCTGCAGTGATATTGCGCCAAGCAACATAGTGGATGCCCTTTCCATTATTGCTCTTAGACCAAAAGAAATTCCTCACAGCTTTATCAATATCAGAAAGGATGGTTTCTGGAACAGGGTAAACAGAGAGGGTATACGTGGGGATGGACAGGAGATATGAATTAATCAAGATGGCTTTGGCTGCAGGGGAGAGTTTAAGATTAGTCCATCTGTGGCAGGAATGTTGGATTTTAGCAGTCAAGGATTTGAAGGAAGCAGCTGCAAGTCTCCTGGGAGAAATCAGGACTCCAAGGTAAGTAAATGGGAAAGAAGCAGGTTTCAGATTAAGAATATCACAGATCCTCTTGGTGACATGCTTGTTGAACCAGGATGGGAAGAAGATTTGTGATTTCAGTAAGTTGGGGTGTTGGCCAGTTAAACTAGAGTAAAAGGATAGACAGAATTTGATGTTCCTAGCAGCAGCTCTGGAAGCGTGGGAGATCAGAATTAAATCATCAGCATACATCAAATGGTTGAAGTTATATCTAAGGTGATGGTTGAACCCAGGAATTTTGTTACTATGGAGACCAAATTTAAGCATAGAAGAGAGAACCTGGGAAACAAGGATGAAGAGATAGGACGAAAGCGGGTCACCCTGACGGACACCCCTGCTAGAGGTAAACTAAGGGGAAAGGGTGCCATTAACAAGGAGAGAAAAAGAGGTGGAAGTGATACAAGTTGAGATCCAGGAAATCCAAGTGCTGGGGAATTTCATTTTAGCTAGAACAGTAAGAATTGCACTCCAGCTTAACGAATCGTAAGCTTTTTCTATATCTATATTTATTAACATCCTAGAGGGGCCGTTGATATCATGCTCTAGAGAATGCACAACCTCTTGGACAGAGATAATGTTATCGAAAGAACAACGCCCAGGAACAAAACCGACTTGTTCCCTATCAATAAGACTGGGAAGGACAATCTTGAGGCGATTAACCAAAATTTTGGAAATAATTTTGAAACAAACGTTACAGAGCGAAATGGGACGAAAATCGGTAACACACTTGGGATTGTCCATCTTAGGAATAAGGGTGATGAAAGTTTTGCCCCAGGAGGGAGGGAGAACAGAGTTATCAAAAAAGTAATTAATCGCACAAACCAAACGATCACCAATTAAAGGCCAGAACGCTTGATAAAATTCAGCATTAAACCCATCAGGGCCAGAAGACTTACCTGATGGTAGATCAAGGACTACCTTATATACTTCATCTTTAGTAATTGGGCGGATGAGAACATGTCCATCCTGATCAGAAATTTCCGGGAGGTCGAGGGGCAAGGTGTCCAGGAGGCTGGCAAATGTGTCAGTTGGAGCTATCCAGAGCCTACTGTAAAAGGAGTGGAAGGCATGGATGATTTCAGATTGTTCTCGGCACACCCTTCCATCCTGATCAGTGACCTGTGCAATAAAATTAGAATGAGATCGTGAGCGAGCAAAATTACTGAAGAATTTAGAGTTCTTATCTCCATCCAGGAGCCAATCCAGATGAGCACGCTGGGCCCATTTGGAAGAGGACTGACATTGAAGGGTGGCAAGCTTGGCATAGAGATCTAAAAGAAGCGGATGGGAGTCAGAGAAGGGGTCCAAAAACTCCAGTTCACTGATATCCATCTCAGTCCTAGTAATCGCAGACTCAATGGAACACAGCCCAGAGCGACTCCAGGCATTGAGCTTGAACCGAGAGCGGGATAATAAGTGAGAAAAAATTTGCAAAGGGTTACCATGAGGAAAACAATGCCAGGCTTCAGTAATCGCTGAGTGACAACCAACATAATTAAGCCAAAAGTTTTCGAATTTAAAGAAACTAAATCTTTGAAGAGGCTGAAAACTAACGAAAACAAGAAGGGGGGAGTGATCGGAAAACGCTCGAGTTAAGTGCTTTAAATTGTAGGATTTGAAAAGAGAATTCCACTCCATGTTAACCAAACAACGGTCTAATCTAGCCCACCGACGAGCGGTGCCAGTTTGGTTATTACACCAAGTGAAGTTGGGGCCAAAGTTTTTAAGTTCGAGCAAATTATTACGGTCAACAAAATCCAAAAACCCCCGAGCTTTGCGAATGTAATAAGAATAGGTACCACCCTTGTGCTCCTGATTATTAAGAATAGCATTAAAATCTCCAAGAATAAGCCAAGGGAGCCTTAATAGCCAATTTGGAAAGCTCATGCCACAAAAAACACTGCTTAAGGAAAAAATTCGAGTTGTAGATAACGGAAATAAGAAAATTATTAGAATTATCAGAGGAAATCACGATGTGAAGAGCTCGACGGGAGGCAACGATCGGAGTAACAGAACCGATAGACTTATTCCAGAGCACAATAATGCCCCCGGACAAGCCGTCGGCCAGGATCGAAGCCCAATCCCAATTCATGGGAATTCTACTGCAAAAGCGATCCACCCGCTCAAGATTCGCCCTGGATTCCACAAGACAAACAATATGCGGTTTGTGAGTATGAATAATGTGGAAAACATGAGCAGAGGTATCCCGCGAAGAAATACCTCTGCAGTTCCAGCAAACAACTTTAATAGAAATCATAAAAATAGACAGAAAGAGGAGAAAGAATTCCCTGAAACCGGGGAAGGATGGAATATCAACCGGAAGAGGAAGCCTAGTAAGAGCGAGAACTGCCCTCATATAGTCTCCCCTTCTTCTTGGAAGAGCTCCCGGGGTGAGAACCTTTTCTAATTAGTGCTTCACGTCTAGCTTCTTCCTGGAACTGGTCCAGTGTCATCGAGTCGTCCGGGCCCTCGTCATCAGATAAGAAGTCATCCTCATCTTCCGAGAGATCCTCGTCTTGGTCGCTGTCTTCATCCATGCCTTTGTCCACCACCATTGAGTGAAGACACTCAGCCGCAGAGGAAGGAGAGGGAGAGAAGGAGGCCAGAGATGAATGAAGGATGGGAGGGGGAAGCCGGATCTGGGAAAAGCGATAGATTTTTTCTTGTCTGGGGGAATGGGCTGCATAGTGATGTGATTAGGTGGGCTTTGTGGTTGCGTGGAAGGTGGAGCAACAGTGCTCCCATTTTCAAGATTATTTTCAGTGCCTTGAGAATCGGTAAAAGGCACCAAGTCAGGGGCAAAGGCTGGAGCAACGGTCAGATTTGAGGAAACGGCACCCTCGTTACTCATCATGTCGTCAATTGCAGAAGGGGTCGAGTGCACGTTATTGGGATATGAAAACCGCCCACGTCCGCTGCCGCGGAAGCTGCCACGTGTACCTCGTGCTCCCCCCCCCCCTTGAGAGACCGCGACCTCGGAACTCAACACGGCTGCAGAGTTGTTGGTCACGTGATCGGCACGTGTGCCACCACTGCGACCGCGAGCTCTACCTCGCCGGCGTGAGACCAGAAGCCAAGGGCCAAACTCCGTATCCGGCAAAGGATCGGGGGGATTCATAGGGATTCCGGACACAGGAGGGTCCTGATGATGTTCAACATTCAATTCATTATGGACAGCAGAGCATGGCATAGGAGGAGGACTGGCCGCCGGCCCTTGAGACGCTCGAGGGGGTGGAGAGGAACCTTCCCCGTTGCCATGTGCCGCCTTATGAGTACAGTTACTGCTGCCGTGGCCGATCATGCCACAGGTGTAACAAAAGGTCGGCAACCGTTCATAGAGGACAACGACGAAGACACGCTGTGTATCATCACCGATCCAGAACCCCTTATTCAAAGGCTTCGATAGATCTATTTCAATGCAAACACGTGCATATTTCATCCTAACCAAGGATGTTGTGAGATCATCGATTCGGAGCAGGGTCCCCATCTGTCCAGCGATGGTTTCCAGAGTTTCTCCTCCCCAGAATTCGACGGGCAAGTTGTGAAATTGAACCCAAATGGCAGCTGTGCTTAATTTAGCAAAGGCTGGCTCAAAGTATGGTTTCCACGGAGACAGCTGCAAGATAATGCCATTAATAGTCCAGGGACCCTCCTCCAAAAGCCGCTTTGTGGTAGTGAGATTCAGGCACTGTATGAGAAGGAAGCCATTAGGGAGATCGGAGATGAAGACCTCTCCAATATTCTCCCATTTATGGATGAGAGCTGTCTTGACCTGATCGAATGGAGGTGCTTTGCCGAAGAGCTTCCCGTACAGAGCGTGTTGAAACTTCAAACGGGCCCGGGCCATGGCATCGCCATCGATACGTATGAAGTTGGAAGTGGATTCCTTCAGTTTGTTAAGAATGGTTGGGTTGTGAAGCGGCGAAAAGTCTGTAGTTTGGGGGATCCCTGAAGCCCACCTGGGCCCAGGACTGACGGGGAGCTTGAGGAGCTGACGAACCAGGAGGTTGCCCCCCACTTGCCATGGCAAGGGGGGTGGAGAGGCTGATGAAGAGGGCGGCAGGGTGGAGAGGCTTAGCTAGAGAGCACCTTTTCAACACCAACACTCTGGCTCATTTACTCTCTGTCTCTAATCAGCCTAGCTTGCATGTGGTTCCTAGTGATTGGGTGGCTCCTACTTCTAAATTAGCCTTCTTTGCTTCCAATCTGCATACCATTACTCTGTTTCACGATGGCAAGGACCTTCCCCGTTGGATCATGCGTTGCATCTTTAATGCCGGATTCTCGTTCTAATTCATCTTCCTTTTTTTCTAGTTGTTTTTCTTGTTCTCAGTTTGTTCATTTCCTTTTCTGTTTTCTTGTCTCTATATAGTTGTATCCTTTTTTTCTATGTTTCAATAAAATCAGCCCCTGGGCTCTGTTAAAAAAAAAAAAACAAATCCAAAGGTTTAACTTTTCATGTTCCCCTCCTCAAATCCATTGATGACATGGCCTTGTTCTCATCATCAGTGGTAGAAGCTATGTCCCTTCTCATCTTATATATAACTAAATGTTAACCATAGCGTGTGACCAAGGACATAAGCAAGAATCGTAAAATAATTTTCTCAGTGTATAATTCACCAGATGTGGCTGATTACTATAGTGTTATAAGGTTGTATATAATTTTTTTTTTTTTTTGATAAAGTGGATAAACCACGTTCATTAAAAGAAAACGGATACAAGCAACCACAAGCAATTTTTGCTAGAGTCGGGAACACAAATAAACCCAAACAAAAGGCTAACGCAGAGCCTGAACAAAAGAGATAGAATAGGATGTTGAAGGCGAAGAAAAGAAATCCCCTCCCACGCAGAGGGAGAAACCAAACAGAAAACTGATTACTCGCTCACAGGTGGGTCACTAGCCTGGCTGTTGAGGAAAGTCAGGCTTCGTTTGGCGGTGGAGTCGAAGTCCTCCAGCTTGGCCCTTTTTACTGCCGGCGCTGCATTGATCCAAGAAATGAGCATGTGAACACATTTGCAATTATCGAAGTACAGTCACCGAATTTGTCTCTAAAGATGCGTGCATTCCTTTCCAACCAAACAATCCAAAGAATAGCCCTAATAATGAGGTTGACAGAGGTCCTAGTGGAATTGGGCAAGGTTGCACGCCAGCTTCCCCAGAGGAACTTGACCGAATCAGGGGTGTTGGGGAGGCTAAAATGGTCACTGAAAAAAAGCCAAATCCGGCTGGTGAGCGGACAGGAGATGAAGAGATGGTCCACTGATTTGATTGCCGCGTTGCAAGGGACACAGATAGCGGTGTGAAGCTTGTTGCAACCTCTGGCCGCAAGTTTCTCGAGGGTTAAGATACTTTAGTCCCAGACCAACCAGTTGAACAGTCGGATCTTCTTCGGGCAGATGCTCTTCCAAATCGCAGTTGTCGTATTGCAGGTGGTTCCACCGTGAATAAGGAAGGGATAGAATGATTTGACATTGAAGCTGCATCACAAGGCAATGTGATTGGGCCATCACATGGCAAACCGAATTCCTCTTCTGATATCCTCAAAAGCTCCTTGAAAATACTATTGTCTAGGTACGCCAAGGGAACCATGAAACACTTCCCCTCAGAAGTGTATACATTAAAATGACCCTTCTCAGCAACAGATGCTGTACTGCATGCATTGAAATCAGAGTGTGTATCAGCTCTTGGTGAAGAGATCATTCTCTTGAGGGATGGAACCTTCAGCAACTTCCTTGCCATCTCTGACAAATATTTGTGAGAATCAAACCTTTGTGTGTCTGAAAGTTGTGATTGTCTTGGTGGTAAGAGCAATGGTTTCCATAGCCTTATATAGGTGAGTAATAGTAAAGCTACTCCCATTAATGGTAGGAGCAAAGTCAGGTTCTGAAAACATACATGAAAGGACATGAGACTAACATTTTTGGATTAGGTGCTGCAATTGGCACATGAAGAGTGGACCAGATGTGCTTGTTGTTAGCATTACATTTCCTCATGCCCTTCTTGACATACCATTGACATGTTAGGACCAGGATATCAATCCATCTGAGTGCATCTGAGTGAACTGCGAGTTAATGACTCACAATTCACTTTGAATGCATACAGATGGATTGATAATGTAGAACCAACATGTCATTGGCGTGCCAAGAATCCATCTGGTATACTCATCATGTGGAAATTTCAACACCGAATCCAAAAACATTAATTGTGATGTCCTTGAATACGTGTTCACAGAACATGACCTTGCTGCTAGCATTAATATGAGGAAGCTATACTCTTTCTCTTCTATATAAGCATGGTTATCATCGCTCTTGCAGCCAAGACAACCACAAATTTCACACACACCAAGCTTTGGTTTTTATAGAACTACACCCTTAAGAAAATGGCAAGGAAGTTGCTGAGGATTCCATCCCTTAAGAGAATGGTCTCTTCACCAAGAGCGGGTAAACACTCTGATTTCAGTGAATGCAGTACATCATCTGTCGAAGAGAAGGGCCATTTGTTTGTTTATACATCAGAGGGGAAGCGATTCATGGTTCCCTTGGCATATCTCACCAATAATATCTTCAAGGAGCTCTTGAAGATATCCGAAGAAGAATTTGGGTTGCCAGGCGACGGCCCTATCACATTGCCCTGTGATGCTGCATCGATGGAGTATGTGCTCTCCATGCTGAGAAGAGGAGTATCTGAAGAGGTGGAGAGGGCATTGCTTAGCTCCATATTCATCTCTTGCCAATTCACATGCTCTGCTTTTGCTGTAGAAAATCCACATGCACTTGCAGTTTGTAGCTGCTGATTGATTCATGGTTCAGATTCTTTTTGTAGCTTGTACATCCAATAGAAATTTTTGATGCCTCAAATTTATTACAAATACATATGATTTTCTCACTTAACTTACCAATTTCAATGATTGACAGTGTCTGTAATCCAGCAATAATTTTTTCCTTATGAAAGAAACAATAAACGCAAGATGAGGTGGAACTATTTGTGTTTCAAAACAAGAAATTAGCCTTGCCAACTTATTCAAATAATGGTTTCGTTAATCTGATTAACGTAGAAGGCAAGGAACTATAGTTTTTGAGGAATCCAATGGCAAGATATTGCTTTTTGGCAGGAAAATTATGAACTGCACAATATAATACTATTTTCTTCAGATTGCAAATTATTCAAAGAAAATTTACCCCACGTCTGTTTCATGGTATTCCAATGTAAATATTCAGTCATTGTCGAGTAAGATGAAAACTCTTTCTTATAAACCCTAATGCAGTTCATAATAAGTGGAATGGGACCAGTTGATGGGCATTCAGAATTCGTACACCACAGAGAGTAAACATTGCTTAACTCCTAAACAATTATCACAGCTGTTCATGTTCTTTACTTTCCATATTCACTTGTGGAGGTCCATTTATACATTTCATATTTCATGTGGTTTTGTCGAGACATGGAAGGACCAAATGAATAAATTGCTTAAAAACTGGTTAATCGATTAATGAAAACTTCTCTATAGCGTGTGGGGTTTGAACTTTATTTGAAGCATATGGGTTGTCTTAACTCTTCTAAGCCAATCTACTTCCACCAGCTCATCTGCATTTTCTGACACACTTCTTCCTGGCAAGTTGGAGAAATTAATCCAATGCCACTCCACATGCTCCGAACAACCCTTCACTAATGGAAGATCAACTACTTCTTTTGAGTAATTACTGTCATATAATAGCAGAGTGTAGCACTGAACAAATAGATGATATGAAGCATTATGATTCGAATTAGATATGAAACCTGCTATTGTTTCATACGCCCCTCCATCCCATTTAGTATGCAGTAAAAAGAGCATAAAATTAGCTCAAAGAGAGCAATGATCAGAGAATCTTGTACAAGACATTGTTGACAGTTTCGCGCATCCAGACGAAGTAATCAATGCTCGTTCAACAGCTAATTTTGCTGAACCTAATTTTCCATTTATAATGACAAAATTACATGCAGCCGGTGAACAGAATGAGATTGAAGGATTGATGTCTTAATTTCATATAATCAGAAAGAGAGAATTTCTTCACAAATAAGTTCTTGAGAGAATTTTTCAAGAATCAAAGAATTTCATGAGATTATACAAGTGAGACTGTGTTATTACAAGTAATCAAAAACTGCAAACTGCTACTTGTTGAGGTTGCTCAACAGCAAGCATAGAACATGCCGATTGGCAAGAGATGAAGATGGAGCTAAGCAACTGCATCTCCATCTCCTTAGACACTCCTCTTATAAGCAAAGACAGCACATATTCCATGGATGCCGCATCACAGGGCAATGTGATGGGACCATCACCTGGCAAACCGAATTCTTCTTCTGATATCCTCAAGAGCTCCTTAAAAATATTATTGTCAAGGTATGCCAATGGAACCATGAAACGCTTCCCCTCTGAAGTGTACACATTGAAATGGCCCTTCTCTGCAACATGTGATGTGCTGCATGCATCGAAATCAGAACAGACATCATTGGATCTTGGAGATGAAATCATTCTCTTAAAGGATTGAACCTTCAGCAGCTTCCTTGCCATTTCTCTCACTGATGTTTATGAGAATTCAAAGCTTGGTGTATATTTGAGTTGTGTTTGTCTTGGTGACAAAAGCAAAAATGGTTGGCATCTGCTTTTATAGGCGTGTAAGAGTATAGCTTCTTTCCATTAATGATAGGACCAAGATCATGTTCTGTAACATTGATGAGGAGACAGGAGAAAGTAACAATTTTGGATTTGGTTATGACATTGGCACATGAAGTGGACCTGACGTGCTTGTTGTTAGCATTACATTTACAAATGACATGTTCGACCCAGGTTATCAATCCATCTAACTGCATTCTAAGAACACTAATTCACAATCTACTTTGAATGCAGTCAGATTGATTGGTAACATGGAACCCACATGTCATTGGAGTGTCAAGAAAAGCAGACGAAATGCAATGCTATCCACATACCCATCTCGTCCTATCTTCATCCAAGTTATCAATTGCTCCTACCATCAGTAGAAGAAGCTATACCCTTACTTGGCTATATAAGCATATGACACCTGCTGTTCTTGCCACCAAGACAATCACTACTTAGATATACAACAAGCTTTGATTCTCACAGACATCTCTGAGAAATGGCAAGGAAGTTGCTGAAGGTTCCATCCCTTAAGAGAATGATCTCTTCACCAAGAGCTGATAAACTCTCTGATTTCAATGAATGCAGTACATCATCTGTTGCAGAGAAGGGTCATTTCTTTGTTTACACATCAGAGGGGAAGCGATTCATGGTTCCCTTGACATATCTCACCAATAATATCTTCAAGGAGCTCTTGAAGATATCTGAAGAAGAGTTTGGGTTGCCGGGCGATGGCCCCATCACATTGCCCTGTGATGCAGCATCGATGGAGTATGTGCTCTCCATGCTAAGAAGAGGAGTATCTGAAGAGGTGGAGAGGGCATTGCTTAGCTCCATATTCATCTCTTGCCAATCCACATGCTCTGCTCTTGCTGTAGAAAATACTCCACAACTCACAATTTGCAGCTGCTGATTGATTCGTTCTTCAAATTCTTTTTGTGATCTCACAAAACCTCACTTGTACATCCTATGGAATTTTTTTATTCCTCAAATTTATTACAAATACAAATGATTTCTCACTTAAATTGCCAATTTCAATGACTGACATTGTCTGTAATCCAGCAATATATATTTCCCAATGAAGAAACAAAAATAAAAATAAAAATAATAATGAAGCCAGATAAGATGGAACTATTTGTAGTTCAAAACTGTTAAATGAACATTGCCAACTTAAATAATGGTCTGGATAATCTGGTTAACCTACAAAGCAAGGAACTATAGTTTTTTAGGAAACCAATGGCAACTGTTTCTTCTTTTTTTTTTTTTTTTTTTTTTTTTGCAGAAAATTTACCTATCCTCTGTTTCATGGTATAAATATTGAGTCATTCATTGTCCACTCAGATGAAAACTCTATCTTCTAAAAGCACAATGCGGTTCATAATGAGTGACCTGGGGCGACTTGATGGGCATTAAGAATCTTAGACAACAGAGAGTAGCCACTGGTTACCTCCTAAACAATTATTACAGCTATTCATGTTCTTTATTTGTGCATCTTCGCTTGTCTTGGTTCATTTATACATTTCATGTGATTTTGTCTGAACATGGAAGGACCAAATGAATAAATTGCTCAAAAACGAGTTAATCTAATAATGAAAACTAGGTGTGGGGTTGGAGCTTTATTTGAAGCATATGGGTTGTCTTAACTCTTCTAAGCCTGTCAACTTCCACCAGCTCATCTACATTTTATGATTCACATCTTCCTTGCAGGTAAGAGAAATTAATCGAATGCAAGTCTTCGGAGTATATATGAACAACTCCACATGCTATGAACAACTGCTTCCTTTGAGAAATTTGTGTCTAGAAGTAGAAATAATTAACCTGAGTACATAAATTGATCGAACTCGTCAAACTGGCAATCACCGTCATAAAGTGGCAGAGTGTAGGACTGAACGAATCGATCATATGAAGCATTATGACTCTAATTAGATATGAAACCTGCTATTGTTTCTTATGTGCCTCTATCCCACTAAATTTACAAAAAAAAAGAGGATAAAATATAGCTCAAAGAAGGCAATGATTATAGAATCAAGACATTGTTGACAGTTTCGCTCATCAAAACTAAGTAATCATTTTTTTTTCTTTTTTAATACTAATCAGTATTGGATCAACATCTACTTTTGATGTAACTAATTTTCCATTTAAAATAACAAAATTGCATGCGACCAGTGAACAGAATGAGATTGAGTGATTGATGTCTTAGTTTCATATTATCAGAAAGAAAGAATTTCTTCATTGATAAGTTCTTGAGAGAATTTTTCAAGAATCAAAGAATTCCATGAGATTATACAAGTGAGGGTGTGACATTCCAAGTAATCAAAAACTACAAACTGCTAATTGTTGAGGTTGCTCAACAGCAAGCATAGAACATGCTGATTGGCAAGAGACGAAGATGGAGCTAAGCAATTGCATCTCTATCTCCTTAGACACTCCTCTTCTAAGCAAGGACAGCACATATTCCATGGATGCTGCATCACAGGGCAGTGTGATCGGACCGTCACATGGCAAACCGAATTCTTCTTCAGATATCCTCAAGAGCTCCTTGAAGATATTATTGGTGAGATATGCCAAGGGAACCATGAATCTCTTCCCCTCAGATGTGTAAACAAAGAAATGGCCCTTCTCTGCAACATATGATGTACTGCATTCATTGAAATCAGAGGGGCTATCAGCTCTTGGTGAAGAGATCATTCTCTTAAGGGATGGAACCTTCAGCAACTTCCTTGCCATCTCTCGCTAATGCCTTTGAGAATCAAAGCTTGTTGTTTAGGAAAGTTGTGATTGTTTTGGTGGCAAGAGCAATAGAATGGATATGCTTATATACCTGAATAAGAGTATAGGTTCATCGAATTGATGGTGGGGCCAAAGCCATGTTCTGTGAACATAGCTGAGAAGACATGAGAAAGTAACAATTATGAATTTAGTTTCAACATTGGCACATGAAGAGTGGACCTGAGGTGCTTGTAGTTAGCATTACAATTCTTCATGCCCTCCTTGTCACTCTATTGACATGTTGGTCCAGGTCATCAATCAAAGTAAAATGTGATGGTGATATTTCCGCAGATTAGTATAATGGTCCCTACATGTCATACAACTGTCAAGAAGTTAAGAAGGCAATGTAATACTGACCACATCACCAACAAATCCAAAGGTTTAACTTTCCATGTTCCCCTCCTCAAATCCATTGATGACATGGCCTTGTTCTCATCATCAGTGGTAGAAGCTACATCCCTTCTCATCTTATATATAACTAAATGTGAAGCATATCCTGTGATCAAGCACATCAACAAGAATCCTGAAATAATTATCAAGGATAGTATACAAAAATGATGAATAAGCACCCAGTACAAACATGATGAATTCAGAACAGATAAATTAACATTAGCAACTTCCTTAATAATTCATTAAATGGTCTGCTTAATTTGAAAACCAAGTAACTGATAATTATCAAGGATAGCATCTAATGCAAGCCATTGCATTTGTTGACAGACAATTGTGAACATCTCAAAGCTTATTGTATTTGGTACAATCAGGACATTATGCTCTTAATGTCAAAGAGATCACATTCTCAATTGTGAATATCTTCAATTTTCAACAGAAAAATTCAAATATAATTGTTCATCTGATCATCACAATGTGGCTTACTAGAAAACAGAGCTACCCAAATGAAAGCTGGAATGGGCATATGGAGAGTCTTTCAACAGACTACAAATAACGTGCTTCATTAATTGCGTTAACAACCACTTATATAATTGAAAAGATTTCAATTTGTTCCCAGAAGAAACTTATTAGCCCCTGCTGCAAAGGAGGCAGGTTTAGAAGCATTACATGAGGTGGTGTTGGCAAGAGTTTTTTTATTTTAACTTTTTACTATTTACCATGTGAAGTGTTAATCTTCATTATTCATGCAACGTTGATAACATCTCGTTAGTGCTAATTTTGATTATTCCTAAAATGACACTATGTAATATATTCCCCTCTTTAAAAAAAAATACATAAAGCATGATGCATTAACAAAAAAGCTTTCTACCTGTTCAGATTTTCCATTTTCTGATAACAGAGTTAGACCAAGCCAGAAAACAGAGCCAGATAGCAAGATCCATGTATAAGTTTCATATGACAAGAACGAGACAACTTTATAAGAATCAAAGAATTTTGTAAACATATACAAAGTTAAGGCTTGTTATATTACAAGTACTCAAAAACTACAAACTGCAATTTGCTGAGGGTTCTCAACAGCAAGCATGGAGCATGTTGATTGGCAAGAGATGAAAATGGAGCTAAGCAATTGCATCTCTAACTCCCTAGATACTCCTCTTCTTAGCAAGGACAACACATACTCCATGGATGCCGCATCACAGGGCAATGTGATAGGACCATCGCATGGCAAACCGATTTCTTCTTCAGATATCCTCAACAATTCCTTGAAAATACTGTTGTCTAGGTATGCCAAGGGAACCATAAAACGCTTCCCCTCGGAAGTGTAGACATTGAAATGGCCTTTCTCTGCGATGGATGATGTACTGCATGCATTGAAATCACAGTGTTTGTCAGCTTTTGGAGAAGCTATCATTTTCTTGAGGGATGGAACCTTCAGCAGCTTCCTTGCCATCTCTGAAAAATGTTTATGAGAATCAAAGCTTTGTGTGTATGAAAGTTGTGATTGTCATGGAGGTAAGAGCAATGGTTGCCTTAGTCTTATATAGGTGAGTAATAGTAAGGCTACTCCCATTGATGGTAGGAGCAAGGCCATGTTCGGAAAACATACATGAAAAGACATGAGACTAACATTTTTGGATTAGATGCTGCAATTGGCACATGAAGAGTGGACCAGATGTGCTTGTTGTTAGCATTACATTTCCTAATGACCTTCTTGACATACTATTGGCATGTTAGGACCAGGATATCAATCCATCTGAGTGCATCTGAGTGAACTGTGAGTTAATGACTCACAGTTCACTTTGAATGCATACAGATGGATTGATAATGTAGAACCAACATGTCATTGGCATGTCAAGAACGGCTGACGAAATGCAATGCTAGCCATATACGCATCTGGTCCACTCTTCATGTGGAAATTGCAACACCAAATCCAAAAACATTAATTGCAACATGGATTTGTTCCTACGATCAGTGGGAAAAGCTATACACTTTCTCGGCTATATAAGCATATGACAGCCATTACCCTTGCCACCAAGACATTCACGACTTTCATATACAACAAGCTTTGATTCTCATACAAGTCACTGAGAAATGACAATGAAGTTGCTGAAGGTTCCATCCCTTAAGAGAATGATCTCTACACCAAGAGCCAATAAACTCTCTGATTTCAATGAATGCAGTACATCATCTGTTGCAGAGAAGGGCCATTTCTTTGTTTATACATCTGAGGGGAAGGGATTCATGGTTCCCTTGGCATATCTCACCAATAATATCTTCAAGGAGCTCTTGAAGATATCCAAAGAAGAATTTGGGTTGCCAGGCGATGGTCCCATTTCATTGCCCTGTGATGCAGCATCAATGGAGTATATGCTGTCCATGCTGAGAAGAGGAGTATCTCAAGAGGTGGAGAGGGAATTGCTTAGCTCCATTTTCATCTATTGCCAATCCACATGCTCTGCTTTTGCTGTAAAAAATACTCAACTACTTGCAGTTTGTTGCTGCTGATCGATTCTTTGTTCAAATTCAATTTATGATCTCACAAAACCTCATTTGTACATCCTAGAGAATTTTTTGATGACTCAAATTTAATACAAATACATATGATTTCTCACTTAACTAGCCAATTTCAATGACTGCCGTTGTCAGTAGTCCAGCAATATATATATATATATTGAAAAGGTGGATAAATCACTTTCATCAAAACGAAAAAGAGAACAGCAACCGCGAACACAAGAGCCTAAGAACGCACAGAAAACACCATACCACTAGATGTGGTAAACAGTCCACAAGGAAAACAAAGCAACAACCGAATGCAGTAAAAACAAAAGGGAGGAAAGACAGGCTTCCTCCAGCCTTTCTACAAGCTTAGCACAAGCTCGTAGGCTTGACCGGAATCTCCTTAGAAGTTGGAGTCTGACTAGACTCCTCCACTCTGGGCCCAAGAACTCCACTCTATGGACAACATAGAATCTTCCAGCTTCAATTAGGATCCCTCTATAGCTACTGAGAACCATGATAAAAGCATACGATTAATTTTCAAGACAATAACATATGTTGGCAAGACATTAGCGTTAAAGATGCAATCATTTCTAGCAAGCCAAATATTCCACACAAGCACTTTCACCACTAAGTCCCCTATGTCTCTTCTGGACAGTCGCGCGAGAGACCTCCAGGAGACCCAGAGAAGGTACATAGACATAGGCAGATCAGGTAGCTGGAGCAGTCTAACAAAATACTCCCACACTTGTCTTGTAATAGAGCAATGAATAAAGAGATGATATATCCACCGATTCAATCCCTGAGTGACACAGCACACAAGTTGCTGTCGGTAACTAATTGCACCTACATTTCTCGAGATTCCCCAAGGAGAGGACCTTGTTTTTCCACACAAGCCAGTTGAAAAGATTGATTTTCCTTGGACACGTATTACACCAATAGAACCTTGCAACAGGGCAACGCGTACCACCATCATTTAGAAAATTGTAGAAGGACTCTGCCGAAAATATGCCATTCCCCATGAGCATCCACCACTTCTTGTCTTCCTGCTTTCCACCCAAAGTCTGCAGATGATCATGATAAGGCAAAATGTCCAAATTCCCCGAGAAAGGGACTCCCTCTAAAAGAGCAGCAAGGTCCCGAACTTTGCCATTAGGAAAGTGACTTACTCTAAATTCCTCCGGCCACAGATTCATAAGCACCCTCCCATTAAGCCATCTATCTTTCCAAAATAGGGTCTATGCTTCCAAGTTCAACCCATGCAAAATGCATCCCCTTAAGGCCTATAGACAGCTAGATATCCCTTTCCAAATCAAAAAGGAAATTCTTCCTGTCTGCCTAGGGAACATATTCCATCTAGAGACCCCATAATTGAATTAAACCACCTTCGCACAGCACCAAGTCGGTTCAGTCAAAAACTTCCACCACCATTTTCCCAGCAAAGCCTGGTTGAAGTTATGCAGGTCCAGAATTTACTTTTTTTTTTTTTAATAAACTACTCCATAGAAGGTAGTTTATCCACCTTTTCAAAAAAAAAATTCTTAAATCATGGAGAGTAGCCATTGGAACATGTATTACAGCTGGCTGAAAAAGAAGAAGTGAGTGAGAAAAACAATTTTTTTGAGGTCATGAAGGAGGCCATGAGCCTTCTCCATGACCTCTGGGGAGTTCTCGGCGGTGACGGGGACGGTGCAGGTGACAGGCGAGGTAGCGAGGCTCCAGGGAACATCGCGAGCGAAGAGGCAACTACAGGGCGTAAGGAGGTTCAACTGGGGAGGTTAAGGAGGGAAGACCGTCGATGACCTACGCTCAAGCTGCAAGCTCCTCGTCATCTGGTGAGCAGCACCTCTCGAAGAAGACGGTGAGTTCCAAGCTTACGAGAGCTAAATGCTCTAGATCTTCCACGACTTGCGGGCGGTGTTTCCGTTCATCCCATAAAACGTCAGAGTGCATGCACTAGGTGGTGTGCCTGCGGTGTGCGTGCGTCGGCCACATGGTAGTGCGCTGTCTGGTGGAGTCGCGTCGCTGCCCCAGACACAAAAATTTGCACGTTCGGTCCAAAAGGCTAACCTCGAAGGATAGCGCTCAGGTGCATGCTGATAAGAAAGAGGTGGGTGTGGCGCCAGAGGTTCTGGGAGATCAGAACAAGAAGCGGATGACTATTTCGCTTCCTTTATCGTTGGAGATTGAGAACCTACGTGATGAGCTAGCCAAGGTGGCAGTTGTTACATTGACGAAGGGATTTGTTAATGAATCTATTGTTTTGGAGATTATCCCCTCAATCATCAACTGTAGCATTGCTAGCCCGATTACATAGATCAACGACTGTTCTTTTATCATCCCGTTGGCGAACCGATCTGAGGTGAAGGAGGTGGCCAAGCTTGGCACCTTCAAAACTATGACAAAGGATGGTCCTTGTTCTCTGAAGGTCTCTCCTTGGTCGGCGGAATTTGGTGCTGAGGGAAGAGCTTCGGGCGAGGGGCATTGGGTTACCATCTAGAATCTCCTCCTCCATGGTTGGTGATGGAATGTAATATCATCGGTGCTTCAGTCGGTGGGTGATCTGGTGTCGCTTTCTCAGGCGAATGTATCTCATAACAGATTCATCTCGGCGTTGGTGCGACGTCGTCATGGTGTGACCCTGCCGGTGGAGGTCGACCTGAGCTTCGGCATGAGGAATTATAGGGTGATAATTATCGAGAGCCGCGGGGTCTTGACTATCTATCGCCATGAGCTTGGTCGATACTCGATCTAGGACATTGGTGAGTACGTCGGTGTCGATTCTCAGGCTGGCAGTCGTTTCCCCCACGAGATACCAGGTCAGGAGAAAAGTAAGATGCCGGTGGTGACGGTGGAGTCCAGAGGTAAGGGACTGTGACGGGAGAGCGAGGCAGGGCTGTGCGTGAGTAAGAGCTTATCAGGACAAACTGCACCGGTGGAGAATAACGTGTTGGTCCGTCCGGCGGCCATGTCTTTGAAATAGGTTGAACCTAGCTCCCTTGCCGGTGGTGGTAACAATTTGATGTCAGTTGAGCCTTGCTCCCACGTTGGTGACAAGGCGGCGGTGGTTGAGCTACGCTCCCACGTCGGTGACAAGGCAGCGATGGTTAAGCAATGCTCCCATGCCGGTGATCTCTCTCGGGTTCCAGGGAGAAGATCCGGAGGTTCACACTTGGAGTTTCCTCGGACCAGCGGTCTCTCCGAGGCTCGGTCTTCAGAGTGTAGGCATTCGGATGTAAGGAATTGGCTGGGCTCGAGGGGGCAACATGTCAAGTTTTGGCGTCCTCGTACACTGCTTCTCGGGGTGCGACAACTGGCACGATTGGCTCAAATTTTGCACTTGGGTACGAGGTTGACCATTTGGGCATGGTCGCCCCTCACGTGGCTAGGAAGTCTGAAGAGGGGCTTAACAAATTTGGGCTAAAGCTTGTGAACGCGGGGCCCAATGATGGTGGGTTTTCTAAGGCTCAGTGCAGCCTGGAGGATCTAGTTGCACTAGAAACTGGGCTCAATTTTATGATGGACCATTCACAGATGAATTCTAATCAGGATTTTATTCAAGGAGATCCTGTCTTCTTATGTGAAGTTAATGGCGAGTTGAGCCACTCGGGCCACAACCACTTGGGCCGCAAAGGGCGACTTGGTCGAGATTGCTCATGTGGAGCCCGTGGTTGAAATGGAAGTGGATGTTGGGCCTACTACTGAGCAAGTGCTTGGGCCATTGCTTGGGCCGCAGAATTTGGGGAAGCTTCCTTTAAAGCCTGCTGAGATGGTTGGCAGTTCTAGCCCATCGTTTGGTGAGTCTGGGCCAGACCTTGGGCCTCAGGCTTTTGGGAGAGGTGTACTTGGGCCTGATCAGTTGTCGCAGGATGAGGGGCTGTCACTCCTATTGTTGATGTTGGGATGCAATCTGACCCACCGGCTGTTGTCCCGCCTCCAGGCTTCAAATGGCATTTTCTCTCTGGCATGTGGGTCCTGATTCCAATTTTTGGACAGCCTTCCTCGGGGACAGAGGCTAAGGAGCACCAGAAGACGGATGATGGGGGTGTTCTTATGTCTACTGGCCACATTGCAGATGGGTCATCCCCAGAGAACCTATCTGATTCTGATAACTCGGTGACAGATTTTGAATGTAAAATCAAGGAATTACTGCCAGATCTGGCGGGTGGGTCTGAAGCGTCTGTATCTGAGCCCATAAGGGGGGCTCGTAGAAGTGAACGGCCAAAGAAGCCTTCTTCAAGATTCAACGAGGAAGCTGGATATTTGTCTGATCTGCCAAAATCAACAAAGAAGAAAGCGGCAAGGACGGGACCCCTAGAAGGTACACCCTCTACCGCTGTCTTTATTTCAGATTGGTCAAATGATCAACTTGCAAAATATTGTGATGCTTGCGGTGTTACTTTTTTTTATTCTGCCAATGATTGTTTTGATCATATTCGTTATATGGAACTGAGCCGTGTTGCCTCTGCTAGAGGACCGGCGGTAACCTCTTCTGAGGTTGGCAAAATCTAATGTTATTCGTGAATGTTGTCACTTGGAATGTTAGGGGTCTAGGTAGACCTGCGAAACATTTTTTAGTTAAAGATTTTCTGCTTTTACATTACGCTGACGTCTGTTGCCTCCAAGAATCTAAGCTGGACTCGATCTCTTCTGTGATATAGCGGGAGATCGGTGGTTCACGCTTAAACGATCTTGCTTTCATTCCCGCAAATGGGTCCGCGGGAGGAATAGTGATCGGGTGGAATAGTGGTCTTCTGTCAGGCAGGGTTGTCAATAGGGGAACGTTTAGTTTAACTTTGGACTTTTTCTCCAAGCTTGACAATTTGTGTTGAAGGTGTACTGCGGTGTACAGGCCAAACGCAAGAGCTCTAAAACAAACCTTTTGGGAAGAGATCCGTGCTTGTGAAGGCTCCAGGGAGGTCCCGTGGGTGATTTGTGGGGACTTTAATGCTATTTTCAACGTAGACGATAAAAATTTTGGAGCCCCGAATTTGGCAAATCTCCTTTGTGCGGACACCTTACTGCAAGATCTTCATCTTTTGGAACCTCCTTCGGTTGGTAGAAGATTTACTTGGACGAACGGCCAAGCTGAGCCGATCTGGGTTAGGCTTGATCGTTTCCTCGTCAACAGTGCCTGGGCTATCATCTTTCCTCGGATGATCCAAAAAAGTCTACCTAGACTGCGATCTGACCATGTCCCGATTAGATTGGAAGTTGGCATTCACCGTTCTACCCCTAGATTCTTTCGATATGAACTAGCTTGGTCGACGATTGAGGGATTTCAGGAATCGATAACTAGTTGGTAGAGGGGTTTGGCACCGGCCGGTTGTGGTGTATTTATTTTGGCAAAAAAAAAATGGCAAGCATTAGAGGGCACCTTCGCAAGTGGCAGAAGGAGTGTTTCGGGTCCATCAAACTTAAGAAATTAGCTTTACTACATGAGGTTGATACTTGGGACACATTAAAGTATACTAGAAGGCTTTCTCCAGGTGAGGCTCAACAAGAATGTGTGGTCTTTGAGGAACTGGGACGTATCCACCACCAGGAAGAGATCTATTGGTGTCAAAGATCCAGGTTACAATGGCTTAATGAAGGGGACGAAAACACAAAGTACTTTCACGCAGTGGCCAATGGACGCAAAAACCGCAACCTCATTTCAGGCATTAAAACTGGTGATCATCTTATCTCTAACCCTCGGGAGATTGGTGTTTTGTTTGAGAGACTTTTCCAACAACATTTTGGCCATAAATGCACCTCCAGATTTAAGATTGATTTCAATAAATTATTTGCCAATAAAGAGCACATGGATTTGTCTCATCTGGAGAGGTCGTTCAGTATGGAGGAAATCAGAAGAACGGTCTTTGATTGGGGGGTAACAAAACCCCTGGGCCAGATGGCTTTCCTATTCATTTTTTTAAACAATTCTGGGCTTCTATCAAGACCGACCTTTTCACACTCTGCGAGGATTTTTTTATTGGTAGGGCTAACTTGGAGAGGATCAATTGGGCTAGTATTGTGCTTATTCCTAAGGTGAATTCCCCAGAGTTACTATGTGACTTCAGACCTATTAGCCTGATTAACTCTTCTTTGAAGATTATTTCCAAAATTCTGGCTACAAGGTTGAGCACATTGATGCATTCTCTGGTGGATGCTGAGCAATCGGCCTTCCTGAAAAACAGGTGTATCTTGGACAACATTGCCACTGCTGAGGAGCTTCTCTTCAGTATACGTAAGTGAAAGATGCACGGACATATTCTGAAAGTGGACTTCGCTAAAGCGTTCGATACAGTGGACTAGGACTTTCTCTTTGATTTGATGGCTACTAGAGGGTTCGAAGACAGGTGGGTTAGGTGGATTCAACGCATTCTATTCTCTTCGAAGGCCTCTATTATTGTAAATGGGTCCCCTAATGGTTACGTCCGCTACCAATGTGGTCTGAGACAGGGGGATCCTTTATCACCTCTGTTGTTTGTGCTGGTGATGGATGTGCTCAGTTCCATGTTCTCCAACGCTCTGAGATCCAAAGTGTTAGTGGGGATCCCATTGGGAAGGTTCCCTAGTAAATGTAACCTTCACTATGCTGATGATCATCTTGTGATGACTACTGGAGGTATCGAGGATCTCAGAATCATCAAGTTGATCCTTCTAATTTTTGAAGGACTGAAGGGGATGGAGACAAACTTAGTTAAAACTTGTCTCTATTCGACGGTCAGGAATGAGTTCCCGGATAAGGGAGCAGCAGATACGCTTAGCTGTGCGACAGGCTCTCTCCCAGTCACTTATCTGGGTATACCTATTTCTGGTTGTAGACCTAGAAAGCAAGATTGGGAAGGTCTAATTCAAAAAGTGCGGAAATGTCTTGGAAGAGTCAGCACCTCTCTCTAGGCGGGCGTCTTACGCTGGTAAACTCGGTTCTTTCGGCGCTCCCTACATATTGGATGTCCATTTTCGAGTTACCTTGTTGGGTCGTGAAGGAAATTGATTGCATCAGAAGGGATTTTTTGTGGTCTGGGACGGATATTGAGCACCCAAAGTGTAGATTAGTCCGTTGGCATAATCTCTGTCGTCACCGTGAACAGGGTGGATGGGGTATTCTAGACTTATGCAATTTCAATGTGGCGCTACTGGGAAAATGGTGGTGGAAATTCATGTCTGATCCTTCTTGGAGTGGGGCAACTGTGATTATGTATAACTATGGTATTGCTAACTGGAACATGTTCCATCGTCAATCTGGTTGAGTATCATTCTTCTGGCGAGGGGTTTTAAGTTATCTCCCAGCATTTCGAACTTGTATTGGCCATAAAATTAACTCTGGTTCAGAGACTCTTTTTTGGAAGGATAGTTGGCTCAATGGTAGGACTCCAATGTATGTTTGGCCAGATTGCTATCGTGCATGCCTTTTACCTAATGGTGTGGTGCGTGATCTTCGTCATCTTTTAGAGACACCTCCTTTCTCGAACTGTGTGGAGACAGGATCGATTAGAGAGCATTTACGGATTGATAGTGGGAGGGGGGCCAGACACAAAACACTAGATGCTCACTGGGAACGGCATCTTCTCGGTTAAATCTTTTTACAACTTCCTTAATGATGGTGGGTTGCGCTGCGTGGGGGCAAAACTCTTTTGGAGTAATCCATGCCCTAAGAAAATTAACCTGTTTAATTGGTTGGTGTGGAATAATAAAGTGTTGAGTCTCGAGAACCTGGAAAGAAGAAGGTGTAATCGGCATTAGACAGCAACCTGTCTGATGTGCCTTGGGGGGGGGGGGGGGGGGGGGGGGGGGGGTTGAGTCTTCTAATCACCTCTTTCTTCAGTGTCCTGTCATGAGAAAGGTGTGGGATTTCTTTCTAAACCTCTTACACCTGCCCGAACTGCCTGCGTCTATTGATCTTCTATGGGGTTCCTGGAGGTTGCGTATTCGACCTGCAAGTAGATTCGCGGTTGATCTTGTTGTCAAAGCTATTGTGTCGCAGGCACATCTGACTGGCTAGGAATGATTGTATTTTTAATGCTTCTATTTTGCATGTGCATGTTATTATTTTGAAAATTATTCATGGTCTCCTATCTTGGCACGCAGCGGCGGATGAGGGTCCTAAGAAGAAGCTGGATGACACTATTGTTATTATCCGACACAATCAGTTTTTTTTATCCCAGGGTGTATGAGTCCAGTGGGACTTCGCATCCTGAGGATGGCTCGAGTCAAACCACGGATTGAGGAGTCGGTGCTGTTTGCTGGCTTGAGGAGGCCTGTTCCTCGCTTTGCTTTATTTTTTCGTCTTGTAGCTCTGTGTTTTGTATTTGCTAACCACGCCTAGTGGTTTGTACTTTGTTCCTTCTTTATGCTTAATATATGTGGTTTATCCACCTTTTCAAAAAAAAAAAACATGTATTACAGCTGTTCATATTCTTTATTTGTCCATCAACACTTGTGGCGGTTCATTTATACATTCCATGTGGTTTTGTCTAAACATGGAAGTACCAAATGAATAAATTGCTCAAAAACGAGTTATATTTGAAGCATATGGGTTGTCTTTCACTCTTCTAAGCCTGTCAACTTCCACCAGCTCATCTGCATTTTACGATGCGCATCTTCCTGGAAAGTTAGAGAAATTAATTGCATGCAAGTCTTTTGGGTATATATGAACAACTCCATATGCTATGAACAACCTTTCACTAATGTAAGATCAACTGCTTCCTGTAATTATTTTGTCTAGACGTAGAAATAATTAAACTGAGTTCATAAATTGATGGAACTCATTAAACTGGCAATCACTGTCATAAAGTAGCAGAGTGTAGCACTGAAGGAATAGATCATATGAAGTATTATGACTCTAATTAGATATGAAACCTGCTGTTGTTTCTTATGTGCCTCTATCCCTCCAAATTTACAGTACAAATAGGATAAAATATAGCTCAAAGTGGGCAATGATCATAGAATCTTGCACAAGACATTGTTGACAGTTTCACTCATCCAGACGAAGTAATCATTTCTCTTTTTTTTTTTTTAAGAGTAATCAGTATTTGGTCATTTGGTCAACAACTAATTTTGATGTCCCTAATTTTTCATTTTATAATAACAAAATTACATGCTACCAGTAAACAGAATGAGATTGAGAGATCGATGTCTTAGTTTCATATGATCAGAAAGAAAGAATTTTTCAAGAATCAAAGAATTCCATGAGATTATACAAGTGAGGGTGTGACATTCCAAGTAATCAAAAACTACAAACTGCTAATTGTTGAGGTTGCTCAACAGCAAGCATAGAACATGCTGATTGGCAAGAGACGAAGATGGAGCTAAGCAATTGCATCTCTATCTCCTTAGACACTCCTCTTCTTAGCAAGAACAGCACATATTCCATGGATGCTGCATCACAGGGCAGTGTGATCGGACCGTCACATGGCAAACTGAATTCTTCTTCAGATATCCTCAAGAGCTCCTTGAAGATATTATTGGTGAGATATGCCAAGGGAACCATGAATCTTTTCCCCTCAGATGTGTAAACAAAGAAATGGCCCTTCTCTGCAACATATGATGTACTGCATTCATTGAAATCAGAGGGCTTATCAGCTCTTGGTGAAGAGATCATTCTCTTAAGGGATGGAACCTTCAGCAACTTCCTTGCCATCTCTCGCTAATGCCTTTGAGAATCAAAGCTTGTTGTTTAGGAAAGTTGTGATTTTTTTGGTGGCCAGAGCAATAGAATGGATATGCTTATATAGCTGAATAAGAGTATAGGTTTATCGCATTGATGGTAGGACCAAAGCCATGTTCAGTGAACATAGATGAGAAGATATGAGAAAGTAACAATTATGGATTTGGTTTCAACATTGGCACATGAAGAGTGGACCTAATGTGCTTGTAGTTAGCATTGCATTTCTTCATGCCCTCCATTACACTCCCTTGACATGTTGGTCCAGGTCATCAATCAAAGTAAAATGTGATGCTGATATTTCCGCAGATTAGTATAATGGTCCGTACATGCCATACAACTGTCAAGAAGTTAAGAAGGCAACGTAATACTGACCACATCACCAACAAATCCAAAGATTTAACTTTCCATGTTCCCCTCCTTAAATCTATTGATGGCATGGCCTTGTTCTCATCATCAGTGGTAGAAGCTGCGTCCCTTCTCGTCTTATATATAAGTAAATGTTAAGCATAGCCTGTGATCAAGCACATCAACAAGAATCCTGAAATAACTATCAAGGATAGTATACAAACATGATGAATAAGCACCCAGTACAAACATGACGAATTGAGAACAGATAAATTAACATTAGCAACTTCCTCAATAATTCATTAAATGGTCTGCTTAATTTGAAAACCAAGTAACTGATAACTATCATTAATTAAGACTACTAACATACTTCTTTCTTGGTTTTCACCTGCAACAGATAATCACGAGACTTCTCAGAAAATTAAGCTCTCTCTTAACTTCATAAGCGCTAGGACTTCCAACCAACCTGGTGAATCGGATCTTCTCTTTGCTATGGAGTAGTTTACTCATTTCTCAGCCTAAGTAGACCTGTACCCCCAAACAGTGGCTTTCGTATTCTAGGCTTTACCTTCCTTTTATTACCCAGTCAGCTTATTTGTATTTTCTGGTAGTCAGTGCCTCACCCTTGGTGAGAGCCAACTGATTTTTATTTTACCTGCTCTGTTTACTACTGTATCCCCTCTTTTTTTTCAATAAATTTGTGGTTTATCCACTTTATTAAAAAAAAAAGTAACTGATAACTATCGAGGATAGCATCTAATGCAAGCCATTGCATTTGTTGACAGATAATTGTGAACATCTCAAAGCTTATTGTATTTGGTACAATCAGGACGTTATGCTCTTCATGTCAAAGAGATCACATGCTCAATTGTGAATATCTTCAATTTTCAACAGAAAAATTCCAATATAATTGTTCATCTGATCATGACAATGTGGCTGATTAGAAAACAGAGCTACCCAAATGAAAGCTGGAATGGGCATATGGAGCGTCTTTCAACAGACTACGAATAACATGCTTCATTAATTGCGTTAACTACCTTTATAATTGACAAGATTTCAATTTAGTGCCCAGAAGAAACTTATTAGCCCC
This sequence comes from Dioscorea alata, assembly GCA_020875875.1. Lineage (NCBI taxonomy): Eukaryota > Viridiplantae > Streptophyta > Magnoliopsida > Dioscoreales > Dioscoreaceae > Dioscorea > Dioscorea alata. The sequence goes on from CM037011.1 coordinate 24,011,708, forward strand.
TGCTGCAAAGGAGGCAGATTTAGAAGCATTACATCATTTAATTTCTTGACATGTCTTTAGACATCAAAGTGAAGTCAAACATGAGGTGGTGTTGGCAAGAGTTTTTTTTTTTAACTTTTTACTGTTTACAATGTGAAGTGTTACTCTTCATTATTATTATTATTTATTTTTTAATAAGTTTATCTTCATTATTCATGCCACGTTGATAACATCTCGTTAGTGCTAATTTTGATTATTCCTAAAATGATACTATGTAATATATTCCCCTCTTTAAAAAAATACATAAAGCATGATGCATTAACCAAAAAAACTTTCTACTTGGGGTACAGTTGTTGATTTACTTGAACCCCTAAGAGCTTCACTCCCACAATTGAACCAAACCACTTAAGATCTCTCTACTGTTTCCTTACAGAGAGCCTTGCCAGATCACAAAGTGTGGAGTAGAACTCCGCAGGGGAATTTCACCGTCAATTCTTTTTATAGATTCCTTGTTGATAGAGGAAAACGTTGCTCTATTACCCCCCCGAATCCTCAATAGCTCTTGCCCACGGAAAGTTTCACTATTTAATTGGCTAGCTTGGGATAATAAAATTCTCACCTTAGAAAACCTTGCGTATCGGGGATGTAATAGACTTCCAACGGCTACTTGCGTGCTCTGCCATTCGGATCTAGAGTCAGTTGATCACCTATTCATTCACTGCCACTTCGCAACTGCGATCTGGTCCCACTTTGCGCAAATAATCCAAATCCCGCGGTTTCCCTCTTCACTCAGGGAACTCTAGGAAATTTGGCTCCACAATCTCCAACCTGCATCCCGGCTTTCTTGGGATCTTTTAGCGCGAGCAATTACATGGAATATTTGGCTAGCTAGAAATGATTGCATTTTCAATTGCAAATTACCTTCTTTGCGTTTGTCTATTTAAAACATTGGATTGACTTTTGTCTTCTGGATTTCAGCTTCACCGCCCGAGAAGAGACAGAAGTTGGAGCCAGCAGCTGAGGCAGTGAGGAGGGCTATCCACTTCACTAGCACACCCACTGGCGACGAGTGCGATCAGGAGACCCAGGGCCCAGACCAAACTACCGGCTAGCTTACTTTTTCTCCCCACTCTTTTACCTCTGGGCGGAGTCCTTCTTTTGCCCAAGGGTTCTATCTTCGCTTTCTGTTGTGTGTGCTTGGTTTGGACTGTGTTTTTCTTTTTGCATTATGTCTTTCTGTAGTTTCCACCTCTAGTGGACTTCTGTACTTTGGCTTGAGGTTTGTATGTTTGTGTGCTTGTTGCAATAATATTTGTGGTTAATCCACTTCTTCAAAAAAAAAAAAAAAACTTTCTACCTGTTCAGATTTTCCATTTTCTGATAACAGAGTTAGACCAAGCCAGAAAACAGAGCCAGATAGCAAGATCCATGTATAAGTTTCATATGACAAGAACGAGACAACTTTATAAGAATCAAAGAATTTTGTAAACATATACAAAGTTAAGGCTTGTTATATTACAAGTACTCAAAAACTACAAACTGCAATTTGCTGAGGGTTCTCAACAGCAAGCATGGAGCATGTTGATTGGCAAGAGATGAAAATGGAGCTAAGCAATTGCATCTCTAACTCCTTAGATACTCCTCTTCTTAGCAAGGACAACACATACTCCATGGATGCCGCATCACAGGGCAATGTGATAGGACCATCGCATGGCAAACCGATTTCTTCTTCAGATATCCTCAACAGTTCCTTGAAAATACTGTTGTCTAGGTATGCCAAGGGAACCATAAAACGCTTCCCCTCGGAAGTGTAGACATTGAAATGGCCTTTCTCTGCCATGGATGATGTACTGCATGCATTGAAATCACAGTGTTTGTCAGCTTTTGGAGAAGCTATCATTTTCTTGAGGGATGGAACCTTCAGCAGCTTCCTTGCCATCTCTGAAAAATGTTAATGAGAATCAAAGCTTTGTGTGTATGAAAGTTGTGATTGTCTTGGAGGTAAGAGCAACGGTTGCCATAGTCTTATATAGGTGAGTAATAGTAAGGCTACTCCCATTGATGGTAGGAGCAAGGCCATGTTCGGAAAACATACATGAAAAGACATGAGACTAACATTTTTGGATTAGATGCTGCAATTGGCACATGAAGAGTGGACCAGATGTGCTTGTTGTTAGCATTACATTTCCTAATGACCTTCTTGACATACTATTGGCATGTTAGGACCAGGATATCAATCCATCTGAGTACATCTGAGTGAACTGTGAGTTAATGACTCACAGTTCACTTTGAATGCATACAGATGGATTTATAGTGTAGAACCAACATGTCATTGGCATGTCAAGAACGGCTGACGAAATGCAATGCTAGCCATATACGCATCTGGTCCACTCTTCATGTGGAAATTGCAACACCGAATCCAAAAACATTAATTGCAACATGGATTTGTTCCTACGATCAGTGGGAAAAGCTATACCCTTTCTCGGCTATATAAGCATATGACAGCCATTACCCTTGCCACCAAGACATTCACAACTTTCATATACAACAAGCTTTGATTCTCATACAAGTCACTGAGAAATGACAATGAAGTTGCTGAAGGTTCCATCCCTTAAGAGAATGATCTCTTCACCAAGAGCCAATAAACTCTCTGATTTCAATGAATGCAGTACATCATCTGTTGCAGAGAAGGGCCATTTCTTTGTTTATACATCTGAGGGGAAGCGATTCATGGTTCCCTTGGCATATCTCACCAATAATATCTTCAAGGAGCTCTTGAAGATATCCGAAGAAGAATTTGGGTTGCCAGGCGATGGTCCCATCTCATTGCCCTGTGATGCAGCATCAATGGAGTATATGCTGTCCATGCTGAGAAGAGGAGTATCTGAAGAGGTGGAAAGGGCATTGCTTAGCTCCATTTTCATTTCCTGCAAATCAACATGCTCTGATCTTGCTGTAGAAAATACTCGATATCTCGCAGTTTGTGGTTGCTGATTTATTAATTCTTGACATTCTTTTTGTAATTCCTCAACTTGTATATCCTATACAATTTTGTGATGCCTCAAATATATTACAAATACATATGATTTAGCACTTAATTCACCAATGTTAATGACTAACAATGTCCTGTAAACAAGCAATCGATTGGTAACTGCCTCAATTTTCCAAAAAAAAAAAAAAACCAATAAAAGCAAGATGAAATTGAAGTTGAAAACAAATAAATGAACATTTCCAACTGGCTCATATAATTGGTTGGATAAGCTGCTTAATTTGAAAAGCATGTACTTGTTATTTATCAAGGATAGCATCCAACAACAAGCGTTTACTATTAGACGGAAATAATCATGAGCCACTCAATCTAATTGTTTTTGCTGTCTTTAGAGATTTTTCTTGTAAATTTAATTGCAGCATTCTTGTCATGTAGAAAATATTTCACTTAAAAAGATAAGTATTCATTGCATCATCATAATGTTTAGAGACAACCCCACCAAAGATGAAAGCTGGAATGCACATATGGAGTGTCTATCAAAAGCCTACATATAACATGATACTTTAATACCTTTACCCACCAATATAATCAACAAACATTTAGTGTCCACAAGGTTTTAGTATGTAATGTTAATTTTGTTGTTTTCTCTTCCTTCTTTGTTGTTTTTGGAGTCCTTGTTTTTTGAGTTCTGGTATTTTGGTTGGCCAGTCTGTAAAACATTTTATCATATTTTCAATAAAATAGCTCTCTTGAGCTCTCTTTAACAAAAAACATTTAGTGTCCACAAGTAGTCATATTCATAAAGAATAGTACTTGTGAAGTGTACACTGCAACTTATTTATGTAATTATATGCAAGTCTCATAGAAGTAGCATAAATCATGCTACTAATATGAAAATTCAGTGCATTAACACATTCATTTTTTCAGCATATAGAATTGATGGACCCTGCATGTTGATTCACTGAAGAAAGCAGAAGAACCATTTTAATCATCTTCTCCACTATCTGGAAAAAAGAAATGAGTGAACAATATAAAGACATGCAAATATCATGGTCAACATTTTTTCTACAAAGCACATGGTTTGTCATTCAATCAATCCTCATGTTTCATTTTGGTGTCTCACAGCTCCTCATGTTCCTCCCTCGCAATTTTGCATGATCAACAACTAGCTGTCTGTGGCTTTTCAGTTTTGCAGTTCAGAAATCAGACTGTAAACTCATTGACAATTTTTGTTTATTATGCCCCACAGTTTGGACATGCCACAAATTTATAAATGATCGTTTATAGAAAATTTTGATGCCATTGCAAGAGAAATATTCAAACTTTGTCTAAAGAGATGAAAAATATTTATTGTTAAAACCAAATTCATACTCCATCTCCAATGTTCTTTATAAATCTTCAGTTGTGACAGAGACATGAATCTTAATGCTAAACAAGTTGCATGCCATCTATAGATTTCATGTGAGCCAGTCAATCTTCAGTGGTTAATGATGCATATGGCCTGTCTTGACTCTTTTAAACCTGTCATCCACCACCAGCTCATCTGCCTGTTTTTCTGATGTTCATCTTTCTTGTTTTTAATCCAATTTATATCTTTAGAGTAGATTTGGACAAACCCACATGCTCTGAACAACCTTTAGATGCAAGATCAAGTACAATTTTGTTTTGAGTAATTAGTGTGTAGTAGTACTGAACTAATTAAATGAAACATCAAGGTTTCTACTTGAATGTGAAATTCCTCTTCTGATAATTAAACAAAGAAAGTATTTATCAGAAATAGCATAAAATTAGATGACCTGTTAAACAGGAATTAAGAGTATGTAGTACACATAGCTAATGATTATATAATCTAATGTAGATATATCAGCTATAGTTTTATGTTTCTAATGAGGTTTGAATTTGTTCTACATATTGCATTCATGTAATTCGTAATACCAAATATATTTTCTTCAAAGAACTGATGATTCAGTTCATTAAATATTTGATCTGTTTGAGAACATATCATAACCATATTATTGGAAGTAAAAGAAGCAAATTTTGTCAAGATATAGCTTTGGAAAGAACTTTGATGAATCACAAAATTGTAAAAAATATACAAGTGTGAGAGAGATTACATTTAGAATGTCAAGAATTAATCAACAGCTACAAACTGTGAGTTGTTGAGTATGTTCTAAATCAAGAGTAGAACATGTGGATTGGCAAGAGATGAAAATGGAGCTAAGCAATGCCCTCTCCACTTCTTCTGATACTCCTCTTCTTAGCATTGAGAGCACATACTCCATCGATACTGCATCACAGGGCAATGTGATTGGACCATCACTTGGCAACCCAAATTCTTCTTCTGATATCTTCAAGAGCTCTTTGAAGATATTATTGTTGAGATATGCCAAAGGAACCATGTACCGCTTCCCCTCTGATGTATAAACAACAAAGTGACCCTTCTCAGCAACAGATGATGTACTGCATTCACTGAAATCAGAATGTTTATCAGCTCTTGGTGAGGAGATCATTCTCTTCAAGGATGCAACCTTCTGCAACTTCCTTGCCATCTCAGAGATGTCAATGAGAATCAAAGCTTGGTGTGCTTGAAAGTTGTGGTTTTCTTGGTGGAAAGAGCAATGGCAACCACATGCTTTTATAGATGAGAAAGATTAATACTTCCTTCATTGATGGTAGGAGCAAGGTCATGTTCTGCATACGAAGATTAGAGAACAAGGAAAATTACATTTTTGGATTCAGCGTTGCAATTGCCACATGAAGGGTGGCCCAGATCTTCTTGACACTCTAATGACACGTTCTGTGTATATGGATTCGACAACAAGGAGAGTGACATGTTTTGATTTTTGATAGTGCAATTGCTTAATGATTGATGAAGAATGGATCATATGAGTTTTTGAATGGTTAGCATTGCATATATCATCCTTATCTTCTTGTGATTATTCAGATGGACCCAACATGTCATTGGACTGTCAAAAAGATAAAATGGAAATGCAATACTAATCACGCACATATCTGCTCCACCATTCATGAGGCCATTGCACCGACAGAACCAAACATGTAACTTTCCATGTTCTCTCCTCAAGACCAAACATGACATAACTTTATTCCCAGTCATCAACGGAAGAAGCAAAATCCCTTCTCATCTTATAAATATATAGTAATCCATTCTCTTATAGCCTAACACATCCACAAGCATATCACATACAAAAAGATTTCAATCTTTGCGCCATCGAAAATCGCAAGGCAGTTGCAGAATGTGATTGCACTTGGGAATGTTCTGATTTCAATGCAAGCAGTACATTATGTGTTGCAGCGAAGGGCCATTTCTTTGTTTACACATCTTGTGATGTGGTGTTCATGGAGTATGTGTCAATGCTGCTTAGATGAGCAGTATCTAATGAAGTGGAAAGAGCATTGCGTAGCTCCATTTTCATCTTTTGCCAGTCATCATGTTATGTTCTAGCTGTAGAACATACTCAACAAAGAGAAGAAGCAATTTATAGCTTTTGAAATGTATAATATTCTTTTTGTAATCTCCCAGATTTTCATTTGTATATTGTAGACAAATTTTGGCCTCTGAAAATTTCATTGCAACACTGAAAGGATGGAAATCTATTTGCAGTACGGAAATGGAAATACATTTGCCATGACATTCATCAGGTTTATCTTTTACTGTTACTAAAACAGGGCACAAAATGTATCCTGCATATAACATGGTCTTGAGACTTGGTCCTACAAAAGGGAAACATAACTGGATTGAATCAGGCATGATGTGCTTTCCAAATCCTACATGTAACATGATACTTTTATTGCCTTTTAATCAGCAAAAGAAACTCATGAAATGAGGTAGATATTATCTTGCAAAATTAATTTGACAAGATTGTGTTTGAATAAAGTTGATGAAGCAAGTTGGCCAGTATATGATGAAATATATATATATATATATTTCATACAAAGAGAAGATGAAATATATATTGATAACTTTCTATTAGATGAATGATAGCAAATTTTCTTCAACCCAAGTCTCGTTTACTGATTTTGAAGGAGTTAATTATTAGTTGAGGATCAATTCTGCATGATAACATTGAAATGTCAAGTGGACTTGAAGTTTAATTATTAAAGTAACTATCTAATTTGAAGCATTAATGAAAAAGAACAGTTGAACACAATTTTTCCATCTTCATACCTTTAGTCTTCATCAACATTGTAAGAAGATTCTCATAAACTGGTAAGTAAGCTTGATAGAAAAACACTATGATTCACACCTCATTGTAATAGGACAGACTGATGTCCTGGTCAGTATTTCAGCAGATTAATAACCTCGACCAGGCATGTCATTGTTGTGTTAAGAAGATCAGATGGAAATGCAATACTAACAACAAGCACAAATGGTCCACTCTTCATGTGCCAATTGCAATACCAAATCCGGAAAACGTACACATAACATGGCCTTGCTCCGACCATTAATTTGAGGAAGCTATACTCTTTCTCATCTATATAAGCATATCATTGCCATTGCTCTTGCAGCCAAGACCACCACGAATTTCATACACTCCGAGCATTGATTCTCATAGACATCAGTGAGAGATGGCAAGAAAGTTGTTGAAGGTTCCATCCCTTAAGAGAATGATCTCTTCACCAAGAGCCAATAAACTCTCTGATTTCAATGAATGCAGTACGTCATCTGTAGCAGAGAAGGGCCATTTCTTTGTTTATACATCGGAGGGGAAGCGATTCATGGTTCCCTTGGCATATCTTGAGAATAATATCTTCAAGGAGCTCCTGAAGATTTCGGAAGAAGAGTTTGGGTTGCCGGGAGATGGCCCAATCACATTGCCATGTGATGCAGCATCAATGGAATATGTGCTCTCCATGCTAAGAAGAGGAGTGTCTCAAGAAGTAGAGAGAGCCTTGCTTAGCTCCATTTTCATCTCTTGCAAATCCACATGTTCTGCACTTGCTGTAGAACATACTCAACAATTTGCAGTTTGTATCTGTTGATTAAGTCTTGACATTCTTATTGTAATTTCACAAATTTTGACTTGTATATTCAATACAATTTTCCGATTCATCCAATTTCCTGAGTTCCACAGACTGAGCTATATTTTGCCAAATCTGATGGTATTAAGATTTAAGATAAACTGGTATCCAGTAAAAACACATGATGAAATGAAATGGAACTATTTGCTGTTCAAAAAATTAAAATAAAAGAATTTAATAAATGCGCATTACCATCTTCCACAAGTAATTCAATGAATAATGTGCTTACTTTTTTGACTAAAAATAATTGTGAACTGATCAATCTCATCATGTTTGTTGTTGTTAGTTAGATCACATGTTCTACTTGCACCATCATCAATTATTAACAGAAATAATTACAAGGAACCAAGTTTGATCAATTTACAAATATTTATATACCCATCATCACATGACTTAAAGACAAACACTGAAAGCTGGAATACACATGAGGAGTGTCTTTTAAAAGTCTACAAATAACATGTTGCTTTAATTGCCTGTCCTCACCTAAGTAAAGGACAAGATTTCGACTTCGTACCCACAAGAAAGTCTATAAACAAGTATAGCAGAGACTTGGGGTATAACATAATTCATGGTAGTAACATTATATCATTTAATTACACATTCTCAAGGAAACAAATTAAATTGAAACATATTGTGGAAAGGACATTGCTCAACAATATTTTAGTTCGTCAGCAATCCTCTTGTTCCTCCTTTACAATCTCAAATGATCGACAAGAAACAGTGTGTAGCTTTTGATTTTTGTGGTTCAGAATTAAGACTTTTTTAATAAATTATATTCGACAACAGAACTGATATAAAAGATGGCCAGAATGCAGAACAGAATTCAGATTGTAATCCCAGAGATATATATCCCCCCAAATTTTGACAGGAAACAAATTGAGAAATGTAAACAATTATTTGAAGAAAATTCACCCCTTGTCCGATTCATGGCATTGCAACAAATGAGTCAAAATCATATAGAATTCATACTTTTTTTTTTGATAAAAGTGGTATAGAATTCATACTCAGTGGGCTTGATGGGCAATCATATTACTTAACTTTTGCCGTCAGTAATACCAAACTTCATGCTCTTCAATTCCAAATATCAAAATAGGGATAGTTCTCTTTACCCTATCCATTTTCAATTGTCTGAAATGATATTTGTGGTTTAAGAATGAGTGCGTAGACAGAAAAACATGAACACTAATACTAAACATGGCTAATCCACATGGACATAAAGCCCAAAGAGTACTCAATACTTATAGATTGCAATGAAGTGATGTTGTTTCATAGCGTGTGGGGTTGAGCTTGGTTGGATGCATATGGCCTGTCTTAACTCTTCTAAGCCTGTCAATCTCCACCAGCTCATCTCCATTTTCTGATGCTCATCTTTCCTGGTTTTTGAGGAAATTAATCCAATTCATATTTTTTGAGTATACATGAACAACATCATTCACACTGAGCAGCCTTTCCATCCAAGATTAACTACCTTTTTATCTAAGCAATTAGTATGCAAAAAATTAATAGAAATCACATCATCCCACACATATATTGTTCACCACATCTTTACTAGCTTGTTGTCAGCATCCATTTAGAATCAATTCAGGAGTAAGTGCTCAATATTCATGATCAATTTCAATCTGCCATAGTTTGTGTATTAGTTTCATATGGCCTGAAAGAGAGAACTTTATAAGTTATTGAGAGAATTTCATTAGAATCAAAAAATTCCATGACAATATACAAGTGAATGTTTGGCATATTACAAGTACTCAAAAACTACAAACTGCCAATTGTTGAGAATGTTCAATGGAGAATGTAGCACATGTTGATTGGCAAGAGATGAAAATGGAGCTAAGTAAAGCCCTCTCCACTTCTTGCGAAACTCCTCTTCTTAGCATGGAGAGCACATACTCCATTGATTTCGCATCACAGGGCAATGTGATGGGGCCATCACCTGGCAACCCAAATTCTTCTTCTGATATCTTCAAGAGCTCCTTGAAGATATTATTGTTGAGATATGCCAAGGGAATCATGAATCGCTTTGCCTCTGAGGTGTAAACAAAGAAATGGCCCTTGTCAGCAACAGATGATGTACAGCACTCATTGAAATCAGAGAGTTTATCGGCTCTTGGTGAAGAGATCATTCTCTTAAGGGACGGAACCTTCAGCAACTTCATGGCCCTCTCTCACTGATGTTTATGAGAATCAAAGCTCGATGTGTGTGAAAGTTGAGGTGTCTTGGTTATAAGAGCAATGGCAAGCAAATGCTTATATAGATGAGAAAGTGTATAGCTTCCTCATATTAATTGTAGGAGCAAGGCCATGTTCTCTGAACATACATTCAAGGCCATGAGCAAGGCCATGAGCAAGGCCATGTTTTTAGATTCAATGTTGCAATTTCCACTTGGAGAGTGGACCAAATGTGCTTGTGGTTAGCATTGCATTTCTTCCTACCCTTCTTGACACTCCAATGAAGTGTCGGTTCTACATTATCAATCCATTTCACTGCATCCAAAGTAAATTGTGAGATAATGACAAGACCAATGTAAGCAAAACAATTTAGTGATGCCCCTACGGTGGTCAGTATTTCAGCAGATTAATAATTTTGACCCAACATGACATTAGCTTGTCAAGAAGATCATGAGGACATGCAATTCTAACAACAAGCACATCTGGTCCACTCTTCATGTGCCAGTTGCAATGCTGAAATCCAATAATGTTATTTTCCTTGTTCTCTCATCTGTATTCACAGAACATGACCTTGCCGCTACCGTCAATGGAGGAAGCTCTAATCTTTCTCATCTATATAAGCATATGGCTCCATTGTTCTTTTTGCCAAGACAACCACAGCTTGCAAACGGACCAAACTTTGATTCTCATTGACATTTCTGAGATGGCAAGGAAGTTGCAGTAGGTTGCATCCTTGAAGAGAATGATCTCCTCACCAAGAGCCAATAAACGCTTTGATTTCAATGAATGCAGTACATCATCTGTTGCAGAGAAGGGCCATTTCTTTGTTTATACATCTGAGGGGAAAAGATACATGGTTCCCTTGGCATATCTCGAAAATAATATATTCAAGGAGCTCTTGAAGATATCTGAAGAAAATTTGGGTTGCCCGGCAATGGTCCTATCACATTGCCCTGTGATGCGGTATCGATGGAGTATGTGCTCTCCATCCTGAGAAGAGGAGTATCTGAAGAGATGGAGAGGGCATTGCTTAGCTCCAATTTCATCTCTTTTCAATCCACATGTTCTGTTCTTGCTGTCAAACATACTCAACAATTGGCAGTTTGTAGCTGTTGAGTATGTTTGACAGCAAGAACAGAACATGTGGCATGATTAATTCTTGACAATTTTTATTGTAATATCACAAATACTGTGTACATCCTGCACCTTTTAATTCATCCAATTTACAAACAGAATTGTCTATTACTCACCTAATCAAAATGATCACATCTACATTACTTGTGCGCTGCTCAATCTCGCCATATTCCTATGAGGAAGAAGTTGCTTTCCCGGGATGAAGTCTGAAGCAATTAGACGAGAAGATAATGAGCTTCTACATATCTAAGCTACTCTTGGTCAACCGAATCCATATCTATCTCTTTTCTTCAGAGGAATGGATCTTCTTCAATGGCTGCAGGAGACTTCCCAACAGTTGGTTTTTGAATTCTAAATCTTATTTATTTTACTTGCAGCCTTATTGCATAACTTTTTTTTTTTTTTTTTTTTGAAAAGGTGGATAAACCACTTCTATTAAAAGCAGAAAGATACAGAAGTTACCACTAGATGTGGTACACATACAAAACAGACCTATAAATAAAATGAGGAACAAAAGCCCTCCTCAAGGCAAATCTCACAAGAACAACCTAACCCGTGATAGGACCATGGCTCTCGTCAGGCCTCAATCCTTGAGAATCTCCCACCTGCGGACCAAGAAACTCCAGGTTTCTTCTAACAGAAGTGACAGCCTCCTCGAACTTTTCTGGAACGCTTGTATTTGCTGAGGAGAACCAAGACAAAAGCATACGATCAACTTTCATAATAATAGCATTTACATGTAAGTATTTGTCATTAAAAATACACTCATTTCGAGCAAGCCAAATATTCCAGATTAAAGCTTTCGCAACTAAGTCTCCCACAGATTTTTTGTCAGGAGGCAATCTCCTTCTCCAAATCCCCCAGAGATTTTCTAAGGAGCATGGAGGACAGGGGATCTTGAACAGACTTGTGAAATAATTCCAAAGCTGAGTGGCAACAGAGCAACGCAGGAATAGATGATCGACCGATTCAGTCTCCACATGACACATCACACATGTATCTGTCGGTAACCTATTGCACCGTCTTCTAGCAAGCGTCTTTAGCGAGAGGATTTGTTTTGCCAAACTAACCAATTGAAAAGGTTGACCTTCTTGGGACAAGTGTTGCACCAGAAGAACCTCGCCACATGACAGTGCAAGCCACCGTCCACCAGAAAGTTGTAGAAGGATTTGACCGTGAAGATTCCATTCCCGGTTAAAGACCATCTTTTCTTGTCCCTAGTCTCCCTTGCATCAGTCCTCAGATTAACACAGATGTCCGCCACCTCAACACTATCCCTAAAGGGATGTTCCTCCAAACAATGTGCAAGCTTCTTAAAGGTACCGTTAGGGTAAGGACATTGCATGAAGACATCAGGCCAAAGGTTCATTGGAGCTTTACCATTAAGCCATCGGTCTTTCCATAACAGAGTTTCCTCACCGTTGGTCATTGCAATTGAAACACAGCTCCTGAGTGGAGGTAGGCAATTTAACACTCCTTTCCAAAAGAAAGAGATCCTACCCGACGTCGTGGGGAAGAGATGCCACCGTGGCCAATGATAGTTAAAATGGATCACCTCCGCCCCGCTCCAGGAGTCGTCTGTCAAGTATTTCCACCACCATTTCCCAAGGAGAGCCCAGTTGAAGATTGCAAGGTCAAGAATGCCCCCAGCCTCCTTGATCCCTTGGTTTACAAATGCTTTTCCAACTCACTAAATGGCAACGCGGACAATCAATGTCATTCCCAGACCAAAGAAAATCTTTTCTAATACCATCTATCTTCTTAATGACCCAGCTGGGCAGTCTGAAAAGGGACATCCAGAAAGTGGGAATCGCCGATAGCACAGAATTCACCAGGGTGAGGCGACCTCCCAAGGAAAGGTGTTTCGCTTTCCACAAAGTTAAGCGTCGACGCACTTTGGATATAAGCCCTTCCCAATCTTGTTTGCGGGGTTTCTTGCTCGAAATTGGGATACCCAGGTAAGTGACCGGAAGAGAGCCCACCGCATAGTGGAGTGTACTAGCAGCGGCTGTCCCAGGGTGTTCTCCAGGGTGACTGGCGAAAAGGCAAGTTTTGGAGAAGTTTGTTTCCAGTCCAGACATACCTTCGAATAAGTAGAGAATGAGCTTAATGATTCTGAGATCCTCCAATCCCCCGTGGTGACGATGAGGAGGTCGTCTGTGAAATGCAGGTTACACATGCTAGTGGACTCCCCGAGTGGCACCCCAATCAAGATCTTCATGCGAAGTGCATGCGAGAACATCTCGCTCAGAGCATTCGTCACAAGGATAAATAAGAGTGGAGACAGTGGATCGCATTGCTTAAGCCCCCTTTGATAGCGAATATACCCATTTGGGGTCCCATTGATCAAGATCGAAGCCTTTGATGAAAATATAATACTTTTGATCCAATCGATCCACCTATGCCCGAATCCCCTAGCCTCCAGGAGGTCGAAGAGGAAGTCCCAATTGACAAGGTCTAACGCCTTAGCAAAATAAACTTTAAGAATGTGCCCAGGGATATCCGCTTATGGAGACTAAAGATTAATTCTTCCGCCGTACCAATAATACACCATTTAATTTCTTGATACATCTTTCACAAATCAAATTGAAGGAAACGTTGTTGAGTTCTATTTTGGGGGGTTTTGGGTGGGAGGGGATGTTGCTGTGTTTTTTGTCAGTCTCCATTGGCAGTGGATTGCCTTTCTTCTTTGTTACCTTGTTTAGTGTCTTGTATTTTATTGGAGTTGTATTTTCATTTTTTTTAACTAATAGGCGACAACCTACCCCTACTTAAGAAATGTCAAGAAACTAACAAATATGAAAGTGCACCAATCACGGTGACTTGAACAACCCCCTAGTGATAAATCTCCTCACCATGAAATCCTAAAATAAAGAAACCACTACTTCTACCTTAATGGAGTGAATAGGCACCCTCATTAAGAAATGTCAAGGGACAGGCAAGTTTGGAAGTGTATTACTTATGGTGGCTTAAATGATCTCCTAAGGATAAATCCCTTTACCAGCCACTATGCAGTTTTGCGAGTTGAGGGACTCGAACTCTAGTATCCTCCAAATGCAAAGCACTTGACAATCAGCAACCTAAGCCCCATTCTTAGTCGTATTTTATTTTATTTCAATGAATTAAACCACTTTTCAAAAAAAAAAAATTATACTACCACAGTACTAAATGAATGATAGTGCCATTTTGGGGAGTTGGAGTCTCAAACACACAATGGACAACTCTTGGCAGTCAATACTAATCACCCCTCAAGGATAAAAAACAATCAAATTACCACAATTTTCATTCAAACACCAATGCACAAATTTTTAGGATGAAGAATTCTTGTGGAAAAACTCTTCACTATAGAGAGAAACCACAAGAACACAATCTAGCTTAATCTAACAAATTGATGCATATAATTAACAATATGCCTTCCTTGAGTAATGAAGAACACACAACAAGAATAAAACCTACTTGCCCTAGCCAACTTCCCACCCTCTTACAAGCCCTAGCTTAGGTTTATAAGAATGAAGAAGAAGAAGAGTACAAAGATACCTTCTCTTCTTCTTCTTTGAGCTCTCAAGCTTAGATCTAAGGCTCTAGAACGTCTTCAAGCCTTCTCCTTTTGATGGATCTCAAAGATCTAGCCCACATCCTCTCTTCTTCCTTTTTTCCTCTCTCTAAACTTTCTAAATTTAACTTGAATTCACTGTAGAACAAAGAAGAATGAAGGGGTATGTATTTCATTTGGGCTGCTACACTACCCCCCAACCGAGCACCCATGTGGGGCGCATGACGCATGACACCTTGCATGGCTTACTGGCAACTTCCTACGAGCTCTCATGAGGGACTCTTGTGGCTACTACAATAACCTACTACACTACTTTCTACGCCTACTCATGCATTGCTCATGACACCCTGCATAGCTCACTGCCAACCTCAACCCATGCGGCCTGTATGCTCTTCGCATATGACTCCTATAGTAATTTTTGTACAACTCAATTTTGAGTTATACACATGTTCTAGGCTTCAACTAGAGCTGGACACCTTACACCATTAACTCTCATGTGGAAAGTTGAACGTTTAACTCTTTTCCAAAACATAATTGAGGAATTAAGAGGTGTGTAGGATTGCTTGTAAGTTGTAACATTATTAAAAGAAGAAACTTATTTAGGTATTATTAAGATTGTCCTGACCAACATTTTTTTTAACGAATTGTTGTTGGCGACTAACAAATTCCATTTGAAATTCAAATTATTTTGATTATTATTATTACGAGGGTAATTCTGTTATTTAGTACCCCCCTCCAGTTAGATTTGGTGTAGTCTCCTAGTTACCGTTCAGAGCCGAAGCTGGTCTTTCCCTCTTTCTTTCGTTCCCCGAGGTCATCATCGCCGAGGCTGATTTCAGACGGAATCCGTGAACACGGCCGGTACCCCTCGAAGATTCATCGCGGGAATGGTGCTGCCACTGGATCGCGAGCCATCGTAGCCCCTTCGTGATCGATCCTCCTCGAAGATTCACAAACACTCTGATCCATCAAAGCATTCGAGGTATATGAACGTTTCATGATCTCTTCATGAGATGTGGTTTGAATCTGATGGAATTAGGGTTTTTATTTACTGCTGCATTGATCTTGATATGAAAATTTCCTTCAAATTCTTGTGATTTCTTTGAATGCGAAATGTGGGTTCTAGGGTTTAAGGATGATAATTTATGAATATGATGTTGATGTTTAGACTCTCCCCTTGATTTTTTGAGTTTCGGAATTGTTTTGAGTAGTATCTATTACTTACTTTTATGTGCCTGATTGATTTTGGACGAATTAGGGTATATTTTCCCTAAGGATGATCCCCTTTTGATACATGCTCTGAATCTATCATGGAATTAGAGCTTTGGTTGGTTCTTGTGGTGATCTTGATATGACAATTCCCTGCCTGGTATGTGGTTTGCTTATGATTGCCAAATGTGGATCCTAGGGTTTGATGACAAGTCCTTATGACAATATTGTTGATGTTGATTGACTCCATAATCTTTTTGAATTCTAGACTGATTTTTGTTGCTACCAAGTACTCTTATTTTTATATTTTTTTGTATGGAATTGTTGTGGGTTAACATAGCTTTTGTGATAGTTCCAGGGCTTTGTTGGATTGATGAGTTTGATATCATTAGGTGGAGTGTAGTCATTATTTATTGTGTTTATACCATTGCACTTTGGTTTTCATGAACTATTTTTTGAACTTAGATTGCAGTGGTCTTTGCTTAATTATATTTATTTAATCAGGAGTCATTGGCCTTGAATTTTTTGGTTACCTGCTTGATTTCAGTAACTCATGTTAAATGGTAGAACTCATACTTGTTGAGCTGTTCATTGGCTTTGGTTTGTGTTTACTTGCTTTTATTCTGTTCTATTGTGTGAAATGTGGACAAAACGTTGTTTAGGTTAAGTCTATAGTGTTCATTTGTTTGATATGATAGTCTTGCTAGGTTTTGTGTGGTCACGCTTAATTAAGTTTATGATATAGTGATAGTGGTTTTGATGAACTCTTCTTTAGACTTTAATGTAGTTTCTTTCTTGTCTCATCCATGCATATGGATCTCCAGAGTTAGATTGAAATAAAAGCATTATGTGTGTGCATTTGTTTCTTTTGTGTAGTTCTTTGATGGATATACATAATGTGATTTGGTTGCAAGGGGTTTCTGCCCTTTCTCTTCCGCTTTAATAATTTGGGGTTTTAAACTTTTTTTTTTGCGCTGAAATATGTCAAATCTGAAGAAAAAACCCATTGGGCACTTAGCATTTGATTGGCATTAGATATTGTGCTTTAGTTATAAATAAATAAATAAAAAATCTCTAATGATTGCATTGATTTAACATACAAAAACTATGAAGAATAATATTTATTGGTAAATGTTGCTTAGACAAACTTTGGTAGATGCTAATTTCATCTCCTCTTCATTCTCCGAGAATTCAAGTTCAACATGGAAAGATTTAAAAAACTTGCTTGCAGGAATGATAGTTGTTGGATTACTCAATGTTTCTTTAATAAAGGGGAGTATGTTGTAATGGATTTTATGTTTAAGAGTGGAAATCTAACGAATTAATTGTTTGACATTATATCTAGTTGGTATTATCGTCCTTCGATACTAAAGAATATGAGGACAAGACTTGGCAAATGTAATCAATTGAAAATAATGTGTGTTGTCTATCTTGATATTGTATTAATCTCGTGTCATGTGAATTTTTTCTTGCTATAATATATACCCCAAGGACCTTGGTGCAGTGTTTTTGTTTACTTGTTATTAGTTGGTTTTTCTGTATAGGTCCTATAGGATACCATAAGCAATAATTGATTTGTTTGAACTGAATTATATTTCCATTGTTATTTGTTTTTTTGGGGATTATCCAAGTTGTATATATGATGGCCTCAGTTTTTTGCTTTTATATGGGAAAATAACTTTCTTTGAAGTTAAAATTGTGCTCCTTAGCCGCTGATAGACTAGAAATGATCTTCTTCTTAGTTTATTGTGCATTTAAATGAGTTGATAGTTTCTAAGCATTTTATATATTTTGCTTCTCTAATTTGATAGAGTTTATGCCTAATACTTCAGGAAGGAGTTTCATAGTTTTATGCTATTCATGGAATAATCGGTGTAAGCAGTGGTGCCCTCTTGAAGTTCAAGGTGATTATATGTGTTTATTATTATTATTATTATTATTATTACTATTATTATTATTATTATGATGCTTAGCTAATTGTTGGATATTATATAATTATTGTTGTTCTTTTGTGAGTAGATTAAATTGTGCCTCCATGATCTATTATCATTAACTCATGTTTCTACTCATGTTCCTTTATAGTTAGGAAATTGGATTTGCAGCCTGTTATACTGTTGGGGTAGAGTTTCTTGTGTAGGAGCCAGGTTCTTTAATAAGCTAGATAGTATAAAACACCTGTCAATAATAGAGTTTTCATGTTTATTATTTTGTTTTTTTTATGATGATAGTATTTTAAGTCTGTTCATTAGCACACCCATTTTCAAAAATATATTTAAAAATTTTTTGTTTTTTTGCCTTTCATGATTTTAGAGAATGCCATAGATTTTATAAACATTTTTCACTTAGGTTGGAGGGCAGTGCCTAGCTGCAAATGTGTAGTTAATACATATAATAACTTAATTGGCATGTCCACAGATATCTTTACTAGATTGAATTGTCATATAGTTGTTGCACATCTTGTCAAACAGAAATAAAACACTATTTGGGGTGGGTTAATTTTTTAGATAGGATAAACACAATGCAAGCAAAGGGGCGAGACTCGCTCCACTAAGCCTGAATGAGATATCCTTCAATAATATCCTAGGATTTCTCAAAATGAAAAATACAAGGACGCTTAATGTGGTTGCCACAGGCATGATGTAGATGGGAACATAATCTGAACCAAATATAGGAAAGTTTGATAGGCAAATCCTAGATTATGTAGAAAACCAATCATGAGTCAATTGAAAACAGTCAATTGCGACTCAAGTTGTTCCGATTGTCTATTGGTCTAAATGATATACCAGCCAAGAAATGAAGTTAGCGAGGCTGAGATTTTCAACAAGTCAACCGAAACACTTGATGTCCTTCAGTTTGGGGTTGCCTTTCTTCTTATCCTGAACCTAGAACATGGTGAATGCAAGGAAAGAAGTGGCCATCCCAGATTAAGTGAATTTCATCCTAGGCTCTATTTTGAGACGATGCAATTTCAGCCTATAGGCAGATGCACAAAGCCAAATTCAAGTGAAAGGGAGAAAGCTTGGATGTGATGAATTGGAAAGAGTCAAAGGAGACTTCCCAGATTGCTCTCCAAATTGACTAGCTAACACCATTTAGTTTCAACCTCTCTTCTTAGTGGACCATGGAGGCTATGCAAGAAAACATGAATAATTCTTTCACTCTGTTCTTTTCAAGATAGTTTTGGAGTGGGAACTAAACATCGACCAATGGATACAACAAGCCTATTAGAAGAAGGTTCACAATTACATTCAGCCATTAGAAGAATAACTAGTAGGCAGGCCAATAATCACAACACTTCACCATTACATGAGCCATATGACATCATCGTTTTTTTAATGGCTTCCCTCATCATTCCCATTGCCACAAACTTCAAGAAGTAGTGTACTATATATATGACCTCATCAAGTAGTCCTTGCCTGTCTGTCGACAATGCCCACATTGTCAAGGATTTAAAGGCTAATGAGCTATACCAACACCTACATTGGATTTGAGGGCACTGGCACGCTAATCACCTAATGATGACCAATTGGTGTTAGCTGGGTATGGTGTAGAGCTTTAGCGGCATGTCCCAAATGGGGTAGGTTGGCACTAGGATCATGCTGACAACGGGCCATCACTTGAACCTCAAGTATCCTTAAAACACAAGTAAAGATGGGTACCACAAATCGATCTCCCTGGTGGTCGATAGGTCTCAACCATGGTGTGAAAGAATAGCCTTTAAATTGAGAAGTCATAGAAGCTAAGAAATGCAATAGGATTCATCTTAATCATAACGCTAACATCGATGTCTAATGATGAAACTGACTCTGGCTACAACTCTTACCTAGAACTCGGCTGTCTTGGTTATGCTATCAGAGGCTTTGGGGAGGTTGGATAGGAGATCACTCATTTTGAGGTGGGCTTACTACTTAGATGCTTTTAATAGTTATTAGCTCCAAACTCTACTCAGCATTTACTGTGGCATGATAACTGGTACACCAAAGGTGCGTCATTCTCGGTTTTCTCATACTAGTGAAACGTCGTCTCAATGCTTTAACGTCCAAATTGTGGATATATATCGAACTGTCTCACGACATTCTTAATCGGGCTTACATACTGTTGTAATGGGTGTACAACCCAACCTGAGAAATTTTTATCACTTGAGTTGCCTTTTCACTCAGCACTATTGGATCACTAAGGCCAACTTTCGCGCATGTTTGATGAATGGGTCTTGCAATGAAGCTCTTGTCTATCTTTCCACTCAAGGGCCAATATTCTATGTTATCCTTTGGGAGGCTTATACCCTATAGAAATTGTTTTCTTGACTAAAACTCCCTCGGCTCCCGTAGGTCCTAAAAGGAAGCCCTACACAAGGTTAGAATTCTAATTCTCCTGGGTACCTAACTCATGGCTTGGGGTGCCCTAAAAGGAAGGCCTTCTTCATTTTCCAGGTCGCGCAAGCTGCATCTTCATAAATCATATTTATTTCACCAAGCTTCTCTCTCAGATAGAGCCCACATATTATGCCTTTCATGTGAGTCAAAACTTACCCATAGGGAGGACCTACAACTCACCAACTATTATAGCAGGCACCAGCTGTCATACATGGTCTCATAACTTTGCCAAGATTTGTGTTCTTGGTAAGAAATCACTGCTAGGCTTTGTTGTCTTTGCGACCCTTTTTTTTTTTTTTAGGCACCACTTATCCCAATGTCATAGGACTATTTTGCTGAGTTGTTTATAAAGAATTTTCTCATGCTCTTAGGCATTATTTTCTACTTACCCACCTGCTCCAGTTTTGACTATACAAGTGAGTTGTTGAAGATCATTTAAACTTTTTTCGTGCTTTATGGTGGTACTTGAACATATGCTCAAGGCATTTTTTTCTACCATTTCTCGAGCTGATAACCATTTTCAGCTCAAGATAACCATCTTCTTCTACCCTAAAGCAGCCTCTTTCTTCTGACCCTCTTGAGTATAACCAATGTTATATTTTGTCCACACTTGGACGGGTGTTTCCTTGTAAGGCAGAATGTTCTCCTACCAAATACATTTTTAGATCCGACAGCTTTAACAGATTACTTAGCCCCATTTTTGTTTAGCACAATGGCACTTAATTAGTGAATAAAACGCACTCTTTCAAAGGTAGTTGCTTTAGGCAAGCCTCTTGGCTAACTGCACAACATTTATCATTGAGCAGTCATTTAAGTGATGCCTTAATACATTGAGAAAGTATTGCGCCTTAACACCTCTTGGCTAAATACACAGCATTTATCATTTGGACTTGCTTTCGCTATGACTTTGGTGGGTTCCCTTAACCGAGTTGGCCTACAAGAATCACTGTTTGGGAGTGCATAGTTTCATGTTCTGTTTCATTCCTCGATGGTGGCTTTTTCACCTTTCCCTCACAAACTACGATAACGGTCACTAATTCACATAGGATTCCATGAGCCCCATGCTACTCAAGGCAGAGCATAAGCTAGACATGCTTTCATCTATTGAACTCTATGAGAATCGCTTTCGCTTGCGACATGATGCTTGTATTGCTATACCACATTTTCACTATCTATGAGAATTGTTTTTGCCTCTGGCTATGTTTCAATTCACTTGGTTGTTGCTTGCCCATGGATTACACCATTTCATTGCCTATGGCACTATAATAAGCATTTTCTCATTTTAACCTTGCCATTAACAAACGTTAAGATTATGCTTATATCCTAAATGGAAGGATCTTATTAAATGTCCATGAATGAGAGAAATAATAGATCAATTAGGCTGTGTTTGATTAGCAACATGGAAAACGGGTGGAAAAGAAAATTTTTCCAGGGAAAAATTTTCCATGGAAAAATTTTCCGTGGAAAATAAAAAAATAGTCGTTTGATTGCCATTATTTTTTAGCTAGAAAATCAAAAATTTTCTATGGAAAATTCTGATTTTGTTGTTTGATTGCATCAATTTTCCATGGAAAAAGTAACATTTTTCATGGATTTTTTTTTAAAAAAATTATTAAAAAAATTGTTTAAACATATTTTAAAAAAACATTATATATGTATTATATATATATATATATATATATATATATATATATATATATATATATATATATATATATATATTTTATTAGATATATATGGCATAATCGGATCAAAGCATACAAATTAAGAAGATATATATAGATGTATATTTTGATTAGATATATATGGCATAATCGGATCAAAGCATACCAATTGAGAAGAACCCTAAAATAGTGTCTCTTTAGAAGATCCAAGCAGCATTGTTTAATTCGATGGAGATATAATTCGAGAAATTCACCAAGAATTCACCAAGAATCTCTCTGGGATGAGAAATGCCTCTCGCTCGGCGGAGATCCTATGTCGCGGCGATGAGAGGAGGGAGAGTAAGGATTTCGGCGGAGGCTTAAAGGGAGAGGAGAAACTAGGGTTTTTTTTGTCTTTTTACGAAAACCCCCTTTATTTTTTTTATTACCAAAAAGACTTCTCTATTTTCCCTGGAAAATTTTTCCTAGGGTGGAGGCAGGAAAAATTTTTCACCGATTTTAGGGAAAATAGGGTCACGTGACAGGTTTGTGGAAAAATTTTCCACGGAAAATTTTGGCAATCAAACACCCTAAAAAACTGGAAAATCACCCGTGGAAAAATTTTCCATGGAAAAAAAGGGCAATCAAACACACCCTTATGGTTTCAGAGAATCTAACTATAGGAGAATAGGAATGATGAGCTCTTTGGGGTGAACTACGTGCAGACGATGTGGTCAAACCGTGGGTTTTCCTTTCGTTTATGTCTAACTACCCATCCTATGCCCATCCTACCTTCTTTATGTTATTTCAAACTTTTTGTCTCAGTAACGTCTTTTCGAATGCCCTTATATATATATCTTTTTGAGCGCAATACAATGGAGAGTTGTATTCCATGTTTGGGAAATATGATGCGCTCTTGAAAATTCTATAAGGTAGGGTTTTGTTTTAGACCAACCCCTGTTTGAATCCATGGTCTTAGAGAAGGTATGATTTAAGGCAGTTACGGTTACAAGGTTAAAAAACCTCAATTTATCCCATTTTTTAAACTGTCCAAATTGAGGGGTTGAGGGGGTTTTATATTTTTATTGGATGAAAATGCCCTCTGACATTTCTAAATATTACCATTGTATCATGTCTTTTTATGAGTGAAAGAGCAACCATTGAAGTGAGAGAAGCTCACGTTTCTCTTCTTCAATCCTCCACCGCCTTGAATCTTTGTTGGAACTCCACCAAATAAGGCGAACGCCACCATTAACTCCTTATACTACTAATATTCCTTTCTCCCTCTTGATTACTTATCTTTTGCTAAAAAGACAATTTTTTGTTCTCAAATGGTGGTGAACTTCTTTCTTGTTTTTCCTTTTTTGTGAGAGGAAAACAAGTGGTTAATGGTTTTTGAACATGTGGTGGGTGGGCTTTTTCATTTTTTTATTAATGAAATATTCAAAATGGTTAATGGTCTAACAACATTCATGTCGATAAGTGAACTTTTTACACCATATAGAAAGGAGCGATATCACTTAAAGAAATATTCAAAAAATCCACCACAAAATGCGTACTACCGTGGAGAAGAAGCGTTTCCCTGTAGTGGAACTTAATGGAGCTGCATTATTGTTTCAAAACACAGAAGAAAATCATTTTTGCATATAATATTTTGCATAATTATTTAATGGGTGTAGATCTTGATGACATGAAACTTGTACAAGTTGATAGCAAACTTCGGGATGAAGTAGAAAAACATCATTCTAGCGAGGAGAATAATGGAGAAATTTATTAGGGATGCAATAACAGCTAAAATGTAGCTTGCTTACATTAAGTTACTTGGATAGTTACAGTCATGTCTTAATGTGTATTTTTTCTATATATCATTAAATGGTTCTCTTGTTGTTTACTTTTTTAATTTAAACAATCGGTATTTATTTTAAATATGTGTTTAGTACATATTTGATTGTTTAGTACATCATTATTAGATTCATTGTAATGATGTTTTTTTTTTTTTGGGTGTCGTTTGAAAAATGATAAAGAGAAAAATAAGTTTAAACACTTATGATTGAAATGCCACATGGATATAGACATTTGCGATGAATGATGCTCTAATAGAGTTTGGAGAACTTTCACTTCACATGCATTAGAAATATAGTAAATGAGATGAAGGGTAGATTTCTCATAAACCAATAGAAAAAGAAAAGGTGTAAAACCCCATGAAAAATATTAAACGGGCATTTATCTGATATTATTATGTTTATAAAAATGGAATAAGGTTAGTTTACTTATTAATATTGTAGCATAATATAATGTACATATTGGTAGATGTCAAGCTTTTGACATATTTAAATGTGTAGGTCAAACCGAAAGCTGCTGAATGGATGAAGCATCAACAAGTAGTGTAAATCAATCATCACAATTTGAAGCTCCAAGTTCTTCCAAGTTCAAGAAGGTTAAAAGATGTGACAAATATGATGACACTAGCTTGTCTATGGCGGTGGAGTCAATAGCTAATGCTATCATGCAATCGACCAATGCAATGATTCAAGCATCCAACACTATGAAAGAAAAATTCACAAATGTTTTGAATCAATGTATTGCAAATCGAGATCCAACTAAAGATTGTGATGTATGGGGTATGCTTACAGACATAGGAATCACACAACCTCTTCTCATTAAAGCGTATGTGTTCCTTGTCAAGGATCCCAAGATATTAGAAGGTGTGATTAGATGCCCCCGTGAGCATCGTAAGTCATTGTTGTTGGACTTGATGGGCTATGATCATGAATAGCACAATTAATATGCAAGGTCAGCTTTTTTCTACCTAACCAAGAATTATTTGTGAATAATTTTTGTAAGGCATGTTAAACATTTACTAATATCCCTTCCTGCAGGATTTTTCCAGAGCAATTGATGGATGCATTTTGCCACAACAGTGATTCATCATCAAATGTTGCGTATTTCTCACTATTTTGATGAAACATTATATTTTGGTTATGGTTATTATGAAACATTGTGCTCTGTTTATGTAATTGTTAAACCAACACTAGGGCAGGAGAATATATATATATAGTGTTTGTTTTAATTGTTATTTACAGAATAATGTAAACAGTAAATAGGAACTGATTATACTAAATTGGACTAATGTCTAATCAGTGAAAACAAAAAATAATAATTAGTAGCTTATAATAATAAGCAGAAACTAAAATACGAGGAATTAAGTGCCAACATAATCTAATAAGTAGAAAAAAAGTAAACTTCTTTGGGCGAGTAAGGGAAAAAAAATATAACCCTGCCGTGCTCACTCTTCTAATAGATGCATCATCCCAGGCTGACTTGAGTATACATGCTAGTTTACATTGACAATGGGATTGGTCTATAATTTACATGGACAATGGCAGGAGCATTCTACGTTTACTTTTCCTGCTTTGTCTTACCTCTTTTGCTATTTTAGCAAAAATAAAAATAAGTATTGCAACAAATACCAAGGAAAAGGTGACCCTTATATACCCAAAATACAGAGAAACTGCTGAGAGAACAATCAATGCCAAAGTTAACAGCTCCCATATGACAGATACCACTTCCATCCTGCAATACAAAATTCAAGGAAATCACAAAATCAGAATTTTTATTCATGTGATAACAATCCCCTCGTTTATCAAACTTATATATGCAATCTCACAGAACAGCCTGCAGCACAGTATTTGTTTCTTGAAAAAAATAATAACTGGATAAGCTTATGAAATTTTTTCGAAATCACTCATAGAGTTAAGCACAAACACAGACGCACACTCGGGTACAAAAAAGAAAAAAAATGTCTTCCTTGTTTGACTACTATCAAAGATGGTAGCATCCAATCACTTAAAACTGTCCATGATTCAATAATAAAAGCCATTCTAATTTAAGGAAATTTTCATCAGAACAAAATGAACCAGCTGAAGTGTAAGAAGGTAGTTGGAAAAAATGCTGGAAATGCCCGCATATAAGCAGCTATAACAAAGAACTTAAATCAGTGAACTTTTACACAGATGACAGTTGGCATAAAATAGCTTCCACTTCTGTAATTTACAAATAATGATTAACATCACAGTAATGTGGTCTTTTGTCTCAGTGAACTAATATCCATGTAATTGTCAGTGCTCATTGCCTATGAAGCATCACAGTAATGGGGTTTTTTGTCTGCTATAGGGCCTAGCCACCATTGTGTGGAATAACATACCGCCAATGAATATAAGGATCGCTAAGAATATTGATGCCATTTAGTCCATTGCAGTGTGTAAAAACAGGTCACAAAAGGGATGATTGGCAAAGAGGCTTGCGAAGAAGTTTCCAGTTTAATGAGTGATCAGTGTTTATCACTTTTTTTTTTTTCTTTAACTTATTTCTCTATACTCCCTGATCCACAAATGGTTGCATATGTTCAGCATTATTTACAATATTTTTATCATAAACCTCTCCTGTACAACTCATGATTCCCTATTCTGTATTGGAGTTCCCATTAATAAAAAAGAAACAACATCTGCCCTATTTAATAATAATAATAATAAAAAAAACATATAAGTCCTGCACCACCAATAACTCAACAAGTAAGGATGGCATGATGTGAAGCATCCAACAAAGTGCCAATGGCACAAAATTATTTGATAGAAGATCATTACATCTTCACATTCAACATTGAGCTTCATATATGCCAACCGTATCAAATTCCCGATGACAGCAATAGCAAACAACAACAGCAACATGAATCCTAATATGAAATCCAACTATATTGAAACTAATCAAATACTTAAACTCAAATGGAAGGTATACTTTGGCAACTTTACACCAATTTGAAGAAAAAGCAAACAACAAATTTGTATTGGACTTTCATCTTACACCTATGATCAACCATAGTTGCATAGGTGCATAAAAAAGATCACATGACCAATTTTCAACAATATTCCCATTGCTTCACAATTGAAAACCTGATATTGATGTCCACTTACTATCATATAACCACGAAGAAGACCCAACATGTTTCATCTCAATAATGCAAATTAGAAGTAATAAACCAACATGATACACCACGCTTCCATATCTTTCACAATGTTAATTGTATCATTCCTAAAAGTTCTAATTACATGAAAGAAATGAAATTTACCAGTTTAGTACCACTTGAACAAAATCATAAAAAAAACCTAGACTAGTTTGAATGGAAACATAGGAATGCCAATAAAAGATGCAAAATTGCGAAATCAAAGACATGGGAATGCTAAAAAAAAATATGCAAAATTGCGAAATAAAAGACATGGGATCTCTACAGCATTCCCTAAAAACAAGGACAATTAAAAGTGAAAAGATGGCCAATAATCTCTGCAATTGAAATGCTTTTAAGGAAGATAAAATTCATATAATATGAATAAAAAAAACAAATTCACAAATGAAACCCTAACAAATCCTAATATACTCAATCAAATTAGATCAGAAGAAAACCCTAGAGAGAGAAAGCTAGGGCACCTGGAAGAGATGTTGGAGGTGGAGGAGAAGAAGGAAAGCGAAGCCCATTCATTCTTGGACCGGATCTGGTACTCCTTCAGCTGCTCCGCAAGATTGGATCGCGTTATCATCTTTCTCGCCTCCACGATGGTAAAGCTTGGAGCTTTCTTGCTTCTCCGATGGATCTTGGAGAAGATCGAAAGCTATTTCCTTCTAAAGGCGCATCGACGGGGAGATGCCCCGCCGGCAGAGAAGAACAAGGGCCGGTGGTGTTCACGGCCCTGTCAAAGTTTTCGTTTATTTATTTATTTATTTATTATTTTTTTTTAAGGGAAATAAAATTATAAAAGGGACCAGAAGAAACCGGATTAACCAACCTCGCCTCCTAGCCACCAAACACCTAACCCTCCGTATTGGGACTCACGTTCTTGTTTTATTTTTTATTTTTTTATTTTTTTATTTATTATTTGTATTTATTTTTTTATTTAATGCTTTTGAGTTAATTAATATTTTTAATATTTTTATGTTACCGAGTTGATAGAAAGGAAATGACAATTTAGATCAGACAAAAATGATCAAGCTATTTTTACAGATGTGATATGGTCTTCTTTATATCACATTAGAGTTAATAATTGTTTTTTTTTTACCACAACAACAATAACAAATACTTTACCTGTTATCACTATTGCATTCAATGAGACTAGAACAAGAGACCTCATAAATGTTTCACACTAGTTTTTTACAATGGCATCAATATCTCTTGAATATGAATATTTTAGTTAATTTAATAAAAATTTAAAAATTATAATATCACAAATAAAGGTTTATTCAAATGATAATAATTTAAGTCGCTTAAGCAATTAATTTTAAATTTAAATCTTTATATATGAAAATAATAAATTAAAAAAAAATTATTCTTTTATAAAACTCTTAGTACTACACAGTAGACTCTTAGATCGAATTGATTTAGAAGAGTCCATGCTTAGAGAATCCGTGGATCAAACAAATATGGTTAGATTATTGGCCGGATATATATATATATATATATATATATATATATATATATATATATATATATATATTGAAAGGGTTAATAAAGACTAGCAAGGAACCAAGGTGATTCATGGTTAGACCTGTTGCATTGCATGATGAGAAAGAAATATATCCATAAATATACCAAATTGCATTAAAATAATAATAACATAATAGAAAAGAAATAGATCAGCGGAACCACTTGATTTGTTGATCTTCCGCTTACATTCTCATCTCAAGCCAAAATAGTTTACTATATTTTAAATGTATATTATAAAATTATTGTTTTAAATTAATAAAAATTTATAATTATTTAATTTATCTTTGAACATTTGAAAAAAATACTTCTCAATCCTTGTTTTAGAACATTACTTATCACCATCATTAATAGTTTTACTTAGGATCCCTCCAACACGACATACAATCAAAAAATATATAATTTATTTTTACTTGCCACAATTTTCATCCCATCTTGGTGTTTTTCCCCCAAAGATTCATTTATGGGAGTGATACAATTGTTTTTTATCCACTATCTTAACTTATATTTAGACTTTTTTTTTTTTTTTTGGGTGGGGGAGGAGATGATACATGGCCTTCTCCGAGGAAATCATTGGAAGTATTAAAGATGGATCAGCCAAGTTCTCATGAAGGTGTAAACTCACCATGATCAACCCCCCACCCCCCTCCCCTCTTATATATTCAAATTGCACTTTGCTGTGCTGACCCTCCAACTTGATTCTTTTTTTATCTAGAGATGCAAACACACATGATAAAGGTATGATTAATTTTATATAAAGTCATGGAATGTATCATCATTATAGATTTAAAAAATATGTTCATTATAGTATGTTCCTCCAGCAGTACTGTTTCTCGTACTGTTCATGCCATGTTCATATACTATTCATGCATTGTTCACCCAAGTTTCAGTATTGTTCATATAATATTCATGCAATGTACATCCGGGTCGTATTATCCTTAATTCCCTTGAGTGGGGGGTGCTTATCGCCTATTAATCAAAAAAAAAAAAAAAAAGGTTCAAATAATAATACAAGCCAGGAAATACCAAATATCCTTCTGCAAATTCCTAAGGGGCATCTCTTCATGGGACTCAAAGGGCCTCTTGTTAAAAAATGGAGATAAATCTAGTTGGCATGTGTTCAAATAAAAATAAAAAACTCACCAATGTTAATGGTTAGTAGCCATTAATTTGGACTTTGAAGATATGTTAATGGTTAGTAGTCATTATGATCTTGATTTTAAAGCCACTCTTGTGTTGTTTTTATCTAAAATCTTTGCCTATAAAAGGGGAAAATCTTTGGTTGGTGAAGTGTGTCTAAGATCATAAGTGTTTTTTATGAACAAGTAAGAGAGTAATCAAGAGGAAGTGAATGTGATAGTTCTTGAGTAAAATTATTGTAAAATCCTTTGAGTATTCTTAGAGGTGTGACACACCAAAGAGGTAGTGTGTGAAGTGTAATTTTATACTCTTGAACAATTCTTCATAATGATCAATACTACATCGATAACAGGAAACTGGACGTAGCCTATTTAAGGGTGAACCTGTATAAATTCTGATGTCTTGTTTTTCTTTACTCTGCGCTCTAATTTTATTTTATATCATTCTTGTTAATTGGAATTTAGGTCACACAACCCTACAAATTCCTAACACCTCAATGGTGCTCAAAGAAATAGGCATCATAAATAGGTAGCTATAAAAGTCTCACATACGTGGAGAAAATGGATGCCCTAAGAAGAGATGGTCCAATGATTCATTAGCTATGTGACAAAGAATGGTATAAATATCAAAATGGTCCCTCTATTTTACGATTTCCGCCCTTTTAATCCCTCTAATATAAAATCCACCCTTTTGGTCCTTGTAATTGCACATTTTCGTCCTTAAGCTATAAAATCCACCCTTTTGGTCCTCGTATTTGCATATTTTCATCCTTTTTAGTCCCTCTAATTTATTAATTGAAAGGACCAAAAGGGTTGATCCGTTAATTGGAGGGACTAAAAGGACAGAAATGTGCAAATACGAGGACAAAAAAGGCGAATTTTATATTAGAGGGACTAAAAGGGCGAAAAATGCAAAATAGAAGGACCATTTTGATATTTTGATCGACAAAGAACACATGTAGTAGTTGGGAGTTTGTTGCATCTTCTTGTTACTAAATTTTCGAGGGTAAGAATTTTAATATCCTAAGGTGACCATATGAACAAGTTGACTTTCTAAGAACAGGCACATTTGTAAATACAAGGAGTCACCTGATATCTCCTCCCTCCATCGCTAAGGAACCCCTAGAAGGATTTGACAGAGAAATCCTTAAAGGGGTTTGAGCTCCAAAGTTTTGAGGTCTTCCTAACAAATAAGGTCAAATATTCTAGATTTTCACTCCCCAAGAGAGAAGGTGACGTTGGGGTAAGTTGTCATCATAGTGGGGAGTACTTCCTTGATTTTGCCCATCAATTGATAAGAGGCATTAAATGCCTCTAGCCAGAGGAACAAAAGTCCACACCCATTTATTAATCCATCGATTCCACTAGACTAGGATGATCCCCCCATCTCTAATGATAGGGGGTAATACATAATCTGAAGGGAGAGGGACATCTTAGAATACTTTTCCAAAAGAAGGATACCTGAGAATGCTATCGACTGAAAAGGTTCCAGGTATGGCTATCATGAAAGTAGATGAAATGGATTACATTAGAACTGCACCATCAAGCTCTATCGTAATCATCCACCACCATTTTCCTAGGAAAGTAAGGTTGAATTCTTCATTGTTTAAGATACCCCATCCCTCTTGAATCCTAGGCTTGCATAAGCATTTCCAATTGACTAAACAACACCTAGACTTATCAATATATGGGCCAAAGAAAAGGAAGTCACACTAGACATGGTGGATGGACGTGATCACCTCACGCAGGTAGTTTAAAAATGACATACAATAGGTCAGGGTAGAAATGAGCACCAAATTGATAAGAATTAGTCTCCGTCCATAAGAAAGTAATTTGCCTTTCCAAGATATGAATTTGAATTTGATTTTCAAAATGACCTAATTATCCCAATCATATTGGTGAGGTGGTCTTCCAAAATAGGGAACACCAAGGTAAGATAGGGGAAAAGATCCGGTGATGTAGTTTAGTGTTCTAGTAAGCTCTGCGTTTGTCATTTGCCCATATATGAAGGAGTAGAGTTGGGTCTTATGAAAATTTATTATTAGGGCAGAAATTCTCTCAACCATGAAAAGAATTAGTTTAATGATTCATAACCTCTTTCTCTCTCTTCAGCCGACAAGACAATTAGGTTATCTGCATATTGGAGAGAGCAAATATTACAGTATTGCCCCATGAGACTTCAAAGAGGATTTTGAAATTGATGGTGTTCTTAAACGTATTTTTTATAAAATTACTTTTAGTTGTTGGCTCAATGCCATACATCCACAAATAAATAATGTGGATGCATTACAAAGTGGAAAATACAAATAAAAACTGATAAATTTGTACTTATTAAAAATATATGTTAATATGATGCATCACTTCCTACACTATTCCCCCTTCCGTGTTGAGCAAAGAATTTTTTTTTATTATTATTAAAAAGGATAAAACAAATTTTACAATAAGAAAAATGTACACATAAATATTGCCTAGCGGTGTGAAAAGACATGTGCGTGTGAGTTGGGGTGGGAGGCGGAGGGATTTGACCCTCCTCTGTCCTCAGCATTGTGCATTATTTGTAAAAACACTTTGCATTACTATTCACTCATTGTTTAAAGGGTGTCTTATAGGAGGAGTCGTATTTTCCACTTTGCAGAACAAGAGAAATTTATTATTATAAGATAATAATCCTTGATATATTATCTTTGATATATATGGTAGGCCATCATTGCCTTGTATGTTAGCCCACCCACACTCGATAAATTTTTAAGACGTCGTTAAACCACCGTAACTGATGCACTATGGTACCTTTATTAAAAAAATGCATATAATATATTTATCCATTTACTTAAATGTGTGAACATGCGTGTGAGTAAATTTCACTTTGCTACAATGTAATAAACTCAAAACTAAACTCCTCCGAACACAAACAATGCCATGCAAGCATGAAACTGAACATACCTTTAAGACAAAATATGTTACAAACAATTAATCCCAATAACCCAATCCAGACAAAAACACACATGCATAAAAGACAGAACCTTTCCACTAAGGCAAACATTCTTAGATTATCAAACAGGTTAATTTCTCAACAATGCATGCCAAAATTTGGCTAACTTTCACTTTCATGATCTCGATGAGCATCTTCATCACTTCAACCACATCCATCAACCAGCATCACCGACTATTAACCCAGCATGACCTTCCAAAAGACTTCCCTCATGAGCCAAGCTTCATGTTCAAGTGTTGGGAAATATTGGACACTGATGATGAGTGCGTGGGAGAGATCTATGTGAACCTCCCAAAGCATGGCTATGATTTCAACTTCACCATCCCTTGTTGTTATCATATCCTTAATGTTGTCGGAGAGTTTCCAGTCTCTGGCCGCCATTGCTGGCCTTTGGTGCTCACTGAGCTCAGAGTTCCCTTAGAGTTTGCTGACAGAGTTCAGTCTTACTGTGAGTATTTGGTGGGTTATCCAAAGAAACTCGTGTAACTAGCATCGGAGATCAAAGAGTTGATGACTCTCTTGTTATGACAGACAGTTTTGTGTTTGGTCTGAGAAGTTTTGATGTTTTGAGCTAATTTCATTTTGTTCAATCCACATGTAGTTTATTATTATTATTATTATTATTATTATTATTATTATTATTATTATTATTATTTTTTTTTTTTTTTTTTTTTTGGTATAAAAAAACAGATTATGTTTTATGCGTTCAAATAGGATTTTAGCTTGTATCCAATTCTCATATTTTAATGAAAAAAAAAGTAACACATTATAACAAACAAAGAAAAAAAAGAAAACACAAATTTATATAAAAACCTCAAAATTGAGGAAAAAACCTTTACATAAAAACCCCAAAAAAACCTGACCAGAGAAAAAGAAAACTATCCCCTATATTAAAAATTGAGTACAGCTGTAATAGCTCAATTTGCCAAAGACATTATATTATACTAAAACTTTAGTATATAGGAAAAGGTACACCAATTGCCAAACCGGCGGTCAAGACAGAACAATAAACAAAACAAACCCACTAGGCATGGTACAAATGAGCAACAAAAAACAAAGAGCGGACCACCAAGAACTCATCCGAGAAATCTATCCCATGTATTGATCAGCACCCCTATCACCGAGAGCCGCTCCACCGACGGTATCAGCATAGTGTCCTGAGAACACCAAATTGCGACGGATCATTGACATATGCGCTTCAAGCTTCACCTGCTGGGCAGTAGGGGCTGCAAAAAACCACAAAATCAGCACATGAGCAATTTTTCAGAATTACTGAGTGTGAAGACAAAGCAATGACATTAAAAATGCAATCATTCCTAGGTAGCCATATATTCCACACAACAACCTTAACATTTGAGCTACCAAAAGCACGTTGCGCAGGTCGAAGTTTGAACCACCAAACGCCCCACACATCCACCAGGGATGAAGGGATCTCAGGGAGACCAAACAACTGCAGAAAGACATTCCAAATTGGTCTCGCAAATTGACAGTGAAGAAAGAGGTGATCGACCAATTCGCTGGCAGCCTGACAAAGAACACATGTTGTGGTAGGGAGCAAATTATATCTTCATACGACCAAATTTTCCAAAGAAAGGATCTTGTTCTTCCAAGCAAGCTAGTTGAAGATGTTGACCTTTTGAGAGCATAAAGAATTCGAGATTGCCCTAGAGACCGGGCAGCGAACACCACAATCAGTCAAAAAGGTATAAAAGGACTTGACAGAGAAAAGACCGTTAGCAGTTAAATTCCACTGTTTCTTGTCACCCTCCCGACCACCTTGAAGCAATACAACACACTCAGCCAAGTGACCCATCTTCGGATCATCCCAAAAATGGTCTTTCAAATAACCGATGAGCAAGCTCCCTCAAGGTGCCAACATGGTTATCTGACGCTAGGAAAGCCTCTGGCCAAATATTCATTGGAGCCTGCCCATTTAACCAATTGTCTTGCCAAAATAAGGTTCTAGCCCCATTTTGAACAACTTGATTGATACACCCTCTAAAAGCTGGAAGACAGCCAGAAATGCCATTCTAGAAGAAGAAAACCTGGGAGCAACAAAAGAATAAACCATAGTTAAAACGCACTACTTGCAAACCACACTAATTCTCATCAGTTGTCAATTTCCACCACCACTTCTCAAGGCATAACTCTTCTGCTTCTTAATTAAATGCGGTTTGAATTACTTAAATTCCCTAAGTAGGTCTATACTAAAGGCATTGCCCCACACCCCCATCAAGAATAAATGGTGGGTTAGAGGATCGGAACTTTCTCATAATTCAAAATTTATAAATCACACAATGAGTTTTTCCAGCCAACTTAGACAAAATTTGAGTTACAGCCTCTGTCACACTCAAAATAACATTGTTTCACTACAAGAGTCATGACTTTTAGTGACAATCTATTATTTTGCCACAAATATTAGGCCTTTTGTGTCAAAAAAGTTAATTGACACTATTGTTTAAATTAATTGTGACAACTTATATTTTTGTCACTATTACAAAGATAATTGTGACAATGTACTATATGTCACAATTAAGTCATCACTACTAATATATTAATAGTAGCAAAATTTTTTGTGTCCAATGTTGGTCACTAAAAGCATATAAGATTTAATGTTAAAACTTTCTTGATGAAAATGATGTGTAATTGTGACAAGACATATTATTATCACTATAATTTTTCATTTGTTGTGGCAAAAGTGTTTTCTGTTACTCAACATCTATTTTTTGTTACAACAATTTTGTCACAAAAAATTAAATCATTTAATGTCTATTAAATATTGTCACAAAAATTAAATTTTTAGCTATGTTAATTGCCACTATAGTTTGGATTAATTGTGATGTCTAATTATTTTGCCAGAATTATAATTTCAATTGTGACAATTTAGTATCTATCACAATTATGCATTTTATCTTTTGGGTCGACAATTTTTTATACAAAACAATTTAAACATGTAGTGTCTACTGAATGTTTTCATAAAAATATTAATTAACATATATAGTCTTTTATAAACTAGTATTTGTGGTTGTAAAAATTATATTCTTAATAAAATATTAAAAAATCTTTTTATTTGTTAAGTAATTATAGATAAAATTTAAATAGTTTTTAAAATTATAATTTATCCAATATTCAAAATTTATATTATAAGGCTTAGAAAACAGGCCTTTAATTTAGATCATACCTAGGATTTATAGTATAAGAGAAAATTTTAAAAATTAAAATCAAAATTAAATAGATATTTACCAAATCTCATAAAACAAAATCTGGATAATGTACTTTAAAAACAAAATTAATTTTAAAAAGTTATATATCCTCAATGAACTTAACCTATAAAAAGAACGAAGATGATGAAACCTTGAGTACTTATGTGCCTAATGAGATCGGTGGCAACGGTTTGGTTTTATATATACATATGCATATCGTTGATGGTCACAAGATTTGCTTATTTTCCTTCTTCTTGAATTCCTTTACTTAATTTATGTAGTGAATAAGAGATTATACATTGTTCTTTTGCTTTATCTTCATCATCAAAGTTAGGATTATTGAAAATTTTCAATAATGGTTGTTAATTTGTCACTACACCAAATTGTGGTTACAGAGGCAGATAAGGAGAGCCGGTTTTCTAAAACCGGCTCTAATAAATAGGATTAAAAAAATTAATCCCACTTTAGAACCCGTTTAAAGGAACCGGCTCTATGAGTGTTTATTATAAAAAAAACGTTAGCAAATGTCACTATGGAC
Organism: Dioscorea alata; assembly: GCA_020875875.1. NCBI lineage: Eukaryota > Viridiplantae > Streptophyta > Magnoliopsida > Dioscoreales > Dioscoreaceae > Dioscorea > Dioscorea alata. Next base: position 24,048,195 of record CM037011.1, read on the forward strand.
CATTTGCAAAGTTTTGGACCTCGGGTTGGTGAGAACAAAGCACCTGGCCATAGATCCCATGAAGCCTCTTCCTCTCCTGCTCTCTCCATGCCCTAGCCCCACCATGGTGGTCATCTCCTCCCAAGGCCCCTCCACCACCAGATCGGTGGCGCTGCTCGCGGAGCGACGCCATCCTCCTCGGACACTGTCTTGGTCGCGATTGACTCAGATTCCGGTGAGTTCTTGGCTTTTTTTCTTCTAGGATTGAGGTTTTGTTTTGCGGATTAGTTGCTTGATTTGGTTTTTTTTTTTTAGAGACTGAATGATTAGGACTTGATTCAAATTTGACATTGAAGAATTAGTTTTGTAGCCGAATTGGAATTTGGAAATCCTAGCTAAGGGTTTTCAATAAATTGAGAAGTTTTATTGCATTTATGTTTGATTAGGGTGGAGAAGAGTAATTTGTGTTCACAGCGACAATGGCTTTGTAAATGGGTATTTGTCGCGTTGCCTTATGTCATGAGGTTTTTAGTATGGGCTATGAAGGCACCAACTACCATTCTTTCATGTAGCCAGTAATATCATTGCTCACTTGGTTGTGCTGCTTTGTGTTAAGATGCCAGGCTTATCAAGGGCATAGACTTTTATTTTCTGAAGAAATTACATGCCGATATGAATAAAGCTGAAGAGCATTAAAGTGATAATTTGTAAATATATGTTCAATAACAGAATGAACATCCAACAGAAAAAGGAAATTATCAGTTCTCAAAATTTAGCATTCATGATATTGGTTAGTATTGATTGTATTAGTGTCTACCCAAGCTCATATTGAAACAAAAATATGCCTTTATGCCACATTATTAAGTGAGTGCATTCTACGTACTTATGGGAAAAATATATACACTATAGAGATTGATGTCTTGACTATAAATCAGCAAACCTTTTCATTATGAGCTTCGTAGTTTGCCAAGTTAATTCTGAAACACTTAAAAGTGTAAGCCACAACTTTTGATCTTGAAAGGGTTTCTAAAATGCATGGTTTTCTTGCTTTCATCTCAAAACCTGTGTGATTTCAAAAGAAGTTAGCAGGAATTAATTTGACACTATCCTACCTCGCACTTTGTATGCTCTATATTGCATTTCTCCTAGCAATCGTCATGTGACTCCTGTGTTGTGAAAACAATTTTGACATTCTTGAATCCCTTATGGACCACCCAAACAAAAGGCAAATGACCAGCCAAATTATGATTAGTTCCAATAGGGATTCCTACATTTAAACCTAGAGAATATGCCAAAAAAAAGAAGGTTTCTCTAGAGAGATAGATGTGTTGGCCCCCATTTAATTATTGGTCGATGATTGCAGATTTCTTAATATTCCTGTGTATTACTTATGTTTCTCTGAGTGTTGTTGTGGAATGGATTGAAGGTTTAGAGCTTGGATTTTGGGAGTAAGATTTTGGTAGTTTATCTCAGATGCAGGATGTGATTCACTGGGAGCTCATTTTTACTGTTGGGCTTTGGGTGAAATCAAAATCACCTTAATTAACCTATATATGCTAGAAGGGTGTTTGCTGTTTAGAGATATATGTTGTGTAATTGAATGTATATATATAGAGAGAGAAATAATTCCCTTTAGCTCTCTGTTGTCTTTTTCTTTTTTAAATTTAAAGAGAATTGTTCTTTTTTATTCTAGTTTTTATTTAGCATGAAGGCCGAGCATTTACCGATTTAGTTAGTTTTAGCAAAACATTAAATTCTATTGATGTATAGTTGTGTTCTCAAGTTTGTATGTGAGACAATCTCTCCATGAACTGTTTTCATCTTTTCTTTTATATGTGTTCATTGATGTAGCATGTAGTTGAGTAAACCAACATAACTTATATGTATGCAAATTGACTTGAACCAAAATAACTTATTATGATTAGCTTGTTTGCAGTGATGAGCACATCAGTTCTGACTTTTTTAAAGAGCGAATTTGCAAGATTTACTTGGAAGTAAAGTAGCACTGCAGGTTAGCATATCATCGTCTAGTTTTCATATACCTTGCACCTATGAGTTAACAACGAACTGCATGGTGCTTAATTGGCTCTAGTTAGGGATTAATAATACATTTTTCACATACATTACTTTTATTGTCTGTAGTATATTGGTCATCGATTCGTTTTTTATGGACCAAGTAAAAAGTGCCAAACCATGTAAAACTCTTAATTCATTTATCCTTGTGTCTTACAATGTTCTTGAACTTGGGCTGCAATCTTGCTTGGTTTAATCTGGGTTGTTTAGTAAGGAAACCATTTGAGTTTGAAGTTACACTTATGTTTGATTTTTTTTTTTTTTTGGGTTGATATCTATCAGGCTTTTTTAAACCTCTTTTAAAACTTTAAAATTTTGTTGTATTTTTCCCCTCAAAATTTGTTGTATATTTTTTAAACCTCTTGCTTGGTTTCATCTAGCAGGCTAATTTGTTGTATTTTTTTTTAGATCTTTACTCGACCTTACCTCTTTGTCATATATTATATTGTATCTGAAACCAGTGGACTATGTAAGACAGGTTTATGGCTATGATCTGAATACACTAGAAGTCAATCTTCTGAAGATGTGATGATCAACTACATTTTTTGTCTTTTTTTTTTTTTAAAACTATCAAGAATATAACTACTAGTATTTAGAATGGGCAGTTTAACATACTTGAGTTTTTTTGTTAGTCACTTTGCACATGAGGTAATTTTCCATCATTCATTTGGTTGTATTGGCTGCGCGTATCTCATGGCTTTTTTAATGAAAGTTTAATTGCAAATATTTTCTTTCTCTTAGTTGAAATCTGCAGGTTGTATGAATATCAAACTCAATCTAGGCTTGTGCTTTGAGTTTTGTATCTTTTTGTTTGTTTTAATTGGTTCATTATGAATGCTGAATTATGTTGATCAGTTGATGTGACCAGGTAGGCATCTTTGTTCTGGTTTAATGAGCACTTCTAATGGATTATCTAAAGCATTGACATTCTTGACCATGTTTGCAGTGACATGGGAAAGAGTACAACACCATGCTTGGTTGGCAAGTGTAGTCATACCAACAGTTGATGAGGTGAGTTTACATTGCTTCTCATTTGGACCAGGAAATTAGCCACAACACTTGGTTGCATGGCTGAAAGCAAGATGTTTTGTTGCTTGTGTTGCAGCAGGGTAACCATTGCGGCCATAGCCAGTCCATGTTGAAGTCGTGCCTAAGAGAGTTTGCATAAAAAATGAAAGAGAGCCAAAGATGTTGCTTGACCTTGGAATAATTTCAAATGATGCTAATGTGATTTAACTTAGGCTTTTGAATCATTTCATTCTACTGTCTTTGTTTTCGATGATTTGTGTGTATACAGTAGAGACAAACTATATCTTGTTAGCATCTCATCTCAAGATTGTTATTACAGCCGCTATTTTTTCCCTCTTTGATGATGTGATTGCTATTTTATTCTTTTCCAACAGATGATAAATGTTTGGTTTTTATGATGTAGGGTTTGGTAATGATGAGATGAAACGAGTGGTTTTAGTGAAACCTTGCAGAGGGTTTTCCAGAAGATGATTCAATGATAAAAAGTGGTACGAGACAATGAACCTGCTTGTTTTAGTTCATTTGGATTGATTCAAGCCTAGCATATATGTTTTTCTCTTCTGAGATTGTGGCCCTGCTAAACTTCTGTGTTTCCATCACCTTTTTTCCAGGATGAAGAGGAACTGCAGAATCCGAAGACACAGCAATAAGGTACCTCTACTTTGCCTTTTGTCCTCATTATGGACCAGTCTATCATTCTGTCACTCCATATCTGACATTGAAATTTGTTTTCTCACTTGACAATTGCTATTCCCTTATGAGAATGAAAGGCTGATCCCACTTTTCCACATTGCTTAGCAATCTTATTAGTTAGGTTCAGCTGTGATAAGCACTGTGTGATTACTGAAAATTTACAACATCTCCTTTCAGTGTTAAATTTTTCTGGTTAGAAGCTCTATAATGTAGTGTTTAATTTCCTTAACCAATAGTATTAGCATTCTATTAAACAAGGAAACCTTGGATTCTAAACAGTCTACTTGTTTGTTTTGGGTTTTCTTCTTGAATTTTTATATTTATCAAAATTGGAAATAAAGTTTTAGCCAACTTTTATAAATGTTGTCTACTTGTTTGTTATTTCTGTCTGTTTTTTTATGTATGTCTTAACAACGGATACTTGATGGTTTTAATCTGATCTGAATATGCAGGTGGAGGTTGCCAAATTGAGTAATGAATTGAATCAATTGAAAGATAAGGTACTTGAATTCCATTTCTGGATTTTGTGCTCTATTCCAATAGTTTTAGAACATTTTTATGTGATTTGGGGTGCTATTCTTGTAAGAAGCCTAGTATCATGTAAATGCAATTGCAGAACTTGGAGCAATTGGAGATTGCACATGAAGTCAAATCTGTTAGTGGGGAAATGTCTGATATAGATGCCATCGATCCTATTGATAAAGAAAGAAGAGAGAAAGTGAAAGAGGCTATGCTGCATGCCTGGAATTCTTACAAGAAGCATGCTTAGGGACAAGATGAACTTCAGGTTTGTTATATTTATCAAATAAAGACTTGAGATTGGTGGATATAGTCTGTTTTCTTTTTCTTCATTTGTTATTTGTCGGAACATAATGTATCAGGCCTATGAGTTTATATTTCTTTTGAACAGATTGATCCACCCGAGAAGTTGGATCCTGAAGTTGAAGATGTTCTAGTGGAGATTGCTGATGATTTCATTGAATATGTAAGTCCTACTTACCATGCATAGCTTAGCATGTTGACAAGCACAAAACCACATGGTTTGGACCTTAATGAATTGCTTGTGGTTATGGAACAGAAAGGGTTGAGAGTGAGGAATTCATTTCTATCTCAAGGGAAAAAAAATTGTGAGGGAGTGATTGTCAGTAAAGAATTGATATTGCTATGCTTTTTGTTATCTCAGGGGAAAAAAAATTGTGAGGGAGTGCTTGTCAGTAAATTAATTTCTCTTAATTAACAGATAACAACATTTGGTTGCTCTTTGTCTAAGCATAAAAAATCTACCACTCTGGAAGCAAAGGACATACTTCTTCATGTCGGTAAGTGAATTCAGTATTGTTTGCTTTATTGCCTACTTTTGCCACCTTTTTCTGACTTTCTCCTGCTAATTATTTACATTTTATATGATTTGTTCATTTGATATTTTGGATGTAGAGAGAAATTGGGGTATGTCACTCCCCGAGTTTAGTGGAGATGATATTAAGTGGTATAAGAAACCTGTGAGAGTTTTAAAACCACAAATAAAGAGTTTTAAACGTATTTGCTTACTTGGTATACTTGCTATAATTTTATTTTATTTTTTCTTTGTTGTTGTTTTCTGCTGCAGGTTATAAATGAGATTCACAAGGAAAGGCTTGCTGTGGTATGTACTAATAACAACAAGTTATAAATTCAAATTTTATGATTTGAATTGCATGCACCTTGTTGTTAATTAGTATGAACTAATAACAACAATTTGTTAATTAAATTGGTCCTCCTATGCTACGATTATATCATAATTTTTCTAATGTAGTATATCCAATCTTGAATTTTTTTTATATGTTTTTGCAGATTTTGGATAATTCATTGTTAAAGATTGAGAGTGTTGAAGATGAAGAGGATACACGAAATTTTTTTACTTTGTGTAATTAAGCAAAAACATATTTTGTAATAAAAGTATATAAAATAGTGTAAAACTTTTTATATTTTGTTATTAATCAAAACATATTGCAATTTAACTCATAACTTGTCAATCGAAGTCATTGATATTGAATTTAGCATATTTTTTATTGTATTAAAATATTCATGTTTTTTATTTACAGGTTAAATAAATTTATTTATTATTAGTAGGAAAATAAATCAATTTTTAATTTAATTCAATTAATGAATAAATTTAAAGGTGGTTATAACCGCCTCTAAAACTATTGATGGATGAAAACTTAGTAGCTATAGAGGCGGTTATAATCGGCTCTACATATTTAATTTTACAAACTTAGAAACTATAGAGGCGGTTATAACCGCCTCTACCACTATTAGAAATAATGAAAACTTAGTAGCTATAGAGGCGGTTATAACCGCCTCTACCACTTATAATTTTTAGAGGCGGTTAAAACCACCTCTAAACCTATTGGAAATAATGAAAACTTAATAGCTATAGAGGCGGTTTTAACCGCCTCTACCACTTATAATTTTTAGAGGCGGTTAAAACCGCCTCTATACTTGTTATTAGGTTGGCACAAACCGGCTCTAAAGTGTAGAGCCGGCTTGATACGAGACAGTTTAGAGGCGGGTGAAAAAACCAACTCTATACTTATAGAGGCGGTTTTAACCGCCTCTATAGATCTTGAAAACGGCCTCAAAAGCACTTTTTTTATGTAGTGGGTTATTGTTTTCATTTTTGACACTTTGAATTTTACGTTCATAATAGGTATATGTTGTTTAGATTTTGATTGTGTAGTTTTTTTCTTAATGATTGTTTATCTATTTAAAACAACAACAACCCACATGCAACACGGAATTTGTCTCTTCTCAATTGAGAAGAAATAATAGTATGAAAGATGTAATTAAATTAGAATTTTTTGAAAATTTTAAAATTATTTTATTATATTCTTATATCTTTTCTAAATATGCAGAATAAGCATCAAGAATAGGAGAAAATAAGTTAAATTCTAGCAGAAGCTGAGGTTGAAAAGCAAAAAAAGAAAATTCAAATGTAGAGTAGTGTATTTCATATCCAAATTTATGTTAGAGAATAGTTTAGGATAATATTATAATTGTATTTCTGGATATTTATATTTTTAATTTTATATATTTGGAATAAGAATTTTGTACTTTTTATTGATATTTATCTATTGTTATATAATATCAATACTTTTATTTGCTTGTGTGGAAATAAAATAAACTATTGTTATAACTTTGTTCATCACTATTTCGTTTTTTTTTTTTTTTTTGTCAACAATATTATCACAAATAGTAAGGTTTTTGTGACAATATAATTTTATCACAAATACTAATGTTACAGTGACAACAATTTAACCACAAAACTTTCACTATTTGTGGCGACATAATTTTATCACAAATATTAAAGTTTTTAGTGACAATAATTTGGTCACAAATTTTTTGTGTAATTGTGGCTAAATTTTTAAAATGGTCACTATTGTATTGGTGACGGAGGTATTTGTGACAAGAGGTGTGACGACCATAAAAATTAATCACTATTAACAATAGTGACAAAAATTACTATTTTTAGTAACGATTTTGGTTTTCACTAAAAATATAACTTTTTGTAGTGTTTGTAAAATTTTGTATTTATAGTCAAACAAAAAAATCTTTGGAATGTTGGATACATGAATTTTTGTCTAAATTATTTATTATAAAAAAGACGGGTAAAGAGTTAAAAAAATATAAAAGAAGAAGAAGAAATCAAAAACATATATATATATATATATATATATATATATATATATATATATAGAGAGAGAGAGAGAGAGAGAGAGAGAGAGAGAGTTTCCAAAAGAGGAAAATATACAAAACTTTTCTCACTTGATAGTTGTTGGTGCTTTTCCTGGGTGAATATAAGGCTCTGCTTCAGAAGAGACTCTACCTCCACCTTTTGAAGAGGTCTTGAAGAATACAAAACTGTTAAAGATTTGCCTTGAATTTTTTGAAAAGACAAGGGTCTATTTATAATTTTGGAAAGATAGTTACATATATAACCCTAATTTTATTTTTATTTTTCTAAGGGTGTTGAATATTTGTTTATATATATATATATATATATATATATATATATATATATATATATATATATATATATATATATATATATATATATATATATATATATATATATATATATATATATATATATATATTACCCACCCAAAAATTAATTAGGGTTTTTTATAAAGAGAGTTTTCTGAGAGAGTTAGGAATCTTGTTTTGTCTTGGAGTGCTCTTCTTTGTTCCGGATTACTTCTCCGGTGAGACTCCTTGTTTTTGGATTCCCTTTAATATCGTTTCTCTCCTGTATTTTGTTATCTTCTTCATATAGTGGATTGCCTTGATTGTGTCATCCATGGCTTTTCCCCTTTGTGGGTTTCCACATAAATCCCTGTGTTATTTATTTTGCTTGTTTTTTGGCTTACGTTGGTGATTATCTAATTATCTGCTGGATCTGGATCACCCTATTTACCTTACAAACTGGTATCAGAGAGAGTTTTAGCACACGCATCAGGGTGTCAGATTTGTATTTTGGATTTTTCCGATATCACCATGGCTAGTCAGTGGAAGATTGAGAAGTTATCCAGGGATGTCAACTTCGGAATGTGGCAGATCAAAATGTACTCTATCCTAGTTCAGCAGGAGGTAGAGGATGTTTTGGACGGCGTCGAGAACCTACCCAAGACCTTGACCGAATTGCAAAAGACAAAGCTTGATAGAAAGGCACAAGCTACAATTAAATTATCTTTGTCAGATGAGGTTCTGAGAGAAATAATGGAGGAGAAGTCTGCAGCGAGTTTATGGCGTAGACTTGAGGAAGTCTACATGAAGAAGTATCTTGTTGTTCATGTTCAGAATGAAAGAAGGCACATCTCTCCAGCAGCACTTGGATGACTTTAATGCGATTATAGTCGATCTGGAAAAGGTGGAGGCAAAGGTGACTGATGAAGATCAGGCCATTCTATTACTTTGCTCATTAGGTCCTTCTTATGACCATTTTGTTGAGACTATGATGTATAGCAGGACCGAGATTACTCTTGTAGATGTAAAGAATGCTCTCTCCTCCAAGTCTGATATGGAGAAAAGACATGATGGTCCTGATGGAGGCAAAAGTGAGGCTTTAGTTGTTAGAGGTAGGAGTAACAACAAAGGCTTCAAGGACCGTTTTCGTTCCAAGTCTGAAGGCAAGGATAAGACTTGCCGATACTGCAAGAAGAAAGGCCGCAATATTGAAGAGTGCTATAAATTGCAAAACAAAGAGAAACATAAGGGTTCTAATAACTATCACAAACAGCCTGATTCAAATGTGGCTGAGTCAGATCCATCGTTTGTTCTGGCAGCTTCCAATTCTGGTATAGTTTTTGATGAATGGGTTATTGATACAGGCGGTACATTTCACTTGACTCCTCATAGGCACTGGTTTTCTTTGTATGAACCAGTTTCAGGTGGAATAGTTATCATGGGTAATGATGACAGGTGTGACATTATTGGAGTTGGATATATTAGGCTGAAGACTCATGATGGTCTGATCAAGGTTCTATTAGATGTTAGACATGTTCCAAAGGCTAGGAAGAACTTGATTTATGTTGGCTGTCTGACCTCTAAGGGCTACAAATTTAGTGGTGAGACTGATAGGATTCACATCATGAAGGGGTCAGAGATACTTATGAAAGGAAGGAAGTTTGGGCCTAGGCAGTTGTATATGCTACATGGACATACTGTGGTTGGTGATGCAGCTATAGCATCATCTTTGTCTGATGAAGAGAACACCCAACTTTGGCATATGAGGTTGGGCCACATGAGTGTGAAAGGAATGGGAGTGTTGAGCAAGCGTGGCTTGCTTGGTGATAAGCAGATTTGTAACCTTGAGTTCTGCGAGATTTGGTGATAAGCGTGGCTTGCTTGGTGATAAGAAGATTTGAGCAAGCGTGGCTTCCAATTCTGGTATAGTTTTTGATGAATGGGTTATTGATACAGGCGGTACATTTCACTTGACTCCTCATAGGCATTGGTTTTCTTCGTATGAACCAGTTTCAGGTGGTACAGTTATCATGGGTAATGATGATAGGTGTGACATTGTTGGTGTTGGATCTATTAGGCTGAAAACTCATGATGGTCTGATCAAGGTTCTATTAGATGTTAGGCATGTTCCAAAGGCTAGGAAGAACTTGATTTATGTTGGCTGTCTGACCTCTAAGGGCTACAAATTTAGTGGTGAGACTGATAGGATTCACATCATGAAGGGGTCAGAGATACTTATGAAAGGAAGAAAGTTTGGGCCTAGGCAGTTGTATATGCTACATGGAGATACTGTGGTTGGTGATGCAGCTATAGCATCATCTTTGTCTGATGAAGAGAACACCCAACTTTGGCATATGAGGTTGGGCCACATGAGTGTGAAAGGAATGTGAGTGTTGAGCAAGCGTGGCTTGCTTGGTGATAAGCAGATTTGTAACCTTGAGTTCTGCGAGTTTTGTGTTTTAGGGAAGCAGAAGAGAGTCAGTTTTCTGCAGCGAATCACACTACCAAAGCAACACTTGATTACATCCACTCAGATTTGTTGGGGCCTTCTCAGGTTCCATCGAAAGGTGGAGCTCGTTACATGTTGTCTCTTATCGACGATTTCTCCAGAAAGACTTGGGTTTACATGCTTAAAACAAAGAGTGATGTGTTTAAGCAATCTCTACTGCGTGTTACCTGGTGAACCGTTATCCTCACACTGCTTTGGATATGAAAACACCGGAAGAAATGTGGTCAGGTGGATCTCCAGATTTATCAAACCTGAAAGTTTTCGGTTGTCCAACGTACGCACATATTGACCAAGGAAAGTTAAATACTCGGTCTTTGAAATGTATATTCCTTGGTTATAGTTTGGGTGTGAAAGGTTATCGCTTATGGTGTTTAGAGTCTCAAAAATTAGTCATTGAGAGAAATGTTGTGTTCAACGAGCTAGAGATGTTGCCTTCTAGGAAAGATGTTGTTATTTCTTCCGTTTCTAATGTTGAAGAAGCTCCCATTGAGGTGGAAGCACCAGTTGCAGATTCTACTGAAAACTCCAGTGTAACACATGTGGAGAGTTCAAATTCTCAGGAGGATGAGGAATATATTTTAGCAAGAGACAGAGAAAGACGATTGATAAAGAAACCTAGTAGATTCGCTGAGTCAGTCCTTCCTTATGCCTTAAGTGCAGCTGAAGATATTGGAGTCTTTGGAGAACCTAGCAGACATTCAGAGGCGATTTTGGCACCTGATTTAGCTGCGTGGCTAGGTGCCATGAATGAAGAGATGGAGTCTCATAAGAAGAACCAAACATGGAAGTTGGTGGAACCTCCTCATGGTAAAAGAGTTGTAAGCTGCAAGTGGGTCTTCAAGAAAAAGGATGGAATTTTGGGAGCCTCTGATGTGATATACAAAGCTCGATTAGTTGTTCGTGGTTTTAGCCAGGTTGAGGGTGTAGATTATAGTTATATCTTCTCACCTATTGTGAAGCATACCTCCATTCGTATGTTGTTGAGTTTGGTTGCCATACATGATTTGGAGTTGGAGCAACTTGATGTGAAAACCGCTTTTTTACATGGAGAGTTAGAGGAGCAAATCTATATGCATCAACCAGAAGGATTTGTTGTTGAAGGCAAAGAATATCAAGTTTGTTTGCTGAAGAAGTCGGTTTATGGATTAAAGCAATCACCTCGACAATGGTACAAAAGATTCAACTCTTTTATGGTTGGGCATGGTTTTGTAAGATCTAAATATGATTGTTGTGTTTATTTGAAGCAATTAGAGGATGGTTCCTCTATTGTCCTACTTTTCTATGTAGATGATATGTTGATTGCAGCTAGGGAGAAGTATGAAATTGTGAAGCTGAAGAAATTGTTGTCAACAGAGTTTGAAATGAAAGATCTTGGTTATGCAAAGAAAATCCTAGGTATGGAGATTCAGTGAGACCGTAAGTACAAGAGGTTATTTCTTTCTCAGCAGAAATACATCAAGAAAGTCTTGCATCATTTTGGCATGGAAGGTGCCAAGTCAGAAAGGATTCCTATTGCTTTTCATTTCAAACTGTCAGCACACTTGTCCCCAAAGTGCGATGAGGATGCAGCATATATGTCACGTGTGCCTTACTCGAGTGCAGTTGGAAGTCTCATGTATGCCATGATTTGTACTCGCCCAGATATTGCTCACGCAATTAGCGTTGTTAGTCGTTATATGTCGAATCCAGTAAAAGAGCATTGGCTTGCTGTGAAATGGATTTTGAGGTACTTGAAGGGTAGCATTGGGCTTTCTTTAGAGTTTGGGAGATCTTGCAGCGAATTGAAGGGGTTTGTAGATTCAGACTATGCTGGAGATCGTGACAAAAGGAGATCTATGACCTGATATGTGTTTACCGTTGGGGACACAGCTATTAGCTGGAAGGCGACATTGCAAAGCACAGTGGCTTTGTCTACTACTGAGGCAGAATACATGGCAATGACTGAGGGTGTGAAAGAAGCTCTTTGGCTGAAAGGTTTATTTGAAGAGTTTTGTCCAATTTAGAAGTCAGTTACAGTGTTTTGTGATAATCAAAGTGCCATTCATCTGACTAAGGATCAGATGCACCATAAGAGAACCAAGCATATAGATGTCCGTTTTCATTTCATACGGGATATTGTTTCCGAAGGAAAAGTTTTAGTGAAGAATGTGGGCACTAAAGAGAATCCAGCTGATATGTTGACCAAGCCGGTCATCCTGACCAAGTTCTACATCTGTTTGAACTTGGTTGGCCTTAGTTCCAAATAAGTAGAGCATCAACGACACAATCAAGTAAGTCATTTTTGAAGATCAAAGAGCTATTCAAGGCAAAGGTGGAGATTGTTAAAGATTTGCCTTGAATTTTTTGAAAAGACAAGGGTCTATTTATAATTTTGGAGAGATAGTTACATATATAACCCTAATTTTATTTTTATTTTTCTAAGGGTGTTGAATATTTGTTTATATATATATTTGTGTATATATATATTACCCACCCAAAAATTAATTAGGGTTTTTTATAAAGAGAGTTTTCTGAGAGAGTTAGGAATCTTGTTTTGTCTTGGAGTGCTCTTCTTTGTTCCGGATTACTTCTTCAGTGAAACTCCTTGTTTTTAGATTCCCTCTCATATCGTTTCTCTCCTGTATTTTGTTCTCTTCTTCACATAGTGGATTGACTTGATTGTGTCGTCCATGGTTTTTCCCCTTTGTAGGTTTCCACGTAAATCCCTGTGTTATTTATTTTGCTTGTGTTTTTGGCTTACATTGGTGATTATCTAATAATCTGCTGGATCTAGATCACCCTATTTACCTTATAAAAACAAAGGCCTTAATCTTCATATATAAATAAGCCAAAATTAGTTAAAAAAATATTCCTCAATCTGAATTTATAGATATTGCATTGGATCTTGTTTACGTCACAATCAGGATTTTAAGAAATATTTAGTATTTCCAATTACCTTGCAAAGATGAAATACAAGTAAATAATCCAATGTTCACTAATAATAACTTTGTTTTCAAACTCTTGTATGTGATTGCAAATATGCAAAAACACTATATTCTTCTCATATTACATATACTAATAAACAAAGACCTAAGACTACCTAGGGGACCCTCTTTCTCCTCTACTCTTCGCACTAGTATCAATTGTGCTAAGCCAAACATTCAACCACGTCCTAAACTCAAGGATCTTGTTTGGAGTCCGGCTTGACAATCTTGGAAAAATGTGACATCTCTAGTACGCTAAAGATCTTCTACTCATCACGGTAGAGGGAATAGAGGACTTGAGGATTATTAAACTTATTCTCTACCTTTTAGAAGTAATGCTTGATATAACCATAAACTTCAATAAAACTAGTATCCGCCCAGCCTTGGCTAATCATTTGTCATAGGCCTTGTTGGCACAAACCTTAAATTGTACCTCGGAGACCTTATCAGCAGTTTATCTTGGGGGTCCCAATCTTGGGCAGAAGACTAAGACATCAAGACTGGGAAGTTCTCATTTCAAAAATAAGAGCTAAATTAATTATCAGGTTAAATTTCTTTCTTTAGGTGGCCACCTAACATTAGTCAACTCCGTTCTTTCCTTGATACCTATGTACTGGATGTTAATCTTAAAGCTCCCAAGTTGGGTGATTAAAACTATTGATTGGATCAGAAGAGACTTACTCTAGTTTGGACATGACATACAACACCCTGGACCTCACCTAATCAACTAAAAATGACTATTCAAGTCAAGATAACAGATAGATAGGGGGATTTCGAATATAAAGGAATTTAATAATGCCTTACTCGGCAAATGGTGTTATAGACTAACAATAGGTACCACTTAATCGATAAATATGCAATAATATAATTTGTTATCGATTGAAAGAACTGGAGATGGCCCCCATAAGTCACTAAAAATCATTTGGAGCAGTTTAGAACTTGTCAAAGTGAATCGTGCTAAAGCTTGCCGATGTGCTTTATTTAATAAACATGAATTGCTAAAATTTAAATTGTCTAGTTGTGAAACAGGAAGAGAAATGTCATTTAAAATTATTTTCAAAACCTTAGCATAAGGATGCCCTAATCAAAGTTGCCAAGCGGCAATGGGAACATTTAGGGAGGCCATTTGGACTTGTGGAAGTTGGGGGGAAGAGAGATCATGTCACTCATACAATCCATCCTTACTCCGGCAGCACACTAATGGTACTTGTGTTCATAGATCCTTAACAAGAAAATGAAAAGGAAAGAATTCAATAGAGGTTAGATTATTTAAAAAATTGCTTACTAACCCTATTTTAAATTATTCTTCTCCTTTTGAAAAATTGTTTCAACAAAAACCATTTTACCGGACTTTTAAAACTTTCTAGTGTTTGTGTTACCCATGGCTCAAGCCATATTCGAAAAATAAACTTGAGCCCATGTTGACACCTTGTGTTTATTTGGGGTTTTCTTTAATTCATCATTGTCATCAATGCTTTGACCCATTAAACAATAAATTTTATTTATCTCAAAAAGTATGTTTCCTTGAACAAAATTTTCCATTCAAAACCTTATTCTCATGTGTTGCCAAACATAAATCTAAACTTTTAGCATCGATAACCTCATCCAACAAACAACCGCGCCACCTCATCACTCCTATCAACAAATTTCTGGATTGTCCCTCCCCATCCAATCCCTTCTTCATAGTCCTCCCTATCACCCCTTCAAATTTTGTTTCTCACACTAACAATCGATCTGAACTACACTAATGACCTCAACATCAATTCCTTCTTCTTATGAAGATATTTTGCGCACCTTAAACCCGCCTCTCTCTCTCTCTCTTGTCACTTCAAATAGGTGCAAACTCCACCGCAAGATCATCGACAACCCTTCCTCCTACATGTTCACTCTTGGTTTACTATTGACATCAACCCAACCTCCTTCATGAGTCCTTTTACCCACCACCATCTACCATCCCTATAGAATCCCACAACTTGGTGTTTGGTTGAGGACAAGCTGTTGTAGAAGGGTTAGATGGAGGGTAAAAATTTTAGTAGGCCACTGTACTATGGTTGTTTTTCACTTTGCTCACTGAATTTCAATTTGTTTCTTTTCAATCATCCTACATTGATTTTCTTTCGCCGGGAGGTCACCCATGAGATTCCGATGAAGTTTTGCTGAGCTGGCCACCAGAATAACACGTCATCCATTAAATTAATAATATTTATGCCACGTGGCATTGACACGTCACCAAGGTTAAAGCCCAATCCACATCGGGCGGTGACGTGGCGGTGACGTGTCAATGCCACGTGGCATAAATATTATTAATTTAATGGATGACGTGTTATTCCAGTGGCCAGCTCATCAAAACTTCATCGGAATCTCATGGGTGACCTCTCGGCGAAAGAAAATCAATGTAGGATGATTGAAAAGAAATAAATTGAAATTCAGTGAGCAAAGTGAAAAACAGCCATAGTACAGTGGCCTACTAAAATTTTTACCAATTAGATGGATTGGTTAGAGAAGTTTTCTAGAATGACGTCCTTCACTGCATGCCTATGTCTAGATCCTGCATTACCCAAGATCAAGGATGGCCTTGCGTTTTATTCTAGTTTGACAAATGGGTGAATAATTGCGCAACCAAATATCTCTAGCTTGATCTCTTCCAGGAGTAAACCTAGGAATTTGGGACCTTTGCAGCTTTCACATCTTTCATATCTCTTGTAATTACTCATGATACAGGTAGAAACTACTCTTTTAAACAAACCCATTAGCAGTGACCCCAACCCAGGTGGAGTAAGAGATAATAAGAGATGGAGCCTAACTTCCCATAAATGTTTCACAGTCAAGTCTTTGTATGCCATCCTTAATCATAGAGGCACACTTTACTCTACAACATAGATCATTTGGAAAAGACCATGCCCCAGAAAAAATTAACCTCTTCATTTGGTTAGCTTGGAAAAATTGTATTCTCACCCTTAATGAGAACCTGGCGATCAAAAGGTGCTACAGATTGTCATCTGACACCTGTGTGCTTTGCTATGCGGCAAGTGAATCAATTCATCATTTGCTTCTTACTTGCCCATTTGCAAATCACATCTGCCATTTCTTTACCCAAGTGTTTAGACTCCATGACCCACTGAGTTCTCTACGTAAACTTCGGGGCAGTTGGAGAGCTCAACTTTCCCAACCCTCAAAGAATATTGGGGATCTCCTACCTAGAGCTATCACCTGGAATATTTGGCTTGAAATAAATGCTTGCATTATCCATAATAAATTTTCCGCTTGTCCTACTATAATGTTTATGATTATTCATTTTATTCAATCGTGGATTGTAACAATGCCAGATTGGAAGACTCAACAGTGGTGGCAAAATGCAGCTTAGAGTTCCTTAGTCAACACCCCATTTTAGCTGGTAATCAAGAACAGATGTTGTAAATTCAGAGGATTTCATTCTGGGCTACCCCTAGTTGCGGATTGCCTAGGATGCTTAGGGGTGCTTTCTGTCCCTGCCATTGTGTGCTCATGTGTGTTAGTCCTTTTGTCTATTAGTGCTTTATGTGTCGATTATTAGTGGACTGTCTTGTTACATTTATCTATGTTGTTGTTGTACTCTCTTTTGCTTTTATGAATTATGGTTTTTTTTTAAAAAAAAAACTTGCATGGAATATAAAAACCATCTTGAAACTTGCATGGAATATAAAAACCACTCTTGATAATCTCTTCAAAAAAGGTTGTAATGTTATTGCTACAGACACTTGTGTTCTTTGCCACAAAAATTCTGAATCTGTGAACCATCTTTTTATCGGTTGTGAGTTCTCTGCGCGAATCTAGTCCTTCCTTAGACAATGTCTTACCTTAGAACCACTTCCACGTTCGGTTGCCAACATTTGGACCACCTGGATCCCTTCACTTATATCTACCCATCGGAATATGTGGGATCTCAGTGCTCGAGCTTTCATCTGGAATATTTGGCTGGAACGAAACAATCGCATTTTCAACCTTAACTGTTCTCCAATTCACTCTGTATTCTTTAAGACCGCTAACATGCTTCTTTCTTGGTTATCTGCAGATTCTGAGTCTCATCAGCAAGAGAACACTGAAGCCTCTCGCAGGATTAAGCGATCTCTCAGCTTCCTGGGCACTAGACTTGCAGATCACCCCGGTGACCCTGAGCACTCTATGGATCGAGAATAGTCCTCCACTTCCTCGCAGCTTGGGTTGGCCTGTGACTTCTTTTGGATGTCTTCGCCGGCTCAGCTTTATCTTCTTTTCATGCTTTTATTTACCTTGTATTGTCTGTGCTCTCCTCACCTCTGGTGAGGATTCTTTCCTAGTTCATTGTCGTGTAGTTGTTTCTTTCTCGTATTTGTACTGTTTTGTTTTCGTTTTAATAAAGTTGTGGTTTATCCACTTTATTCAAACAAAAAATCTGATAATTATTGCTTAAACCTTTAATTAAAGGAGAATCCAAAAAAAAAAAGAAGAATATTGTTGGTGTCATAGTCGCAAGCAATGAATTGTTCATATTTAGAATATATTTTGTCATTTAGCACAGTACATATAATTATCACGATCAAATAGAAAACCATCGTTGAGAAGAAAATGATAAAATAATTTTGAACTTTTATATTGTAGAGATCATCCTCCTTTGCTCACAAAAATGGAAAAAAAGGAAAAATCATCCTCCAAGGTATGATAGACCTTCTTAGTCACCATTTCTCTATTTAAAGCACATGCTTCAACCAATTAACTTCAACTATATTAGGACTATGGAAACTTAGAGGAAAAGAAAAGAAAATAAATAAATATTAATCAAAAAAATATATGATGGAAAGAGATGAACAAATTTGGGTAGGCATATTTGACTTGATCTCATTATCCATTTATTTTTCCTAGCTCCAACTTGAACTAATAATCTCTTGATGATACATATCATGCCACTAATCAATGTCTTGTTTTTTCCTTGATATAATTAACTTACACATGACTCACAATTATTCATCTTTGTATAGATAACACATTAATTAGTGTGTCACCAAACACACTTAGCATCCAAAGCTAAGAATACCAAGTCCAAACACAACTTTCTTTATCATAATACCAATTAGTGTGTCACCAAACACAACTTTCAATATAATAATCTACTCCGGTTGTTCTCTTGTGCTGTTTATCTACATGGCCATAGTAGAAAGGAAGCCATAAAACTGAATCATCATGTCTATATATACCTTATCATAACAAGCAATGCAAATCACTAGAAGAAAAATAATACTTCAATCTGAGTAGGAGAAGGATGAAGAGAACCTCAATGGCCAACTCTTGCGAGAACACGCCGGTGGCTGATGAACAAGCTCCAGAGAATCCGAAGGTGAATGAGGAAGCAAAGCCGAATGAGAAGGATGAGGTTGAAAAGGTCGAATGTAAAAGTACTAGCTCTGACTCTGATTCGGTGAGTTTAAAATTTTTGTTCATTACTAGATTCAAAATATGTGAGAAATTGTCCTTTTAAAAATTGACTATTTCCCGTCTTAATGTTCTATTGAAGGAAAGTGATAAGGATGTAAAAGAAGGAGATGAGAAGAAAAAAAATACGGAGGTGGTGAATAAGGACCAGCCAAGTAAGACAGAAGGAGATGATGGCAATAAAGAAAAAGACGATGGAGAAAAACTCGAATGCAAAAGCACAAGCTCGGTAATTTTTCTATCTCTTATCAAACTTACTTCATTTTGTTACATTATTCTTATAAAATCATTTTTTAATTAATTTTTTATTAAAAAAATTGTCTCCTTCGAGCAAAAAGGGTTGTATTATATAGTAGCATTTTGCTGTCAGTCTGAAAGAAAATAAGAGTGATGAAAAACTCATAATTATGTATATATAACAATATCTATTTATTTGTATAATAGTTTCTTTTTTCTTTTTTAAATTTAGAAAAGTAACTCCGATAGTAAGAGTGACGATGATAGCAAAAGCAGCGATGATAGTAAGAGTGACGATGATAGCAAAAGCGATGATAGTAAAAGTGACGATGATAGCAAAAGCAGTGATGACAGCAAAAGTGGTGATGATAGCAAGAGTGAAAGTAATAGTGTAAGTGGAGATGATAGCAAGAGTGAAGATGAATCGAAATCATTGAAGAAGACGGTCTGTGATCTTAATTAAAAATTAATAATATTTAGTATATTTTCTCATTTAAATTTTCTACAAATATCACATTTTGTCTTGAAAATAGGAAAAGAAGAAGAAAAGAGTTACAAAGAAGAAAATGAAGAAGGTGGGATGCCCCTCCACAAGCTCAGATTCGGTAATATATATATATATATATATATATATGCAAAAAATTAAAAGAAAAACAATAAATTCCTTAATTATTATGATGATTCTATGTGATGTAATTCATATTGTTAAATGTTTTAAAATGCTTTTTCAAAAAAAAATGTTTTAAAATGTTATTTTATTCATCAATATCTTATTTGGCTAGTATATATATATTAGATCAGTATTTTATATAAATATATCCCTTCTCTTAATTGTAGCTTTTATGGATAAATTATAACATTCAACTTTATAAAATAACGATATAAGATAATACAGGCAAGTAAGGCAGATGGAGAAGAAAAGAAAGAACAAGCTTCAGAGGAAACAAAAAAAGACCAAACAAGTAAGATAGAAGGAGATAACATTGACAAAGAAGAAGGCGATGAAGAGAAACTTGAATGCAAAAGCAACAGCTCGGTAACTTCCCCACCTATTATCAAACAATGGTTATTTTCTAAATTATTCTCATAACATTCATTCGTTAATATCTCTATTGCCTAATGTAATTGTATCATGTGATAATAATTTGCCTTCAATTATTTTAGGGATAATCAAATTGATAGAAAGACTCATGGTTATATATGTCATTAATACTTATTTAGAAAAACGACATTTCTCCATTTTTCTTTTCTTGAATTCAGAAAAGCGACTCAGATAGCAAGAGCGATGGTGATAGCGATAGTGGGGATGATAGCAAAAGTGAAAGTGAAGCAAAGTCCCTAAAGAAAGTGTGTGACCTTAACAGAAAATTCTTCATCAATATATTTAGTATACTTTCTCATTTAAAGTTTATTTCATTATCACATTCCTTTCTCAAAAAATTGTATTATGTTGTTTTCTTATATATTCATCTACGTAATATATATAGAGATATAAAATACCATCCTAATATACGCTTATATTCTCATGTAGGCCAGTGAAGATAGTAAGGGAAATGAAAAGAAAAAGAAGAAGGCGTTGAAGAAGAAGCTGAAGAAGGAGGTAAACAAGACTGAAGAGAAGGAGATTGAACCTAATGATCAGAGTGTGAAACAAAAGGGAGGTGAACCAAGTGATACAAAGGAGAAGAAAAGTCTTGAGAAGATTATGGGGAAATTGCCTAGTTATAACTAAAGAGATCAAAGTTCTCTCTATATATTTTTATATATCTATCTATTTACATAATTTTCTAAGTTTTATGGGAAATAAGTTGAGAACTCACTGCAGTAGCTCACTGTTCATCACGGTGTGTTCTGTTTCAGTGACTCTTGCTGTATGGCCTTGCAATTTGCTTTGTTGTTCACTAGTTAATTTGCTTGCTTTCAAATATTAATAAATAAGTTTTTCTTATTAGATCATAAAGTTTTCTTTTATGTTATTTAATTTGCATTGCGGTATAAACTTTATTATTATTATTATTATTATTTTGAATAAATGTGGATAAACCACAACTTTATTGAAAAAAAAACGAATAGAGTAGAAAAAACAAGGTAAAAACAAGAAGAAGAAACAGAAAGAAGTCTCTCACCAAAGGTGAGGCACACAAAAGAAAAGAGGAGAACATAACAGTAAAACAAGTAAAAAAAGATAAGCTGAGCTGGCAAAGACCACCGTCTAGTAACACAGGCCTGCCCAGACTGTCAAGGAAAGTAACCTACTCCTGCGCTAAATCATGATCTGATCGAGTCGCAAGATTGATTGGAAACTCTTGTACTTATGAAGTTGAGGGAGAGCTTAATCGTCTGGGATGCTTCGTTATATAAACTTTCAAATGGAGTAATTGTGGTTTATTCAAATAAATTATAATTTCTATCATAATTGTAACTGATGTCACTTATTGGACATGGTTGTGAAGACTTGACAAACTCCACCTTCCTTGACCATCTTCACTATTGTGAATGTCACTTAAGAATTTTTCTAGTGTTTTGTAGTATTCTATAGCTGATTACTGTAGCGGATTGATATTACCACATAATTGTACTTATACAGCGATTGTAAAACTACTGCAATAAACTATCTATTACAATAATTTTGTTGCAGTTTCATATTATTTGCATCATATTGAAAAGTAATGCAACGGTTCAAAATAGCTACATAATTATAGTAATGCAGCAGTTCTCAGTAACTACATATTTTTAAAGATATGCAGTGTTTTTTACAACTATTGCTCATGTTAAAATAATGAAACGAGTTATAACCGATGCATATTTGTCTTGATATACAATGGTTTTTATAACCGCTACATACTAGAAATAATGCAGCATTCGTAGCCGCAACATATTCATTATATTGTAGAAGTTCTCAATAAATAAAATTTTCATGTTCTATTTTTTATTTTATATTTTGAATTTCAAATATCTATTTTTTAAATCATGACAACAATGTTCAAAAAAAAATTTAAAAATGTTTGTTACATATTTTTCACCTCTCTAAAATCTTAGGAGTTAGCATATCAATATTTTAGAGTGTTATATATGATTATCAGCAAGAGAGTTTAATGTGGCGCGTATTGAGGAGCTAGCCTGTACTTTTCTAGAAAAATGGGATAGGGCCTAACAGGGGTGTTTTGATAATAACGTCACTTTACAAGCGGTTTAGTTTTGGTGTTTTGAGGGTCCCACTTGATGGAAGATGGGTCAACAAGCAAAAGTCACTAGCTTTGCTTATGAGGCATGCCACTTTTCAGAAGAATTCCATCATCTTGGCCTTGAAAACAGTGATTTTGTCATTTTGGGAAAGATTTGATTTGGTTGTTTTATTTGGCTACGAATCTCGGATTTGTACACCGTTTTGGGTGTTACCTATACTTTGTTACATATTTTACTTCCCTATAGTAAATTGAAAAATTGCCGTTTTTGGAAAAAATTTATTTGTCTCCTTTTAAAGTTTATTTCCTGTTTTTCCTTCGTATATTTATTGTAAGCCCTCGGCTAAGATAAGTAGTTGATTTTGATGAAATAAAAGTGTATTTTTAGTTTTTTTCTAAAATCCCTTGGTATTCTTAGACTAAACAGGGTTTTAGTTATTTTTGTTTTACCTGGGCATTCTCGGACTAAACAAGTGATCAACCTTATCATTGCTTGGCATTCGTTAGCTACGTAAAGTTTTTCCATAAAAAGAAAAGGCTTGAAAAACAAAATTAAGATATTCAAATTAAAATTAGAAAATTTCAAATATATCACTTCCACATATAAATAAATATCACTTTCACAAAAATATTTGAAATGTTGCTTGAATTTAAATTAAAACTAGAATTTTAAATTATTTTTAAATAGATGGTGATTATTAAAAAAATATAATATATCATATTAAAATTTTAAAACAAAAAAATCAAGTCACAAAATAAAATTTTGCCATAAAAAAAACTTGAGATTTTTTTTGTAAGTTCTATTTAAATTTTATACAGAAAAACTTGTATCCAATTTAAATGTTGGAATAAATTTGAATTTTTAATAAATCTTGATAGGATGCTAACCGCCAAAAGTGCCTCGAAATCATCAGCACATCATTGATATTTATTCACTTCCTCATCTTAGGTTCCTTTGCACCTTTGCATCTATCGGCGCCCCTTTCTCCTTGTCATTCTCATCAAAACCTTTGGGGTGGTTTGGTTTGCAATAATAATATATCGTAGTAATGAAATAGTAATTTATGATAACCATGTTTGGTTGGTTACAGAAATTAACTTATTAATGTTCTAAATTTTCTAAAATACCCTTATAACAAAAATTGTTTAAAGTCTAGGGTTTTCCTTTTCTGTTCAGATCCAATGAATGCAGTTAGACCAGTTGAACTCTAATTCTATAAGTGAGTAGATTAGATGGAAACCAAAAGACAATTTACTAGTGCCTTTGACTTGAAATTATTATAAAGACAGGTAGTGTTTTTGGCATTCATCTCGGAATTGACTTGAAATTATCAAACCCAAAAATGTGACTGTATAGTCTGTATTGGTCAAGTGAAAAGAGAATGAAAGCTTTTAATTATGTATATGTGTGTGTATGTCTATATATATACATATAGCATAGCGCAAGCAGGAAAACTGTCTTATTTTCATTACTTATGCTTTTATGTATGAATCTCTGCAAGAAGTGATTGTCATGTTGAATATATCATGCTGAACATGATGTTGAGTTTCTATTACTGTTAATGATATGCTTGGAATATTCTTGGATTTACTGTTTGGAATTATTCTTCCTCTGATATTTAGTAGTGGAAAGTTAATAGGGTAGAAATTTGAGTCATGGAACCCCAAGTTTTTATAATCACATGTGACAAATATTTTGAGGCAAAATCTTATTAATTTTTTTTTTTTAGATACCTCAGATCATGTGCCTCGCATGGTTCCTTTGAACCAAATAGTTTAACCATCATCAAGGGCTTTGAAATTGGTCATCATGTAATACAAGTAAGTATTGATTCACTGTTGATTCTTGGAGAAGTACGGCCTTGAACACAGCCCAAGCACGGGCTTGCTTCGACCCAAGCATTAGGGATTTAAAGTTTTCACTGGAAAGACTTGCTAGGAGAGCTCGTTTTAAAGAAAGAGGATGACTGCAACCTTAGGAAAGATCTTGAGATCAGCCGTAAGACTCTAAGGAGTTTAGATAGATCCTTCAAGCCACTCAAGAAGGGAAGGTATTAGCTTTGGATTAAAACTTTGTAAGCCATTTGGCTAAGTTCTCTTCTTGCTTGTAAAACCCTTGGTAGTTGAAGCTTTGTATAAGTTTGTATTCATCATCTTTGACATTATAGTAGAATTTCTCATCACCTCTGCCCGTGGGCATAGACTTGAAGAGTGGAACCATGTTAAATCCTTGTGCCTTCCTTGTTTATTTCGTTAAATGCTCGTTTGCTCCAGTTCTTTCTTGTGTGACATTGTGTTGTTGTATTCGTTGTTCCTCTGTGTTCCTCTTCAACATTCACTTTGCCAGCTATCTATTTTATATTGTTCCTTGTTTTTCTTTTCCTGTATTTTGTTCAGTTTTTCTACTGCTAATGGATAATTATTTTTACTCACATCACTTATAATTTTAATAAAGTAGTAATTTATCAAGTTTTTTTAAGTAAAAGTGGATAAACCATCAGATTATAAATGATGTATTTTATCATCTTTATCCAACCAACCAAACACAGAATATAAAAAGTCTGATTGTCACATTAATTTTATAAATAAGATCAACATGTTATTATTAAAAACCAACTAAACTTTAGAATTTTGAGGAAAATTTAGAAGAATAACAAAATAATAATAATAAAAACTTAGGGCCTTTTAAGAATAAATTAATTGTGGGCTTTACTTTAAAAATAATAATTCAGCGTGTCTTTAAATAGACAATATATCGAATTCATAATATCTAAACTAAAGAACAGAAAATCTAAACAACTACAACAAAATCTAAGATATTGACTAACAATTTTGAATTATTCTCCAACACACTCCCTTAATTCAAAGTTGCAAAATTTCATAGTACTTTAAACTTCAAACATAATATAGCACTTCTCTCCATGCTTTTAATGTTCGCGAAACATTTCTCTTCACTATATGATGCACTCCTCACCAACCTACAATTATTAAAACATATATCTTCAAATTATGCTCTTCAAATTATGAAATTATTATAATACTCTCTGTATTATTCTGTGTTTATTTCGTTATTATAACATTTAAACAATATTAAAAAATAAACACTTAAATGAAAATAAAAACCATATTGAAAAAGAAAATTTTAATAAATATAGCCTAAAGTTGGTAAAATCCAGGAGATAGTCCCTCTGTTATAGTTACTCCGTCCTTTTAGTCCTTCAATTATAAAAGTTACTAATTTCATTCTTCTATTTTTTCAATTGGGCAAATCAAGTCCATAAGTTAGATTTTACTAATATGGCTTAAAATATTAATAAAAAATTATTACAGTATTATAAAAATTATTAAAAATTATAAAAAAATATTTGAAAACATTAACAAATATTTAAAAATATTAAAAAGTTATTAAAATATTTACAAAAATTAAAAACTAATATATATATATATATAATTTAAAAAACCAAAGTACTACAACGTACCATGCCACAACATTTTAGATCTGGATATGAACTGTAAAATCCTAAATTAACTCCCCAGCTTATTTTCTCTAATCTTGATTCGGATCTTTTCTAACCACGTGGAGTTTAGTCAGGGTTAGGAAGAAAAAGGAAATTGTACTTTTTTATTTTTTTTAATATTTTTTTATAATTTTTTATAGTTATTTTATAAAAAGTATTATAAATTATTAAAAAATTAAAAATTATTGAAAATTATTAAAAAATACGAAAAAGTATTAATTATTATTTTAGAACCTGATCTTGACTAGTAGGACCTGGTAAAAAGGATCAGGATTAGCATTGGAGCAGATAGATTGGAGAGTTACTTTAGGGTTTCGAGTTGGGGAGTTTCATACCCAAATCTAAAATGACGTGGCACGCTATGTGGCAATCCTTTGATTTTTTATTTAAATATTTTTTCTAACTTTTTATAAGTTTAATAATTTTAAAAAAAATTCATAAATTTTAACTTTTATATAAATTTAAATTTTTTTTATAAAATTTCATAATTTTTTAATATTTTTATATTTTTTATAAAATTTAATAAAATTTTATAAAATTTTATTATTATTATTTTAATATTTTAAGCAAAATAAGCAAATCTAATAGAGCTGACGGCCGTTTAGTAGAGGACGTAATTTGCCCAATTGAAAAAATAAAGGGATGAATTAATTAGTATGGACCAAAAGAATGGAGTGACTATAATAGACAGATCATTTGAGGGATTTTGAGGAGGTGTTCACACAATCCATACCATTATTATTTAAAAGGCATAATACCATATTTAGTCACTCTAATATAGTCAATCTGCTCTTTTGGTCCCTCTAATATGATTTATCCCCAAGAGGTCCTTGTATTTTAATTTTTGGGAAATATAAGTCTCTCTCTTTAATATAATTTGCCCCTAAGAGGTCCCTATGATGACTTACATTTTCCAAAGATTAAAATACAGGGACCTCGTACGGACCAATCATATTAGAGAGACCAAAGTGACAGATTGATTATATTAGAGGGATTAAATATGGTATTCTACCTTATCTAAAATCCAAACACAAAAACAAAGGATATTGTTGTTGTCACAATTGCAAGCAATAAAATTGTTCATATTTAGAATTTTGTCATTTAGCACACCACATATACACGCCTTATATTTTAGTGATAAACAAAGTATTATAGGTTACTATGAAGATCAAATAGAACACCACTATTATGAATAAAATTAAATATTCTAGAGGCCATCCTCCGAGGTAGGATAATCACTGCCCCTAAACCCTCTTCTTGATCTCTATTTCTTTTTTAAACCTTTGCCATATACTTCAATCAACCAATCATCCACTATGTTTGGATCAAGGAAACTTAAAGAAAAAGAAAGGAAAAAATTATCTGTTGAGTGGAGAGAGAATATATGAAGCTTTTCTATTATTATTCAAATTAAAATTATTTTACAAATTACTCTCACTCTCACACTTTCTCTCACTAACACTATTTTCTCTCACTATGCACTCACACCCTCACTTACACTCTATGCTTGTGGCTAACCTAGCTTGACTTGTTGCATGCTAACTTGCTTGAATGACTAGCTTAAGCCTTTAACACATATTTATAGTCACCATGAGGCGGTTAATGAAGGGTCTAGATAATTAAGTCGGTTGTGAGCTTGTTCTTCAAGAATCTTCAAGGAAACTGCTGCCAAAGTCGGTGATGCATTCTGGTGGTTTCAAGCTTCTTCTAGAAGCTTCACATTTTATCACTCCCCCTCAGCACCGACTTCTCTTGAATTAATGTTTTCTTGAGTATTCCTAACTGTCCTCGTAAATCTTCAAATTTCTTTGTACTGAGTCCTTTAGTGAAGATGTCAGCAATTTGCTCTTCTGTAGGTGTTAGCTTCATGTGGATCTCACCTTGCAGCACTTTTTCTCTTAAGAAGTGATAGTGTACTTCAATGTGCTTGGTCCTTGCATGAAACATAGGATTTTCTGCTAAACATACTGCTGACCTGTTATCACAATGAAGTGTTACCTGTTCAATTGGTTGGTGAAGATCCTTTAGCAATTGCATCAACCAAGTGCTTTCTTGTGCTGCCATAGCTGCTGCTCTATACTCAGCTTCTGTGGTGGAGAGGGATACGGTAGGCTGCCTCTTACTGCACCATGACACTGGTCCTGATCCCAAGCTGAAGATGTAACCTGTAGTTGATTGCCTCGTGTCGCAGTCTCCAGCGTAGTCAGCGTCACAATATCCAGTTACTTGGCATCTTTCACCTTTACGGTATAGAATACCGTAATCCACAGTTCCTTTTAAGTATCGAAGTATTCGCCGTACTGCTTCCAAATGTGGCTTCTTGGGATTTTGCATGTAGCGACTTGCAACTCCAACTGCATATGCCAAGTCAGGTCTAGTAAGAGTTAGATAAATAAGGCTACCTACCAGTTGTCGATACATCCGTGGATCTTCCAAGTCTTTTCCTTCTCCAGCACGAAGCTTGATGTTTGGCTCCATTGGTGTAGACAGTGGCTTACACTCCAGCATCCCATACGTCTCCAATAGATTCTTTGCATATTTTTGTTGACAGAGGAACATACCTTCCTTTGTCTTCTCAACTTCGAGCCCTAAGAAGTGCTTCAATTCTCCAAGCTCCTTCATCTGGAACCGGACTGAAAGATTGTCCTTCGTTTGTTGGATTTCTTCAGTAAGGTCTCCAGTTAAGATTAGGTTGTCAACATACACCAGGACTATGGCCATCTTGCCTCCTGTGTGTTTAACGAAAAGGCTCGAATCTGATGCTGTCAACTTGTAGCCACTTTGTACAAGAAATTCTGCTATTTTCCCGTACCATGCTCTTGGAGCCTGTTTCAAGCCATATAATGCCTTCTTGAGCTTGCATACGTATTCTGGATGAGTCTTGCTCTCAAATCCTTGTGGTTGATCCATGTAGATGTCTCTATCAAGCTCTCTATGTAAGAAGGCATTCTTCACATCCATCTGCCAAAGCTTCCATCCTTTGCTTGCAGCTAGTGCAAGTAGTACTCGCACCGTTGTTAGCTTTGCTACTGGACTAAATGTTTCATCATAGTCCAGGCCATATTGCTGTGAAAACCCTCGTGCCACGAGTCGAGCCTTGTATCTCTCGACTGATCCATCTGCTCTAGTTTTCACCTTGTAGACCCATTTGCATGAGATTGGTTGTACTCCCACTGGTTTGGGTACCAAATCCCATGTCTGGTTTTGCTTGAGGGCTGTTATTTCTTCCTCCATTGCCTTCCTCCAATTGTTGTCCTTAATTGCTTCTTCAAAAGTTGTTGGTTCTTCAACTTCCATAACTAGTGCAGCATTTGCATACTTGGGATTAGGATGCCTTATTCTGGATGATCTCCTTAAAGGTGGAGGCATTTCTTCAGGAAGGTCTTCTTCCACTTCTTCATGAACTCCAGTCTTCCATGGGCTCTTGGTCTTTGATGACCTTGGACTTGTGTCTTCTTCATTTGTTGTTGGAACTTCTTGAGCTTGGTCTTGTAGTTGTTCCTCTATTGTTGCCTCAATCTCCTTTACATTTGGTTGAACTGAGTCTTCTGAAGGCCACCAAGCTGAAGCTTCATCAAAGACCACATTCCTGGATGTATAGATGCGCCCGGATGTCGGATCACAGCATCTCCATCCTTTTCTCTCATCATCATAGCCGACAAAGATACATCGCACCGCCTTCTTGTCGAACTTGGTACGAAGATGATCTGGCACAAAAATATAACACACACATCCAAAGACTTTGAAGTGACTTACTGTAGGTTTGATCTTCCATAGTCTTTGGAATGGAGAGAGAAAACCCATCTTTTCTTGTGGAAGCCGGTTGATGATGTGGGCTGCCGTTCTCATGCATTCGGCCCAAAATCTTCCTGGCACGTTCTTGGCATGTAGCATGCTTCGGCATATTTCTGCAATATGCCGATTCTTCCTCTCAGCTACACCATTTTGTTGTGGAGTGTTGGGACAAGTCAGTTGTCTTCGGACCTTCTGCTCCTTCAGATAGACATTAAATTCTTGAGATAGATATTCTCTTCCATTGTCAGTACGAAGACATTGTATCTTCTTGTTGAGCTCACACTCCACCTTCTCCTTGAACTCCTTGAACTTGGAGAATACTTCAGATTTTTCTTTCATAAAAAACACCCATACGTACCTTGAGAAGTCATCAATAAAGGTCACCATGTATTTGGCACCACTTATAGATGCTTGTTTGATTGGACCAAATACATCAGAGTGTACTAGCTCCAAAGGCTCCTTAGCTCTAAATTTAGATTGCTGGAAGGGAAGTTGATGGGCCTTACCAAATTGACACCCAGCGCATACTGTATCAGTCCGTACTTCTATGTCGGACAGGCCTTTGACCATAGACTTCTCGACCATCATCTTCAACTTGTGGTAGCTTACATGCCCCAGTCTTGCGTGCCAGAGATCAGACGTCTCGTTTTTCCGGGTCCTGTCCACATAGGCTGATTCTGCAGACATCACATAGATAGACTCCAGTTTGCGTCCCTCCATAACTGGTGTGCCTGATGCCTGTAGATTGCGGTACACCTTAACTTCTTGTGGCCCAAATACCACATAGTTTCCTTGTGCTGTCAGTTGTGAGACTGACAACAGGTTCTTCTTCATCCCGGGAACGTGATAGACGCCCTGCAGCTTAATTTGATCTGAATTGAAGCGTGGAGAGATAAGTGTCTTACCGATGTGGGTGATGGGCAGCTTAGAATTGTTAGCTGTCACAATCACTTGCTTCCCCTTGTACTTCTCAAGGCCCTCTAATTTCTTGATGTCACCTGTCATGTGATTGGAGCAGCCAGAGTCGATGATCCAGTCGTTCTCATAATTGATCTTCTTTTGCTTCGTTATTGCTGTTAGAGCTACCTCTTCTTTTTCTTCTTGCTCCTCCACTTTGGTAGTGACTACTGCAAATGCTGCTTCAACATCCCACTCTTCTTCACTGTCATATCTTGAATGACTGGTTCCTTGGAAGCTTCTTGAGGTTGCTGCATTTCCTTGACCTTTCTTCTTATGCCAACAATCTCGTGTATAGTGTCCTTTCTTTCCACAAATATAGCAGCGATCATCTCGACTTTCACCTCCCTTGGACGGACGGTTGTTGTTGCGAACTCCCCCTGAATAGTTGGTCTTCTCCTTTAGTCTTCTCTGTTGATTGGGCTTGTTCTCCGGTGCGGGCTTCTGGCCTTTTCTCCGGTTGCTGAACAACGCCTCTTCTTCCTGCTTTAGCGAGACACCTGCCATCTGCTTCGCTAAAGCCTCCTGATTAGCAAGCATATTTTCTAACTCCAACAAGGTTGGTTGAATCGGCCAACCTCGAATGGCAGCCATAAACCCACTGTACTCAGGTTTAAGGCCATTGATAATTATCCTCCTCATTCGCTGCTCACTAATCTTTTCTTCAGGGGCAAGTTGAGCAATCTCGCTGCATAGTGATTTTACCTTGGTGAAGTACTGACTGATTGTCATACTTCCTTGTAAAGTAGTCATGAGCTCACTTTCAAGTAATTGAAGGCGAGCATCATTTTTCTTGGAGAATAGTGTAGCGAGAGTATCCCATGCTATTTTTGGAGTAGCAGCATCTCTAATATACTCTAACAGCTCATCTTCAACAGCTGTTCTAAGAACAAACATTGCCTTACCTGCTTTGATGCGCCACTTCCGCAGGGCCTCATCTTTTGACTTCTCTGTCGCCAGAGCCTTCTTCTCCTTGGATTTGGTGTCACCAGCAGCATCTGATGGCGTCGCTTCTTCAACAGCGACATCTGGTGGAGTCGTCTCGGACCCCCCTACAACCTCCCATAGGTCCTGTCCTTGTAGATATGACTCTATGCAGGCCTTCCAATTTATATAATTATGATTATTTAACTTCTTCAAACCACCAGTCGTACCTGCTAGCTCCATAGCTATGTCTGGGTCACCTGACGTACAGCAAGCCTCCTTAGCAGAATACCGGTACTCGACTTACTCCGACTGGCGAGCTTCAACACTGGTGAACTCCTGATACTATGCTCGGGCACTGGTCAGTAATTCCGGCAGAACCGACCTGACAACCTGGCTCTGATACCAGAAATGTTGAGTGGAGAGAGAATATATGAAGCTTTTCTATTATTATTCAAATTAAAATTATTTTACAAATTACTCTCACTCTCACACTTTCTCTCACTAACACTATTTTCTCTCACTATGCACTCACACCCTCACTTACACTCTATGCTTGTGGCTAACCTAGCTTGACTTGTTGCATGCTAACTTGCTTGAATGACTAGCTTAAGCCTTTAACACATATTTATAGTCACCATGAGGCGGTTAATGAAGGGTCTAGATAATTAAGTCGGTTGTGAGCTTGTTCTTCAAGAATCTTCAAGGAAACTGCTGCCAAAGTCGGTGATGCATTCTGGTGGTTTCAAGCTTCTTCTAGAAGCTTCACATTTTATCATTATCAATGAAAAAAATATATGATGGAAAGTGAAGAACAAATTTTGGTAGATATATTTTACTTGATCTTATTATCCATTTGTTCTTCCTTGATCCACCTTGAACAAATAATCTCTTGATGATACATATCATAACACTAATCAATACCTTCTTATCTTGATATAATTAACTCTTTTTTTTTTATTAACTTGCACATAAGTCACAATTATTCATCTTTATATATACATCATGCATGCCCCCAAGCAAGTCACCAGAGACACTTATAGCATCCAATGCTAAGAATACCAAGTCCAAACACAACTTTCTTTATCATTCTCCCTTTAATAATCTATTCTTGTTGTTCTCTTGTTCTATCGATCCACATGGCCATAATAGAAAGGAATTGAAGCCATAACAATGCATCATCATGCCTATATATATCTTATCATGGCAAGCAAATGCAAACAACAAGAAAAAAAAAATTAATACTTTGACCTAAGTTCATTTGTTGAGAAAACCGATGGCCAACTCTTCTGAGAAAATGCCGGTGACCAATGAGCAAGCTCCAGAGAACCCGAAGGTGAACGATGAAGCAAAGCCAAATGAGAAGGGCGAGGTTGAAAAGGTTGAATGTAAAAGTACCAGCTCTGATGACTCTGATTCAGTGAGTATATAGTTCTTGCTAAGTACAAGATTTTATTCAAAATATGTGAGAATTGTCCACATTTATAGTTTCTGTTAATTGCAAGATTTTATATAAATTAAACATGTGAGAAATTGTCCGCTCTTATCTTAATATTTGTATCGAAGGAGGGTGATAAGGATGTAAAAGGTGAAAATGAGAAGAAAACAAATCCAGAGGTGGTGAATGAGGACCAGGCAAGTAAGGCAGAAGAAGATAAAGATGATGAAGAAAAACTCGAATGCAAAAGCACAAGCTCGGTAATTTTTTCATCTATATATATATATATATATATATATAATCAAACATCATTTTGTTATATTATTCTCATAGAAAAAATTGTCTCCTAGTGAAAGGGGTTTGTATTATGTAGTATCAGTTTACCTTCAGTTATTTGGAAAGAAAACAAGATTGATGGAAAAACTCATAATTATGTATTTATAACAATATCTATTTATTTATATGATATTTTCTTTCTTTTTTTTCTTTCTTGAATTCAGAAAAGTGACTCTGATAGCAAAAGTGAAGATAGTAAAAGTTCCGATGATAGTAAGAGTGCCGATAGCAAAAGCAGTGATGATAGCAAAAGTGCAAATGAATCAAAGTCTCTGAAGACAGTATGTGATCTTAATTATATATATATTATTCAATATATTTTCTCATATTAATTTTCTTCAAATATCTTTTTTTCTTAAAAATAGGAAAAGAAGAAGAAAAGGATTACAAAGAAGAAACTGAAGAAGGTTGGTTCCCCCTTTATAATTAAGCTCAGACTCTCGGTAAAACAGTATATATAAAAAATTAAGAGGAAAACAATAATTTCTTGTTTATTATGACAATGACATTCAGCATGAAGTATTTCACATTGTTAAATGTTTTGACATGTTATTTTACTCATTTACATTTATTTGGCTATGGCTCGTGTGTGTGTATATATATATATATCCTTTCTCCAGTAATTTTTATAGACAAATTATAAAATTCAACTATATAAAATAACAATATATAATATATATAATACAGACAAGTAAGGTTGAGGGTGAAAAAAAGAAGGAAAAAGCTACAGAGGCAACAAGCAAAGACCAAACAAGTGCAATGGAAGGAGATAACATTAATGAAGAGAAAGACGATGTTGAGAAACTTGAATGCAAAAGCAATAGCTCGGTAATTTCTCCACCTACTATCAAACTATCTTCATTTTCTAAATTATTCTCATAAAATCCATTTCGAAACCGTTATGATTTGCCTTCAATTAGTTTCAAGGAAAATCAAATTGATAGAATTAAAGACTCATAGTTATATATTTATGTCAATATTGTTTAATAAAATGATATCTCCCTATTATGATTTTTTTTTTTTTTTTTTTTTTTTTTTTTTTGTGAATTCAGAAAAGCGACTCGGATAGCAAGAGTGGCGATAGTGGCAGTGGGGATGATAGCAAAAGTGAAAGTGTATCAAAGTCCCTAAAGAAAGTGTGTGACCTCAATAGAAAATTTTTCATCAATATATTTAGTGTACTTTCACTTAAATTTTCTTCCATTATCTCATTCCTTAAAAATATATTATGTTATTATCTTACTCATCTATACTTAACTAGACTACTTTCCATATTACAATATAGCATAGAGACAAAAAATAACATCCCAATATACACTTAATTATCATGCAGGCCAGTGAAGATAATGAGGGAGATAAAAAGAAAAAGAAGAAGGTGTTGAAGAAGAAGCTGAAGGAGAAGGTAAACAAGAATAGTGAAAAGAAGGAGAATGAACCTAAAGATCAGATTGTGAAACAAGAGGGAGGTGAACCAAGTGATACAAAGGAGAAGAAAAGTATACTTGAGAAGATTATGGGCAAATTGTCCGGTTATAATTAGAGAGATCGAAGTTGTCTCTATATATATTTATATATCTATCTATTTACATAATTTTCTAAGTTTTATGGGAAATAAGTTGAGAATTCACTGCAGTAGCACACTGTTCATTGCGGTGTGTCTGTTTCAGTGACTCTTGCTGTATGGCCTTGCAATTTGCTTTGTTGTTCACTTGTTAATTTGCTTGCTTTCAAATTAATATCAATAAATAAGTTTTACTTGTTGGATAGCAAGGTTTTCTTTTATGTTATTTAATTTGCATTACTGTATAAACTTTCAAATGGAGTACTTGTGGTTTATTCAAATAAGTTATAATTTCTATCATAATTGTAACTGATGTCGCTTATTGGACCTGGTTGTGCAGACTTGACGAACTCCAACTTCGTTGACCATCTTCACTACTGTGAATGTCGCTTGAGAAATTTTCAAGTGTTTTGTAGTATACTATAGCTGATTATTGTAGCAGATCGACATTACCACATAGTTGTACTTATACAACGAATGTAAAACTGCTTCAATAAACTATCTATTGCAACAATTTTGCTGTGGCGGTTTCATATTATTTGCATCATATTGAAAAGTAAGTCTTGATACGCAATGGTTCGTAGCCGCGGCATATTCATTATATTGTAGAAGTTCTTAATAAATAAATTTGAATATTCTATTTTTTATTTTATATTTTGAATTGCAAATATCGATTTTTTAAATCATAACAACAATGTTATGAAAAAAATTTAAAAATGTTTGTTATATATTTTTCACCTCTCTAAAATCTCGGGAGTTAGCATATCGATATTTTAGTGTTATATATGATTACGAGCAAGAGAGTTTGATGCAGGGCACATTGAAGAGCTAGCCTGTACTTTTCTAGAAAAAATGGGGCAAGACCTAATAGGGGTATTTTAGTAATAACATCACTTTCCGAGCGGTTTAGTTTTGGTGTTTTGAGGGTTCCACTTGATGGAAGACGGGTCAACGAGCAAAAGTCACTAGCTTTCCTTGTGAGGCATACCAGTTTTCGGCCAGATTCCATCATCTTGGCCTCACAAACAAGGGTTTTCCATTTTAAGAAAGATTCAATTTGGTTGTTTCCATGGCTATGAATCTATGATTTCTAAGCTATTTCGGGTATTAGCTTTATTTTATTAAGTATTTTATTTTCCTGCTATAAATTGAAAACTTGTCGTTCTTTGCAAATTTTCAATTTGTCTTCTTTTAGGGTTTATTTCTTGTTTTTCCTTCGTTTATTTATTGTAAGCACTCGGGCTAAGGTAAGTAGTTGATTTTGATGAAATAAAAGTGTTTTTTTTTTTTGTTTTTTTTTTCTAAAATCACATAGGGTTTTAGTTCTTGTTGTTTGACTTGGGCATTCTTGGACCAAACAAGTCATCAACCTTATTATTAATTTTGGCGTTCATTTTCTGTGTTAGAGTTTTTCATAAAAGAAAAAAAATTGAAATATAAAAATAAGATATTCAAATTAAAATTAGAAATTTCAAATATATCACTTCCACATATAAATAAATATCACTTTCATAAAAATATTTGAAATGTTGCTTAAATTTAAATTAAAACTAGAATTTAAATTACTTTCAAATAGATGATAATTATTTTAAAAAAATGAGAATATATCATATTAAAATTTTAAAACAAAAAAAAAATTCAAGTCACAAAATAAAATTTTGCCATGAACAAAACTTGACATTTTTGTCCGTCGTTTTGTACTTTTGTTCCAACTTCCATTGCTTATGCACTACACCAAATCAGGCCTTTCGCGGCGTTTATATGGCGCCGTTTCATACAAACACCGGTATCAAATTCCATTTTGCGGCTTGTTTTTTATAAACCGCCACGAAAGTTGCTTGGCGGGGTAAGATAGAACTTTGGCGGGAATTTTTTTCCCATTAGCGGCGTTTGGTATATTAAACACCGTGAAAGAGTCTTTCCTTGCCGGCGTTTGTCAGTGTAAACGCCGGACAAATTCATTTCCGATACTAAATTATATATAATTCATTTTTGTGGCGGCGTTTAACTTTTATAACGCCGGGCATTACAATGCCATTGTTGGTCTTTGCCGGCTTTATGTACGCGGCGTTCAATTAAACGCCGGGAAAGCATCTATAAACCTTTGCCCTTTTCCCCTTGCCCAGCGTCCAGCGTTTCCTTGCTGAGCCCTTCCCCGTCATCGTCCACACCGATCAGCCGTCCGGAGTTTTCGCTTCGTCCGGGAAAGCATCATCGCCACCATCTTCCCCGTCAGTCGGCCGGCATCGTCCACACCGATCAGCCGCCAACTTCCCCGTCGATTGCCAGCGTCTCCCCCATCGATTGCCAGCCCCTTCCCCATCAATCAACCGGCATCATCCTCACTGATCAGCCAGTATCTTCTTATCCGCGACATTGCCACTATGGTTTCATCTAATTTTGTTTCCTAGTTTCCCTGATTTCTTACCATTGAATGTGGCTCCCTTGTAGTGAATCATCAACTGTTGATTTCATCTGCACCCTCAAAGAAGGCCCCGTGCGCACTCCTTCCCCTTCTCAGATCTCTTCGCCTTTCAAGGTACCTTGGATCCCTTCTCTCGTCCTGAATTTCATCTTTTTCACTGAATTTCAATGTGCCAATTGAGATCATCTCTAGAATTATTTCAGTGGCTGCAGGCATTTCATTCCAAGCCGATTCCAAGCCCTCAAGGATCACAGAAGTTCAGCTTGACAAGCTCAAGGTACACCCTCGACCCTCTCTCCTTTGTGGGGGGGGGGTACCAATTTAATCCTTCGTCTTGTGATTTTAATCCTCAAAGTTTTTGTTGTTGGTGGTGTGGTGTTCTTGTGATTTTAATCCTTCGTCTTGGTTGTTTCTCAAGTGGTTCTTGATTTTTAGGTTGTTTCCGGTGAGGTGCATCTAAATGCTCATTAGTTTGGATTTTTTCTTGAAGATCTCATTTTGTTAGGTTTTTTATGCTGGATCTGGTTTGATTTTTAAGAAATGTCATGTTTATTTGCAGATTTGAAAGTGCTTCTCTAGTTTCCCTTTTTTATGTTGGAACTTGTAGATCTGGTAGGGTTTGGTGGCTTTTGTTTCAAAGATTTATGTTTTTTTTTTCTCTCTTTCTAAAATTAATCTTTTTCTGAGATTTTTGGTGCTCATGTCTTGTTATGTAGGTGGGGCTTATGGTTGATATGTTTGATGCTCTGTGATAGAGTTGTAGATCCTGATCTGTTAGTAATGTAATTTTTATTTTTTCGAGACTATAGATCTGAAGGATTTAGCTCCTCTATAGACTATAGTTTATATGCTTGGGTTATAATACTCTTTGATTTGGGCTGTATAGGTCCTGACTTGTTTTCAAATTTGGAGCTTTCTCATTGATTCCATCTCACATATCCTAGGGTGTTCTGAATTTTGTTATTCTTACTCTTATTTGAAATAATTCAAAATGTTATTGCATATGTTAGAAGCTTCTTGTAAAGAATGTTCAGCCTCTGAAATCATTTTCTTTTCTTTTACATATGCAAGTCCAAATTACTCTAAATTTTTGTGAACGAAGACCTATTTCTTTGCAACTGAAGCTTCTTGTAAGAGAATTGTGTTAACATACAATAGCCAAGTTAAGGATTACATGATTGAGTTTAGAGAGAAAGATGAGTAAATTTCACCAACATCTATCAGCTGAAGTTTTGGAATTAGAGAAGAACTTAATTAACCAACCTAGAGATCTATGCACTTAGAAGAGAGCATTGCACATGAAAGTGGATATAAAAATGATAACACCATATCAAAAACACACCTCCCTGTCCAATATATATATATATATATATATATATATATATATATATATATATATATATATATATATATATATATATATATATATATATATATATACATAAAAATGAAGCATGTAATACCCCGTAAATTGATTATTGTTATTTATTTATATATTTACTTATAATTTTTATTGAGCTTAATAATTGGGTAGACTTTAGATTTTCGTTTCCATCCTCCTAATGCAATATCTGTTATCCTTTTCTTTTTATAAAACTATTAGTAGGAATATTTCACCTCTTTCCAAATTCTAAGCATCAAATTACTATCCTTCAAAAAAAGGTTCCAAAGATGAACAAGAGCTGGATGAATAAATCAAGATTGAGTCAAGAATATGTGGATGGAGTTGAACAATTTCTTGATTTTGCATTTAATAACTCAAGCAGCGATAATAAGATTGTCTGTCCATGCGTAAAATGTTCCAATGTACGTTGGCAAACACGTGAAGTAGCATTCGATCATTTAGCCTGTGATGGTATTTTACAAGGGTATAACTGTTGGTTCTTCCACGGAGAAAATGTTCCTCTATCGAGAACTTCTTCTAGAAACACTTCTTCAACTAGTTTTACCAGTCATCGTACGACAAACAACACATCCACCAGACAAGATGGTATGGAGGAATTGTTGCGGGATGCGTTTAACATACAACATCACCATGATGCCCCAACATTTGTTGATGTACATCCTACTGAGAGAATGGAAGGTGGTAATGAAACCCACATGGGGTTAAATGAAGAACAACCTTCTCAAGAAGAGTCAAAGTTCTACAAACTGCTCGAGGATATGAATGGAAAACTTTATGACGGGTCAAAGCATTCTACATTATATTTCTGTATCCGTCTTTTTCACCTAAAATGCATGTGTGGTATGACTGGAAAAGGGCTGGATTACTTGATTGACTTTTTGAAGGAGTTTTTTCCGATGGCCACAATTCCAGCGAATAGTCGTGAATCAAAGAAGGTCATAAAAGATTTAGGACTGGGGTACGAGAAGATCCATAGCTGTCCAAATGATCGTATCCTTTACTGGGAGGAGAAGGACATGCAACAATCATGTCATGTGTGCGGCGCTTCTCGATGGTTGCCTACTAATTCTACCCAACCTATGAATATTGATGGTGATGAAGTACTCCATAAGCGACCAGCAAAGGTTCTGAGGTACTTTCCTTTGATACCAAGACTGCAGAGGATATTCATGTCATCAAAAACTTCTACTGATATGTCTTGGCATGCTAATGGTCGCACAAAAGATGGCAACTTGAGACACCCAGCCGATGTTGAGGCATGGAGATCGTTTGATGCTAGATACCCGGACTTCACTGCTGATCCCCGAAATGTTAGGCTTGGCCTATCCTCCGATGGTTTTAACCCATTCAAGTTGTTAAGTACTTCGTACAGTACTTGGCCAGTGGTATTAATTCCTTACAACTTGCCACCTTGGATTGGAATGAAACAATCCTCCTTTATTTTGTCCATGATAATTCCTAGTGACAAGGGCCCAGGTAATGACATTGATGTCTTCATGCAACCTTTGATTAAAGAGTTGAAACAGTTGTGGGCTGGTGTTGACACGTACGATGCATCCTTAAAACAGAATTTTTGCTTGCGGGCAGCTTTGTTATGGACTATAAATGATTTCCCAGCATACGCCAATTTATCAGGTTGGAGCACAAAAGGAAAATATGCATGCCCGTGTTGCTCTGCAAATACTTGTTCAAGGTGGTTAACTAATGGGAGGAAATTTTGTTACTTGGAGCATCGGCGATGGTTAAATGAAAATCATTCGTACAGATTTCAAAAGCATTTGTTTGATGGTACAGTAGAGTTGCGTGGACCTTCTTCACTCCCTATTGGTTCAGACATTCTATTAATGCTTAAAGATGTGCAATCAACCTACGGAAAACATAACAAAGGTAACATGAGTAAATCAACATCTACTTTAAGAAAGAGACAACGGGATGGTGATGTAGACAGTGATGATGAGGACCTAGAGGAAGATGGGTTGCATGGTGTGAATTTATGGAAGAAGAGAAGTATCTTTTTTTATTTGCCATATTGGGAACATAACTTACTGTGCCATAACCTTGATGTCATGCACATTGAGAAGAATATTTGCGAGAATATAGTTGGAACTATTCTTGTATTGATGGGAAATCAAAAGATAATATGAAATCCATACTTGATATGGCCGAAATGGGAATCCGTCGTGACCTTCATGTAGAATATCTTCCAAATGGAAGAACAAGACTGCCCCCTGCTTCTTTCACAATGTCAAAAAGGGAGAAGGACATGTTCTGCCAAGTTCTGAAAAATATCAAAGTTCCGGATGCATACTCTTCGAACATTTCCAGATGTGTGAATCAAAAGGAACAAAAATTGCATTCTCTAAAATCACATGATTGTCATGTATTATTGCATGATCTGCTCCCAATTGCCCTACGGTCATCAATGTCAAAGCCCATTACACATGCAATTTCATAACTTTGTAATGTCCTTAAAATTCTATGTGGTAAAGTTCTTAATGTAGATGAGTTGGACAAACTTCAACTTCGAACGGCAATTTGTCTATGCCAGTTGGAGAAGATTTTCCCACCTTCATTCTTCACTGTAATGGTGCATTTAGTTATTTATCTTCCTCTTAAAGCTAAACTAGGTGGGCCCGTTCATTACCGGTGGATGTACCCTATTGAACGGTACTATTTTACTTGCAGTACCACTGTATAATTATATCCTTCTTTATAGTACTAATTAAATGTAGTCATTGTAGGTTTTTGCTCAAGTTAAAAACTTATGTTCGGAATAAAAGATATCCTGAAGGTTCAATTGCTGAAGGATTCTTGGCAGAGGAATGCGTTACCTTTTGTTCGAGATATATGGTTGATGTGGATACCATATTTGATAAACCTGCCCGCAACTTAAGAGAAATCAATTAGGAAATAAATACGACTCCTTATTTGTTTGCAACTATGGGGGAATCAATAGGCAAGGTTGATGTAACTGAGTTGGAAACGAAATCATGGGCACAAGCGCATCGTTATGTCCTATTGCATCACGAAGCCATTGAGGCATTTCAACTGTAAGTCACACATTTTGTGTTTTTAATTAATGAAGAATTAGTTGTTGAAACTTACACACATACCTAACAGTGAGTATAGGCATAAGTTGCGGGATCAATTCCAAGGCCGACGGTCATATGCACGTGAAATTGACAAAAAATTTACTGAAACTTTTCATGAATGGTTGGGAAAAATTGTAAGCAAGGGAGAAATTTGTGTTTTCTTTACCATATAATATGTTTTCTACTTGACTAAATTACATCCATGTACTTCACTAGGTTTGTCAACGATCAGACGTATCTGAGGAAGTTAGATTTCTAGCGCAAGGTCCAAACAGGATTGTTAAGCGCTATAAGGGTTACATCACTAATGGGTTCAGATTTCATACTAAATCTCGTGAGAGATCTAGAAGGACTCAAAACTCAGGATGTCTTGTCACCTCATCAACGACTAGCTATGCTACTGCTAGGGATGTCAACCCTTCGCAAGGGAATGTTGACTACTATGGGATTATAAATGACATAATTGAATTGGATTATTTCATGAAATTCAAGGTTGTGTTGTTTCGTTGTGATTGGGCTGATGTGAACACAATTAGAGGAACTAAAAAGGATGCTTATGTATTTACCATGGTCAATTTCAATCGATTAATTCACACCAGTGACAACATTCTAGACGAGCCTTATGTGTTCTCATCACAAGCTAAACAAGTTTTTTACTCTGAAGATCCCAAAGAAGCCGGTTGGTCCGTCATGATTCACAACCAACCAAGGGAGGTATTTGATATGGGGGATGAATTTGTAGAGAATGGGTTGAGAACGGAATGCTTCCCCTCGAGTGATGCTAATATGTTAGATGCAACTTCACAGTCTCGATGGGTTCACGAAGATTTCTCTGAAGACATTTATGTGTCTTGATGCTTGTCATTTACCAAGGAAAATAATAACAAATAAATCTCAGTAAGCCTGCTGTCATCTTCATTTGTTTTCATTTCTTTTTTCACGAGCTATTTGTTTTAAGGATTTATTAGATGGCTCGAATAATTCTCCTTGTTTCTACTCATTTTGAACCCATTGTTTCTATTTTTTATGTGAACTAATCAATTTGTGTTGAGAATTGCGCACTATTTATGTGATCAACATGTGATGGTGAAAGGTTGTTCTACTTTCTGAAGAAATGAGTTGTTTTATGCTTGCTCTTATGATGAGTTGTCTTTTTTCATCTCTTTCTGTCATGCTATCTTATTTCAGAAAGTAAGATCAATTATATTTCTCATGAGGAATATCATGAGGAATGTTGTGTTTAAATCAGATATTGGTATAAATGTACTATCTAGAAAAGTATTGCCAATTATATTTCTCATGGTTATAAAATCAGAATTCACAGTTTTTAATTCCTT
Organism: Dioscorea alata; assembly: GCA_020875875.1. Classification (NCBI taxonomy): domain Eukaryota; kingdom Viridiplantae; phylum Streptophyta; class Magnoliopsida; order Dioscoreales; family Dioscoreaceae; genus Dioscorea; species Dioscorea alata. The sequence continues at coordinate 24,091,098 of CM037011.1, forward strand.
GATAGGCATTATAATTTAAATCAAAGTTTATGATAATTAATAGAACTAGTTTAGAAGGTATATTTATTTTTCTGATATTGCACTTGTCTTGTCCTTTTATCTCATTATTGAGTAGGAGGAGAATGCCGAGAGCAAATTTGAAAGGCATGAAAGTAGTGCAATCTGAAGGCACCATGAATGATGGTTCTGTAGATGGTGTCCGTGCGAATGCTTCAACGGAAATGCTAGCCATTCTGATAGGGTGACACAAGTAGCACATGTGCAACCTGAATCTTCTATTTATACATCATTTGAATCATCTGATGATTCAAATAATAATGAAGCTTGTGCGGATCATGAAGATCATAATTTGGTTGCAGGTAAGTTATGATCTACAAACGCATATTATTAATAATATAACTTAGCTAGAATCTCCCTTGATAAGATACTTAGCTTTATTCCAGTAGTCATATTAAAGGAACAAACTATTTATAGTTGTAAATAGCTCAAATCTTCATATAGTTTATTTAAACCTGCCCTATGATTGCAAATTTCTCTATTTGAAGTTCAGTAATTCTAAAATGACAATTTTGTTGTAGTTAACAATGTTGGAAAGCAAGTAAGAAGAGGGCCTACTACTTTGAAGGGGTTGTACTCCTTACCTCCTAATGAGAAAATTTTGGTGAGTAGCAATGAACTCGGCCAACCAATTGGCCCTGAGGGTCAGTTACTATCTGGGTTTTTAGGGATGCTTGCTCGAAGTGGTCAGCGGGTTGGCCTTCATTATGAAAATTGGCGTAAAGTGCCAAAGACGTTGAAGGAGGAACTTCTAAAGTTTGTTGAGGTGAGTGGTACACTATGTACACTTAAGAATTTTTGTTTGTAATGCCAACATCATCCTTTTTAAAATGAACTTGTATTAGAACTTAATACTTTAAGTGTTATTCATGGATAGTTACGATTCATTATCGAAAGTTCAAGGGAGTTTGTACTGAAATCTTTGGGGAAAAAGTGGCGTGATTACAAGCATGACTTGAAGAAACGTTACTTTAAAAGAGAGGCTGGACCACAAGCAAACAAAGACAACTATCCTGATGGGACGATTCGTTGGCAGTGGGAAGAATTGGTGGACTTTTGGTATTCAAGGAAAGGGGAGGTTAGAATAAATGTTGGTTTTATGTTACTTATAAATAACATTCTACTTACTTCTTACTACATGTCATGTACAGGAGGCTGAAAAAATTGGTGTCACATGTAGAAAGCAACAAAAATACACACATACGTCGGGATCAAAGAGTTTTGCAACTGAAGAAGAAAGAAATGGTATGCAACTAATCATAAAAAACTCAAGTATCATCCATATGAACTAGCATGGGCCTACTATTTTGTTTACTTGCAGGAGCTTTTAAAAGGGGGAAAAGTTGGACGTTTTGAACTTTTCAAAGCGACACACACAAAGATAAATGGATCCCACTTGAATGTAGAAACATAGAAAATCTTGGTAAGATGATATACTGTATGATAATTTACTTGAAAATGCGAACAATGTTCACTAACTTCGTCATCAATTGAGGTAGGAACAAGCAAATGGATTGTTAGGCGAATATGAAGGAACAAACGACAATGCACAGATGGTTGAAGCTGAAATCTTGACACAAGTCATAGGAAAAGAAAGGCATGGCCGAGTTAGAGGACTTGGGTTAGGCCCAACGCCTAAGACGTACTATGGTTCATCTAGTAGGCGAGTGACTACATGTGCATGCCAGGACACAAGGCAGGGTGACGGGCAATTCAACCAAGAGTTAGTGCAAAGGGTCCAACAGTTGGAACAAGAACGTGCCCAAGAACGTGCTCATTACAATGCCCTTGTTAGTTTTCTACAAGATCAATTTCCCGGGAAAGATATCCCTCTTCCTAATATAGGTGTATCGACCTCGCAATCTCAGGTATAATGGGAATATTAATAATTTATATAATTATTTATACTTTGTGATTATATAAAATTTATTACAGAACCAATCTATTGGAGCAACTACACCAGAAGCTAATACAGGAGGCTCATGTTGAAGATCAACAGGTATTAGTGCTTCGAGATGGTTTTTGTCTGTGTGCTTTGTTGCCTTGATTCTTTGATTTGAATATGATGTATGATATCTAAGATAGCTTAGTTGAATGCAAGTTAATTGATTGTTCGAGAAGCCTATGTGGTATTTTTTTTAGCAACATTTACAAGACCAGCACTTGAGGTCTTTGTTACTAGAACCTGAAGCATCTGTATATTCTATTAATTAGGATGATACTAACTGTTGAGTGATGCTAGTGCCGTTTCCCGAAGGTAACCTCTATTTCTCATCCTTAAGCTCAGTCTTGTAACTGTTATTTAATGATTTGAAAAAGTTATAAGTTCCATTTAGCAAAGTGTCCATTTTCATCTGTGTTTATAAAGCCCAGCTACCTGTGGCTCCATGTCATTGTATTTGTATATACGTGATAAATGTTTGTCTATTATTATTATTATTATTATTATTATTATTATTATTAGTAGTAGTAGTAGTAGTAGTAGTAGTAGTAGTAGTAGTAGTAGTAGTAGTAGGGAAAAAACATATTTTAAATAAAGATGATTAATTATGTGGAATTGGTGGAATCTAAAGTCATATTCTCAATGATACTACGCACATTAGTAATGAAAAGGTAAATTAGCAGGACAGGCTGGCAGGCGTTGCGATTCTTATTAGTCTGCTGCTTTACTATATGTGTATGTAAAAAGAAAGGGATGCTTTGCTTAATTTTATCAGCCTTGATGTGTGTGTGTGTGTGTGTGTGTGTGTGTGTGTGTGTGTGTATATATAAACATATTAATATGGTTACGTTTATATAATTAATAATTTTCTGATTGTATATTTGTATCATGAGTTGTAAGTCCCTAGCTAGGCTGTGAACATGAGCTGGATACTGGATTGGTATTCAGGGACAAAGGAAAAGGTTGGGGGGATTCTGTATACCAAACATCAAGTGGTTGCTCAATAACAATCAGAATTATATTTATGGCATTTCTTGTTTTCATGTCTTTTAATTACATATTTGTTTTCTGATGATTGGGAAGACACTTAGATGTTACTAATCATCCTCTAGCACATACCAATGTTATCTCTATTACTTTATCAATCTTGCTTCTTATTTTCTGCAGTGTTACTATGAAGTTCTGGCACGATTTAATGAAACTTTCATAAATGTTGAGCAAATTCTCGAACATTAATGCATTTTATACTTTTAACTTGTATTTTTATTAAAATTTAATTCTTAGCAAAGGCTGGGATCCTTAGCACCTGGTAACACAAGGCAAGTTTTTTCATTTGGTTAAAGCATTGTTTATGTGGTCTTGTAAATTAATTTCATGATGATTTAGCTTCTGTTAAACTAAACTCCATTTTGTTTTTATAGGCTGCTCTGTATTCATATAAGAAAACCATTGGTGTTCTTATGAACAAATCGATTTTGACTTACATTTTCTTGTGCTTGCTTCTTCTTGATTCCTTGTAGATTACATTTATGTGCTTGTAATTATCACTTTGGTATTGATCAAACTCATATCTATGTCCTGTTGTCTTAAATGTTCCGTGTTTTTGTCTTTTTGATGTTCAAAGTTGGGAAAAGACTGTGGATTGTTATAGCCCAGGTCAAGGGTTAATACCAGCTACTTTTAAGGTTAGAACTGTGCCATTGGATGAAAACAATGAAGCATTTGAAGAGACTCTAGACCCTGATTTTGGAGAATCGGCTGTTGGACGTGTAGCTCCGGTTGATTCTGGTGAGCCACTGCTAGTGTGAATGAAGTTCCCACTGGCTTTGTTTTGGTGTTAGGATTTAAGCTGGACTATGTGCAATTACTCAAAAACAGTTTGTAAACTGAGTTTGTGTTTTTTTATAATGTTTGCATGTCTAGTAATTATGGTGTAGCAAACCTTGAATATATACATATTTTTGGGAGGTTGTTTGAATTTTAAATTGTTGAATGGAGATGTGGCAAGTTATTCGAAATTGTTGATTAAATTGTTGTATGTGTAATTGTTGTCATGGTTGTATGTTTAACAGCAGGTTTAACTGGTTGGAATGCATGTATAAAATGGATGTGAAAATATGAAAAATAAATACAGATTTTGTATACATTTACCGACGTTTCACACTTTAAACGCCGGTATATCAACGGCGTTTTCTTGATCGACGCCGGCATAATAACGTATGGTCACTGTGATATTGTTTGACCTTTGCCGGCGCTTCAAAGTCAAACCCGGGTATAATAAAGAACATTACCGGCAATTATCGTGGCGTTCAAATGCAAGCGCCGAGAACGGTTCAGATGAGAACCGTGTGACCTTTGCTGGCGTTTATACTTTAAACGCCGCTGTCATTCCGGCGTGTTTCGAAAAATGCCGGCCCTTTACCGACATTGTCATTACCGGCTGTGTTGGCGGCGTTTTGGTGAAACGCCGGTGCCTCCAAAGGCGGCGTTTTAAAATGTCGGTAAATGTTAAATAAAACGCCGGCAAAGAGCTATAAGGGTGTAGTGATAAGGGTCTGTTTGGTATGAGTGAAAGTAATAACTTTCTCTGCAAAGTAACAGGAGTGAATCATTTTCATTCGTTTGGTTTCTTAAAAATAGTTGGTCTCCTTGCAATCACTTTCTCTTTGACCATGGAAAGTGATTCACATGGAGGGTGGTGTGAAAGTGATTACAACGTTGGGTGGGAAAGTTTTATAATTGTTAAATTACTATACTACCCTCTTATCAAATAAAAATTCTTCATTGTTTTTTTTCTTTTTTTTTTAAATAAAAACCCTAACGCATTGTTGGATAATATCAATCATAATAATATTAAAATAAACACAATTGTATAATGGACAAAAGTTGGGCAAACACATAGTGGTTTAAAGCCATATATTCTTTTTAGTGTATTAAGAAAGTATAAAAACTATATTTAAAAAAATTCTAAAAATACTTTATGAAGAAAAGGTTAATTATTATATGGACTAAATTAACATGTCATTAGAGTTTATTAAAAGTCCACTTTTTATAAATAAAATAATTAAGGGTAATATTGAGAATAAACATAACTTTACATAGCAGATGCATTCATACCAAATGGGGGAATTAAGTTTGCATGCAATTAAATTACAATTTTCATTCCATACACCAAACATTGTAATGTTACTTTGTAGGGAAAGTAATTGCATTCAAAATCTTTCCCTGCAAAAGCTTTACATGTAATACTTTCACTGTAAACTACCAAACAGGCCCTAAGTGTATAGTTGAGTTACAATATGAATACTTATACTATTTTATGTTTGATATTTAGTAATATTTAAGGATAGCACAGAATTTTTTTTTTTTTTTTTTTTTTGTATGATTCGATTAAGTACTGAACAAAAAATTATAAAATTATTATAATACTCTCTGCATTATTCTATGTTTGTTTCATAATTATAACATTAAAAAAATATTAAAAAAATAAACACTTAAATGAAAATCAAAACCATGTTGAAAAAGAAAATTTTAATAAATATGGCTTAAAGTTGGTAAAATTCTTGAAATAGTCGCTCTATTATAGTCACTCCGCCCTTTAGTCGTCCCTCTATTATAAAAGTTACTAATTTTATCCCTCTAGTTTTTTCAATTGGGCAAATCAAATCCCTCCATTATATTTTGCTGATGTGGCTTAAAATATTATAAAAATTTAAAAAAAAACTTTGAAAACATTAAAAATGTTTAAAAATATTAAAAATTATAAAAATTATTTAAAAAAGCAAAGTACTGCAACGTATCATGACACGAACGTCATTTCAAATCCGAGAATGAAACTCTGAAATCCTAAATTAATTCCCCAGCCTATCTTCTCTAATCTCAATTTCGATCTTTTCTAACCACATGATGTTGGTCAGGGTTAGGAAGAAAAAAGAAATAGCACTTTTCTATTTTTTTAATATATTTTTATAATTTTTTATAATTATTTTACAAAAAGTATTAAAAATTATTTTTAAAAATTAAAATTATTTAAAAATACTAAAAAAGTACTTATTATTATTTTTTAACCTGATCTTGACTAGTAGAACCTACTCAAAAAAGATCAAGATTAGCATTGGAGCAGACAGGTTGGAGAGTTAGTTTAGGGTTTCGAGTTTAGGGAGTTTCATACCCGGATCTAAAATGACGTGGCATGCTACGTGGTAGTCCTTTGATTTTTTTACAAATAATCTTTATAATTTGTTATAAGTTTAATAATTTAAAAAAAATCATAAGTTTTAAGGTTTTTATAAAATTTTTTATAATTTGAACTGCTGCTTCTTCACGCTTAGGTTGGGCTCTTCGAATGGTCAATAATTTAAAATTTTATAAAAATTTATAATATTTTTTATAATATTTTTATTAATTTATTGTTAATATTTTAAGCCGCATAAGCAATAGGATCTAATGGAGAAGCTGACGGTCGGGCTCTTCGAATGTTCAATAATTTAAAATTTTATAATAATTTATAAAAATTTTATATTTATAAGATTTTTAGATGATCTCAATCTCATTGATCCTCCTTTGCATGGACGCTGCTACACTTGGTCCAATGGGCAAACTGAACCGATTTGGGTTCGATTAGACAGATTTCTCTACTCTCATGATTGGATCCAGTTCTACCCTAGATCCTTTCAGTTTGCTCTCCCCAGATTCGGCTCGGATCATTCACCAATCTGCCTCGATTTTGGCAATCATCTTCCCCGTCCCCGAACTTTTAGGCTCGAGAAATCTTGGTATACCAATGACCAACTAGAGAATTTAATTCAAGGCTGATGGAATGACCTGAATCTGGCTGGCTGTGGTGCCTTCATTTTCTCCAAAAAATTACCATATTTGAAAGCCAAACTCCGCAGCTAGGCGAAGGATACTTTTGGTAATTCCAAGGTTCTTAAGAATAGCCTGCTTCTTGAACTAAATTCGATTGACTCTATTAACGAGAGTAGACCTCTCACTGAGGATGAAAACATTCGTGCTTCTCACTTACGCTCTGAGCTTTCCTCCTTGCTCAAACAAGATGAAATTTACTGGAAGCAACGCTCCAGAAACACTTGGCTTAAAGAGGGTGACTCAAACACGAGATTCTTTCATTCGGTGGCTAATGGTAGAAGGAATGCTAATTTTATCTCGCTCTTAAATCATAATGGTCAGTGGGTTGAAGGAAATCAAGAAATCGGTTCTATTTTCCGCGATCATTTTCACTCTCTTTTTGGAACCCCTATTGCCAACAGATTTCTTTTGGATTGGGCATTTTTATTCGAACACAAAGCTAGAGTTGATATCTCTTCCCTGGAACTTCCCTTTACCACTGAGGAAATCAAAGTTGCTGTTTTTGGTCTCAATGCGGATAAGGCCCCCAGCCCTGATGGATTCCCATTATTCTTTTTCTAGAAACATTGGGATATTTTACAAGAAGATCTCATTAACCTCTGCAATGATTTCTATGATGGATCAGCCAATCTTGAACGACTCAATTGGGTCTATATCGCTCTTATAGCTAAAAATCCGCTTCCACAGATGTCTCTGATTTCAAACCTATCAGCTTGATCAACTCCACCTGTAAAATCATTTCCAAAATTCTTGCCAACAGACTCTGTTTGGTAATTAATGATCTCGTTGATGACTCCCAATCTGGTTTCATAAAGGGTAGATGCATCGCTGATAATATCATTGCTGCTCAAGAAGTGATTTTTAATCTCCAAAAAAGGAAACTTCTTGGCTTTGCCTTTAAAGTTGATTTTGCAAAAGCCTTTGACTCTCTAGACTGGAACTTTCTTTTGGACATACTTGTAGCTAGAGGCTTTGGCAACCGCTGGATCTCCTGGATACACTCTATTCTTAAAACAGCGAAAGCGCAATTTCTCATTAACGGTACGACGCAGGGATATATTCGCTGCAAAAGAGGACTACGACAAGGCGACCCTCTTTCACCCCTTCTTTTTGCGCTTGCTGCTGATGCCCTTAGTGCAATGTTCAATCATGCCCTAAGATCCAAGGTCTTGATCGGTGTTCAACTTGATCAAGTAAATAGCATTTGTCACCTTCAATATGCTGATGACCTTATCATTTTCTCTGCTGGAGGACACGAAGATCTCAAAATCATATAATTAATTCTCTACATCTTTGAAGGCTCTTCTGGTCTTTCTATCAACTACACTAAGAGCTGCTTATATTCTACAAACTATGGGTTTCAACCACGATCTTCTTCTGCCTCGATTCTCAACTGCAATAGAAATTGTCTCCCTCTTACTTACCTTGGGAGTTCCTCTTTCTGGAAGACGCCCTTGGACCAAACTCATCGAATCTATTCGTTCCAGGCTTTCTTCTTGGAAGGCCATTTACTTATCCTTGGGAGGGAGATTAACTATGATTAACTCAATGTTGTCAACCATCCCAGTCTATTGGATGTATGTCTTTAAACTTCCTGCTTGGGTCATTCATGACATTGACAGGATCAGGAGAGACTTTCTGTGGAAAGGTCCTAATCTCAGTCCTACTAGTTTCCGGTTAGTCACTTGGAACAGGATTTGCCGGCCTCGCCATATGGGGGGTTGGGGAATTCTCAACTTGCTAGAATTTAACAAAGCCTTACTCGGGAAATGGTGGTGGAAGCTTATCACAACTTCGAACAGTTACTGGTATAAAATTATTGATGCAAACTACTCTCTTAATAAACCACCTGGGATTTTATTTCAGACTTCTCCGAGAAACAAATCCTTCTTCTGGGCTGGGATCACCACCATCCGACCATCTTTTAGCGCTTGTGTTTCTAAAGTCATTGGGAACGGTAATCGCACCTCCTTTTGGTTTGACAGATGGTATAATGGTCACTCTCCCAAAGATCTTTGGGCAAACTATTTCACGGATTGTATTTATCCTTGCTTATCTTTAAAACATTTTGTCCAGATCATTACCTCTCAGGGAAATCTTTTTCATAATGCTTCCCTTGATGACTTTCTCAGTTTACTTGACTCTTTTCCGGACTGTTCTGGTGATCAGAATGATTCTTATTCTTGGCCATTAGAAAAAAATGGAATCTTCTCTGTCAAGTCTTACTACAAATTTCTTATGGACGGTAGTACCCATAGCCAGTTGTATCCACAATTTTGGAAAATTCATTCCCCTAGTAAAATCACTTTATTCTGCTGGCTTGCTCGTGATTGCAAAATTCTCACCCTGGACAACCTATTCAAAAAGGTTGTAATCTTCTGGCTACTGATACTTGTGTTTTATGTCACCAAAATTCTGAAACAGTGGATCACCTCTTTATTGACTGTGAATTCTCTAATCGAATCTGGTCCTACATCCGTCACTCCCTTGATCTTGATCGGCTTCCGACCTCAACTTCACTCATTTGGACAACTTGGATCCCTTCATTAACTGTTTCCCGTCGGACATTGTTGGATCTTAGTGTCCGCGCTTTCTTTTGGAATATCTGGCTTGAGCGAAACAATCGAATATTTAATCTTAATTGCTCTCATGTTCAATCAGTTTTCTATAAGATTGCTAACATGCTTCTGTCCTGGCTTTCTGCAGATTCGGAATCTAACTCGCAAGAGAACGCCGATGCCTCTAGTAGGATCAAGAGATCGCTCAACTTCCTGACCTCCAGAATCGCTGACCATTCTGGAGATCCTGATCCCCCGCTGGCTCGAGAGTAGTTGCTTTCTTCCTCAGCCTGAACTAGCCTGTGATTCCTGTGGGATGTCTTAGTTAGTTCAGACTCGTTATCTTTATTTGCTTTTGTTTCGTTGCTATCTTTCTTCCTGTTTTCATCCTCACTTCTGGTGAGGATCACTTTTCTTTCTTTTGTTGTTTGGTTGTACTCTTTTGTTGTTCTCTTTTAATAAAGTAGTGGTTTATCCACTTTTTATCAAAAATATATATATATATATTTTAAGTCGCATCAACAGCAAGATCTAATGGAGAAGCTGACGGTCATATTAGTAAGAGACTCAAAAGATGGAGCTGGTATAATAGAGGAACCATTTGAGGGATTTTGCGGAGGAGGTGTCACACAATCCACACTGTTATCTAAAATCTAAAAACAAAAACAAAGAATATTGCTGTTGTCACAGTTGCAAGCAATGAAATTGTTCATATTTAGAATTTTGTCATTTAGCACAGCACATATAAGCGCCTTATATTTTAGTGATAAACAAAGTATTATAGGTTACTATGAAGATCAAATAGAAAACCACAATTATGAAGACAATGATAAAATAATTTTGAATCTTTATATTTTAGAGGCCATCCTCCAAGTTAGGATAATCACTACACCTAAACCCTCTTCTTAATCAGTATTTCTTTTTTGAAACCTTTGCCATATATATACTTCAATCAACCAATCATCTACTGTGCTTGGATTAAGGAAACTTAAAGAAAAAGAAATGAAAAAATAAATATCAATTAAAAAAATATATGATGGAAAGAGAAGAACAAATCTTGGTAGAAATATTTTTCTTGATCTTATTATCCATTTGTTGTTCCTAGATCTAACTTGAACAAATAATCTTTTGATGATACATATCATTGCACTAATGATCAAAGCCTTTTTATCTTGATATAATTAACTTGCACATGAGTCACAATTATTCCTCTTTATATATACATCATGCATGCCCCCAAACAAGTCACCAGAGACACTTATAGCATCCAATGCTAAGAATACCAAGTCCAAACACAACTTTCTTTATCATTCTCCCTTTAATAATCTACTCTTGTTGTTCTCTTGTTCTATCGATCCACATGGCCATAATAGAAAGGAATTGAAGCCATAACAATGCATCATCATGCCTATATATATCTTATCATGGCAAGCAAATGCAAACCACAAGAAAAAAATAATTAATACTTTGATCTAATTAAGTTCATTTGTTGAGAAAACCGATGGCCAACTCTTCTGAGAAAATGCCGGTGACCGACGAGCAAGCTCCAGAGAACCCGAAGGTGAACGATGAAGCAAAGCCGAATGAGAAGGGTGAGGTTGAAAAGGTTGAATGTAAAAGTACCAGCTCTGACTCTGATTCAGTGAGTATATAGTTCTTGCTAATTAAGTACAAGATTTTATTCAAAATATGTGAGAATGTCCACATTTATAGTTTCTGTTAATTGCAAGATTTTATATAATTAAATTAAACATGTGAGAAATTGTCCGCTCTTATCTTAATATTTGTATCGAAGGAGGGTGATAAGGATGTAAGAGGTGAAAATGAGAAGAAAACAAATCCAGAGGTGGTGAATGAGGACCAGGCAAGTAAGGCAGAAGAAGATAAAGATGATGAAGAAAAACTCGAATGCAAAAGCACAAGCTCGGTAATTTTTTCATCTATATATTATCAAACATCATTTTGTTATATTATTCTCATAGAAAAAATTGTCTCCTAGTGAAAAGGGTTGGTATTATGTAGTACCAGTTTACCTTCAATTATTTGGAAAGAAAACAAGATTGATGGAAAAACTCATAATTATGTATTTATAACAATATCTACTTATTTATATGATTTATTTTTCTTTCTTCAATTTAGAAAAGTGACTCTGATAGCAAAAGTGAAGATAGTAAAAGTTCCGATGATAGTAAAAGTGATGATAGTAAGAGTGCAGATAGCAAGAGCAGTGATGATAGCAAAAGCAGTGATGATAGCAAAAGTGCAAATGAATCGAAGTCTCTGAAGACAGTATGTGATCTTAATTATATATATATATATTATTCAATATATTTTCTCATATTAATTTTCTTCAAATATCTCTTTTTTGCTTAAAAATAGGAAAAGAAGAAGAAAAGGCTTACAAAGAAGAAACTGAAGAAGGTTGGTCCCCCTCTATAATTAAGCTCAGACTCTCGGTAAAACAGTATATATAAAAAATTAAGAGGAAAACAATAATTTCTTGTTTATTATGACATTCTACATGAAGTATTTCACACTGTTAAATGTTTTGACATGTTATTTACTCATTTATATTTATTTGGCTAGTGTATATATATATATATACTTTCTCCAGTGATTTTTATAGACAAATTATAAAATTCAACTATATAAAATAACAATATATAATATACTACAGACAAGTAAGGGTGAGGGTGAAAAAAAGAAGGAAAAAGCTTCAGAGGCAACAAGCAAAGACCAAACAAGTGCAATGGAAGGAGATAACATTAATGAAGAAAATGATGATGAAGAGAAACTTGAATGCAAAAGCAATAGCTCGGTAATTTCTCCACTTACTATCAACCTATCTTCATTTTCTAAATTATTCTCATAAAATCCATTTTTTTTATTAATATCTCACTGAAACCGCTATTATTTGCCTTCAATTAGTTTCAAGGAAAATCAAATTGATAGAAAGACTCATAGTTATATATTTATGTCAATATTGTTTAATAAAATGATATCTCCCTATTATGATTTTTTTTTTTTTTTGTGAATTCAGAAAAGCGACTCGGATAGCAAGAGTGGCGATAGTGGCAGTGGGGATGATAGCAAAAGTGAAAGTGAATCAAAGTCCCTAAAGAAAGTGTGTGACCTCAATAGAAAATTTTGCATCAATATATTTAGTGTACTTTCACTTAAATTTTCTTCCATTATCTCATTCCTTAAAAATATATTATGTTATTATCTTACTCATCGATCTATACTTAACTAGACTACTTTCCATATTACAATATAATATAGAGACAAAAAATAACATCCCAATTTACACTTAATTATCATGCATGCAGGCCAGTGAAGATAATGAGGGAGATAAAAAGAAAAAGAAGAAGGTGTTGAAGAAGAAGCTGAAGGAGAAGGTAAACAAGAAGAGTGAAGAGAAGGAGAATGAACCTAAAGATCAGATTGTGAAACAAGAGGGAGGTGAACCAAGTGATACAAAAGAGAAGAAAAGCATACTTGAGAAGATCATGGGGAAATTGCCTGGTTATAATTAGAGAGATCATAGTTCTCTCTCTATTTATATATATTTATATATCTATTTACATGATTATCTAAGTTTGATGGAAAATAAGTTGAGAATTCACTGCAGTAGCACACTGTTCATTGTGGTGTGTTGTCTGTTTCAGTGATTCTTGTTGTATGGCTCTGCAATTTGCTTTGTTGTTTGTTTGCTTTTAAATATTAATAAATAAGTTTTACTTAATTGAATTGTAATGCTTTGTTATTTCTTATTTACTTTGCATTGTTGTATAAACTTTCAGTAAGAGTAAATGTGTTTTTTTTCAAATAAGTTATAATTTCTATCATAACTATAATTGTTGTATTTGTTATTCTTTAATTAAATTCATAGTTTCTATTAAAAAAAACAATTTTCAATGATTTTTTTATGTTCAATATTGCCAGAATAAGCCACTAATTTTTAAAAAATTAATAATAAACGCTTTCAAATTTTATTAAAAACATGTACAAATAATGATTAAATACATGAGGAGGGGGCACTAACCATAAATAGTGATTGAACAGCTCTAAAAAAAATAATGAGAAGAATATAATAAGATACAAATGAAAAGAGTGATTTATGAACAACAGTAAGGACTCCTAAGAAATAACTGTGAGATCATTCGTCTATAATCACTCAGTTGACCTTAAATATCTAAAGTCTTCAATCATATTCGCAAGAGTCGCAATAGATGGAAGCAGACACTAGTATTAGAAGTGCACCCAAATCTAGACTAACAAATAGTAATTGGGGAAAAAAAATAGACTTGTGCATGGAGATAAAAAAATTAAAAAAGAAAAAACATGAAGTGAAGGCCCAAATAGATAAACATGATAAAAATACACTAAATAATTTGGAAATATGAGGGGGTGATAAATGAAAAAAAAAAACCCATCCCCTAAAACCCTCGCCTCTCTTTGCTGCTTAACAGTGATCCTCTTCATTCTCACCGCTGCTCCTCCATTGCTTGCTTCTCAGAGAGCGGAAGATGAACAAGGACAAGGTCTTCAAGCTCGCCAAGGGATTCCGGGGAAGGGCAAAGAATTGCATAAGGATCGCCAGGGAACGGGTGGAGAAGGCCTTGCAGTACTCTTACCGCGATCGCCGCAACAAGAAGCGTGACATGCGCTCCCTCTGGATCGAGCGCATCAACGCCGGCACTCGCCTCCATGGGGTTTGCGCTTCCCTAACTTTCATTTTTTTTTCATCCCATTAATTGAGATGATTTAGCTTTTTGAATTATGAATTTTCTATTTTCTCTGAAGAATTGGTTTTGAAATTTTTGTGAAGAATTTGAGGTATTGTTGTTAATGTTATGCTTGAGTTTGTTGTTCCGTGGAATTCAATTGGATTTACGATTGATCAGTTTTACTGCTTCAATATTTGAATTTTCAATTTGAATTGGTTGTTTATTTGCTATCATGCTTTATGATCGTTGATGAAGTGGGGCATATAGACATGTTTTATTGAAAGGGAAAATTTTTGTGAAGAAATTTGATCTTTTGTTATTAATGTTATGCTCGAATTAGCTTTTTGGTGAAATTCAATTGGATTTGTAAGCAACCTTATGGGAAGGAAACATGTGGGTGATTAATTTTATTGCTTCATGTGAATAATCTCTTTGAATTTCCTGCTTGTCCTTCAAGATAGCCATTTTTATATAAAAGTTTATATAACTAAATGTAGGTTTTTGTTTGGTTGTACTCTAAACCCATGGAATTGCACATGTCTCTCAAAAGTTTCTAATCATGTAGATGCCATTGTGAATATTAGCTGTGCCTCTACCATCAACTGATAATAATTGAAAAGAATAAACTGCCTACAACCCAATTGTGGCTAACCCCATGAAGTGACATCTATACTATTTTGGATATATATAGTTACACCGAACCCCTTCCTACTAGGCTTCTATCAGTGGCCAGTTAATAACAGTAATGTTAGAAGCAATGGTGCAAATTTTAGGATTCATATATGCATCTGCACACCCATGCACCCACCCACCCACCCACACACACACACACACACATGCTTATTATTTTAGTGATAGGTTCTATAGGAACTGGACAGTCTATTTGGTCAAAGACCTACCCGGCGACATACTCTTATTTTTCTTGCATTAGGGTATTTCTGAACATGTCCTTGCAATCCTTATATTTGTAGTCCAGGTTGTTTGAATTGAAACTGCAAATGCGCCTGCATATGTATGCATTTATATAATTGTGTTAATCATAAGCTCTATCTACAGTAATTTGATCATCCTATTTGGTCAAATACCTATGGGGCACTCCTATTTTCCTCTTGTTATGGCATTTGTATGTAGCCCAGTCAACTTGAAGTATAATTTCCATAGAAGCATATGAATAAATAAACTGATTTATCTTTTACTTCAGTAAAAAAGTTTAGCAATCAGTGGAAACTTTGTATTAATTGAACATTATGACTTTCTGTGGATTCTGCCTTTCACCATCAACAATGTGCACAAATTATTTTATTAGCTATAACTGCACTTTCAATAGAGTTTTATGTCAAGCTGTATATATTATGTATGATCTAGCCATAATAGGTACTAACAATCCATCTTTCATTATGATGATACCAGGTGAATTATGGAAACTTCATGCATGGTTTATTGAAGGAGAACATCCAACTAAATCGGAAGGTACTGTCAGAACTATCAATGCACGAACCATACAGCTTCAAGGCACTTGTGGACATTTCTAGGAATGCATTTCCTGGAAATAAGGTGCCCAAAAAGGAGGGCATATCCAATATGGTTTAGCATTTCCTTGTTTTTCATATTTTTAGGAGCAGCTTGTTATCTGAACTTTTGGTGAGATGAATGTTGTAATTTTGATCGGTCTATACTTCATGGTCTTGTTCTGATTGTCCTGTTGTTCAAACCATTGAGGAATCATTGCCACTGCAAGAAACTCATCCTGTTAATTAGAAATGCTTTTTAAGTTCTTAAAATGCGTAACTTTTGTAATGTATTTACAATGTTTGGTGTATCTATGTGCATGCTGCTAAATTTGTTTCAGGAAAACATGCCTAGATTTTGGGTATAGTTTTTAGTAGTTTACTAAACTTTGGTTCATTTTCACTTTGATCACTAAACTTTAATTGGCATCAATTTGGTCACTCAATTTTAATTTGATTTTACTAGATAGTAAATCAAGGATTTCGGCCCCCAAATGAATGATGTGGTTCTTTTTTTATGACATGGTCATCTCCAATAGATTTAATAATGTGTTACGAGAAGGATTGATTTGGATTTTTAGACACCATGTAATTAATTGGGGGTTGAAATACTTAATTTATTGCCCATTGAAATCAAATTAAGTTGAGTGATTAAATTGATGCAAATTGAAGTTCGATGATTAAAGTGAAAATGAACCAAAGTTTAGTGATCTAGTAAATTGAACCTATGAAACCTTCATTTTTTTTTCCACAAATACCACTCTTTTTCCATTTCCATTGGCTTAATTAATTAAGGCCTCAGCTGAAAAATCAAACTGCAGTTTCTCTTATTTACTAAATAATGTTTACTTATATCAGTTGTTATTGTAAAAATAATTTTGGTTGTTATGTGACAATTATACAAGTGAAGTTACTGTTATGTGACAATAATTCAAAATTCTTTATTTAACTCTTCATTCTTAATTAATTATTTATAAAAAAGTATTAATGAAAAGTTGAAAACTTAAGGTAGAATACCCTAATTGATCCCTGTATTATTTGAAATGTGCCCCTTTAATCCTTCTCGTTTTATTCGCCCTTGTGAGATCCTTTTATTATTTCAATTAATAAAATCAAGTCCTAGCCGTGACGGACATACGATTTTCCGTCCATAAAAGCCTACATGGCATATATATATATATATATATATATATATATATATATATATATATATATATATATATATATAATTAAAATATTATTTTTAAAATTTTAAAAATCTCATCTAGGTCAAATTTGGATAGGATCCAAAACTTAAACGAAAATTAACTTTTAAATTAAGTTTTATCCAACACTAAGACCATCATCGTCCTCCCACCTGTTGTCATCTTTGCTGGCTGCTATTGTTACAATCCTGATGGCCGCCGTCGCCGTCATCATCGCCGTTGTCAACGCGTAAGAAATATCAGGCAAATTTTCTCTGCACATAGGTTTACTTTTCCTACACACCAAGGATACCCCCTTCGTCATCGTCGGCAGCCGCCATCACTGTCGGCAACGCAACCGTAGTCACAGTCGGCAACCGCCGCCGCCAATATGTTCATGCCAAAATTCACCAACCAATTTTAGACAAATGGTATGAAATATTAAAAAAAAAAAAAAGGCGAAAGAAAAAAAAAAGAAACAAGCATCAAGCATGAAACATTAGAATTATTTTCATCCATATCAAATCACACCATGTTCCTTCCTTCACATATAAACACAGACATGGATGACTGATAAGAGAGAAGAGAAAGAAATGGAGAGAAACCAGAAAGAAAGATAGAGATGGTCTCTTCTTCTCAATTGGTTGTAAACATTATCAATATCAAACGCTTACAAACTCACACGTGCGACTGTGCGAGTAAGAACTCAAAACCCATAGCACAAATGATAGAAAGCCCATCCAAGTATCCCACTCCTCATGTGTCATTTCCCCTCCACCCTCACCGGCTGGTGATGAGAGAAACGGCTCTGCCCACCGCTTAACATCACCCACATCACTCACACGTCCTCCTATTCTCAGGTGTGCACCTTCCTCTTTAGCCTCCCAAGTCCTACATCCCAAAACCCAGCCAAACAATTTTTAGTACTAAAAGCAAGAAAAAAAAAACACTAGCCAAATTGGAAAACTCTCATTCAAACTATCTTGCATGTTTTCCTCGCCCGGAGCTTTGCTGCCATGCCGATCAGAACGCTCTTCATCGCCGATTGGTTACAATGAGAAGCTTTGAAAACTATCCTCTCTCTCTTCCTATCTCTCTCTCTCTCTCTCTCTCTCTCTCTCTCTCTCTCTCTCTACTGTTTTTTAACTGAAGAACTGGAGGCACGAGCAGAGTCTGTGAGAAAACCGGCACGTAGTGGAAATAATATTTTATTATATATAATGCCTGCTAGCCTTTATGGACGGAAAATCGAATCTCCACGACTGGGACTTGATTTTACTCATTGAAATAATAAAAGGATCTTATAAGGGCGAATAAAACGAGAAGGACTAAAGGGGCACATTTCAGATAATACAGGGATCAATTAGGGTATTCTACCAAAACTTAATGGGTGTATGATATAAGTTAATTTTAGATTTTTATAGGGGGGTATGTGAGAGAAAGACAGACAAAGAACCAAAAAAGCTAACTCTAGCATTAATTAAATAGTTTTACAAGGGTATCCATGAAAACTTTCCCCTTCTAAGTTCGATACCCTGTCTCTTGTTTTGGAATAAACCCCAGCACAAAGCTCCATCAATGGCGTCCGCGCACGATGGGGGCTTCGGCGGCGCGAGCTCAAGGAGGAAGCCATTGGGACTAATGGCGAACGCGATGAAGAGGAAGGAGAGCTTCGTTCAGTTCTTCCTCATGACTGGGATCCTCATGCTGAGCCTGCGTTCGCTGGGGCAGAAGTACCGCATCCACGAGCTCACTAATGATAACTCCAGTCTAAGGGACGAGCGTGACTCCCTCTCCCTCCGCATGGCCTCCGTCAAGGACGCGCTCCTCCGCGAGGCCTCCCTCGACCCCTCCGGCCTCCTCTCGTCCCATCTCCGCCGCCTCTTTGCCGAGGATGACAACAACTAGAGGTTAGCCCTTTAATTTGATCGCTTTTCCCTTGTTGGGTTGAATTCTATTTAGGGTTTTCTAATATGGAATGTTTCTATGTTTGCTGATTGTTCTATAATTTCTAGCTGTGACTTTAATCCCACATGACATGATTTGACTAGATATTCAAAAGATGGAGAACAATGTGTTGCTTCTTTCAATGGAAGCAATGAGATTAAGTGGTAGCATGATGTTCAATCTTTAGGTGTGGTTTTGTGGTTTTGTAATTGTCAATCAAACTATAATTTAAGTGTTATAATTGAGTGGAGTGAGGAGTGAAAATGGAGTCATCTTTGATTGTTCATTAGATCATTGTTTAACCTTGTTCTTTATCTAAATTTTCTAGTGATTTTGTGTTTCTTTGTCACTAAGGTATGTCCTTTGTCACTAAGACCAATCTTAGCTTTCTACAAATGGAAATTGTACTTGGATGCTAGAGGTTGTACAATTCATCACTTGCTTGGTTTATTTATCTTGTTAAAAATTATGCCTTTGGGAATATCATTCCACATTCAAACTTTTGGCTCAATTTTATCCTCTGTAGTTTGATCAGGTTATTGTTTGTTGTTCAGAACATGAATAGTGTACATCTGATATCCTTTGAATCAGTTGATATTTTATTAGGGTGAAAACACCCATTTTTTGCCCCCGCGAGTAGTATACTTAGGGTGGTGAACTTTAATTGGTGTTGCTTGCATTGAATCTGAATGCTAGACTAGGGCTTTGTTATGGCAAGTTTGAAGTTCAATATAGGCTTGGTTATATCTTGATAGGATCTCAATTTAATTAGGAGGGCATATTGTACAATTATGAACTTTGGGGGACCTAATTATCGACCGTAAAGGAACAAATCATACTAACTGATCATATGAGTTATCTTATGAAACACCTCAATAACTTTGAAAATCTTATTAAGGATAATACCCAACTGTTTACCGGGGCTAGTACACCCTTTTCATTGAAGAAATAGTGGTTTGTATAAAGTCGTCTCTGGAGATGATATCTGAGAGTTGATCAACTTATTGAGAATCTTCGATATATGTTCATTTGGATCTGGTGTGCTTTATAGATGAATTTGATAAAATCTAGCGTGCATAATTTCTTCTGAAGTATATGTCTCAATGCATTGACAGTAAATGACTAAAAGATAATTGATGACACGAAGATTTATGAGGCAACCTGCCTCAATCTTTGTTGATATGAATTTCAAAGTTGTTTGCACTTGAATTAGGGTTCTTCATATTGTTTAGCTAGCTATGTCATTTGTATTAAAATTTATCAACTTTGAAGCCCTTCCATTGAGCACCCTTTCTCTCACTAGTCCCATAGAAAACAAGATTGCTAGGTAGATCTTTGCCTATATGTTCATCCTTTATAATGTTTTACTATAAAGTTTTGATATGATTATGAAGGTTGAGACCTATGTACTTGACAACAGATGCTAAGAAAAGAAAATGGGAGACAGAACTGTTTTCTTGCTTATAATCTCAATGAAACAATGATATCATAGAAAATTTCGTTTATTTTGTTTATATGATTTTCTTCAATGCTTCTCTTGACCTTTGTTTTCCTGCTATCCTAACACAGATTTGTTGGTTTTGCCAAAAGAAGTAAAGCAAGTTGAGTTGGGGAAATTGCGGTTGTTTGGCCTAAATTATGTTTTGATTAATTTACAAGGTTTATAAACATTGAGAATGCATAACAAATTGATTTCTTTCGCCTTAGCATTTTCTTTTGCAGAACAAGGACACGCATAATGTTAGCTGTGATAAGATCCCTTGTCATGGAAACTTATATAACCTTGTCCAAGTACTATTTTAAAAGAGTAATTTTGTCACTTAAGTACATTGAATTGAATGGTGGTGGTGTTGGCTTATAATTATAAGTATTCTACTGTTCTGCAATATGGCTTTCTTTCCTTTGGATCTTGGATAACCTGGCAAAAATGGGTAACTGTTGTCATACCCATGTAAAAATAAATCATTTGGTGGATAAGTCAATAGAAATGTTTTTTAGGGAAAATAAGTAAATATAAATGTTTGGCAATGGTATATGAGCAAGAATGATTTTTACTGACGGATGTTAGCAATTAGACATTCCACAAGGATATATAAGTAATTTTCTCTCTCTTATACTGTTTGTTGTGATTTGGTGTAGGGCTGTAAATGAGCCAAGCTGAGCTTTGCC
The DNA here is from genome assembly GCA_020875875.1 of Dioscorea alata. Taxonomy (NCBI): domain Eukaryota; kingdom Viridiplantae; phylum Streptophyta; class Magnoliopsida; order Dioscoreales; family Dioscoreaceae; genus Dioscorea; species Dioscorea alata. The sequence continues at coordinate 24,112,062 of CM037011.1, forward strand.
TTGTTCAAGTTTAGCTCGTTACTATTTTAATCGAGCTCAAGCCGAGCTTTCTTCGAGCTTTATTTTTCAGGCTCAAGTTTGGCTCATTACTATTTTAACCGAGCTCGAGCTCTAAACGAACTTATTTCAAGCTTCATGCTCGAGCTCAATTTGTTAAGAAAATTTGAAGCTTCGTTAGCTTGATTAAGACTTGATTTTTTTTTTATTTTTCATTTAACTTAATGAATTAGCTGACTCAAGCTTTTAACGAGCTGAGCCTTCAAATAGTAGTTTACAACCCTATATGAGTGACTCAAGTTGACAACAACGACATAATCACATATACACCTTAATCTATATATATATATATATATATATATATATATATATATATATATAAACGAGCTTGTTCACGAGTTTTGTTCAAACTCGTTCGTGAACCGTGTTCACGAGCCAAAACGAGCCGAGCTTTCGGTTGCTCAAGCTTGGCTCGTTTATTAATCGAGCTTGAAAATGAAGCTCAAGTTTGGCTTGTTTACAATATGAGCTGAACACGAACGAGCATTTATCGAGCCGAACACCGAGCCTCTCACGAACGGCTCTGCTCAAATACACCCCTAATTTGGTGACGGTGATGCATCCTTAATTAAGTGCACGGTGTTCTATTGCTGATTGATTAATTTACCATCTTGCCGGTTTGAATTTCAGATACATCTTCCCGATTGTATTGATGGATTTATTTATTTATTTATTTATTATTATTATTTTGTGAGTGCCTCTGGGAGAAGTCACACTTTCAGTCTACTGTCGGACGGACCACATTTTATTTATTATTTTAAGTTTTATCAAGAACAATGAAAAAGAAACCTGGAAATTTCTTGTTTTGCTTATTTTCAGTACTTAATGAATTGGTTATGTTAAACCAACTTGGTACATATCCAAAATGAACTCTCCTGACACCTACCATATCACACCATTTTTTCCCATATAATTAATTTTTTTAATAATGTATTTAATTAGTTAATTTCTAAATTTTGTTAATATTGACAAACTACTTTTATTAATAATTCAGAAAAAGTTCTTAATCTTAAAAATATTTATTTTTAAGTAATGCTGATTAAGTTTGGATGAGTTTGGAGGAAATTATTTTTTTTTCTCAGAGAATATAAGCAAAATTTCTCATCATAATAAATCTTGTATAAAACGGTAGAAAAGTGTCACGCATGGATGATGATGTCATGATGACGCCTTGATGCAGAGCTTTTCTCAAAGCCCAAAGGCTAGAAACTACCTTAAATGCTCTGAGAACAATCACTTTTCTGTAATGGTATTATCAAATTTGCTGAAGTCATAAGAATATTTTTTTTTCCAAGAAAAAAAAAATCAAACTGTAATATGAGTCATGAAGGTTTTTGCGAAAATTTTAGTAAAGGTTATATAAATTAAAAAAACAGTGAAATTACTCATTTCCAATTATATATATATATATAATGCATGATCCTTCTGGATCTATTAGAAGAATAAAGATATTTGTTGTTTCTTTTCCCTCAATGTTTTTTTTTTATTATTTTCAAGATATTCAATAGATTTTATCACATAATTATTAAAATAATTAAAATAAAATAAAGTAAAAAAAACATCTGTTTATGTAAATAATAGAAAATAAAAAAAATATGAAAAATATCAATATCTGCTTCTTTCCCCTGCTCTCAAAGTCTCTATCCTGTACTTTTCTATTATTCCCTCATTTTGTAACTATAGTTTTTTTTTTTTAAATTTCATTTTAGTCCCTGTACTTGCTGAAATGTGTCATTTTTATCCTTCTAGTTTAATTTGTGCCTTTTAAATCCCTCTACTTTTTTATTTGAGCCAATGTAGTCCCTCCGGCTGACGGATGTGAGATTTGCCGTCAAAGTATATGTGTCACTTCACCCAAAAAATTATTATAAAAAGCCACGTCAACATACTTTGACGGTAAATCTCACAGACGTCAGCAGGAGGGACTACATTGGCTCAAATAAAAAAGTAGGGGATTTAAAAGACACAAATTAGATTAAAGGGACCAAAATGACACATTTCGATACGTACAGGGACTAAAATGGGAATTTTACCTTTTTTTTGTTTTTTTTTTTAAACGTGGTTTGTTTTTTTTTTTTTTTTATCAAGTAAAATATTACATTTATATATATTAGAAATATTGAGATGAAAATAAAAAATCAATAATTAAAAAAAAAAGTGGTGTCGGCGTTATCCCTGCCCCATGCATAGAGCAGCGGAAGCAGGCATGTTCTGGAGGAACTGCTACTTTTTTTAAAGCTTTTGCAACCATTTCACAGTCCACTTTCACTGCGGCTATCTCTCCTTTTTGTCCCCCCGGTCATCTCAGCCCTCCATGCACTCAACCAACGGCCCAGATTCTTGATCCCTTTTAGGGCTTCTCGCTGCCAATGAACTCGCCGGAAGATGTCTCCGACCACAGGAGCTACAGCCCCAGCGCCGACGTCAGCGAGTCTGAGACCTCCGTTGCCTCCTCCTCCTCCTCTCATCCCTTCTTCCCTGCCTCTTCTCCGAATGCCGCCTCCGCTTCGACGATGATCCCTGATGGCGATTCTCTCTTCTGGGAATCCACGCCTGAGAAGAGGAATGCTGATTTCTCCGCTTCCGGTTTGTTTTCCCTTTCATTTTCTATGAATTTTTATTGAATAATCTGATTTTTTTTTTTTTTTTTTTTTTTTGCCATTGTAGGAGTGGAGATGATGAAGGAGCGATTTGCTAAGCTTTTGCTCGGCGAGGACATGTCTGGTGGAGGGAAGGGCGTATCCACAGCGCTTGCTATTTCCAATGCCATCACGAATCTCTCAGGTGATATTCAAATTTTTCACTATTTACAGTTGGTTTTTTTTTTTTCTAGATTTTTTTGTTGATTTTTCTATGATTTTTTATGCACAATTTGGTTTTAGCTACTGTGTTTGGTGAATTATGGAGGTTGGAGCCACTGGCTCCACAAAAGAAATCAATGTGGTTTAGAGAAATTGAATGGTTGCTTTGTGTGAGTGACTACATTGTGGAGCTTATCCCTTCTTTGCAAGAGTTTCCCGGGGGTGGGAGCTATGAGGTGATGGTCCCTCGACCTCGGTCTGATCTCTATATGAATCTTCCGGCACTCAAGAAGCTTGATGCGATGCTTCTTGCAATGCTGGATGGGTTCCGGGACACGGAGTTTTGGTATGTGAATAGGGGGATTATGGCTGCTGATGATGAAGATGATAGTGGTGATACTTACCAGTCTTCATCGTTCAGGAGACCTTCTTTGAGGCAGGAGGAGAAATGGTGGCTACCGTGTCCAAAAATCCCTCCAAAAGGTTTGTCTGGAGGTGCAAGGAAGAGGTTGCAGCAATGTAGGGACTGTGCAAATCAAATTCTCAAGGCTGCTATGGCGATAAATAGTGGGGTGCTTGCAGATATGGAGATACCCGATGTTTATTTCGAAACATTACCAAAGGTATAAGGTCATGAAATGGCTTTAATTAGCATCCCTTGTGGCATATTTCTCTATTCATTAAATTTAAAAAGCTGATTATTTGCGAGTGGGTATCTTTTTGACCATGGACCACTTTTTCATATAATTTTCTGACAAAATTTGGGTGAATCATGAAAAAAAATGAGAGGTTTAGTGAGGCTAAACTATGACCAATCAATTAGATCACCTACGTTAGTTAAGCACATTGTAATTTGTGGATATAAATTCTAGAGTATAGTGCGGGTTTAAAGTCGGAAATTAAGATTGGCTCAAACTGCCAATTTTGATGCACATTGCATGGGCATATTGCTGGGGATATAGTTTACCTAAGAACTTGGTTAGGCTGCAGATTTGCACTTGATTATACTCAAATATGAAGCCACAACATATTTGTATTGCTGGCAGATTAAAATTAACATTCAAGGTTGTGCAACTTACATATGTGCTATAGTTAGTTTGAGTTGTTATGTAGAAGAGGTAATTTGTAGTTTGCTGAAGTTGTATTGTATTTCCTTATGAAAGGTCCCTTTTTCTATAGAAGTTTATGAACTTTCTGATTGTCTGATTGTATTTTTTTGCATCCAATTAAGTGGTTTTTTTTTTTAATTAGACCTGTTTTTTTTTAACATTTTAATTAGAATGTACAATTTATTACTTTGGAACATTCCTGATTTAGATTAGTCATATATCGTTATACCTGGTTTATGATGATAAGGTTTGCATGTTGATGGTAATGCATTTTCCTTGTTCTGATTTTTAAAACCCATATGCTTATAATGTTATAGACTTCAGACCACAAATGATAAAGCAACTGAAATAATTCAATAAAATACATGTCATTTGCAGTTGGACTTGCTTAATTTTTGTGGCCAACTGGTCAACAGGGTCAACCTGCTTTTGTATTACCTGTCTTGGCTTTTGTGGTCTTTCCTCTGTAAGAGATGGCCCTAAAATAAATACATTTAAGCCATTACTTAGTCCTTCATCCATGTTTTACTGTGTACTCCAAGTCTGCTACATAGTAATTTGAGCTTATTGCCCTACTATAGTTGTGCCACTTTCTTGACTTCCCTAGCTATATGTGTTCATTCTCCATGCACTCATTCTACTACTTTGTGCTAATGTCCTAATCATTAGTGCCTTGCATCATAATTTAGTTCTCATGTCGGCAATATGGGGTAATTTGTTGTTCAAAAGAATCAAAACTTGACTGAAAAGGTCTCACTAAGAATGATCAAGTTTATCTGGGTGTTGTCAATTATGCATCCTCAGAGAAGTGCCCCATTGTTGGCTAAAGCAACTACAGGAGCTCAGTGTAAAATGCAAAGTCTGGCTTGAAAGTAGGAATTCCTATTGTATCAACTATCAAGTATCACTACTATGCAATCAAGAACACTCAGTTATGTATCTGTGTTGACATGAAATGTAATACCTGGAAGTGGAAACTTGCTAGTTTTGATTATGTAACTATAAATTAGTTTGAAGCCTTGATTCATAATCAAGATGAACTAAAATATTGTCCCAAATGAGCATTATGACTTTACTTTGTTAATTCTTGTAATTTTATTTGATTCCTTTGGTCTCATCATTTCCGATTTTGTGCAAATATAAAAATGGTTCATGGAGAATTCATATTTAATGCTTAAGTTTGCTGGTCTGCAACTGGATGCCAACTTCTCTGCATGCTTATGCATCTCTTTGTGCAAACGTTTATCCCAAATTAACAATATAAGGTAGTGTGACATGTAATCTCTCTTTGAGATCTTGTTTATTCTTCTTAGCAATAGAAAGGTTCTTGCTTAAATATTTGCATCATTCAAGGGAAATTGGCAAATGCTATTTCCTGCCTTCTAGGAAAGCTCAAATGACTATTTCTCAGGGCAGTGATACATATTATAGAAAATTCTCTGTACAAATTTCTTGAGTGCCTTCTCTTTATGATATTTCTCTTGGTTTGTCATGTAGACTGGAAAGTCCTGTTTGGGTGAGGCTATCCACCACAATATAACTGCTGAGCAATTTTCTCCAGAATATCTCCTTGATAGCTTAGACTTGTCATCCGAGCACCATGCTGTGGAAATAGCAAATAGAATTGAAGCAGCTTTACATGTCTGGAAACTTAAAGAATGGAGAAGGCGTTCCCACAAATCAAAAATAAAGAAGTCATCATGGAGCAGAAAGGTCAAAAGTCTTGTGAACCTCAAGGAAAGAAATCAATTCCTGGCACAACGTGCTGAGTGTCTCTTGCAATGCTTAAGGCTCCGTCATCCTGGTCTCCCACAATCTACATTGGATATGAACAAGATACAATACAATAAGGTTTCCATATCTATCATTTATGTTGTTCTCACTGTCTTGAATCATCCTCAAAACTAAATTGCAAGTCTTTTCTACATGTTAACAGGATGTAGGGCAGTCCATCCTCGAGAGCTATTCAGAGGTTCTTGAGAGTTTGGCTTTTAACATAATGGCAAGAATTGATGACTTGATTTTCGTGGATGATGCAACAAGAAAGTGTGCAGCACCAGAAACAGTGTCATTGTTTAACCCAGGAGGGCTTGGAGGACTTCCCATTCAGAAAAGGATATCGCCAAGCCCTTTCTCCCTCAATAAGAGCCCTCACACATCGTCACCTTTTGCAACACCCACACACACATTTTGTTCGTCTGCCCCCAGCAGCAGCCCTAGAAGAGCACAATCCTCCCCGTGCTTGGGCCAGCAAGACCTAAAACTGGGAAAACTCATCTCCGGCGATCTGGAGATGGCTTGGTCATACACTGGGAACTTGACTTCTGGAAAAGAAGCAGGAGATGTTTCAGAAAGGGACCGAGTTTAGGTCACAATGAATTAGGATAGGATGATGTAAATTCTCTAAGCCATAGAAAAGATTTACTTCTAATTCTGATTTAATTAGGGATGAGTTGCATTTGAGGATTATATATATGACCACATCTACTGCTGTCAGTGACTGATTTCTTCCCAAGGAAAACTTAAAACCTGTAGTCTCATTTGAGAAATTTTCAGTTTGAAGTATATATTTATGTTCTTGGACATGTGGACAGTTCAATTCAGTTTGGTTCATTGAACAGAAATTAAATCAGGGCTGTCAAATCTTTTTAAAATATAGATTTGTTGTCAATTTCAGGTACTATGAAGAAGATGGTACTTTTCAATAATGAGTCTATTCTGCCCTTCTTATCATGTTACTAGAACAAAACACTTGGAAGTATTTTTCCTTGAAATGAGGCCTGAATGTGAATGGTTGCTTAGAGTTCAATGCTCTCATTGGCCATTTGTGAAAAAACTAAGTTATAAGCAGCATCCTACACACAAAACTAGCTGGCTAGGCAGCTAGCTGAGAACATTTGATGATCCTGACATCCATTGCACTCTTTTTCACTTTATTCTTTTGTTCCCTCTCGCCATGACAAAGTTCATCAATCAACAAGCCAATTATGTTGGGGAATATATGTAATAAATTAATCACATTTAATTATAATTAGCAAAAAGTTTTTTTTATTTCATAAAAATCGTATTTATTTTATCCCTTTTATATGAAATCAACTCAAATTTTAAAATAAATAAATAAATCATCATTTTATTTTTATTTTTATGTTTGTCATTTTTATTTAATAAAATGAGCAAGCCACTCACCTCAACCATCACGAGAGAAAGCTAATCCCTCAACCGCTAATCCCTCAACCTCTCACCCAGCAGAGAAAGGAATTATCATCTTTCTATTGTAAAGGTAACAATCATCAAGTTTGAAAAATAAAAAAATCAAAAATAAATTTGTAGTACTTTTTTGTATAACTAAACTATAATTTGTTTTTACTTTTGACTTATCAGTTATTTAGGAATTACAAGCATTAAATTAGTCCAATGCAAAATACTGAGGTCGGATAAAAAGGATAAACATCTCCCGGTAAGTATTTTATACATACATAAATGTTTTAATTTAAAACTGATTACTTAAGTGACTCGAATCTCTATCACTTGGATTAACTCCATTGGTAAATAAGCTACGTATGTGATTTTTAGAAGCATAGATGAGCTATTACATATTTTTTATAGAGATATAAAAGTAATTTTCACTCTGAAAAAGGGGGTTAGACACAGAGACTGACAAGAGATTGTGCAAGCTCTTGAGAACAAGTCCACAGTTCTCATTGTCAACTTTGTAATTCATGCATTTTGACTACAGCCCTTACGTTAGAGAATGTAAGGTTATTGTTATCATTGTTAACAAGAACTTTGAGGTTTTCTTTGTTACTTTCTTTTGCTATCATTGATTGCATTAAAAACCACTTTAAAAATAATGATGATTAATAATACTAATTAGAAAACTGATATTATGAAGTTTGCGTTCTCTGAAATCTTTATTACCATAAGTTCAGATGGAAGCACAAAAAAAGAAGGAAAAGTATAAATAAGATCATTACATACTTCTTTTGTATCACATTGCTTTTATCCATGCAACAAAACCTAATTGTTGACTCAAATGAATTTGTCACTATATATATTAATGCAAAGGTTATTTCTATAAAAAAAAATTATCAAAGGCATGCAAAGGACAAATGAAGAAGGTTTTGACTTGAGATAAAACTGTATGTACAACTATATATATTGAAGTGTTTTTCAAATTATCGCGAGAAATATTTTCTTAAATGAGAATCTCTTAATTTTATTCAAATCAAATCGACATATTAATTATGACACAGATGTCACACCAATAAATGATTTTGTTGTCAAATAATTATATCGAGTCTTTTCCTAAATGTACGTCGGAAAATGATCACCATGTGATGTGTATAAAATTATGCAATGCAAAAGTGATGTGACATTCATATCATCGGTGAAATTTATTACAGTGTATAAATTTATAAGAAATAACAACTTTAAATCTGAAACCCTAATTACAAGATGTTGTTAGTTGATATTAATAATGAGGTAAATAATACTTAACAAATTGAAATTCAAAAACTAGCTTTGCTAACACTTGAATTAACAAATTGAGACTTCAAAAAAAAAAAAAAAAATCAAAAGAAGCATGATTTTCTTATCAGAGTACTTTGCTTCATATAGCCAAGCATACTTCAGAGAAAATAAAAAATTTCATTCATTTCCTTGCATCCATTTTTCACCTACACATAAAACATCAATATGGAAGATTAAATGAACCACAAATGTGATTGATGATTACAAACAAAGAGGTCAAAAGAAGATCATAAAATTGAAATTCTCTATCATTAGTTCCCAAGTCCAAGGCATGAAAAACATATCATAAACCACATGTTGTTGTATGTGTCATCATGTCTTCCTCTCATTCTTTCTAGTGTTTGTCACCTGAAAAACAATAAATATTCCAAAAGAGCAGCATCTCCCAACAACCCATTGTCATTAATATCATCAAATGTTTAACTAATAAATTAATAAATCAGTGCATATATATATAAAAAAAGAAAAAGAAAAGAAAAGAAAAGAAAGAAGACATTGAATGAAATGAGACAAGAAAGCTTACTAATTCCTTGGCAAAGAAGTGAGAGATAAGATCATATGAGTTTAACAAAGAGAAGCCAACAAAGATCCGTTGGCAGGATGTCCACCTCCTTCATATGATATGCTTCTACTTCATTACAAGATGGACACTCTTGTGGAGGTGGACAGAATGCCAATAACCTTTGTAAGAAACTCTTTGACAAACTCACATGATAATCTAAATATACATTGAGATCATATGCGCACCAAAGTAAAAAAAAAAAACCTCTAAAGTTTTCATGGAGAAAGAGATGCATAGAATGGAAGCATATATAGAGAAGAAATGGTGCAAGAGTTAAGTGCCAAGTATAGAAAGAGAAAGAGAAAGAGAGAGAGAGAGAGAGAGAGAGAGAGAGAGATGTTGATACACAATGATATCAAGAGAAGATAAAGGAGATGGATGTAATAAGGGCTATGGGTGGTAGATAAAAACAATCATCCTCTTCCTCTCCTCCTCTCTATGCTAGCTATTGATGCATGTTTATGAAAAGTAACAAACAAGAGAGAGAGAAAGAGAAAGAGAGGTAGAAACTCCCACCAACCTCCTTTACCATTCTCTCTCTCTCTCTCTCTCTCTCTCTCATCTTTTCAGTCAACACCTTTCCCTTCTCTTTTCTCAACTCTTACTAGAAAGACATACATAACGTATGTATTCTAAATTTGCCATGATTTTATTTTTTAAATAATATCTTAATGAGTGAATACTGGCTTTCACTCATGTTAAAAAAAAACATGTTGTTCCTACAAGGACATACAGAAAAAGATAATCTTTGTCATCTGATATACAGAATTAAACAGCTTTTTGCAGTGATACACTGAGGAACCCCCTTTCTTTTTATTCTTCTTCTTATAACACAGTAAGTTGGTCAAAAATAATAAACCAGGGAAGAAGGAAGAAAGATGGAATGAATAGTAGTAGTTGCAGTAGTAGCAGTAGAAGAAGATGATGTAATGAAGGATGTATAAAGGAGAAGACTGAAGAGTAGTAGTAGTAGTAGCAGTTATAGTAGCAAGAGGCTGTAATATTACATGATGGAAAAGTGGAGTTAGGGCTTGCACGCGTGCACCTGCAGACGTTGACCATGGACTTTGGGCTCTCATGGCTCATGGTCCCTGCTCTACTACTACATCTTCATGTTCCTCTCTCCCACTACCACACTCCTTGGGATCTGAGATTCAACGTTCTTTTCTTTCTTTTCTTTCTTTCTTTTTTTTTTTTTTTCCCTTTTTTTTTCTCCTTTATAGAAAAAAGACTTGTCATGGTGTTTTCATTTATTTATGTATAATGTACATATTTAAGTATTGATTATACAGAATTATAATTATGTATGTAATCTCATAGCAATTATATATATATATATATTTGATAAAGGCGACAAACACCACCTTACAAAGGGATTGTTAAGGGATAGACAAATATGGTGGTGTATCAATTATAGTAGTTTATCGACCTCCTACATATTTATTAACTTAGTTAAACGTTACATGAGGTAATTAGAGTTCTATTATGTGCACGCCCAGAAGATTTTTAAGAACCAAAACTCGCTAATAAATCCATTTACCATGCAACCTAGAGGAGAGGGATACGACATCCTCCCACATAGGAGCAAAATTAGTGTTAGGAAACATTTAATTATGATTAGCATGTAATTAACCAACACAAAATCTAATTCAATTAGCAAAAGATTTAAAATGATCTAGAATGGGATTAGGGTGTAAAGGCACTGTTCTAACACTGAATTGGCTCCCTTTGTGCAGGATAGAACGGTCTCACTCCAATGCCAAGATACACTAACCCACCAGGAAAATATGCTCGTCATGTAGCACACTCGTTGAGGTTCTTTCGTTCAAGCGTTATCAAGGGTTAGGTCTCTTGGGTAGCAAAGATCTTATAAGACATGAAAACATAAGAAGAGAAGAAGTCACAATCACAGGGTTAGGGTTTCTTTGTCTTTTTATAATTGGAGATCATCTAATGAGTTGAAAATGAGCTGTTGGAAAAAAAAAATCAACTATCCAAGGAAAGTATAAATTAAGGATCAACAATGTAAGAAAAAAATTAATTAGCATTGCCAATCTAAAGATTCTACCCTGAATCTGCTCATTCACCATTCAATTAGCAATCAACTGTACTAGGTAGTGGTTGTTACATATGTATATATATACACACACACATTTGTGTTTAGTTTTACCAAGAATATACGATATTTGTATATTTATTATAAAACAATCTCTTTGTTTTTCTTATTAAATATGTCTATAATATATTTTTTTAAATTATTATAAATATTTATATAAGTTATTTATCATTTTGTAATCATTTTAAAATAAAACGTATTATTTAATAAAATATAAATTTAGAAACTAATTAGAAGTATATTTCTAAAATTAGAAACAGAAACTCACATCCTAATTTAGAAACACAATTTTAAATTACTTTTAATTAAGTTAGAAACAAACTAAAATTGTGTTTCTAAATTAGCAATGTATGTGAATTTTGTTACTATACTAGAAACAAAATTTCTAACTTGTTTCTAATTAGAAATTAATAAATTGTTCAGTTTCTAATTTTCGTTCCCAATTCAACAGATTCTTGCAATGGGTGGTTTGTCCAAGTAGACATATATATACACACATACCTTATAAATATTTTAAAATTGTTTGTATACCATAATAAATATTGTAATTGTGTATGAAATCATTTATCCTTGTCAATCTTTCAATTTGTTTGTAAATCATTATTACAAAAAAGACCAAGCAATCACATGAAAGAATGTTGATAAAAATAAGAAGAAAATAAACCTAGATATCCTTGGCAAGTTTCAAAAGAATATTTAGGCCTCTACAAACTTCTCAATACCCAAAAACCCCCTTTTTTTTTAATTTAATTTTTTTACTCATGTAATGTCTTTATTAGATTCTCATGTTCAGCAAAAGTTGTTGTCTGAGAGCAGCAGCACCATCTCCCATGCCGCCTCACACCGACGTAGATCCCATATGTACATTGACTTAGAAGCTAACACTATTAGTGAAGTAAATAACATTAGAGACGGCCCTAGCGACGCACCAATAGCAAATGGAAAAGAAAAGGTGGGCCGCGATGCTAATGGCGAGAGGAGGGATGGAAGATGATGGAATCAGAGAGGGCTGCAAGAGAAAGATCCAAGTTGGTATTGGAAGACACAGAGAAGTTAGGGTTGGAATGGGAGAGGAAAGCAAGGAAAAGGGAAGGGGAAGGAGAGGGGTAACAGAGGTAGCGCCATGAAAGGTAGATGTAGAATTGAAGAAGAGTATTGGGGGAAGAAGAAAAGACACTGTAGAGCTAGGCAGTCAAGGAGCCTGGGAATGCCACCGCTAGTGTCAACTCTAGGCTAAGATTGGGTTCATCAAGCCATGAAAAGCTTGCTAGTGGTGGGGGAAGGCTAGCATGGTTTCACCTATAAGCAGATTTAAGGTGGGCAAGGAGGTGCTTGAGCACCTTGGCCCTTAGCTTTATATATATATAGGGTAAATTTTTCAATAGGGCACTCAACTTTGCTCTATTTTCAAATTAGTCATCAAACTTAAAAATGCATTAAAATGGTCATCCAAGTTACTTTTCTTTTCATCAGGCAGTCACCCGATGCTTTCCGGCAACAAATGTCTTACGTGGCGGCCGGAATTCTTGACTCAGCTTTAAATGGCCATGGCATGGACACATCACCCGAATGATTGTTTGACATTAGGTTTAGCCATGTCATCATTAACTTTCCTCTTCTTCACTCCACTAAACATATAGTAGGAAGAAGCTCATCTTCTACATAGGGCTTCATCTTTCCCCTTCTTCACCACCGGAACTAGCCTTCAAATTTAGCTCCAAATATTGACAGAAAACATGTGTTGAACCTTCCAGGTAGAGATAAGGACAATGAGGAGAGACCAAAAGAAAGGGATGATGGCAAAAGAAAGAGGAGATGGGTGCCACCAGGAAGGATTTGAATAGATGATGCATTTTTTTTTTTTTTTTTTGGGTGGAGGGGGGGATTGATGAACATTTCATTCCAAGTGTTGTAAACCTTTACACTTCATATGGTACTTTGTTTTTTGGAGTTATTTTGATATGTTGATGTAAATCTTTTTTACTAATTCTGAATGAAGTCCCCTGATATTTGTTCCTTTAATTTAGTGGAGTTATTTTGATGCTTTTCTCTTTCTAACTTATTCTGAAGAGGTTATATCCATCATATATTGTAAGCTTGTGTTCCAACTTATTTTGAAGTGGTTATATCCATTATATATTGTAAGCTTCTGTTCGAGTTCCCCAAACTAAAATCAAATCTAATGTGAGTAAATTTAATTGACAATTAATTTTAGACTTTAGTGGAGATTTACTAAAGTTTTCAAGTTGAGTTGAAGCTGGCCATGGTCCACTTTTGGGCATTGCTGATATTTTTCAAGTGGAGATGTATTGAAGTTTTAATGAAAGCACCAATTGTTGACATTTTCATTTAGCATTATCTAATCTGAAAAGAAGCTTCTTGCTCTGCAAACTAACCAACTAATTCTTCATGTTGCTCCCGTTGGAAGGAGAAGCGAAGAGCCATAATTCTTCATGTTGCTTCAAACCGAAGGATGAAGAAGAGCTGACTTGGAAACTTCTTGCTGACATGGCATCTGTAGGTGATGTGTCCATGCCAAGGAGGATTGTTGACATGGCCATCTAGAGCTGAGTCAGGAATTCCGACCGCCACGTAAGACATTTGTTGCCGGAAAGCATCGAGTGACTACCCTGTGAAAAGAAAAGTAACTTTGGTGACTATTTTGATGCATTTTTAAGTTCGATATTTGAAAATAGTGCAAAGTTGAGTGCCCTACTGAAAAATTTACCATATATATATAATATATAATTAAAATATTAATAATTATAATTCATATGGAAAATGCTTCTCTTTATTTTTTTTAAGTCTACCCCATACTATTTAAAATAAATTATATAAAAATTAATAAAATTAGTATATTAAATAAATTTGATGTTGAATAATAATCATAAATAATATGACTAGCCAAACATGGATCCTCAAATATTTTTATTTTTAAATTTTATATTTAAATATATTTTTTTATTGAACTTTTCAATGCATATTTATCAAATTTTAAAATATTAATATAAATATAGTAATAATAAATAAATAGTAAATAATAAAATAAAATCCTAAAAATGCCATTACTTTCTCAAAATCTCTAAAAAATTGCAAATTTTGACCATTGGTGAATAAAAATATTTGATATTTGTTGAATGATCGTTGGATATTTGTTAAATATTTGTTTCATTATTTGTTATGAAAATTGTTGTGAATAATTGTTATGAAAATTTTGATTATTCATTATTTGTTGAGTAATTGTTGTATTTAATAATTGAATTAGATTGTGAACTTGTTTAAATTTGATTTTTAATTGCATTATTTACTAATTAAGTACTTAACAAGTTGAGTTTAATACTTAATGTAGATATGATAGAGTTTTTACACCTAAACCAAAATTTTTAGATGGCTATATATTTTATATTTTTGAAATATTGATTATTATAATCTCAAGATTGAATTAATATAATTATTTAATATTTATATTTTAAAAAAAATAAATTCATCACCCTCTTAATTTTGTTTCTGGTTCCGCCACTAGTTTCAATGAGCTCTTGTAAGGCTAGACTGGTACAGAACAAGCTCGGTAAAACAACGGTCAAGCAAAAAAAAAATATATAATTTTATAAAAAATAATTAATTTTTAAAACGCATTATATAGTATTTATAGAGGAGTTGACTTTTCACACCTTTAAATTATCATACCCAATTTCCACGTGGATTTTGAAGTCATTATCTATAAAAATAAATAAATAAATAAATAAATAAATAAATAAATATATATATATATATATATATATATATTGGTTTTTGCCGAGATACATACATAATTATCGTATCTAAGTAAACCAATAGTTTTTATAATTTCATTTATAACATAGGTATAGCTCATTGACAAAGCAGCTAGTAAATAATTGATCCCATCAGGTTACTAAATATTTTAATTATTTTAAGAATATATACATCAATGAATTACTTAACATTTCATTCTTTATTTAACATTAATTTAGTATATTTTCCAAAAATAAAATAAAACAGGTAAATACTAGGTCACAAGAGACAAAAGAGAGAAGATAGATGGGAAAGTGCTTGCTAGGCTGTGTGGGCAATTTAAAATTTAGTCCCACATCGGATGACAAGAGAAAGTGGCTAGCCTGACAGCCTATAAAAGGGTATGCTAGGGGGATTTGACTGGTATCTTTGCGCTTGGGGCAATGACGCAGCTAGTGAGGTTATAACCGAGGCGCGTCAATTGCTGGTTGAAAACTATTTCCAAACCCCCTCATTGGCCTGGGTTCAGCCCAGTGCCACTGAGAATTTCTGGAAGGGCTCCCTCTAACCCAGGGTAAAGTCCTACAAATCCTAGTACTTATAAATTTTTAATTTAAGATGATATGGCTTCAGAATTAGTCATAACCAGAATTCAATGTATTTATATTTAGTAAATCGATTTGGCCCGTGAAGATGGTTTGTGTTCCGAAAAGTAATTTTTTTACTTGTTTTAATTAATTTATGTTGGATCAATCGTCGTGCAAGTTTTAAATTTGTGAAAAATTGTTATTTTATCAAGTAAATTCATCAGGCAGACTAGTTACGACGGAATGAAATTGTTAGGTCTTAGAGCTGCTCAATTTCCATTTTTTTTTGGGGTACCATTTTATGTAAATTATGCATTTTAACAATTCAATTTATTATTATTATTAGAATAAGATCAGATGTTTTTAAAAATTTTGAAATTATAAAAATTATACATTTTAAAAAAAAAAGTTTTTTCCATTTAAAAATGTGGTAAGAAATTACCTTTTTAAAAAAAAAATGGTAAGAAATTAAAAAAAAAAAAAGTTAGGCGTTAGATTTGATTTTACTATTTTACCCTTCTTGCTATCTCTATAAATTTCCACTCTCAATTTCATCAAAGATCATTGTAGAATATAACAGAAATACAACAGAACTATATATAACAACTAAAAGATCAGATGATCCTAGGATCTTTAGACAACCCTTATCAATGAAGAGCTTCCTTTAAATAGATCCCAATCCTTCAACTGCTTTCATCCGACAAGTTAATACTCCCTCTGTTCCTTTTTTTTACTTGTTATGTTTTGGAGCTTTTCCCTGTTTTTTTATTGTTATATTAGAAATTTTGTGCAACATTAAATAATTTTTTTTCCAAATTCACCCTTTAATTTTATGTAATTGTACACTTTTCAATAAATCATAATAAACTGAGCATTAAATCATATATTTCATTTAGTGGAGTTTTAAATAGGGATAGTTTTGGGAAATTAATGGAAATTTTTCATAAATATAAATAATCAACTAACTTTAATCAATTTTTTTAATAAATATAAATTAAATAAATATGACTAGTAAAAAAAAAAAAAAAACAGTAGAGAGTAACATATTATAGCTATAACCAAAACATAATTAACAACTTACTCAACCATACATAATTCACACTTATATCTTCTCGATTCAGTCACCATTCCAACGAGGGTATTAAGGCCTTTTCAGATATTTGAATAGTATCATTTCAAGTCTCTTCTCCCTCGTTCAAACCCTAGCCTTTCGAGATCCTTTCTTCGCCTCTCGCTCTCTCGTTCTGGAACCCATCTCATGTCCCTTTATCCCTTCTCCGTTTCGCTCGCCGTTGACACAAACCCTTATTTAGATTGCAAACCCTCGTTCCGATCTTCGAACACTCTCATCCTGATCTGATCGCTGATTAACATGGAGAAGATACTTGGTGTTAGATCCTGACATTCTATTCAGGTTTCTTGATTTCTGTTTTCTTGATTGAATTTCATTGCTTCTAATTCGTTTTTTTCGTTCGAATTTCTTGGTTGGTGTTATTTTTTTCAGGATTAATCTTGTCTGAATTGATCTTTTTTGTGCTTTTAGGCCTTCGTTGGATTTCTTTGAGACTGTTTCGGATGATCTTTCGATTTCATCATCTCAATTTTTTTTAGTTTATATGAATTTCTTGCTGAGTTTTATTTTTGGCACTTTTTCAAAGTTGAATTTAGGGTTGATAGATCGGCGCCAAAATGAGGGTGTGGTGGTGGGATGAATCAGGGGTTGGATCAGGTATGGGTTTCCTCCTGAAGGTGCTCCAATTATTTATCAGTTTATTAAATTTCTATTTTGCGGTTCATTTAGGTGGAATTTTTTAGTATCAGATGTAATATTCTTGTTATATTTTTTGTTAATTTTCTTTTTGTTGCTAGAATTATGACATCCCTTCTTAGTAGTGGAATTTTTTATATCAGAAATAATATTCTTGTTATTCTTCTTGTTTTATTGTCCGTTCACTTTGCTGTTTCTTGTTGTTTTATTATCAATTATGACAGATTTCTTGTTTGAGATCATACAACGTGTCTTTTTTCTTCTTCACCAGGATTTCTTAAATTTCCAGTTTGGGTTCTGTAGATTCTGAGCTTATGAATGGTCCTGAAAATTCATCTCAAGAACTAAGGACTTCATCTCATCAACATTTTAACATACTCCAACAATAATTTCTAGTGGCACATGTGGTATAAGAGTTGATCTTCTGGGTCAAATGGGTCAAATAGCTCAGTATGAGCAGCTCTTCATGTGTGGTCATGGATTTTTAATTCCTTCATAATTGTCTGTTGTTTGGGTTGTAAAGGATAACATTTTTTTCATCTTAAAACGACATGATGAAAATTGGAACACTTTAAAAAATTCTAAAATCACCTAGTTTTAAATTTAAACAGAGGTATTTCTTCTATGGGATGTAAACCCACATGCAAGATAAATTGTTGGTGCTTGCTACAGTTGGGTGTGGTTTTATTGCATTGAGGGAAGGAATTATCTTTCTTTCTTTCTCCTTTTTAATTTTTATCTCCTTTGCTAACTTTGGGGCATGTTGTGTTTACTTATTTGGTGTTCCTTCTCAATATAACTCTTGAATGCATTTATTTTATATGCTGCAGAATATTCATAGGCTGTCCATCTGCGGGCCACTTACAAAAAGACAAACCACTCACCAGTTGTTGAATGCCTCTCTATAAAGGTATTCTGTTTAACCTTTTTGCTATCTGTAAATAAGCTTTTCTTTTCTTTCACATTGGTTTGCATATTGTGAAGCCTACTGCCATTATGTTTCAAATTTTTATGAAGCAAATTGCAGTATTTGGTTTTGTTGAACCCTTGAGGTTGCTAGGTTTCATGTTAGGGTTTACCTAGCATATCATGTATTACACTAGGATAGGATGTATTCAGTGTTAATCTAAATGTTTCCACTGTGAAGTATACCTTGCATGTAGCTGTTGAGGGCTTTTATATATGGTAACAGATGAGATAAAATTTATTCAATTTCAACGTCAACAGTTTTTGGTTTGTATTTGTGAATGTGGTTAGGGTCTGTCTATTTGTAATTTAATTGGGCCAATTTAAAAGAACTTGTGTGCTTGTGTTGTCATTTTTGCTGCTCTTTTTGATCAGCATGGTAAAATTTCTCTTTTCATAAATTTATCTCAAATCCACATTGTAACATACAATGCAGAAAGTTCATCTTTTTCGTGCTGCCATCATATACATGTTGCCTTATGCCCAGTCACATTGGCCTGTGTGCTCAAGTGCACATAAACGAACCACCATATCATGTTGCTTTTGATCATGGCAATTTCTTGCATCACATACTCTCTTAATATGAAGTTTGAGATCAATTTTGTCTGGTGAGGTTATTCGACGTCTAGCATTTTACTGAGATTCTTAAGGATGACTTTACACAAAACAATCCTAAAGTTGCACTTCCAGGTTTCACAGTTATGTCGATGGTGGACCAACTTTTAAAACCGTTAGAATTTATGCCTGCATTTCATAATATAATCCAAATTGTTGGTTGTCTTTTTCCAATATGGAATAAATTTTCAAAAAGTTAGCTTGATCAACATATGGGTTTTGTCGCTAGGTAGCGCAAAAAATCTGTCAACTGACTGTTATGAGTTTTGGAGAGTTAGCTGATGGCTGCTTGTTTGCAGAAGCACATGCACACCCGAGCATGGACATGATGATGAAAATCAGAAGTCACTGCATGAAGAAAACTTATTTCTTGGCATGAATTGTTTGTTTCTTAATACCTCAATATTTTTGAATATAGGTAACTAATCAACCTGCCCGAAAGTTCCTATAATTTATAGAATACTGCCATCTTTCTGAGCATCTATTGACGTAATGCAACTCTTTTTTTTATTTTTTGGTTTAATACTAAAATTATCTGGTAAGTACTTGCAATATAGTTGTGGATGCTGTGGTCATTGTTATTCATTCAAGCTGCTAAATGGAGCTTTGTTGTGCTGATAAAGTAGATATAATGCTTTAATTTTTTTTTAAAATCCAGGATATTATATTAACAAGAATGAGCCTTCTCAAGTTGGCTGTAATCTACATCAATCTGAAGTATGTACTTTTTTCATGCATGGATTGAGGGCTTCCAATTGAAGGTCTAAATTTATGTAGCATAACCCAAATATAAAAAAAAAAAAACATGAGCTTAACTTTGAGGAAAATAATTACATGACCAAGTTTTCCTAGAATTGCTCCCATTTCCTATATTTGTTTAATTGTTTTACATAAGAAAAAACATTTATATTGTCCCATTTATTGTAGAAACTTACTGGAGGACTTGGACTTTTGGTGGACTATTTCCCTAGAATCTAATGCTCTAGTAACTGTTTTGTTGTGTCCAGTCATTTTACTGTTTTTAATTATTAGTTCGGTGCTTTTGCTTGTTGCTCTAGATTTCAATTATACAGTATCATACTATAATGTTGTTGTTACTGGACACATATGGTTCTTTTTGTTGCAGAACTGGTGAGCTTCATCAGGTTGCTCAACAAGGATCCGGTATTGAAGATTTAGCAGAGATTGTTCGTGTGACTCCGTCTGTGATGTTCAAGCAATTGTCTGATGCCATGCATAGCTCTCATGAGAAATTTGACTCGTTGTCTTCTTTGATCATCAACCATGGTATGTTTGTTGCTCTAGTTGCTTAGCCATTTAATTACCTCAGATAGTCTCTATGCTGTTATGCTGGTTTAATTTACCCTATGATTTATATTAGTGATTCTGCAACTCTAGGTTTTAGTTTTCTTGAGGAGTTTCTAAGCCTTTTGTATGGATCTAAACAAGTCCCCCACTTCACCAATTTCTATTGTATGACTGATCAGTATCAGTTTTTGCTTTTGCCATAAAAGAATTGCATTCCAAGTGCTTATTCTTTAACAGTGATGGAAAATAGTTGCAGACTATTTGAACATCTGTAGGTACATACACTATATTCTCATTTGATTCCTCATTTCTTTTATTGTGTTATAAATCTGCGTTGCACCTTATGAAAGCTTTGGCTATGTTTCAATGAACACTGTTATTTGATTGACATGGTTTTCCATGTAAACATAGTGGGTGGAACTTGCGCATTCACCACCTTGCCAGCCTTTAATCAGTACTGGTGATATTAGATTTGTAGGTCCATATACTAATTTAGAAACTGTAGGGTAGAATGCCAAAGCTGGTGTTTGTTATGAATGAGCCATCGACGTTAGATGCATTTTATAGTTCTTTCCAAAGTTGCATTATGTGTTGCAAGAATTAAGATGGATTTGCACTATTTACTGAATAGTGAATGCTTCATAAAAATGTTAAACTGAAATTGGCATCCAAAAGAATAAAGGGATTTGTTCTTTTCAGTTGAACCATTTTTGATGGAGTTAATGTTATGGAAGTATCTTGCCCGTGCAATGGCAGTCAAAAGTGCCTTGAGACCAGTCTACTTATTGCACTCTGTTCAGCACAAAGATTCAGAATGCAGTTAAGTATAGACTTTACATTGTATGCTGAAGCCATGCTAGAGGCTAATTTCTTCTGGACTTGGTATGTCTATGAGAAAACAAGCTTAGTGATGGCTGCAGTTGGTAGGTTTATTGAGCTTATCTTGGATGACCAACAATAGAAGAAGGCAATAGGGCTAACTACCTCATAAAATTGAGATTATATTTTTTGGTCAAAAATAGAATAGGGCAACACATCCAATTACCTGCATGTCACCATCAAATACAATGTTATAAAGCCTTATCAATTTTTTTTTTTTTGTTTACAGATGAGATACTATTAGTTATATTTTGAAACTTTATGCCTTGACATGGATGATGTTTGTACTTGTGATCCACTTCTATCTCACCACTTTGTTATCAAAACTTATTTAAGCCTGAAGTTCATGTTTATTAATTAATATTTGTGTGCTTGCCCAGCCGAGCACAATATCCTGATATTTTTCATTTATTCAGGTTTGTTTACCTTCATGAGAAACGTCGAGGAAATATTTTTTATTGTTATTTTTATACATTGAATTGTCAACAGAAGTTTAATGCCAAGTTTGTTGCTAGGAGCTTGCAAATGCTGCATGAATTTATGTAGACCATTCGTCTTATGCTTTATCTTTATGCGGTACTGCTCATAAATGTTAATTTTACTCATAAGGAGGTTGTTATAGTGTCCAGAGGGCTTGGGGAATCATTGAAATTTTCAAATTTTGTTGTCATAAAAAGGGGGATTTACAAATTACTCTGGTTGGGGATGGAGAAACTGTGCTGGATGGTGTTTTGCTATGTGTACCTGATGAGAAGCGTCGAAATGGCCCTTTACAAGGTATAAATGCATTCTCAATTATCCTCTTCCCTTTTTCAAGTTTCTTATAAAATTATTCTTATTTTGATTCTTGTGGGAAGGATAATCAGAAATTCCTGAAAGATCATGATGATGACAAGTTAAACCAACTTTCTTCCCTTTGAACCCCTTTCCATATCCAGATCTGCAGTTGTAGGTTTCTGGAAGCTACCAAAGTCAAAGGTATTTATGTCATCCATCTGGTGGAATAACTAAATTAAAATTATTTCCAAAAAGGAAAAATGAAAAAGAGAACTAAAATGGAAATATTCAAGTTTGTGCAGGGTTTTGTGGAAATTAAATTAATCTTTGTTTCTGTTCACATGTATTATCTGTACAGTCATCACATTTAGAAGAGCAATGACAATATTTTATATAATGTTCTTGTTGTTATCCAGGATTTAGCTGTGAAATTCTCCTTGGAAATTGGAAAGATTCAATGCATTCCACTTTGCAACTGCTCCACTAGCTATTAGCGGTGAGGATGATTTTGATTTCTTTCCTAAATGAAAGCATCTTTTGTCCTTTTTAATTCTGTATACCTGTTAATTGTACTTTAGCAAGACAAACTTTATATATATCTATATAGTCTGGTGGGGAAAAAACACTACTTCAGGCTTGATAATGTTAATTAGAGCTGAAATTTTTGGGAATGAACGCAGAAGAAAGATTATTCAATTCTCCACTATAATGTTAGCATTCTCCCAAGTCTTTTAGGATGAAAACTATAGTTTGATGGATCAAACGCCCGACTTTGATTCAAGCACACGATTGTTTTGTGTGAGTTTGGCATGCATTGCATCTGTACCCAGAAGCCAGGAAGGTTAGATTTGAATGATAACGAATGTTATTTCTTTTTCTTGATTCAAAAAACTGTGTAGGTATAAGAATGTGTGATCTCCTTCAAGTCCGGATCAAGCATGATCGTATTCCTGGACTGGAAACCAACTTATATTAACTCACAAAATTGAGGGCATGGACTGGTTTACATATGCCAAGCCAACTGATGCGTTTGTGCATACTTGTTTGACTTTCATATGAATGCTCATCATGTAGGCATGGTAGGATAAGGAAAGGGGTTGGTTAAAATGCATGGACGGATGAGGATACATGCTAGCACGTGTGTACTGTGTTTTTAGTCTCCTATCAATTTTGCACCATCCTACATCTAGTTTGCGCTCACTATTATACCTTACACCAGATTAACATTTTAATCAATTTTATCTCATTTTATGGGGCGTTTAGCCCTAACACTTTGTGAAATTCCTACAAGGCAGTGGCACAAAACCTCGTGGTCTTCGCATGCATGCTTTTTCTTATAATAACACCAATTGGTACATGATCAAGATTTACTTATTATCACCCTCGCACTTTCAGATGCTTGCTTGGGATTTAAATAGATTTTGAGGATGTCTATTTTTTATTGGTCTAGCTTCATCATTGTTACACTCTCGTATTTCAATTATTACTATGCATATCATGTCAAACTTTCATCATAGACTTATAATTATGTTAGAAATCAAATAAAGATTTTTTGCTCACGTGTCTTGGAATTATTCTGTATTAAGGAAAGGTAACTGCAACGCATATATCAGTTAGTTTTGGGATATTCTGGGATAAAAATGTGATAATAAGATTTTTTTTTAAAAAAAATATTGAAATATCAAAGTAGGAGAAATTTTTTTAATTAAATTAACTAATTTTTTTTAATTAATATTAATCAAAACTAAATATTTATTTTATTTTTATTAATGATAGATGGTGAGGATGCCATGGCCCATATGAATATAGCAAGATTAATATTTAAACATGTTTATTTATTTTGCAGCTTCTGAATGAGATGGGAGGAGTTGCTCGTTTCAGGATGAGAGCACAAGCTTTGGGTATTTTTGGTTGGTACGCTGCTCACTTCTAACTTGTCTAATCAATTTAGGTTTAATTATCTAAATAAATATATTTATTAATAAATTTTTAAAAACTATTTCCTAAACATTTTTTTACTCGACAAAGCAAAAGAAGCTCTTCTCCTTTGCCTCGTGGTCCTTTCTCCGTCTTGCTAAAGTCCAAAGCTCGCCCGTTTCAATTGTGTCATAGCTTTTATCGCATCAATTTTTTTTAATAAAATTTAAATATTTTGAATATATGGTCTTTCTAATTCTGAAAAATTATTCCCTCAAATTAAAGCTAGCAAATATGCCAAATAGATCAAACCAGCCCAAATAATCTTTCTGTAATTCATTTTCTGCAACTCCTAGCGGGTTTCATATCTTCTGCAAGTAAATGGGTGGATGTCTGTATTAGCATATAGTAGCATATATTAGAATTATGTTAGTATATAAGGATATATTAGCATTGCTATATTAGTATATATGGATATATTAGCATATATTAGTATTATGTTAATATATAAGGATACATTAGCATATAAAACCTCATATATGTATTCTCTTTTTTGTAGTAGGGCGAATATGAAATCCCTAGCCTCTATTTCTCTATTTTTATGCCATCGTCTCTCTATGTCTTCATGGTATGAGAGAGAGGTTAATGGATTTTTCTCTTTGTTTGATTGAAGAAAATTTTCTTCTGATTTGTCTTTGGTAATGTTGGTTTGACTAGATCCTGTCGATTCGGGTTTTTTTTTTTTTTTTGTGATTTCTGTTGATTTGGGGATTTCGTATGGCTCCATTTATGACTCTATCTATCTTTGCTGCCCCACAACAATTCCACCTAGCAACCAAAAGAGATCAGCTACTAAAGTCTCTCAGGATGAATGTATTTTCTGCAAGCAGAAGGGTCATTGGAAGGCTCAGTGTCCAACACTGCTGAGTAAAGGCAAACTTCAACAACAACAACGTCCGCTGCAGACTGCTCCATGGATGTATCGTTTACATATATCCAATAATGCACTTGCTACCCTTCTTTGGATCCCTATATGTTTGAGCAGTTTCAGCAATTCTTTGCTTCTTAGCCTCATGCCATGTCGGCCTCCTCTCAAAAAGGTTTGTCTTTATGTGGCACCTCAGGTACATCCTCTTCCTCATGGATATTGGATTCAGGAGCTTCTCATCATATGTCTCTTGATATTGATTCGTTTGTGTTTGTTAATTCTGCCCCATCTTTGTCTGTTATGACTGACGATGGTACCTCAATGCCATTAGCAGGAATTGGTTCTGTTCGCACATCCCGTTTATTTCTCTCAGATGTGTACTATATTCCTAGTCTAACTTTAAATCTTGCATCTGTTGCCCAATTATGTGATTCTGGTCTCTCAGTTTTTTTTACTTCTACCAATTGTTATGTTCAGGACTCGCGCTCTCAGAAGATGATTGGGACAGGCCGTAGGGAAAGGGGATTCTACGTATTGGATGAGCTCAAATTATCAGATGTTGCTGCCTCTAGTGTGGATTTGTCGTCTTTTCGTTTGAGTCGTTCGTTCTTTGATTTTTATCTTTGGCATTCTCGTTTGGGTCATGTTTTTGCGTCTCGTTTAAAGTTTTTGGCTTCTACAGGAGCTTTAGGTCATTTGGACAGTCATGATATTTCTGATTGTAGTGGTTCTAAACTGGCTAAATTTTCAGCCTTGGCTTTTTATCAAAGTATTTCTCTTTCCTTTGCACCGTTTGATCTTGTGCATTTTAATGTATGGGGAAACTCTCCGATACTCACCAAAGGGGGTTCTTGATATTATGTTTCGTTTATTGATGATTTTACTCGTTATACTTGGGTTTATCTTATGAAATGTAGGTCTGATTTTCTTATCATATTCAGTAATTTTCGACCCATTTGGAAGACCCAACACTCATCTGTCATTAAATGCTTTAGGTGTGATTTGAGGGGTGAATACACTTCTAATGAATTTTCTCAGTTACTTGCTTCTGATGGGACTATCCACCAAACCTTACCAATGAAGAGCTTCCTTTAAATAGATCCCAATCCTTCAACTGCTTTCATCCGACAAGTTAATACTCCCTCTGTTCCTTTTTTTTACTTGTTATGTTTTGGAGCTTTTCCCTGTTTTTTTATTTGTTATATTAGAAATTTTGTGTAATATTAAATAAATTTTTTCCAAATTCACCTTTTAATTTAATGTAATTGTACACTTTTCAATAAATCACAATAAACTGAGCATTAAATCATATATTTCATTTAGTAGAGTTTTAAATAGGGGTAGTTTTGAAAAAATAATGAAAATTTTTATAAAATATAAATAATCAACTAACTTTAACCAATTTTTTTAATAAATATAAATTAAATAAATATGACTAGTAAAAAAAAAAAAAACCAGAGAGTAACATATTATAGCTATAACCAAAACATAATTAACAACTTACTCAACCATACATAATTCACACTTATATCTTCTCGATTCAGTCACCATTCCAATGAGGGTATTAAGGCCTTTTCAGATATTTGAATAGTATCATTTCAAGTCTCTTCTCTCTCGTTCAAACCCTAGCCTTTCGAGATCCTTTCTTCGCCTCTCGCTCTCTCGTTCTGGAACCCATCTCATGTCCCTTTATCCCTTCTCCGTTTCGCTCGCCGTTGACACAAACCCTTATTTAGATTGCAAACCCTCGTTCCGATCTTCGAACACTCTCATCCTGATCTGATCGCTGATTAACATGGAGAAGATACTTGGTGTTAGATCCTGACATTCTATTCAGGTTTCTTGATTTCTGTTTTCTTGATTGAATTTCATTGCTTCTAATTCGTTTTTTTCGTTCGAATTTCTTGGTTGGTGTTATTTTTTTCAGGATTAATCTTGTCTGAATTGATCTTTTTTGTGCTTTTAGGCCTTCGTTGGATTTCTTTGAGACTGTTTCGGATGATCTTTCGATTTCATCATCTCAATTTTTTTTAGTTTATATGAATTTCTTGCTGAGTTTTATTTTTGGCACTTTTTCAAAGTTGAATTTAGGGTTGATAGATCGGCGCCAAAATGAGGGTGTGGTGGTGGGATGAATCAGGGGTTGGATCAGGTATGGGTTTCCTCCTGAAGGTGCTCCAATTATTTATCAGTTTATTAAATTTCTATTTTGCGGTTCATTTAGGTGGAATTTTTTAGTATCAGATGTAATATTCTTGTTATATTTTTTGTTAATTTTCTTTTTGTTGCTAGAATTATGACATCCCTTCTTAGTAGTGGAATTTTTTATATCAGAAATAATATTCTTGTTATTCTTCTTGTTTTATTGTCCGTTCACTTTGCTGTTTCTTGTTGTTTTATTATCAATTATGACAGATTTCTTGTTTGAGATCATACAGCATGTCTTTTTTCTTCTTCACCAAGAATTTCTTAAATTTCCAGTTTGGGTTCTGTAGATTCTGAGCTTATGAATGGTCCTGAAAATTCATCGCAAGAACCAAGGACTTCATCTCATCAACATTTTAACATACTCCAACAATAATTTCTAGTGGCACATGTGGTATAAGAGTTGATCTTCTGGGTCAAATAGCTCAGTATGAGCAGCTCGTAATGTGTGGTCATCGATTTTTAATTCCTTCATAATTGTCTGTTGTTTGGGTTGTAAAGGATAACATTTTTTTTCATCTTAAAACGACATGATGAAAATTGGAACACTTTAAAAAATTCTAAAATCACCTAGTTTTAAATTTAAACAGAGGTATTTCTTCTATGGGATGTAAACCCACATGTAAGATAAATTGTTGGTGCTTGCTACAGTTGGGTGTGGTTTTATTGCATTGAGGGAAGGAATTATCTTTCTTTCTTTCTCCTTTTTAATTTTTTATCTCCTTTGCTAACTCTGGGGCATGTTGTGTTTACTTATTTGGTGTTCCTTCTCAATATAACTCTTGAATGCATTTTTTTTATATGCTGCAGAATATTCATAAGCTGTCCATCTGCAGGCCACTTACAAAAAGACAAACCACTCACCAGTTGTTGAATGCCTCTCTATAAAGGTATTCTGTTTAACCTTTTTGCTATCTGTAAATAAGCTTTTCTTTTCTTTCACATGGTTTGCATATTGTAAAGCCTACTGCCATTATGTTTCAAATTTTTATGAAGCAAATTGCAGTATTTTGTTTTTTTTGAACCCTTGAGGTTGCTAGGTTTCATGTTAGGGTTTACCTAGCATGTCATGTGTTACACTAGGATAGGATGTATTCAGTGTTAATCTAAATGTTTCCACTGTGAAGTATACCTTGCATGTAGCTGTTGAGGGCTTTTATATATGGTAATAGATGAGATAAAATTTATTCAATTTCAACGTCAACAGTTTTTGGTTTGTATTCACGAATGTGGTTTAAGGCAAGGATTGAACCAGAGGGTCTGTCTATTTGTAATTTAATTGGGGCCAATTTAAAAGAACTTGTGTGGTTGTGTTGTCATTTTTGCTGCTCTTCTTGATCAGCATAGTAAAATTTCTCTTTTCATAAATTTATCTCAAATCCACATTGTAACATACAATGCAGAAAGTTCATCTTGAAGTGGAGTCTTTTTCGTGCTGCCATCATATACATGTTGCCTTATGCCCAGTCACATTGGCCTGTGTGCTCAAGTGCACATAAACGAACCACCATATCATGTTGCTTTTGATCATGGCACTTTCTTGCATCATAGACTCTCTTAATATGAAGTTTGAGATCAATTTTGTCTGGTGAGGTTATTCGACGTCTAGCATTTTACTGAGATTCTTAAGGATGACTTTACACAAAACAATCTTAAAGTTGCACTTCCAGGTTTCACAGTTATGTCGATGTTGGACCAACTTTTAAAACCGTTAGAATTTATGCTTGCATTTCATAATATAATTCAAATTGTTGGTTGTCTTTTTCCAATATGGAATAAATTTTCAAAAGTTAGCTTGATCAACATATGGATTTTGTCGCTAGGTAGCGCAAAAAATCTGTCAACTGACTGTTATTAGTTTTGGAGAGTTAGCTGATGGCTGCTTGTTTGCAGAAGGCACATGCACACCCGAGCATGGACATGATGGTGAAAATCAGAAGTCACTGCATGAAGAAAACTTATTTCTTGGCATGAATTGTTTGTTTCTTAATACCTCAATATTTTTGAATATAGGTAACTAATCAACCTGCCTGAAAGTTCCTATAATTTATAGAATACTGCCATCTTTCTGAGCATCTATTGATGTAATGCAACTCTTTTTTTTTATTTTTTGGTTTAATACTAAATTTATCTGGTAAGTACTTGCAATATAGTTGTGGATGCTGTGGTCATTGTTATTCATTCAATCTGCTAAATGGAGCTTTGTTGTGCTGATAAAGTAGATATAATGCTTAAATTTTTTTTTTTAAATCCAGGATATTATATTAACAAGAGTGAGCCTTCTCAAGTTGGCTGTAATCTATGTCAATCTGAAGTATGTACTTTTTTCATGCATGGATTGAGGGCTTCCAATTGAAGGTCTAAATTTATGTAGCATAATTCAAATATAAAAAAAATACATGAGCTTAACTTTGAGGAAAATAATTACATGACCAAGTTTTCCTAGAATTGCTCCCATTTCCTATATTTGTTTAATTGTTTTACATAAGAAAAAACATTTATATTGTCCCATTTATTGTAGAAACTTACTGGAGGACTTGGACTTTTGGTGGACTATATCCCTAGAATCTAATGCTCTAGTAACTGTTTTGTTGTGTCTAGTCATTTTACTGTTTATTATTATTAGTTTGGTGCTTTTGCTTGTTGCTCTAGATTTCAATTATACAGTATCATACTATAATGTTGTTGTTAGTGGACACATATGGTTCTTTTTGTTGCAGAACTGGTGAGCTTCATCAGGTTGCTCAACAAGGATCCAGTATTGAAGATTTAGCAGAGATTGTTCGTGTGTCTCCATCTGTGATGTTCAAGCAATTGTCTGATGCCATGCATAGCTCTCATGAGAAATTTGACTCATTGTCTTCTTTGATCATCAACCATGGTATGTTTGTTGCTCTAGTTGCTTAGCCATTTAATTACCTCAGATAGTCTATATGCTGTTATGCTGGTTTAATTTACCCTATGATTTATATTAATGATTCTGCAACTCTAGGTTTTAGTTTTCTTGAGGAGTTTCTAAGCCTTCTATATGGATCTAAACAAGTCCCCCACTTCACCAATTTCTATTGTATGATTGATCAGTATCAGTTTTTGCTTTTGCCATAAAAGAATTGCATTCCAAGTGCTTATTCTTTAACAGTGTTGGAAAATAGTTTCAGACTATTTGAACATCTGTAGGTACATACACTATATTCTCATTTGATTCCCCATTTCTTTTATTGTGTTAAAAATCTGTGTTGCACCTTATGAAAGCTTTGGCTATGTTTCAGTGAACACTGTTATTTGATTGACATGGTTTTCCATGTAAACATAGTGGGTGGAACTTGCGCATTCACCACCTTGCCAGCCTTTAATCAGTACTGGTGATATTAGATTTGTAGGTCCATATACTAATTTAAAAACTGTAGGATAGAATGCCAAAGCTGGTGTTTGTTATGAATGAGCCATCTACGTTAGATGCATTTTATAGTTCTTTCCAAAGTTGCATTATGTGTTGCAAGAATTAAGATGGATTTGCACTATTTACTGAATAGTGAATGCTTCATAAAAATGTTCAACTGAAATTGGCATCCAAAAGAATAAAGGGATTTGTTCTTTTCAGTTGGACCATTTTCGATGGAGTTAATGGTATGGAAGTATCTTGCCCCTGCAATGACAGTCAAAAGTGTTTTGAGACCAGTCTACTTATTGCACTCTGTTCAGCACAAAGATTCAGATTGCAGTTAAGTATATACTTTACATTGAATGCTGAAGCCATGCTAGAGGCTAATTTCTTCTGGACTTGGTATGTCTATGAGAAAACAAGCTTAGTGATGGCTGCAGTCGGTAGGTTTATTGAGTTTGTCTTGGATGACCAACAATAGAAGAAGGCAATAGGGCTAACTACCTCATAAAATTGAGATTATATTTTTTGGTAAAAAATAGAATAGGGCAACACATCCAATTACCTACATGTTACCATCAAATACAATGTTATAAAGCCTTATCAAATTTTTTTTGTTTACAGATGAGATACTATTAGTTATATTTTGAAACTTTATGTGTTGACATGGATGATGTTTGTACTTGTGATCCACTTCTATCCCACCACTTTGTTATCAAAACTTATTTAAGCCTGAAGTTCATGTTTATTAATTAATACTTGTGTGCTTGCCCAGCCGAGCACAATATCTTGATATTTTTCATTTATTCAGGTTTATTTTCCTTCATGAGAAACGTTGAGGAAATATTTTTTATTGTTAGTGTTATTTATTGAATTGTCAACAAAAGTTTAATGCCAAGTTTGTTGCTAGGAGCTTGCAAATGCTGCATGAATTTATGTAGACCATTCGTCTTATGCTTTATCTTTATGCGGTACTGCTCATAAATGTTAATTTTACTCATAAGGAGGTTGTTATAGTGTCCAGAGGGCTTGGGGAATCATTGAAATTTTCAAATTTTGTTGTCATAAAAAGGGGGATTTACAAATTACTCTGGTTGAGGATCGAGAAACTGTGCTGGATGGTGTTTTGCTATGTGTACCTGATGAGAAGCGTCGAAATGGCCCTTTACAAGGTATAAATGCATTCTCAATTATCCTCTACCCTTTTTCAAGTTTCTTATAAAATTATTCTTATTTTGATTCTTGTGGGAAGGATAATCAGAAATTCCTGAAAGATCATGATGATGACAAGTTAAACCAACTTTCTTCCCTTTGAACCCCTTTCCACATCCAGATCTGCAGTTGTAGGTTTCTGGAAGCTACCAAAGTCAAAGGTATTTATGTCATCCATCTGGTGGAATAACTAAATTAAAATTATTTCCAAAAAGGAAAAATGAAAAAGAGAACTAAAATGGAAATATTCAAGTTTTGTGCAGGGTTTTGTGGAAATTAAATTAATCTTTGTTTTTGTTCACATGTATTATCTGTACGGTCATCACATTTAGAAGAGCAATGACAATATTTTATGTAATGTTCTTGTTGTTATCCAGGATTTAGCTGTGAAATTCTCCTTGGAAATTGGAAAGATTCAATACATTCCACTTTGCAACTGCTCCACTAGCTATTAGCGGTGAGGATGATTTTGATTTCTTTCCTAAATGGAAGCATCTTTTGTCCTTTTTAATTCTGTATACCTGTTAATTGTACTTTAGCAAGACAAACTTTATATATATCTATATAGTCTGGTGGGGAAAAAACACAACTTCAGGCCTGATAATGTTTTTTTTTTTTTGGGAAGAGCTACCAGAGTAGCTAATTATTATTAGAAAGTAAAAAGCTGTTTACAAATAGTTCATTACAGTGCGGAAATGCAAAGAAAGATAAAAAAACATCAGCCCAAAAACAAAATACAAGCAAGCAAAAACAAAGACAAGGAGAGTGAAATTAAAAAGTGAAACCAGCTTGAGCAATCATCTCCATCAACCAATTAGGTTTTTCCATGCCCATGTGATAGAGAGAGAGCTGCGTGGATTGAATACCCTGACCCGCCAAAGCACTGGCAATCCGATTCCAAAGTTGAGGAATGAGCTGAAAATGTGGACTGTTCAGCAGTTTTAACAAAACTTGAAGGGAGGCCAAGGAATCCTTCAGGCGCCAGTAATTGAAATCTTTGGGGCGAAGAATCGCTTTCCAAGTGTCCTCTGAGCTAAGATAAATGTGAGAGCATCTCGCATGAGCATCAATACATTGCTGAAGAGCCAAAACTAAAGCCTTTAAACTGATGTCAATCCTATCAGAGAATAGACATGGAGCCAAACCTGCAGAAAAAACAGTCCCATTAGAATCTAAGATAATAAAACCAAGGCCGCCTTTACCTGTAGCTTCATTCCACGCAGCAGCTGAGAAGATACCCATATGACCCGGATTTGGTCTGTTCTGTATTAAGTATCTGTGCATCTTAACGTTCTTTGGATCCATAGAAAATTCCTTGACCTGCATCACAGCCATATTAGCCCCACGGATGATGCTGGGATTAGTCTGTCTAAAAACACAATTACATCTGCAAATCCAGATTTGCCAAAGGGTAGCCGCAATCAAAGAAGCCAGGAAAACAGAATTTCCATGAGAATAGAAATCCAGCCACCAGCCTCTGACACAAAGATCCAACAAATTAGTCTTAACATCAGCAATTTGCTCCACCATTTTCCAAATTCTGATGCTAATGTGACATTGAAAGAAAAGATGGTTAGCAGATTCCACAACCAGACCACAGAAAGGACATGAATCAAGGGGACCTAGATTCAAGTGATAGAGAAATTCAAAAGTCTTGATTTTACCATGTAGAAATAACCAAACGAAGGTCTTGGCTTTCGGAGCAATGTGAAGTTTCCAAATATTAGACCAACCTTTCCAACCTGTAGACTCCACAAGACTGCTATTAAGAAAGGAATAAACGCAGAAGAAAGATTACTCAATTCTCCACTATAATGTTAGCATTCTCCCAAGTCTTTTAGGATGAAAACTATAGTTTGATGGATCAAACGCCCGACTTTGATTCAAGCATGAGTTTGTTTTGTGTGAGTCTGGCATGCATTGCATCTGTACCCAGAAGCCAGGAAGGTTAGATATGAACGATAACGACTGTTATTTCTTTTTCTTGATTCAAAAAATTGCATAGGTATAAGAATGTGTGATCTCCTTCAAGTCCGGATCAAGCATGACCGTATTCCTGGACTGGAAACCACCTTATATTAATTCACAAAATCGAGGGCATGGACTGGTTTACATATGCCAAGCCAACTGATGCGTTTGTGCATACTTGTTTGACTTCCATATGAATGCTCATCATGTAGGTATGGTAGGTTGGTTAAGATGCATGGACAGATGAGGATACATGCTAGCACGTGTGTACTGTGTTTTTAGTCTCCTATCGATTTTGCACCATCCTACATCTAGTTTGCGCTCACTATTATACCTTACACCAGATTAACATTTTAATCAATTTTATTTCATTTTATGGGGCGTTTAGCCCTAACACTTAGTGCAGTTCCTACAAGGCAGTGGCAAAACCTCGTGGTCTTCGCATGCATGTGTTTTCCTTATAATAACACCAATTGGTACACGATCAAGATTTACTTATTATCACCCTCGCACTTTCAGATGCTTGCTTGGGATTTAAATAGATTTTGAGTATGCCTATTAATTGGTCTAGCTTCATCATAGTTACACTCTCGTATTTCAGTTATTACTCTGCAAATCATGTCAAACTTTCATCATAGACTTATAATTATGTTAGAAATCAAATAAAGATTTTTTGCTCACGTGTCTTGGAATTATTCTGTATTAAGGAAAGGTAACTGCAACGTATATATCAGTTAGTTTTGGGATATTCTGGGATAAAAATGTGATAATAAGATTTTTTTTTTTTAAATATTGAAATATCTAAGTAGGAGAATTTTTTTTTTAATTAAATTAACTAAAATTTTATTTATTTTATTTTTGTAAATGATAGATGGTGAGGATGCCATGGCCCATATGAATATAGCAAGATTAATATTTAAACATGTTTATTTATTTTGCAGCTTCTGAATGAGATGCGAGGAGTTGCTCGTTTGAGGATGAGAGAAAGCTTTGGGTATTTTTGGTTGGTACGCTGCTCACTTCTAACTTGTCTAATCAATTTAGGTTTAATTATCTAAATAAATATATTTATTAATAAATTTTCAAAAACTATTTCCTAAACATTTTTTTTTTTACTCGACAAAGCAAAAGAAGCTCTTCTCCTTTGCCTCGTGGTCCTTTCTCTGTCTTGCTAAAGTCCAAAGCTCGCCCGTTTCAATTGTGTCATAGCTTTTATCGCATCAATTTTTTTAATAAAATTTAAATATTTTGAATATACGGTCTTTCTAATTCTGAAAAATTATTCCCTCAAATTAAAGCTAGCAAATATGCCAAATAGATCAAACCAGCCCAAATACTCTTTCTGTAATTCATTTTCTGCAACTCCTAGCGGGTTTCATATCTTCTACAAGTAAGTGGGTGGATGTCTGTATTAGCATATAGTAGCATATATTAGAATTATGTCAGTATGTAAGGATATATTAGCATTGCTATATTAGTATATATGGATATATTAGCATATATTAGTATTATGTTAATATATAAGGATACATTAGCATATAAAACCTCATATATGTATTCTCTTTTTTGTAGCAAGGCGAATATGAAATCCCTAGCCTTTATTTCTCTATTTTTATGCATTCGTCTCTCTATGTCTTCATGGTATAAGAGAGAGGTTAATGTCTTCTTCTCTTTGTTTGATTGAAGAAATTTTCCCTCTGATTTGTCTTTGCTAATGTTGGTTTGACTAGATCCTGTCGATTCGAGTTTTTTTTTTTTTTTTTTGCGATTTCTGTTGATTTGGGGATTTCGTATGACTCCATCTATGACTCCATCTGTTTTTGCTGCCCCACAACAATCTCCACCTAGCAACCAAAAGAGATCAGCTACTAAAGTCTCTCAGGATGAATGTGCTTTCTGCAAGCAGAAGGGTCATTGGAAGGCTTAGTGTCCAACACTGCTGAGTAAAGGCAAACTTCAACAACAATGTCCGCTGCAGACTGCTCCATGGATGCATCGTCCACCTATGTCCAACAATGCACTTGTTACCCCTTCTTTGGATCCCTATATGTTTAAGCAGTTTCAGCAATTCTTTGCTTCTCAGCCTCATGCCATGTCGGCCTCCTCTCAAAAAGGTATATTGATTCCTTTGTGTCTGTTAATTCTGCCCCATCTTTGTCTGTTATGACTGCCGATGGTACCTCAATGCCATTGGCAGGAATTGGTTCTGTTCGCACATCTTATTTATCTCTCTCAAATGTGTATCATATTCCTAGTCTAACTTTAAATCTTGCATCTGTTGCCCAATTATGTGATTTTGGTCTCTCAGTTCTTTTTACTTCTACCAATTGTTATGTTCAGGACCCGCGCTCTCAGAAGGTGATTGGGACAGACCGTAGGGAAGGGGGACTCTACGTATTGGATGAACTCAAATTATCAGATGTTGCTGCCTCTAGTGTGGATTTGTCGTCTTTTTCGTTTGAGTCATTCGTCCTCTGTTTTTTATCTTTAGTATTCTCGTTTGGGTCATGTTTCTGCGTCTCGTTTAAAGTTTTTGGCTTTTACAGGAGCTTTAGGTCATTTGGACAGTTATGATATTTCTGATTGTACTGGTTGTAAACTGGTTAAATTTTCAGCCTTGTCTTTTTATCTAAGTATTTCTCTTTCCTTTGCACCGTTTGATCTTGTGCATTCTGATGTATGAGGACCCTCTCTGGTACTCACCAAAGGGGGTTCTAGATATTATGTTTCGTTTATTGATGATTTTACTTGTTATACTTGGGTTTATCTTATGAAACGTAGGTCTGATTTTCTTACCATATTCAGTAATTTTCGAGCCCTTGTGAAGACCCAACACTCATATGTCATTAAATGCTTTAGGCGTGATTTGGGGGGTAAATACACTTCTAACGAATTTTCTCAGTTACTTGCTTCTGATGGGACTATCCACCAAACCTCGTGTACAGACACTCCTCAACAAAACGGTGTTGCCGAAAGGAAATATCGCCATCTGGTTGAAACGGCCCGTTCATTTTTGTTGTCAGCCGAGGTTCCTAGCGTGTTTTGGGGAGAAGAAGTCTTTACTGTTGCTCAAGTGATCAATAGAATTCCAATCTTTCATAATTCATGTTTGTCTCCCTTTGAGAAGTTGTATGGTCATTCATTTGATTATTTCTCGTTGCGCGTATTTGGTTGTACTTGTTTTATTCTACGACCTCAGATTGAGCGTAGTAAATTGTCTTCTCGGTCTGCTTTATGTGTCTTTTTAGGTTATGGTGTTGGTCAAAAGGGATATCGTTGTTTTGATCCAGTTAGTCAAAAATTGTATGTTTCGCGTCATGTTGTGTTTTTAGAGCATATACCCTTCTTTTCTGTTCTTGCTAGTTCCCATCATATGACACAATCAGATTTTGTTCGTATTGATCCATTCGATCCCGACCCCACTGAAGCTTTGTTTGATACTTTGGTTCATGAAACATCCATCTCTGATGTCTCTGTTCCTACGACCACCCAGTTGCCGGATGAGAATGTGGATAATCCTCTTCTACGTCAGTCCACTCGTATCTGTAAGTCTAGTAAACTACCTGACTTTGAGTATTCATCCTATTTTACCTCCTTTGCTTCTTTTGTTGCATCTGTTCATCGTCTTTCTGAGCCTTCGTCCTATAGAGAGGCAATTCGTGATCCTCTTTGGCAGACTAGCAGGCTGAGGAACTTACTGCTCTACACCAAACTCGTACATGGGATTTGGTTCCGCTACCGCCCGGAAAACATGCCATTGGTTCTCGTTGGATGTACAAGATTAAAACCAAATTCGACGGATCCATTGAACGATACAAGATCTGACTTGTTGCTAAAGGCTACTCCCAAGAGTACGGTATGGACTATGAAGAAACTTTTGCTCCTGTTGCCAAAATGACAACTGTTCGTACTCTGATTGCTGTTGCTTCCATTTGTCAATGGAGAATATCTGAAATGGATGTCAAGAATGCTTTCTTGAATGACGATCTTCATGAAAAAGTTTATATGACACATCCTCTTGGTGTTGCTAATTAATCAGGTGAAGTTTGCAAGCTTCGTAAAGCTCTTTACGGTCTTAAACAAGCACCACATGCTTGGTTTGAGAAGTTTTCCACTGTGATCACTTCGCTTGGCTTTGTTCCTAGTCACCATGATTCGGCGTTATTTGTCAAGCGTACAATGGCAGGTCATATTCTATTATCCTTGTATGTTGATGACATGATTATTACTGGTGATGATTGTGATGGAATCAACTCTTTGAAGTCTGAATTGGCACGTTGCTTTGCTATGAAAGACCTGGGTATGCTACGTTATTTTTTGGGAATTGAGGTTGCCTATTCTTTGAAAGACTATCTTTTATCTCAATCAAAGTATATAGCTGATCTGTTTGAGCGTGCTCGACTCACTGATAGCCGAACCGTTGATACTCCTCTTGAGACTAATGCTGAATACTCTCCTTCGGATGGTACTCCTTTGGCAGATTCTAGTCTTTATTGTACTGTAGTTGGCAGCTTGGTTTATCTTACTGTGACTCGCCCTGACATTGCCCATGCTGTTCAAGTGGTTAGTCAGTTTGTCATTGCTCCTACTACAGTTCATTGGGCTGCCGTGCTTCGTATTCTCAGGTACCTTCGGGGCACTCAGTTTCAGAGCCTCTTGTTTCCTTCTACGTCATCGTTAGAGCTGCGTGCTTACTCTGATGCGGATTAGGCTGGTAATCCTACGGATCGCAAGTCGACTACTGGGTTTTGTATTTTTCTCGGTGACTCACTTATTTCGTGGAAGAGTAAGAAACAATATGTCATCTCTCGATCTTTTACAGAAGCTGAGTATCGTGCCATGGCCTCGACTACCTGTGAAATTGTTTGGCTACGTTGGTTGCTTGCTGATATGGGTATCTCTCTTTATCATCCTACTCCGCTACATTGTGATAATCAGAGTGCTATTCAGATTGCACGTAATTTAGTTTTTCATGAGCGCACCAAGCATATAGAGATTGATTGTCATATTACTCGCCATTACCTGCAGATTGGCACCATCACATTGCCATTTATTTCTTCTTCTCTCCAGATTGCTGATATTTTTACAAAAGCACTCTCGGCTTCACGCTTCCATTTCTTATTTGACAAACTCTCGATGCTTATCGCTGTCGCATTGTGAGTTTGAGGAGGGATATTAGCATATAGTAGCATATATTAGAATTATGTTAGTATATAAGGATATATTAGCATTGCTATATTAGTATATATGGATATATTAGCATATATTAGTATTATGTTAATATATAAGGATACATTAGCATATAAAACCTCATATATGTATTCTCTTTTTTGTAGCAAGGCGAATATGAAATCCCTAGTCTCTATTTCTCTATTTTTATGCATTCGTCTCTCTATGTCTTCAGTCTGTTTACTAGTAGGTCTATATCATTTTAAATTTTAAATTTAAAATATTTATGGGTTCCTTCATATGGATTTATTTTAAAATTCTAGTTTTAGAACTTACGATTGTGTGTTTTCACTAGTCATATATATAAATATATGTTTAAGTTTATGAATTCACTCATGTATCTCTTTTGCTTGCTCATGTCTCTTTCACCTATTTAATTAGAATCATATTTCCCCCCTTAGTTATTTCGGTAGAATCATTAATTGTTTACTGTCTTTATTTATCATGTTTCTCCTTTACTTGCTCATGTTCCTTGTTCACCGATTCGATTAGAATCATATTTTCCCCTTAATTATTCCGTTAGAATCATTAATTGCTTACTGTCTCTATTTAGGTTTATTTTATATTATTATTTTTTTTTAAAGACGGATAATTCAATTTCATTAGAATAAAAAGAATATAAAAGAGAAGATCACATGGACTAGTAAACAAAGAGTAAACAAAAGACTGAGATGAGAAGAAAATGATACAACATAAAATAAGGAAAGGATATAGATAGAATAGATCCACTAGGGGTGAATCAACATGCTAATATGAAGAACCCCTGAGAATGTAGCTTTAGTAGGGTAGCGATGCTCAGAGGAAAACTAGCTTGTATCTTGAGTGGGGTGGATGTTTTCTCACTGGCGCCACTTGCTCTGACTGTCTTAGCACAGGATCCCATGAACTCCAAATTGTGTCGAATAATCGAGATGAAATCTTTTAATTTTGTCTTTTTCTCCTTAGGAGATTTTGAAGATTCGTTACGCACACTTTTTTTTGTGGATGAATGGGTGGTTGTGCTAAATACCAAGTATCCTCGTACCACCTCGAAGATGGTTTTTTTTTTATTGCTCGTTGTGTTGAAGCTTGTCGAATAGAAAGTGAGATTAGCCCAATACTAGTTTGATCAAGCTTCCTGGGTTTGCTGAGCTGATCCACAAAAGCTATAACATTGGTGCTACTAGATTGGGCTCAAAATTATCCTTGTTGTCGGGTTAGCTAATTAGTTTCAATTCTCCTAAATCCTCATCTTGCTCCACCATAAACTGATTTACGACATCGTGCGCCAATAAACCAACATGTGTTGATATAGGGTCTAATTATATGGGAGTTGGGACCCATCGTGAAGACTTCAACGTGTCTCCCACAACTAGTGAGAGTGTTTGGCATACTTGTATATTTAGTATGTATGAGATTATATTGGCAATGCTAACTCGGATATTTTGAGGATTCATTTTTTTTTTTTTTTTATCTATGACAAGCACCGAGTAACATCACATTACGAAGCTTTACCATTTGTGAGGTAGTGCCATCTTGGCGGTTAGACACAAAGCGATGTTAGGCTCGTCAGGGACAACAAGTCCGGGATTACTCACGTGTCGACATGGACACCTGATAGACGCACACCTAACTATCTTGCTGTAGCACCCCGCATCACCCTGTGGTGAGGGTAGTGACATAGGTTATGGCCGAGGCACGGTGCGAAGGCTCCATTGGGCCTGTTAGCGATTATTGTGTGCTTAGGGTCATGCAAAGTCATGCAGCCTTGTGTAACGAAGTGTGAGTGAGCACACAAGGAATGGAACAACCACACCTACGTGCCTAACTAAACGGAGCCATAAAGCCCTCAAGGAACAGGCTGATCAGTGATTAACTTGTGGTATGCAAGCAAACACAAAATTGAACGGGCACCAATGTACGGCTATAGGCCACGAACCATCATTAGGCGTGGCACCACCTTGACGGGTAGTGGGGAATTATGCATACAATCTGACAAAACTGAGTGCCCTTTGGAAAGGACTATGTTTTAAGGTTCGCGTGGCTCACTGGCAGCCACTTGGACGCGAATTAACTAGCCCCGGAAATAGATGGCCTTGAAGGGCATGACCTACACAGTTATCTTTTCTACTTAATTGCCTGCCGAAACGGCTCAACTAGAGACTAGGGTTTAGTGTTTGAAAGAGCACCGCTCATTGTGCAGTCTTCAATGTGCCCAGGCCGTGAAAATTTTAAGGACCAAATGCCACATAAGTCCGATTATACTCATAACTGCATAAGGTCTCTATGGTGAATAGTCTCTGGCCGATGGAGCAATCTCTCCAAGAAAAGGATGGCTTTTGAGGCTTGCTATGGGAGTTGTAGCCCCAAACTCGTCGGCTATTAGTAGATTGCTCGAGTTGTGTTTGGGGTGAAAGCGGGTTACCGTGTGCCAACTAAGGGACGGACCGGTACGGTACCTTGATCACTCGTCGATGGAGGCGCGCCCGTCGCACCCGCAATCGAGGATGGGTTGGTTGCGTCGCGCGGCTACAATTAAACGCTAGTATAGACCAAACTAGTGTTCCTGTTTGTTAGCGGGTAATTGGTACACAAGTAACAGGTCGAAGCTACTCTTACGTCACCCCTTCGCGCCTTGCGTCCTATAATGGGCAACAATGATGCGAGTTGGCACTGAGGCTAGGCGAATGGGTAGTGACGTTGGTTGACTTTGAGGCGTGGCACAAACGGGAGACACGGGAATGGTCCCGGACAAGCTTGACGCCGTGTTGCGTTTGACTGCCCTGAGGGTGTCACCTTATTTGGTCCCTCGTCCACACCAACCCCCAAGGCGAGGCCCATTACTTGTGTACACCCGTCATCGAGCGGCCTGGCTTGCCCACCCTTGCAGCGCTTGTTCATAGGCGAGCCTCTATCTATGTGCGGTTAATGTGCCGGGAGTGCTCTTGGGTTTGATGTTCTATTGATCAGGCGTGGGGTGGGCAACGTAAACATGGTCAGCGGCCGACTCTGAGATGCGCTGCTTCCCGGGACTCGATTGCACCAGGGTTGATATGGACTCTTTTTGTGGTTTGGAGAGCCTTAAGAGATAGCTAGTAACTCTCAGTTCAATTACAAAATTTGAATAACGATCTACCAATTCCATCCATGCCCAATACTGGATGTCCTCCCCAATGATCTAAACTCAAATATCCAAGGTGAGATATGTACAGATGGTACACAACCTTTGTTTGGAGGAAATGTCAAACTCACCCATCTTGCTCACCACTTTGACCTTTTCCTTGGTGGCTAGTAGGATGAGCAAAGTAATGGGTCTTTCAAGGGAAGTATTCAATACATTAGGATGATATCTTCTAGTTCCTCATAAGATATTTAGCCACTTCTAGAATGAGTAATATGGAAGAGATAGTATAGCGGACCAGTTAAGTCTTCTTCAACTCCTTTGCAACATACACATGCATTGTTCTCTTGGATCTAAACTTTTTTTTTTCCGACAGGAGTTGCAATTGAGCCGAGTTAAGTTGAGCTTTGTTTTTTATTAGCATTTTCAAGGTTTACTAAAAAAATATCAAGTTCGAGTTCGGCTCGATAGTTGCAGTACATACGCTACAATATTTTTTTATCACTATAAGATAACTATAGTAATGATTTAAAACAAATATTTAAATTACTACAGTATCATGTAGTACAGTTTTGAACTTCTCACGAGCTTTAATGAGTCGAGCGGTTTACTTCTTGAGCTCGATTAGTTTGCTTGAGAAACAAACTTTTTATGAATCGAACTTCAAGCAGCTTGCGAGTGGTTTGGTTCATTTGTAGCCCTACCACAACAAACTAGATGACAACACTCCACTGTCTAGTAATTTGTTTGAAAACAACGACCATACTAAGATTGGGGGGAATCTTTGATGTTTTGCTCTAGTGGTATGAGTGAAGGAAGGTTGCTTTTGTTTTTAGTCGACTTTTTGAAGGCTTCAACATGCTTGTTAGTGAACCATCACCAATTTCAAACAAGCCTTTGATGCATGGTGTAATCTGCTGGCTATTTCTCTCGCTGAAAGATGGAAAGCTTGCAACCTGCAAATAAGTGGTGGAAGGTCATTAGAGTTATCAATAATCTCGCTATCCTTATTCATATGTACTTTTAGTAGCTTTGACGTGCACAACGCCATGAGTACCACTACACAGGGCTCCAATGCTTCTCCATTGAACAATTTAAGACCTACAAAAATGAAATGCAAAGACTTTCATCAAGATGAATATCTTAGAGACCAAAGTAGATTATGGAACTTTAGAAGAAGATTAATTAATGAATATAATGAAATAGATGTAAGTTATGACTAAAAAATTAAAAATAAAATAAACAATAAAATGAATAAACAAACATATAATCTAGATATAAATTCGAAATACTTATTTGAACAATATAATCAATTAGAAGATTTTGAAAATTGTACACATGAATTTGAACCATATAAAATAAATTATAAACAAAAATGTGATAAATGTTACAGATCTCATATAACAAAATATAGAGCAATTTGCAAAATATGTGAATTATCTTTATGTAGAAGATGTGTCTTAGAATTGTATAAATTTAATTTTGAAAAACAATAAATAGAAAAATTAAACAAAACAATAAATATAACAAATAATGATATAATAGAACAACTATTAAAAAGGATAAAATCCTAGAAGAAGAGAATTGCAAACTGAGAGAGGATCTTGAAAATATGAAAAAAATCAATTAAAGAAAAAAATATTATAATACAAGAAACTGATGAAAGAAATAATATAACTATTCATAAATAGAAAAATATCATAATACATGAAGAAGAAGAAAACACCATAAATAATCATCTCTAAAGCATAAAAATAATGGCTAGAAAAAAAAATAGAAAAACCTATGAAGAAAATCCTAAAGAATTAGAAAAAAATAATTAAGGATTTAAAAGAATGTAAAGATAAAATAAATTTAAAATATCATATCTCTCATTCTAGAAGTAAAGCCGTAGAATCCTTATAAAATTCCATAGATTTAATTTCAAAAAGGAAAAGTAGAATTATTGGAGAAATAATTGAAATCAAAGAAAACAAATTAACAATAAAACAAAAGGTAACAAGAATGAAAAAGAAATAGAAAGGATTAAAGAAATCTTAAAACAATTAGAAAATAAAAATTATTAAAGACAACAAACAATGGCGTTTTCTTTTATTGTAGAAAATCTTGTACTCTTTGTAGAAATTATTGTCTTTGCATTTTATTTTTGTGGAAAATGTTGTACTCCACAAAGAATTATTTTGTAGTAACCTAATTATGATTAACTTATTAACCAAAGTTAAGGTTACTTAGGGTTTAAGTCTTGGAGCCTATGTGAGGCTCCTTGGTGTTTGTAAGAGATATACTTAGCCTTAGCCTTAGCCTTTGAATGAAATCGTGAGTTTTTGTTTTAATACATCTTTTCCTTGTTCTCCTTCTCTGTGCATCTCTCTCTCCCACTCACTCTCATACTTTAAGAGCTTTCGTCCTAACCTTTATTTTGCTCAGGGACTTAGAGATTGCGTCTCCCTTTGGATGAGCCCCCGAGTAAGTTGAAAGGCATCTCTCTCGTACAGTGGTATCAGAGCTACGGTTTCTTTCTTTTTAAATAAGGTAATTTTCAATATGCAGGGGTAAAACCTTAACAGGGTCCCCAACATGTAGATAATAAGATTTATTTTGGTTTTATGATTTTTTATTGATTCATAAATCCTAAAACAAAAAACAATTAAAAATCTGAAAAATTAATGGCAACT
Organism: Dioscorea alata; assembly: GCA_020875875.1. Classification (NCBI taxonomy): domain Eukaryota; kingdom Viridiplantae; phylum Streptophyta; class Magnoliopsida; order Dioscoreales; family Dioscoreaceae; genus Dioscorea; species Dioscorea alata. The sequence goes on from CM037011.1 coordinate 24,156,506, forward strand.
AAACATAATCCTAAGTATATGTATGAGAAGATCCAACTGGTATAAGGAGTTTAAGATGAACTGGAGAGCACCAAACAGTACCCACCAGAGGTCAGGAGAGTCGTTTAAGGGAAAAAAAAAGTGTGTGGAGATAAGTCTTAACTCTGAAAGTTGGAAGGATTGACTCTCAATATGGAGGATAGAATCATGATGCTTGGTCATTATGGGTGTTTGTACCAGATCAAGATTAGTGAACTTAAGCCAAAAAATTTAAAAAAAAAATGCAACTTTACTTTCAATAATTATGAATCAATAAAAGTTATTTAACTGAGTTTAACTTTTCTCATATTACACGTTAGTGATCTTGTTTAAGCATAAGTACTTTCCTTACTATTTCCCGTTAAACTTGTATTTCAGTAAAATAGTAGTAATTTTATTTCTGCAAATTATAGTAGTTATTTTGATAGAAGTAGTAATTTTATTTCGATAATTTTATTTCATTACATATTAAGTAGTACATATATTATAAATCAAAAAACAAAAAAAGGAAAGTAAAAAATATAAAACCGAAAAAAATTAAAAAAAAAATATAACTAAGTAACAAAAAATAAGCAACTAAAATTAAACATAATAATCCATCAATCTTAAATCAATAATATAGAAGTATGCAAATTATAAAATCAAGCTAAGAAATACTATATGTATACATTAGTATAAAAACAATCTAAAATAAAAAATCAATTAACTTTAAAGAATCAAAGTAATAAAAAAGCAATAATGAAATTAATCTATAAATACGAAAAGCAAATATCAAATATAAGTATTAAATCTAAAGTAGAAGTCAATATTAATCAAACAAAATTATAAATTAGTAATGAAAACCCAAGAAATAATATCAACAAAAAGAATCTAAAGAAATTAAACAAAGCAGATAATTAATCAATAAATAAAATAACTAGAGAAATTGTAGAAATAATAATAATACAAGTAATATTTATAATTACAACTATAATAATAAATATTTTAATTAGTACAATCTTAAAATAAAAGGAATAAAAAACAATCTAGAATTCTTAGAAAAAATAAATGAAAAATAAGAAGAAAGAAGTAAAAATATTCACAATAATAATAAAAATAGTAAAAATCACAACACAAAGCTTAGAAATAATAATAACAGATAATAATTAAAATGGATGCAAAAATGGAATTAATAATAAAAAAATAAACAATCTAGGAACACAATTACTAAAATTAAAAACTATCAAGTAAAAAATATTCAACTAGAAACAAATAAAAAAATAAAAAAACCAATAATATATTTTAAAATATGGACTAAAGAAGAATTATTAAACCACTAGAATATTGACTAAAATTTTCAAAAATGAAACATCTACTTAAAACTATGGAATATTATAAAATAGAATCAATAAAAATAAGATATTATCGTTTAGAAAAATTAAATCAACATAATTTAAAAGATAAAATAATAAATTAAAAATATCAATGGCTTAATGGAGTAAAAGAATATTTGGCAGAAAAAATAAAATTACAAAAACCGGATCAAAACAAGAAAAATAATTATTAGAAAATTAGAAAAACACAAAAATTTGATGAAATAGAAACAAAATAAGTTAAAGAAAAACCCAGAAAATTCAGAACATAAAACAATAGTAAAAAGTATAGATAATATTAGAAGATTTTTTTTTCTTAAATCATATGAGATATACAAACTAAATTAATAAACATCATAAAAGAACAGAAGTAAGACATACAATTGAAGAACAACAAGATAAAACAATAAACATAAATATTAAATTAATTCCTAGAAAAGAATTATATAAATTTAGAATATTTGAATTAAAAACAAAAATATATGAACATTATGATGAAATGGAAATATGTTGCACAAATGATGATAAACAAATAATATTAGACTTAATCGCAGAAGAGTCATATAATAAAATAATCTCACCGTGATACACTTTAATACATCTAGGATTAATAATGTTAGGAGTAATTGGTTTCCACTGAAAAGGATTAGCAAAAAAGTCGTAGTAAGGTTAGTGGACATAAGACAAATAAAAAATATGACTAAGGCAACAATAGAATCCATTGAAATAGACATGAATTGTAATCATCTAGAAATAATTTACATGACTCCAAATTTCTTAATTCGATTAGAAACATTTTATAAATCATCAATTTCTTTTTCTATTATTGTTACTCTTTGTTTTATTATTAATTTATTTTATTTGATTTCAATTATTTCTCCAATAATTCTACTTTTCTTTTTTGAAATTAAATCTTTGAGTTTTGTAAGGATTCTAGGGCCTTACTTCTAGAATGAGAGATATGATATTTTAAAATTATTTTATCTTTACATTCATTTAAGTCCTTAATTATTTTTTTTAATACTTTAGGATTTTTTTCATAGATTTTTCTTTTTCTTTTTCTAGCCATTATTTTTATGCTTTATATATGATTATTTATTGTGGTTTCTTCTCATTCTTCATGTGTTATGATATTTTTCTGTTTATGAATTAATTATAATATTTCTTTCATTTTTTTTTTTTGATTTATAATATATGTACTACTTAATATGTAACGAAATAAAATTACTGAAATAAAATTATTACTTCTATTAAAATAACTACTATTATTTGCATAAATAAAATTACTGAAATAAAATTATTACTTCTATTAAAATAACTACTATTATTTGCATAAATAAAATTACTACTATTTTTTACTGAAATAAAAGTTTAACGAGAAATAGTAAGGAAAGTTCTTATGCTCAAACAAGATCACCAACATGTAATACGATAGAAGTTAAATTCAATTAAATAACTTTAATTAATCCATAATTATTGAAAGTAAAGTTGCATTTTGTTTTTAATTGTTTGGCTTAAGTTCTCTTATCTTGATCTGGTACAAACACCCATAATGAGCCAGCATCATGATTCTTTCCTTCATATTGAGAGTCAATCCTTCCAACTTTCAAAGTTAAGACTTACCTCCACACTTTTTTTTCTCATAAACGACTCTCTTGACTTCTGGCGGGTACTGTTTGGTGCTCTCTAGTTCATCTTAAACTCCTTATACCAGTTGGATCTTCTCATACAAATACTTAGGATTATATTTAGTTGTCATTAATTTTTCAGATTTTTAGTTGTTTTTTGTTTTAGGGTTTATCGATAAATAAAAAATTATAAAACCAATATATAACTTGCTATCTACATGTTAGGGACCTTGTTAAGAGTTTACCCCTGCATAATAAAAATTATCTTATTTTAAAGGAAGGAAACCGTAGCTCTGATACCACTGTACGAGGGGATGCCTTTCAACTTACTCGGGGGCTCATCCAAAGTGAAGTAAAAGTTATGGCAGAAACTTTTAGAGTATGATAGTGAATGGGAGAGAGATGCATAAAGAAGGAGAACAAAGGATAGATGTAGTAAAACAAAAGCAATTCAAAGATGGATTTAAAATCTTAGGAAAAGGAATAATAGACAAAGGAGCAAGTAAAACTTATATAACGGAAGATATTGTTCCACCTAAATATGGAGAAACAACACTACAGAAAACATTAGTAAAAGATACGTTTGGAAATTAATTAACCTTAAATGAAAAATTGGTAGATTGCTCAATAATTTTAAATAATAAAAAATATAATTTATCATATACATGGATAAAATCGATAACAAATGAAAATTCTATACAATTTTTATTAGGCATGAATTTAATAAAGCAATGCTATTTAAGGATTATTTATTCAAGAAGAAAAAGTAATGCTATTTAATAAAGCAAATCATTTAGAAACAACAACAAAAGTACAATATTTAGAATATTTATTACAATCAGGCATTCCATTAGATGAAGAAATGGAAGTCATAATCATATTGAATTAAACCAAATAACTCTTTTAAAAGGTAAAATAGAACCCATTCTAGAAGACTTAAAGAAAGATGGAACAATATGAAAAAATCTAATAAAAAATATAGAAAGAATAAATGAAGATTGCAAATTAGAAATAATAAATCCGGATATCAGAATAACTTGGCCAGTAATAAAAGCAACTCCATATAAACAAGAAGAATTTGATAAACATATTGAAGAACTTCTAGATTTAAAAATAATAGAACCAACAAAAAGTTCCCATAGGACTAGAACTTTCATTGTCAGTAAACATAGTGAAATAGTTAGGGGAAAACGCATAATGGTATTTAATTATAAAAGGCTAATGACAATACAGAAGATGACAATTACCAAACAAATAAGCATTAATACATAAAATTAAAGGCACCAATATTTATAGCAAATTTGATTTAAAAAGTGGTTTTTGATAAGTCAAATTAGAAAAAAAAAAAAAAAAAATGGACAGCATTTGTAACTCAATGGATTTTATGAATGGAAAGTTATGCCTTTTGGCATAAAAAATGCTCCTCAAATTTTTCAAAGAAAAATGGATAATATATTTAGAAATGATCCTTTTATTGTCACATACATTGATGATATTTTAATATTTAGTAATCATATAAAGTAGCATATAAACCATTTAATAACATTCTTTCAAAAATGCAAAAAACATGGTGTAGTAATGCTATTTATTAACATCCTTGGAGTAATTGTAGGAAAAAGGAGAAATAGAATTACAAAAGCACATAACAAGCAGCATCCTAGAAATGCCAGACAAATTAAAATGATAAACAAATTCAATCTTTTTTAGGAAAGTTAAATTATGCAAAAATTTCATACCTAATCTAAACAAATTAGCTGGACCTTTATATAATAAGACAAAACAAAATGGAGAAAGAAAATTCAATACTGAAGACATCAAACTAATCCAAAAAATAAAACAAATTGTAAGCAATATTAAACCTTTAGAATTGCCACCACCAAATTCATATTTAATAATTGAAACAGATGGTCGTATAGGTGGATGGGGAACTGTTTTAAAATTTAGACCTAAAAAAGAATCTTTAAAGAGTGAAGAAAAAATCAATAGATATGATAGTGGTACTTATAATACCAAAGTAACAAGTACAGATGCAGAAATTCTAACATGTATAAAAGCGGTGGAAAAATTCAAATTGTTTGTAATAGAAAATAAAGAATTTTTGTTAAGAACTGACTGTCAAGCATAATTTGACACCAATTTAAGGTGACGAGGCAGCCATTATGATGTGGCATAGATAATGACACGGGAAGTATGATGATGTGGCAAGGAGTCTTGGCTTGGAGGCAAATATCTTGGTGGAACTATTTTTGGTATGTGTTACAACTTGAAGGCAATGTTTTATCGAGACCATATTTAGGAGATTTGATTGAAGACTAAAAATGAATGGAGCTTAATTGAAGAAATACCTATCAATGATATGATTGAAGGCTATTGAAGGTATGATTTGAAAAACCTTAATAAGTATGATTGAAGACTATTAAAGGTATGATTAAAGATTGTCAGTATGATTGACATGATTGATTGAAGATTTTTTTTTTTGAAGATTTGAAGGCCAAACTTGGATGAATTGAAGATCAAGTTTGGTAAGTTTCGTGAAGACGCATAAAGTCGTGCGCCTCTTTGCGAGGGGATTGCGTGGTGAGGAACTGAGGAGGTAGGCGTGATCGGGAGATCTGACTGCATTGACTCGGACTAAGCATGACCGAAAGATTGATGGGTCTTGAGGTCACTTTGCAATCGAACCAGAATTCAGTCGAGTTAGCAGTCAGGGCAATGTTGCAAGTTGTGTTATAACAAGAGTTGCAACAGATAATTTTGAAAGGTTTCAAAGTTGGTAGCTGTGGAGATTCTAAAAGAGGTATGGCTATTTTTGGGACGTTGAGGCATCTATATAAACTACCTTACTTTGAGATTGAGTGCAAGACTCGTGCAAGAGATTGTGTGGGCACTAGGCAATCTAGAGCTGGTGGTGATTTTTATTTGTAAGTGTGAGTAACAAAGTGCTTTGTACTCATGTATTTTCACCTTTTTTAGTGGATTGTTTATTTCCAAGTTTAGCCCTTAGACGTAAGTGAATGAACGCCGAACTGGGTTACCAATTTCGTGTATCTTCTCTTGTTTGGTTTGTATGAGATTTCTTTAAGTGTTTGAGTATTCTCTAAACCCATAAACCACATCGGCGGAACAAACAAGTATCATTATTGATTTCTTTAAAATGAAACAGTTATTTCAACTTATGAATTCTTATGTCCTTGATACACCCATTGTAATAAAGGGAAATCACAATTAATTATCCTTTATTTCTATCCTTTCAAAGATAGTGACTTCAAAGACAAAATCATAGTTATATAACTAAGAAATTTATTTCTCGAAGTTTCTTCCATCTTCATGTTCTTAGAACCTTTTGCTTTCAAAAAATCTATTTCTCTAAGTTTCCTTCATCTTCATGTGCCTTGAATCTCTGGCTCTCAAGAAATCCATTTTGCTGAACAGCATGCTTGACTTTCTCTATTCCTCTTGATTTCTTCTGAATTTTTGCTGAACAGCATGCTTGACAGTGTCTCCTATGACTTGTTAATATTTTTTTTGTTGATTGGATTTCATTGCTTCTATTTTGTTTTTGTTTCCTTAATTTCTTGATTAATGTTGGATGGAATGGACACTGGATCAATGATATCAGGTATGAGCTTCTTCTTGAAGATACTTGGACTTATTGTTTTATTAGGGTTTTTCTCATGCTCCTGGTAGTACATTTAGATGGAATTTATTTGTGTGTGTGTGTGTTTTAATTCTTTTTGTTGTTCAAGCATTAATATTTTGAGATTAGTTTAAGATACTCTTAACTATTTATTATTTTCTTAGGCTGCTAGTAGATATAATTCAATTTCTATATTATAGATATGTGTTATAGTGTTTGTTGTTGTATCATTGATGCTCTTTTGTGGTTATTTTAGGAGATACTCAAGGAATTTATCATTTTATACAGAGTGTTCGATGCAGTTTGGAGTTGATAGAATCCCGTACCAACATTGCCAGTGGATATGTGACCGGCGAAGAAGACCCCGATTAGGAAGAAGGTTAGCTTTTATGTTGTTTTCCCTCTTGTTATTCGGGAGTTGACCTTACCATCTATGTTTCTTCTATGTTCTCCTTTGTTTTTTTTTTTTTTTTCCCACATCTAGTAGATGGTTGTTTATTTCTTAAGTAATGCATGTGGGTTATCCACTTTTTTTTAAAAAAAACACACACACACAAATTTTACCATTCCATGACTTCGTCAGTAGTTTTAATGGAATTTTTGCATCATTTTTGTATATATTATCAGGGTACTACTTTTGTGTTACTGGAAATACTATATTAGATTTAAAATTTCTTTTTTCTGATGGATTTTAAGTAATAAAGAGTTATATAATGTGTCAAATCATAGGATTCAGTCACATTCTTGTGGATAATATTAAAGATGTATATTATTTTCTTTAGTAGTATTTTTCTTGAAGTTACTACTATGAGAGTTCCTTAACTTTCTAGGTAGTTGATTTAATGGAAGTTTTATCTTGGAAAGGAGTAATTATGCTAATAGTTAATGAACTGAAGTCATTTGATTGATTTCACACAAGTGAGAGTTGATGACATCACTCATTTCCCTAATTTGAGGTATATTAGGCCAGTATATGCCAAAATAATTTGTTCATATTTTTCGGAGAGAAATTTAATTTGGTTGCATAATTTGATAAAGAGTCATATTAGCCCTTGAAATTAGGATAAATGTTCAACCGAAATATATATATATATATATATATATATATATATATATATATATGTGTGTGTGTGTGTGTGTGTGTGTGTGTTGTATTATTTTGTAAGAGTATAAACAATTTGGACTTGATGTAGTTGGGGCCATTTAAGCATAGTTTGAAATTGAGTAGCTTGAGCAAAATCTCTATTTGGGTTCAAGATTAGCTTGAAAAAACTTGCTTGAGTTCAGTGTGATTTAATATATTTTCAAGAATTCAAATGCCAGTAGATGTAATTTGTAACTTGATTTATATTTTTAAAAGATAAATACAAATTATAAAATAATTTTAATAATTTTAAAATTTTATAAAATTTAAAATACATTTGTATATTTTAAGCTATTAAGTTAAGTTTTATTGATCCCAATGCTTAGCTCTAAAACTGAGCTCGGATTTAAGCGCTCATATATCATCCAGCATGTCAAGATTATCATATGACAAAGTGGGTCCTAGATTCAGGATATGTAATAGACTATGTAAGCTTTTCAATCCATCTTAGTATAGATAAGAGATTTTTTTAAAATCAAATTAATTAAATTCCTTAATTCAAGAACTTAAAACTTAAATAAGAACAGAGAGACACCATAACAACTCTAATGAACTCGGTACCATGGTCAAGCATTGTTTATAACACTGTTTATGCACCAAAATGTACTTATCTCTCTCATTCTTACTCATTTTTTTTTTTACAAATCTGGGATGCCTTTGTGGACGTCCCCAAATGATCTTTATTCTATATATATATAATTTGAATTTCAATGTGAGATGCCTTTTGGTTGCTTGGTTTGTGTGAGACAAAAGATATGAATTAGTGGAAGTAGAAAAATATCAATTACGAGTACAGGTAATTCGATCATTGATTCTTAGTGTTAAAACCGAAACAAGTTTTATAAATAAAAATTAAAAACTATATTTTTTATAAAATTTTCAATAAATATATCTATTATTTTTTTTAAGGAAAATATGAACAAACCACAATAAACTTTGAACCCTCTAATTTTTTAGGTGAAAATGGAATCAAGTAATCAACTGCCCTGTGAAGGGGTGGTTAAACAGATCCGTTATGACAATTAAAGACTTAATAAAAGAAAAAAAAGCATAGATATATATATATATATATATAAACTAATAATGAATATATGTATGTCTCTTTTATATTATATATTTACATCCTTTATAAATACACAAGATCTAGGTGTTTATAGTTACTGATGTGGATCATTTTAATTACAAAATCAGGCAAACATTGAAAGTAGCATCATATGAAAAAGGAAGCAAAACCCATAACAAAGAACTAGAAAAACATCTCAAAAAATTGAGAAATTCTTTAAGCAGCTTAAGAAAAATAGATTTAAATTCTATCCATTGATCATTGCACGCTAACATATAAAGTCAAAAAAGCATCAGTATACTATTCTAATAACTAATAACTTATATAATGATCAATGGAATGAGTGTTGAACTTTCAGAAACATCAAATAATACTCCTACCAGTAAATGCGTTATAAATAGTTGAATTAAGGATTTTGATTAATTTAATTTTTGAAAATAAAAAGTATCACTTCACTCCATCAGGAGCAAGAAATATTCACTGAAGTCTTGTTAGGATATCTTGGTGTGTATTTTTTTTTTATTAAAGTAGATAAATCACAAATTTATTGAAATAAAAAAACAACAAGTTTAACAAAAAAAACATAAAAAAAAAAAAAAAAAACTTACAACAACAGACCATGAAACCAAAGAGGAGAATTCGTCTTCCTAACAAGAAACGAAAAAACAAAAAAAGGGGACAAACACAATTGAGAGAAAAGAGTTCACCAGGAGGCGACAAAGATCTGCTGAGATTGCCAAAAACGTCAGCTAGATTGGGCAAAGACTATTCCATGTGCGTATGCGGAGTTAATCAAATGACTTTACTCCAATAATTAACTATGTAATTAGTCCTTTATTAAAAAAAATTCAATTGAATCTGTTAACAAAAAAACCTAAAATAATTAATAATTTTTTACAGTGGTAACTTAAAAAAAATTAATTTTAATTATCATCCATAAAAATGAGATCAAATCCTATGAATTGACACTTAAAATACCTCTGTATTATTTAACATCTATCATGAGATAGAAAATTAAGAACAATATCACATTCCTAACAACTCATAAATAATATCCCAATGATACAATGGCACCTAGATTCTTATAATTATGAGAAAATTAATAGAAAAATTCCATTAAAACTACTTAACATATCTAAAAAATGATAAATTCTTGAAATGTCTCTTATAATAATCACACACATAACAACACCACTGGAAATAACAACATATAGATATATATATATATATACCATTAAATCTTCAAATTACCAAAGAAAATAATAAATAGTTGGAGAATTAAAAAAAACCGGCACGCACAAACACATTGAACAAGAAATATGCAATAATACAAGAATAACAAGCAATAAAAACAACCCAAAAATAAATCAAAAATATTGTTTTTGGCATAAAAACCACCAAAAAGAAAAATGTCTAACAAATTTCCACACCATCTTCAAAACCAACCTAACAAGGGATGTCATAATAATAATAATAATAATCAATATAACAAGAATATTATTTTGATATACAAATTTCCACCTAAATAGAATCCCATACCTGAAATCACCAATATAACAAACTCCCACAAAATTAATTCTTTTACATGAAATTCGAACTATGACCATTTCATTCCATGGAGAGTTGATTCCTAATGTTTAATTGCAGGGATACTGTCAGGACTTTCATGAGAAAATCAACTCTGAAGGCTATCAAGAACATTTTGCTTTGGCATTGACAATAACAAAATCCATGATAAATTCACAATTGTAAAATTTTTCCAGGCCAAAAAAAAAAACAACAATTCAATATGAGATATGGTCTATGATACATTGATACACAAACTTGATCCCACAGCATGTACAAAGAGAACTAAAAGAGGTTATTGATGAATATACAACAGAATACAATACAATATGACATTCTTATAATCCTGCAACTGAATCAATGAGATTTTTGACAGAAAAATCAAATTGTTGCAGCTCCAAATTACTATTCTGATTCATCAGTGAAAGCCTAATGCTACTTATGACTCCATATATTGGGATGGAGGTGGGCTTGTTTTTGTCTTCTCCACACCTGGAGGTAAATATTGAAAAACATATATACTCATCAATGGACACTGAAGTTTTAATCAAATTCTGATAACTTATTCATAGTTCATTTCCAGTCAGTAGTGAGTTGAAAGCTTCTGATTGTGATATCAACACAAGTTCTCAACAGTTTATGAAACCATGACAGTGAGAATGTGATTGTTATTCATTTGAAACAGATAAAAGAATGGCAGATCAACATGTTTCCGACACTGGCAATGTGCCCTTTTAAACAATACTCCGGCGTAATCCATATATGTTTATATTCAATTAACTTCACTATAGATTCAAATAAGTCTCAAACATGTATATGAAAATTAAAAAAGAAAAATGTTGGGTGGATAGTTATTCAACAAGGTAAATATGGTACAGCAATGGAATAAAAGAAGGTATATGATTCTGTGAGTTTCTTCAAAGTTGCAAAATTATTCAAAAGAAACTCATTACTGTCAAATTAAACAGGAGGTTTAGTCAAATTCAAAATGAAATTGGATCTGACTAATGCAAGAATGAGGGAGCAGATAAAGGCCAGTTATATGATGTGGACTAGGACGATACTATCCTGTATTAACTGGGGGGAAGTAGGTGATATTATGGTGCTGTATAGTAGAAAGCAAGTTATCGTAGGGGGCTTAATGGCTTCAAATGCACTTGTTTTACAGCATGCTAGATGCTGAGATTAATACAGAGACAACATACCATAGGCACCACGAATCTCCACTTCTCTCCATTCTTGAACAAGTGAGCAGCAACAACACATAAGGTGCGACAGGAAATCATCACAGCACCCTCCCTGACATGCACATCAGCAACTTCATCAGAAATTGGTTACTGAATGTATCTTGGACATTGAAGTGGCATGCATTATGCTTGTGTTGGTCACATTGAAATCAGTTAAACATCTTCTGCAGCATGAAGTCAGTAAAGGTACAATAAAGATGATCAAATGACATGTATGGAAATTTGCATTGCAATTAACCACACAAGGCTTAATTTCTCTCAACATCATTAAAAAATCAATGATCACATAACATAAATCATTGAACAAGCACTGTTGTCACGTTTGATGCTCATAAAACTATTTTCTTTGTTTTGGGCAAGGGGGTTATGCATGGATCAAAACAATCAACTCATATCACAATCCTGCTCACTGGCCAAGACTAAGAACACATAATCCACCATCGTGGGAGAAGGTGTCCTTCACATTAGTGACTGGAGTTAGTAGGGATCAGAATCATAAGTGAATATTAATGAAATCAAATCAAAACTAATCATTGATGTTCTCTAGGGAGATTTCAGTTCAAATAGATGTGTGTGTATCAAATAAGAGAAATGAGATTGTAGACCTAGGGAAATATGGTTTGACGCCAATCATGCACCACAATTTTGTAAGAGATGAACAGGTAAATGATTACCTTGATGTTTAACTTCTTGCGCAGATTCCTTCTGACACAGCAGGTGTAACAGCAACATGAGAGTATCAATGAATATGCCATTATGTCATTGCAAGCTTCTGCTGAAGCTGATGATGGCAAAATAACCCATCAGCACTTCAAATTTTATTTATCTTTGAGAAATAAATAAATATTTTAGGAAATCCTCTATATATATTGTCTCTATTTTCATATTATCACACTCTCTATAAGGTCTACACTCCCAATAATTTGTCATGTACCCCAATCTGCTCCTACACATGATTGACCAAGCTAGAGTTTTATTAGATCGGGTATTGATTTTACTCTATTAGAAGATTATAATTACCTTGCTATCCAAAGAAAAAGTTGATGCAGGAAAAATTTGAAGCACTTGAGTAGTGTGTAAACCATTTTAACCTCAAAAAAAAGTCCAGGAGAAACAACAAGACGAGAAATCCCTAGAAGGATGAAAATATACCGTACAAAGACAGTAATTGCTTTGTCAATGACAAGACAAACTAAAGATGGTAAGCAACCGATTATAAGACAAATGCTATTTCGCAAATGGCTCCTTTGCCTAGACAAGCAGAGATCAAAATAGAAACATTAAATAATTAAAATAAGGTCATTTTACTTACAAATGTGTTTATTGTTGGCCGTTGTAGCAATCTTAGAGAAGGTGCCACATGGGTAAAAGAAAGTCTTCAAGCCTGCACCATGTTATCAATAATATGCAATTATACCACAGAGAATACATAAAAGATCACCCACATTTTTCAAACATTTAACTAAGAATCAGATAGTTCTTGTGATGAGAAAAATCATTTTATGGACTGGGAACAGTAAAAGGCTTAACACTTGAAAAACCATAAAGAAGCAAAGAAAAACAATAAAAGATAAAGCATTTAAGAAAAGTTCTAAGACATTGGCACATGAAGGAGTTTAATATTTCACAAGATGGTGCTTACTATGTTCTTTTGTGGCTCATCATTCCACAATGCCTAATGGCATCACAGGGCAGCTCCTCTGGAAGTAAAGTGTCAAAGGGTTGGTTCTTGCCCAGTGTCCAAAAATATCTTAACGAAGAGATATATTAACATGTGTTATTGGTAGTTACTACGCTATTGTTCATGATCAGTCAGCTGTAAGTTTGAGACCAGCTTAAAGACACCATTAGTTTGTGGCCATTTTACTCGTAATAATGTATATATTGGGAAAACAAAGACAACACAACCATTGGGATTAATTCTGTGTTCTTGGGTCAAAATCGAAAAACATTACTTTTCATCATAACCTACGGTAAAAGTAAATTTTCTATTCTTTGGAGGTAATTCACTTAATCAGATGCTGCTCACAAAACTAATGGTAATGTGCGGTGATTTGTGAAAAAAAATATAAACCAATCATAAAGGTTTGAAAATCAAAAAAATTTCATCAATACATGCACTGAAATATCTAGGTATACATGGTGTGGACATCCATCATTATTACATTCCAGTGGTTCATTATTGCAATTTCACAAGCATCTAATGGATGAGAGAATCTCCAATTAAATGAATGTATTAACTTTTTAGATTGAATCCTACTGAGAGAGTGGACTATAAAACCAAAACAGAAATCAAAATATTTGCAGATTTGAACTTGAGGATGGAAATTGAAATACACAAACAACACCAAATTTCAGGTTGGAGAAAATGGTCTTACACAAGGAAGGTTCTGAACAACAATCAAGCAGATCCGAATGCCATTCTGCATGCCCATGTGATGAAACTGGAGAAGCATTTCTGCAAGAACCTCAAGCATGGAATAAGATATTTAATTTGATATATAGCAAAGGAACTGCAAAACAATTATCAACTATGCCTACGAACTTTAATAGAGGTGACAATCTTATATATGCCCTTGGAGAAGCAGAGCAACTCGTAAAATCTATTACATAAAGATGGCATGACTGGTTAGGATACATTTTGCAATAAAAGCAATCGAATTTGACCTTGAATCCATGTAAGGTTCACTGTGTTTGCTCTTGTAATTCCCATTGTAACTGTACACTTTATCATAATTTGAATCTAAATATTCTGCCTGTATCTTCTTGGAACTTTTGAGGTCTGAATCTTTCTCAGATAATGAACAACCCACAGTTTCTGTCATTCCAAGTAAATGTTGAATCACTTCACATTGACTAACATCCATGTTAGCCTGTGACCTTTGCAATTCTAATTGCAGCATCTCATTCTCTTTCTGAAGTGCTTTATTCAATGACAAGTTTGGGTAATTGCAAGAAAGGGACTTTTTGAGCACCATAGTATGATTTTTTGAAGGATTAGGATCAAGAATGACCTCCTGGACTCTTTTGTCCTCTTCATCCAATGTATATTCACATTCATCTCTTTCAATATATGCCAGCCTTTCCTGCCATGTATAAAAGGGGGGACATTAGTAAACCACTTAAGAAAACAATACACACAACCACTCAACATAGTACTAAAGCTTTTCCTTCAACACAGAGAAAAAGAAATAGCATATATCAATTAACTAATGATTTTTCCTGAGAAATTTAGAAGTTTTAGAATAAGGTAGATGTCTGATGAAGTTGTGGAAAAATCTAGCTCAAGTTCAAATAGGAGTATCCACAATGGTTTCTATTATTCATATAAGCAGGTAATCAATATAAGGGGACTTTGAAAAACTGAACATGCGTATTACCCAAAAGATGACTCATGAATAACAAGAATTCATGAGTATAATATATAAGGGTGTTGTCAACACTCGTGGTTTAGGCTTGAATACAGGGTTCATGCATAGCCACGCAGTCTGCTCAAAAGTCAATAGACTTTGCCTTTTGTTTGAGGGAAAATCCATAATCAATATATAGTTCAACACATAATTGTTGTCTTTCATTTGTCCAGTATGCCCAATTTTTCCCTTCTTTGAGATTCAAACTAGGCAGTGAGAAATAAAAGTTGAACCTGTTCTTTCTCTCCAAGTGTAAATTCTATGTTTTGTAACATAGCAATCAATGGCATGAAGCAACTTCACTCGTCCTCAATGCCAAAACCAGGAGCTTTCCAACTAAGAACAAACAAGAAAGTCATCCAGCACTTGCCAGTTTGAATTGCGTAACGCAATTAAATAAAACAAGGCTTTACCAACGACCAAGTGGTCTATTGGTAGCTGGGTCCCCATTAGTACCCTTCACAAGTGGTAAGAGTTCAAATCTTGAGTGAAGGCACATTTCTGGGGTGTAAGTAGTGGTTGCGCAGGTGGTCCCAACGCGCATGTGTGCGTGGGCCCTGTACCCTTGCTTCGCCGAGGTTTGTGCATGCCCTTGCCTTCCTTAACAGCCTAGCCATTCATCTTGGCAAAAAAAAATAATAATAAAACAAAGCTTTACACATTTCTTTCCACATTTCATTAGTCAACTTAAGATTACCCCATCATATCCTTCAATAGCTTCGCACAAAATCCCAAGAAAATAGAGATTCAAACCAGATGAGTAGATGACCCAAAAAAAAGCCTAGTTTTTTCACCTTCAATGAAACGTAATTTAAGTGGACGCCAATACCAATTTTGCAAGCCCCAAGCCATTGTCATGGTAGAAAGCAGCCTTGTAAGAAGGATCAGAACTTTTAATTTAGTAAATGGCCACCAGATATTACAGCGACCTCCCATTTCATATTCCATCAGAACATATGAAAAAATCTAGTATGCTTATCAAAGTTGCTTAAAATTATTGCACCATTAAGGCAACAACAAACCCCAACATCTCTCCTTCCCTTGGACCCACGATAGCAACTCAAAAACCAAATTTATTGCTAAATGCTCTCTCTCAACTACAAGTCACAAGCCAACCTCACCAACCTTAAGAGCTCAAACAGAATAAGTAGCATTGCTGCCCTGTAAAGTCCTCATCCCTACAATAATAAACTAATCTTATTCAATCCACCAATTTCAGCAATTTCCAAAAGACCCAATTTTGAGTCAAATTCAGCAGGAAATCCCTAACCGCAAAACAACACAATCTAATCAACACAAAGACATACCAAAGAATTGAAAATTAAACATCAATATTGCAAGAAAAATCACAAACCATTTCACTTCAAGCGAACTAAAAAAGAAAATAAATTGATCTTATTCAATCCACCAATTTCAAATTCAGAAGATATGCAAACCAAACACAAACATTATTACAAGAGAAATCAATTAAATTGCAGAAAAAGAAAAACTCACCCTAACTCTGGCATTATCCACCAGAGAAATCAGAGGCACAATCCTCAAATACCGATCAATCTCGCTCTGCGCCTTCCTAAACTGATACACAAGACTCCATCCCATGGCGAGAAGATAAAGATAGCTCCGATTCTGGCAACTATCCACAAGAACATAAGATCGCCGCAAAGCATCCTCAAGCTGCTCCAAAGGCTCACGAGTCTCAGGATACTTCTTCAGCTCCGAAACCTTCAGCTGCTCCAATAGATTCCCAATAAGCTTCAGATGCTGCGCAAATTGCCGGCAATTCTTCCGGTGCATCCGCGCCGTCGCCGCCGCCTTAACAATCATTCCAATGAGCTTCACAGCATCCAGCCCCGTCAACTGCGCCACTGTTGCCAGCTCTCCAAGCTGATCCCACGTTGCCATTGCTCCCCCTTTCTCTGTCCTTCCCTTTTCCCAGATCTATATATCCAAATCCCAAAAAAGATAACACTTTGGGAGCATTACAAGTGAAGTAAAGAAGACACTTGATTCACAAGCAACTGTTTCACCAGAAAAATCCAAATTTTTAATGATTTTTTGAAGAATTGAAGAAAAAAAAAGATCAAGAACGGAGATTTCTGCTGGTTTTTGTCTCTATTTCAGTGAGGAAGAAGGAGGAATGGAAGGCATTGGCTTGCGGGAGTGAGTTGAACGCACCGCTTGCGAGAGAAGAGTAGAGGAAGAAGGGAGAGGGTGGTACTCGCGCCATTAAATCACAGCGCGAAGAGAAACGGTGACAACTGGCACTCCACCACGTCACCCTTTTAATGTTACAAAGACATGTATTATTATTATTATTATTATTATTATTATTATTATATACAAATAATTTTTCATGGCATTGCAATTGAATTAAATTTTATTAAATACGTAAATAATAAATAATATATTTTTTTAAAAATATATTTAAATATTTTTTTCACCAGGGAAAACCTCTTGATGAGGAACTAAAGTATAATTTAGTGGTTTCCTACTTTGTTTGTGTTTAAGAGGTCTTGAGTTCGAAACCTCTTAAGCACAATATAATAAAAATAAAAAGGTGTTTGTCATCAATTTGTCAAAAAAAAAAACCTCTAGATGCAGTAGCATTTTAGTCTCTTTCGCTCTAATGAGAATGGAGTTTGACTTCCCGCTAACGTGAAAAATGAGGGTGAGTGGCAGTTGAAAGTGCTCTTTGTTAGTAGAGCTACACTCTCAAGAAGAGTTTTTCACATATATATTTGTGATATTCCTAGTGGCGTCAACCGGGCCATGCCCAACCTAAGTACTGTGCTACAGTACCGTGTCCGGGCTAGACATGGCCCAGAACCCCCAGCCGTGCTAGGTTGGGGTTCAACTGCCGGCGGCCCAACTCAGGCCGTGCTAGCCCAAGCACGAGGGCCAGCACGCAGCCTGGCCTAGGTTGTTATGGGCAGTGCCAATCACGACCCATAACGGTAACAAGCTTTAAATTCATTTATTTATTTATTTTTTGTTTACATTTATTATTTTCTTTTAGTATGTGAAAAAGTCAATTATAACCTTCTCAACAACTATAAAACGGCTAGTTCTAAGGGTATTTTAGTCTTTTAAGTTAAAATGACATTTTTAACTTTCTCAACAACTATAAACGGCTGGTATATGAGGGCATTTTAGGAATTAACAAAATTTAAAAAAACCTATAAATATCCCTAAATGCTAACAATTTTTCTTACATCAAACTACATCATCTTCTCTCATTTTAATTCTCAAGCATTCAAGATCTTGACTTCTTAAATTTCTAGTTCAAGAGTGAAGGTTGCAAATCAAAGCTTCAAATTCTTCATCAAAAATTTCTCAACCACTCTCGAAGGACAATCGGTAGTTAATCAAATTTTTAAGCCATCGTTAAAGTAATCGAGGTAACCCTAAACATTGATTTTAATTTTGCATAATGACCGGTTCTCCTCCTATCTTTCCCTATAATAACTCTCCATTTGGTTTTTATGAAAATACCCTATTGAGTTCTCCCGAGCATGTTGTTGAGCAAGTTACTGAGTCCTGGAATATTGGGTCCTCAAGTAATAAGCCACCAACAAGTTCTAGAAAACTAATTTATGGGGTTTGGCAATTTTATGATATTGTTGAATTTCCAAATAAAATGTAAAAAAGATTTTTCTTGCCAAACTTCAGGAAGGGGGGACGGGGCAAAGCAACACGATTCCACTCAAATACAAATTAGTTTTACCAATTCAACTTTGGAAACTTTTGTTTTTAATAATAATAATGCAAGAAAAGAAATTGCAAAATTTATTATTCAAAATGTGCAACTTTTTTATCTTTGCGAAAATCCCGCTTTTATAAAAATGTTTCTTCATGGTTTTAATCCCAATTTTAAATCGGTTTCAAGAAATATCATGAGAAAATATTGTCTTATAATTTATGATGATTATAAACAAAAATTAATTTCTGAATTATCTAATAGTTCTTTAAAAATTTCTCTTACTTCCGATATTTGGACTTCTCAATTTAAAACCAATTATCTTTGTGTTACCCCTCATTATATAGATAGTAATTGGGATTTACAAAAACGTATTTTAAGTTTTTTTGAATTAGAACACCGACATACCGCAAGCATTATTGTTAACTATATTACTCGTACTCTTAATGAATATGGTATTTTAAATTCTATATTTTCAATTACTTTGGATAATGCACCGGCAAATAATAACGCGGTTGATATTTTAAAAAGGAATTTAATGCCTATTTTTTCCGGAGTTTTTTTCATGTGTGTTGTGCATGCCATGTTTTGAATTTATGTGTTAAAGATGGTTTAAAAATAATTGAGCCAATATTGAAAAAATTAGAAATTGCATTTTATATGTTAGAAATGGTTCACACCAGAGACATGAATTTCAAACTTATTGTTCGGAAAGGGGAAGAAAATGTAAAAAATATATCATTGATGTTGATCATCGGTGGAATTCGACTTATGAAATGTTAGAGTGTGCCTATGATGATAGAGATATTATTTCCATGTTTTGAAATAACAAATTTCCCGAAGATCAAGTTACTAATTATGATTGGGAAGTTAGTAATTTGATTAAGGAGTTTTTGGAAATTATTTATACTTCAACTAACATGTTTTCCAGTGTTTACTATCCCACTACATCTATTATTGTTAATTAAATATTTTTTATTAGTGAAGTTTTTGCAAGATATGGCATGATCCTAATTTTGCTCCTATTGTTGCTCCCATGGAGGTAAAATTCAAAAAATATTTTGGAAAAATTGAACCACTTTCCGTTTTATCTATGATTCTCGCCTTGCTTTTTAAAATCAAAGGCACTTTTTGCATGATTAATTCTTATGATGAAAATATGGGGTTTGATCATTCTTTTCTTAAAGAAAATTACCATTCTTTGTTTTATGATATTTATAATGAATATCATAAAAAACATAGTGATAGACAGGCTTTCAATTTACCTACAACTATTAAAAGTTCCTCTTCAAGCACCAAAAATAGATCCGCAACTCATATGGTCAATTTAATTAACCAAAAATTTTTCACGGGTGGTTCTTCTTCTTCTTCTTCAAACACTACGACTAGTTCTACTAGCTCTTATGAAATAAATCATTATTTAAATAATAATATTAATAATTTTCTTACTTCGGAAGAAATTGATAATTTTGATATTTTGTCATAGTAGAAAAAGCAAGAACACAATTATCCTGTACTAACTGTCATGGCAAGTGATTTACTAACTCCACCGATGTCTATAGTAACATTGGAGTCTTGTTTTAGTGCAGGGAAAAAAGTACTAGAATATAGGAGGAGTCGAATGAACCAACAAACGGTGCAAATGTGCATATGCATGAAGAATTAGTTAGATGCTGAAGATAGATTATAAGATCAAAAAGAAAAATGCACCGGTGATGATGGTGGAGAAGGCATATATACAGATACAGAATTTTGAGGGTTTTTTTTAATAATATATTTCTATTTTTAACTATTTTGATCTAAGTGATGTAATGTTTTATTTAAATTGTTAATCAAATTTAATTTTTTTCCTTAAAAAAAAAAAATTGTGCACCGCTTCAATGCTAGTATGTGTCCTCTTACTAAAAGAAGACCGCTGAAACCTGTGACGAATAAAGTGACTACTATATAGGACTTGCCGTATATTATATCATGGAAACCCTTGATCTCTTCTATGCCCTTCTCTTTATTAACATCTTCATTTTTGTTTGATTCATTTACTGTTCATATATTATTTTTAATATATATTTTTTTTAATTTTGTGATATATCCATTTTTTTAAAAAAAGAAAATTAAGAAGACCTAAGTGACATTTTGATATAAGCCATAGGTATAAGCGTATTTTAGAGGAAAAAAATATCTTGGTATGTGTTAGATTAAGGAAAATAAAACTTGAAACTTTGTTCCATAAAAATATTTTTCATATACAATGGATTATACTTTATTTATACATATGGAAGTAAATATTTTCAATTAACAATAGTTATTCAGCAATGTTGATATCTTAAAATTTTTATTAAATACATTATTTGTATAATTAATAAAGATTTTGGTTCAAACTTTGGGGTGACAGGATACATTCAATTCTGTATTTCTACTTTGTAAGTTATAATTGTTTGCTTTCAATGTTTTTCACTAATTTCTTCCTAATTTTTTTTTCTTCTCGTCATTTTATTTTTAAATAATTTTTTATTATTTAGATTTACACTTTTAATTAAATATAAATTAAAATCCACAATAATTTGCCTAAGTTCAAATACAAATTATTGTAAATAATTACCAATGCAACCGCCCATGAGTGGAGCATAAGGACAGTTAAATATTTTAGAAGATGTATTATAAAATGATTAATCCCATTCCCTAATCATGTTATTCATCAAGAGAGCACTGCAAACTCTTCCCCCAATCCACTAGAAAAGTATTAACAGAAAAGAAACCAAATGTACAAACCTGATACACAGAATATTCCCCAAAGTGAATCTCTTTTATTTATTTTTTCTTTTTTCTATTTGCCAACATTATTCTATGGACATCATATCTAATAAAAATAAAACCTAAGTCCATTTTATAAAGAACCCTAATTCCAAACTTAATTTGTGTGCTTTTACAAACAACAAGCAATAGCACAAATGTAAAGATAATGCAAAAAGAATAGGCAAACATGAGAACAAAGAGAGGAACCAAATTTAATGAAGTTAAAAAAAAAAAAAAAAGGAAAATTTTCTTACAAACCCTAGAAAAGTTCTATAATTGAATATTTACCCTTAAAAAAAATTGTAGATATACCCCTGAAAAATATAAGTAATTGCTGATATGCCCCTATTGTTAGATTCTGTTAACAGAAGTTAATTAAACTTATTAACTATAATTATAACATGATTAAGATATAAAAAAAGTCAAAAATAACCCTTGTAAATGGTCATTTCACAATAAAATTTTTTTTCAAAGGTATATATGCAAAGGGTATTATGGTCATTTTATATATCTACTATTTGTTAACAAATGTTTTTCAGACAATTTGAACTCTAGGGGTATATACGCAATTATATGTATTATTTAGGAGTATGTATGCAATTATCTTTTATTTATGGGCAAATATACAATTTCAAAATTATTTAGGGGTATACTTGCAAAAACCCAAAAAAAATAGGCCTGCAACAAAAAAAAACAATGTTTCATTGAGAGATTACAAAAATATAAGGAACAAGCATAAAACTATAATCAAGCTTTCAAGACTTTTTTTTAATCTTAAAAACAAGAAATTTACCTTATTTTAATGAAATCAAGCAAAATATTACTTCCAAAACTTTTTTTTAATCTTCTGTTTTGCTCTACCTTTTTACCCTCTACATACAAGAGTAGTTACCCTTTAACTCTATATAAAACCCACCAAACATAATCCTTATAAAATACAATAGAGAAATTTAGACAACTTGATCAAAAGAGAACAGTCAAGCCACAGCTTAACAATTTTCTCTTTAAAATATTTCTTAAAAAAAATTAAGAAACCACCCAAACCGTATTAAAAAGAGAGTATAAATACAAATTTAGAAGTTAAAATTAGAGTTGAAGGCATCCATTACAAATGAGTAAAAGCTACTCAAAACTATTAAAACTGAGTAGCTGTTGAAATGAAAAGTTGTTGACATGGTGTAAAATCAATCTAAATAAAAGGACATAGTTTGGAAGCATGTCATTGGATTTCAAAAGCAAAAAGGAATAAATAGTTTTATGTGCGGAGGGAAGTTGTTGATTATTCTTTTTTCTATTAACATTCTTATGTTTTAATTTTTTATTTTTTTTTTGGGGAATAAAGATAGTTCATGTCTCATTGCTCACGGGCCAATATGAAGTGAATTTTAATGCGCTTGGTCATAACAAATGTCAAAACATACTTAAATATAACAAGGTTGTTGTCTAGATGCCATATACATCATTATTTAGTGGGTAATCCTCACTTCACATGAGTTTAATCATTGTATGTGGCAAAAATTATTTTAAAATTTAAATAAAAAAATTAAAAAGAAAAGGTTCTTTTATTTCACCCAATAAAGAAATTATTTTATAGTTTCTTTTAAGACTTAAAAGAGTGAAAAGTGTTGCTTCTTTTTTTTATATATATAATTCCTTAAGCCTTCACACTTCCATATATATATATATATATATATATATATATATATAAATACGATAAATGTTGTTAATCAAAAACCGTGTGTGTGCATATATACAGAATTGATCGTCTAATCAACACTCTCATTTAACAACAAAAAATTGATCATATAATCCGCACACCCTCAACTAGCAACGATGATATATAGATCATATTACCAGTAACAAATTAACTTCAAATGTTAAAAAATAAAATAAAAATAAAATACAAACTGAAACAAAAGGAGAATCAAGCAGAAGTCTCCATTCATCCAATATATGAATATCATCAATTCCTCAATTTAACAGAAAAAAAAAAAGAAGGAAACACTAACAAAGCACAACCCCAGCACTCCGAGTCCTAGTACCTTGTCTATAAGAGAATGAATCCACTCTAAGTTGCTTCCTGAATTCAGTAATGAAAGCTTCCACTCTTGCATTCAACTCCTCTGCACTAACCTGCCCTTCCTCCTCTAAGTCCTCTCCCTCTTTAACAATCCCTCCACCCTTTTCTTCCTTTATCAACTGCTTACAAGTTGATGAACTTGTCATCATCTTCTTCTTCATCATCATCATCACCTTCTTTTTCTTCTTCTTAACTTCTCCTCTCTTATTTCTGTTACTTTTATTAATAACTGAAACTAAAACTATTGAAGCTATAGTAAGATGAAGTAAAAGAATAAGCAAAGGAGAAGGAGCAGCAGCAGTAGTCACTGTAATCAATGGCCATTGCCAAAGAAAACAAGCAGAAATAAGCTTCTTTAATCCAGAGACTAACAGTGCAGCACCAGCTGCAGCCAATGCTGTTTCCACTATCTCTTCTTCTCTGTTCTTCTTCTCCTTCTTCATTGATTCCATTTTGTTTCATGGAATGTTATATGCTCATCTGGTGTGTGTGTGTGTATATATATATATATAGAAGGAAATGTTTGTCACGCCTGGAGGCTGAAGAGCATGCGGCTGTTGTGATTATGTCTGATGGCTTGCGCCGACAAGTGTACTAGGAGATTAATCAATTGGCTGGAAATGTCAGCACAGAAGGCATCAATGTGCTTTTGAGCTTTGTGCTCTGTTGTGCTTGGCAATAAAGTCTCTGAATTTACTATTCTTTTTATGGATTCTGATTCTGTATTATTCTCTGTTTTTTTTTTAAGATTAAAATGAATGAAGGAATAATGATCGTATTTGTAATATTATTATATATTAAATAATTAGAAGTGAAAGAGAATGTGTTGTTTTTTTTATTAGTTTATTTATTTTGGAAAAAAAAATTAACCATGATCCATTAGTAACATAAGTCAAAAATTAAAAAAAAAAAAAAAATAGACTTAGATAAATAACAAAAAAAAATCCATTAGAGTAAAAAAATATACTCAAATGAGTGGATAAATATGAAAGGATGACAAAGAGAGTAGGGAAGAGAGTTAGATAAGTAAGCCCCGTGAGATAAAGCTGACTCGCCAACATATTTTTGATATGACATTATTTGTCTCAAATCGTTCCCACATCGATATGGGACTCAACGAACTTCAAGCTTCTCCTCACTATACGGATTGAGTCCTCCAATTTCATTCTTTGGTTTCATCCCATTTATTTATTTTTAAATTATTGTTTTTCTTAAATAAAGAGTTTTTACGGATAAAAATATATACATTTATAAAAGTGAATAGATAACATAAATTCATTATAAACTTAAACGAAACACTTAGCAACTGAAAGCCCTCCTGAACAATCCAGTCAATCATCAACCTAACTCGATCAAGCTTCCCTTGAGGAAATTAAGTTGAAGCTTTGTTTTGTAAGAGAATCTGTCTTAGTCACAATGAATCAATAAATGTGAAAAATGTTAAATTTCAAGATAATTTTGCAATAAATATGTTGTTTATTTTCAAAATATTTCAAATTATATTTATTCCATACGATTTTAGGAATAACTAAAATAATCAAATTCCACCTCATTTTCAGTATTTTTATCCACCTCAAAGATAATTAATTCTTTGAGGCATCTTAGAAACTTAAGAATAAGAATGACGAAAATATTCCTAGATATTGACGACCAAAGGAAAAATGCATTTTGATTTTGATTTTTTTATTATTATTAACAGGTGAGAAGTGCATTAGTTACAATAACTTATCGATTTCTAGGGATTTATTAATTTGGCCATGTGTCATATAGAGCAATGAAAGTCTGCCATGTGTAAGCCCATAAGATTTATAGTAACCATATTGAGCTAATAAATTTTTCTACCATGAAACTCTAAAGGGGAGGGATAAATACGACTCCTCTCACTAGGGACTCAACGGAACTTATTTAAACAGTAAACAATAAGTAGGCCTTGGAGTTGTGCATGAACTATAAACAATATCACAAGTACAAGATTTTGAACCCACCTCTATCTTACTTGGACGTGTTTATTTTCTAAGGATTGAAAATTTTATGTAATTGGAATTACAAGACTTTTTAAAATATGATGTTTGTTTGTTGAATATGATAAATCCAAAACTGTTACAATTACAGTGGCAAGTGATTTTATTGGATTTATAACTACACCCAAATCTAATGACAATCTTACAAGGTGGTGTCACATTAGACTAAATGAGGAGGTCGCCGAATTTTTATCTTTTTATTATTTCTCAGACCAAGATCTTGATATGATAACAAGAAATCTATGTTTATTTTATTTTTATTTAAAAAAACCCTTGTAAATTTTTCTTTTTAAAATTTTATTATTTTACATATTTTTATCTTTAATTTTTTGTTTGATAGACTAAGATATTCTATAGTGTAGAATAAAATTAGTATATTATTATATTTTATCTTAATATAAAATAAAAATAATAAAAATAAAGGGTAACATTATTTTATCTTAATAATAAAGTCTTATTATTATATTTTTATCAATACTTTCTTTTAAAAAATCATGAATTATGTAATATATTTAATATAATTATTAAAAATAATAATAAATTATAATGAAAGCATAATTATGTATTAAAATATGTAATTATGTACATAATTATTTTTTTCGTATTAAAAACATTTAATTGTGCATTTGTAATTAATTAAACTTAATATTGAATAAAGGTACGGTAGCATCACCAATAGTATTTATGTCCTAAAAATAAATCCAATTAAACATATATTTTCAATTCCAAATTTACAAATCCTTCCGAATAAACACAAAATCTTAAAATTTAACATTTCCAAATGCAAACAACCAAACACTAGATTTTACTCTTTTTTAGTTTTAATTCCAAAATTTACAAATACACTGTAATAAAAAATTTACTGTATATTCAACTACATCCAACCAAGCGCTATTTTAATTACTAGTTCGGCCAAATTGGCGCATGCTTCATGTTATGAGATCCATGTGGGTCCATTGGTTCGCCCACGGCCAGTTTGTTGTTAACCAACATGAAACATGAGCTGGTCCTTGTTTTTGGGTTGGTTCCACATGATGTTTCTTTCCGTGGCTACGCCTGCGTCCCTTTTTTGCCTTTCCTTTTCAGATATAACCTTTTCCATATTCATTTTTTAGTTCACATGCCAATGAACACAATCATATTCCACTTTAACCAGTTATTTTTATTTTTTGTTTTTTCAAAAATATCTTATAATAAAAGAAAGTTTTTTCTCCTTTTTTTGTCCGTATATCTGTTTGTGAATGTCTGATTGTTTTATGTGATTTAGAAATATTAAATACTTAATTATTTATTATTTTCTAATTTATAATTATTTACTTGTTCTCGTTATTGGTTACCTTCTTGGAATTCCATAGATGCTAGTGCTCATAAAAATAATACACGTACTATTTTAGTTTACATTATGATATTTTTTTATTTAGGTATTTAGTAGCCATCTTGCTTTTGGTGCGGGCCTATCTCCAAAAACTTAATTAGTTTACATGATGTTTATTATTGGGGTTTGAAATACGTTAGATGCAGTGATACCAAAAGATCTCTGCTATTGGTGTAAAATTTCAATATAATCTCTGTATAAACCAGCTAAAGTGATATGGATTGAATGATTAATTCTCCTAATGAATGCACGCACTAACTGTACATATATTTTTCGATATACTAAACTTATTATAGTAGTGAATGCTTTTTCTTTTCTTTTCTTTAATTTTTTGGAATTTCTAAGTTAATGACAAATACCGATCATTTCTATGAGCATTTTTTATTTTTATAATATTTTAATTAATATTTAGAATTGGATAAAAGAGTAATTTTTAATCCCTATATTTTGCTTTAATGATCACATTTACTTTAAAATTATTCATTTATATATCTATACTTTGTTTTTTTTTATTACTAAAACTAACATCTTGGATAGGGATACGTACATATGATGATGTGGCTTGATGCTAAATCATTATTTCTTAAGATAATAATATTTTTACTCAATTTTTTTACCATGCGATTTATTGTTGTCAAGCCATCTTGTGTAAAACAAATATTATAAGAAATTTAAAGAAAAAATTATAAAATTTTAGAGTAGTTGTTTCCCGATATTGCAGATGATTTTTAGGAAATAGTAATCCAATGACACAATGCCCATATGAGAAACAAGATAAACAGAGAAAAAAAAATTATATTTTTTTTTTCAGGAATGGCATGCATAAAATGATGAGTTTTATAACACGTGCCCTCCACCAGGATAAGTTAAGATTTCAAACTTTTTTTTAAAAAGACAAACATCTTATACAGAAGACCCAATGTCAATAAATCAAATGATCACTAGTGTCATCTATAGATATCTACAGATATCATTGGATTAACATCGAATAGCGCTCTTGCTCTTCTTGTGCTCGTTTTCTAAATTCTAACTTTATCCATTATTTTCAAATTCCTTCTTTTACTTTTCATCATTTGTAACGTCCATAGTAGATATTTAGTAATATATTTGTATAAAAATAATGTAAATAAATTTTTTGAAAACCATTAAAAATATATAAAACTACTTTAAATTACGTGTGTACATACATGTATGAAACTCACTTGAAGGTGATGATTAGACGAATTGAGGAGCATGCCTGCCTGCTAATTAAGCTTTGGGTGAGAATCTCATAAGCTGTTTGTGTTGTGGGTGAACCGAACAACACTGTCCAAAAATTACAAACTTAACATGAAGCATTCATGTAATTCATGTCAATAAAGACAAACGGTTGCACAAAAAAGAAAACTCAAATTTCCCAGATGCACAGAATCATCTTTGTTGTTTTTTCAAAACCTGTAAAATAAATGGTACTGTTGTTAATTTGTCTGTTAAATAGATACAGTGTTTTCTTATCCGACGAAAACGTTCTTCAGTGGCTGTAATAAAATAAATGATGGCATTTAAACTGAGATTAATTATTTTAGTTAACCCAAACAAATTTATTAGTTTCAGATATCACACTACCAAGTCCATTGGAGTGGCTTTTATATATATATATATATATATATATATATATATATATATATATATATATAGGTTTTGTTTGGATTGGTTTGTAACAGAAATGCTTTTTTTAAGTTCTATAGAAGCACTTTTAAAAAAATGTGCTTTTCAGAATAAGTTAAGTACTTTTCTGTATTTTATGTTTGGATAAGTTAATTCAAAAACACTTTTATATGTGTGAAGTTGTTTGGATGTGGAATTGTAAAAGTAGTTTTGGATATGACAAATTACCAAAATGGGCATTCTTTGATAATGATAATGACAATTGTAATAATCATAATAATTATTGATGATTACATTTCTAATTGCAATTATAATATTAATTATAATTATAATAAACTATTGTATTATAATTATAATTATAATTATCTATGTAATTATAATAATAAACTATTGTATTATAATTCTAATTCTAATTACAATTATTGATTTGATAATGATAATGACAATCGTAATGATCATAATAATTATTGATGATTACATGTCTAATTGCAATTATAATAATAATAAAACTATTGTATTATAATTTTAATTCTAATTATAATTATTGATTTGATAATGATAATGACAACCGTAATAATCATAATAATTATTGATGATTATATTTCTAATTGCAATTATAATTATAATAATAATAATAAACTATTGTATTATAATTAGAATTAGCATTATCTATGTAATTATAATAATAAACTATTATATTATAATTACAATTATTGATTTAATTATTTGGCAGGGGAAAAGAATAAGAAATGATAAAGGAATTTTATTATTTGGCATGGGTAAGTTAGTAATTTCACACACCCCAAAACAGCTTCTCAGAAGTGCTTTTCTGAGAAGCACCTGTTGGCCAGCTTCTGAAAAAAGCTGAATTTTAGCTTTTTTCACAGCTTCTGCTTCTGTGCAAAAACCTAAACAAATATGTTTTTTAAAACCCATAAGTGCTTAACTTATAAAAAAGCACTTCTGGGCTTAAAAGCACTTCTTAGAAGCCTATCCAAACATCCCAATATTACACGTCAACTATGAGAGAGTACAGTAAATGTTAATTGAGTTTTATTTTAATGATTTATATCAAAATATTATGTATTTTT
The DNA here is from genome assembly GCA_020875875.1 of Dioscorea alata. Lineage (NCBI taxonomy): Eukaryota > Viridiplantae > Streptophyta > Magnoliopsida > Dioscoreales > Dioscoreaceae > Dioscorea > Dioscorea alata. Next base: position 24,186,275 of record CM037011.1, read on the forward strand.
TACTGTTCAATTGTTGATAAACACATCCATATATAAAATATTGACAAAGATTTATTAATACTAATTTTTTAAAATTTGATTACTAAATATATTTTTTTAAATAATTATATCTTGTTGGAATCTTGTCTTTTGGTTTATTACCAAAAGAAATGAGACCAACCTCATATATGTTTATCAATATTTGTTAAATTAATTGAGCTCAATGTATGGCATTAAGGTAGCGTTTGGATTACGGAATAGGAATGGGAAGGAGGGGAATGAGAAGAAGGGATGAGTGGGAGTGTGAATAGGGGGAAAATGGGAGGATAATGATGAAGGTGCTTGGTTGAAGGGAATAAAAGTTATGAATAGTAAAAAGTATGAGAGAGAAATATAGTAAAATTACACTTTTGCCCTTTAATATAAATAGAATGACATTTTAGAAAACATTGGTTTATATTTAATAGTAACTAATTACCATAATTATTAATAAATATTTGTAATATATTTAATTATTTATTTTAATTTATTGTTATTAAATATTTCATCTAATTATGATATAACTTACTAAAAATTTTAATATATTAAATAAAAATTAAATAATAAATAATTAACATGATTTTTTATTATTAAGTATTTGCAATATATTTACTTATAAAATTTTTAACATTATTTATAATTAACATTATAAATAATTATTTAACATTATTTTTATAATTAACATTATTAAATATTTTTTATAATTACATGTTTACTTATTATAATTAACATTATTTATTATTAAACATTTAAAATATAATTATTTACTTTAATTTATTATAATTAAATATTTAAACTTAATATAGTTAATTAACATATTTAATTGATATATTGAAATATAATAATTAAAATAATAATAGTTAAAAAAATAATGATGTTTAAATTATTTTATTATGTTACATATGTTATTATAATTTAAATTATTATAATTAACTATTTAAAGTAATAATTTTTTATTAACAAATAATTAATTAACAAAAATAAAAATTTTCACTTATAAAATAATTTAAATATCATTATTTTTTAATTATTATTTATTTGACATTAATGTAATTAAATTTATTAATTAATTATATTAATTTCAAATATTAATTAAATGTAAAAAGAGGGGTAATATGGGTATTACACCCTATTACCCCTCTCATGAATCCCATTACCCCCAATTTTGGGGGTATTGGGACTCCTCTTGATGGGATGGTTGAACCATCCCATCAAAGCAATGAGACTCCCATTACCCTCACCCAAACATGGGAGTGGGATGCATAGATGCTTGTGATTCCCACTCCCAAGGCATCAATCTCCCATCCAAACATTACCTAAACACTATGAACATGAATATATATATAGTTGATTTGAACCGTTGGATCTCATTTCAACGTTAGACGTCCACCGGATACCTTATATATACCCGATCCTCGGACGTTGATTTTGACTGTTGGATCTCAATCGAGCGTTAGACGTCCACAGAATACCTTAGATAACCCATCCCACCCATAACCCAAATCCTCGACATTAACCCAAATCGTATTACCATTTTTTTATTTTTTATTTTTACTAATAAACGACAAGTGCTCTCCATTTAAAGGATTATCAAAAGGATGAATAGGAATATAGGTGCACCGGTTAAAGTGGCTTACAGATCTCTTAAGAAAATCTCTCTGCCATGCAAAACTAGAGAGATAAAATCACTGTTTCTCCCACTCGGGACCCACACTTGTGTATAGTGCATGAACAATATAAGAGCAATACTATTATGGGAAGAATTCGAACCCTTGTCCTCCCTCTTGCGAAAAATAATCCAATGGACTCGGTTCCATGATAACTATCACAAAACCAAGACGTAACTTATTGTTAACCATAGGTTTATAAATTTTATTTTTTTATTTATTATATAATAGAGGGATAGATTGGTAATTACGTTAAAAGATTGTTACTTTATATTTTAAAAGGCACTAAACTGAGGCAATCCAAAGGGTGAGGATGGACTTGTAATTACCACATAACAGTGTCCATGAGATCATTGCTTTCCCCATGCATTCTTGTGCCATTTGTCAAAGAACTAGTTAAATAATAATAATGATAAAAGAACAAATTATTATTATTATTATTTACGTTTATAAAATTCCTTTACCAATGAGTAAGATGGGCTTCCTGTTTTCAGCCCACTCATGTCGGCTCAATTTTTAAAATTATAATTTATAGATTTTATGATGTGATATATGGATTTTTTTCATAATTTAATTTTTTTATTTCTAATATTAATAATTTAACAAATAGTTCTTAATTACTATTTAATTACTATTATTCTACTAGAATTTAAACAAAAATAAATTTTATCTAAATAATAATATTTTTTAGATATATATTTTAAACCCTCTGGTACCTGCTTATTATACCTATAAAAAATGGTTACCCATATATTTTACCCATTTAACTATAAATAATCAATTCTTCTACTTATATCTGTTATGAGTAAGTATCTCTCTGTAAATGGGTATATATGGATAAGATTTGCCAACTTTTGACAAATCATAATCATGAGAAGAAAATCAAAACAAAGATAAAACAAACCATATATATTCATGACTTCAATATTTACAGTTATGAAATGTGATATCAAACACTATGGAGCTCAACTGATGAAACCAACATTTTAATTATGCTTGGATAATTAATCATAATAGTGATAACCAATGAGAATAAAATTGATATTATACACTATCAACTCATTAAAAATAAGCTGAATGGAAGAAAATCAAGTTATATTAACTTGAGAAGTCATAATAATGCCACCAAAATCAATGAGATGGGACCAAAATTTATAAGTTCATATTGATGTTGGACAATAAAACAACCAAAATACTTTTGCTCTCTTTATATATATATATATATATATATATATATATTGGTTGATCTTATATATGAGAAATTTAAGTTTTTGAGTTAAATTAAATTTATTTTACATTATATTTAATAAGATATATATTTTAGTAGCTTATTAAAAACAAAACACATATTGAATTTAAATTAAATATATAAGTCATGATCTCTATTTTTTTAACCAGCGAAATAATACTAGCATAGTTTTGCTTTGCCTTAAGAAAAATTATAAAAATTATAATATCAACAAATCACATAAAATGAGTAGAATGAACTCTAACATCTTGAAGATAATTAAAAATAGCAACATATAAATATAAGTAAATATTACAATTAATCTCAATTTGATAAGAATACAAAATATCACTAGAGTGTTAATTAGATACTTATACAAGTATTAGTTGTATAAATATGACACTCAATATAAGAGTGCTATGTCTTCTTTAACAACAAGGTCTACCAAAATCTCATATGTCCTTTGTGTGGGATGAAAAGTGTCCCAAAATACATACTTTGTATCATCAATGCAAGTCTTCCCACTTAGTTTACAAAGTATTCCTAATTCCAATGTCCCTGTCCCACAACATCCATTTGTGGACACTTCAAGCCCTGTGAATGTCCTCATGTTAGTATGTTATCTTGCACTATATATTACAAAACATAAATATGAAAAATGATATGTAAGAGAATTACCATAATGTTTGGGACGTTGAATTATATCAAGTAACTTGTTATATATATCAACATAAATGATCTTCGATCCTGAAAACTTATTCGAAAGTGATTGTATCTCTTTGATTAATAAAGTATTGTACTCTTGTGCCGCTTGATTGTACAAACCAACACAATCTCTTAATAATCCTCCAGCAAGAGTTCTTTGTGATGGAAGACATCCTAAAGGCGGAAGACTCAAAATAGCAATACTTCGAGCTCCTAATTGATGCAAGTCCTGTTTAAAATAAATGAAAAATAAGTAGAATACATCCAATTCTTTACATATAAGTTTGAATTTTTCATCTGATTAGTTTAAGCTTTTTACCTGAATAAAAGAAGACGCTGACTGAACCAAAAAAACAGCATAGTCTGAAAAGCTATAATGAGTTCTTCTAAAAAGACCAGTAAAGTATGTATTGGCAACATCGTTGCTTCCTGATGAAATCACATATAAGCTTTTTTCAATGATAGTGTTTGCTCTAATTTTTCCGACATTCTCTTGCAACTTGAACTTGTAGTCTTGGAAAAGCTCAAGCTGGTGATCCATTGATAGAACAGACTGGAGATGGCCAATGATCATTCATACATATATATATATAAGAACAGGCATAAGTTTTTGTAATTTTCATTGAGGCAAATTAGAATGTTTTTGGGAAAAAGAAAAAAAATCAAGTTTTATAATAGAAAATCAAAAGATTTCAGGGAAGTATATGCAAAAAGAACCCTACATAAAAATGAATTTAAAATTGAAGAATGGTAATGGAAATGAGAAAATTACATTTAATTGAGAAGTTAGAGGATCATAACCAGAGGCACCAGATGCAAAGCAAACACCAGTTATGAGGTCTTTACTTTCAAGTTCTGGGCTCAGATATGCTGGCACAAACTCTTTGATCCCCAATCTTGATGCTGTAATATTCATCACACAAAAGTAGTTATTTGTTAGTTCAACATTAAAAATAAATTAATAAATTTGTATATGTAATACATCAGCTAGACACCTTTTGGTTCCCATTAATTAGTGTAGAGTTAATGAGTTATGGCTATTTTAATTATGCTATTAAATAATGCTCTTTTCATCCTTTTTTATTTGTCACGAATTCATATTTTTTTATCTGTCATTTTCTAACATTAAGAAACATTTATTATTTTTTTTTCTAAATTACCTTTTAAGTTAGAATTAAATATGAGAAAAAAATATTAAAATTTAAATCAGAGGTAATTTAAAAAAATAATTATTTTTTTATAAAATTTTGTGAAATAAATAAATTTGTTGATATGTGAAATTTGATTAACCCGACCGGCTAAAAAAGTAAAAAAAAATCATAAACTTATGATTGGGTAGTTAGCAGTCAGTGATGGACAGCAAATACCATACAAAGTTAATTGGCAGGCATGGTCAGCAGGGCACTAGAGTCCGGAAAACTTACTATATATGAAAACATGTGTGTGTTTCATAAATATCCAAACTAATATTATAAGCATGCCAAATTTTACTATAAGTAACTAAAATATTAATTAATGAAGTAACTTATGTTTTATTAAAGATGAATAAAAATTATAAAAGATTTAAACGAAAAAATTATGTATGGAGTCATTTTATAATAATTCTTTAAAATTTCACAAAATTAAATACAATAACCACAATACTCAAATTTAAATAAATAAAATAAATTTCTGAACTCAATTTTAATGTATATACTATGTAATAAGTGAGGACTAAAATTCTTAGGTTTAAAATAAAATAAAAAAAGTTATTAAAACAAATTTTAAAGTGTATCTTATATCATTATCTATACACAAATTATAGCAATAAGCATATATTTTTTTTCTTTTAAATAAACTTTCAAATTTAATTTGAGTGAAATTTGAACACCCGATCTCTTTCCAACTCTTAAGTTGTTAATAACACAGCTTATTTTGAAATTATGAATATGAGCATATTTAATTTTACCAATGAACTAAATAAAAAATATGTTCATTTTAATCTCTTAAACTAATTTTTATTGAAAAAAATACGAAAAAAAAGGGTAACAATCTCAACTTAATTAAACAATATGGAAGTATAACAATGAAAAAAATTCGGTACCGATGAGATCAGACGGCACTTTGCCGTTGCTAAACCTTCCGGTGGGACGGTGGCCGGGGAAGTCCTTGCCGTAGGGTGGAAAGTTACACTTAGATATTGTGGGAAGAAAGTTGTTGTTGCCTGTGTCCATGATTGAGTCCCCAAAAATTATCACTGCAGTGAAAGAAGATGGCACAGTGCCATTACCATTCTCTTGATGATGATGATGATGATCACTAGCAGTACTATCACTAACTAAAATCACAGTGGAAAAAACAACTATCACAACAACTAGTTTTCTCCAATAAGAGAACAACATCATCCTTTCTCTCCCTCTCTTTCTCTCTTTCTATCTTTCTTTCTCTTAAATAAGTTATAACTTATATATATATATATATATATATATAGTTAGTTATTATGATGATGATGATGATGATGATGATGATGGAATGAGAGGAATGGGAAGCATGTTCACACAGAATGGAAACAGAAACTGTAATAATTTTGGTATTGAAGGGGTGTGTGTAGTGGTTGGCAGGAACCATGCAAAATTTAAATATTATTAATGTTGTGAAATTGTAGGAGAATTTTTTTTTCTTTTGGTAGAGTAAATGAGAAAATATAGGTGGATGATGAAAGGGATGATGATGTTGACAATTTATTTTTTTAATAGAGTAAGTAACATGGTGATTATGTGGTGATGCATGTATTGATGTAATTTCATTGTTGTTTGTTATTATTATTATTATTTAAAATTGATAGACAATTTGGTGTTTATTTGAAATATTTCATTGTGGTTTGATATTTTAAAAAATATTTAAATATTTTCAATTAAATACAAATTATTAATGGAGTTGATACAAATAGTAGAAATATAGAATATTTGAACAAGTGATTTTGTGTTTAAATCATTATATATACATAAAAAAAATGTCTATTCCTATACTTTATTAGTTTTCCCCTATTTTAATTGAAGTGGTTTATTCACTTTTTTAAAAAAATATTTGTTAAAAAATATTCATTTTTTTATAAGTTTTGCATTAGATGACTTGAATTGATTTAGAATTTCAAACTTTTAGCAAAACAGCTGATTGAAAAACTTTATAAATAATAATAATTATTATTATTATTAATTTGTTATAACATGAATTTTTAGATCTATCTACTTCAATTACATGTAACATCACATCTCAATCATTATTAACTACTTTTAATCATATGCAAAACTTTTATTCATTAATTGTTTGATTTTGAACACAAATTTAGAAATGAGTACGATCAAAAGAAATAATAAATTGCATCAACTTTTGTGATTTATGATGATCTGCACTCTTATTTGATATGAAAAACTGTATTTGTTTTGTTTTATTTTATTTGAAAAACATAATTTCATAGGATTCACTTAACGATTATATTATTATTATTATTATTATTTATAATATGAACAGACAATCATTCATACATACACAATTTTTATTATTAGAGTTTAATCATATATTGAAAGGTTATCAAACTTTTAATTTTTCATATGAGAGTCAAGTATTTTATAAATAAACTACTGCCATGGTGACATGGTTTAAAAATTTAAATATTTACTGATTTATATATATTTATGTGGACAATGGTTACATATGATTTAAAAATTCAAATATTTACTAATTTATATATATTGATGTGGCCAATGGTTGTTCATCATTTATCAATTAATTAAAGGTACAGCTTTGCAGTGGGGACCTAAAATTTATGTGCTTCTGCTCTATGTGTTCTTCTCTTCAACATATATATATATATATATATATAAGTACAACCATTGCCGAAACGAATGGGTTGGATGCATTAATTTATTTTTGCTATTTATAATTTGTGGCCAACAAGATTGAGTCCTCCATATCTTTTTACAGGGAGAAAAATGTTTCACCAACTCTCTAATTATAAATATAAAATAATATTATTAATAAGTTAACCTATGTAATACAGAACTAAAGTCATATATATCTAATTATAAATATAAAATAATATTATTAATAAGTTAACCTATGTAATACAGAACTAAAGTCATATATATATATATATATATATATATATATATATATATATATATATATATATATATATATATATATATATATATATATATATATATATATATTACTAATATGCCACAAGCAACCCCTATTTAAAGAATTGTCAAAAGAACAAATAAGTACGAAAGTGTATCAGTTATGGTAGTTTACAAACCTCATAAAAAAATTCTTTTACACTACAACCTTAGAGAGGTGAAACATTGTTTCCCTTATAGAGAACCTACACCCAATCTCATGAATAGTATTTATAAATAGTATTTGACTCGAGTGTACAGTGCATGAACAGTAGAGAAATAATACTGTCTGGAGAAGGATTCAAACCTTTACTCTCCTCCTTAGTACTGTTGTGTCATGCTGAATTTAATTAAAATTTTTTAAAAAATTATGGTTATAAAAAATCTGACTTTTGAGTATATAAAAACCTGTTTTTAAGTGTTTAATAAAAAAATAAAAAATAAAAACCCCCTCAATATTTGTTTACAAGTGTATGACACCCCCTGCAATAATGTTTTTTCTATAAAAAAAAACCCACAAATTTAGAACCATCTCAGCAATAATTGGAAACTTCAATAAATGAGAGCCGTAAAGTTAGAAACTGATGTATGATATAAAAATATTTATGTTGGAAATAATAATTTCACATGAATATATAAAAATTATAAATGACATTGTAAATAATAGCTTAAGGTTAATTCGATTATTTAAAAAAAATGAATAAATCAACAAAATTTATTAAAAGAAAACCACGGATAATAAAAACTCAAATAAGGTAAATATTAGACTAAACACAAATAAGACAAATAACAATTAAAAAACAAAAGAGGTATATCTACACCAAAGAGATCATTAGGCATCTTATAAAATAATTTTTTTTATTTTTATTTATATGTTCATTTTAACTGATTTACGTCGATTAACAAAGTTAGTTTATAGACTAAAATTTATAAAAAGTTATATCAATTTTTTATAATACCGATATTTAAAATATATTAAGATTTCATTAATTTTTCTCTATTTTAATTATATATTTTTATCTTTTTTTCAAAATGGTATTTTATGTTTTGCATAAAATATTGAAAAGTATGAAAATTAAAATAAAGACTAAATCTAGAAATTTATTTAATGTTTTATAAATTTTTTAAATGACATCAGAAAGAAAAAAAAAAACATATAAATAGGAGTAGATGAAGTAAAAGACATGAGAGAAACACAAGGGACAGGCTGAGCTTTCAGGCATTGACTTCCTTTTCATCTCATGTTTAAGACACAATATAAGTATTCAAGCTTATTTGCTATTTATTTATTATTTTGCTATTTATTTATTTATTTTGTTGGAAATGTTAGTTCAGTCATTGTTTTAAGAAAATTAAAATTTCATTCAACCACATCCAATTAAGGTGGAAATGTAGAAGTAGGTCATTAATCATTGATACTCATTATATTCAACAACTTTGAGAAAACTTTGGATCATGCTCAATAATGGCATTAGATATTCCAAGTTTATAGTTGTTGATGCATCCCTTTGGTTTGGTGAGCAATAAATGAAATCTTTATTATTCATATCTTTTACTTGATTTTATTATTTTTTATTTTTGGTAATATAGTAACAATGCATCTGTTTTTCTAAAAATTCAAAACCTCAAAATTAGTATTATAGTTTTGGTTTATACAAGTTGCTGAAATTTCATTTTTATTAATTAAACTTTGAAATTTGAATTTATTGCAATTTGAAATCATATCTTTTTTTTTCAAGCTAGTGAAAAGCAAAAAAAAAAAAAAAAAATCCTACAATAACAACTGAGTAAATAAACATAAAATATATTTATGAAGATTATTGAAGGTCATCCATCTACAGGGTAGGGACCATCAAGAAGATAAAAAAAACAAAAAATGTCAAAATTACAGTACTAACTCATAAATAGGGTTGAGCCTTGATGAACTGAGTATTTCACTCCAAAATATTTTAAATTTTATCACAGTTATAATTTTGATATGTTTTGTAACAAGACATAAGATAAATATTTGTCTTTTTTACTTCATATTTGCTTTATATTAATTCAAGTAAAATTCTTTGGGGATAAATAACAAACTCTTGACACCCACGTGCCTAATTTCTTCAATTTATTTACATACTTAGATATGGTTCTTGTGGACCATGAGACATGTAGTCTCATGGGTCATTAATTCTTTCACATTTATATATTTTTCTATTTATTATTATTATTATTATTTAAATGAGGAACTGCCACCCGCCAACCACCGAAGCTTCCAGAATTCACACTGAGAAGACTACATGAAACTACCCCACCAATATGTAAGAATCAAAATAGACAAAAGTATGTGCAAATGTATATTAACACACATAAGAAACATATATAATCAAGATTTCCACTTACACCCAAGAGATAACCATCAGGATAGTCTGATGAAAATTTATTATCACAAATAAACACAAACTAAAATTTTAAGTTACCACAATATTTAAGCATAAATTATCATTACACATTTTACATCAATAATCATTATACTCGGAAAATAAAAAAATAGTAACTCAATAAGATAGCAGAGACAGAAATGATAGAACTTCAAACTGTTCTGCAAACCAAAGAGAAGCTTACATAAACCACCCATGAATTAACACAAAAGCAAATTTTAGATTAGCCTGTTCAAGCCATAAAAATTTAATTGAACCAGAGAGAGAATTCAAAAGGTACAGGAAAAACAAACTATTCACATTGCAGTTGTCTATGTCTATAACTTTCGATGTTTCAGACTTAGTTTTAACAAGCAGAGCAAGGAACCTTCCCTGCGTCGAAGGACATACAGTGGATAGTACGCGATTGCTTCAGGGAATCAGTGCTTTATGAAACATTCAAGAACCTATACAAACCTTATTGTGAAAGAACCATATGCAACCACAGTGAAATATAAGTTTGGAAGCTTGGCTGAATTAATCATTGATGAACAGATTAATGGGAGCTGACAAGGAAAGGGTGCTGGCAGACTCCGCATTCAATGGTTTCAGAACCAGTGGCTGGAACTTGTACCTATGAGATAGAAAACTTGTGAGTTATGGCATGAAAGAATGGCAATTAGGCTTCCAAACAGAGCAAACCAAACAAATTTTAAACCTGAAGATGGACAGTGCAAATAGGGCATGCAACTTCCCTCATCCGTTTAGTGGACCCTCCATCAGACTTGGAGCCTGCAAAAAAATTAATATTCAGAAGTGATGGTAGAGGATAATAATTGATTCAGTATTAAGAGATTCATTCACAAATACCAGCAGATGACTTGCGATTTCTCTCCATTTCCTCCTGTCAAAGAAAACAGGATTAGCGCAATGAGAAGAATAAAGGCTGTTTAACTAATACAAGCCTTTTTCAATTGATATTGAGTACTTTCCAAAAATTCATGGCTAAATCCCAAAATAAAATAAAATAACGGTCTCATGTTTCTTAGATGTGTCAGTGTCATACATGGCACTGTTCAATAAAGTTAACATCCGTAGTTAGAAATTTAACAATAGGAGGGATTCTACAAGATGGCAGATGGGTTTCAAGAAGTAATGCAAAGTAACCTTTTGCAATTATCTGGCTTTCATCATGATCACAACACTTTGGGTAAGAGTTGTTTAATTGTATAATTCCTACTGCCAAAGAATAATTATTCAAAAAAAAAAAAGGAACCAGCTAACCCACTAAGAGTGAGTAAACTATTTCACAAAAAGGCTAGTATAAGTGCTTTAATGTTATGCCTCTAACAATATCAAGCAAGTCATTCCTTCGTGAAAATCTTATCTGGTAGGACAGGTAACTTAAGCTAGAGTAAAAAAAAATTGCCTTTATTGTTTCAATTTCTAGAGGCAGTTACAAGATTAAATAGATAATAATCTTCTTTATCAAGTCAAAAGATCAATTGAACGCTATCCCCATTATCACTTAAATGATGGTAAAAGAGTTTCCTCAGTTTCTGAGAAAAATCCTTCACTGGGATGCAAGTATTATAGGGATGTAAGAAGTTGTTCATAATATGAAAAGAAACACAGCATCAGCAAAAATGCACCTGAAGCTTTTTAGCAAGGTCCTCATGACTCTGAAGTCCAGGTCTGCTGGCAGCTTCCTTTGCATTATTCAACCTTTGAGTCACTTCAGTCTAAACAAAAAGAGAAGAAAAACTTGTTAAACACAACGCAATGTGACATATTACTAACATAAACAACCAAAAGGTCTATCTTAGCAATGGATTATGTTCACATATTAGTAGAGGGACATACTCAGATAACCACCAGAACTATGGAAAAAGTAGAGAATTTCCAGGTTGCCGAATTACTCGGCCAGTATAATTTTCCTGGGTTATTCATTTATTGAACATCTTATATTAACAACATATTTCTTGGTGGAAGCTTCTGTACAGTTTAAAAGACTTAACATCTTAAAAAACCTTATATACTTTATACAAATTGGATATCCTTCCCCTGAAATCAGCATTTTAAAAGCTTGCCATAGTTTTAAAAATACCAACTTGTCAAACATGAATTGTGAAAAAACGAGCCTTAGCACAAAGTTTTCTAAAATTTGATAAGAAACATTTTGATCAGAATGCCAGAAAAATGAATGCTACACTAGAAGGAAAACAACGACATGATGTTAAATTTGCATGCTTCCTAGCAGAAACAACAATGGAAGATGTGAATTGTGCATAGATAGCTGAATGGCAGGCAGGGTGAGTATAAAAACCAAATGGAGACATTAAATTCCATCATATAGATGGGCAATAATAATTTTTTAGGTAACTAGCTGATATTTTCAGGGAGCATGTTGGCACTTATATTGAATCATAATATTGCCTTATTTGAAATGGAAGAGACTTTGTTAAGCTAGTGCAAATTGGGACTTCAAAATATCGAATTGAGCTTAGTCGAAAGATGAGCACAAAACAAAGGGAAGGTCAAAGGTAGAGTAGATCTCTCAGTGAGAACAATATTAATAAGAGAAAAGGTGAAGGAGATAGGGATACTCTAATGATTTGAATTTTCAAGAAAAACTACAATGGGTGGAGTTGTCATAGATGACTTCAATGATAAGGAAATACAATAGATCTTCCACAAAGACACTTAGAAAATCGAAATCGGGGAAAGGAGCAAACCACAACATACAGACCTATGCTGGAAAACCCCTATTACAGAATACCAACTTGCAGCATTTTTATCTTACTTGAGTACACTTACCAATACAAAATATAACTAATACGGGAAAGAATATCATTTTCTAATGCAACATTCTTGATTACTGGATATCATCAATTCTCAAAGAGAACCAAAAACTAGCACTAAATCCACATACCATAATTTGGGCATAGAGATAATCTCTCACCAAATACACATTGGACAAAACATTAGAATGTTGTCAATTACTGGTTAACTAGTTCTGTAACTGACATGATTAATGAGACTAATGAATTATATTCCAATCTTGCTTCAAAGTACTTGTTTTGTCAGTAAGAAAATTATATACAATGTAGCAGTCAGTGAGAAAATTATACCATGCATCTATCACAAACTCGTACTGGTTGTGCGGTCTCATCAGCAGTTAGGGCAATTCTGCCATGAGTGCACTTGTCACAGAATATGTCACCACAATTCCGGCAGTGATGCTGAAAGTTAAACATGCACTGTCAATAGATGAAATGTCTTAAACCAGTAGAAACATTAAAATGAAAATCATCACCTTGCGCACAAAAGCATTAAAATCAGCTCCGCATGATGCACATTTAGTAACTGCCTCATCAGGGACCTAAAAAAAATGATTGCAGACGCAAACATCAGGGACTCAAAAGTGTAAAGCAATAGATGCCACATCATAGTATGGAGATATAGATGTTCCTATACCATTGCCTTATAATTGAGTTCAACTAAATGAGGGAATGGATATGTAACGAGAGTCAAGACTGATAAAATATTTTAATATTTTCTAATTTGTCTAAAGAATGGATAAAATTTCAAAGCATTAGCATACCCAATGGTCTTTCTCCTCATTTGGAGGTTTTATCATGTTCATCCAGTCCATGAGACCTTTCTTTTTTTCAGTTTGCTGATCAGACTGCTTTCCAGCGTCAGTGGCTCCTCCACTTCGACTAGGGCCAAGTCTTCCACCCATCTCCTTGAGCTATATTTCCAAAATCATGGGCAGAGGTCATTTGAAACAGCAATTAAATTAATCAACAGAGAAATACAAACCATACATCAGAAATTGGTTACAGAAAAAGCAATCCAAAAAATGGAACAAACAACAGGTGCAACACAGAAAGATTCATAGAGAATTAAGAATTATGAGGAATATTGAAGAGAAAAATTATTACAGTAAAATGTTTTTTGCCCTAGAACAATATTGCCTGCTAGTCCGCTACTATGATTAATATTGTATAACACATGACACAATTATGTCCAAGTGAAAATATAACTATTAAAACAACTTTGCCTCTGCTACATATTTTACAGTTTTACACGATTTTACCATATATCATATTGAATATCTAAAGAAAATTACAAAGGTGAAAAGTTGGTCAAAGCTTTTGACACAACTTTTATTCATTATTATGATTTATTAATGAAGGAATTTGTCTTACTTTAAAAAACCAAATTGTGCAAAAATTACAAAAAGATTGCTCAAGTGTCTCTCTCCCAAGATATTGCAAGTTGTCAAGAGTTATATTCCCTTCTGTTTGTCTCTGCTAAACATTGAGTTGTTAGCAACCATTTACACATACAAGCAATATTTCATACCTCTCATTAAAGGGGGAATTGCATCCAGGACTTCAGAATGTATGATATAACCAAAAAAAAAAGAGAAGCAGAGTATGGATTCAAAAAAGCACCAAAACGATCAACTAGAGGGAAGCAAAGATGGTTAAAACAAAAAACTTCGATATCCGTCACTATTGAAGAACTTTAGCCCAACCTGCACGCTTGCAGCTGTCACAGTGTCAAGAATTGTACTGGTGGTATAACTGTTTGATTTCAGTCTTATGCGCCTTGGTTCAATGTCAACAGAGCTTTTAGCCCAAAACGCAAATATAGATGAATCCAACACCTAACCACAAAAATTGTCATATGAGATATCTTCAAAGAGAATAATTAGGTTATAAACCAAAAACAAAGATAGCAACTCCAATATGACAAACAGTCAACACAACCAACTCACTTCCCATCTGGTCACGGTTTCCAGAGGGTAAATCCTCAATGTCCTATAGTTTCCTGGATCGAGCATGCGAATTCCATCCAATCCAATCTGTAAATAGAACATATAAGTTTGATAACTCAGTAAAATTCACACATCAATACACATGACAAGAAAAGAGGTTCCTGTTTTAAGTTGTATTCCATGATCTGACATAACAAATATGCATAAAGGATGGACAGGGAAAAAACAAAAGCATACAGAATTAGTTATTTATCTTTCTTGAAATCCCCTTGTACCAAGGCAGATACGAGATTTGGATGTATCTGCCAAGGTTTCTCATGAGAAGGGCAAGATATGGACCAGTAGTCATGTTTGGACCCTACAAAGGCCAACCAACCAAGTCTAGATCTGATGACCAGGCTCAGATACTACATCACAGCAAGGCGGCAGGCCCAGCACCTTCTCACAAGGACCTGGAACCAAGTAGGTACAGGCAATATGGTCCGGCCACTTCAACCGCCTTTGTGTTTTGATATAGCAAGAGCTAATCTATGAAACAAATTGAGAACAAATTCTAACCATATCCCAAAAGATTGCATTGGTACACAGCACAGATAGGTGGAGTTGATTTTGGCATTCTGAATAAGCAAACATCAATCAGATAAAAAAAGAGATAAAGCCTAGAAGCTTTCCTTAAACTACCTTAAACATACACCTTGGCATGTTAATAAAGCCTACTTCTTAAGGTGAAAAAGAAATGAAGCACAAAAACAATACTAGAGGATAAACAAGGAAAACAAAGAAAATCAAGGCCCGTAGTCAAGATAAGGTGAGAAAAAATATATGTAAGTGAAAATGTTAGTGATGTTGAGGGTGGAACTGTTAAGGTGGAAGCAGTGATTAAGTTTCCATCAGTGAGCAAAGTGATCACTGGCAATTTCGTGCCTACAAATTTATGGTTACTAAGTTGAGGCTGAGGGTGGTTCAACATGACTATAAAAGCTTTTAACTCTTCCCACAAAGAATAATGCAATCATGCTCCTCTTATATAAGAAACACATCGGGTGAAACAGACAATGTCAAGAATCAAATCATGCCTCAGTGACTCCAATGCCCATAACCCTTCTCCTTGCTAATTATATACTCCGTTTCATATTAATTGTCACATTTAAAAATTTTTCTTTTTTTCAAATTATTTGTCACCTTTAAAAGTTCCATAAGCATTAATTTTTTTTTTCAATTTTGCCCTTCTTGTTAAGAGAGAGGAGTTTGCATTAATGAGGACAACTAGCTCTAACAATGGTAAAAGTGTCTTATCATAATAAAAAAAATTTAGATTTTAAAAGCTTGAATGATAGTCTTAATATTTGTGGCTGTGCAAAGCTCAAATGTGACGGCTAATACAAAACGGAAAGAGTAAGTATAACTCAACTATAATCAGGGTGATTACATTCACTTGTAATCAGTTGCTTCCAGTAGGGAAACAGCATGAATTGACAAATTACTTAACCAACCTCGTACACAAACAACAGTTCAAATGCTACTAAGCAAATCTTTCAAACAACCCCATCCAATTTCACATGATCTCTATTTTCTCCACAAACTACAACAAGAACAAGACTCCTATAAACATACTATCTTGAATGATGATATAAAGAAATCAAAACCCCGACAAAATCCATCTTATGCCACATAAGGATCGAGATAATACTATAGCATGGAGCATCAAGAAAAAGTAAGTTCTTCCTGCCATCGCTAAAACATCTCTACTAAATAGGTATCAAAATTATGCAAGCATGTTAAACTATTGATCAAGTACATCTCATACAGACCTGGCAAAGGACATCTATGTTACTTCCTGCACCTTCGGCCAACAGCTTCACCCGGAACTTCTGCACCCCGCTCTTCACATCCTGCTGTGCATCTGCCTTGGGCACTGCCCTAACAATCTTCGCTCCACTCCCTCCATCCCTCGAACTGGAACCAAAGCTCAATGACCTCCCATAATCATCAAAAGCCACTGACGATGATCTCGCAGATCCTCCAGTTCCCCTCGCTCCATAAGGCTCTGTCCTCCCCCCATCATAACGATAAGCACCTTCATTGAGAAAACTCTCATCTCCACCCCAATTGTTGGGGAACCCATTCTCAGGCTTCTTCTCATAGAAATCAGTCATGCCGGGGTCATAACGTGAGGAACTCTCATAAGGATTCTCAAACGATGGATAGGGCGAAGGAAAGAAGGGGTTTTGATTGGTGTTTGGGACGGGATTGGCGCTAGGGTTAGGGTTTGGAGGTGGTGCATAGCTCCCAGCCAACGAAGGCGAATCTTGCTGATAATATGCCGGTGGCTGGAGGTGTGGATAGGTTAAGGACTGATCAGGAATCAAAGACGATGGATTGTAGGATTGATATGTAGAAAATTGAGATTGGGATTGAGGCTGGGAATAGGAGGGAGCGGAAGGGGGGAGATTGGGGGCGGCGGAGGATGGGTAATCGGCGGCAGGGTAGTGGGAGTACGGCGGAGCAGAGGCGAAGGTGGAGTGCACCGGCGGATTAGAAGGCTGGAATTCGCTTGGATTGGGGACTGGATTGGGGCTTGGATTGGGGCTATGTGCTGGGTTAGGGTTTGAGATTGGAGCAGCAGCAGCAGAAGGAGGAGGAGGAGGAGGAGAAGGAAAATTAGGGTAGGGATAGTAGGAGGTGAAATCGCTGCTGGGATGCATGTCGGGATGGAGAGGAGGTCGCCGGAGAAATCTTAGGGTTAGGGTTTCAATGAAGAGATCTCGGAACGATGGAGATGAAGCTGAAGAGAGACTTCCTTGGTTGCTCTTTATTGGCTTTTCCTGTTCCGAATTTTAATAATTAAAGAATTTTACAAATATGTCCTGTAAAAATAAATAATTATCTGGTTGTTTAATAATGGTGATTTATAGAAATTTGATTTAGGTGTATAAATATATATATATATATTTATTTTTTTTATGAAAACCACACAGTAGCCCAAATGAGATCTCCTTTTCAGCTTTGATGTTGTATAGCATTGTGCAACTGTATAATACTGTAAAAATTTCTGTTATACTATTTATTTATCATTTATTAGCCTTTCTTGTCCCGCATGTTAATACGTCCCTATAATAAACTCCTATATAGTTGTTAAGCTATTGAAATTAGTGTATTTCTGTATTTATTTATCACTTTGATAGTATTTATTGTCTTTGTCAAAATGTTTATATAAGAGTTTATATAAAATTAATCCTTTCTTTACTATTTACCCCTTAAATTTTTTGAAATTCAGTCGGACTGTTTTGGCATGAATCCCTAAATATATTATACTTCTAGGCTGGCGGCTAAATTTTCATTTCTATTAAACAAATTAATACATAAAAAATTACAAAAAGAATTTTATTCTACTTCCCTTGAGAAATAAATTGATTTTAACATGATAAAATATTTACAATTTCTTATTAAAAAAACTAAAAAAAAAGAATGAAAGCTCCGACAACATAAATTTGGAAAAGTTAAGATTGTATGAGTTATTATACTATAATAATAATAGTGAACGAATTATAGAAGTATAACACAAGATGGTAAATATCTCCAAATTCTGTCCGATCTGAATTTGAAGGAAAAACTCACTTTGACCTAGTTTAGGGTTGGATTTAGGTGAAACCTGACAACTATGAAGCGGGGGTGGGACTGATATGGGGATGTTGATACCCGACCTAAACCTGACCCAACCCGATTGGAGTTTGACAGAGAAAACATGGTTTAACCAAGTTTCGGGTAAAACCCAACAACTATGAAGTAGATGCCATGGGGTTTGGGGTTCTTGATACCCAACATGAACCCGTCCTCCAAACCCTACTAATTATGGTTTAGGATTTGAATTTAGGGCTTAAATGATAAAAATCTTAAATTTAGAAGAAAAAAAAAAACTTAGAAGAAAGAAAATTTGACATGGGTCCTGGTGCAAATACCAATCTAGTGTGGACATCAATTAGGAAACCTTATATGTAAAAATATATTTTCTCTATTTTTTTAAATTGAAGTAATCCAAATTAAATTATTGTTCTTGCAATTGCACAAAGTATTTGGTACCTCTTCCCCCTATCTATTCAAAGGTGTGATTTGTTCACAATTCTATATATATATATTAGCAAATAATAAACCTAATTTATTATGCTTTTAATTTAAAATTTTAAATAAAAAACCTGTTTCCAAATTATAAATTACCTATATTATATATATCACTAAAACGCAACGACACAAAATAATAAGGAAAAATTAAAAAAATAAAATTTCACTGACCTAGCCGTAAACTTCTAGTTAGTCTTCACAAAGAAAAATGAGAAAGACATCAGGAGCATAGAGTCACTTAAGAAGAGCTAATTCTAGTACAACTCAAAATCTAATTATAATTAGCCCAAGTCTTAAGCTAAAGCTCTGATTTGACTCAAATTACAACGGCAATTCTATTCAATTTTTGAATTACCAACAATATACTTTATACTGTGTTAGATGTATCTATATTTATTAAAACAATTTAATTATTCATATACTACTCCTAAAAAATATATCACTGCAAACAATCTCAGTCTCGATCAAATTCAAATCCCCCACCCTTAACTTGTAATCAAAATTGAAATGTACGAATGGTGTTGACATATGATCAATCAACCAAACAAAATATAGGGACACCTAAGACAAGTGATTTATTATTATTATTATTATTATTATTATTATTATTAATGAAAGTTGATATATCATAATTTTATTAAAAAAACAGAAGACAACTAAAAAAAAATAAGTTAAAGAAATAAACAAAACAACTAAAGTACAAAATTGTGCCACTTAATCTATTAGAGGCAAGGTAGGGCCTATTAGAAGCGAATCAACAAGTTAATAGGAGATATCAGTGATACTCAATAAACGATCAGCTGGGATAGGCTGTACATCAAATGTGGCACTAAAGATAGTTTTTTAGTACTATCGAGTCTAGTGTTGGTCCAATTCATTAGATGCTAAGGTGAAGGATCCTATGAAATCGAATCTTCATTTGATTATTAGCACAAACAACTCTAACTTTATTTATTTATTTATTGGTTATTTGAGGGTGCAGATATCCAAAAAAGAAACACATAATTGATTTTGATTATAGTGGAGGAAGATGGGATCTTGGGAATATGTTTAATTAAAAATATGGTTATTTCGTCCTAGTAAGGTATTTCAAAATATAGCACTCCCAAGAGTTCTCAAATATCGATCCTTAAGGTGTTTCATGATGATAATCATCCAAGAGGACTATACCTTGCTTGGGGTGCTAATCTATCAAGTTAGGCCAAAAAATTGACTTAAATGAATGTCAATTGGTATTTGAGGAAAAGACAGTTGGCGATCTTTTGTGCATCGTGACAAAGTAGACATATAGTCATTAGCAATCTATTACAACCTTGTTTTGCTAGATTGACTAAAGTCGAAATCTTATCATCTTGAACAAGTCGGTTAAAGATATTTATTTTATAGAAAGAAGACCCTTGCCATTTAAGCTATACTTCATCACATCTATTATTAATGGTAAAACTTTAAATAAATTGATTGTTGTATCCCTTGTGAAATATTTTAGAAAAAAATTACACTATTATTTATGAAGAATTTCAAGTATAAGGCAAGATAAAAGGTTGGAAAATATATAAATTGACCCTATGGAGAGGGCCAGAGTTAGTATGTTAATTTGTTTGCAAAACGGGACACATGAAAGTGGTGGAAGTGAAATCGAATTCACAACTTTGGTTGTTGAAATTTATTAATTATTTTTTTATTAAATTTGTTATGAAAGATTTAATATGTTTTCAAAATTGAGCTTTAGAAGCTTATTTATCAAACCAAAAGCATTGAACTCATCTACTTCTCCCCAGCACAAACACATCCAAATTGAACAATTCACAATCTATTGATAATCCATGAATTCCATCACTGATGACTACTTCATGTTAAACAATAGAGTTGACAATCAAGCAAAATTGACTCTAAAAACCAAAAGCAAAAGAATTGGTGTTGAGAATCAAGCATAAGTCTCAACTTTATGTGGCTATTAGCTACTAGCTCTAAAAATCAGTTTCATTACAAATTTGATCCAGAGGGCACTTTTTATATCAGTTAAATTTATTTTGCTAATATAGCTCCTGCTTGGCCCTTTTGGACAAGTATGATAGTCCCTTGATCTTATTTGGTTGTATTCTTATTCCACTGTTGGTCGATTGTTTTGAGTCATTGGTTTGTTTGTTGTTTTTTTTAATAGTAGAGATAGAGTTGATAAAATTAATCTGCTAAAAAAAAAAAAAAAAATCTAGCAATAGCTTGTTTTACAAAGAACAAAATCAACATTATACTAAACAAAACTCTCACAAATCTTAGTTTCAAAGTAATGAACTTTTAATTTAGGTGTAACCACCATTCTTTGAAATATCCAAACATGTCATTCAGTTTCACCTACCCTTATAAATCAAGCAAATGCATCAACCACAGAGACACCTTAACTCCCTCAAAAAATCACTCTTTTTAAATACAATATATCAAACATTCACACACATACACACACAAAACACATTGCTAGCTCTATACATGCACAAGTTGAAGTTCTCATGAGCAACATTATATCATTTGTTATGAAGACCCTCAGATTGAGGGGAAGTGTTTTTACAGAGAAACTCATCGTTCTAAAGCCGAACAAGGCCGTCGATGACGACGGAGATTGCTGTGTTTGTTTGTCGAGCTTGGCCGGAGGAGCGGCAACACGGAAGTTGCCATGCCGGCATTTGTTTCACCGGGAATGTGTTAACAGATGGCTTGCATTGTGCCAAAGAACTTGCCCTCTTTGCAGGGTGTGTGTAGATGGGCAGGGTTCAAAGAGAGAGGAGCTCACTGAAGAGTTAGTCATTTGGTTTTCTTCTTTTCATGTGGCTGGCTTTTGAGTTTTTTTTTTTTTTTTTTGATTAAATTTTTGAGTGAGTATTTCTTTGGTCACTAATCTCTTGTTTTGAGACAACTTTACAAGCGAGCTTTGTTTTGTATTTTTTTTTTAATTTTTTTATAGTTTTTATATTGTATGGCTTGGCTAGATTGGTTAACTTTCAATGGAACGGAAAAAAAACATCTTCCACATATATATATATATATATATATATATATATATATATATAAGTTAAATTATTCTCATGCGGAATAACGAATGTTCGATTTTTTAAAAAAAATAATTGAGGATTTTAGATGTACATGTGTGGGTTATCCACATTATTAAATATATTTTTTTTTCCAATTTTTTCAAAATTTTAATAAAAAAAATTATTCTTATGTAGCTGAAGGATCATGATGTTTTTGTTTTTTTAGCTAAAAAATCAAAACTAAGAGCATTTGCCGAATGTGACCTGATTAAGATAAATTTAGAGATTGATGCTTGCTAATCCTTAAATAATAGTGAATTATTGGCCATGCCCAACTTTTCAAATATTATATTTCACCCCTCTGGGCTTTAGTTTTATTTTATTTGAAACATTTTTATTTTCATGCTCTAATTAAGATTAGCTATTTATTTACATAATGCATCCTTACTTTTTAGGAAAAAAAAAGCATAATCAGAAATATTTTTTTTTATTTATAAAAAATACATTATTTATTTATTAGAAATTAGAAATTATATATTAAATAATATATATTACATTGTTTATACAAATAAAAAGACAAAAAAAGTCTAGAAAATCAGGAAAAAAATGATGGGTAATATTTTAAAAATAGAAGAAAAATGTAGAAACTCTTTGTAAATTTCAAAAAGGCCTTTATGTTTTATAAGCTTCCCCTACCTAATGAGTCCTTGAGTTTTTAAATAATATTTCACTCACCATTATTTTTTTTAATTAATATTTTATCTTTTGTTTTTTTTTCATTTATCTTTTTTTTCCCCAAACTTCCATTGAGTACATGAACTTATCAGCACTAATCAAGCAAGTAATACTATGAGTAAACTCTCACTAATTGAGAGTGTTTGTTTTACCTTACAGACCTTTCGGGCATGAAAGTTTATACAAAGCTGGAGTGCTTAGTGTGTGGCTCATAAAAAAAAAAAAAAAAGACAAATTCATCTAGTTTTAATGGGGTAAATTTTTTAATAGGTCACTAAACTTTGGCTCATTTTCACTTTGATCACTGAACTTCAATTTGTATCAATTTGATCACTTAACTTTAATTTGATTTCAACCAATAATAAATCAAGTATTTCAACCCCCAATTGATTACATGGTTGTCTAAAAATCTAAGTCAGTTCTCCCCATAACATATTATTAAATCTATTAGAAGTATTCATGTCATCGAAAAAGAGCCACATCATTCATTTGAGGGCCAAAATCTCTTGATTTATTACCCAGTGAAATCAAATTAAAGTTGAATGATCAAAATGAAAATGAGTCAAAGTTTAGTGACATGCTAAAAAAATTACCCAGTTTTAATGAGCTCTTATAATTGGATGAGGTATTCTTTACAAGAAAAGAAAAAAATAATAGTAAAACTGTAATTAATTTTTTTTTTTAAATTTTAATGTCAAGGACAAATAAACCAAAAAGTACCAGATAATCCTGTCCAATTATACCATGAACTCATGAGCCTCTGCTTTTTGGAAAATTCAGAGTAACTCATGATTTCAATACCAATAAAAGTCCTTGAACTGTAGGTGCACATGTTTTTTTATTCAAAATAGTCATGTCACCTTTACATTATTTATACACCAAAATATTATGGACCGGACAGGTTTCACTCCAGCGAAATGAACATTAAAAGTGAAAAAATGATCATTTTAGTTTTTTTTAACCTGTAAAATAGATATAAAAATACAAAAAGTAATATATTTTCAATCATTTTAAATTGAGACTTTCACTTCCAAACACTTTCAACAAAATGAATTATCCCTATATATATATATATATATATAATTTTAATTAAATTGAATTACTCGACCTGGTTAGTTTGCTGAGTGAGAGAAATGAACGTAAAAAAATAAATATTTTTCAATTTTTAATTAAATTGTAATTATAAAAATAGAATAAAAAACAAAAAATAATAAATTTAAAAAAATTTAAAAAGGTAATATAATATTTCAAGTAGATTCCAATTTGACAAGCAGTTAACCGTCCTCTTCCAAACAAATTTCAAGCAATGATTACAATCCGGGATTTATTAATAATATTATCCATTATATTTTCCAAAACATACCCATAAAATTTGTTTTTGATAGTGTTTTTTTTAATAAAATTACTTTTTACCTTTTCTTTTTATTATTTATTTTATTTTAATTAGATTAAAATCATCCTAAAAATATAAATATTTTAAAAATTAAAATTATAATCACAGGCATAGTCAGAGCAAAGTGACAACCAGTTTGTTACCTGTCCTTTTCAAACAAATTACCATCTGTGCCAGGTGTCAGCTCTTGATTCGCTAATCAACAGACCATCATTCTCACCACCAACTTCCAAAAATTTAGATACCAACCAATAACCACCTGCCACGCAACATCATTCGAAATATCTGGGCCCACGATCTCCGTCGTGGGTCCCAAACCGACTCCCAATCCTTCATGTCGGACACGTGGCAAATCAAATCGATGGAATCAAAATGGCGAAACAACGGCACAGACAGTCACGGAAACCACCGATCTCTTGCTCCGATCTCTCCGCCTTCGTGCCCTAAGAATCAATCCTCTCTCTCTCTCTCTCTCTCTCTCTCTCGCAATGGCGGATTTCGTACCTCTGAGCGGCGGGCCTGGAGAAAGCCGAGAAAGCCGAGAAAGCCAAGGTCCCAAAGAGACGAAACGGAGACGCCCTAGGCTCGCTTCGCTCGATGTTTTCCGCGGCCTCTCAATCGCTGTAAATTTCTCTTTACGTCTCTCTTTTTCATGTTGTTCTATGTCCATCTTGTGATTTAGGGGGTCTGGGTTGAAATGAGATGCTTTCAAGAATCTGTGGGCTCTTTTCCTTTTTGGTTATCATGAAGATGTGATTTGGTATGGCTGGAACACGATTGAGTTTGGGAATTGATCCATTGTGGACCCCTAAGCTTGCATGATTTACTAATTTGCTGGAAATTTAGGTTTTAGTGTTTGAAAATTGGTTTTTTGAACCTCTTCTCATCTGAATCCATCTGATTATGACTTTAGTAATTATGTTTCAAATCAGATGGCTATAACTTTGCCTGCACATTGATAATTATTGCACTTGTTAGCCATCACATCACATGGTTGGTAAACATGTATCATTAACCACCAATTTAGACAAGTTTTGATACGTAGGGGTGGAAATCAGCCGGGATTTCTAGGGTTTCTTTGTGGCTGGGGTGGTAGATGGGATCCAGTCTAGCTTGGACTGAGGATGGGGAGTGTCGAAGAAAAACCCTTCCTGATTTCTGTCCCCACCTTGTTTCCTATAACCACCTTATAATTAGTCCTGATATTCTATTTTATGTAATTATAAATAAATTTCATAATTATAAAATACATATATTCTTTATTTTAAGCTTATTTTTAAATTATTTTTTGATTATATATATTTATACACACACTTGATTTTAAAAATTTGAATACATGGTTAAATGGAAATGGGATCCTAGCACATCCTCAGCCCTGAGGAGATGAGCAGGGACAGAGGATCCACACCCCCTTCTAGATATGGGATTTGGGAATGGGGTTGAGAATGACACCCTCGGCTAAATCCACCCCATTGCCATATGAGGTGCACATTGGACAAAATTTGGGACTTAATGGGTTAAATTGGCATGATAGGAAGGTTAGAGAACAAATTAATGGTTGTATATGAGTTAAGTAGAACAAACTGATTTTTATTCTTTAGAAATAGAACTTAAAGTTCTAGTAATTCTGATGCCCCCATTTCTCCTGCCTTAGACTTAGGCTTGATTCACTCAGGACCTATTTGGCTTGATGTATTTGGATTTTGTTTAGGTAGATTCACATCTTTTTACATGAAAAGTGTTTATTTTGCTGTATGATTGTGTGAACAAATAATACTAGTTAATCAATCTTATGTACCCCGCATATACTATTTTGATTGAAGAGTCCTAAATTAGCATTTATGAAGTGTATTTAGCATTAGTTGATAGAAGCTTGTGTGAATGTTAGATTGAGATTCGTGCGCAAATCCACATTCATGGTTGTAAACTTATACCTTGCATGTAAATGGGCCACTTAACTGACCCAAGTGCCAGATTTACCCACATATGTATTATAAGCTACAAGTTCAGCACACATACTACATGACCAAAAAGCTCTTATATGTGTAGGTAAGTGATCACACCTTGAAATTCTGTCATGTTTTGAATGAAGTTTTAGATTCCTGAATTCAATTTATTCACATTCTTTATCACAGCTCATGATATTTGTTGATTATGGCGGTTCTATTCTCCCATTCATTGCTCATTCACCATGGAATGGGGTACACTTAGCAGATTTTGTGATGCCATTTTTTCTTTTTATAGCTGGGATATCTCTTTCGCTTGTCTACAAGGTATGTAATCTTACTTCTTTGAAGTTATTTTTTTTAGTTGTGCACTGAATTCATAGTACTTGTTGTTAAGCATCAGCCTATTGCAAGAATGTACCCTGGCAAACTTCCCAATCCATGTGATTATTATGATGCATTGACACTAATAGCCTTTAAAATATGAAAATGTTTGTATTGTCTCCTGAATTTTGAGAAATATTTGTTTTGATCCATCTGTCTAACCTTGCCATTTGTGTGTGCTAATGTCAAATGTGGCAGTTAATGTCAGTAACCATTAGTTACACTGTTCAACATTAGTTGCCACATCATTATTAGATTCTACTTTTTATTTTGTTATAAGAAAGTGCTAATGTGGCAAAGTATGATATGCCCTATCAGCAACTTTGTGATTATTTAAAAAAAGTATATATAGTCACAAGGCAGCTGATGTGGCACGTCACAATTTGCCATGTCTACATCCTTTTAATTATTTTTTAAATATAATGGTGTGGTATATTTTCCCATTTCAACACACTTTTTTAATTATTTTTAAATAAATATATAGCACTCTTGTTTTTTAAAAAGATAGAATTTAATAGTGATGTGACAGTGTTAATGCCACCTTTTCCTTCATGGCTACATCAACACCAACAAACAACAATGTCGGATGTAGGGCCTAAACAAACATGTTGTCATTTAGGGGTCCAAAATTTAGGGGTTGTGATTCTTGTGAATGACTTTAATCCATTAAGTTCTGGGTTTATCATATGGTTAATTAGGGGATTGTATCATTAACACATAACCTCATGGTTCCACTGTAAGTAAATAGTAGACTGTAAAAGAATAATCTAAAGCTTTGCAGAATTATTAATATGATATATAATCAGAAAAACTGTCATGCGCATATATAATATGAAATATATTACTCTTATATTTAGTGTATGATAGGAGCTACTGATGGAAATTGAGAGCAAAGGAAATTCTATTGCAAATTGAGTGCAAGAATCTTAAACACTCAACAACTTTGTCGATTTGGAGAGGACGAGACTCTAGTACAATAAAACAAATGGCTTCAATCCTCCCAAAAAACAAGGCCATAAATAAGTATTTAAACTCAAAGATAATAACCAACTCCTAAAACTTAGAGAAACAAATAAAAAAGTGACTAAATGGTGCTGAGAAAAAACTGATGTAAGCTGACTTGGTCAATTTCCATGTGCTCCCCTAGTGACTCTGTTGATTTTCTTCTAAAATAGGTGCGTAATGGAGGAGTCATATCAGTGTATCTTAAGATCCACCCTTTAAAAAAAATCCATATTTGCCTGTGTGATTGTATGCCCTGAGTTAATGTGTTTTGCCTACCTGCCACTATAGATAACCTAATCTAGATCACACTTGGTATACCCCTGTATAATTGAAGCATATAATCAAAGCACTTCTTGCTTTAACAAATTTGGAAATCCCTCAATGAATTTTTAGGGATATAAATGCAAAACTTAATTTGAGATATGGAAATTCTATCGCTTTCATTCATGTACCGATTCTTACAAGCATAGGAAAAAATAGTGGGGATTTCCCTTTTTTTTATTCCGTTGTAATTGTTGGGTGGATATTTCCATGGAGTACAGGGTTATATAAGCAATTATCTGTTATATGTTTCTATGTATCGTAGGATTGCCATCAATCGTTCTTCTCACTTTTATCTAATTGTTTTTTGTCTTTTTTTAGTTGTAATAGCTCAGTAATTGAAGCAAGCTTTTCTTTTATTCTCATAGATAACACCCAACAAAGGCCAAGCAACATGGAATGCAAGTCTTAGGGCAACAAAGCTCTTTCTTCTTGGTATTATTCTACAAGGTATAACAAAAGCTGGAAATTTTCTCCTTTTTATGTTTTTTGCTATCACAGTTTATTGTTATTCAGCAAACTTAGGTTGTATGTGCCTATTTCCATATTCCAGGTGAACATTTAAGATAATTGTTTGAGTTTGGCCATTAATTTGGTCTAATAAATAAATAAATTACCTTGTCAACACTTATGCTGGTTTAAAGGATCAACATTTTCATTACATGATATGCATACTTGTCGATCTAAAGTTCATTGCATTCTATGCATGCATAGCTATCAAATGATACTTTATGGACACCATTGATTTATGGTGGATTGAAATGCTGTAAAATACAAATATATGGATTTGTTTTGTATTTTTCTGGAGGAACTTAAGTGATTTATACATGAGACCTAGGAAAGGAGCTTTCACTGTTGGACAAGCGATACAATTATCAAACAAGGCACAAGTTTTCACTCTATGCATAGCTTTTTGTATGATTTGATTCACTACATAACTCTGATGGTATTTGATTGGGGTTGAACAAATAAGTTGGAATAAGTTGAGTTCGGGGTGTTTTGAAGTTTGAACTCGGTTTGGACTTTGTAGGGAAAATTTTTAATCTAGTTGCCCAAGCTTTGTTTAATTAATATTAACTTAAAAAATTTTTAATTTAAAATATGTTTTTTTATTGAGATTTGATATTTTATTAATAGCTAATAATTTATTTAGTATTAATCAATGATTATATTTATTTAGATAATCAAATTTTATAAATAGTTATTTCTTTTCAAGTTATTCCCTTTGCGGTGTTTGGCTGATGAGTTGGAATAAGTTGGGAGAATCTAGTTTTTGCCAACTTATTCCCCAATCAAACACCACTTTTGGGCCTTAAAGAATAGGTGCTCCATTCCTTTTTCTGTCTTAACTCTTTTTTTCAGGGAAAGGAAAGAGAACTTAAATGGTGAATGTCACTGTAACTTCTGGATCCTTGCAACCTGTGCAGTGTCTTATATGGGAACCTTACTAGTAACCTTCATATTCTTCATCAACTATCCAGAAGTTTTTAACTTAATCATATTGCATTTCTACTTGAGTAATTTTTATGATAAGAATGCTATAAGACAAATATTGATTATTTTTCTGCCATTTCCATGCTCTTTGTTAGATCCAAGCCAAACGCATTATGTGGGCCCAATTCTAAACCTTAAGTTTATAAGATGAGAAACCTAGACTTGTATATTTATATTTGTATTTACTAAATTTAATTGATGTGGGAGTATTCCTTGATCTAATAAGCTTGACTTTAACAACTTACTAATTTCTTGTGTTGTCTCATGATTGATCCAACTATATTACCATGCTGTTTTAGTGGAACCTTGTTACAGTCATCCAACTAACAAATTTCTGTCTGTGTGTCTGTTTCATTTTTTTTCTTTTTTGGATTTAAGGCTAATTTTGTTTATTTGCTTGTGTGGTTTTGAACATGTATTTTATTTCCCCATCCACTAAGATTTTTCCTGGTCTATATATTCAGTTTTTTTTTCCTTGGCTCTAGGTGGCTACTTCCATGGAGTAAATTCCTTAACTTTTGGGGTTGACATTGATAAAGTACGCTGGCTTGGTATTCTACAGGTATTCTACAATACAAAATGAATTCTTGTTTTTTTTTCTTCATATTTATCTATTATTTTTAGTTCCAATATCTCTAATGATGCTATCATCTTTTCCTTTTCTAAATCCATTTTAGAGTTTTAGATCAAGACACCACTCCTGTTACAAGAACTTGGAAATATCTTAGGAAATCTTCTTTAATACATGACTGTACATCTAAATCTGATTAATGTTGACTCCAGTATACAACTGGCCAATGTCTTGTATCACATACCTGTGCACCACATGTTCCTTACTGTTAAACACAACTTGAATTGACCACATACATCAGCCTACTAGTGAAATTCTTCATTGCCTCTTTAATTTGAGCTTTTGTTCTGGCTCTTCTCATTGTCACAAAAAAAAGTTTGTACTTTTTGTCAGAAATGATTTGTGTTATCTATGTATTTATAACACAGTTATATCTGTGTATATATAGGTCTTTTACAAGAGAGAGTGAAACCCAACATAAGTGTTTATAAGATATTCTTCTAATATGCTGATTCCATAAAATATTCTCCAACATTAAATATACTTTCCAACACTGCCCCTTAAGCTGGTTAATAGATATTATCCATTCCCAGCTTGGCAATGGTATTCTTGAAGGCCGGATTATTTAAGCCTTTGGTCAGCACATCGGCGAGTTGTGAACTAGCAGGCACATTCAGTGTACATATCAAGCCACCGGCTAGCTTCTCTTTAATGAAATGCCTATCAACTTCAATATGTTTTGTCTTATCATGTTGCATTGGATTGTGTGCTATTTATTGCTGACTTATTATCACAATAGAAACGCATGGGCCTATCACATTCGACCCTTAAATTTTCTAGGATCATTTTCAACCACAGTAATTCACATATTTCTTGCGCCATGGCTTGGAATTCTGATTCTGCACTTTGCCTTGCTACTGCATTCTATTTTTACTTCTCCATGTGACAAGATTACCTCCAAGAAAAGTACAATAGCATGTAGTAGATCTTCTGTCTATTGCTAGTCTGCATCAGTATAGGCTTCTATAAGTAACTTTTCATTTCTTTTAAACATGATTTCTTTTCCAGGTGTCCCTTTTAAGTAGTGTTACACCTTATATGCTGCTTGTAAGTGCACCGTTTTAGGTTTGTGCATGAACTAGCTTATCACACTCACTACATAGGCGATATTTGGTCGTGTGTGACAAGTATATCAATCTCCCAACTAATCTGATACATTTCTTTGTTTACTTCTATATCTTGTTATGCTGTTCCTAATTTTTGATTAGGGTCAATTGGAGTGCTAGCTGGTTTATATGCCAATTTACCTGTGTCCTCTGGCAGATCATTAACATATTTTTGTTGTGAGATAAACATTTAGATTTTGAGTGGCAACTTTAATTCCCAGAAGATACTTCAATCTTCTGAATTCCTTGATTTCAAATTCCTTGGGTAGACATTGTTGCAGCATCAGTTTTTCTTTGTCATCATCACTTGTCACGATAATATCATCAACATATACTAAGAGGGTTGTAATTCCCCCTAAGACCGAGTGCTTGATAAACAATGTATGGTCTCCTTGGCTTTGCTTGTATCCCATGCCTTGTATTACTGCTACAAATTTTCCAAACCACACTCTAGGTGATTGTTTGAGTTCGTAGAGTGCTTTCTTTAGTTTGAATACTTTGTTTGTACTTGATCTTTTTGTGAACCTAGGTGGGATTTCCATGTAAATCTCTTCTTTTAAGTCTCTATGTAGAAAGCCATTCTTTACATCAAATTGTTGTAGTTACCCCAATTGAAGTAGGCAACTAGAGATAACAATACTCGCACTGTATTCATCTTAGCAACTGGTCTGAATATAGCTTGATAATCTATTCCATAGGTTTGGGTATAGCCCTTAGCTACCAACCTTGCTTTGTACCTCTCTATTGTTCCATCAGCTTGGTATTTTATAGTGAATACCCACTTGCATCCCATAGACTTCTTCCATTTTGGTAGGTCTATTGCTTCCCATGTTTGATTTTTCTCCAATGCTTGCATTTCAAC
This sequence comes from Dioscorea alata, assembly GCA_020875875.1. NCBI lineage: Eukaryota > Viridiplantae > Streptophyta > Magnoliopsida > Dioscoreales > Dioscoreaceae > Dioscorea > Dioscorea alata. The sequence goes on from CM037011.1 coordinate 24,218,260, forward strand.
AATCATGGCATTTTTCCATTTCTCACAGGGTAACCTCAGATAAAGTGTTAGGGATAGACTCACTATTTAGACTCGAGGAAATTTTTGTGAGATTGTGAACATCTATCATATGGTACAAATTGTGAGATTGGATAAAAAGGGTATTTGGTACATTCTCTGACTCCTTTATGGATTGCAATAGGCATATCAATGTCAGATTGTATAGTATGATTTTCAAGTCTTAACTCAGTCTCAGGACTTGTTTCTGATGCTTGAATCTGCTTTGGCTCAGGATTTAGATTCTTCCTTCTTGGGTACACTTGAGTAAATCTCAGGTCATGTATGCTTTCCTGAGCAGATTGGGTTTGTTGTTTTTCTGGTTGGAATGGAGGATTTCCTTGTGGCGGTTTGGGTGGTAAGAAAGGGAAATTGAGGTCAATTGAGGGCACAATATCCTTATCTTCCAATGTAGGCTTCCTTTGAAGATAGAGAAAAATAAGGTTCTGTTTCTGCAAATGTAACATCTGTAGACACAAAGTTTTTGTGTAGAGGATGATAACATATATAGCCTTTTTTAGAAGTAGAATACCCCACAAAGAATCATTTTAAGGCTCTCGGATTATGTTTCCTTTGTTGATGAGAATGAACATGAATGAATGCGACACACCCAAATATTCTGGGGACCAAATATTTTGTTACATTGGCTTCCGAGTAAAATGTGGAAAGGATTTCCATAGGGTTTTTAAAATGCGAAACACTTGAGGGTATACGGTTAATAATGTACGTGGCAGTAAGGACATCTCCCTAATATTGTTTTGGGGAATTGTTCTGGAAGAGGAGTGCTCAAGTGGTGGTAAGACGTGACTATTTTTACGTTTAGCCACTCCATTTTGCTAAGGAGTATGAACACATGAAGATTTATGAATAATCCCCTCTTGATCAAAAAAGGATGAAAAGGGGTGATTGAAATAATCTTTAGCATTGTCAGTGCAAAATTTTTTGATGTGGGTGCCAAATTGGGTTTTTATCTTGGTGCAAAAATCGAGGTATTATGTGACTCACATCATATTTTGATTTAAGCAAGAAAAGCCATGCGACTCTTGTACAATCATCAATGAATGACAAACCATTGAGCCCCAGAAATATTAGGAATGTGACATGGTCCCCAAACATCATTATGAATTAATAAAAAAGGAATCATACTTCATGCATTGCTAGTGGGAAATGTTACACCTTTATGCTTAGCTAATTTGAAAACATCACAATGTAAGTTGCTATTATGTAAGTCTTTAAATAAGTGGGGAAACATAACCTTCAAAATGGGAAAAGATGGTTGACCAAGTCATTTGTGGTAGAGCCAGAGTTTATTAACAAAATTTGTGGTTAAGGCATAGAGACATGATCCAGGTGCGTCCAAGTAGTACAATCTATTCCTGGCTTTAGCATGTCTAATCATCTTCCCTAAGTTCTAGTCCTAAAATTCACAATGAGAAAGAAAAAGGTTAATTTGCTATTCTAATCGTTGGATAATTTGAAGACTGTGACAAGATTAGTACGGAGTTTAGGAACATGTAACACATTTTCAAGAATCAAATTAGGATTAATCTCGATGCTACCTTCTCCGGCTATAGTGCTTAGTGATCCATTGGCTGCAACGATTTTCCGACTACTTGAACAAGGAGTATGCATGAGAATTTTGACGAGTTGGTCATATGGTTGGTTGCCCCTAAGCCTATAATCCGTGACTGTTCAAATGGTTTATCTAAGGCATTAAAAACATGTGAAAGGAAACATACCTGAATAGGCTAATAAACGAGGTAGTTTCATTAGTGGCCACAAATGTTTTTAAATTATAATGCTATGGCCACAAGTCTTTTTTTTTAACGCTATGACCACTTTTCTTCATTCTGGACGCACTTGTGGGCACAAATGCCGATTTCGAGGCTATTTCCGGCAACTTTGATGATGTGGAGGCCCGCGAGGCATATTAAATTTATAACTTGTTTGACATGGCAGTCCAACTCATGCTCATTTTAAACCTTGCGCCACATCAGTGCTAACGTGGCATCCCTTCTTTCCTTTACCAACTCAAACTCATAGAACACTCCTTGCCTTCCTGGCTTCCCCTCTCCGATGATCTACTCGACATCGACGATCACACCCACCTCCCTGACATCTCCCCTTTTTGTGTGATCCTCCTGTCTCTCCCCTCCCTCCCAGCTTCCACTTTGGCCTCGAGCTCAGTCATGATGAGTTCGACGTCACCCGCCTCTGTTATGAGTTTGACACCAGTGAGACCCTAGCATGCAAATTCTTCTCGAAACGCAAGCTCCACATCTTCATTGATATCGAGGACGTCTGCAATGAGCTCTCCATCATGCGAAACCTCCTTTGGTGATCTTATTAAGATAGAAGGAATGCTCAACACCCTCCCTAATAACCATCTCCACGTCCTTCCCAGCTTTCTTCAGGGCTTACAATACGATGTCACATAACAAGTTAAATGAGTTTACATAATAATTTAGGGATTAAATGAGTTTTTTAATTTAAATATCATCATCATCCATTTAATTTGGGCTAAGGGATAAATATATAAATCTAAAAAAGGTTGCCCAAAGTCTTTAATAATAATAATAATAATAATAATAATAATAATAATAATAATAATAATAATAATAATAATAATAATAATAATAATAATAATAATAATAATAATAATAATAATAATAATAATAATAATAATAATAATAATAATAATAATAATAATAATAATAATAATAATAATATAATAATAATAATAATAATAATAATAATAATATAATATAATAATAATAATAATAATAATAATAATAATAATAATAATAATAATAATAATAATAATAATAATAATAATAATAATAATAATAATAATACTAATAATAATAATAATAATAATAATAATAATAATAATAATAATAATAATAATAATAATAATATAATAATAATAATAATAATAATAATAATATAATAATAATAATAATAATAATAATAATAATAATAATAATAATAATAATAATAATAATAATAATAATAATAATATAATAATAATAATAATAATAATAATAATAATAATAATAATAATAATAATAATAATATAATAATAATAATAATAATAATAATAATAATAATAATAATAATAATAATAATAATAATAATAATAATAATAATAATAATAATATAATAATAATAATAATAATAATAATAATATATAATAATAATAATAATAATAATAATAATAATAATAATAATAATAATAATAATATAATAATAATAATAATAATAATAATAATAATAATAATAATAATAATAATAATAATAATAATAATAATATATAATAATAATAATAATAATAATAATAATAATAATAATATAATAATAATAATAATAATAATAATAATAATAATAATAATAATAATAATAATAATAATAATAATAATAATATATAATAATAATAATATAATAATAATAATAATAATAATAATAATAATAATAATAATAATAATAATAATAATAATAATAATAATAATAATAATAATAATAATATATAATAATAATAATAATAATAATAATAATAATAATAATAATAATAATAATAATAATAATAATAATAATAATAATAATAATAATAATAATAATAATAATAATAATAATAATAATAATAATAATAATAATAATAATCCACTCTACTGGTGTATGGTCAATGCAACTGCTCCACTGCCACAAGGAACAACTCCGCCTGTTCCTTAAACAGTATCTCTCTCACCAGCTCATTCATCATCTCTAACCTCATCCTATCCGCCTCTTTCACTATCTCCTCCACGCTTCTACATGCATAGTCATCCTTTTCCCCACATCCTTATTCCCATTGTGTATCCTCCCACCACCACCACCACCACCTCCATCGTCACTACCCACACCTATCTCCTTCAAAACTTGAAAAAACGCTTATTCACCATACCCTCTTGCAAGTCCCCCATCTTGCTCGAAAGCCTGTCCTTTGCCTTGATTATCTTCATCTGCAGCTCATCCAGCATACAAAGTTGCACTGCCGAGAGAGCTGCCATGCCATTGATCGGCGTGGTAGCACTAGCGAGAACTTGGTTGAAATGAGCTTGGATATCAACACCTGCAAAACAGAAAAGCAAACGGGCAGCCATGGATGGGCAGCGGCGGAGTCTTTAGTGCCCTATTCTAGGGTTTTAGTGAGTTGGTGAAGGAGAGAAGGGGCACCACGTTAGCGCTGAGTGGCGCAAGGTTTAAAATGAGGATGAGTTGGACTGCCGTGTCAAGCAAGTTATAAATTTAATATGCCTCGCTGACTTCCACGTCATCAAAGTCGCCGGAAACAGCCTTGAAATCAGCATTGTGGCCACAACGTTACAAAAAAAAAAGACTTGTGGCCATAGCGTTATAACTTAAAACATTTACTCCACTGACAAACTTGCACCTGTAAGTTTCTCCAAATCTTCCAGTTTGCTCTTTAGGCGTTCAATTTTTGCTTTGAAGGAACTAATATTAATGGCTTTTTGTTCTTGTTGGACGATTACATGGGCTTGCCTATTAGCCTTTGTGTTGAAGTGTGGGCTTTCCATGAAGTTTTCAGCATTTATCTTTGGTAGGCTTTTTGCAAAAGGTGCACCGCAAATTATCCTTGCTCTCTTCTCCGATTATAGTTGTGTCACTTGGACATTGTTCTCTTGTCAATTGGTGAGGTTTACAACCCTTGGATATCATGGCTGTGCTTTCATTTGGTCGAGGCTCTAACATCACTCTTCTCCTGCGACTATAATAGATATCTCTTCGTTTAGTGAAGACATGCCTTCTTTGCCCAAAATTTGCACCCTTACTTGATCAAATTCTGGATTTAGACCAGTCATAAACTGATATGCTCTCTTTCTCTAGAAATTTCTTTAGTGCTGCAGCATCTTTATTGCACTCCATAGTAAGGCACCTGTACTGATTTAGTTATTGGCAGTAATTTTTCAGCAGATTAGCATATTCTGTCACTGATTGGCTCCCTTGTTTCTTAGACCATGTTTTGATAATTAAATCATAAATCTGGGTTGCATCTCTTCCTTTGGAATATGTTTCCTTGTTTGCATCCCAAATTTCTTTTGCAATAGGTTGAAACATGCAAGTGTTACTTCTTTCTAGTGCCATAGAATTCCAAAGTCAGGCCATTATTATTGAGTTTCTTCATCCCATGCATCAAATTTTGGATCTCCTGGTTGTGGTTTGGTACCTATAATGTGGCTGAGTTTCCCTTTTCCTTTCAAGATAGTCCGAATTAGTTGTGACCAATTCAGGTAATTTTTTCCATTCAATAGGTAGGCAACTTGAAATGGTTAAAATCCATTAAGATGTACATTCGCCATACTCAGGTTCGCACCAGAAATAGCTTTAGACATGATTTGAAATTTTCTAGCCAATTATGGCCACTTTACAAGTTTGAGAATGTTGTGGTGTAGCACAGATGGAGTTACTTGATTTACTCTATTTTGGTACTAGATTTGAAGCAGATCTAGTGCCCTTGGCCATCACTCGCAACGGTGCAGTGGTGTCGACACAACTGGTAGTAGCTGTGAAGAAGCAGATCTGTAGCAAATCTGGATTGGATCTAACACAAATCTGGAGTAAATCTGCAGTAGATTTGAATGAGTGATGGTGGCTGCTACAAATTGAGTGTGCAGAAGCAAATCTGTAGTAGATTTAGAGTGGATCTAACACAGATTTGGAGTAGATCTGCAGTAGATCTGAATGAGTGATTGTGGCTATTGGCAATGAAGGCCGATGGCAGCTTGTGGTGGTGATCAGCGTTGATGGCTGACTTGCTTAAACGCTTTCTTGTTTCAGCAATGAAGGCTGATTAGGCTTTCCTGTAACTCTGATACCATGTCAGAAATGATTTGTGTTATCTATTCATAAAAAAACAGTTACATTTGTATGTTTATATATGCCTTTTACAAGAGAGAGGAAACCTAACATAAGTGTCTATAAGATATTCTTCTAATATGCTGATTCCATAGAATATTCTCCAACATTAAATATACTTTCCAACACTTTCAAAATCTAAGAGGTTAAAATATAATTAATTTCTTGTTTGGAGGCTCTATATTGAAAACTTTCAGATTATGGGATTCTGTTGGCCAAGGAAACACACTAAACTTTATTTTTCTCCTTTTAAGGCATGGGAGTTCCAAAATAATATAAAACATTTATCATTGTCATCTCATTTTGTTGTGGAGCTTTGCTAAGGTATTGCAACTATAATAAAGCACTATTATTTAAACTCTTTGTAAACATGCATTTGAATTGTCTTCCATGTTTGCTCATTGGAGGAGTAAGAGAAACTGAACAAGATTGCTCACCATTCTATTATTTTATTTTATCTTTCATCTTCCCACTGTATGGTTTCGGAAAGTAATGCCTCCTAGCATCCTAAAACTGAAGATGCAACACAAAATTCTAAAGCTTATTTTCATTCTTGTGGTCCATTGTTTATTCTTAATTCTCCTTTTTTGTAGCGTTCTTTTCATTTTGTCCTTGTAGGTTACTGCTTAGATTTTCTTCTAGATTAATGCATGGTTTTTTTTTTTTTCAAATATATTACTGCCAAGTAATCAATATAAAGTTTAAAATTTTTCCTATAAAGCTTCTAAATGGGTATATTCTCAGTAGGCAAACTTTTAATGTGTCCCAAATTGGATCATGATGCTTATAGAAGTTGATCTCTTAATATATTTAAAAATAAGTAGTGTCCCCATCCCTTATGCCGAAACTAGTGTACTATGGTTCAATGATTATGGATGAACTAAATATAAATATTATTAGATGATTACTTTCTCGTCATTTATATGCTAAGAAGAATTTTCTCATGCTTGGTTTTGATTGTCACTCTTTTCTTCTATTACTTCTAAATCTTATTATTCTACTATTTGTCATGAGGAGCAGAGGATTGCTATTGGATACATTGTTGCTGCCTTATGTGAGATATGGTCATCAAGCTTATTATGGAAGGATGTAGGCAATGGTTTTTTCTGGAAATATTTCCTTAATTGGTAAGAAGTATATTATGACTTCAAGTTGCTTAGGAATTTGTATATTTTGTAGAATAAATTTGGAAAGTTATTTATGACAAGCTTTTACATGCTGAATTTAATGTTATCTGTAGTTCTTATCTTTGTTCCTGGTTTTTGTATTTGCTGGTTACATTTGTTTGAGTTGTTATTTGCATGATGCTGTTATTGAAATGCCATGTTAGGAAGTTTCTAATATAGAATGAATGGGCATCCTTTTTTTGTTGCTTGAGCGTAAGTAGGTCAAAATTGAAAGATAGTGGGGTTAAGTCATTGCTATGCCTATAAGCAATTCACATTGTGAACTTCATTTTTAGTTGGGATGGTATACACCGGGGGTAATTTGCTCTTGTATTTGCTAACATTATTTTCATATTTGTCATTGGAAGTTTTCTTAGGTATATTATGAATGCTTCTGGATTAGGGTAATTGACTGGTCATGATTATACATCATTGCTGGTTTGGATAATTGCAAATGAATATTATTTTGCACTTCTAGGCAAATAATATTGTTGACGAGAATATCTGCCCTCTTTTAGGATTTGGATAGATCCCAATTAATGAGTCAGATGAAATAATGAATATGATGGTAATGATGGCGATGCCTTTGTTCTTGGAAATGAAGTTGGATTGATCTCTCTCTTCTTTGGTCATCCTTTTCGTCTCCTTTTAGTTGGAACTTTCTTGTGGATGAACCTATTAGTCATGGTTCATTCTAATGAAAATGAAGAAGAATAACCGTGGAGTCACTCTGAGTGCTTAAGCTCAAGGAAAACTCTATAATACATAAGTTAGACCATTGATATTGAAATAGGAGATAGAAAACTTGAATAAGAGGTCTTTAGTTGCCTAGTTGATAGTTACCTTTGGAGATGTCAACTGGGTGGTGATAGGCTTGACCCAGGCCTAGCACGACATGGGCAGTGCTAATCCTAAGCATAGTGCTACACTATTGTGCCCAAGCCAGACACGGCATAGGCGCACATCCCTCGGGCCATGCTGGGCCAAGGATCATGACTCGCGAGCTAGCATGGCCTGTAACCCTCTTTTTTCTTCTTCTTTTTATCTTAATATATATATATCTTATTAATGGATTCTCGTTTTTATGTGTGATTTTTTAAGGTAACGTTTCTAAATGCTTCCAAATTTTATTTATTGTTTTGAAAATTTTTAGAATTTTTAAGATTTTATATTTAAATAAAAATTAAAAACTAGGGTAAACAACTTAAATAATCCCTACCTTTTTTGTACTTTTTTATTTCGGTTACCCATATTTAAAAAGTTACAATTTAGTCTCCTATGTTTAATTTTATTTCAATAAGATCATCTGCGCTTATGATGTTAACGGCGATCATACATGGCTTACAATAGAATCACCTCTAAGGGTTTACGTGGCTTACAATATGGCAAGCCACGTATGATCACCGTTAACACTGTAAGCTCGGGTGACTTTATAGTAACAAAAGCTAGGGGATCAAATTGTAATTGTTTGAAGTTAGATGATTGGCATAGTAGTGCGCGAAAAGGGTTGAAACTATTTAGGTTGTTTACTATAAAAATTAAATGTGGACCATGTGAGGCCAACACTGGGAGTTGGTGGGTTGCGCAAGCTCGGCACAGTTAGAAGTGTAGGTGTTTGGCTTGCTGCTGGGTCTAGCATGACCCATTGGACGTCTCAGGTTACCTTGGTGAAGAAAATCCTCTTTTATAGCTTGTGGGTCTTATAGATTAAGCTCTGTTTATTTGCATAGTTGTTTTCCACCATTAGATGATTAATCATCAATATTTGGATCTAACAGCTTAGGTCATCCTATTTCTTGGTAAGCCATCTTTCTCTTTTAGAAAATTGTGGAAGTTGGAATGTGCATGTGCCGCTCCACATTTTGAAAAGCTTAAAGTGAACACCTCAATCTCTTTTCCAACTTGGTATCTTTGATCTTGATCTTCATGTTGTGGGAGGCTGGGAGCGATAAAAGGTTCTGATTATTCTCTTCATATTCCGAAGCATTGTTACCTCCATGAATTTTCGTCCGATCAAGAAGGATTTCGGTTAAGCTTGCTTCTTACCATGATCAAATTTTGTGATGTTTCCTACAGATGGTGCCAAACTGTTGACACAGAAATATGTCCATCTCTTAGGATTAAGATAGATCCCGATTAACAAGTTAGATGAAATGATGAAGAAGATGATGATTGTTAGAAGAAGGGGGAGAGAGAATGGATCAAGTGTATATGCTTGAACATCTTACATGAGTGGCCTTTTGGGTCTACATATAGAACATGATAAGTATATATATATATATATACATATACAATACAACAATACATCTAACACCCCCTATCAAACTCAAGGTGGATCGTACGTCTTGAGTTTGGATAACATGAATAGATGCTGATCATGTGTCTGCGTCTTAGTGAAAAAATCAGCCACCTGGACCTTTGTAGGAAGATAGTGTAGTGACACAGTCTGGGCACGTACATGGCATCGTGTGAAGTGTGCATCCACACCAATGTATTTGGTTAGCTTATGCTTGACTGGATCGGTAGCAATTTGAAGGGCTCTAGTACTGTCACAGTGAATAGGAATAGGAGAAATGATCGGTACACCAAGATCCTGTAGAATCGAATGCAGCCAGAGCACCTTCTGGACGGTAGAAGCCAATGCACGAACCTTAGCCTCAGCACTAGACTTAGCAACAGTAGGCTGCTTCTTGGTCTTCCAAACAACAAGAGAAGATCCAAGAAAGATACAGTAACCAGTGACAGAGACCCGATCATTAGGAGAGCCAGCTCAGGTAGCATCGGAATAGGTCTGTAGCTGGAGAATGGACTGGCGTGGATAGAACAAACCACGAGATTCAGTGCCACGAAGATATCGCAATACTTGAATAAGATGAGCATAATGAACAAAAGTGGGTGTCGCAACGAACTGATTGAGAATGTGAACTGTATGTGATATGTCAGGGAGGGTGACGGCTAAGTAAACCAAACTGCCAACCAGATGTTGATAGCGAGAAGGATCAGAAAAGGAAATCCCATCAAGAGCGCGAAGTTGTAAATGTAACTCCATCGGTGTAGCGGCAGTACGGGTATCAGTCAAGCTAGAGTGAGCAAGTAGGTCGTGAGTATAACGCTACTGAGAGAGACAATAACTATCAGGATGAGAAGTGATCTCGAGACCAAGAAAGTAACGAAGCCGACCTAAATTAGTCATCAAGAAGGTCTCGCATAACTTCTGCTTCACAAAGGTAATGTGAGCAGAGTTATTACCTGTAAGGATCATGTCATCTACAAATAAAAGAAGAATGGTTCGACCACGAGGAGAAGAGTGAATAAAGACTGCCGGATCATGTATGTTCGGAGTGAAACCAGCAGGCTCAACCAGGCCCATGGAGCCTATTTGAGCCCATAGACAGCGCGGCGAAGCCGACAAATAGACCCCGGAGGCACACAAAAGTCAGGGGGAGGAGTCATGTAAACTTTCTCCTTCAATTCCCCATGAAGAAACGTGTTTTTCACATCAAGTTGATGAAGAACCCAACCATAAACAGCCGCAACAGCAACCAAAGTACGCACAGTGTGCATGTGGGCTACTGGAGCAAAAGTCTCCTTATAGTCACAGCCATACTCCTGCTGAAAACCATGAGCAATTAAATGCGCTTTATAGCGCTCAAGAGACCCATCAGAACGATTCTTCACAAGATTCCACGTATAAGTCCGAGTCAATACATCAAGCTCCTTTGCTATGGCAGTTCGCCACTCAGGTAATCGAACTGCTTTCTTGTAGGTACCTGGGTTAAAGACATCTGAAACGCTGGTGCTAGTAGAAGCATAATGGACAAGGGGATGTAAAGTAGAGCGATTGCGCAAAGAATAAGTGTGAGAGGGTATCTTAGGAGCCGAATCCGTAGTGGGAGAGGTGTCAGAGATGACCGACTGAGATGGAGGCTTTGTGGGATCCCGACGGTGGTATGTGAAACGAACAGGCGGGTGAGCAAGAGGAAGCGAGGGAGAAGGGGAAGACACTGCAGGAGATTCAACAGATAAAAGAGGAGGAGACTGCAGGAGACTCAACAGATAAAGGAGGAGAGTGGTCAGAGGAGTGATAGGAAACAGAAAGGATAGTGGGACCGAGGGAGATGGGAACTCAGTGGAAGAAAGAGAAGCATAGAAAGGTGTGGACTCATCAAACGTGACATCACGAGAGATGTGAATACGATGAATGACGGGATCATAACAACGATAACATTTATACTCAAGGCTACATCCTAGAAAAACACAAGAAACATACTGGGATGCTAGCTTTGTTTTCTCCCGAGGTGAGAGCAAAACAAAGCAGCGACAACCAAAACATGAAGATGATCATAGCGGGGAGATGTCCCATGAAGACACTCACCAGGACTACGACTATTAAGGTGAGAGGAGGGTTGTAGGTTAATTAGATAAACAGCAGTGCTAATAGCTTTAGCCCAGCAATGAGGAGGAAAAGCACCTACAAGAAGAGCACGTGTTGTCTCTAAGATGTGACGATGCTTGCGTTTAGCAACACCGTTCTGAGGATGAGCACCAGGACAAGATAACTGAGGCAAGACGCCTTCAGAAGACAAAAAGGCACGAAAGGCGTAAGAGGTGTACTCACAACAGAGTCAGATCGAAAGGTCTTAATAGAGGTAGAAAACTGGGTGTGGATCATAGCGGGAAAAGAGCGATAAATAGACAATAACTGGCTACAATGAGGCATAAGATAAAGCCAGATGAATTGAGTGTAGTCATCTATAAAAACAACACAATAGCGATGACCACCTTTAGAGACAAAGGGAGCAGGACCCCAAACAACAGAGTGAATAAGTTCAAAAGGAGCAATAGTCTAAGGCACACTTAAAGAATAAGGAAGTTGGAGTTGCTTACCAAGTTTGCAGCCAAAACAAACCACATCAGAAGGAGGAGATACAACTCCCAAAACACCATTACGAATAAGGGCTGACATACGAGACGGACATAAGTGGCCAAGACGATGATGCCACTTATGATGAGTCTGAATGACAATATAACAGTGATGAATAGATCCAGGTGAAGATGGAAGACAAAGGGAATCCAACGCATAAACTCCATTATGACGGCGACCAACTCCAATCATCGTCCCACTGCAATCCTGCACACGACATGAGGTTTGGTCAAAAATAACCTGACAGCCATAATCAGTAAGCTGGCTCACAGACATGAGATTTATGGATAAACGAGGAATATGGGAGACAAGGGACAACGAAATCACTGCATGAGAGATGACCAGTAGAGGAGACAGGAAGGAGTGTGTCATCAGCAATACGAACACGAGTGATAACTGATGGTGGACGGGAATAGTGAAGATGAGTGGCATCAGGGGTCATATGAAGAGAAGCACCAGAGTCAAGAAGCCAAAGAGGACAGGAACTACCTGGAGCGGATGGATCAACCTGAGTCGAACTCGCATGTCTAGTGGAAGAAGTGGAGTTTGCCTGATAGGATTGCAGAAACTGCCGGTTCTTTGCCAAAAACTGCTGATCCGCAAGAGATATTAGAGCATGAGATCCTTGTATAGAGAGTGTTTGGAAAAAGTGAGGTGTGGGAAGAAGAGATGGAACTGGTGAAGAATCGCCAGGAGGAGCGACACGTGAGTCCTTGTTGTTCGGTCCTCTTCGGCCATGGAGGAGGCCTAGAGGAATCAAGGGGAGGAGCCTGGAAGCAAGTAGGGCAGGACGGTGATGGTACAGAAGAAAAGTGAGAGACAGTCAGAGCAGTGTCCCCTCCTCTGAAAGAAGCCTTAAGGCGTGTTCTCTCAGTATGAACAAAGGCCGGTCCATAAGTATTCATTTTTTTTTTATATGATAGGCGGACCCTATCATATTTGTCTCCATATGGTTGGAAAAACAATTCAATGGCTGAATTGAATTTAAGATGTAATTGCTATGGTGGACCCCATGATATTTGTTGCCATGTGTTTGGAAAAAGCAATTCAATTCCTAATTGCTAGATTCCAGGGATTTGATGGATGCTTTGAAGGAATTCACGGGTGACAAAGTTGATTGTCGGGGCTGAGCGGTATGGCTTCGGCGGACGAGGGTGGAGTGTGGTAGGTACGGGCTGGGTTTCGGCGTGAGGAGGCCGGTAAGAGAGAGATTTCATGCAGTGGTGGTGGTGGGCTATCGGCGTAGATCTGATTTTTTTATTTTTTATTTTTTAATTAAAAGAAGAATGAACAAGAGAAATAAGAAGGTAGGCTGTCATCAGGCGTCGGTGAGCGCGGTGGTGCGCAAGCAGGAGCAGGTGGTTGTTGGAGGATTTTTTTTTTTTTTTTTTTTTTTTTTTTGTGTGAATGAATGAAAGTGGCCGGTGATGAATTATAAAGTTTGCCGATGATGGAGAAGGCTGATGATGAAGAAGAAGCTTGCCGGTGATGGAGAAGAGGATGGCCAAAAACGGTGGCCTATGAAGGTGGCCGGATGAGGTAAGAGACAGATACAGAGAAAGAGAGAGGTGGCCTATGAAGGTGGCCTGATGAGGCAAGAGACAGAAAGAGAGAGAGATGGTGACGGTGGCTGACAGTGGCAGCCGGAAAACCTTAGGTGTCTGATACCATGTTAGAAGAAGGGAGAGAGAGAATGGAACAGGTGTATATGCTTGAACATCTTACATGAGTGACCCTTTGGGTCTACATATAGAACATGATAAGTATACATATACGTCTAGACATACATATATATGTATGTATGCATACATATACAATACAACAATATATCTAACAATGATGACTCTGATGCCTTCATTCTTGGAAATGGAGATTTGATCGATATCTCTCTTTCTCAGTCATCCTTTTTGTCTCCTTCTAGCGAGGGGTTTCCTTGTGATGATTTTTTTAGTCATCGTTCTTGTTGATGAATAAAAAACAATAACAGAGTCACTCCAAGTGCTTGAGTTTGGGGGAACTCTATGATGTCTAACTCAGACCACTAGCCTTCGATATTTGTTTTTGTTGTTGGATGGTCAAGCATTTATATTTAGATCTAATGGCTCAGATCATGTTGCATATCTAATCTTTGTTCATGGATATTTTTCTCTATATCAAATATCTTGCTCTTTCTCGAGTTCACATCTGTTAATATCTTTGTTTTTATTCTAGTGCTTGATATGCTACCAGGGCTTTTTCTGTAACTTTTTAATGCTCTCTCATCTTAATAATATTAAGTGGAAAAACATTAGAAGCAAAACCTTTTTCCCCTTATTTTGGTTTCTTGTTCTTTTGTCACAGGGTTGTCATCTTTTCTCTATCTGGCATATATGCCGGGTTGTCATATGGTTTATATGTTCCAGACTGGCAATTTAAAGTGCAGCAGACTTCTTTGGTTTGTCACTCTGACGATTGCAGTTTTCAAACAGTAAGATATACTTAACCATGCACATGCACTGTATATTGTCCTTGCCTTTCTGGAATTTTTTTTGCATGTTCTTCAGCTGTTATGAAATATATAATGTTTTTTTACATACATAACCTTGTAAAACTCCAAAATTACTTATACACCCTTGTAAAGTTTCTCTTTTTGTATTTGCTGATGCAAAGTTGATATTTATACCCACATAGGCTTGGGTCAAGTGAATGATTCATTTAGCAGTAAATTAGATGGAAATCAGGTAAATGTCTTTTCAAGCCTTAAGCCTGTGTAATGTGTACCTCTAGACCGTCAAAAAACCACATATACCTCTATGGGTAATATTTTTTATACATGATTTCTGGCATTTTAAGTTTTAAATTAAATTTATATTTTTGAAATATTATTACCTGTGTATATTGCTTTTTGCCCTGAATTAAGTTGTTTGAGATAATACAAATTTAAAGTGTATAGGATTTGGTTTCTTATTAAAAAGGCATAAAGTTCTTTTCATTAAGTTGGTTAAAGGATTGTATCTAATAACGTATTAATAATCAAGGCTGTTATTTCCCATGTGTTGATCACGAAGCGCCTATGGTGTACCTATGTGATACTAAGATTCGAAAGGAGAAGATGATACTATGTGGATGTGCAGAGTAACTAATGCAGCTGGTGTTTAAGCTACGCTCCTAGTTGTTTAAGCAACTAATGCCGCCACCATGTGCCTTTAACTATGCTATTAGGGAAACAATAAGCGGCAAGCATTTGCACGCAAATATGCCTCCTAATGCGAGGGTGCTACTCACCCCTGAAGACATGGCCTAGCAGATAAGTGTGACGTGGTAAATGCTAGTGCCGCCAATTAAGGATACTCGCAAGCTGTCATCCTTGCTAAGAGTGGGACTGTTAGTGCGCCAAAAACGGTAGTACAATCATTGGTCTGGCCAGCACTACATCTAAGCTGGGTGGTGTGGCAACGTCTACGTCTTTAGTATGATGACTGGATTTTACCCTGAGCATTTGAATGTTGCTGTCGACCACTTTTTTGTTGAGCCTACTGCCACATTAGCAAATCCTATGCAAACAACTAAACCAAGTCACTCACAACCATGTTCGCACACATCGCCCGTTCCCATGCAATGCACATTGTTAAGAACTTGAGCATAGAATCTAGTTATCGATTGAGACAGGGAAGCCTGTTTATTTTCCTTTAGCCATGTTCTTTCTTTCTGAAAAACCTAGGGTGAGACTCATCCTCGTTGGTGTCTCGGGCATAACCACTAATATTTGTGATAAAATTATGTTTGTTCTCTTATTAACAAACCCTTAAATAGGATTCAAAATGATAAACATTAACCCTAATTTGGAGTCCTAATTACATAATATTCTAAAACAAAATCATAACTTGCGTAGGAAATATAATATTCTGAAGGTCCGAAAATACTGAATCTTATATAATAGAATCGAGCTTAGATCTTAGTTGTGTTGTTAGTAACCGCTCTACTAGTCAACTGCCACCTGTTTTCCTTGAATGAGCCTCGCTAACAAATGCATCCTTAACACACATCTATTAGTAAAAAAGCCATGTCCAATTGTCTTTTGACCGAGTCTATGCGACATTTGCATAAGGTGGGACTAGGTGGTTGCATGATATTAGACCCAACTCAAAAAGCAAACCTGAGATTTGCTTTGGTCAGCAACCACTATGATAGAACATCCCCTCCTAATTACGGGTGATGTTTCGTTTTGAGTGCATGATCTCTGGTACCAAGGGTTAGCTCAACCAAATTAGATTCCTATCTAAACTGCCATGTTGATGCTTCCCACAATGATCTCTTGGGAGAAGATGGCAATTAGGAAGATAGGAATGAATCTTTAAGTAAGGGTATGCTAAGTAGGGCCCCTGTCATGTTCTCAATATCGATGAAGCCATGAAATCCTTCGAAATGTATTTAAGGACTTCATCACAGTTGTGATCTCGAAGTCAAATCATTGTTTCAGACTTTCCAATCAAAGGACCCAACAACTATTCCAAGGTCGTTGTTGTCTCCAACCTGTGCCATCTAGGTTTCCCCATCACAGTGATTGTCTTAAGAAACCGTCATCCACTAGAGCGAAGATGCTAGTTTCTTGGCCTAACTGTCTCATTTAATTAAGAAGAAAGGAAACCCTTACCAATCTCTTGAATGTATAATCCCTCAATAGTCAAGTTGTATAATCCCTCTATAGCTTGAATGAATTCTCAAGTATGGTTGTAGTTTCATGTGGACCAATAGGCAAGTTGACCTAACCTAGGTCAAGTTGGATTGCTTCCTTGTGGCCTTGGACTAGTATTCCTTTTCTCTGAAAGCTCATCAATTTAGCCTACTCAGGTTTAGATCTAATCATGTTTCCATTTGCCTAGAATTTGACAAACATAACTTTTGTCCTTGCATCTTCAAACACAAGATGCCGTGGTCCTTGGCTAAGGGCTTTAGGGATCTTATAAGGAAGTGGTGGGTTGTGCCAACCCAACTGGGTACGGTGCCTACATTTCAAAAAAAGCCTTTTTTTTAATAGGTATAATACTCGAATTGGTCCTTTTACTTTTCTCTCTCTTTTCTTTTGGTCTCTCTACTCAGAAATGCTCCCAACTAGTCCCTCTACTCTTAAAATGGACCCACTTAGTCCTTCTACGTTTGAAAATAGCCCAACTAGTCCCTATATTTTCAAGAGTAGAGGGTCTAGTTGGGAAGAGACTAAGAGTAGAGGGATTAAGTGGGCCTATTTACAAAAGTAGAGGGACTAGTTGGGAGCATTTCTGAGTAAAGGGGCCAAAAGGGAAGAGAGAGAAAAGTAGAGGGACCAATTCGGGTATTATACCTTTTTAATATTAATACTTTTAAAAATTAAACCTTGAATGAAAGTTTGAGTTTGTGAGAAATTTCTAAGCCTTCTCTTGCGTTCTTCTCAAAGTTAGTTTCTCTCTTTTAATAGTAGAAGTAGAATAGAAGTAGATCTTCAGAATAGAGTCTTGCTTGCCTATCTTATGGTAGCTTAACACTCCTTTCCCGAAAGGGAAAGGAAGGTTTTGCTAAACTAATCTATGCAAATTGGTAGAAAACTAAGGGTTATACCTCTAACCATTCTAGTCAAAAGTTTGGTGAAGATGTTTACCTCGTCTAGGTGAAGGGCATCAGGCAAAGTACTTTACTTGGCTCTTCTTAGACTAAAGGACCGGCGAAGAAGTACCCGTTGAAGGCATGGAAGCCGTGTGAGGGGAAAAAGTAGCGTAGGTATGATGTCTGAGTGGGAACAAGTAAGAGAAACGCTAAAGCTTGGTAACAGTGAGAGGTATATATCAGAGGTAAGAAGATGAACATAAAATGGAACATACGGGCAGAGATTATCTTAGTAATAGCTTTCTGAGTACTGAGTAAGGACTTTAAAATTATGAATTCGGATAAGTTATTTGCTTTAGTAGATGTAAATTTTAGTTTCTTATTTGTTGTAGTTGTAAAAGTAATTATCTTAGTTTTAATTTTTGCAAGTTTAAATTCGCTTCTATTATAGTTACTTTAGCAGGGTATGTAGTTATTATTATACGTTCTCGTGGGTTTCGCTACGGCAAGAACCTATGAAACTAGTAAGGAGATTTAGTATTTTACTTACTGTCTTCCTCCTTATCAAGTTACTTCATGTTTCTATTATAACTATCCTAGTAGGATATCTAGTTATTATAATAATAAGTTCTCTTGGGTTACGCTACGGTAATGACCCATAGAACTAGTAAGGATATTATTATATATATATTTAATTTTGTTAGAGATATTTATCTTTTTAAATATGATCTATATACATATTATTATTATATGCAAGATATTAAGAATAATATGAATATTTCCTGCCAATTAGACATGCTATGTCTTATTTTAGAAGAAATTAGAAATAAATATGAAGATTATAGTCCATATTCTAGTACTGAACCTATATATTATAATTTAGAATAATTGTATATTACAATTTAGTAAGAATAGTATGAATATTTCCTGCCAATTAGACCTACTATATCTTATTTTAGAAGAAATTAGAAATAAATATGAAGATTATAGTCCATATTCTAGTACTGAACCTATATATTACAATTTAGAATAATGGTCTTAGGTTCCCCTCCTATGGTATTTCGTTGACTATAAGCCGGTAGAATACAGTAAAATAATACCCCCTGTGTAAAATTGGAGTACCCCTATTACTTGTACTTTTCCTGCTTTCCACAAATGCCCCCTTCTTTGTAAAAATAATAAGGGCATTTTTGTATTATACTATGGCCCTGCTTGCCTATAAAAGCAGACCCCATGTAATATGTTTGGTGTATGGAAAAAACCTTGAATGAAAGTTTGAGTTTGTGAGAAATTTCTGAGCCTTCTCTTGCGTTCTTCTCAAAATTAGTTTCGAAAGGAAGGTTTTGATACCATAAGATAGGCAAGCAAAACTCTATTCTGAAGATCTACTTCTATTCTACTTCTACTATTAAAAGAGAGAAACTAACTTTGAGAAGAACGCAAGAGAAGTCTCAGAAATTTCTCACAAACTCAAATTTTCATTCAAGGTTTTTTCCATACACCAAACATATTACATGGGGTCTGCTTTTATAGGCAAGCAGGGCCATAGTATAATACAAAAATGCCCTTATTATTTTTACAAAGAAGGGGGCATTTGTGGAAAGCAGGAAAAGTACAAGTAATAGGGGTACTCCAATTTTACACAGGGGGTATTATTTTACTGTATTCTACCGGCTTATAGTCAACGAAATACCATAGGAGGGGAACCTAAGACCATTATTCTAAATTGTAATATATAGGTTCAGTACTAGAATATGGACTATAATCTTCATATTTATTTCTAATTTCTTCTAAAATAAGATATAGTAGGTCTAATTGGCAGGAAATATTCATACTATTCTTACTAAATTGTAATATACAATTATTCTAAATTATAATATATAGGTTCAGTACTAGAATATGGACTATAATCTTCATATTTATTTCTAATTTCTTCTAAAATAAGACATAGCATGTCTAATTGGCAGGAAATATTCATATTATTCTTAATATCTTGCATATAATAATAATATGTATATAGATCATATTTAAAAAGATAAATATCTCTAACAAAATTAAATATATATAATAAAATCCTTACTAGTTCTATGGGTCATTACCGTAGCGTAACCCAAGAGAACTTATTATTATAATAACTAGATATCCTACTAGGATAGTTATAATAGAAACATGAAGTAACTTGACAAGGAGGAAGACAGTAAATAAAATACTAAATCTCCTTACTAGTTTCATAGGTTCTTGCCGTAGCGAAACCCACGAGAACGTATAATAATAACTACATACCTTGCTAAAGTAACTATAATAGAAGCTGAATTTAAACTTGCAAGAATTAAAACTAAGATAATTACTTTTACAACTACAACAAATAAGAAACTAAAATTTACATCTACTAAAGCAAATAACTTATCCGAATTCATAATTTTAAAGTCCTTACTCAGTACTCAGAAAGCTATAACTAAGATAATCTCTGCCCGTCTGTTCCATTTTATGTTCATCTTCCTACCTCTGATATATACCTCTCACTGTTACCAAGCTTCAGCATTTCTCTTACTTGTTCCCACTCAGACATCATACCTACGCTACTTTTTCCCCTCACACGGCTTCCATGCCTTCAACGGGTACTTCTTCGCCGGTCCTTTAGTCTGAGAAGAGCCAAGTAAGGTACTTTGCCTGATGCCCTTCACCTAGACGAGGTAAACATCTTCACCAAACTGTTGACTAGAATGGTTAGAGGTATAACCCTTAGTTTTCTACCAATTTGCAGAGATTAGCTTAGCAAAACCTTCCTTCTTGGATTGTTGTGGTGGTAAACTGGCAATTACTTGTAAAGCTTCCATTATCTTAAACTGTGTTTTCTATTTTTCAGAATAAATTATTTTCATTACAATGGATTGAACTGGACTAATTTTTTGTGGAAATTTCTCAAATGTTTTTTCTTTTTGTTCTAAGTCTTTTTCCCATTCTTTTTTGAGCAACTCTTTTTCATTTCTTTCTCTTTCTAAATCTAAATACGCAACATAGGCATTAATTACCAATATGTGCATGGGCCCACAAAAAAGTACTCATGAGGTTTTTTTTTTGTTTTAATATTTTGAATAAAAAAATTTGCATGGGACCCTTTGCATATGATGGAAATCAGTTTTCACATACTATATGCGCTTATCCAGTTTTAAAAAATCTCTACAATTACATCTTTAAATATGAATCCTAGTCTTCCTTATCTTCAAGCACCTAATGTGAATGTACATAGTGGGCAAGAATCTCTCTGCGCAAACTTACCATCAATATAGTTTCCATGGAAACGATGAGAGCATGGTGAACACTTGACCTCCATGCCAGCAGCAGGCTCTTCCAAACATACCATGCAATTCATTGCTTTTTTTTTCGTTCATGCAACACCTCAGTCACCAAGCTCTCCAAAAGTGCCTGTGGTGCTGGACAAGCATTCAACTCTGTATCTTCAAGCAATTCCTGGAGAATCTGATTCAAATGCTCATCCTACAGATTCATGTATCTAATTTTCTGATCCACTACATCCATGTTGGTGAGGATCTCATCAAAAGCAACGCATTGTCTACCATCTCTGATAAATGCCATGATAAAATAAGAGATGTGGGAGGCTAACCAGCAAAGCCTTCTGGTAGGCAATGTTGCTCTGGTTGAGGTGTTCATCAATATGGAGGTGATGACCCACATCGCAGAGAATTGCTCATTGAATAACCTAATATCAAACTCGAATTGCTTTGATTCAGTTGGTGGTTTAAGAATGCAGGAAAACAAGGGGTAGTTTCCAAACCAATGGATCATTTGAATAATGAGTGAAGGAAGAGGTGGCGGGGAGCTATCGGGGTAAAGCAGGCGGATATCATAATTCTCCGATGTAGCTTTGATCTTGTGGTACTAGTCATTATCATGCCTAAAAGGGCTTTGATGAACAGTGAAAGAAGGCATGGCTGTTTTCTATTGATCACCAGATGGAGAAAGAAGGAAAACAAACTTGGAGAGCAAAAGTAAGGTTTCCTGGACTTTTATACATGTAGCAACTAGCAAGTCATATAGGTAGATTGGGTCCCATGTAACTACTATGAGAAAGATGATTTCTATCATGTGCAAAGAGTCCCATGCGTATTTTTTCATTCAAAATATTAAAATAAAAAATAACTCATGAGTACTTTTTGTGGGACCATGCACACATTGGTATTGATGCCTATGTTGCATATTGCTTAAGAGAATAGGTGCCTCTTGACAAGCAAACTGGCAAAAGATTGAACTTTGCGGTTGGAAATTGATCTTATTCTACACTAGGAATAAATTCACTCGAAACAATGTCCCTGTCTCACTTGGCTTTGTACCAAGTTTTTACGTTCAGTAGTCAATTTCCGTTGCTTCCGTAACTATATCCCCTACATCTTACATAACAACACCTTGTTCGATGGGAATAATCAAATTGTTCTACACTACCATTGCATTAACCCCATCTTGATTTCTCTGCCATTGAGCTACCCTTCTTCCCTGAAGAAATTAGGAGACGGACTTTAAAGCTGGGTGTAGAGAAAGCTCTCGACCCTGATGGCTTCCTAATCATTTTTTTTTCCAACAAAACTGAACTTTTTAACTCACCCCTCAAAACCATCTCCAAAATCTTGATATTCCAACCGAGTGAGGTAATGAATTCCTTGGTGGAACCTACTTAACTGGCAGTCATCAAAGACAGGTGCATTTCGGACAATATTACTGCTTCTAAGCATCTTCTATTTAGTCTCCAAAATCGTAACATCCCTGGCAATATTATCAATGTTGACTTTGTCAAAGCTTTTGATAGGATTTCTTAATTCACTTAATACTCAAAGCTTTGGTCCTCGTAGGATTGGTTAAGTCAAATCCATGCTTTACACTTCTCAAGCAAAGGTTTTGGTAAATAAGTCCCTAAGAGGGCACATTCACTACCAACGTAGGCTAAGGCAGGAAGACACTCTTTTTTTTTTTTATACTAGGGCGCTGGCTTCCTAAACACGATGTTCACTCATGCTATTAACTCTGGCATCTTCCATGAGGTACCTCTAGGGCATTGGGGCAAAATGTGTTAATTTCAATTTGCAGATAATCTTATCATCATCTCTATTAAATGGATCAAGGACTTAAGGATCATCATACTCATCTTATATCTCTTAAAATGTTTATCAGGTTTTGCTACAAATTTTCAGAATAGTTGCCTTTAAAATCTTCTAGGTTTGGCCATTATTTTGACGTCTCCTTGGCACTAACCCTAAATTGTTCCATTGGCTTTCTTCCCTTTACCTATCTAGGAGTACACGTGTTTGGGAGGTGAGGTGGAAACAAAATTAGATGAAGTTTATTTTAGTAGGGCGATCTAGATTATCCTTATGGAAGATTAGACACGTCTTTTGTGTTATCTTCAATCATGATTTTCAAGCTACCCAAATGGGTTATCTAGAGGATCAGTAGGGCGGTGCGAAGGATTTCCTCTTGCATGGGCCCAATTTTTGCCACATGGATTGACTTGTGGCTTGGCAATGGTTATACAAATTTCAAGATTAGGAAGAATGGGGCATCTTGAGTCTCCAGGACTTTGACAAGGCCTTCTTGGGTAAATGGTGGAGGAAGGTCACTTCTGGTTTCTATAGGTGCTAATTTCGGATTGTCCAATTTAACTACTATCAAAATGGACCCACTTGGGACCTCCACCATTAAACCCCCTCCCAACCCCAACCCCGACAAAGGAAATCATTCTTATGGTCTAGAATTTTGGACTACTTACAAGCCTTTTAGGCTTGCATATTACCCATCATCAGGAATAGTTGTCTACTTCATTCTAGCACGATAGTTAGCTCAATGGCCATGCACCCAAAAATATTTGGCTTGTTCTTTTGCTTGACTTGATGAATACAGTGGTTTTAGTCCGTGACTTCTACAGTAATCTCTTTCTCCCAAACATTTCTATGAATGAAGATTCCTGCACGAGCATTCCAAATCTCACGACTGACTGATTCGACTCCAAAGTTTGGTGCCGAGAAAAGATCATTTTTTCGCTTCTTAATGATGGTGGGTTTAGAGGTGTCCCTTAGGTCGGATGCGAGACTTTGTTCTTACAAAATCAACATTTGCAACTTGCTCTCTTGGAACAACAAATTTTTAACTTTAGAAAATCTTGTTGATAGGGTTGCAACAGATTACCAATTGCAACATGTGTGTTATATCACACGGTGGAAGAATTGATTCACCACCTCTTCCTCAAATGCCATTCGCTTCCCAAATATGGAATTATTTTAGTTATAAAATTCAGCCAATCTCGCTATTTTAACACCTCAGGTGAGGCACTAAGGTGTGGTTTTCTTGGAAGCTTAATCTAAAGACACATTCAAGTGTACCTAGGAACCTCTAGTCGAAGCTATATTTTGGAATAATTTAGTGGGAAAAAAAATAAACGCATCTTCAATTGTTGTTTTCTCCCGCCTATTGCCATTATAAGAAAATTTGATCACATGTTTATTTCTTATATATCTGTAGCCCTAGGCATGAAAAGAATCAAGGTAAAGGACTCTATCTCTACAATCAAACGAATCCTTGACTTCCTTGGTTCACTTGCTATTGATATGGGTAAAACGACAACAACCTATTTTGGAACCTATTAAGGCGTTACTATTTCCTACTTCACCGAGTGCCACCCATGATAGATGATCAACATATGACTATTGTTTTCTGGGTATCACGAGTATCTTGTACCTGTCTTAGGTCTATTTTGTTTGGCCCCACCTTCACCACCGGTGGAATTTGAGGCCATATATCATATTTTAGTTTGATTTGCATGTTGTATCCTCATTTGCTTGCCTGTAATCTTTTCCCTTTATTTAATAAATTCCATACTTTTATTATATATATGTATATATAGATAACATCTTATTTGGGTGTTACATCTTTAAAATGCAAGTTACTGATCTTCAACTTTTGGTGACATTTGAGTTTTAATTTGTGTTAATACTTAATGCTGAACTGAATTTGTGAGATATCTTAATTCAGAGTTCTATTTTACCTTTTATCAAGACACCAGCCCTGGTGACGATGGTCATTAAATGCAAGTTATTTTTTCATGATTGATTGCTATTATACTATTTTAATAATTATGTGGTTAATTTTTGTAGCTACTATCAACTATTGCCTTTTCTACATATCTGAGAAATGTGTTTGTAATCCTCCCGACCACTTCTGTCCCATCATTTGCTTTGGCATTCTCTTATTTGGCCTTTCACTGGCAACCCAACTTGTGCTACAACTTCATGATTAATCACAACACTTAGTGTCTACAAATATAGGTGAAGTGCGGTGTAAGAGGTGATCTTGGGCCTGCATGTAATGCTGCTGGAATGATTGATCGATATGTCCTTGGTATTGAGCACTTGTATAAGAAACCTGTATATAGAAATTTAGAGGTATGTTGCAGGAGAATATTTACAATTTTTCTTATCTCTTAAGTCATGTAATTGTTAAATCAAAATATTGTTTACAAGGAATAGGTTTGCAAGAGTTACAAGAATAGTCAAGCTTCAAATGAGCCACCTTCGTGGTGCCTGGCACCCTCTGAACCTGAAGGAATTTTAAGGTAAATGAATATTCTCATTTCATTGTCCTATCATATGATATGCGTATACTGTATTCTTTTGTTTTGAAATGTGAATAATTTATTTAAACTTTTACGTATCTCAGACATGTCGAACTCGAGGTATAGTCTAAAAATTACTTTAAAGTCTTATAGATTGTAACAAATATTGACTTACTGTCCAAAGTTTCGGGGTTTTTTTTTTCACTTCTTAAAAAATTTCACTCATGTGGCAATTGTGGTGTTCCAGTTTTAACAACCCCTCAAGTTTTGGCAGAACCTAACAAAAGCAGCTTGCACAAACATGAGGCAGTTGCAGATTTTCACCTTTGCTAAAATTTGCTTAAAAGAAGAAACATTGTTGCACTCTTTTTTCTTTTTCTTTTTTTGAAATTTTTTAATTTGTTGTTTTATTTGTAAAATATTTTTACTGAAAACAATCAAAATTGAAATCATGAACCAAATTGCTGAAGTTGATCAAAGGCGCTGAAAGTTTCCATTTGGTCAGTTAATGAGACAAACTGAATTTGTAAAACAATGGCGGCAAGTCTATAATGACGTGGATGCCATGTCAGCGATCTCTGCCGTGACTTGGTGATCACACATAAACAAACACGACAGTTGTTTATGTTGTTTTCACAATCAAAGTTTGCATCAGGTAAAAGATCACTTTATATCCAACACCAACTTAACACCCCAAGTTTTAGTTTTGGCAATCTACCTTTTTTCTGTTGTTCCTTGTCAATTAGGAAATCAATAGATATGTTGTATTTATTTCTGAGATAGAGTGAATACCATGTCAGCGGAATCTTACTTGGCATTTTAAATTCATTTGACAAGTCTTGTTTGTTTATTTTTTTTATCATGATTTAGTATCTTTTATCTCTTGGCTAGTTGTTTGAATGACCTACATGGTAGCAATTTTAACATGTATTGGATATCAGCTATATGATTGATTTATGAATTCAAATGGCATACAATTTACTAATGAAAATTATCTGTAGCTCCTTAACAGCGGCTGTCACTTGCATTATTGGTCTCCATTTCGGTCACATTCTGGTTCAACTAGAGGTACGAGGGTTATTTTAATACAATAATACCCCTTTTTATATATTGAACCTTGAAAAGCAGGTCCTAGTCTTCAGCAGATGTCTTGTCTATATATTAACTTTGTTGTGAGGATATGGAATCTTTGAATATTATAAGAATGATTCTGAGGATAAATTCAGATCTAGTGAAGGTGAACAAGTATTCTATGAAGACTGCAAGGACATAGTACTATAGAGTATGTGGCCAGTGTTCTGAGACACTATTCACTGCTTTCCTATTGATAATTCTGATGAAGAACCACCTTGGCTTCCTCAACTCTAGATGATCTTTATAGACTCCTTTTCCTCCAATTACTTCAAGCACTGATTTAGTAATGCAAGAGATAGTGACAAGTTATCATTCTCTACCAATTAGATTTTTTAACCATAGCCATTGCTACTCAAGTCTACAATATCGGCATATTATCTACTCATGTTTTTGCCTGCAGTTGTTTGATTGTTATCATATGATTAAGCTTCTATGGTTCTATCGAGTGCACATTGATTATTAATTTCTGAAGTTCTAGATTATATGTACATTATTGAGAATATATTTTAATCAAGTTAGAAATGTCAATCAGTTCGCTGTTTTCTGTCAGGATCATAAAGATCGCATTTCACGTTGGCTATTCTTTTCCCTTTCAATTTTTGCATTGGCATTAGGTCTTAGTTTTGCAGGTATGTTCAACATCAATAATTTAAAAAATTCTGTTATTAATGAATGAAATAATGTTGATGAATCTTCGCACCTAATTTTAAAATTTCCTTGTCTTACTTACAGGTATTCCTCTGAACAAATCCCTATACACCATAAGTTACATGTTGTTAACCACAGCCTCTGCAGGATTTACATTTTGTGTGTTGTATTTGGTGGTAAGCTCCAAACCTTCCAATGCTGAATGGTCAGTTATTGATTATGAACAGCACGCCATATATATGCATGCAATTTTGATCTGAACTTTTCAATCAATGTTCAGCAGCCTAAAAGCCAGAAAGTTACATTAAACATTAGTTTCTTTCTTTGTTGCACATTATCAATTTCTCAAGAATGTATAACTTGCATCCACATGTAAGATTAAGAATTAAAAAATCTTCTTATGATCGTGAGTGACAATACCATGGCAGTAATGTTTTATTATCTTAAACCGTGGGATCTTATTTCTATGATGTGGGATCATCCTTCATTTTATTTTCATTTGGCTCAATAAAACTTCATTATTTAAATTTCCATCTGTTTAAATTTTGATCTGGACTTTATATTTTATCTTCATTTTTTAAGCTTTGGCCTTAGCCTTCAAATGGCGTTTCATTCCAATGCAAGTACTTTTACAAATATTTAGCTGCTTTCGCCTCAGTTTTCAGATGTCATTTCATTTTAATTCAAGTATTTTTACAAATATTTAGCTGCATTTATTTAAATAATTCTTTGTTTGTAGTTTTTATAGATTTCATGATCTAATTTTGTGGTTGTTCATAAGTATATAATACTATATCATAAAATCAAAGGCAAATAACCATGATTAGGAAGTTTGCTTGAAACTTTTTAACTGTCTTTGAATAAAAATAAAATCAATTTCAGGATATCAACCAAATAAATTAATTGGGGATTGTAACTTATTTTACCACCATTACCATAAAAATCAAATGCTCAGATAGCTTTCATTTGTGAAGTTACCTCTTGTTTTAAAACTTAAATATCTTATATTTTGAATTTTAATATCTCCTCATGTTGCTTTAAAAGTTGTATTGCTGCTAACAAACTTAAAATGAAGCTCTAGCATATTTAAGGTGCATTCTTTTATGCTTGACCATGCATGAAACTGCAATAACAATGTCAATGAAGCGTTGGATTTTTATTTTCAGTAAGTTATGTATCATAAACTTTTCTTTTACATACATTTTTTAATAAATTTTGTATTTTGAGATTGCTTGCATTTTAATTTGTTTGTTATTCCAGGTTGATGTTTACGGGTATAGGTCTCCCACATTTATTTTGGAGTGGATGGGGCGGCATTCTCTTAGTATATTTGTTCTTGTAGCATCTAACATAGCTATTATTGTGATACAAGGGTTCTACTGGAGAAAGCCCCAAAATAACATTGTGAGTTTCACTTACTCACATTTCTGATTTTTTTATTTCAGATAAATATTAAGAGTTCATCCACTGCCATTGCATGGACTGATGGTTTTATTGCAATGTATATCATGGAAGCCACAAGTCATTGTAGCTTTAAATCCTATGAATTCTTGGTAAACTAAAAGATGAAAGACCCGTTTCAGGAATTGCAATTAATTTCATCTCCACATCTAATTACCATAGTCATAACTGAACAAACGAAAATTGGGCTTTGATGTGAGGTGCATGCTTTTATTTAGTTATGTTCATTGTAAATGGGCTTGCTATGCTCTTTTGTTGTTCATCCACTTTTTTTTATTTTTTTTATTTTATTCAATGTGAAGAGTTGCAAAACTTATCTAACATTTGACATTTAATTTCTAGGTTCATTGGGTCATATCACTCGTACATTCCTAACTTGATGGAAGGCTGATAATTTTGTATGATGGTAACACCCAATCTTCCGATCAATTACTGATTAACTTCTATTGCTAAATAGCTTGTCTTATGCTTTAGTACACAGTCAAACATGTGAAAGTTAATAGTAAGTCCTCATTTATGTAAACTGAATATATTTTATAGTGACTATTATCAGCGAGTCCATGTGAGCTAGTGTGTGCTTTTAATTATTCATCATGATCAGCTCTGTTTAATGCCTATTTATCAGTGTCCTTGAGGTAATCAATTACTCTTTGAAGTTTGTACCCAATTTGTTTTCAAAACTCTTTAATTTGCAAGGTAATATTCTGAATCAAATGTTATTTGCATTGAACCTCATATTATCAGCGAGTCCATGTGAGCTACTGTGTGCTTTTAATTATTCATCATGATCAGCTCTGTTTAATGCCTATTTATCAGTGTCCTTGAGGCAATCAATTATTCTTTGAAGTTTGTGCCCAATTTGTTTTCTAAACTCTTTAATTTGCAATGTAATTTTCTGAATCAAATGTTATTTGCATTGAACCTCAATGACGTTAAAGAAAGCAGATTTATAGTTTGATTTAGCGCACTTGGGAAGTTATTTAATTTTGATTTCTAAACTTCATGAGAGATGATTGTAGGGAAGAATGACCTCAAATAAGGGAAACATTCTATGTACAAAACGTGGATCACAAATAAAATTAAAAGTTAGTGCTCGAATTTAAATAAGGCCAAACTTAGGTAATCACCGAAAAAATTTACTTGAAGGTTTTGATGTGAATATTCATTATGAGAACATGGAATTATCACCTAGCTTGGATTGAAAGTGGATTAAATGGAATTGCTCACCTGCATGTTATGCTTGGCGCTACTATATTGGATGAAACTAACTTAAGTTGTGAAGTGACTGCTATGAGATAATTTATTGGGTGTTTATAAGATCTTGTTTAGTGGGTGTCACTAGGTTCTTTGAGATCATAGTCTTAGGGAGATTTGATATATCACAACATTATTTATTTATTTATTTTAAATTTTATGTTAAAGCTGATTTTGCTTGTCAAGAAGGTTGGGTTACAATAGGAGTTTAGTGACATAACACTCAGTAATTGAAAATTATTTTTAATTTTAATTTTAATAGAAGAGTGAGGACTACTGATTTTGAACAAATCATTGCTGGCACTTGTTAGGCTGTTCTTATTTTAACTGTTTTGATCATACTAATATTATGGCATAATGATCTTTGTTTCTTGAAGTTTATTTGCTATAGAATTCCTAGTTTAAGTTGTATCTATCTGTATGCATTTGTCATGCATTAAACTTGTGCAATTTGAGATTCTGTTTTTCTTTGGTGGATTGTTATCCTGACAGATATAATGCCTGCATTTGGCTTCTCTTGCTCTTCCAATGAATTTTGGTTATTTTCATAACATTTTGTTGAAGAAATGAATACAGATACTAGCCAGGAAACCAAATTAATACCTTCTTCTTTAATTTGGTAAAAAAGATATGTATATATGGAATGCTTTGAAATGGCTTGCAGGAATTCAATTATTTATAGCTGATGTACAAATTACACAAGCACAGGCACCATTTCGGCAACTCTTGATGAAAGGTTTGTCTCAAGCGTCCAATCTTACCTTAGAACTTTCTTGGTAAATTCATAATTTTTCATTTTTTATTTAGGTATATATTTTAATCTATTATTTGAAATTTCTCTCGATTGTCCATCATATTCCTAAGTTAAACTTTGAAGTGACCAGTATGCGCGCACACACACACACATACATGTAGGAAACAAATGTTTAACAGTCAGGAGCTTGACCTTGTTATTGATGGTTGTTTCATTTATTAAAACATTGATTTGAATATGCAAGGTTAAATAGGTTAAATAGGTGGTCAAAGACCATTAACTTCCACACAATTGATTCCAAAAATAAATTAAGCAACCATCAGTGTCCTATGATTCTCCAAATGATGAGTGGAAACCACATTTGCTTGCTCTTTATGGGACAGGAATAACACCAAATTTCTTCGTTTTGTATTAGATGCTATGTTAATTGTGGCTTTTTTTTTATTAAAATAATTTTTTTATAAATTATTTACCGCCCACTAATTTTTTAATATTTAAATTTTGTTTTTTTAAACCAAGGGCCCATTAGTTTTTTAATATTAAATTTTTATTTTTAAAAAAAAACTGTAGATCTCAATAGTTTTTTAAATTAAAAATAAAATTTACATTCAATCTTTTATAATTTTCATTAATTTTTTTTATAACTTATTTTTTTTCTCACTTTTACTGCGGATAAAAACATATCTGAGTCCATTGATCAAAATTGAGCAATTAGCAATCGTAGTGGGAGTTTATTCTTTCGTCAAGAGTCAATGCGGCCCTTAGTTGATATTCCTTTCGACCAAGATTGTCTCATTCATTCAGTATGACAAGAATATGAATTTTGCTAGTTTTAATGTAAAAGAAATAAAAAACTTTGCAAAAAATTAAAAAAAATTGCAATGACAAAAATTTTAAAGAACTTGTTTCTATATTGATAATTTTTTTTTCTTACAAAAATATTTGTGTGTTTTAGAAAAAGGATTTGGGAGTTTATATAGGTTTACACTTAACAAATAGATGGTTAAGATCAATTTCATACAATGGCTTTCATGAATATGGTAAATGCCATATGCCACCAATAATTCATCCTAACCCCAAAAAAAATAAAAAACTTTGCAAAAAATTAAAAAAAAAATGCAATGACAAATTTTAAAGGAGAATTTCTTTTTATATTGATAATTTTTTTCTTACAGAAATGCTTGTGTTTTAGAAAAAGAATTTGATGGTTTATATAGATCTTCACCTAACAAATAGATGGTTAAGATCAATTTCATTCGATGATTAAAAAATACATATTTCCATAAATAATTACGGAAATACATATTTCGGTAAATAATTTAAAACAAAACATTATTTTAATAATTGATATTGTTAAGCCGTTAATTGTTGAGTGGCTTTTTAGGATATGGAATATGATGCTAGTGCGGTGTCGGCAATAGAATAATTGATATTTTATTATTATTATTATTATTATTATTATTATTATTATTATTATTTAACTCAAAAGTTAAGAGTTTTACTAGTCTATATTTAAAAAAAAAAATTGTTAGTGCAACTCTACATTTTTTATAATTCATTTTTAAGTAACCATCCACTTTGATTGAATTATCTAGTAAGGGCACTAATTTTTTTTTATATAAACACTTGAATTATTTGAATAATTAAATAGTTTAATTTTAAAAAATAATATAATTAAAAATTTTATCATCAATATAAATAATGCGTGTAATATACTAATGAATGTTGATTTCAGTGACTAGAGGCTTGGATGGTTTACCCACATGCAGAGCTCTTTGTATTTTGCCTTAAAAAAATGATACGTCAAAGACGAATAATAATAATAATAATAACTGTTAATTATCAAAAACCCCTTGGAATTTTTCTTTTTACACCCTTGGCTCTTCCAAATTTTGATTCTTCAAAAAAAAAAAAAAAATTCGAACATTTTACTTTTCAGTAACTCTCATACAAAGGTAGTTGATATTGATAGGAATAACCATTAGTTTTTTAGGTAGAAATACATAATATTAAACAAAAATATCATATATTAAATAGAAAAAAATATTAAACAAAAAATTAACATATTAAGTGAAAGTTTATATGATTATATATAAATATGCAAACTATAATTATTAAGCGGGAAATACATATTATAAAATAGAATAAACTATAGTGATGGAAAAAGGAGTGTACTGAAAAATAAGGAACTAAAATTTAAATGTCAGAGGGACTAAAATTTTAAAACTTTCAAGTAATTAAAAGTAATTATCCCTAATAATAATAATAATAATAATAATAATAATAATAATAATAATAATAATAATAATAAAGTTAAACTAAACAAAATAAGTTAAATTCACTTACGGTGTGTTTGGATAGGAGTAATGGTTCCTCTCAACAGGGGAACCATTACATATAGTGATGGATACCCAAATATGGGTATTCATCATGGGTAACCATTACCTTGCATGATCTAACCCCATGTAGGATAATGGTCATTACCCCCATGTAAAATGGCTCTTACACTCCCTTTTTTTTTATTTTATAGTTTTTATCTATTTTCATTTTTTTTCGTATTATATAAATATTTTATAATAAAATATGTTAAAAAAAAATATCTTATATATATTATATAATTTACATAGTTAATTAATAATGATTAAATAAAATAAATATTAAAGTAAAATATTTAATAATTTAATCATAGTAATTAAAATAAAAATCATACTCAAATATTTTACAAATAAAAAAATTATTCACTTGATACATATTAATTAAATAATGAATTATTAAATTAAGATATTTATTTTAAATATTTAATTATATTAATTAAAAATAATAATGCTATTAAAAATAATTTATAATAAGAAATGTAGTTATTATAAAGTTATTATACACAACTCACAATTTTTTATATAAATATCAATTTTTAACTACAATAAGTATAAGTATAAAAGTAAGTTTATCATATTTTCTTTTCTCACTTTGTTATTCCCAATAACTTATCCCTCCAATCAAACATAGTTTTCATTATTATTCCTATCACTTTATTTCCATTCCCATTGCTTTTACTATTTCTAAACCCATTACTCCCATTTCATTTAATTTATTTTTTTTTTTTTTTTGATAAAGACGACATGTATCAAATCAAAGGAATGTATTTAAACCCATTACTCCCATTTAAATTCCGCGAAGCAAATAACATCATTAGTGATATATAAGTATAGAAACATCTTTAGATTTTAATCTAGAAATGTCCCCAGTAGCTATCTAATATCATTCCACAATCATTATGAACTGTATTCCACAATCATTATGAACTGTATCAAAATGCATTATCTATATAAATAGGAATGTATTTAGATTATTTTCTATATATATATATATATATATATATATATATATATATATATATAAAGAAAGGACATGTTAGATTCACTTATGGATGCTCCTAACCTTTGCAGTACAATAATAGCAAGTTGATTGTACTATTGATTGCAACTGCTTGTTCTTATCATCATATTTATTCTTATCTATATAAATCAACCAATGTAGGACATATATATATTTTTCTTGTATTAAATTGTAAATTATTTCATTTTACAGCATATACTTTTGTTTCCACTTGTGAGAGAATATGTGCTTCTTTTAGCTTGGAATAATGTAGGACAATAATAACGGGTGCCACTTATATCTCTGCTCCCCATCATAACTTTTGAGAACAATTATAAAAAGATCAGCTCTACTTTACCATTGAATGGCTTTTATTAAAATTTTCTCTGATATATGTCTCTGTGTATCTTTTTAAGGGTAAAACAGCAAATATGGTTGTGTTTTTTTTTATAGGTAAAACAGATTGGTATGGTTTTTAAAAAATATATTTTACTATCTATTTATATATAGGAGCTAAATTTTAATTTCATTTTAATCTTTTTATTAGTTGATGGTGTATCTGGTGTTTTTCTTTTTTTCTAATAATAACGAGGTTTGAACTATTTTTCTCAACTAGAATATGAACATCTTGTACAAAAAAATTTCAATTCCATAGATTAAAAGGTCATTTGTTTATAAATTATTAAAAAATAAAATCACAAACTATATTAATTAACAATTATATGCTTTTGTTTGGGTATATAAGCCATTCCATAAGTAAAAAAAAAAATTTAAAAATCATATTCAGTGCTTATTAGAAAACAAATTACATATTTATATGTTTGTGAACACTTAAATCAAATTTCAGATATTTGTACCATTATAAGATTTAAAAATTATAATTTGGAGATAAATTTATCAACAAGCTCATAAAAAAAATGAATCCATTAAAAACAAAGGTATTTAACTACAAATACCAACCAATTAATATATCTTTCAATTTTTAATTAAAAACCATATAATTCTTTCCTGCTGTTGTTTGATTGTTTGATCCGAAGAAGAAATGACATGTGCATGTATATATTAATAATATGTACAAATTACCTCACATATTTTTTATTATTATAAGTATCATTTAAAATTAAATTTGCCACTTTCTTTTCTAGGTCTTATAGTTACTAATTTTTTACTAAATTATAATTTTTTTTATTTTTGTAAACTTATTGTTTATTAAATAAAATTTAAATAAAATAAAATAAAAAGTGAGATTTTCAGCATCCCACCGGATTTGTGGTGGGAACTCCCATGGTGAGTCACTATGAGTCCTACTAAGGCCATTTTCCATCCCTAAATCCTTAGACTAAACACCTGTAAAACAACTTTTATCTTATCCTCCTTTTGAAGCTTAAAAGGACTACTAAGACTTACACCTGTAATGGCAACTTTTGTCTTTGTTTTTGCTATCAACTCTCAAGTCTTTTGTTTCTATGTTTAGCATTTCACTTGAATCAATCAAGTAAGTATCCATCATGTGAAAACCACATCTTTCTACTACCACATTTGCCACGTGGCATTACCGATGCGTTCATATGTGATATATTTATAATAATTAAAATAAAAAATAAATCACTATGACAATAATAAAACGGTAAAAAATGTTAATAATAGTTTAACTCATTTTTAATATATGATTAAACAATGCTAATAAAAAAATATATAGGTTAGATGACATGTCTATATTACCTAATAATAGTAATAATAATAAAAGAGAATCAATCAGGAGAAAGAGGTTGGGTCAGAGGAGGAAAGTTGTATGCATTATGCATTTTAGGCTTATTAAATTGTGTTAACATGAGCTAGT
Organism: Dioscorea alata; assembly: GCA_020875875.1. Taxonomy (NCBI): domain Eukaryota; kingdom Viridiplantae; phylum Streptophyta; class Magnoliopsida; order Dioscoreales; family Dioscoreaceae; genus Dioscorea; species Dioscorea alata. Next base: position 24,253,942 of record CM037011.1, read on the forward strand.
GAAAGATTCTATTTCTATCATTAAACGCTGTTAACATGAGCTAGTGAAAGATTCTATTTCTACCATCAAACGCGGTTTAAAGTTTTTAGAGTTTCATTCTCAGAATTTTTGTGGTGATCCTATGGGGAAGAAGTATAAGATCAAAACATGGGCTCGTGAGCTTAATTTGGTTTGTGAGGAAGCTTGTTCTTTCTTATTTTGTGTTTTATTTCTTTTTGTGTCAGATTCTTTAGTGTTGTGCCACATCTAGTGAATCATGGGTTATTTTTCTATTATAACCGCTCTTGTAAAAATTTATTTGTTTTATTCTTAATCGAAGTGGTTTATCAACTTTTTTTTTTTTTTAAAAGTGTTAAATGAGTTACATTGATCGAGTTAAATAGATCAAAACACAAAAAAAGTTACAAATTAAAAAAAATAAAGTTTAATTAAATATAACTTAAAAATACGGGCACATAACTGTTGAATTTTGATCCAGTAGACTCGGTTCCGTGGTAAGTATCACGGAACCAAGACGTAGCTCATTCTTAGCCATAGGTTTATAAATTTTATTGTTTTTTATTATATAATCTAGAGATATATTGATAATTATCTTAAAAGATTCATACCTTTACTTTAAAAGTTATTAAATCTAAATAATCCAACGGATAAGGTTTAGCCACATCTCGGTTTTACCGTAACTATCACGGAACCGGTTCTGTGGGATCATTTCTCCATAACTGTTGGACATGAGAATTATGAGATAGACACATGCACCAAATATGTAAAATATTAATGAAAAAAATTTTAAAAACTACCAGCAGAGAAATTAACTAAATGTAGGACAAAAAATAACATCCCTTAAGGCATGCACATACCCTTAATAAACAAGCATAAAATATTACACAATATATATAAAAAAAAAAACAAGAGTGTAAATACCTGTTACTGGGAAAAAGATATGTCCATATATATCTCTAAAGTGTTATATCTATATTAAAAAACAGACAAAATAGAGAGCCAACTCAAGCACCCTTGGCTTTTTCTTTGTATATATATATATATATATATATATATTTCTAAATCAAAATGGAGCGGTTGAGGATCTTTGGAGGCTGATGGCCTTTGTAGAAAGTTGAGCGCCAATTTCCAGTCTCATCTAGAAAAAACATTAAAATAATAATAATAATAATAATAATAATATAAATAAATAAATAAACAATATAAATGAATAAATAAATAAAAATATATGGATTACCTCTTCACGCTCTCTTTTGAGCTGTTCATTCTCTTCTAACAGTTGGGTAACTGCCTTCTCCAGCTCTTCAGTGTAAGCCTGCGATTTTTTTAAATTTATTTATTTAGGTAACAACCTCAAAATATTATTTAAATACATATTTATAAATTTTGATGCTTCTAACTAATGTATAAATAAATAACTTCGTAATACATTTGTCATTTCATTCTCTAACATTTTTGGTTTTTTGAAAAGTACAAAAAAAAAAAAAAAAAAAATTCTTGTGGTGTTAGATTTTTGCAAAATAATAACATGTTTTTTTTTCCTAATTCCATGACATGTGATTTCTCAAGTTTGCAAAAAAAGAAAATTTTGTTAATATATTATTTTTTTTATAAGAGCAAAATAGTTCATTCATAAAACACCATCACAGCATTAAAAAAATATTATTTTATTTGATTTTTAGGATTTAAGTTTTTTTTAATTTAGTGAAATTTAAAAAAAATTAATAAACTTAAATAAATATATATAAATTATTTTTTAAATAAAATAATAATTTTGCCCACGTGAGTTAATAATTAATAACGGTTTTTTTTTTTTTTTACAAATCTGAAAAATCACACATCAAAGAATCAGGAAAAAGAGAAACGTTTCTATTTTGCAAAAATCGAAAATCACAAGGTTCATTTGCCCCGGAGTGGGGCACTTCTCTCACTTTAGTATTTCTTTAATTTTGAACTAAACTAATTCTATTATTATTATTATTTTTTTTTTGACACTAAATGACAAGCACTCTTATTTAAAGCTAATAATCAAGTACATACATTGATGTGGAGCGCATCCGCAAGCTCAACATTATGCTCTTACATTGCGTAGATTTCAATTCCGGGTCTCCTGAAACAAGAATCTTATGCAAGAAACCCGGTACCAATAGACCAAGAAGCTGTTGGTAACTCTAGTATTTTCACTTAAATGGGGAAAATGAAATTTCATATAAACTTACTTCCCTTCACTTCCCTCTATTTTAGAATTGATTTCACTTTTATGCAAAATAAACATACAAAAAAATATAAAAAAATGATTTTAACTTCCAAGAAAAGCCACTTCATTCTTCCTTTGCGCTTTATACACTTCCCCCATGTGAAAACTCTCTTACGGAAAGTCAAGAATGTACATAAATGATAAAGTTAATACCTCAATACACATGTATACTTCCCGTAAACCCCCGAGGTGAAAGTTCTCTTAAGGGAAAGTCAAGAATGTATATAAGTGGTAAAGTTAATACCTCAACACACATGTATACTTTACGTAAACCCCCGAGGTGAAAGTTCTCTTAAGGGAAAATCAAGAATGTACATAAGTGGTAAAGTTAATACCTCAACACACATGTATACTTTACGTAAACTTTGAAATTTAATCTCAAATCTTCCCCCAAAATAAACATTCTAAAAAAAAAAAAAAAAAAAAAAAAAAAATACAAAAATAGTTACTTTATTCTCAACAGTAGGACTATATTACATTACAAATTTCCTTATAAATGAAAATAATAAATCATGTTGTAACAAAAGCGGAGATAATCTAATATGATACATCTAAAAACATTAAAAATAATCTAATAACAAAACCTATAACACTAAACATAAATTCCCCCTATCAAACATATAATTAAAAAATTATATCATTTTCATATAATAAATAAAACTTTCCCAATAGCATTATGAAATTATGTGGCTACTAAATTCACATCAAGATCAGCATTCACTCATTCTTTCTCTCTATTCTCCAAACTCAAAATCTCTAAAACCTATCAAACCCCAAACCCTTAAATTTAAACACTAAACCCCAAAACTTCAAAACCTAAAAAACTTTTTTTTCACAAAAAAAAAAAAAAAAATTAGAGGGGGAAAAAAAAGGTGGGTAATGACATATAAAAATGCTGATTTGAAAACTATTAAAAAAAAATAAAAATTAGTATACACATGAAACATTAATGCAAGAAGATGTTCAAACAAAATATAAACCTGTTTTCTGGCACGTGACCTTGCGGCGGACTCACGGTTCTTGATCAAGCGTCGCCGGCGGCGAGCGGCGCGGCTACCAATGTTGCTCAAATCTTGATCATGATCCATCTTCTTCCTCTCATCAACAACACCAACCTTATCACAACAAACTTTGGAACCAGATAATGAACACATGACTTCCAAATTTCCATTGTTACAATTAACATCACCACTTGAAGTCTGTGAGGAATCACAGTTGATGATGTCTGGAAGTGGACTTCCCTTGTAAAATACCCCACCAGGAAGGAAGTCTTGAAGGAGTGGACCTTGATGGTTGGTTTTTATGTTTGTAATGAGACTAGTCATGTTTTTCCAAACATCTTCCATTTTTGGTTTGGAGAAAGAACTGATGAGAATGAGAGGAAAGAAAAAACAGAGAAGAAGGGGAAAGAAAGATGGAGAAGTTGGTAAGTGGGTGAAGTGGAAGTCATGTCTGAAATGATAGGCATATTAATCAACAAATCTGATATTTTATGATTTGATATGATATATATTGACTATTGACAGCTGCTTGCTTGGATTTCTTTGATAGGTTAGAGCTCTAGTGTATCATGTTTAGATGGTGGTGTATATATATACATATATAATTTTTAATATAATTTTTTGATTGATTTGCCCCTGTGTGAGGCAATACTTTGTCCGGGCCCATCAGACCGATGCTGTCCGAAATAAAAAAGGTTTGAACAAAAATTGTATTAATCTTGACCGGGTTTAGACAATACTTTATTGTCTAAATTTAAATTTGGGCCGGGTCCGGACAAAGAAATTTGGACAACAGGGCTTTTGTAACTTTAAAATTTTAAAGCCCAAAATCATAAGTCAAATTGTTTTAAACTCAATTTTCCAGAAACTTCAAATTTATATGGATTTTTTTTATTAAGATTTGAAATTTTGTATAACTTGATTTGGGTTTTGGATTATTGGACTTTTTTTTTTCATATAATGTAAATTAAATTATTTTTTATAGTTTAATAATTGAGTGAAGTTAAATGTAGTTTATAGGATTCAAACAAAATTTGGATATCCGAATAACACGGTTTTAAAAAAACTGTGCTTGGACAAATTAGGTTGTTCTGAATTTAAAACCAGATCTCGTCTAGACAACAAATTTATTTATTTATAGTAGTAATTATTCAGACTCGATTTTATCCCGATCCGAATTCTTGTCACCCCTATCTGTGTGTTTTTTTTAACTTTTGCATTTATGTACAGTCTTCTGAAAGTCTTTGCTGTCATGTGTAATAATCAACAGTGGGTGTACCTTTTCTTTTCATTTTTTTTTTTTCATCTTATCCTCCTCCAGTTCCTTCCTCTCCTTTCTTTTTTTGTTAAGTATTTTTTTATTGTTTTTTTTGTTTTATGTGCTTATATATATATATATATATATATATATATATATATATATTACAACCCCATTTCAATGTTTTTTTAATGAACTAAGATAATATCAAAAGAAAGAAAAATCTAATAAATTAATATGTAGCCATCCTCAATATAGTCAAAAGTGGGTGAGTGTGGTGTTTGATATATATATATATATATATAGAATCCTTGCATTTATGTACATACTGTTTTGAAAGTCTTTAGGGTGCGTTTGGATGACGGAATGGGAATGGGGATAGGAATGGGGGTAATGAAGAGAGGAATGGGAATGGGGGTAATGGGGAGGGGATAGGAATGAAAACTGTGTTTGGTTTAAAAGGGTTGTGCATTGGGAATATAAAAAGTAAGTGGAGGATATATGAGACAATTACCTTTATACCCTTCTTAAAAAAACAATTATGGATGTTTAATGAGAATTAAGAATTATTAACTTAATTAATTAAGATAATTAATTAAGTCAATTAAGTAATTAATTATTTTATTAACATAATTAATTATGTTAATTAATTATTTTATTAACTTAATTAATTTTTTTATCTAAAAAACATTTTGAATATTATTATTAAAAATAATTATTATAATTAAATATTCACATTAAATATCTCATTTTCATTAATTATTAGTTTAATGGGCAAAAATGTCATTTTACTTTTATTATTGTAATTATATATAATAAGTTTTATTTTAATTATTATTTAATTTAATTATTATAGTTAATTATTTAGTTTTATAAGTTTTATTTAATTAAATATTCAGAAGGGTAAAAGTGTCATTTTACTGTTGTTATTGTAATTATATATAATAAATTTTATTTTTAATTATTATTTAATTTAATTGTCATAGTTAATTATTTAATTTTATAAGTTTTATTTAATTAAATATTCAGAAGGGCAAAAATGTCATTTTGCTTTTATTATTGTAATTATATATAATAATTTTTATTTTAATTATTTAATTTTATAAGTTTTGTTTAATTAAATCTTCATAAGGGTAAAAGTGTCATTTCAAAGGCTGACACTATTCATTCCTCCCCAAATAGTTCCATTCCTCCCAATTTTGGGGGTAATGCATATGCCCCTACAGTACCACTATTCATTACCTACACATTCCATTCCCATTCTAACAGTAGTGCATCCAAACATGGGTATAAAATACTATTGACAATAATTCCCATTCTAACAGTGTTTATTACCTCCATCCAAACACACCCTTACTGTCATTCAAAATAATCAACAGAGTGTGCACCTTCTGCTCATATGTTATTTCCTTTTCTTGTTTCCTCTTATCCCCCTTCGGTTCCACTCTTTTCTTTGTTTTTCTGTAAGTTTTTTTTTTTTATGTTCTTTTTTATTCTTTTATGTTTTATAAGTATTTCTTTTTTCTCATATTTTTTCTCTTTTTATTTTTATTTTATATTTGTTTTATAACTTCATTTCCTTGTTTTTGAAAGAATTAAGATAATATAAATAAATAAATAAATTTAACAAATTAATATGTGCCATAATCGATATAGTTTAGCGGCTGAGTAATTTGATTCTCATTTAGAAGTCAAGAGTTCAACTCTCTTTCAATACATGATTAAATCATATATAAAGTTAGTGAGTGTGGCCGGCATAGAGTAGATTCATATTTATTAAAAAAAATTAATAATAATATTAGTAGTAATAATAATAATAATTCGAAAGGAGGCTGACATGGCACAATGAGAGATGCATGGTTGAGAATCTTGTGATGAGACCAAGCATGAACAGTCTTGTTCATGTTCATATGCACATAAGACCTCCTTTTCAGTGAATATTTTAGGACCAACAACTTATATAAAGAGATGGCACAATGTCTTTAGATTTCAAATCCAGAATAATAATAAATTTAGTTTATAATATTTTAAATTACTTTAGATAGATGTTGAATTGAGAGATTTTATGTAACATATATATACAATATATGATATGCATATTGACCCTTTATTTTGATATGTTAATTGTGATACTAAAAAAATATTTCTGAGTTGCCGGTGCATCATGCATGGCATATTATTTGCCCTGGAAACTCATTCAAGAATAAAAATAATATTATATATTATATTTATCTTTCCTTTGCATAACACTTGAGTCATTGTTTATTTATTATTTTTAGTTGTTTTGTAAATAGATGTAAAGCATCTAAAATTTTACATGCATAAGTTTAATTCATAAAATTGTACAATATAAGATTATTCATTTATATAAATCTCACAAATGTAAATGAAATTTGCAATAATGTATTTAAGCTCCATAATTCAAATGTTTTTTTTTTTCCTTAAAGTCAAATTAACTAATTAGTGATATATTGGTAAGTTTAACCTAGCAAAAATCTGAGAGCATCCAAACTGATGAACAGACAGATCATTTTCACCCTAGACATACAAGGGACACCAATGCATACATTCATAATCTCTTTTTCTGTATAATACGGAATATTTATTGAAAAAACACAATTATAATAAATGACATTTTTCAAGAGGTCTTCAACCCACTGAAAAAAAATGTTCTCTAAGAATTTTTATTGTCTAAGATTCAAAACATATCAAACGCAATAGTACCAAAAATAATACCCGACTTTAAGGCGAACTTCCAACTTCCAACTAAACCCTTGTGTCCACCAAGATGTGCATTCACTGCTCAATTCCAGTGATGTATCATAACTTGTCCACTTTTTAATAAAAAACATAAGACATTTTTCCTATAGTAATCATTTCTAGTTAAATATAAATATCCACTGCTAGTCTACTATCAACATTAAACATGGTGCAAATAAGAATCAACACATGCCACAACGCAAACATACTTGGACAAAAATAAAGAGAATTGAAAAGCAGGGGTACATCAAACCTAACACAAATAAAATTATTCATCCCAAGAATTCCTGGGTTTTTATGTATAAAGATCTTCAATTGTTCCTGAAGAAAAGGTATATAGATTAAAACAACAAAAAGGGCAAAAAAAAAAGGCAAAAAAAAAAAACAAAAAAAAAAACAAAACAAAAAAAACAAAAAACAAAGAAACAAAAGAGCACGCCCTCTCAATGTAAGCACATGAGAATCCATCCACCTTCCACTCACTCCTTAAGACAAAGAGGCAAGTGACATATAAAGAGAAGGGCAAGTAGAACATATGGCCTCAGAAAATCGCCCAAAAATTGCAAAACAAAGTAATGAGATATCACCGCATCACACAAGCACCATCACACTGAGGCCAACTCAAACTATACAAGGCATACTAGTAGCTTTACCTCGCTATTTCTTTGATATTGTCTTTTAATTTTTTTTTTAATTTTGTTATATAAAATTTATATCCTTTTTATGTTTTCCCCTCTATGAAAAATAACCACACAATGAAAAATCCCACGTCAAAAAAGGACCAAGTACCGGTCATTAAATTCTCCGTTAGAAAATCCTTCCCTCCGCCATCCCAAACATAGCCCATCCAAAGAGAAAATAGGGCATTAGTTTCCGTGTTTTGATTGAGCAGCCTTGGTCTGAGTGGTGTCAGGCTCCTCTAATCCAAGGTTTTGAGTTTGAGCCACAAGTGTTTCGTAGTTTGATGTTTCAGGAGATGATGGTCCAGCAGCAGTGTTCAATTGATGAGGTGGGGGCAATAACCAAGTCATCCAATCGTGACGCTTCCTAATTCGGTCACCCTAAAAAAAATAGAAAGGCAATGGTTTTTAAGTAGAGGAGAATAAAACCATCATAAATGAAACAAAGGAACCAACCCTCTTAACTAAAAAGAAACCAAAGTAGCATATATTTTTTTTTATTTTCATTTGAATCTAAACATGAAAGAGCTGGTATAAGTGCAACAGACAATAGCAGTAGGGCATGGCATGCGTTTTTGACATGATCACAAGTTAGATTGTATAAAACATAGATGTCAAGCTTAATTAATCCAAGTTTCTGGCATATCAGTGTTACACAAAAGATGTTAAACTTTCACATGTGCACAAAAATTACCCTAACAGGATGTCATAAACTAAGCTTTTCAAGTACATAAAGTTTCAAATTAAGTATCTACAGCTACCTAAATTCTTGACTACCGCTCATTCAAAAAATTTTAATCAATAAGCCAGTAAATCACATTTACGAGTTTTGAAGGCAATATTTTTTTTGGCTTTTTGATAGTTCAACAGGTTGAAACTTGGAAGTTGTCTTCCTCAGTTATGATTTTCCCAGTTGAAATCTGAAACACAAGACTCATAATAGTTTCAAGATATTTTAATCGAGTAAAAAACAATATTCGAACTTAAGACAAATTAGCTTACATCTTTAAACTTACCAGAAATAATTTCTCAGATTTTCTGTCAAAAAATGTTCCACATTAGTCAATGCTACTGGAAACTAAATTAAAAAACATTTTTGTTAGATTCACTGATGCCTTGCTGCATCATGGGCATGCAAACAACAAAACAAACGTATTAATAACTAACCATAGAGTAATGAATTACCAGAGCATTTTTATCAAAGTCAAAGCCATGTCCCCAAATATATCCACAATGAAATCTATCTAAATATAATATGGTCTTTCAAAGATGATTTTTAATAAATCCATATACTTTATGTTTTGCTTGCAAAAACCCTAAACCCCTTTCCACAAAATTTAATTAACTAATTAATTAATATCCATAAATTTAGTAACTATTTAATAGATATTGATCAAGAATAAGAAAAACATTACAAAGCACTTTTTTCATTAGTATTAATAAGTCCAAGCAAGCCAATGTGGATAGAAGTTTACTCCAAATTTTACATAATTGATGCAGGGTGATGTTTGAATGAAAAATAAAATGGAATCAGCATAATTTTTTAATGAAATTTAACCAAATGAATAAATATAATTAATATTTGAAAAGTATCAATAAACAAGTCAGTAATTAGAAAATAAAATCGTCTACAGAAATTGTTTAATTTAATTAGATTAATCCAGTCAACATTGTGTCACTTCAAAGAAGAATGTTTCCCTCAAAAACCAAAGCCCTACTTCAAAATGAACTTTCATAATACCTATATTTTAAAAATTTATGTAATAGCTTTTTTTTTATTTATTGTGTAATGAGAATGGAGTACATTTATCTTTTCACAATCTTCAAACTTGGAGTTGAGCATTATAGTAGCGAGAAAAACCCATTCCTCTCCTTCCATTTTATGTTCCCATGTTCGCCCTGTGTGGTGACACAGAGCCATGTAAAAGAGAACTCTATCAGCTTGAGAGGCAAACCTGCTTTAAATATACATGAATTCTAGCAATGGTGTTGGGCACTCACGTTGATCTAGGGGTTTTAAAGTAACAAAATGTAAATTTTAGCTTGTTTACAGAAAAAGGGAATTTCAGGGTAGTATTTTGGTAGAATAAAGTTGCCATTGGTAGCTCCGGAGCGGGCATTTGTTTGTTTTGGTCCTCTAATTTATTAAAAAAAAAAAGGTTCAATTTACTCCTTTGAGTAAGAGGTGATTATTCATTTTGGTCCCTAGTACATGAACTTGGACAAATGGACCAAAATGAGCATTCACATGTTAATTTGTGGAGTAAATAGAACATTTTGTCAACACAAATGACCAAAACAGACAAACACTCACCCTCATAGGCCAATAACCTGAAACAAAAACAGTGTATTAAGCAGTGTTACTAGGATGCGCTTATGAGTGTTGAGCATCCAAGAACATCCAATACTAATATTTAGTAACAAATGTGGGCATGGCCAAAATATTTATTAAAACAAATCCCCCTTAAAGAGTGAGCAATCATAGTCAGTATGAGTTCCAATATTTTCAATCTTCACAAGATAAGCATATGGCATCATAAAAAACACTATTATAATTAAATCACAGAACTATCCATGAATAAAGGGCTTGATTCACAAATAGTCCAAATATGAAAGCTGTTACTAATTTCAATCAATCAGATAATCAAAGGTTATTTACTAATTCTTTTTAAAAATAAATCAAGAAGATAGAAATTAAAATTCCTAAAATCTGTACCTGAACTTCCACTACACTTGACACTCTTATTGTATCCAATATATATTGTACGTCATTTGTCATTTGCTTGACCTGCAGCACAAAATAGCACAAGACAATTTTCTTTCTGCATAAAAATACACAAAAACAAATTCAAGCAGAAAACACTAATATGACAAGAAAATGTAAATTTAATAATAACCCATTTTCAATACAATAAAACCAGAGCTTAATTGTAAGCCAAAGCAGCAGGACATGAGTCTGAGAATTAGAGCAATCAGCAAGCATAATTAATGAAAAGTTTTGAGAATCTTCTTTACAAATTCATTCATTCTCCATGACCCATAAATTGAAAATAGAAATACTGCAACAGTAAGTTATACAATGAACCTAAAAAAGAATAATCAGAGAGCATAAATGATCGTGTAATGTACAAGTCATTCATAATTTAGCATTTAATTTTGCATTTGAATAATAAAAACAAAGTATGACGCTTTTGAACCATGAACTGGTTCTTGTTATGAAAAAGCTCCAAAAAAATAATGAGAAAACAGAGGAGTAAGGGCCAGTTTGTTTTGAAAATATTTTAAAAATCTCAATTTTTCTAATTTATCAAACACTTCTGTTAGAGTTATCCAAATTATTTTTCCTATTCTCACAACTTCCATCCATACTTTCTGTTTTTAAAAATTTATTTGCTTCATACATTTTAGTGAAAAACTTCATTAAAAAAAATTGTTAAGGAGCAAATCAATACATATTTTTCATATATTATTTTGACAATTAAACCACAAATATTTTTTAAAATAACCATAAGGTCAATATTCAGGTGAAATTTGTCAAGAAACATACAATTCTCTATATATATTTGTGGGGGGTATATAAGCAAATGTCTTTTTAAGTTATATACACATTTATTCATTTTGAAGATAAACACAAGTAGTAGTATCATTGTAATCATGAAAAAAATGATGGAAAAAAATAGTATCATTGAAATGGGAAAAAAAACATCAAACAAAGAAAATAAAGATCCTAGCATGGTATTTACAAGGAAAGAATCTTATACAATAATAATCAGTAATAGATTTGCAAAAATTAAAAAAAAAACTATTAATTTGAAATACAATAAACAAATAGACAAACATTTCTATCCATTTCTTTATGATGGGAAAGAAAATGTAGAAATCTACTTTGATAAGATTGATACAGCACAAGATATGGGCCACAGCAATATATCATCAATGTTATGGATTACACAGGTCAGCATACAAGAGAACCAAAAAGATCAAATGACATAAGCAAGCTATGTTACAATCATGCTAACTACAAGTCAAGAGGAATTATCAATTACAAAAGCATGAAATAAAAACTAGATATTGCTCAATGCCCTCCACATGAATTCTACGAAAATACAACAGTGTACTTGACTGGCCTACACAAATTTCAGGTCATCATTATATCTTGTTAAGTCAGTGCATACATAAAACTATATAGGGAATCAAGTTCAGTAATGATTTGCAGACCAAATAAGCCCTCTGAATCCTCCAACAGAACTCAATCAAATTAAAAAATTATCTAAAATTAAAGTGTGTGTGTGCGCGCGAGCAAGAGAGAGAGAGAGAGAATATGGTGAGTGAGTGATTCATAAGGATAAGTAGGAAGAAATAAGTTAGGAATCAGAATTTTATGGACAAGACTAGAAAGAATAAGGGGCAACAAGAGAAGACTAGCCTACTTCTCTACCATGTGGAGAAACAGATGAACCGCCAAAATGAAATGGATACAGATATATTCTAAGAGGCTTACAACAAAAGAAAATTCAAAAAATTACCAGATTAGTTTCGTAACAGGAATCAGATCTAAAATGAAGCTATGTGAAATGAGGTCAGGTTGACAACTTAGTGTATTAAGATTAATGTCTGAACAAACTTAAAGAATTATCTCTGGACCAATTACATAGATTGTTTCCTTTACTCAAATTATCAGGCTTTGTCTCATCTGTAGTTATCATAAATGATAACATAATTCATCATAATCATTACCCAATAAAAAAAAATTTGCACCTTGTGAACACCACATAAAAAAAATAAAATAAAATAAAATTCATAAATCACATGCACACACAAGCAAGCATAAGTAGGTAAATATATCAACAAGCTCCATCGAGATAGTCCTATCATCTCTCGCGTTACAAACTTCAAAATGCCACATATGCATAACTTTAAGTGTTATTTGGAATTTGTCATTTGCTCAGAACTCTAGGATAATATGAATAATGGTGTCACAAGCATGTAAACAAAATCATGCATATTCATGCTCAGAAGCCGAAAGGCAGCAAGCTCACAACAGACCCCCCTCCCAAAAAAAAAATGATGTCCAAAAATTTTACCAAGAGGTTGCCAATCAGCCTTGGGCTTCTCGTTATATTATGGTATGCTGAATACACTAAAAGCATTCCAACTCAGAACAAAACTCATGCAAATCACGCTACGAGACTTCAGAACATTTTTACTCCAACTAAATTGACAATGATCATAATTTTATAACTTGTCAAGATTGGGAAGAGAATGACAAGACGGTGAGGAAATGCCAAATACCATGCTTTTCACTTTTAATGATAGTCTCAATATATTGTGACAAAAAACTGAACATGATGTAATAATATTAAACAGTATGCTGTCTACCATTTTGTAACTTAATAAACCATGTCACAACATCCATCAAAGACACCATAACTATTGCAAATAAATAACTGGAGTTAAAGACCTTAAATTTCTTATATTCTTGTTCAGGCAGCACATCAATAAATAAAGCACAACCCCTCTATGGAAGGGGCAACTTCCTTACAATCACTTAGCAGCTACATTCTAAAAAGTAGGCACCATGACATTGGATTAATATAATGAGAACTAGTAAGGCAAATTCAAACAAACATACATAGACATGAGCCTTTGTGATACAATACACAGAGCCTGCTCATTATGCAAACATCATCTCAATGAATAACATCTATGACTCACCAAAATTAAACATGTCCACATGAAGATTAAAGATTATTAAACCTACATATTAACATATAGGACAAATAAACATCATTCATGAAAATCTAATAATAGAAAATCAGTTGGCTTGTCAGAAAAAAGACAAAAAAAATCCATCACATGCTGAGTAGCTAAAAATGTAGAAGAACGTGAATTCCAAAGTAAACAATGGAGAAAAGGGCAGAAAAATCACTCAATCAATGATGAGGGTAATAATTAAATCCAAGCATTTGTAAAGTTGTACAAACAAACAACTCACTTTATTGAAGCCAGCAATCAAAGATACTGGAACCCATCCTTGATCATCCATTTTTTGCCGTAAGTATGTGTCTTTACACAAATTCGCTGTACTGCAAGAGGAAAACAACCACACAAAAAATAAATAAATAAATAAATATTCAAGACATATACATCCAAGTGATAACTAGGATAACCCTTCAACCATCAACAGTGATTACCTAAAATAGTACTCTATCTGCTTCAATAATAAAGCACGTGAATCTAATGGTTGATAAAAAATCATGGGAGGAGCTACAGGAGCAGGCAAAGGGATGTTCCTGAGAGTCTCCGGAGTAGGGCGACCTTGGACATAGATAGAGTGCATCTCTGGCAGATAGATAAACATCAACAGACCACCAGAAACAATATCAAGACATTGTAGGCTGAGAATCAATAAAAACCAGGCAACTCACCGGGTAAGCCAATGGGGCTCATATACGGCCGCAATGGAGGAGGGATGTATGGTGGTACTGTGAGAGGTGCAGGAGGTGGTGGTGGCGGCGGTGCCCGCATAAATGCTCGTGGGGCACCCCGTTGCCCAGGCAGTGGCTGCATGGGACCATCTCGGCCACTCAAGGCCCGTGGTGAGTTCCAATCATATCCCCCACGATCATGATCCCGGCGGTTCATATAGCCACCCTGATGGGGGCCACTGCCACTATTACCATTCCTCCTGCCGCCACCATGATAACCCCGATGGTGATCACTCTGTGGCAGCGGCGTGAACCCAGAGCCCCTAGGACCATGGTCCCAGTTGTGATTGTTGTGATTGTTGTGCTTGTTCGGAAGATCTTTAGGAGAGGGTTTTGATCCAGCCTGCTTGTCCATCACACCCTGAGGCGTCTCTGCCAGAGCAGGCAGGGGCGACAGTGGTTCTAGTCCACCGTTGGCCAATGCATGGCCACCACTGCCCCCGCCGCGCTGCTTCATAGATTTCTGCCGAGCAGGCATCGCATGATTTTGAACATGATTAGTGTTTTGATTACTAGAACTTGGTTTTGATTGAGAAGGAACAACCACATTCACCTAATATCGAAACAAAAATCCATATAAATGCTAGCTACACCATCAAAGGATCCGATTCTTCTATCAATACGAACAAAATACATCTACCAAACAGGAAAACCAAGAAACTAAATTAGAGATCAGAGAAAAACCGGAGGAGCAGAAGCCGATCCATCAGAGAGAGACTTGAGAGAATCCGCGGACGAGGATTTCGGCGAAGCACGAGTGGCTTCCCCAAGCGCAGGCCACGACACAGCCCCCATAACAGGCCCAGCCTCAACCAACCCATTCGACGGCTTGTTCCACGCCGGCTTCTTCCCCTTCGCTCCAGCAGCAGAAGCATCAGAATCCAAACCCTCAACCGGGTTCTCCACAGACTGCAACTCCGGAGTCGAGATCGGACCCGATGATGGTGACGATGGCGACGCCGGCGCAGGATCCGGCTCTCCACGTACAACATGAGACCATGGCGAGCCTCTCGCGCGTACTGGAGTCGAAGGATCGGCGGTTGCAGCAGCGGTGGCGGCGGCCATCAAGGACTAGGGTTAGGGTTCGATCGGCAGCAAACGGACCAAGATCGAGACCACGGATTGTCCAAAGATTGAGATCGGGAGCAGGAGCGAGCGAGAGAGAGGGGGAGAGGAGTGGTGATCGGCGAAGGAGGGCTGATCTCACCGGAGAAGGGGGGGTTGCTCTCTCGCTCTCTCAGGCTCGCCAGGCCCCGGGGAAGGGATGCGCTCTTGGGGCATTGTGCTTTTATTGGAGGGTGAAGTAGAGAATGACTAGAATACCCTTCTAGTTTGACCTATTTACTGTTTCATCACACGTTCAGGGTCAAAGATGACTTTTCACTGTGGCGTTCCCGGAATTCTTACAAGGGAAGTTGTTGGGTTCAATTTTAATTTTAATTATAATTATTATTTTTGTTGTTTCTCAAGATTTTATATGATTATTTTTAATTTCGTTTTCACTCCAATTTTTAGAGACTTTATTTCCGGATTTTATTTTTTTACAAACAATATGCCAAGAGGCCGCTGGCTATTTAAAGATTTTTTAAAATTATATATAGAAATAAATTTAACTATTTTATTTAGATTAATATTAATATTAATATTTTTTAAAAATAGACTAATTGTATGTTTAATATAATTATTGAAAATTAAATCAATAAAAGTTCTATAAAGTTATATGATCAATATTTTTAAAGAAAACTTTTAGTTATATTATGTTTTTTTTAAAAATTTTTACCTTTTTTTGTTGTGAGAGTATAAATAAAATTATTTAAAATTATTAACATCTTTTTGTTGGAATGAGTCAAGGAGTCTGTTGTGAGAACATGATTGAATAATGAGACATTTATTTGATGAATTTTCTCCCATGCTTCCCAATATTCCTCCTGATATTTAAAAAAGAAAAAGCTATAGTTTCTTTTCTTAATATATATTTGACAATTTTTCTCTTTTTATTTTGTTTTTATCAATGATCCCTTATTGAAAAAGTGTGTGTGTGTGTATTATTTTAATTTCAAAATTCTCATATACTAAAAAGGAATCAAGACATAAATTCTAAGTTTATTAATTTTGCAAGAGAAAATACATTGAGTGTTAAAAATATTTTATTGAATATTAAGAGAAGGACATGTTTTGAGATCAATCTACATTATACATTTTAATTTATTAATTTTAATTAAAAGTATATATTTATAAATATTTATTATAAAGTTCAAGTATATCATAGCCTTCATTTAGAAAATATTTTAAGATTACACATGAAAAAAATATTTGATAACTAAGTATATTTCAAGCAACAATTAGATACTATTAATAAAATTGGACCGTACTCACATTATATCATATTAATTTTTCAAATTAATATATATATATATATATATATATATATATATATATATATATATATAAACAATGGATAATGACCATATTTGAGTAGCCATTGTCACAATAGTTGCTGTCGTATTTACCTCACATATAGAAAATCATAAGTTCGACTCCCTCCTAACATGGTTAAAATAATGTGTTGGTTTTTTCTAAGTGTTAAAAAAAAAAAAAGTATATTTAAATAACTTCTCCTTATTACATCTCATATTTTATATGTTAAGTATATTAATTTTTCACTTTATTTTAATAAGTTTTATTCTAATATATTCTATTATATTTGCCGAACCAAGCTTTTAAAGATTCCCTCTGGTTTAAGATCATTCATTCTTCTTTTTTATGAGTGTCCTTGATTTTTTAAGACCTAAGCTAACTTCTTAGAAAAGATAGAACTATTACCATTATATGAAATAAAATACTAATAATTATTATTATAAGAATTAGTTTAATATCATATTAGTCCTTAAGTACATGATTATTTAATGTGTGATGGTGATCCTCTTCCTTTGAATCAAAATTAGATAACAAGGACAATGAAGAAATGAATGAATTTGGATAGATGTATTGAATTGAGAAGGTTGTGGGAATAAAATGTGAATGGTTGATACACATGGGAATTGGTGTGGTGGTTGGTCTTTAAAATCAATTAAATCAAAGTGGAATTTGATGGTGGATATCACATAGGTTTTTGCATTCGATCTCTCATTTGGCAAGACTATGGAAATTTCAATATATACAAATATATATTTTTTTTTGTTAGTTGGAGGTTAGTATGGGTGAAATATACTTGTAATTATTGTATTTAAAATAAATACAAAGTTCATTTCACTCTATGGGGAGGAGAAGTCGTCAAAGTGAAATGATTTCTCCCATTTTAATTATTGATTTAGGTGTCATTTAGTTAGATGTAATTGAAAATATCATACTTTCAATTACAGTATATTTATAAATTTTTATATTTAAAAAAATAGGAGAGTTAAATTCAGTGTTTAATTAAATGTATCTGCAATGCGACTGTAAAATTTTGGGTTTGATTTGAGGGACTTGTAAATGCATTTGAGGTATATGATCCTATGGTGAAGTTACCATATTTTTGTTAGTTTTTTTTTAATATATAACAAAACTAAAACAAGATATTAAACCTAAGCACCAATGGGATATTATTTCAAGTTTATTATTAAATTAATTGTTAGACACATTAGTATACTTTTAAATATTAATTATAAATTTCATTATTACTTTGTTATTTTAAATTATTATTATTATAAATATTATGGAAATTGAGAAAAAAAAAAAGAAACGAAATGCATGATGATGAATAGATTTGAAAATCGAGAGAACCCATGAAGGATTTGATTTTAGAGTCAATTTGGCCATAATGCCAAATCCCTTATCTATATATTTTGCATGTATTTGAAGTTACACCAATAAAATATAATTCACTCAAACAAAGGATTTTGATTTTTGATGTGTTTAAAATTACTTCCAAATACTAAGAAACAAACAACACCTAACTATTTTTGTAAGTAGAAAGTAACACTTTCTCTTTTTTGTCACTTCTTTCATTTTATTTACAAGTTCAATATTTTTGCAGCTGAAATAAAAAAATAGGTAATAT
Source organism: Dioscorea alata (assembly GCA_020875875.1). Lineage (NCBI taxonomy): Eukaryota > Viridiplantae > Streptophyta > Magnoliopsida > Dioscoreales > Dioscoreaceae > Dioscorea > Dioscorea alata. The sequence continues at coordinate 24,272,428 of CM037011.1, forward strand.
TCCCTCTTATTCCCCCCAACTATTTTGATCTCAATGGATAAATCTTGAAAATCCCAGAGATATTAGGGTGTGTTTGATTGCCCTTTTTTTCCATGGAAAATTTTTCCACGGGTGATTTTCCAGTTTTTTAGGGTGTTTGATTGCCAAAATTTTCCGTGGAAAATTTTTCCACAAACCTGTCACATGACCCTATTTTCCCTCAAATCGGTGAAAAATTTTTCCTACCTCCACCCTAGGAAAAATTTTCTAGGGAAAATAGAGAGGTCTTTTTGGTAATAAAAAAAAATAAAGGGGGGTTTTCGTAAAAAGACAAAAAAAAACCCTAGTTTCTCCTCTCCCTCCAAGCCTCCGCCGAAATCCTTACTCTCCCTCCCCGCAGCGCCGCGACATCGGATCTCCGCCGAGCGAGAGGCATTTCTAATCCCAGAGAGATTCTTGGTGAATTTCTCGAATTATATCTCCATCGAGATAAACAAGGCTGCTTGGATCTTCTCAATTGGTATGCTTTGATCCGATTATGCCATATATATCTAATCAAAATATACATATATATATCTTCTCAATTGGTATGCTTTGATCCGATTATGCCATATATATCTAATCAAAATATACATATATATATCTTCTCAATTGGTATGCTTTGATCCGATTATGCCATTTTATCTAATAAAAAAAAAATATATATATATATATATATAATGTTTTTTTAAAATATGTTTAAACAAATTTTTAATAATTTTTTTTAAAAAAAAAATCCATGAAAAATGTGACTTTTTCCATGGAAAATTGATGCAATCAAACAACAAAATCAGAATTTTCCATAGAAAATTTTCGATTTTCTAGCTAAAAAATAATGGCAATCAAACGACTATTTTTTCATTTTCCACGGAAAATTTTTCCATGGAAAATTTTTCCCTGGAAAAATTTTCTTTTCCACCCGTTTTCCATGTTGCCAATCAAACACAGCCTTAGTGTTTTTTTTACTTTCTATAAAAATGAATGCCTCATTTGTAACTTTTCCACCACTTCCAACCACTTTGATAACATAATACTTCCTTCCACGTTTTTATTTTATTAACTCTTTCGGAGAAAGAATGGGCCTTAAGTGAAAACAAAACAATAAACAAAGACAGGGGAATCTTCATAACCATTAGAAATGATTAGGTGGATCAATAAAACAATAAACAATTACAAGTTCCCTGAAACATCTGTCTATGCTGGTGCATGCAAAACAAACTTTCAATCAAATTAATTATTATCATAGTAGTTTATCTCAAAGTGAAGAAAGGAATGCTAAAATCACAAAATTAGTCATTGTATTTCAATAGCTAGTTGTTTTTATGGTGTAGATTGATACTTTTTTTTTTTTTTTTATAACCAACGGTGCCTTAGTCTATTGGCATCAAGTTCTCTGCATATGAGCGAAAATCAAAGATCAAATCTTCTTCGGCGTGTCAGGGTGAAGACAGGTGTTAGGTGGTATATATATATGTTAGTGAAAAACAATCCACCAATAGAATGGCTCACCAACCCTTCTCACAAAAACCATCAATCTTAACATAATAAAAAAAAAATAAAAAATAAAAAGGTGTGAAGATGTCAAGAGTGGTGGCTATGGTTAGTGAATCAATTGCCTGTGAAAAGGTAATGGTTGAAGCTCATTCATTCACAACTCAAGCGAATGAGAAAAGTGAGAGTGAAGAAGTTTGAGAGAGATAGAAGTGCGGGAGTAATAAAATAGTTAGTATTTCTCCTAGTATAAGAGAGAGTAATGATTTTCTTCTTATTATTAGAGAGAGTTTGTAACTCCTATAATTTTCTACTTAGTAAATTATTCTATTCTTGCTTGTGGTTTTTACCCTAATTATTTAGGGGTTTTCCACACAATATTTGTGTCTTTTACTTTTCAACATTATTTTTCATTTCTTTTGTTGTGGTACTACTTAATTCAGTCCTACATTTTTATAACAAGTGTTATCAGAGACAAGTATGGGTGAATATATCTACTTATTGTATACTCTGTGGCTGGTACTATAAGTGGATCCTTTACATAAAAAAAAAAAAGGTTAGATTATTATTCACCTTTTGAAAGAACTAGTTATTACTCTTGAAGCAATTTGTAATACAAGCAATGACATCAAAATACGAGTTTGAAAAATCCAGTGGAAGTAATTTATCACTATGGAAGCTAAAAATGATGACAATCTTGAGAAAGGACAACTGCTTACCAGCATCAGTGAAAGACCAGCTGAGATCAAAGATGACAAGTTGAATGAGATGAATGAAAACGCCGTTGCAAATCTTCATTTAGCATTTGCTGATGGAGTTCTATTATGAATAGTAGAGAAGAAGATGGCAAAAGAGATCTGGGATCACCTCACTAAATTGTATGAGACCAAGTCACTCCACAACAAGATTTTCTTTAAGAGGAAACTCCATACTTTGCATATGGCGGAATCCACTTCAATAACAGAGCACCTGAACACACTACATACTTTATTTTCTCAACTCACATCACTGGGACATAAAATAGAGTTAGATGAACATGCATAACTTCTACTTCAAAGTCTACCAGATTCTTATGATCAACCCATTATCAACTTAACAAACATTGTCCTACGAACATTCTAGTCTTCGACTACATTGCAACTACTATTCTAGAGGAAGAGAGTCAGCATAAGAACAAGGAAGATAGGTTGGCAAATTCGCAAAAAACGGAGGCCTTAATGGTGACGAGAGGAAGACCAATAGAGCATGGCCCTAGCAGGAGCTACAATCATGGAAAATCAAAATCAAGGAGTAAGAAGACTTTCAAGTGCTATAATACATGCTTAAAAGTGCATATTTTACATTGCATTTAGCATGGTATTTTACATGTTTAGCACTTAATTAATACCTAATTTCATTCTTTTGTTCACCACAAGCTTTTATTCTATCTTAGGGCCAAAGAAGCGAATACAGAGGCGTTTTGAAGCAAAAGAAGTCACCTTGTTGAACCAAAGCATCACAATGGTTTTCAACGGCCGTGGTTATTTCTTGCAAGAAGCAGCGTGGTTGAAGATGGTGTTGGAAGAACTCGGGCACAAGAGAGAACATTTCTCTATATTGTGACAATCAGAGTATTTTGCATCTTGCAAGAAATTTGACATTTTATTCAAAGACAAAACATATCAGAGTTCAATACCACTTTGTTCGAGAGAAAATAGAAGAAAGAACAATGGATAAGCGGAAAATTTACACAAAGAATAACTTAGGAGATTTTTTAACGAAAGCAATCAACATCGACAAATTCATTTGGTGTCGATCCTCTTGTGGCCTGACAAAGAAGTAAGCAACATCTAGTGGCAAGATAGAAAAAAAATGGTTTAAAGATCTGATTATCTTTTAATCAAATTTTCAAGTAGAAGAATTGTTAGTCAAAAACAATCCACCAATACAATGGTTCACCAACCCTTCTCACAAAAACCATTAGACTTAGTCACTTAACATAATAAAAACAATTAAAATGTGTGAAGATGTCAAAAGCGGTAGCTGGGGTTGGTAAATCAATCGTCTATAAAAAGGCAATGGTTGAAGCTAATTCATTCACAACTCAAGTGAATAAGAAAAGTGAGAGTGAAGAAATGAGAGAGAAATATAAAAGTGGGAGCAATAAAAGAGTTAGTATTTCTCCTAGTATAAGAGAGAGTGGTGGTTTTCGCCTTATTATTAAAGAGAGTTTGTAACTCTTATAATTTTTCTATTTTTGCCCGTGGTTTTTTTACCCCAATTATTTAAGAGGTTTTATATAATATTTGTATGTCTTTTAGTTTTCAACATTAATTTTCATTTATTTCTACTACTATATTCTATCCTATATTTTTATAACAATATATGTAAACCACGAAAAGGGTGATGCAAGCACAATGATTGTTGTTAGATTATTTGCAAGAAAAACCATTGCAAACACAATAATTAAGGAAGACAATGATTTTTCAACTCACGGGCAGAGTTGTCTGAATTTTCTTTATTTAGCTCAAGACATAAATTATACAAAATAGTTCATTTACAAATGCAACTGGATATATTTTTTTTATCACAAGATAAAGTTTATTTTACAAAGCGTGTGGATGTAGTTTAGAGTAATTGGTGGAAAATTTCCAATCATTTACTCATAGGATCTAAAAAATGATCTATTTTATAAAATGTAATTAAAACATGTGTTATGCTCTCATCATTCAATACTTGAATATTATTAAATGTTACTATTTATTTAAAGCATGAAATCAAAATTCTAATTATATTCACAATTTATAATTTTTTTAATTTTGAAATTTCAAAAATTAACTTAATTTTACATTTTTATTACCAGATAATGATAATAGGTTGAATAACAATTATTGTTAAGTGGTAACAAACTATAATAACTGCATGTAAGCATGCTTCATTACTTGTATAGTTTTTTATGGGCATAAACAACTAATAAATTTTATAGTCAATAAAAATAAAATTTCTGAAATAACTCCTACCATCACGTGAAACACCTTAAAAAAAAAAAAAAAAAAAAAAAAAAAAAAAAAAAAAAAAACCTTTTTAAAATATAGATATATATTTTCTTTGGATAACTAGGTGACAAGTGCATCCACACTTAAAGGTGTTAAAGAACAAACAGGTAAAGAAGTGCAGTAGTTACGGTGGCTTAACGATCCTCCAGAGATTTACCATGTAAGGCAAGCTAACATGTGGGGAAATAAAGGTCTGCCATGTGTACTCAAGATGATATATTAAAAACCACTATGATAAATCCCCATGCCAATATGCATGCAACCTTGGAGGGATGAAAATACAACTCTTCATATAGGGGATCCACAGGGATGGATGGATTCAGGATTTTTCTTCAGGGGACAAACTAATATTAAATATAAAACATATATAATGAAACATAAGTGCATCAAAAATTTTGTCACATGAAAGTAACATATTACAATTGCTTTTTGTTTTCATAGTTTAAAAATGATGCAGGTTTTTTGTTTTATTCTTAATAATATAAAATATTTCATTGGATCTTGGTTTAGCGGCCTTAGTGTTCTATCAAGCAAATTTTAATATGATTTTTATGAGCTGCAAAATGAAATTAACATCCTAGTTGAAGCTTAGGAATTTGATGTTTGAGATCCAACGAAGATGGAGAAATGAGAATTATATTAAAATTATTTTGAAGTTAGCATCAAATACTTAAACAGAATTGGATAGGATACGATTTTAAAATAATTCTAATGTAAAGATTTTAAAAATTAGGGATTTTGATTGTAATACATACTTGGCCTGTAGTAAGCAACAACTCAATGGAAAAAATTAAAGCTCTCTGATTCCGTGATTCGCACTTCTAACTCAAGCTTTAGAATGACAAACGAATTAAGAGAACACAATAAGGTTATAAAATTGAGCCTTCAAATATGGAAAAGTGAATTAATTTTTTATAATAGATTTATTTTATATAAGTCCTTATACAATTCTTTAATTGCTTTAATATAGATTTTATTTTTGGTTTTAGTGGGAACAAATTGAAAAAATAAAAAAATCAATATTATCTAATGGATTTCACAAAGTTGAGTGGGGGCAGCTCCCTTCACTGCCCCTACTCTAGATCCGTCCCTGCCACATTGGACCCAATGTACATAAATGCAGGTTTTGAACCAATGATAATACTCATAAATAAAATTTTAAATTAAATAAAATCAATTAAATTATCTTTTAATAGGGAAACTTTTGCTAACCCACCACGTGGTTTGCCTCTTTATTAATTCGGGGCTTATGACTTGAGTTTTTATATTTTAGTACTTTGTAGTTTAAATCGTTTGAAAAATGTGCCAAAATGTTTAACTCCATTAATTGTTGCTAACGTAGACGTAGTATATAAATGAACATGAATTTACTTTTTTACCTTTTATTTTATATTACTAAAATATATACTATTTTAAAACCATTAATATTTACATAGTATATAATAACCATCCAAGCCATAATTGGAGGTTGATTTGAATGGTTCTTAATTAGTTTTACTTATGGTTTTTTTACTTGTCAATTTTAACTAATTCATTTGAAATAAAAAAAAAAAATTAAAGTTAAATGATAATCTAAAATTTATAAAAAAATTATATTAATTTTTCAATATTACTCTCAGTTAAAATAAGATTTAATAATATATGCAGTTGAATATGATTCATTAATAATTGTAGAAATATATTAAATATAAAAGATAAATTTAGAAAAATAATATTTAATGTTTTATAAATTTTTTAAATTAATAAGTAAAAATGCCTAATGAAAAACTCTAAAATAAGACAAGTAAAAAAGACAAAAGGAAGTATATGTTTTAGTAATATAAATAACGGTAAAAAAGTAAATTCAGGTTTATTTTTATGCAATGACAGTAAATATTAACTACGTTAAGTATTTTGACACAAATGGTTTATGCTTATTAAATGTAAAACCACAAACTTGAAATTAATAACAAGGCAAATCATAGAGTAATTTAGTAAATTTTTTCCTAAAATTAATTATTAAATAACTAACAAAACGGACGTGCCCTAGAGTGGTCACTGTCGAAGTCCATTGGATTGCCACGTCATGGACGTAATTAAATATAAAACAAGGGTTAAAACAGTAATTTGGCGTAACCCTAGCGCGCAGCGGAGACCCGTTCGCTTGTGCGCGCGGGATCGGATAAAGAGGCGTCGCCGTTTGCGGTGAGAGCCTTCAGAGCTGAAATTTCAACATTCGAGCCGGAGAAGAGGGCAAAGTTCGATCCTTTCCAACAAAGTGAGAACCAACACTGTGAATTTCTCTTCTTAATCATGTTTTCGTTCCCATTTGATTGATCATTGCGTTAATTATAGTGTTTTTTGGGTATGTTTTCTGTTCTTTATTGAATCATTCATGGGTTTATCTTTTTTCCTGTTGTTTTTGTTGTCTTTCATCTGAGTTTAATCTTTGTTGTATGTCTGTGATGCGGATCTGAGGGCTTCTTGAGGTTTTATGGTGAAAATTTTGTTGTTTTTTTTGTTAATTTTTAGTTGATATTAATTACTAATTTTTGACAGCGCGTTCAATCCAATTCTTCTTTAATTTACTGCATTTTAGCTGTTTATGGCATTGTGTGTGTTTTGCTTTTGAGGTGTATTTTGTTGGCTAGGGTTTTCAAGTGTTCTCACTCGCTGAGCTCTGTTTTTCTTGATATTTTTATTGGCTTTTGTTGATATAATTTGATATTGTTATAAAAATTACTTTTTTTTTTTTTTTGGCTCTGTGGGATGAAGATGGATCGGTACCAAAGGGTGGAGAAGCCGAGGGAGGAGACCCCCATAAATGAGAATGAGATCCGTATCACGTCTCAGGGGAGGACTCGCAGCTACATTACTTACGCCACCAGCCTGGTTCAGGTACGGGCATCTTTTTTCGTGTCAATGGATCCTAATTTTGCCCCAAATATTGTGATATGTGAAAATTTTCATTCATGCATTATTAGTTTCTAGACTTGTTTTTGGAACAATATATATACATATTTGATGGCTTTTGACGATTGGCTGTTTGTATATGCTTAAGGAAAAGGGGTCAGAGGAAATTGTCATTAAGGCAATGGGCAGAGCTATCAATAAAACTATAATGATTGTGGAACTAATAAAGGTACTTCTTTTGGCCTGCAATCTGGATATGGATGTGATATACGCCTTTTGTTTAGCTTCTGAATACAAATTTTTAATATACATGTATATGTTGTCCTTACATCTAGTTGAAACCAAAGTTATATAAAGTGAAATGCTAGTTTTGTCCAAACCTGATGTTATGCACTATTTCTGGTGATTCAGAGAAGGATTGTTGGTCTTCATCAGAACACTGTCATTGGATCTACTGATATAACTGATACGTGGGAACCATTGGAAGAAGGACTACTCCCGTAAGTACATGCGTGCACACACACAGAAACATGCATACATTCGTTAAAAAAATTGACTTTTGACTGTTTCTTTTTGTAGATAGTCAAGCAACATACTTATTAATCCATGTAAGGTTGTTAGAATTCTTCTGACAAAAATTTGGCTTTACAGGCTTGAAACTACAAGGCATGTCTCGATGATCACAATTACCTTGTCAAAGAAGGAATTAGATACATCATCAGTTGGGTATGTAATGATGGTTTAGGAATTGCCTCTCGCTACTAATTTATTGTAATTTACATGCTTCTGCCTTTTCTTATGATTGATAAGGTTTAGTGTTTCATTATATTGTATTTTTGGAAAATTTATTTTATTGTATGGCTGCATATTGTGTTCTGATTGAGTTCCCTGTACTTGTTTTGTATAGTTTGTCATGAGTTTCCTCGCTCAAGTCCTCGTTTTGGATTCGATGCATATTTTTTCTAATTGAATTTATTGTCCATTTGTCACTGAGAGTAAGGCTGGTAAGGGTGTTATAGATGTGATAAGGCCTTTGACTGATATCAAACAACCTGTACGCTGATATAGGTTGTCGTTATTGCCAAAAGTTTAAACAAAAATGGCAATGATAAAGGGAGGTCATGCCAACAAGGAAGCTATATATAGTAAATTGAAGGCAGGAAAACAAGAGAACATATAGTAAATTGAAATAAAGTCAAAGTTAAAACGTATATCGGGTTTGTACTTTGGAGAGGCCAATTTGTAGTATCAAATCCAATACATACCATGAATTCTTTCTTTCTCTGAGTAAGTAAGCCAGCTGAGTTCAGTTCAAGTCATTTGTGTAGCTTGCATACTATTGCAGTACTGCTGCTACTGCTGCTACTGCTACTACTGCTGCATGTATTTTAACTTAACTCTTTCTTTAGTGGAAGCATTTGATTGATCATGCGTGCAATTCTTTACCCGCAACTTTTGTCTCTTGTATTGGTTGTTGGTATACCTATCTATTTTTCTCTACTTGTTGTATTACTGCTTATTTGGAGTAATGAAATTTTAGGATCATTTCTATTAGACCCATCACCCTCCTAGAAAGAATCTGGAGCAACTTTTGTTGATATGTTGTATCATATTTTCATATTTGTTATTTTGTTGTCATTAGTGTGTTAACGCTCATTTCCATGTGGTTATCCGAAGTTTAAACCTATGATCGTTTGATCTTCACCTTTGTACAACATTATTTGTTACTGGACAAAACAATTATTTTTCATTATTATATTGAATGCTCAGTCATAACTCTTTTTATGAAGTAATATGAATTTATTATATTGAGTTGCTTTTGCTTTTCATTCCACACATCTTTTATTTTTTAGTCAATCGATTGATGATTGCTCTTTTTCCTATTTGTTTAACTTTACTTAGTTGTCATTGTCATTTTGCTATTGTACATTTTGCCTGTACCATTTTAATTTTCATATGTAAAAGTTGATTTTCTTCCTTATGGACAGTATGTTTGTTTCTCATCTGGTTTTGGAATTCAATACTAATTATTTTGGTTTATTAACTTTGGAATTCAATGCTGATTATTTTTGCTTATACCTTGGTTGCTTCTGCTGCAGATATCAGCCCCCTATACCAAAGGATCAGGTGAAACCTTTGGCTGATTTTGGTTATGAAGGAGGTAAAGTTCAATCTGTTTTACACTTTCATGGAGTTTACTAGCTCATTTTACTGATTTTTATTTTTTATTATGTAACCTAGAGGGTTCACCTCGAGGTGGGCGAGGTAGAGGTCGAGGCAGCCGTGGCAGGGGAAGAGCAAGAGGTTGGTTATTATTGACTGACTGAATTCCTTTACTTCATGCCCTTGACCAGTAAACAGTGACCATCATTGGCCCTCTCTGATGGATGCAACATTGCTCAATAACATTTTCTTGATCAGGGAATGGCCCAGTTGCAGTAGATTACAACGATGGCGGTTATGACAATGGTGACCATGGGTATGTTAGAGGTGGTTGGGGCCGTGGTCGAGACCGTGGTTTCCGTGGCCGTGGCAGGGGAGGCTACGGTGGTCGGAACAACTATCAGCAAGGACCAGGTGGATATTATGACGAAGGCCCTATCCCTGTTCGAGGCCGAGGTATGCCATCAGTTTTTGCTTGTGTTTCATTTGAATTTCTCACCCCTTTATTAAACTGATCCTGTTCCAACTCATGAAACATGTGTATATCTTAATGCCTTCCAACTTGCATAGTGTGTTGATGAGAATGCTTATCTCAATCTGTTCACAGGTCGAGGCCGGGGAAGGGGACAGTTCCGAGGAAGAGCACGTGATTTTAAAGCAAATGGACCGATCCATGCAGCTGCAGCAGGCGAGGCGTAACTGAAGCCGAAGTGTTGTCAATCTATCAAGTATTATTTCACTTTGCGGTGTGTTGGATGCCTGCTCATTGTTAGCCTGTTGTCATTCCTCGCCTAAGTTCACCATTAAAGGTTAACTATAGTTTGTATAAGTCCTGTCTTTGTTTGCCAGACACCGGTTTCATTGGCTCTAGGTTCAAGTTTTATTTATTTATTTTTCTTTTTCTCTTCTTGATTTTAACTAATTGTAGAATTGGACTAACCGAGCAGTACATTCTTTTATTTTTTATTAGTATTGTTGAACTGATTGATTTATTTATTTGACTTCCATGACAGAGTTGTACTTATAATACAAACTGATGATTTGAATGATAATACAGCAACCAAACACAAATGAGCAACCAATCAATGCACTGAGACTAAGTCTACCAATAAACCAAGTCAAACAGCACCACCAATCCGCATAACCACCACCTCGTTTCTCGGCCGTGTGCCGCGGCATTGCCTCCGGGTGCTGTCACCGGGGAGGGCGGAGGTGGTGAAGAGCTGCCATCACTTGGCGGCGGTGGAGTTTCTCCGCTCGTGGCTGTGACGTTGATGCCGAACCTCATCCCTCCTTTGCAGTGCCCCTTTGTGGTGCAGATGAACCAGTATTTGGTTGGCTTGGTAAGTTCTATTCGGTCATTGCCACTTAAATGTATTGAAATGACTCCGGAACTCGAGTCACAAGATCGAAACGTAGTTTCGGTCACTTGATAAACATTGTGTTGATTGAGGACATACTTGAAGACTATTCTAGGACAATATAAATTTAATGAGTTTCAAAAATCATGTGTTTGTATGTATGACTTGGATATAAATACGAAAATAGTGACTAACCTAAGGCATCTCCTACTGTAAAGTTGTACTTTTCCGACCACTCGAGATAGTTTATCCCGGTCGACCATCCATCGGAATCCCCGACCGTATAATCTTCGGCTTCGACGAGGGGACTCTTGAATAGAATTGTGATGGAGATTGTGAGGAAGGAGAAGAAGACTAATGAGAAGTGGGATTCCATGGTAGAGCTGTTGTGCAGAGATTTGAAAGAAGAGTTTAATTAGAGTTTATATTAATATTAATTAGCAAATGGTAGGTAAGAATGTGACTAATATTTTTGTTTAGTCTAGAGTACAAAGTCCATGGCCTTGCTAAAAATATTAAGGTCTAAATCATCAGAATTAGACCAATTCCACACAGGCACACAAAGATGCTTGTGAAGTTACCTTATTTGGTAATTAAAAGAAATTATAAGGGTATATGTGCATTTTGATATTTTACGTGTATAAAAAAAAGTTAAATTAACTTTTTAAACTGTCACTAAATTGTCAATTTTATCAACTAAATTCTTAATTTTGTGAATTTGTTATAGAATGCACTCTATTGAGCTGATTTTACAAGTGATTTCATGTGACAGTCTGTATGATAAAATTTTCATTTTTTTTTAAAATTATTTTAGACATCAGTATAATATTAGGATAAAATTCTCACAATACTTGGTAGAAAATTACAGAAAAGATGCATATTATAATGAATATGAAAACATATTGCATTAGTTTTTAACTTTAAAAGTGAGCAAGCGTATGTCCAAAACCATGTGGATTGGGTGCCGGTGTAGATTATTCATGAGAAGAATTGTATTTTCCATCTCTCCAGAGTTACATGACAGAAAATTTACTATTATGGAATTATGGTTTTAATATATATGTATGTATTTCATCTTCTTCTCATGTGGTTTTCATTGCCCCATATGTTAGCTCGTCCCACATTATAAATCCTTAGGGAATCATTAAACTATCATAACTGATATATATCTCCAAACATATATGTTCTTTTAACGTTAAGAGATTAATGCTACAGTAACTAATTCTTCTCTTAATGATTTAAGTTACATAAGAGCATCGCCAACCAATCTTCTTTTTTGGCGTAGGATGGCCTCCAACCAAGCGCCAAATATTGTGCCAAATAAAAAAATTTGCTATAGTGGCATGTAAATAGTTATATGTCACTGTAGCATGAGTTATTTTTTTTTAAATTATTATTATTATTATTATTTTAATAGTTGTTTAATAAAATTATTTAATAATTGGTTAATAGGTGCATATTACTGTAGTTTGGTTTTTTTTTTTTTGTTTTGTTTTTTTTTTAAAGTTGTTTAATGAAGTTTGGTTCATTGATTTACAATCTTGGGCTACTTTTAACCAAATAAATATACATCATTATAAAATTTGTACTTATAATTTCATATTTTAATCAAATTAATAAGTTATAATTTAAGTTTATATTTTTTAATTAATAAAAAATAAAAAAAAATTAAAGAAAATAATACAAGAAATATTGCATTCATTAAAATTAGAATAAATTACGTGAACAATAAAATAAAAAATATATTTTAAAAAATATAATATTTAACTTCAATGGTTAAGAGTGAAAAAGAATTAAAGTTGATTAAATTTGTTGATGGTAGGAATATATAAATTGTGAAGTGGAAAAAATATTTTTAGAACATTCTGTTTTAGAGTTAAAAATAGAGTTGCTGGTTAGAGAAAGTTTCGCTGTAAAAATTGTATTTTTATATATTGAAACTTTAAATATAGAGTTTTGGATTAGAAATGACTAAGAGAAATAATATTTTCATAATTGCTCGGATTCTTCCAATTTCATTAATTATTTTTTAAATATTAAAAAACATATTTTTTAATTATTTACTTATAAATCTAAATTTACATGAATTTATTAAATTCTTCGTAACTTTGTTCACCTGCACTTGAAGTGTTGGTGGGCTTAAAATTAGTGGGGTGGGGGAGGATGGCGAGGTTGCTGGCTCTCCTGAGGCTGGCATGAGGAGGAGCTATCTCCTCTGGTGTGCCTATACCAAGGTGGTGAGTGCGCGGGGCTGATCCACCTAGATCGGCACCATGTGGCGATTGGCTACGTTCATTCGCACCAATCCAGTCTACTCTCCAAATAGCCCTAGAATCTGGTCAAGAAAGAAGCAAAGAAGCAAAGAAGCAAAGGACATCAAGTATAAAGAAAGAAAAACTAAATCTCTTAAAGTGGAATGTTTACAACCTTCACTTAAGGCTAACAAACTCACTTACCTCCTCCCATAAGGCTCTCCTTGCCTCTACTTTTAAGCTCCATGGCATCAGCGCAGTCTGTACAGCCTGCCTCACCTGGCCATGCCACACCACGCCTTGGCACCTTGCCCTGCCAGCCGCCATGTCCTGCACTCTACGCCAGGTTGGACTGTCCTCAGTCTCAGCACCTTGACCTGCCAGCCTGTTGCTTGGTGCCATGCCCTGCTGCTCGTGCCATCAGCTTGCGTCAATCAACCAGCGTCAGCCGATGCCATGTCGCCTATGCCAGTCGGCCTTACCGAGAATGATAGGCCATGCCGCGCCATATCTCTCGGTAAGTGATCCATGACCCGCTTAAGTCATGGATATATATTCAAGGCTAATGCCTTAGAATATTTTTGGCCTCTCCCGGCCTAGCACTGTCGATACTACCACACCCGCTCGGTCATGAAATCATACCAGCTAATGACCGAGTTTGGTGTCAGACTGTACAACTTGTGCTACCGATGATCTGCCCTAGATCATGCTCTCGGCCAAGCGGGCCGGTCATGTCCGTGCCAAGGACAGACTCCGCAAAACCCCGCTACAGTCAGTTTATATCCAATGGCTCTATGCCCAAGCATGAGATTAGGACGAGTGCTAGCGTCCAAAAAGTAGGGGTATTTTTGGCATTATGAAAATATTAAGATGATAAAGATTAAAAAAAAATTAAAAATGAGAGGCTGTATAATATAAAAAAAAATTTGAGAAAATTGGGCATTTAGGAGAAGTAGTATGAAGTTGAGAAGTGGGAGAAGTGCTACTTTTCTGAAATGGGAAGAAGTGATATCATTTTAGTACTTCTGTTGTTTATTTGTTAAAAAGTAAAAAAATAAAGTATGAGAGTTTTGGTGTTATGGGGTATGAGTTTAACAAGGATTTTGAAAGTGATGGATAATGAATTTTTATAGAGTGGCTCACTTCCTCAATTCAGTAAAAGAATTACTAAAGTGAACTTAGTTCAAAACTTATTTCTACCTTAAACGAGAAAAGTTTCCTTACTTGAAGGCAAAATAATATCATAAGTGGAGTACAGTTAGACCATTTTTTCCTATTTCTCAACTTCCCCGAAATGAACCCCGTAGCTGATTAAAAATTTTCTCTATTTCATTCATATATATATATATATATATATATATCACATGTGAAAAGATATGGCTGAAGAACTAACGACATGCTTTATTCATTGCTTCCTTTTGAAGAAGCTCAAATTAGAATGGACAACAAAGGTGGCCATTTTTATTTAATTTCTTCTTCTTCTTCTTCATAATAATAATAATAATAATCACAATAATAGCAACATCATGCTAGAGTGTGTTAGGACGTCAATCTCAATTTGCAAGTGCTTGACAATGCATTGTTGCATAACTAACAAGTTGATGCCATATTTCAAGAATTATAAGATTTATTTTCAGATAATTAATTCTATTTATCAATATATATATTTATTTATTTATTTATTTATTTGAGGGTGGAAAAATATGATACATATAGGTCACCAAGAACAGAGGTTTCATTTATTCGGATTATTTCATTGATGTAAGTATTGCTTACGTTTAATTAATCACACATTTTTTGGTTGAGAAATTAGTCTTGTAACAAGTGTGATTATTCAAAAACGACCATCTAATGCTCGTGGATGACCAAAATAACTTTGATCTAAATTTTATTTTTTTGAATAAAACTAAATTTTATTTTTTATTTTGAGGTTTTGTCATAAATATTTTTAAAAAACTAAAAATAAAATAAAACTGAAGGGAAATCACAATTTTGTTAAAAAAAAATTGATAAAATGACAAAACAATATTAGCCCTCATAGGTTTAATCAAATTTATTAGAGTTATTATTAGAGTACTAATAATATATATTTAAATATAATGATATTAATATCTTTTGCAATTAAGCTTAGAAGATATCAATCCTAAAAAGTGTTGTGTTTCAATGTGCAATTTTTTTTATTTAATCATACATTTTTTCTGCAACAATTTCTTTGTTTATTTTGGATTGCATTAATATGGTATTAAGAACTAAAATTACTAAATTATAAAGAAAGTAAAACAATCTTGATAATTGTAGTACTACAGCAAATAGCACAAGTGGTACAATGGCAAGACATATATATATATATATATATATATATATATAGATTGATAGCAGTATTAATTGTTTGGAATTGTAGTAATTCTTTAAAAAATTTGATTTGCTGTAAAGTTTCATGATGAAATTAAAATAATTAATTTTTTTTATATGATTTCAACAATATATATTAGTCTTACGTGTTAACCAATTTTTTTAAGGAAAAATATGAGGTTGATACTGACATACTTTAAACATATATTTTATTATTACTCCAATAATTTTAAGATTAAGTTTTGATCATAACTTGTTTAGTATATTCTCTTAAAAAAACTTCCAATGAGAAGGAAACAAAATCCACCAAAAAAAAGATAAAAGAAAAAAAGGCGAAAAAAAAAGGTGGTAAGTGAAAGGAAGGCTTCAAGAACACTGCTCCACTAACATTATTTTAAATAATTAATGTCACCAAACACTTTCAATTAATTAATTAGACTTTTCATCCACTCTTTCTATCAACTCCACATGCATGCCTATCATCTAATTCCCTTCATTAATTCCTTTCTATATATATAACATCTATGTTCAACTATGATCAATGTACTTAGCTTCCACATTAAATATTATTCAATATGGTTGCAATAATATTGCCTTCATTTGCTGCAAGATTAGTCATTCTGTTGTTGTTCTTGTTTAATGGTTTTCATTTGGGGTATGGTTTGAGCTCAGATTACTACTCAAAGACATGCCCTAATTTTGAAGAAGTTGTGACAAATGCAGTGAAGAAAGCCATGGCCAATGATCAGACTGTTCCTGCAGCATTGCTCAGAATGCACTTCCATGACTGCTTCATTAGGGTTAGGGTTTCACACTCTCTCTCTCTCCTTCCCCTTCTTTATTTTTATAATAAGGGCAAGCCACAACACACATGCATGCACCCTATTTACAGTTTAAAACTATGGTGGGAGAGAGTCGAACTCTCGACATCTTTAATGAGAATCAAATGTGTTAATCATTCGTCCACTATGGATTTTGCATTGTGTTTCTTTCTCTCTCATTATTTTTATTAGAATATATTTTTAGTGTTTTAAGTTTTAAGAGAAAATTGATTGTATAATTAATCCTGTATAACTGTTAATATTTATATTTTAAAATCACATGTTTGCATGCATTCATAAAACATTTCTATTTAAAGACCTTAAGAACTCAACTTAGAAATCTTATGAAAAGAAAGATTTTATATTATTTTTTTCATAAAAATGAATGAAGAGAAGAGAAATGAAGGATAGTTTAGTCTTTCTAATGATTATTTTTAGTCAGATTTATATAAACTAATATGCTACAGGTTTTTGTAACTGTTGATATGTATTTATAAAACTTTTATTTACTTATGTAAACCTGACAAAACATTATTTATGCACTTTTAATGAAAACTATCTTTAATTTCTATATTACATTTCCATTTTAGAAATGAATGAGTAGAAGAGAATAAGGTAATTTATTTTTTTCTTATATTTAAACTTTAATTGATTTCTAATAAGCAAATAAAAGTAATGCACAGGTATATATAAGCAAATATATTTTTTCACATAGGTATAAAATTTGCAAACATAAAGAAAATTTTAATAGCAAAAGAGACGGTCCAATTGGTAGAGGTTTAAATAATTTAAGCAACTAGTTTTAAGTCCAAAAATTCTCATGTATATAACAAACACCTTTTATGAGAGATTTATCCTTTACAGAGCTCTAAATATCTCGTCCCTCACAAAGATTTTGTTATAATAATATTTAGTTAATTTTTTTACAACCTGAACAAACTACCTCATACATTTTATTTGTGTTTCAACCACACATTGAAAACGAGTTGAACTTTTGACCTCCCATATTGAATCAAATGTCTTCAATTTATTCTTTTATATTTTTTCTCATATTTATATTTTTAATATATATATATATATATATATATATATATATATATATATATATTGTCTAAACATAATTATTGTTTGTATATTTATCTATTATTTGAAGGGATGTGATGGGTCAGTGCTATTGAGATCTAGTGGGAATAACACAGCAGAAAAAGATGGACCTCCAAACATATCATTGCATGCATTCTATGTCATTGACCATGCAAAGTCTGCAGTTGAAAAGTTATGTCCTGGTGTGGTTTCATGTGCTGATATTTTAGCTTTAGCTGCCAGAGATGCTGTTTCCCTTGTAAGTCTTTACCCTTCTTAATTATTAACTCTATAAATTTTTTATTTTTATTCTTTTATTTATTTTTAATTAATTATATTTTTAATATATAGTCAGGTGGTCCCAGATGGGATGTTCCAAAGGGAAGGAAGGATGGGAGGATATCAAAAGCAATTGATACAAGACAACTACCAGCTCCCACTTTCAACTTCTCTCAATTGAAACAGAGCTTCTCACAAAGAGGCCTTTCCATTCAAGACCTAGTTGCACTTTCAGGTAACCCTTTCTTTTTTAAAAAAAAAATTAAAATTAAAAATTAAAAAAAATTATCATTGGAAAAATAGGTTATTGCTAACATACCATTGTAAAAAATAAATTATTTATAATTATTTGTTTATATATACTTGTGTACCTAAAAGTCAACTAAATTTTTTTTTTTAATTTGAAATACTAAACTTTTTTTTTTTTGTTTTCTTTTCCCAATGTGCAACTTGGGGAAACAAAAATAAAGAAAGATAAAAAATTAAAGGCCAGTTGTTATTTTATAAAATTTATAAGTTGATTTTCAGCTGTGAAATCATATAAAAAAAATTATAATGATGTTTTGTGTGATTTTAATGAAGCCATATTTGTAATTATCTATTTTTTTATAAGGGTTTATTTATTTATTTTTATATATTGTTTTATCTACATTTGATCTCTTATTACCTAGTCTTTATACAAGCACTTTTTTTTTTTTTTTTGTCCATTTTAGTTAATATTGATGCATAAAGCTATCAAAATAGGTCTAACTTTTTTTTTTCAAACTTTAATGATGTGTTGTGTATAATCATGGGATATGTTATCACCAATGTTTCAAAACCCGGTTCAACCGGACCTGGCCAAACAACCGGGCTGGGTTATATAAAAACCCGAGGTAAAAAGTTGATCCGGTTGACCCGGCCGAGTACCCGGTGAACCGGTCGACTCGGCCTGGTTGAACTGGGTCAATCCAGGTTTATTATATGTTTATTGTTTAAAACTTTAAAATTTTAAATTTCAAAACTTTATTTAGGATATTAAGTTGATATTTATAAATTCTAAGGAAGACTATTCGTTAATTTTGTTTGTTGAACTTTTGTATTGTTTTTTTTTTATTTTTTATTAATTTATAATATATTATTTTATATATTTATATATGATTAAACTTATAAAAATATATATTAAATTTAATTATTTATGACCGGGTCAACCCAGTCCGACCCTGGTCCGACCATGACCCAGAAGCCTTCCCGGGTCGGGTTTTAGAACATTGGTTATTACTATATAATTATTTAAATTGACCCATAATAATAATAATAATAATAATAATAATAATAATGGATAAATGTGCTTTTGGTCATATAACTATTCAAATAACACCTGTCTCAGTCTCAGTCCAATATTTTTTAATAACTTGAATAGACATCAAAAGTGTTCAATTTTCAAATTTTCTTTTCCTTTAAATTTAATTAATTAATTAATATAACAAAATTATTAACACAAATATATCTAATAAATAAAATTAAATTTCACAGGTGGTCACACACTAGGCTTCTCCCACTGCTCTTCATTCCAAAACAGAATCCACAACTTCAACACATTGAATGATGTGGACCCATCAATGAACCCAACTTTTGCAAACAGGCTAAGAAATGTGTGTCCCATGCACAACAAGGTCAAGAATGCAGGCTCAACAATGGATTCAACTCCAACCCTCTTTGACAACACTTATTACAAAATGGTCCTCCAAGGCCAAAGTTTATTTTCATCAGACCAAGCTCTCCTCACTGATCACAAGGCCAAAAATCTTGTCATTAAGTTTGCTAATTCTCATGATGAGTTTTATCAAGCATTTGTTAAGGCTATGATCAAGATGAGTAGTTTGAATGGTGGCCAAGAAGTTAGGTTGGATTGTAAGGTTGTTAATTAGATAAATTTATTCATGAGGGTTTTATGGTAATTATCATTAAGTTAATTTTTATATGTTTTTGTGAGATAATTTCCATGTTTTATGTTTATGTGGATCAAGGAATAAGAGAGTTTGTGAGTTTGATTTATTGTAAGTTTGTGTACTTTTGTTCTGTTGTAATTATGAGAAGTAATAATAATTAAAATTAGTTTATGTTGATTGATTATTCAAACTGTTTGACTTCCGAAATTTACTATTTATTCATATATTCTTTGTAAAATATCTCCGAGGGTTTGTGCAAAAACTATATCTGTAATTTTTGATATATATATATATATATATATATATATATATATATATATATATATATATATATATATATATATATATATATAACGCGTTTTTTTTCTGCAAGCCCTCAGAATTAAAATCTACACAAGTTTGTTATCAATCGTTGGATTATAATCCAACAGTTGATACAATTCATCTATATAGTATTATTGTGCTTATAATAACACAATAAAAAATTGGATGCAATCCAACAGTTGATACAATTCATCTATATAGTATTATTGTGCTTATAATAACACAATAAAAAATTGGATGCAGAGTACCTCAACAAATCTTAACCGTTTAACCTCATTGTACCTTCTAATGTGCACTATGCTCAACTTCAAACGTTCTACGAACATTTGCAATTGGTGTTTTCTCTCTTTATGTATATAATCTAAGAACATTAAATGGCATCTTTTATATCATAATCTAACCGTTATTATTTGTAAAAATGTGTATAGAATTACTATTAATGAATACATGATTATTCTTAGGTGGTGTGGCCTCATATATATATATATATATATATATATATATATATATATATATATATATATATATATATTCACTAATAAGGAGTGCAAGCAGGGGCGGAGCGACAGGGGGGGGGGGCGGCCGCCCCCCCTGTCGCCGGCGGGGTCTGTTGACCCCGCCTGCTCCTTCCCTCCAGATGCCTTCGCCTCCCTCTCATCCGCCCCTCCCCCTCCCCGTCCGCCCTCCCCCTTCCCCCTTCTCTCTTCAAAGTTTTTTTTAAAATATATTTTTTATTTTTAAATTTTTTTATCCTTTTAAATTTTTATATTTTCATTATATTTTTATTTTATTTTTCAATTGAATGATTTATTTATTTTTCATTTATTAGATATTTTTTGTTTAGTTTGTTATTTTAAAAAAAAATTAAGAAAATTTGTAAAAACATCAATGATTGATTAATTTGCATTGATTTTTAGGGATTTGAGAAATATTAAAGCTTTAATCTAGTAATAAATAATTTTTTTAATTATGATTAATTTAAATAAAAGTTTAAATGAAAGTTATTATTTTTCAATAAGATCTTAAATGTAAATAATTTATAAAAAAATTAAAATTTTAAAAAATTATTTAAATGAATTAAGATAAATTAATAAATTAAATATGTCTTGTAAATGAGAATTTTTTTAATTAAAAATATTATCTATATTCTTATGATTTTAAATCAGAAGTACATCAACTCAATGGTAAGGCCATTGAAGTAATTACTTTAGGCCCTTTTAATTTTTTTTAAATGCTCATCTTTATATTTTTTTTAAATAATAATTTTGAAAACTCAAATTTTGAAAGACTACCAATAATTATCATAATGCAATAATATTTTTAATTTAATATTTAATCAATGCAATTAAATCTTAGTTAATTTTTAAATTTTAAAATAATACGATAAGATATTAAATATTTTATTTCAATACTTAATTAGTCATATATTCTATAATGGTTTTTTTATGCATTTGTTTCTCCAAAATTAATATAATATTTATTTTTTTTAATTATAAATAAGAGCTTTTGTAGTTTTTATATTGTTACAATTATCTTGTTAGATTTTTACTTTGTTGAGTTTTATTCACAAATTTTAAATATATCATTTTATTATGAGTTTAGTAGTATATGAAAAGATAAACAAATATCTCAAATAGGTATTTATTAAAATAAATCAATTTTTATTAAATAAATTAGAGAGTTTATTCTAAAATTTCCTATAGACCTTTAGTTATCTGAAGCCTTCTGAGTCAGAATCATAAAAAATTCTAAATTTTGATAAAAATATTTATTTTGATATATTAATTAATGTTAATTATTTCTCTTAAATTTACTTATTTTTATAAAAAAAATTTAAAATGTATTTTATAATTTAAAATTTAATTAATTAATTATTTAAAAATTTGTAATTCGCCCCCACTCTATATGATTTCTGGCTCCGCCCCTGAGTGCAAGTACCCAAAAACACTAACAAAAAAAAAAAAACCCACAAAATTGTAATACCATATCAGACTCAGTGATTCATGGATATAATTGTACACTTGCTAACAAAACCACATTGATACAGAACTAATTCGCCCAAAAAAAAAAATCTGGATATTGTTTTACAGTTCTTGTAGTCAAGAGAACGACGAACAAAACACGAACCAATTCACCGAGATGGTGAACATCACATTGCTGCCAAAGGAAATAAAAACAATGGCGGACGAAGCAATAAGAACTAGCATTGACACACAAGAATTCCTTGTGCCGTACCAAAATCAAGAACAAAACCAAATCATCTGCATTCCAACTGCATCTGTGGCAGATCGACGAATGTTAATGGAATTGGAAAGTTCTGATGGTAGATGCATGAACCTGATGATAAATGGTAAACAATTGTTACTATTTGGTTTGTTGGTCATTTAGCATAATTTCGACAAGTTGAATGTTTTCCCTGCAAGGACGACGCCTTTATTTGTGGCATAAAAGAGAAGCCATCGACGAGTTTTGAGCATCGGAGTCCCCATTTTGCCATTAAGAACTCAATGAGATGATGGCCGCTGGTGAGAAAGTGGCAAATTAGAAGAAGAGCTTGTTCTCAAAATATTGTTTGATTTGAAACTATAAGATGGAAGACCTTCGGTTGTGATACGTTGTTATAAATACTGATCCAGGAGAGTTTTGCAGGAGGAAAGTGACCGTTGCGAAGAGATCATCAAAATCTTCATTAGCAAATCATGGGATTAGTCAAATTAACAATATAAATTCGAAAATTTTTTCCTCTTCACTCACCGGTATTCTCGTATAATACATCAGCGCCGAGGATAACTTGAGGATGCAGATCAAAAAGAGGTGCATCCCATTCTCCCCAAGCAAGACCTAGTATCTACAATTTCAAGAAAAATGTTATAACACTGAGCAAGAGGTTACTCTTCTCGATGAAACCCATTAAATTGATGGAAGTTACTCTACAGTCAAGCTTATTAAGTTTGCATATCTTTTCCATGTTCTCCAGCACCTGCAAGCCAAAACATTAGAAGCCAATATTCAAATATTAAAACAAGAAAAAAGAAAGATATAAATATTCACATGCAGATAAAGAAATCATATCATGCACAAATAGTACAAGTGTTAATCAGCATAATTATATCTTGAATTGATTGATGATCATACCTGCAGTCATCTGTTTTCAAGCAAACTAATAGATGAGCCTACCAAGTTACTTTCAGGACATCTATATTCCAAATCATAAATGTAAGAGTATGGTAACCCGAATCTTGTTTGGCCCTGCCCAAAAGCTCACGGTGTGACATACTGTATGTCGTGCAATTTTAATTCTCACGCTGGTATGCGGAGGCAAAGTCCCCATGATATGGACCTTATCACTTATAACTATTCCACATACATACGAATATATGTAACTAGAGCGTTTTGGGAGTTCTTGAGCAGCCACCCTAAATAACATCTCCTTTGTACTCAGTTTTTGACATTGTAAATTCTCCTCTACCCGTGATTTTTACAGTACAATATAACAGGAATTATTGATTGTGACAAATGAAAAACATGGATATCAATCATTCATCTCAAAAGTAAATTTTTGATATCACAAATACAGTTAATATGATTATGAAGCTTGCACCTTGAAATTTCCAAATAAACCATCCGCTATGCATGGTTGTAGAGAGAGAAGCCATTAATACGGTAAATTTAGTCAGCATTTACAGAGACCAGTTTTGACATTTTTATCCATTACTTTAAGCTCTAATTACAGTGCAACAATCAAACTCTATTAGCAGGTTAGATGCATAAGACTTCAAAGTAACAACCTACTATTGAATTTGCAGATAAATGATCCTTGAGTGCATTGTCATCCAGAATTAACAAATTTTAGAATTGAATCAAAACACACCTCAGTCCTATGTGAGTTGTCTGTCAGTATAACGTTTGCTCCAAGTTTTGCAGCCACCAACCCAGGCAACGAAGTCCCAGCTCCTAGCTGTCCAAATAAGGAGAAAATAAGAGCACATAATCAACTAGCTAAAAATAGCTCATGTAACAAAATAATATAATAAACAACAAAAACCAGAATTGTCCTGATTCACATATTTACAATTTTGTTCATATATGTGGTTAAAAAAAAGACACTAATAAAAAAGCAATTCCTTCTTTAGCAGCGATCAAATACAATTGAGCATTACTGCAAGGGCAAAAAAAAAGGAAGAAGAGCATGATGTTTGTTAAAAACTATTACTTTACAAATATCTTAAAGAAAAACAAGCATGACGGACTATAACTACTCACCAATAAGATATGTGATACAGAAAAAGGATATGGTGGTAAAAAATATCGATTACTTATTCAGTTGTATCAAAAATGCAAATTGAGAAATTCTTTGAGGAAAGCAAGAAAAGCAGAATCAGATGAATAATTGGAACTAAAACCCAAACTACAAGAAGCATACTTTTAGTGAAATGGATTCAAATGGATGAATAATTAGTACTAAAATCCCAAACCCACCATACAAGAAGCATGCTTTCAGTGAAATGGATTCAAATGGATAAATAATTAGAACTAAATTCTAGCACATCAACCACAGTTTTAGTAGCCAAACATACTCTGCAAGAATCACGAATAGATTGAAATTGATGAATGGTTAAAATTATGAACTAAAAAGCCAGCTCAAGGGATTCAATCAAGAACTGCAACTACTCATCAAGAATGACACATGCATTGAAATGGATTCAATCAAGCACCTCAACCACAGTGACACAGAAATAACAGTCCTTTTTTTTTTTTTTTGGTTAATAAGAAAAACACAGTCTTGGTTGCCAAACAAACTCATCAAGAATGAAACATGGATTGAAATGATTGAATTAATTACAACCATGAGCTACAAAACCAACAAGGATTGAATCAAGCACCTCAACCACAGAGACACCAGAAAAACGCAGTCTTTGTTGCCAGACATACTCAGCAAGAATGACACTGCAAGGCCAGACATACAATCCATAATCTTCTTGCATGATCTACACAACGAAAAGCATAACAATGAAGATCATTCAGAAGACCAAAACATTAGAGGAAAAAAAAAAGTTAAACGGATCATATTGCCTCAATGATGTCGATGTAGAAAGAGTGATTATCTTCTGATGATTCAACCCCAAAGTAGTGGCGCGAGACGGTGCTCATCTGAGCTTTAGGCATGCTCGCCATTGCTCTCGACGATCGAGGATTGCCAAGGTCTTCAGTTTTGGGGAAAAGATGGAATTTTGATGATAAATTCTGAGGTTTTAGGGCTGAAACTTTTGGATCAATTATTCAAAAGTGAGGATTTTTTGCTAGGGTTTTACATAGCTTGGTTTGAGAATTTTTTACAATTTTAGTATTTACTCAAAATAAGTAATTTTCCAAAATAATAATAATAATAATAATAATAATAATAATTTAAAAAAAATATATTCTTTTAGCTCTCTGTTTTTTTTTTTTTTTTAATCTTTGTATTTATTCTTACCCTATTTAATATATTTTAGATAGTAAATCTAAATATCAAGGCTTTGAAGTACCTTAAACAACTACTTTAAAAAAAAAAATGTTTACTATAATATTGAATATTAGTCTTTTTGGTAAATATAAATAAATCACTGTATTATTAAAAAATAGAAATAGTTATATAAAACCTAATGTAGAATATTTGGATCATAATTAAAAAATATATATAAAAATATGCTCTTAATCTAAATGAGTGAAATAAGCATGACTATTTTGTGATGGTCACTAAATAAGAGGTGCTAATAAACCCAGGAGATTCAGAATCTCATCATCAATCTAATCTTAAAGCCACCCAGACGATCGAACGCTCCCTCAACTTCATGAGCGCAAGACTTGCAGATAATTCTAGCAATACAGCGCGCACCTTAGATCAGGAGTAGTCCCTTCTCTTGCAGCCTAGGCAGACCAGTGTCTTCAGTAGATAGCCTTAGTCGGCCCAGCTTCTACCCTCTCTATATTGTCATTTCTTTCCCTTATCGTTGTATTCCTCACCTTTGGTAAGGTTTTAGTTTGTTTACTCTCTTTTTTGTATGATTATTTTTCTATTTGCATCTGTCATGTTCTCTTGTATTTTTAATTCAATAAATTCGTGATTTATCCACATTATTCACAAAAAAAAAAGTAAACCTAGAAAATGATAAAAATGGATCATATTAAATATTAGTCTATTAAAAACTGAAAAATTTTACATTTTGAAATAACATAAAGATTGAATTGAATATATAGACAAACAAAGAAGTTAACAGATCAATATTCGAGTATTTATTATAATACAAAGGATTGATTAAACCAAAGTAAACGACATACAATATTAATTTACCAACACTTTTTTATTTCTTAAATAAAAATCAACAACAATAATAATATTCATCTCCTCAACAAGATTTACAACCATCTTAGACTAAACACAACCTCATCATAAACCACTCAAAAAGACTTAAAATGGTCTGGCGGGCAGCTCAAACAATTTAGTAAGCAAGCCTCTGCCATTTAAAGCAATCTTGATTAATGAATTTCTTTTCTAATTTTCATTAAATATAATTAATGGAAATTATAACTGAATTATGAGAACTGTAAAGTGCTTGAAAATGTTTGTCCAAACACCCAATTTGATGGAACTACGTCGTTGAACACAAGTACTTGACTATCCGTAGTTGTTACTTTGAAAGAAAGTGATTGGCCATTCAAGTAAGCATTTGATTGCCAATTTGCACCCCAATTTCTGGACATGGTCATCCAATTAGTGTTCGATCCTTTGATCGACATCGACGCGATCGAACCACTTCCTCCGACGTTGCTTATGAGTACTAATTCGAAGTAGTCGCGCCCGTTTATAGTAAACTTCACACCTCCCCGCTTCTTACATGGAACTCTAAAAATATATAAAAATAACAAACTGTTAGTCACAACTATCTAAATATATATATAGTTACTTAATTAATGTGAAAAAAAATATTGAACCTTTGGTACAAGACGGGCACGATGCCACCACGGTAAATCCCGATCTTCTCCCAAGCTGGTTGAGCCATGTCAAAATGTTGGCGCGGCGGATTGCACCAACCGCCGTTGTCATTAGGAAGAGCATAGTTCGGAGGGCAAAAGTTTGTGGCGGTGATGGTGACTGAAACACCCTTGATGCACCATTGAGAGTCGGATTTGTAGTCGCATATGATCTTATAGCATTGCCCGCATGACGCTCCGTCATTGAATAATGCCGTACTTAGAGCCGCGGTTCTAGTGCCATACCCGGTCGAGTACAAGTTACCATAACCACAAGCTCCGCCTGAAAAATACGATCCACTAAGTTCCAGCTCCGCGTTTAAATTGAAATACGATAAAAAATAATAATGAAAATATAGAAATTAATTACCCATGGTTCCGGAGGCATCACTACCACCATAAAATGTTGCGGTGGCTTTTGTCCATCCAGAAGGAGCAAAACACTCAACATTGATTGATAAGTAGGAAAGCATAAGCAAGATTGAAGAGAAGAAGGAAAAGAAATTAAGATCCATGGCTATGAATGTGTGAAAGAAAGGGAAGGGGAAGGAGAGGTTTAAATAGGAAAAGGATTGAAGAGCATGTGATTGATGGTTGAAACCAAACTCAATTATTTTTTATTATAAAAGTTTGGTGATAATATTCTTGCATGCATTGATAGAGTGAGAAGTTTGAGTCTTGGCTCTTATCTCTTAATGATCAAGTGCTGTGGAGATCTCAAATGGGAATTATTAATGAGAATAAAATTATTAATAAATTATATTAAAAAGGTTTAGTGAGGATGGTTCATGGTGGTGAATGGAGGTTTTGTCAGAGAAGATGATTAATGAAATGATAGGCTCTCACATGGTCACGTTTCAATAACAGAGTTGCACATGGTTTTCCTCATCTCATGTTTTGTTTGGTAGTGAGTGCTGTTTTCAATCCTTTTTTATTTTTATTTTTAAATTTTTTGTTAGTTTGTGAAGTTATTAGTTATTTAAAGCTGTTTTTTTTATATAAATTATTGAGTGGGAGTTTACAAGAAAACAAAAATTAAACCTAG
The DNA here is from genome assembly GCA_020875875.1 of Dioscorea alata. NCBI lineage: Eukaryota > Viridiplantae > Streptophyta > Magnoliopsida > Dioscoreales > Dioscoreaceae > Dioscorea > Dioscorea alata. The sequence continues at coordinate 24,300,486 of CM037011.1, forward strand.
TTTGTTTGGAAGAAAACTTTCATTGCTTGTTTGCAAGGAGAAATTATGAGTATGTTATATTAACTTTGATTTACAATATGTTATAATGATTTTTTTTTTGGTTAATTATGAATAAAAACATAAAAAAAGAAGCAAAGGTATTTTTGTTATTTTAGTATAAAATCTAAAATATAAAAAATAATTATAAAAAATGTATTTAATCAATGAAACAAAGTCTAAAACATTGGGCACAAAATGATTACTTTTATCAGAAGGCATGAGAACCTCATGTTTGATGAGAATCAAATTTGGTTAGAAATTTAATGAAAATTCATTAACCAAATATGAGCATCTTAGTGCCCATGAACCCCCAAAAAAAAAAAAAAAGGCCTAAAAAATTGTATCATTTTTCTTTACATTTGCTTATACCAATAGAATTTCATTTTCTTTTTTTATTTATTTCTTTTGAAGTCTGATAAGTGAAGCAAGTCTTTGTTTAGGTATCAATGAATGTGTTAGTTGAGTTAATATACACATTGACTTGCTCTTATAAATATAAAATTGAAATAAAATAATACCATTCAAAAAATGTGAAGAAAATTATCTTATAATTTAGAGAGCATCTAATTGCATTCATACATCCCTCCACTTTTGCTCTAAGATTCAAACCCTGGTCATTAATAAACGCAGATGCTAATCAAGGGAATAAATAATGAGTGTACGAAAGAAATAAAGGTCAAGAATGTGTACAATAGAAGTGAAGCATAACAGCATATGATTACATTAAAAGACACAACTTAGGTAAGAGATGGAATATAAAATGTTCATTCAATTTGGAGTACAATTAAAGGACCTGATAATAAGATCTAGGTTGATGGGCAATTGTTTTGACTCATGGAAATAACCAAACTGGAAATTATGCATTGATGGATGATAGATTTAATTTGATCGAGGTCAAATCCTAAAAATGTCAACACAAATGTCCCAAAATTAATTAGGGATTCTGCAAGCACATGGGATATGTAGTAAAAAAAAGGCGACGAGGTCAAACGGTCATTCATCGGGTTTTATCAACAGTCTGTAAAGTCAAGTTCATTCAAATGTATGAGAGAGCTTACAGTTAACAAAGGCTTCCATGTGTGATTTTTCTCCTTGAAATGCAGGTCTGTTCTCGTGTGATCGAGCAGATTATAGCTTAAAAGTTAAAACTCATCGTCGTCGTCCTCGGCAATATGCTGAGCAAGCTCTTGCTCTTGCTGCTGCCTCTCCCGTCTCTTTTCATCACTTTCTTTTTCATTGTGGGAGTTCGGGGGAAATCTTAGCGCTCTGACCGCTTCGTTATGCATGTTCAAGCAAAAGGCGATCCTCGAATTGAAGGCAAACTGGGGCTCATTAGTGGAATATACATCACCTGTTTCTTTTGATACCATCCATCCGTTGGCATGATCAATTGTGGCATCAATGGCACCATCTCGGATAGCCTTTGCCACAATGCTCTCAGCATCTGCCACGGGATTATCAGAGTTCAATCTCAATTTTCTAGCCACATCAGCCAGAGATATGCGTGAATAGGATATGCTAATGTTGCGAAGGCCGGTTCTTATCACATTGTGGCGAAGTCTAACAATCAGATTGTGTGTTCTATCTGAACCAAAGGTACTTGAGAACTTCTCTGCAACAGTCCTAAACAACTCTAGATCCCCGATTCGCACAGCCTGAAATCAGGAAGATAGGGACAATAAAAGACAAGAATGGAATGCCCGGAAATTGAGTTAGGGGCACAGTATCTTACGTTAGTAAGCTCAAAATAGGGTATCAATGCCTTCTTCATGCCTTTCTGCATGAAGACTGTTCTCTCTGGGATTTCCCCAAGAAGCAAGCGGACTATTACGGCCCATTTGTTGCATTGAATTCGGAAGCCTCGGGCTGCAACAGGTGCCTTTCTTGCAGCTTGCAGGAGGCTCTCTTTGGCATCTGTGTATTCCAACTGAATGGTCCTAATTTTTCCCAGGTAAAACAGGTATCTGCAGAACTGAAAAGGCATAATTATAAGGTTATCATCCTACAGACTGATTGCAGAGGACCAAAGCACAAGACAAGGGCATTATATGACAGTAAGGCAAAGCATAAACTTGAAAAACCTTAATCCAATTCAGGGACTTCATAATATTTGAGAATTTATATAACACATGGGACAGTCGTGGTAACGATAACTACAGGTACAACTATGTGGGCAAAAATGATAACAGGTACTACTATGGGAGACTTCAAACTGTTCCACTATGGGCGTTCCGTTCGAAATGAGAATTGAAGTGTGAACATTAACAAAATTTTATCGTGGTCTAGGCAGTTAAAGAAAAACAACATTATGCACACATAATGCCAAAACTGTCTTGGATGAGCGCAAATAACATCATATTGCGTCTAGATTGGGGAACATCTTTCATAAAATCTAGTATGGATTCATTGGTTTGAGAATTAAACCTTCCCCAAATGCCTTCCAATGAAAGATACAGTGGAACAAGCTACACCATTGCCCTTTTAATGAATGGGTGATAATTAATAGGGTAAGATATGACTCATGATGGTAGAAAGCATAACATCCAAATAAGAGATAGGTTGAGTTATGAAAAATATCTTGCCTGCTGGTTTGAGTGAGCCTCAAAACGTGGTGCTTTCGACCTCAGTTTTTCTGCTTGGTCATACAAGTTATAATGGAGGTAATTCCGAAGTAACAGGTTGAGCAGGGTTTCCTACATATCATGATGAACATCAGAGGTAAGTGCCAAAGTCATCAAGATATCATACAGAGTTTCCTGTTGAATTTGAATAACATACCTGACCCAACTCATCACGCCGTAGGGTTGCCATACGATGTAGGGCAAGGAGATCCCTGACAACACAAGAATTAGGACTAGCCGCTAAAGCTATTTGGTAGTGAAAGTGGGAACAGTGTTTATATACACTATGTAAGTGCGGCTGTGAGGGAGTAGATCAGCTTAAAATTTTACATGAACTCACCCACGGATTTCAGCAAGATTATTTGTAAGTTCATAGCTGTATGAATAATAGAAATAAAGCCTAGACGCCAAAACATCAACAGTTCTTCTGTTCATGTGCTTGAGACGAGCAACACTTGCAGAAGAACAAGCTTTAGCCTGGGAAAGAAAAGCATGAATTAAAAATGGACTTCCAAGTCTCAGAAAAGAAATCAAAGGATATTATCATATACAACAAAATTACCTCCTCATATTTCTTTTGGTCAATAAGAAAGATCAGCACAAGCAAGTAGCAATATATCTCAAGCTCAGGTACAGGATGCTTAACAGGAACTTGAGTTGCTGAAGTTGCTGTGTCCACATCCATATCATTCTCAACTTCCTAAATCAACATAAACAGACATTTATATGTTAGTGACATTAATTATGTCAAATGTATTTTACGACCCATTTGAATTTCTCACAGTCACTACACAGAACCCTGGATTAGTCTGTAGAAAAGAATACGAACCATTTGAATTAGGAAAACTTCTCCCGGCAATAGAAAGTTAGAAACTAGAAAGTTAACATCTTCCGCTCATGTTAATTTATTTATCATTATATTTGACAAGAATATTTAGAAATGCCAAAATATGAGGTCCAAATCCAATGTCTTTTACTAGATTTTCATTACTGAAGTTTATTCTACTTCTTAGACACCAAATTGAATTTGGGGCCTATTTGTTTGAATGCTTATTGATTAAAATAAAATAAATTTATGTGTAAAAAAAATTTATAGTTTTTATATCTACAATAAACAAATCTATTCTCTACCTAATAATAATAATAATAATAATAATAATAATAATAATAATAATAATAATAAACACATTGAAACATATTTAAAAAAAAAAGTAGAAACAAATAGTTTTAAACCACAGGTACACATGAAAGTAAAGCGTGCAACTTTGGAGATTAGAAAGATGGAACATGAGACTATGCTATCACCCAATGCACCTTATAACTCTACAACTCAAGTAAATTGTTTGAAATGCCTTTTCCCTAAAGAACAATCTGGCTGAAAACACACTCAAGAGTAGTTTATATAATTGTATCCATCAATTTCCCTACGAAATTGCATAAACTGACAATTACCACAAAAAACACACACACACACAAGCAGGTTATTGAAGAATTAAATGTTTATTCACAAAAGATAGCATTGAAAGAGATACACTGGCTTCTATTGCTCTATGGAAGTAAATTCCACATGCAGGTTATGATTCTTATAAAGCTTACTTTGATGGACCAAAAAGTGAAGCCAGATATCCAACAGGTTCAAATGAGAAGTGCATGGAACAAATGGAGAAAATTTCAAATAAGGCAAGACTAAAAAAATTAAGGTCTACTTATTCTCATAATCTTCTACTTCATAACAAGAATCACAATATTTTATCATTAGTGTTTTGATATCTTAAAACTTTGGCCTGGAAATTAAATCAAGTACCTCTAAATTATCAAATTGATGTTATAACATATTCACATATATGATTATATCTCAGCGAATGAAAACTCAACTTAAGTTGATTTCCATAACCAATACCCCCAAAAATGATTGTAAAGTGCATCAGAACAAAATCATGTCCAGCTAGCATAAAAGAAACACTCGAAGGATGAAAAGTTGAAAACGCAAACCACAGCCAACTAGTCCCAGTTACCAATGAAATGGAGGAAAAAGGCCTAATCACTAATTTAATCAAAATTTTGACCATCAGACCTCAATAGAAATGCAAGCAAACAAACAGATCCTAAGACTGTTTATAAAACACGCAACAATTCAAATATTAATCCTGACATACAAAGGTCATATTTCAGAATTCTCAATAAATCTCCTGCATGCCTATGCATCACAAAAGATGGCAGCAAACCAACCAATCCATTTGTCAATTAAAACTTCGTCAATTTGTTTTCAACATCATAAGCCAATCCCAGAAAAAAAAAATCTTCGTCAAATGAAACAGGATCATACCATCCTACATCCGTTCCACTTATGATTAACACTAGTAAAAAAAAAAATCCCTAACCACTATAACATCCAGGATCTGCCCATATTTCAATCAGATATTCACTTTCAGACAACAAACACTTGACAATTAAAAATAACAGCATCACCAAAATAAATTAAAAAAAATAACATTTTCAAAGGAATTACCACCAAGCATTGCAATTTAGAATCATAAAAATCCATCCAGATTTAAATCGCTATAATCCAAATGCGATAATGAACCAGGGGGATTGGCACCTCGGGGAGATAGGACAAAAGCCTGGAATGAGCCTCCGATCCAGCTGGAAGTGCATAGCAAATGAAAGCAGGCCACCACCGGAGATCGGAGTTTTCGTCGCAGTATAATAGTAAGCCGCACAGAGCGCACGATCCGGCGCGCCTCCTTGAGGTACGCCCCGCTCTCGATCAGCGACGCAATCTCCTTCAAATCTGAGAAACAAATACCAAAACCTAAAATTCATCAAAAAAAAAAAAAAATCTAAAAACCAAACAAACAAACAAATGCAAGACCGAGAATTCATACGCTGAAGGATGGATGGCGACGGTGGAGATTGCTGCTGCTGCGACAGCGGCGGTGGCGGCGGAGGAGCCTCGTTCATCTCCACGTCCGGCGTCATCTCGCGCTTCTCGTCGTCGATGAACTTCGGAGAAGAATCCGAGGCTTGAAGGTGAAGAAGAGGTAGGGTTTGGCTTGCTTTGCAAGTAAAGAACTGCTAGTTCTTTGTTGTGCTCGATCTCAGCCGTTCAGATGATGAACTTTAAGATTCGGGCATCGGATAAGGTAGAGCGTTGCCTCGGAAGTAGAATTTGGTAAGATCAAATGAACGATGTGCGGCTGACGATGAGCCAAATACTGGCCGTTGGATGATTAGAAGCTACACATCATTCCTTGATTTATGTTTTTTTCTAATATACACATATTATATTAAAAAAAAAGAGATTCATGTCCAAATAACTCACATGTTTTTAATATTGATTTACACATAAACATAGGTACAGTATAAAGAGTACAATCTAGTACAAGTGCTTGAATATAGTACAAATATTTGTATTATTCTTTGTTTGTTTGATATTTAATGGATATAATTATTGTTTTTGTTTGATTTACATAAGTATTGTATTAAAAACTGTAAAATTATTATAATACTTTTTGTATAATCTTTTGTTGTTTGGAAAAAAAAATTCACATGATTATATTTAAAAGTCACCGCTTAATTTTTTATAATTTGTAAAATTATTAGGGCATAATTATTTTTTTTAATTTCTAAAATATATTAATTAGTAATTTTTTACCAAATATTTTTTTTTATTTTCAAAATCTTTTTGATTAGTTTGCGGCCATGTTGTAATTTTTAATTTTAATTAGGACCAAAACTATTTTTTTAATTAACAACACCGTGAGAGATGATATATCCCTCCCTCCTAAAGATTACATGGCAGAAAGATTATTCAAATCACTTATATTACACCCCAGAAAATCATTAACCCACTATAATTAATGCATCTCCAACTTATACCATGAGAGCGCTTGCCGCCTTTTTTAAAAAAAAATTACTTGCCCATAGTAATTTAGCAAATTTCTCGTTTAGTTCTGAATAAGATTAACAAATAATAACTCAAATTCACAACACTGAAAACACAAGGCCAAACACACATTCATAGCAAGTAGAAGGGAAAAGGAAATAACTAACAAATTATCAAAGTTAAATTAAATTCATCAGTTCAACAAGCCACATTAAAAAATAAAAATAAAAATAAAAGAATGTACTGCCCGGTTAGCCAAATTCTACAATTAGTTAAAATAAACAAAAAACAAGGACATAAAAAAAGGTCCAAAAAAAAAAGTAAAAAGACAATTAAAAGAAACCTAGAGAAAGAGGGGTAAAAAAACACCAGCATCTGGGCATCAAACAAAACTAATACAAAGCTATATATAGTTAGCCTTTTGGTAGAAAAACTTATGACAAAGAGGCTAACAGAGAGCAGGCATTAATTAAACACATCACAAAGCACAAATACTTGATAGATAGACATCACTTGAGCTCTATTATGCATTGTCTACAGCAGCTTGGATCGGTCCATTTGCTTTGAATTCACGTCCTCGTCCTCGGTAGTGTCCCCTTCCCCGGCCTCGACCTGTGACCGGATTTCCGAATATAAGATTGGCATTGCCATTCTCTAATTAATAACTGAACCATTGAACAATACAGAGTAAAAATGGTGCATACCGCGGCCTTGGACGGGAATAGGAGCTTCATCGTAATAATATCCACCACCTCCTTGTTGATAACCATTCCGGCCACCATATCCTCCTCTGCCGCGGCCACGGAAACCACGGTCTCTGCCGCGGCCCCAACCGCCTCTAACATATCCCTGACCACTTCTGTTATCATAACCACTGTCGTTGTAATCTACAGGAGCTGGAGCTGGGCCATTTCCTGAGCAAGAAAATTTTATTGGTAGGTAGTATTTAGTATTTACATGTCAAGGATTGTAGTTGATAAAACACACCTCTTGCTCTTCCTCTGCCACGACCTCCACGGCCTCGGCCTCGGATGAATCCGGGTGTACCCTCTAGATAGAAGATAAAAGCTGGTGAAGCTAAGAAGTTAAACTCACTGAACAGACAAAAAGAGAAGATTGAATATTACCTCCTTCGTAATCAAAATCAGGCAACAGTTTTACTTGATCCTTTGGTAAAGGTGGCTGATATCTGCATTCGAGAGAAGCTAAGCGTTACGCAAACAAATTTAAAATTGAATTCCAAGCTTAATCAAACAAGTGTTTATTGTGATGAATACAAGAGAAAGTAAAAGAGATCGGAAGGAACTTTTGTAAGCAAACAGGAGTTTTGGTAAAGAAAGTATGAATGCTCGGCTCTTGTTTATAGGAGAACCATGTGAAATATATGTAAAAATAATAAGTGTCAACAATTAAAACCGCAAAGAAGTAATAGGTGATAGCAAAATGGTACCATATAACTAATTAAAGATGACTATACAAGAAAAGGGGTAATCATAAATAGGTTGATTAAAAGTGAATATTTGTAAATGGAAAGTAGAAGAGGCTGAATAATAAACAGGTCATCACTTTATAAAAAGTGTAAGGTCTTAATAAAGAAAATAACAATGAAAAATAACTATTTGGTTTCATAGCAAAGTTAATAAGAACAGCTATTTAAAATAAAATTGTATAACATGAAGATCAAAGATCAAACACAAAGGTAGACGAATCTAGCACACACATAAATGAATATAATCACATTAATGACAACAAAATATGGTAACCACATAAAAGAAAAAAAGTTCACCAGATTCTTTTAAGGATGGTGCTGGTCCGTTTGACATGATCCTAACCCACTTAAAGAAAATAAGTAAAGGAGACACAGAAAAGCATAGCCGAACAAAGAAAAGCCACAGGAGAGAGATACTTTGTGGTCCAAGAATTTCGTATAAGATTAATCAGAAACTTCCACTATGAAAAAGTTAAGTGCAAATAGATGAAATTGAAATATGCCACAAAATAATAATAATAATAATAATAATAATAATAATAAGTTTCAAGCTAGATTTGACACTTAATCCTACAAATATTGTCTCCCTAAGGATAAGCAATAGGAGAAAAATCAGAGAAAGAAATCAAGGAAGAGGAGAAATGATAGGAGGTGGATGAGTTGGTGGATCAAGAAGTTCACATAATACCAGTGAAATACTTCCACAATAGAAAGAGAAAGAGAAACAGTGGTCAGATAAAGCTGGTGAAGACTGGGGAATGATCAATTACAGTTGATCTGTTTGGAGGAAGATGTGATTCATGATATGCATTGGAAAAATGAAACACAAGAGAAGGTTCAAAAGCAATTAACAAAATAACTGAGACCCCCAACAAAAATACTCTGATTGAAAGTTAACACAAAGCTCAAGTCAGCAAGGATAAATTAGTATTAGGTTATTCTAGTTCTCAGATAGAACTCAAAGCCAATGTGATGACATAGAAACAATTAACTCAACGAGATATAGGCAAGTTAGTCTATGAGAACCAAACAATGAAACCCATCCAATAACAAGAAACAGATTTCTAAAAATATCATTCTACCATAACTGTAAATGCAGGACAAAACACTAACCAAGGAAAAGCAAGTGCAGTGCTCCATAAGATTAAAAACTGCCAAACCAAACTAAGAATATCTTGTGTGCCCCAAGATTCCAAATGAAAAGACTCTGAATGAGAAACATCAACTCCTAAATTTTAACTAATAGAAATAGACAAATAATATGCCTCCTGAACAAAGATTTCTATTGAAGTTTTCGAATTTACTTAAAATTAATAACGACCAAGATAACCTCCACCAATTTGGATATATCTGAACCTAAAGTAGAGATTATTTTCCAGCCTCTTCATTTAGATTGCTAATAAACAAGTTAGAGGGAGTCCGCAAAATGTATGAGCTTCAGTTGTGCAAGAAACTGCCCTGGAGAAAAACGTGCACTAATTCTTTTCTTCCTCTGGAAACTTTCTTTGATAGGAAGTTAGCTAGCCATTTTCACTCGCTTACATGTACTCATTGCTTTTAAGTGCATTAGAATTAGAATTAGAATAAGATTAGAATTGTAGCCATCTGGCATCCATTAATGTTGACCGAAGCCTATGTGACCACTAAAAGTGCTCTCACCAAACCTCCTATCCACAACGTTCAAGCTCATCTGATCAGCATACAGCATGTCTAATGTGCAATGCAACATGTCATTTGTTTATCAAATTTTTCATGCATTTCAATTCACTGCTCTTCTTTCCCCAACATCCCTTGAATACGCATACATTTTGTTTCATTTTGATATTGCACAACTTCGTCCTCGTCTTATTTTTTAATTTTTGGCCCACTTCTTACAAGACAACCCATGACAGCACACAGTTTAGCTTAGATACCGCACAGAAACACTTCCGCACCTTATGCTAATCTGAGTAAAAAAACAATAAATTCAATTAAAAAAAGACTAGTATGCACCAACTCCAAAAGAAAATAGTTCAATTAGCTAAAAAACTAATATCTTATGCCCCTATGACATACTATATCAAATAAGTAAAGGGCAAATTGGCATTCATAATCATTGAAGAAAGTAAATTTCCGAACAAAAAATTATGAGATGTTAAAACCCAAAGAAAAAAAGAAACTTCCATCATAAATAGAGATGGATGCGTGTAAAATACAATTGAGGTATCAGTCAGATGAAATTCCTAAACCATCATCACATACCCAGCTGAGGACGTATCTAACTCCTTCTTTGACAAGGTTATTATGATCATTGATACATGTCTGGTAGTCTCAAGCCTGCAAAGACAAATTTCAGTCAGAAGAGCTATAGATCCATCACACAAACTAATACATAGCAATTTTTGCCTCCATTTCTACAAAGAAAATATAGAAATCAATGTTCTAGAAACAAAAAAAAAATTCTCACGGAAGTAATCCTTCTTCTAATGGCTCCCACGTGTCTGTTATATCAGTTGATCCAATGGCAGAATTCTGATGAAGACCAACAATCCTTCTCTACATGGTCAATATTCAGCAAACAAGATCAGGTTAGGACAACTCAGCAAGACACTCTTGGTGTCATATCTAAAAGATTTGAATGCGAAAGCCAAGTAAAAGGCATATATCACATCCACATACAAATCACCAATCAAAAGAAGTACCTTTATTAGTTCCACAATCATGATGGTTTTATTGATAGCTCTGCCCATTGCCTTGATGACAATTTCATCTGAGCCCTTTTCCTTAAAATAAAGATACAGCTATCGTCAATTATTGGATAACCAAACTTTAAAAATGGTTAAAACTTGACATCAAATATGATCACAAAAATCAATTGGCATGAACATAAACTCATATTACCTGAAAGTAAACAGGATATATAGAAATACCTGAAGCAGGCTGGTGGCATATGTTATGTAGCTTCGAGTTCTCCCCTGAGTTGTTATACGGATCTCATTCTCGTTTATTGGGGTCTCTTCCCTTGGCTTCTCCACCCTATGGTACCGATCCATCTTTGATCCCACAGACAAAATTATAGAGTTTCAAAACTATACTTAATTGTATTGCCCAAAAAAAATTAAAAAATTAAAAAAAAATCACTAAAAAAGAAACACATTCAGTGAGAACACTACAAACACCGAGCAAGAAAAAGAAAAAGAAAAAAGGCAGTCAAAACATGAAAAATTACAACATAACCGCAAAAATTACAGAACCAGTGAAAAGAAAAGAGGGAAAGTTGATGGAACTCATAACCAATAACACAGCAATAAATATCAAACAAATTTACGGGAAAAAAAAGAAAAAAAATCCTACTTTGCGGAATGAACCCATGAAAGCACTCAGATTTGCATCATAAACAAAAAAACACACATATTAAACTAAGAAAAAAAAACACCACGCATTCATAAAGCACTACAACCAAATAAAAAGCAAAAACTGGAAAAACTAAACTAACTACAAACCCTAAAAAGTGATAAATCAAGGGAATGATTCAATAAGTAACGAAAAATTCACGAAAAAACATTGGAATGAAAACAGCGATGAAATTAACAAAAGGAAACAGAAAAAAATGCCAAATCTATATGAAGAAAAGAAGAAATTCACAGTAATGATTCTCACTTTGATCGAAAGGATCAAGCTTGCCCTCCTCTCCGGCTTGTATCTTGAAATTCCGCCCTGAGAGCTCTCACCGCAACCGCCGTCGCCCTCTTTTATCCGATCCCGCGCACACAAACGAACGGATCTGCGTGTGCTAGGGTTAAAGGAAATTACTTTTTTGTCCCTTGTTTTCTCTCTAATTACTATCTGACGAGGCAAGCTTTGGACGTGATGAACAATATAAAGGCCAGAGGCAAGCTTTGGGACGTGATGAACAATATAAAAGGCCAAGTGAAAAAAAAAAAAAAAAGTAAAACAGAGCTATAATAATACATATTTATATATTACAAAATTAAATTGCTCTGTGGAGTTGCGTGTTGAATACTAAATTATCATATGAATTTAATTTGTATAACTTACAACAACTTTAGTATAAGAATGTAAATCTTATTTATTGAAAATGGTAAGTAATTTATATTTTTATTATATTAGAAAAAAAAAAAATCAAATTAATCAACTAGCTTGTAGTTTCAAACTAAATCAGCAGCACTACACAAAAGTAGAAAGTTACAAGTAGATGAAATGGACTTGCAAGGTAATAAGGAAATAATAATAATAAAGGAAATGCAAGCGAGTATAATTACCTTTATTAATTTATTCAAGTCATATCTACAAATATAAAAGTAAATAAAATAATAAAATAGTGGAACTCTAGCAAGGGCTTACAATCAAGCCATGTATATCAAGCAATTACAGTAATAATTAATAGTATGACTAAAGAACACTGATTGAAGCTGTAAAACTCCTGGAAAAATCATCCAAAAATGGTGAAACAGAGCAGAAACAGCATCAAAATTATTCTTGTGCTAATGCTTAAAGACTGGGAAATGCCAGCTGAGGACGACGGCGATGAGCCCTGTTTATTATTTCCTACTGTCTGTGGATTGCCTGGTACAATTGTGATGCTTGGATTTGGAGGGAATGCGGAAGATATCGGTGGGTTTGCGGGTTCAGGTTCAGTAGAGTTGGTGTCATAACCTGAGAATTATGTAAATACATTCACATCTGATGTGTGTTTACAAAAGCAAACTGATTCAGCAAAATACACTTACAGTCAGAGTTCTTCCAGCCCAAGACCAACCTCTCTCGATCAAAGACAATGCGAAGGCCAGACATGAAGTTTTCTGTTGTCATAAAGCCGATGAATCAATTTACAAGCACCATTTAAGATAATGAGCGTGAAACTTATTATGCCAATGCATGGAAAGAGCTTTGATGCTGAGAACTTTTGCATTGAGGAAATAGTTAAGATGAGCTTGGAAGAACTTACGTCCAATTATATTGAGTTCAGAAGTTGAAGCTTTGAGAATAGCCAAACAGTAGAAAGTGTCATTTTTCTGCAGATCAGAAATAAAATTCAGTAATTGGTAAGTCAGAAAGCTTTTGTGATATATCAATCTCAATGTTGAAGATAGATTTTACCTCGTCTATAACGAAAACAACTGAAGAGTGAACAGGAAACTGGCTTCCACCTTCTGTTGTTAGATTGATAAAAGGAAGAATAGGAGTTGCATTGGAACTGCAGATATTAATGATGTATTAGACTAAATACATGTAAAAAAAAAATTGAATCTTGTATCGCAATCAAGTACCTTATTTGGTAACAATACTCAAATGGCAACGTCCCATCAAGTGTACTTTGCCGCTTCTCTTTCACTTGTGTGCTGAACTGAAAAGTCAATAAATATAAGCAGTTTCTTTCAATATAAATATAACCGAGTAGTTCACTATGATAATTACTTACAGTATTTGCAAGAAGCGAGTATGATGGATCTGCTAAATATGTGAAGGAGGTACCAGAGTCAACAATAGCACTAAAATTTACATCAACTGAGTTGCTCCCTATGTTCACTCCAGTTATGCTTATATTGTAAGAAGGGTAGCTGGCATACAAAATATTCACAAAATGAACAAGAAAGACAAAACATTCAGAGTAATTCAAGAAGTCAATTCATTCCAGTTTCTGCACGGATTGGAAAAAACCACTTACTGTCCTTTTTCAATATTGAATGCGGTCTCCCCTTGGTCTGAGCTACCTTTGTCCCCAAAACTTATTCTTCCAACGCCATTATGCCGAAAGCACATTGAGAATGAATTTGAAGTTAGACCAGCACTTGACAAGATGCTAGGAACAGATATTTTCTCCATACCAAGACCAAAAAGACCATTTGGTGCTGCAGACTTCAAAAGTGAGCCTGTCTGAACCCGCCCACAACTGAAATGATATGACAAAAAGAAATGCTATAACAAATCAAGTTTAGTTTAGCAAGGTCGAGGTAAAATATAAAAAAGTAAATTGCCAAGCACACCCAAACACTATTGGTGCTTGAACAACTTTAGAACTGGTGTTCTCTGTTGTTAAGTAAAGAACATCCTCAACTAAAATCCCGGAAGTTGAAGTATTGGCTGTAGCATATTGGACTTTGTAGGGGCACTGGCCTGCTAATTTCGAGCATTCACTCTGCTGTTCACAATAACTGCTGTTACAAGGAAGAGTCTTGCTTGTTGATGAATTTTTAGGGCTATAGGTGTCAAACACAAGATCCTGCATCAGTATGGATAAATTAGATTAAGTGTCCATCGCATGTAAACCAAAAAAAAAATCAAAATCATCAGCTGATTATATGCAGACGAACATACTAGTTTAACCATCCTACTTCAGTCAGGCAAGAGAGAAGAGCAGCCATAATGCACAAAATAAGCCAATTAGAACTATGAAGCCAATCAAGCAAAAGGAGGATCACTTGTAGAAACTGCAATTAGCATTCAATCCTTAACTCCCTCACTATATACATACAACAAATGAGTGAGTATGCTCACGACAGATAGCTTTCAACAGCTTAAAGAAACACACACACACTCACAGGAAATGAGGCATCACATACAGAACCTTTAGATGATTATTTTAAGAAAATCATTTATTAAGCTTTGGTAAACAATAAAGAGAAGTGTTGGTTGCTAGTGCCTCACAAAACACCTGATCCATATAAAGAATGCCTTCACAATACTAGTAACAAGCATGATTTCATACAATCAGACACATAAGAAGAAGAATAGCATGTAACAGGAACTGCAGCTCAAACATCCTCTATTGAGCAAACAACTATAAATGATATCTGGCAATTAATTACTCTAGTGAAAAACTACAAATGGAACCATGAGTGAGAAAACAACGGTCTCAGAAAGTAATGGGACCACTAAGGTGAGAGTCTAACAAGGCTTGTGAGTAAAAAGTTAAATCACAGTATTCCATCATAGAGCTACAATAGTGTCCATATGTTTACAGTGTCAAAATTTTGTAGTTCTTAACTGCTTGAGAAAAAACCAGTGCACTTACTCATTTAATTCACATACTAGTAATTACACATCCTAGTAATTACTCAAATTTTAAAATATACGTTGTGTTTAGGAGTAACTATTTAATTACATCTAAAATTCACAAGGACATGTTTAGAAGTACATACCAATCACACCGTGTTTTTCAATAAAAAGAATCCATTTTTAAAAAATAAGCTCTAAATATTAAAAAAAGATATTTTAATTATAAAAATAAAATAAAATTACACTGTGAAATTAACCACAATTCACATCCCCTCTGTAAATGGAAGATAGCAATTGGCACCAATTACTAGTAATTACTAAGTTGGAGGAGCATGCTAAAATCTAGCACTTACCACCAATAACACACAAGTCCAAATCCAGAGTGGTTTAACAAATGCACACTAAAAGAACATCGATCAATAGATCATTACTATTCAAAAAAAAAAAAAAAAACCACCTTCAAGATCACAACACCACCATACCATGCACCAAAATTCATGCAACTTTAATCAATTCTTTAGAAACAAAAAGGCTTTCAGACAAAACAGGATAAAGGTTGATAAGCATTTCTAACACAAAAAAGGAAGTAAAAGACACAGCATACCAATCCATAATTCAGGGATGAGGTCGGAGCACAGCTCTGGCACTCGCATGGCAGCCAGAAAAGATCACTACCAGTATCCAACGCCACCAAAAACGTCACATTTGGCGTTCCCACAGCAACAATCGCATAGTACAAACTGCCCCCAAAAAGTTCAAACAAAAGACCAAACGAAAATCAATTGAAGAAACAATCAAATCCATAAAAAACAGAGGGGAAGAGAGCCAATACAATCCAAGTGAGGGGAGATTGTAAGTGCTGTTTCCATTAACGAATGTGAGCTCCTGCGTTTCGGCAAGCCTGCGGCCACGCAAAGCTCGGTCATGATTAGCAAGAGCGGTGTAGTACTCGAGGCTGCCCTTCTCCGGAGATGTCCAAGTATCACCGGAGAACTTGCGGACCGGATCGGAAAAGCGATGGTGGATGTCGAAGCCGACAGAAGAGGTGGAGAGAGATCCGAGAGGAGCTGAGACGATGAGGAGAAGAAGGAGAAGAGAGGAGGAGGCCATTGGAGGAAGAGAGGTAGGGGAGAATGGAGGATCATAGCTAGGGTTTTGAAGGGAGAGGTTTGGGTCAACGATGAAGATGGATAGAGACCGTGAGAGTTGGTGATCAACGACGACATCGCCATTGCCGTATTTCGATAAGCTTTCGAGTTTTCTTTTATTTATTTATTTATTTGTGGTTGTTTTTGCAGAAAACCCCCTGAGGAAAATTAGTATTGCTTTTTTTTTATTATTAATAAACACGCTGAACGAGTTAAAAGTGTTAGATATTTCCCGTTTGAAAATTAGTGAGCTAGTTTGACTTTTCTAAATTATTTTTAATTTAAAAAAATATATATTTACTACCCTGGGAGATTTTTTTTTTTTTTAATAAACCATTTATATTAAAACAGCAAATTATCACCGGATGTGATAAACGTGTAAAAAATACAACAAAACCAGCAGAAAAAAGATAAAACAAGGAACAAGAGGGCCCTCCTCAAGGGCACCACTAGACTCCAAGACTCCTAGCCCAAGTTTGGAATATGAACATCCTCTGCCGTCAAAGTCTTTTGAACTTTTTTCATCCTATGGTCAATAAACTCTAAGCTTCTCTTGACATAAGTGATAGCATCATCAAACTTCTCTTTAGTTCCCTCGGCGACTAAAAAGAACCAAGATAAAATCATCCGATCAATTTTCAAAATAATACAATGCACATGCAAAACATTGACATTAAAAATACAATCATTCCTAACAAGCCAATTCCAGACAACCGCTTTCACAACAAAATCTCCAACATCACTCTTGGCCGGTTGCAGGCCTAGCCTCCACCGCCCCCAGAGACATCTCATGGAGGAGGATAGACTTGGGAGCTCAAGCAATCTACTATGGCAGACTTTAAAGGAAAAAAAAAGTGTGGTTTTTCAATTAAAAATAAATTAATACTGTTGTTAATTTTTTGGAGAGACAAAATCATCAATTAATGTAAAAACTATCAATAAGTCATAAATACATCTTTGTTACTGTAAAATTAATCTTTCCAAAAATTTTATTTAAAAAAATAAAAATTTTAAATGTAAATGAAATCATTAAATGTTTTCTATAGATGGAGAGTTTTTAAATGAATCGATGATTTAACAATTTTTTTCGGTGGAGAAACTATATATGAAAAAAAAAACTTTGTCCTATTTCACAAATCTATGAAACCACAAAGGTTTTTTTTAAATTTTTTACATACATTAAATAATTTTTAAACTAAACAAATCAAATTTCAATAAATATGCATGGTATTTAATTTTATTGAGGGTTATAAACATGATTATCTGAATTTTCAGAATTACATTACTGAAAGAACTCAAAATTAAATCATGACAACGAAGGTAGGGTAGCGGTCATTTTTAGATATTTTTCATAACTAAAATTAGTTTTTATTAAACAAATAAAAGTTGTATGAAACATGAAAGTATAAAACATTTAATTGAGTTCACTATAAATACTTTTTATTTATAAAAACACCCCACATGCCTTTTATTTGTTTTTAGTTTCTCATCATCGAAAATTTGGCTTTCAGTGGAGTTTACGAAATTATAAAAATCTACTAAACTCTAGATTTTATAAATTTAAATTTGATTTTTATATCAAATTAAATTTTTAATATGACAAAAGTAAGTTATATAAAATTTTAATTTTTTAACCGTAAGCGAAATTAAATATCCCATTAATAACAATTTAATCTATTTGTATCATATTTTTTATAATATTTTTCTCCTTAAGAAAGTAGAATTCAATCTCAACTCACTTGGTTAGAGAACACACTTGCTGTAAAATTCAGTTTTTTCATGTGTCATTTAATAAATGATTTATCTATATTTGTTAAAAAAAATTATGTTTTAATTTAAATTAAATGCAAGTTATTTTATTTAAATAAAAAATCAAATAATAATAAATTATTATTATTATTATTATTAAATTAAAATTAGTCTAGTCGATGTGCCATGATTTCTTCGTGTTTGTTTGAAAATTGTTTTAATAGTCAAAGTCAAAGACTAGGAACATGAGTTGTAAAATCAAGTATAAATGTGGAACACAATAAAAGAATGCTTTTTTTGGGCCCCGTGGAAACAGTGAAATTACTTATTATCTGACTTTTTTTTAATAATTTTCTTTTTTACTCTATATATCCCTAAATTTCCATTTACACGTCTTTAAATAATATATATATATACTATTGAAATATATTATTAAATGTTGAATAAAACTAAATGATGGGTTTATCACTATGAGATAATTTTAAAAAATGAGGGAGTGGCAATTAATTTCATTTTTTTTTTCAGGGGTTGTGAAGTAATAACTTTGTTGGCGACCTAATGAACTTATTAAATTCTTAGAAAGAAGCGTTCATGGAAAAATGGAAGTCATAAGTCAAGCAATAAATAATACTTGAAAATTTCTTGGAACTTACTAGTTCTTTCTTTCTAGACTCTTTCTTCTTTGATTCTTTCCATTAAAACAAGTCTAACAAACACTTTATTTATTTATTTTTTATTTTCTCCGCAGGTATCACTACAACTGTAAATGATTATTCAAAAATAAAATAAAAAACAGCACAAACAATATATTTATGTTACAAGGGGTTAAGTAACTACTTACGTTCTGTTTTATATTTCATATTTTATATTCACTGGGCAATATATATATATATGGACAAGTTTTCTATGGACATCCATTATTAGGTGTTGAATCTTGATCGAATGGCTGACATTGATAAACAGTAGTTGATGTCAACTGTTGGATCGTGATCCAACGGCTGATAAATGGGCATCCATAGATTTTTTATCTATGGACGTCCACAGAGACAGAGGATGTATTTTCATATAATATATATATATATATATATATATATATATATATATATATATATATATATATATATATATAATTTATTGAGATCAAGTACTCCAGTAAAATTATTTAGAGACAAGACTACTTAAGAATTTATTAACTTAGTCAAATTTCAATTAACGTGATGAAAGTCTTATCACATGCACACCTAAAAAATTTTCAAAACCTAAACTGTTCGGCATATGAATTCCAGTCTAACTTTTGTCTATCACTACATTGTGATAATGTCATTGGGCTACCAATGGTTTATCTCTAAACGAAAATTGTAACATTTGATAATTTTTTTGATATTATGTTTTTGAGCTATAAAAATTTATAAAATTATCCTGTTTTTTTTTTTTTTAGGTTGCTATATTAGACTATTTTTCCTGCTTAAAAAAAATAACAATTAAAAAGAATTAGAAATGAGAGTGAAAAACAATTCAATTTGTGATGTATGCGAACAGAAAGAAGCCAGAATAAAGCTCTGTGTCATGAGTTTGTTTTGGATCTCAACAGTAACTAATGATCTTACCATGCATGCAACCAAACTTGTAAATTAACCAGGAGAGAAACTAGATGTAAATAAGACCACCAAAGAACAGAAAAGAGCTTTGTTAAGTAGCTTAATAGTTGCAAACAAACCTCTCATGGTTAGATCATTAAATTTGTCAAGGACGCAAGCTTAGGTCCATAGTTCCACATCGCCCATAGGAGCCAATCCCTCTAGTTTTATATACCCATACAAAGTCTTTTCATCGCCTGTGGGAGTCAATCTCTATAGGCTTATATACCAATACCAATCTTTTTTGTAACTCGGGTTATGAAGAAATTGGGGTGATGGGTCCCTATATTAACAAAATTAACTGATACAATGTGCAAGGTAGTATCAGGAAAGACAACAAATTTTCAAAGATGCTTGCAGAAAAGTAGGTCCTAGTCATTTAAAAAAGAAAGAAAGAATGAAAGAAAGATTCATAAATGAAATCAGTACTAGCATCTCATTAACCTTAATCAATCTATCTTTTACCTAATTTTAAAACCATTTGACAGCATAAGAACAACTAAAGCAAGTTAAATAGAGGAAAATTAAACAAAATGACCAATGAACTGATCTTCAATGGCAAATTAGTTTCAGCCAGACAATATCAAGTGAGCGAAGATCGGTATTACGAGAGTATGCACGATTTTGTTACCGAAGAACTGAATTGTGCTAATCAATTACTGCAAAACTTGAAGGAACAAGAAAGGTTCTAATCAAACCTGTTGTTCAAAGAAGTACTCCAGTAAAGGAAATGTTGCCAATGTATTCAACATGTTTGCAATATGAAGAGCTCTACAAGTAATATATGCATTGTCATGATAATGATAACTGCATTTACAGAAAGAGTATCATCAACAACATACAAAAAAAAAAAAGTTTTAAAAGAGCATTCATTGTGTTAACACCTGCAGTTATTTTGCAAAAAACAAAACAGAACAGACAGAATACATTGGTTAATCTAAATTAAAATTCTCACAGTTGACAAACCATTAAAGGAGAAATGGAAATGCAGTAATCCTGATTGCATTGATAAGCAATGACAGTATGGTGATGCTAAGATGGAATTTATTCAATAAAAGGCTCATCTTTCAAATGACTGAATCCAAAGCCCTGATTGGGCAATGATTTCACCATTCTGAAAGAATTTCAAGCCTAGCTTACATCAAAATGACACCAAAACAAGACCTTTGGGGAAAAATACTTGCAAAGATTCAAACTTTTTTCAAAATAATAATTAGATATAAAATAGATATATAATTACAAAGATAAAAGAAATTATGAGTTCTAGAAACACTTGATTAGAGGGTTTTCAAATTAAAAAATTAAAATATGCTTGTTTTAATTTTTAAATTTGTTTGTTTCAATTCTCTTAGGATAATATAATTGGTAGTGCCAATAACATTTTAGTCTATTAGCACCACGTCTTTCTAATATAATTAGGATAATAATACTAATTGGTAGTATTTTGATGTTATATCATCAATAATTCACATCAACGAAAGACCTAAAATAAAATAATTTTAGTTTTTGTAGTAAAAATGTATATGGACTTCTTAAGACTAAAGGTTCTTGGTATGGCACCACATTCTTAAATAAATAGTATTTATATATATATATATAAAAGAATTGGGTACTTGCTACTAAATCTTTGTAAAAATAATATTACATACACATGTTTAAAGAATGCCATATTGATTATCTTGAGAATCCCATGCATTTGGTGACTAAATTATACAAACACTAATTAATTTAAAATAACTCCATCAGCTACATTACCAAAATATCCATACTTTCATTCATCTACAAGGCACACAGTATATAACTTTACCGATGAGTTTGATATTCAGTATATGTTTACAGCTACAGCATCCATTCAAATTATCGTACTCTCTATTTGTCCCTTCGCACGGGTCAACAACGGGTCGATGATCTTTCGCCATTGTTTGTAATCAAGAGCTGAGCCACCACCAGGCAGCAGGAAACCATTAACGAAGAAATACGGAGTTCCAGCTACTCCTCTTGAACACCCATACTGAAAAATAATCGTCGAGTTATACATCGGACTCAAAGAATTTGTGAAACATTAAGCAATATTCAAGTAGCAAAATTACTGACCCTGAAGGAAACTCTTGCTGCTTTATCAGTACGAGAATCTGCAAAACCAGACTGAAATGCAGATATTGAGGAATTCCCGATGACCAGCGAGGCATGCTTTGTGATATCGTTGATTATAGATTGTTTGCTCATGTATTGAGTTGCTGAATTAGACCATTTTTTCTGCTCGATAAATATAACAATGAAAAGAATTAGAAATGGAGCGAAAAGCAATTCGATTTGTAATGTGTGTGAACAGAAAGTAGCTAGAATAAAGTCCTCCGTCATGATATCTTGATTCTTTTGGCTTCTTTTTTATCTCAATAATATCTAATGCTTTTAACTATGCGTACAATCTACCTTGTAAATTTATCAAGAGAGAAAACAAGAGGTAAAAAAGACCAAAAAGAAAAATGAGAGCTTTGTTTAGTAGTTTACAAAGCAATATACACATCTGAAGTTGCAAACAAGCCTCTTATAGTTGGTCATTATTATCACCCTAGAACATTACATTAGCTGATACAATGTGCAAAGTAATATCAAAACTAATATGACAACAAACGTTCAAAGGGGATTGCAGAAAAGTAGGCTCTAGTTAATTTTTTTTTTTTTTAAAAAAAAAGAGAGATTCATATATGAAATCAACTACTAGTATCTCATTAACCAGTCCATCCATCTTTTACCTTTCAACCACGTGATAGCATAAGCACAACTAAAGTAAGTTTAATAGAGGAAAACAAAATAACTGATAAAGTTATCTCCAATAGTAAAGACATGGCATTGACAAGAAGGCACAGCAGATCACCACTGAAATCATGGTTAACTACCATCAGAAAATTGCTCTTTAGCAGGCCCATCGGAAATCAAAATTAAACTTTCCAAAGATTTCATTTCCTCATTCCTTGGTGCTTGCAAAATTTGATGTCTTAATGGATCTCTTTAATGTATTAAATTGTTTGAGAGAATGAGTAGAGAAGAATCATTCTAGAAAACAGCTACATGACAAATATAACCCAAGTTGGATTTAGATAAATTGGATAAAATTAGAGATTAATCTTTCCCAGAAAAAGGACCTATGATCAGAATACTTCAACTACGTTGTAAACCAAGCTACTCAGTTTAGCAAGCTCCAAAGGTTGTTCTGCAGGTTCTCAAATGAGATCCTTCTCTATCCAATCAGATGATTACAGTTTACAACTTAATGTTTTATAAAAAAATCCTTAAATTACATATCATGAGCTTTTAGCCTTGCAAACTGCAAAGTATGCATTTGTTTCTCAGCAAATAACATATTTAGCAAAATTCTTTCGCTGCTTCTACAACATCTCTAATTCTCCATTTAGTTGATCGTGATAATCAAAGGATAGGAATCCAAATTCAGTTCACTCAAAAACTTGAGGAAACAAGAAAGGTTCTGATCAAACCTGATGGTCAAAGAAGAACTCCAGTAAAGGAAATGTCGTCGATCCATTCAACATGTTTGCAATATGAAGCGCACGACAAGTAAGATATGAGTTGTCATGGTAACTGCATTTACCAGAACGAGTATCACCAACAACATACAAAAACAAGCTTCAAAAAAGCATTAATCATGATTACACCTTCAGCTACCTTGCAAAAAACAGAACAAAAGAAGGAAATAGAACAAGACACAAAACAAATCAGTTAATCCGAATTAAAATTTACACAATTGGCAAACCATCAAAATCGAAATGGAAATGCAGTAATCCTGGTAGCATTGTTAGGCAATCATAATATGGTGATACTAAGCTGGAATTTCCTCATTAAAAGGCTCATTTTTCCAAAGAATTTCCATTTAAACAAGAAAAAGACTAAATCCAACACCCTAAATTGGCAATAATTTCACTATTGGGATAAAATTTTCCAGCCCAGCTTCGGTAAAAACAACACCAGAACAAGACCTTTGAAAGCAAATCATTGCAAAGATTCAAACTTTAGCTACAAAAACATCATTATAGATCATACCAATTAAGCAATCAAAATGAACGAAAAGAAAAACCTTTTTTTTTTTTTGTGTGTGTGAAAAAAAGAAAAGATATTAAGTGAATGAACGCACGGGAGAGGGAATGGA
Source organism: Dioscorea alata (assembly GCA_020875875.1). Lineage (NCBI taxonomy): Eukaryota > Viridiplantae > Streptophyta > Magnoliopsida > Dioscoreales > Dioscoreaceae > Dioscorea > Dioscorea alata. Next base: position 24,324,219 of record CM037011.1, read on the forward strand.
TGGACGATGAGGGACACGAACGGGGAGTAGTGTTGAAAAGCTTGCTTGAGAGAAGGCCATGAATCTCTGCTATCCGGGCACATCGGATCCATGAACGCCTCGACCAGCACGGATGCTTCCCAAGGGCTGGCTCCGCCATAGAGGAAGCCATCGTAGTGTGCCGGAATCGGAGATTGAGCCACTGAGAGAAGGAAAGAGAGGGGGGATAAGAGAAGGAGGAGGTTGAGAGGAGAGCTTGAGGTTTTCGCCATCTTTGCTCCCCTTTCTCTGCTACCTCTCTGATCTACCGTGGACCATTGTGGATAAAACCAAATTTATGAGTATATATAAATATGGGAAAATTAAATTTAAATTTAAATTTAAATATAAATCTTAAAAAAAAATGTGCTCTGCCACTTTTGCCAAACAGCGAGGGAGGAATTTTATTTTAATTTTTTTTTTAGAGAAAAAGATAACTTAATTTATTAATAGGCATAACATCATCTAGTTTTTTTAAAAAAAAAATAAATAAACCACTTCAATAAAAACATAAAAAATGAGTAAAATCAAACAGCTTGCCCCAAGTACATCAAAAGAAAAAGATAACATCATCTAGTAAAACTTCTACCAACTGGGAAGGTGATGAGGCCCAAACATAAGGATTACTAAACGTAGGAGCCAGTCGCGCGAACATATGACTAGCTTTGTTGGACTATCTTCTAGCATACTTTAGACTTTAGAGAAAAGGATGGGCACTGCATTAACAAAGACTTGCATTTTGTAGTAAGCACTCCCAATGCAGAGATGTCTGGTTGATCCTACAAAATATTACGAACCACAACTTGCGCATCCATCTCTAGTTAGCGCAACATTTAAGTGATTACCTGCTTTCAACCAACTTAAAACTTCCTTCAATGCAATAGCTTCCATTTCAGATGGGGAGAACAATCCATTGAAAATAGCAGTATAACCACCAATAAAACTTCACATGATGATTACGGAGAATGGCTCCAATACCCACTCGCAACTAGGTGCAAACAAAGCCCCATCTAAATTACACTTAAGCTACCCCTCCAAAAGTGGTGGACTATCTTTGATTTCCAATTACAAGTCGTACTCCCACCACGGCATAAGATGGATTTTTTCCTTTGCAATTCTTGCCACGATCTCAATAGCTCATTTCCTTAGTTAATGAAAATGCTTAGTGGAGGTGGATGAGCCTCCCACAATGTTTTATTTCGAGAAATCCAAATACTACATAACATCATACTTGATTTGTGAACTAAATCAACGTGGCAAGATTATAGTAAACCAAAGAACCACTCATGAAACCCTTCCTCTGTTACCGTGGTTGTGTTAACTCCTAACTGCAGCCATGCAATGAAAACTAACAGACAATTCACAAACAAATGAACACAAGTTCCACTCGTCTGATTACAATGGATGCAAGAGTCATCATCAATATGAACCCCTTTTTCTAACAGTCTTGAACGTGTAGGAATACCTACGTGAAGGAGTCGCCATAAAAAGTGCTTCAGCTTGTAAAGGAGAGTCAAGTTCTATAGTGTTATCCAATCTCCAGTAACTGACATAACGGGTATTGTTGTGGCATCCTGAGCTAGACGATAGCCTAATTTCACCTGATAATAGCCATTTTTGCGAAAGTGTCATATTATATTATCCTCTGGGCTGCCACTCAAGTAGATTTTATATATATGTATCACATCTCAATCTACAATTTTTCTTTTTTTTTTCAATTTTAAACAATGTGTTTCTTCAACTATAAAATATAAAAATATGGTTAACTGTTTTAACTTTTCTTTATTGGCCAGGAGTAAAATTGTTAATTTAATTAAAAAAACATAATTTTAAATAAAATTATGTTTGGTTTTTGTGATTTTGAGTTTTTTTTATTGAATTTTAAGAGGGATTATATGAAATGATGATTTTGTTGTTGTCAAATAAAAAAAAATTAATGCGGTTAACCGTTTTTTTTCCTAGTTAAAGAAACTTAGAAGAAATATTTATTTTACAAAAGTAATAAACCACAAAGGTTTTTATTGAAATTTTCCTTATAAATAAAATTATGGGTTTTTTTTTCAGTTTATATATATATATATATATATATATAACCAAAGAAATCCGGTTCGATGGATAGTTGCACTAATTCAATATAAATTAACTCCATAAAAGTTTGAACATCCATACAAACCCAATAACCCAGAGTGATAACATGCCAAATATTAACTCAGAGCACTGTCCTTTAATTCACCAAAACTTGCACCTTTGTAAATAAAAAATAAAAAAGATATAGCTCAATAACCCAACAGAGTGGATCAACCAAAAGTCCAATACTAATAAGAATCAATTCTATTTTATAGTTTTAAGTTAATCATTTTAAAAATTAATTATATTAAAAATAAAACTTTTAGAATATCCATAGTCTGTAAGATACAAAGCAAGTTTCATGTAAAGACTAAAACCTTTGAAATTTTAGAAAAAAACAATATTATATCATAAAAAAATTAAATAAAATCCATAATATGTTAAAAACAAATGGATAATAAAATTAAAATAAAATTAATGATAAAAGTAAAAATAAAAAATTTTACCCTCATTCATATGGTATATAAATACAAGTTTTATAAGAAAATTGAAACACGATCATTAAAAAACTGGCCTTAACCTAAACCGATGAGTAATTAATCAAAATTTTTTGACTGGTTTTTCATGTTTGGTAAGTGTTTTTGTTTTTTCGCATTTCCTTGCGCAAGCTGCATGCACCATTAAAATATATTATGAGTTATATAAATATCAATTTTTATAAATAATAAAATATAATTTTATTTAAAATTCTTAAATTGTACTTGATAATGTTAATTTTTGTAAAATGTAAGGAATAAAACAAACTTAAATATTTTTAGTAGTATATTTTCAAAAATATCAAGCTAATGACTATTATGAACTTTTATTATTTAAATATGATGAATTAAATGAGTTTAATTTTTTAAGGCTTTCTATGCGAAATATTAATTTAGACTATTAAATTTTTTTAATAGGATACATACTCATAATTTTTAATCATTTAACACATAGTATAATATTTTAATAGTATATACAGGCCAAAAAGCATATATGCACATAATAATAATAATAATAATAATAATAATAATAATAATTTTAGAAAACAAGATATTTAGTTGTATTGTGGGCATGAGACCATCTCCAACTCAAAACTTTATATTTGACGCTTCATTATACAAAAATACAGCTTCTACACTAAAAATTTCTCTAATCACCATCTCTACTGTTAACTTTAAAATAGCATATTTTAGAAATATTCTTCGCACTTCACAATTTATATATTCATACTATCAACAAATTTAATCATCTTTACTTTTTTTCACTTTTAATCATTGAATTTAAATATTATATTATTTAAAAAATATATACTTTTTATTTATTATAAATATTTATTAAATATAAAATAAAATCTGATTGATAAAAATAATACAAATACAAATAAAAACATTACATTAATTACTTAATGAAAACATAACATACAAACAAGCATCATTAGTAAAAACAACACATTATTGGAAACTAAAGTAGCACACAAGTTTTTAATTTTAACATGCTGGACTATTAGTCCCATCTACTTTAGACTTCATTAGTTGTATTTTAAGTGTTGTGGTTTATTTTCTTATTGCTATCAATGATAATATATGACTATTTTCTATATTTTTTATTTTATTGTTCATGTAATTTTTATTAATTTTAATGAATTTATATTTTGTGTATTATTTTCTTTAATTTTTTTATTTTTTATTAATTAAAAATATAAACATAAATTATAAGTTATTAATTTGATTAAAATATAAAATTATAAATATAAATTTTATAAAAACAAAAAATAGAAAAAAAAGAAAACTTAAAAAATAAAATAAAATAATATTGCTACAGTGACATACAAGATCTTGCACGCCACTATAGCAAAATGGATTTGGAGCAAAGATTAGCGCTGTGTTGGAGTGCCCCTGCGCCAAATCTATTCAAAAACTTCATATTTGATGTATGATTATGATGATGTTTAGACACGTTCCAACGTTTCTCAAATAATAAAAAAAAATGTATATTTTAATATTTAAATTAAATATTACATTAGGGACAGTCCGCACAAGTTAGAAGGGCCAAAACAAATAATTATTTAAAAAATTATTAATAAAATAAAGATTGATTTTCAATATATTAGTTTTTAGCGTTTTTTTTTCACCAAATAATAGGTAGGAAATATATTGTATGATTTTCTTATGAAGATGGCTTGTATAGGGGTATATTAGTAATTTCAATATCATATAAGAATTGTAATATCAAGGGAATGTGCCTAACTTTATATTTTTATAAAAATAAAAATTAAACAAAAAAAAAAATGAGAACAACATAGAAGGGGAATATTATATGCACATGTTTAAAGAATGTTATATATTGATTGGGTTGAGAATCCCATGCATTTGCCCACTAAACTATCAAAATGATGATTAATAAATTTTAAATAATTCCATCAATTGATTTATTTTTCATGTTAATATTCACATTTTGCATGTTTTTTTATGCAAACTGCAAACGTGCAAATAGTTAACATACTTTTTTTCTTATTAAAATACAAATAATTAAAAGACTAAATAAAAAATAAAATTGGGAGGTTGTTGTATATTTCGGTTTTACAATAAAAAAATATACTTTTTGTTTTTACTTGGAAATTGATGTTTTTATTATCTTACCCTTTTGGCATAATATATTTAATAAATTTATTCGCACAAATATATTATGCGTTTAGCTATGGTCGCAAAATTGATCTAATTAAGGAGTCATTTGGTTCGCAGTAATGTAGAAAGATTACCATATATTACGTGGTAATCTGAAAATATTACCATATTTGGCAATTCACTGAGAAAGATTACCACTTGTTACGAGGTAATCTGGATGGTAATATCACATTACCAACATGAGAATATTATAAAAAAGGTGGTAATATGATTACCACCAAATTTGGTGTCTATCTTGAATTATCATGGTATTTCATAACTTTTTATATTTTACCAAATTGATTACCGTGAACCAAATATGGTTATATCAAATTACCACAATATTCCCAATCATATAATATTCCCACCCATATTACCATGGTAATCTCATTATGTGGTAATATGTTATTATCACAAACCAAATGACCCCTAAATGTTATTTTTATTTATTGTAGGAGTCAAACAAATAATAAGTAATTTACAAAATAATTTTAAATATACCTATGAAAATAAATATTTAATTTATATTTTTAGGACTTTTTTTTCTTCTCACTTTAGAACTTGTGTTAGAACAATCAAATTTCTAGATTTTACAAAAAGTAAAAATAAAAAATAAAAGAAACACTAAACATTTTGGAGACAAAAGAACATCAAATTAGGATAGTTGAAGACGATCATCCAGCATAGTCTTGACTTATTATACACTAACTTGTCGTCATTAATGAAAATTCTATTGTTTTTTTTTTTTTTTTTTTTTTTTTTTTAACTCTTTTGACCTTTTAGGTCCCCTATCTTTATTCTTGTGCTTGTTTTTCTAATAAATTTTGATAATCTATTTAATTTTAAAAAATAGAAAAAATATTTATTGAAAAAATAATTTATATATATAAATACTTATGACAAAAAAAAAATATTATGGCATCTTCGAGCTAAAAAAAATAAATTTTAATTATAATGGTTTTGATATGTTTTATAAAAAATAATTTTTAAAATGGCGGGCCTTGCACTTTTGATTGTAATTGCAGTCTTCTTCTTTGGGCCAATTTGGGCCAACCCAAAACCCAACTTTTATATTTTTTATTTAAAAAAACAAAGTTATAGTATTGGGTTAACATTTTAATTATTCTACAAAATTTCAAGAGCAAACATTTTGTTATTATTATTTTTCGACATTAATATTTACATACAAACCAACTTTACTCCTATAATTTCAAAGTGCTCTCAAATTTTTTTTCTTTTTATTTGAAACCATAATACAAATGAAATTTCATCCTCATCCATGGTAAATATTATTATTAGATTTTTCTCCAACATTCACACACTTATTATTCAAACCTCTTTAATTATCTAAATAAATAAATAAATAAGTAAAAAATCATTGCAAAATCTGAAATTTCAATCCACTTGGACATGAGTTAAGAGAACATAAAATGAAAAAAAAAAAAAAACACTTCCATCCTCTATGATTTTCTTTTTATATTATAATATATAAACTCTTTCTTTTAACAACTCTAAACCAAACTTTTTTTTATTATTTTTTATTTTAAAAAATTAATATAAAATCTACAATAGCAATCATCATGCCAACATTTTTGTTGAAGTCCAATTAATATAAAACATTGAGAAAGGACTTGTTTTTCAAACTTTAAAAAACAATGTGGTGCATGAACCTCTTTGCAAGATCTTGTCTCCTTGATTGAGTTGAGTAAAGTAATAACAAGGAAGCTTCTCATGTTCATGTACTTGCCCCATTTTCTTTTGTTTTCTTGGTGATCCTTTAAATCCATCAAATGTGCCTTGTCGGATTATTAAATATATAATTATACTAAGTCTAGATTTGATCTTGTTTAGCTTTAATCTTTCTTCGAAACTTATAATATATCATGTGCCTGAAATCATGTATTTTATCGTATTTATTTAGTCATTTGTACATTTTTGTATGACAATAATAACTAAATTTTTTATGGTTTTAAAATTTTTGATCAAATTGATTTTTCTATTCTATTCAAAGGATCAACTCTAATTTTTTATTTTTTTTTCCTGTTTCAGTTTTCACATCTAGTGGATATTTTATTTGTATGTCTTTCCTTTCTGTTGTCTTGTTTCTACTCTTTCATCTCCTATGTAACTCCTGTATTTTTCCTTCTACTGTTTTATTAATATATGTGGTTAATTAATTAATTATTTATTAAAAAAATCTTTTCATTTATTTATCTTAAATTAATAATTTTACATTAGAATTTTGTTGAATGCAATTATATAAAAAATGATATGAAATAAAGATTGTTATAACTTTAAACATTGAATTTAATGAATGATTTGATGCTAAAATGATGGATGTAATCACCATTTTAAAAAATACAAAAATAAAAATAAAAATAAAAACTATCATGTCTAGTATCTATGAACAAAGACATTTGACCTTCTTATGAATGCTATCTACTAGTAATATATGGAATCCAAGTTGGCTTTCTATGGTGTAACATGGATATAAGTGCTCTAATAATTCTAATAATCAATTTACCTCTATCTCTCTATTTATTTTCTTTGATTAAAATAAAACTAAGCACTGATACTTTGATCCATAAAAGGTCCTTTGAATGTGGACATAATTAAATGGTAGATAAAGTAAATCAAAAGTTCTTTTCTATGCCCCCTCCATTGTTAAAGAAATGAGGTTTTAGGAAGATAAAAAAAAAAAAAAAAAACCTATATATATAAAATAAAAAACTCTATAAACAATATCCAACTTACCTTTCATGTGATGTGAGAAAAAAGTTATTTTATAGACTATTTATTTAATAAAAAATTATGGAAAAGTTATTAAAATGGACTGATTTTTATCGTTTTAGATGTTTATTTGCTTTAAAAAATAGAAGGAAGTGGTACTTTTTTAAGTCCAACACTTCTTTTGATTCTAAATTAAAATAACTTTAGTATTTTGGTTGATGTAGGAGAATAGAAAAATTAACTCTAATGTATTGCTAATATCCTTTCACACTAGTAGTTTTTACAACTTGTAAAATAAATATAAAAAATTATTTAAAATGATATTACGTTTCACTTTCATGTATGTCAAACATAAAAGCAATTGAGAGCAAATTAACAACTTTTAGTCAAATACTCTTATAATTTAAGCTATTAAATATGCTTTCTTTAATGGTGGTATTAAAACTTCAAACAATACTTATTTAACTAACACTTTGCGGAATTAATATTAGTAAGTCTTAGCCATCATTTGTCTTTTATTAGCTTAATTGCCTTCATGTGAACATCCTTCTAATGATATGATATGCAAATATAATAATAATAATAATAATAATAATAATAATGATAATAATAATAATAATAATAATAATAAAACTAATTGTCTCTTTCATTTGACTTTGATTTATGATGTTGTATAAATTAAATAAAAACTAATATATTCAAATATCCAAAGAATATTGCAATAAAATCTTCATACTTTATATTGCCATTTGTAGTCGGTTATATAATATAACACTTTAAGTAATATTTATAAAATATTTCTAACACTAAACTCATGATGTTTATAATAATATATATTGCTATTTAATGATGATAATTTTTAATTAACTTTGATTTATTCAAATAATTAAATTATATTAAAAATATAACCTTCCCTTTCAATCTGTCATATAATATATTAATATAACACTTTGAGTCACATTTCTAGATGAAAATTATTCAACTTTATGAAAATTAAAAATTGTGTTTTATTATAATCTCAAATGGTATAATACCTCATCAAAGATGGCAGCTCTACATCTAACTAATTAATTAATTAAAAAAAATATAAAAGTACAAATTCAATGCATAATCTTATGACCATAATTATTGAACTTCATTAAAAGATTTCTAAGTAGTTAAATGCTGTCTCATTGATGATTAGGCAGTGAAATAGAACAAGATAAACATTGAAACATTCCAAACATGAGATAAATTCATGTATGTACTTAGCTTATCTAGCATTATTTTTCTAATTTATGTTGAATAGGTTTGCATTTTAAAAAAATAAAACAAAATAAAATTACTTATATACCCTTGTAAATGTGGATAATTACTAATGCACCCTTATAAGAATCATTTTGGCTTATACACACTTGTGGTTGAAAAACAACTTATAAATTATATCAAAATATATATTGTTATTTTTTTTCTTATTTTTTTGGTTTTCTGAAATGAATGAAGAGAAAAAATAAATCTATTTTTTAATATTTTTTTTAGTTGCTTTTGGTCCATGGGGTTTATAAGCAAATATAAATAAATTTTCTCATGATAAACAACTGATTTATCATTTTTCTGGTTATATAGGAAATATTAAAATAAAAATAAGAAAGTTGATTTTTGGTTTGAGGGTCCAATTTTTTTTTTTTTTTTTTTTTTTTGACACAAAACGACAAGCGCCCCCCATTTAAGAATAGTCAGGGAAGTGCACGTGCGGGGAGCGCCTCGACAAGCTCAACCACGCCTGTGCCCTCACCTTGCACGGATAGAGATTCGATCCCGGGTCCTCCCCGAAACAAACACCCTACTACGCAAGGGATCCAGTGCCAATTGGCTTAGCGGGAGGGTCCAAATCTTACACATGACTTTTCCGGAATTATAAAAACATATTTTATTTTTTTTTAATTGATGCTATCTGATATATATATATATATATTAATGCATTTCTTTGTTTTGAAATTTAAAATACCTTTTTTTTCATTTTTAATTGACAGTTGAGATATTTGTATTTATATTTTTTTATTTTGAAATTTATCTATTAAATAATTTTTTTATCGATTTTTTTTCACTTACAATAGTTTCAATTTTTTTTAACCCATACTCCACATTTATAGACCGCTTGGACATTTACATAAATAAAAAACATATAATTTTTTTATATATATATAACAACATTGATAAACATAATTTCACTACACATATCCAGTTACTAAATATGTTTCCACAAATTTACAAAACATTCATTACACACATGATAAAAAATTCAACAATTCTCTCTCATTTAGACTTTATTGTAGTCTAAATTAAACTATTTCACATATATTTAAAATATGTTAAAAAAATAACAAAATTCTAGTCCCAAAATAAAAAGAAAAAGCAATTATTTATTTACGAGCTAAAAAAAATAAAAACTTACAAACAGAGTTTTAAGATTAACGCAAAATAAAAAGTCAACAACCTCTTGATTTATTAACACCAGTTTTTTTACGTAGACTCATAGAGTGCTTGTATATTTGCCGAAAAGATAAGTTTGAACCTCAATTCATGTCGAGGTATTAACGCCATGCGTGTGCACACTCTTAACGTGACTTATTCAATTTTTTTTTAAACAAAAAGAATTCAAATGATGAAAGTAATAAAAATATATAAACATAATTTTCTTATTTCTAGATATCACTGGAGCATCATAGCAAAGTTGAAATAGATTTATTTATCTAGCAAAACTCACTCCAAATTAAATATTTAACTTTTAAAGTATCCAAACAACTTAAGTTTAAGAAATACTTAGTTTAATAACAATAATAATACCAACATGAGTTAGTTTAACTGATAGAAGTTTATATCACTTAAGCAATTGGTTTTGAAGTTTACCCCATTATAATTTTTAATATTTTATCGGAACTGATTTAAAGTATGTAATTTTAAAAAAATTTGAGGGTAAAAAACTTGATAATAATAATAATAATATGGTGGAGAAGAAGGTCAACGAAAAACAGCTGTTTGGAATCCTTTTAAGGAGAGAGAGTTTGGTAAGATGTCATAGTCTTCTTAAGGATATGGTCCTGCAAGGCCAAAACAACTTATCATTCATTCAATGCCTCTTCAAATTGATCCATATCTTCTGACACACAGATCACATTTGAACTCTTTCTATGTATATATTTGCTTCATGGGATTCTTGTAAATCAATTCCATTTGGATTTCATGCATTGCATTCACAACTATTTTGAGTTATTTATTTATTATGATTTAATGCGTTGTTTCTTTGGTTAGAAATGAGTTTATTAATATATCAATTTTTTTACAAAATATAGATAAATCACTTATCAGGAGTGCGTGTATAGACATAGAGTTAATATGCGTTGAGATTCGAACATGCTTTCTCGATAAAACACGAATACCGTAGATAGAAGAGACCATGTACAAATAGATTAAAAGATTATTGGCATATGTTGATTATTAAAAGTATTAAAATAAATAATAGTTGGTTTTCATCACATCGACGATGAGGTTCTTTTTTGTTTTGAAAAAAATGTATGAATGAAGATTTTAAAATAAAAACTAGATATTTAAAAAAGCAGGATCACCTTACGTTTTTTAACTGATAACTATTTTTTGGCTAACCTAGCCTCTTCTGCCTCTTATGACCAACAAGAGGTAGTATAGGAATATATTTTTTAAAAAAAAATATTTGATTGGAAATATTCAAATGCATATTTCAATTACATAACTCCTCGATTGTATTTTTATTTATTACATTTAATCATTCATGAATTGCCTATATATATATATATATATAGATATAGATATGGAGATAGCTTTTTGAATGGAGTTTGGCCTTTAGCCAAACCATATCTCTCTCAAGCAAGCAAACATCAACAACCCTTCACATGGGAATGGTGCCCATTGACATTACTATAGATTGTTGGGGGTCCCCTTCATTCTCCAACTTCAACCATTTATTATTATTATTATTATTATTATTATTTATTTACTTGTTTTTAATGGCTGTATACTCTGCACAAATATGGGTAAAATACTAAAAGTCTTTTTCTTAGTAGGTTTTTTTTTTTAAATATATAACGAAGTCACTTGTTTAAGTGACCCTGACCTCTATTTGTTTTTTACTTAAGTGCTTTCTATTTAAAAAATTGTCAAAAACAAATAAATTATTATATAATTTTTATATTTTATATTATTTATAATTAATTATTTTATTTTATTTTTGTATAATAGGCAACTCATAAAAAAGATTAGTTGCATATTGAGCAAGTATTACACACATGTAAGTTTAAGTGCCACATGGGACATGCAAATGCAAAACGTCTTTGATTGTACTTAATATTTAATTTTAAGAGTGATTTTTTTATATTCAAAATTTCTAAATATATTTATGATAATTTTAGTTTTGTCTTTTTATTATTTCCATACAAAAATATCATGTATTGTTGTATAAATCAAATAAAAATAAAGCTATATATATAGTCATTGTCATCGAAACACTAATTTCCTTTGATCTTTGTCACTGGTTAGATATTAACTCTCGTATTTGTTCTTATGATTTTGTAGAGATTAAAAAATTTCTTTAGCTTAGTCATCATGACCTCCGTTACGAGGAGGGACTAATTTTCTCAAAGTTATATATACTTAAAATAAATAAATAAAAATTATAAAAAAATAATATCTTGTGTGAATATTTATTAAATAGTCATGATATTAGATTTTTTTTCCCTCAATAAATTCCCCAATACAAAAGGTGTTATATAATTAAATCTCACAGTACTCATACCATCATATGAGAAATTTTAATATATTTCCTACACATTTACTATTAATTCCCTTGATATTTGTTTTGTTGTCAAAAAGGTGGCCACATAAGTCAAAATATTTAATGTACCAACATTAGAGCCTAGTCACATGATGTCATATGGCACTTCAGAATTTTCATTAATAATAGTACATTATTCAATAATCTAGCCAAATGTTTAACCAATATTTATATTAATTTTTCTTCTTTTGACCAGCATAAATCCTTAGGTAGCTGCATTTATCTCCTTTCTCTTCCCAAATTCAGAGATGTCAGAATAAAAATTATATAAAAAACATATATATATACACACCCTGACTAAACATGTAATTCCTGATTTACCCTTACAAAATTAGAGATACATATGGCCCTTTAAATATTGTACTTGTATATCTATATACCCTTGAAATTCATAAATTATTGCAAATCTGGCCATTGGGTCTAGTGTCTGTGAGGGTGTCATATCCACCGAAAATATGAGAAAAAACTTGTATGAGTTCGCACAGACACTTTACAAAAATATGAACACCTTAATCAATATATATGTGTGTGAAAAATAGGTATCTCGGTTTTGTAGACATTTCTTTCAAAAATGATAGTTTTTTTTAATTTTTTATTAAGGGAAGATTTAACTCGTGTTAATATATATATATATATATATATATGTCCACAGTTGACTACAATATCCGTGGAAGAAAGAGTCAAAGAGAGGAACATGTAATTAGGTTGTTAGGTTTGGTTTTATAGTTTTTATGTAGATATTGTAGAAATAGGTTTAAATGATTATGATAGTTGAGGTGTTATGTGTTGAAAAGGTCAAAACTGTTAGCTAGTATTTAGGTGATTAGTTGTAAATCGTGGGACATTCTTTGCCACTTCTCCCACGTTCTTTGTAACTTCTCCCATTCTCCTGATGTGTTTAGTTATTGTATTCACTCTATAAATACAGGAGATGCACTCTCTGTTGAGTGTGCTGAATTCCTTTACCAATACAAACTTTCTATATGATATCCGAGCCAGAATCTCCTCAACTTAGCTCCTCCTTCACATCTACTCCCATGTCCAACTCCAACACCTTTTCTGCTGGGCTATTGCCCACACCTTCTTTCGGTCATCTGATTAATGTGAAACTGACAAGAGAAAATTATCTCTTGTGGAAGGCGCAGTTCATGCCATACCTTCGAAGTCAACAACTTTTGGGATATGTAGATGGCTCAAATGTTTGTCCTGTCAAGACTGTCACTCAGACTACAGAATCAGGAGCTACACAAGTTCCAAATCCTAATTATAAAGTATGGCTACAGCAAGATCAGCTTGTTCTGAGTGCTCTACTCTCCTCCCTGTTAGAAGAGGTGTTGTCTCAGGTTCTTTTCTTCTCTACATCTTATGAAGTATGGCAGGCATTAGAGCATATGTTTGCTTCTTGCTCTAAAGCAAGGATAATGCAAATAAGATTGCAGCTATCAACTATACAAAAGAAGGATATGTCTGTTGCAGACTATTTCAACAAGGTCAAACAACTTGCAGACACTTTAGCTGCGATTGGAAAACCCCTTGAAGATGAAGAGATTATCACCTATCTCCTTGCTGGCCTAGATTCTGAATTTGACCCCCTTGTAACATCTGTCACCACAAGGACAGATGCCATGTCTTTGAGTGACATCTATGCCCATTTATTGAGTTTTGAAATGCGATTGGAGCACCATAATACATCCTTTCAGGTTTCTATACCCTCAGCCAACAATGTGGCGCGCATGAATCGAAGGGGCCGATATCCCATGCGAGGAAGAAGCCGTGGTCAAGGTAGAAGCAACTCACAACAACCTTATTCAGGTGGACATCAGAACCAAATGGGACACCAAAATCAAATGAATCAAAATAGGAACAAGCCAACTTGTCAAGTTTGTGGAAAGATGGGACATGTTGCTCTCAAGTGTTATCATCGCTTCGATCATTCTTACCAAGCTGAAGATGCTCGTGTTGCTGCAACAACTGCCCTTTCATCGTATGATGTTGATCCAAACTGGTATATCGACACAGGGGCAACAGATCACATTACCAATGATCTTGAGAGGCTGACAATCAAAGAGAAATACCAAGGCAAGGATCAGGTGCAAGTTGCGAATGGTTCAGGTATGAATATTCTCCATGTTGGTCATTCTCAATTATCTACTCCTTTTCATTCTTTAAAGCTTAACAATGTCCTACATATTCCTCAAGTAACTAGACAACTATTGTCTGTTCATCGACTGGCCACTGATAACAACATATTCTTTGAAATTTATCCTTCTTATTTCCTTGTCAAGGATCAAACTACAAAGAAGCTTCTTTTTCGAGGCAAGTGTGAAGGAGGGCTCTATCCAATAAAGCCTAGTCATATTGCTTTGTCAAAAAAGGCTCTTAGCAGTAGAAAAATCTCCCAAGAACAGTGGCACTGTCGACTTGGCCATCCATCCTCTTTAATTGTTCAACAAGTTCTGCAGTTTAATCAGATTCCATGTTCTTCTACTACCACAAATAACTCTGTTTGTAATGCTTGTCAACAAGCAAAGAGTCACCAACTCCCATTTCCTTCTTCTAATAGTGTTTCTTCTTCTCCTTTAGAACTTGTCTTTTCTGATGTTTGGGGACTAGCTCAACAATCTGCTGGAGGTTTTAAATACTATGTGAGTTTCATTGATGACTTCAGTAAATTCACATGGATTTATCTGTTGAAAACCAAAGCAGATGTTCTTCATACCTTCTTACAATTTCAGAAACATGTTGAGCGTTTTTTAAATAAAAAGATTATATGTATGCAAACAGATTGGGGGGGAGAATATCATAAACTTCACTCTTTCTTCAATCAAGTTGGTATAACTCATCATGTTTCTTGTCCCTATACTCATCAACAAAATGGTTCTGCTGAAAGAAAACACCGTCATGTGGTAGAAGTAGGATTATCCCTTCTTGCTCAAGCCTCTATGCCACTTCGCTTCTGGGATGAAGCTTTCCAAACGGCCTGCTTTCTCATTAACAGGCTTCCAAGCAAAACAATTGGTAACTCTACACCACTAGAACGATTAACGGGTTCAAAACCAAATTACCTTCTTCTCAGGACTTTTGGATGTGCTTGCTGGCCCAATTTGAGACCCTATAATTCACATAAACTCCAATTCAGGTCTCAAATGTGTGTGTTTCTCGGCTACAGCAATATGCACAAAGGCTATAAATGCCTTAACAAATCCACTGGGCGAGTCTATATTTCTCGGGATGTGGTGTTTGATGAACACAACTTTCCTTTCTCCAAAGACAAGGATTCATCTTCTAATTCTCAAATGTCTCATACTCCTCCTATATCTCTACCAACTATTCCTGTCACTTGTCCTTCTTCATCAAACTCTCCTCTCATTGGGAATGACCAACTAGAGAATAAGAATACATCACCTTTGCACACTGACATTTGTCTTGCAGATTATTTGCAGCAAAGGGAACAACCAAGCTCACCCACTTCTTCCCAAGTTTCTGGAGAAGTTGCTTCTCATTTTCAGCAAAACTCAGTCCAAGAAAGTGATCATACTGTTCATCGTATGAGAACTCGACTTCAAGACAATATACGGAAGCCTAAACACTTCAATGATGGCACAGTCCGATATGGTTTTGCAACTGTTACAGAGCCAATCAATCACATTGAGGCTTTGAAGCATGCTGAGTGGAGACATGCTATGGATGCTGAATATGCTGCACTTATTCGAAACAAGACATGGCATCTAGTTCCTGCTAATCCGAAGCTCAACATTATTGATTGCAAATGGGTTTTCAAGCTCAAACAGAAGTCTGATGGTAGTATTGATCGGTACAAGGCTCGATTAGTAGCAAAGGGCTTCAAACAACGATATGGAATTGATTATGATGCCACCTTTAGCCCAGTGGTTAAACCAGCAACTATCAGATTGATACTCTCAATTGCAGTATCAAGGGGTTGGAGTCTGCGACAACTAGATGTTCACAATGCCTTCCTACATGGTGAATTGGAAGAAGATGTTTTTATGTATCAACCTCCAGGATATGAAGATCCCCAATATCCACGACACATCTGCAAACTGGATAAGGCACTGTATGGGTTGAAACAGGCTCCACGCGCCTGGTATTCCAAATTCAGCACTAAGCTGAAGGAACTTGGTTTTGTCTCCTCCAAGGCAGATACATCACTCTTTATATACAATCAAGGAGGACAGATTATTTATATACTAATATATGTGGATGATATAATTGTTGCAAGTTCCTCAGTTCAGGCCACTGATAAGCTCCTATCAAAGCTACAAGCTACCTTTGCAATCAAAGATCTTGGGGATCTACACTACTTCCTAGGGATTGAAGTGAATCAAAGGCAGGGAGGCATCACACTCACACAACAAAAGTATATTAGTGAGTTACTTTGTCGAGCAAAAATGAAAGATTGCAAACCTATGAAAACTCCTATGGCAGCTACTGAAAAATTATCCAAGAACTTGGGAAACCCATTAGGTGATGCAGATGCTTCAAGATATAGAAGTATTGTAGGGGCATTACAATACTTGACTCTTACAAGACCTGATATATCATTTTCAGTGAACAAGGTGTGTCAATTCCTTCACTCACCAACAAGTCATCATTGGATAGCAGTGAAGCGAATACTTCGATACCTGAAGCATACTCTTCAATTTGGGCTGTCAATTCAAAAGTCAACTTCATCTCTTATTAGTGCATTCTCAGATGCAGATTGGGCTGGATGCTCAGATGATCGTCGATCTACAGGAGGATTTGCAGTATTCTTTGGTTCAAACCTTATTTCCTGGAGCTCTCGCAAACAGGCCACAGTATCAAGATCAAGTACCGAGTCTGAATATAAGTCTCTTGCTAATGCCACAACTGAAATTATCTGGATTCAGTCTCTGCTCGGTGAGCTGGGAATTTTTCAGGACAAACCTCCATGCTTATGGTGTGATAACCTGGGTGCCACATATCTCTCAGCAAATCCGGTTTTTCATGCTAGAACTAAACATATTGAAGTGGATTTCCACTTTGTTCGTGAACGAGTAGCACAGAAAGCGTTGGAGGTCAGGTTCATATCTTCCCAAGATCAGGTTGCGGATATATTCACCAAACCACTGCCAGCAAGCCAATTCTTCGCAATAAGACACAATCTCAATCTTTTTTCAGTAAGATGAGATTGAGGGAGGCTGTTGAAAAGGTCAAAACTGTTAGCTAGTATTTAGGTGATTAGTTGTAAATCGTGGGACATTCTTTGCCACTTCTCCCACGTTCTTTGTAACTTCTCCCATTCTCCTGATGTGTTTAGTTATTGTATTCACTCTATAAATACAGGAGATGCACTCTCTGTTGAGTGTGCTGAATTCCTTTACCAATACAAACTTTCTATATTATGCTGAAATTAATTGGTAGGATTAGATTAAAATACTATGTATCTCACTTTCATTATGTTACTGTTGATGAGCACAATGATACTATTTATTTAAACAATGATCATCATTGGATTTCAATTCAATGGTGGAAGACGAATGTTCGTAGATATGAAATCTACAAATATCTTTAGAAAACTTGGCATATATATATATATATATATATATATATATATATATATATATATATATATATATATATATATATATATATATGAGTATTAACTCTCTATGTATAATCTATATATGTTGATGTTGATGCAGATCGTTGGATTTCAATTTAACGGTGTAGCACTATTATATGAACAATGCTACTATGCTTATAATTGGTCACACAGTGAAAAGTGAAATGTAAAGTATTTTGATCTCAATCGTTTAATCAGATTACATAAAGTTGAGAAAACAAAAACTTAAATTAAATCCATAGAACACCAGGCCAACCCATTTAGAACAAGTACCATGGTCGGACACTGTTTATATTACTGTTCAGCTATCAAGTTGTTCCTGTCTCTCTCATCTTAACTCTCTCTCTTACTTTTATTAATCTAGGGACGTTCTATGGACCCCCAGATTATATTCTCTCTCTCTCTCTCTCTCTCTCTCTCTCTCTATATATATATATATATATATATATATATATATTATGCAACAAAATTTTTACATAGCTATATATGCAATTCCCTATTTTTGTAAGAGTATACACAAATATATATTCTAGTTAATATATACCATTTTATTAAAATTTTAGGTTAAACAGGGGTATGAATAAAACAATAATGAAGTATAGGGGTATATAAGTAACTCTCCCGTAAGAATAAGAAAAAAACTAATATTAAAAAAAACAATTTTGGTCACGTTGACAAGAGTTTATTGCCTTTTGAAGGATAAGAACGTTTTAGAAACATGGTATTTTTAAATATATTTATTTATATATTTATGAACAATCTATTAATCAACCATTTTTATTGGTTACCAAGTTTGACATATTCACAGTAGAATCACAGAACAACGTGGGACATATTCATGCATCCATGCAAAGATGGTCATTTGTCATCACGTACAATATTAAATTTTCATCTTTAGATGTGACTTTTTAATTTATTTCTATCATATGTCAATAACTAATATATATATATATATATATATATATATATATATATATATATAGTCATGAAATATTTATAGTATGTATATTTCATTTTAATCATATAATCATTTGACTTTATTTATTTATTTTTCAGTCTTTATTTATATATATTTTTTTTTTGCTAATTCTGTATTATCAATATTTTAAAAAAATGCCAAAAAATAATTTTATTACTGAGATTTTACCTCTAAATTAATGCAAGCGGAATGGTATAGACATAAGTGTGCTTAAGAATAAAATAAGGATTATTTCATGATTGTATATTAATTTTGATTTAAAAATAAAATTTTAAAAATGAGGGATGTTTTAGAAATTTAATAGATATAACACATGTTTTTCATAGAATTGAAAAAGTTGAAGGTACATGTTGTTATATTTTTTTAAAATAAAACAATTAATGCTTAGAAGTAACAAACAATCTATAAGACTAATTTGGGCACACACGGGATTAATTTTTAATAATAATATTATTATTATTTTCAATGCCATGTTATTTCTCAGCAATTTCCAAAGATGTTATCAGTGAATAAATATTAATTTGAATGTGTGTATTTGGTCAATAAATATTTAATTAATAGGACATGGCAGCCTTATCCAAAACCTCAGGGTGAATATTTGGAAAATTCCACAAGTCAATCATTTTCATGGTGTCAAAGTTTTTTTCTAAAAAAAACTTTTGAAAAAAAAAATATTTTATTAGTTTTTAGGTTTATGATTTTTCACAGGTTTTCCTCTTTATTATGCACATGTTAATGTGGTTTTTATACTTTGTTATAAGTTATAAAGGCCTAACAAATATATGGAATAATAGAAAATTTTAAATGTATTTTTTTAAAATATAGATAAGTTATGTGCCAATGATGAGCACACACATATAATTAATATTTCAAGGTTATATCTTTATTTTACGTAAATTCAAGTTTGAACTTTTTTTTTTGGGAGGATACAAATAATATCATGCGTGAGAAATTGTTATAAATAGACCAATAAGTCAATTGGCACAAAAATTTGAAACTCAAAAATATATATTTAAAAATTGAATGATGTGCACGGAAAGGTTATTTTTTATTTAAATAAATATAAATAAAATAGATTAAAATAGAAATAAAGCACCTTTCACTTCCATCAAATTCTCAAACATTTTGTATTTAATAATTAAAAAATACAATATTTAAAAATCTATTTTATAAAAAATACATTTGTTTCCCCTACAATAAATAAAAAACACGCTAATATTAAATACAATATTTTAAAAAAATAATTTGGGGTTTTTAATTATTTTTTAAAATATTGTATTATATTAACCTTTATTTCAAATATATATATAAACCTTTTTCTAACCAAATGATAAATTAAAAACCACCTACTAATTATAGTAAATGTTTGTGTCTCTGTTAAAAAGATTGGTTCAAACATCAACTCATAAAATAAGAATACAGGTAAATTGAGATAACACATTGTTTATATATATCCTTATAAAATAAGAATACAGGTGGATTGAGATAACACATTGTTTGTGTATATCCTTATCCTGATTTGTCAATATATATATATATATATATATATATATATATATATATATATATATATATATATATATAAGTTCCATAATTCATAAATATTTCTTAAATAGAGTGATGCAACAATATATATTGGAAAAGATTATTAAATTTTTAATTTAATTTCTTAAATTGTTGAACATTTTGGGTTGTGGCTAAAAAAAAATTATTCAGAGCAGCGCACGATAGCAGTGACCACAACTGTATTAACTTTTTTGTCGCATAGTACACGTGTACGTTAGAGAGTGGAGGCCGGCTGGATTCGAAGCCGGATCCGTGCCTCGAGATGAGAACTTTGATCCGAGAAAGCACTAATCTCGAGACAAAATGGACGGTGGATACACTAGGACTGAACAGGGTATAAACGTAAATAGCGACGTAGCCAATCTTATCCGACACGGCTCCTTGGACGGACCGTTGGGGCGTGACACGAAACGTGAACAAGGGGCTAACTTTTTTTCACTTAAACCCTTATTTTTAATTTTTTTTTTCATAAAATTTTTAACAAGTCCTTGAGAAGATGAAAATTATGAATAAGTCCTATTGAAAGCCTGTATGGTATATGCATAATTTTTTTTTATTAGTTAAACAATTGTTGCACTAGTGTTGTAATTGAGATGGTTTGGTCAAGAAAAAAATAGTGAAAGTAATAGACCTGCTACTATAGATATATTCATTGGAACAAGATGAAAAAATACAAAAAAAAAAAATTTAGTAAAAAAATTAAACTAATGGGATAGTTGTGAACTGAGGGTAAATTTACAAGGGTTTAAAGATAGTTTCTTCGTTCATTGTTCTCAAAAAAATTATGCAATTTATACTTATTTTTTTAAATAAATATTATGTACATCTAGAGGGCTATACAACATTAAATTTTATATTTTCATGCTTATATATATATATAGCATGAAAATTTAATTATTTAAATTTCCATATGAGTGATTTATCATTTTTTTTAAAATTATTTATTCACAGTACATATGATTTGCAATATCACCTCAATATTTACCTTTTAATAAAAGTAAAATAAATGATGTGAAAATTGATTTCAATTTCTTCAATACTTGCAAAGAAAAATTTCAACCATTTTTTTTCTGGGAAAATGAATCATAAATTCGTGAAAGTTTCAAAATATTCCAAAACATTTTAATTTCTTAGGCAGAACCTCTTTTACCATTACATTTCATATTCCGCCATTGTAGCTTATTTTATTACTTTATTTTATCTTATAACATGTATTTCCCGTTTAAAATTTATAGTTTTCATTTAACATTGTGTGTTAATGTGTAATTACATAAGTTTTCACTTAATACATTTTTTTTTCTATTTAGCTTAAAATTTTATATTCATATTTAAAATTATGTGTTTTCGTTTAAGAAATTAAGAGCCAATGCTGTTAATATCAGCTAACTTTATGTTAACGTTAGCAGAAGGTCTAAAAAAGTAATCTGTTAGAAAAAAAGATTTTTTGAAAATACTGAAAGTCATAGGGTTTTTTTTGTGAATATCTTAACTTCAGAAGGACTATTTGTTCACTACCAGTTTCTTGTTTACCAATGAGTCCTCAATGGAAATCAATTGGGAGTTTAGAACATTCCACAGGGGTGCAGACCAAAAACAAAAAAATAACAGGGATCTAAATGAAAAACAGTTGAAAATTCCACTATAAATACAAATATAAATATAAATAAATATATACACCCTGGATCTCTCTCCTCAATCTCATCTCCCACGGCCGAGTCCCAGATCCTTCCCGATCTACCCCTCCCCCTTCCCAATCTCTTCTCTCTCTCTCTCTCTCTCTCTCTCTCTCTCTCTCTCAAGCACGTGCGAGAGGAGGGCGGGGTGGTGGACCCCATCGCTGGTCTCTGCTTGGCTGGCCCTGAGCTCGCGTTGTTTGGTTTTATATAGCTTTTTCTCTCGGGGGCCTTGAACAGAAGAGTCTCTCCCAACCAGAGAACCGACGAGGTCCCAGAGAGCTTCTTCTCTCCGGTGGCATCACGAATTGATGACATTTGGGTGGTGTTTCTGAGAAATTTCCATCAAATTGGTTTCTTTTTGAGTGCCCTTTGTTGGATTTGATGGATCTCTAGATCTGAGGCCTTTCCTCGCTGGTTAATTGGGGTTCTCGTTTATTTCAATCGGTTGGACTCCAATTTGAAGAAAAAGGTTGGTTTTTTATTGTTTTTTGGGTCTTTAATGCTGGAAATAGGGTTTGGTGTTTCTTGTTTGACATTGGGATAGGGGATTGGTCTTTTGGATTTGATTTTTTGATTTCGGGGTGTTGTCGGCGTGCATAGATTGATTGATTGGGATTTTTTTTTTCAAGGGCTTGAGCGAGCTGGGGTTTCGATCTTTGTTGTGGAATCTACTGGGTTTCGCCGATTGGAATTGATTGCTAGGTAAGGAATGGATGCCGATCTTTGGTTTGTGTGTTGAAATCGTACGATTGGGCATCATAAGATTTTCTAGGAATCACCTTTGACCGGATAAACAATAAAAGATTCAATCTTTACTAAGGTTTTGATTCTTTTCTATATAGGAAAGGAGGAAAGGAAAGCTGGTTCCTTTTTTTGTCATTTCGGACGCCATTGTAGAGGTTGGGATAGATGTTGAGAACTCGGAGGCGGGTGTGGGTGAGATGAGGGATGTTATCGGGGTTGATGAACTTCCTGCGGGCCTGCTTTTGGCCGTCGTCCGAACGCTATGTCCACACAGGCTCCGATGCTTCCGGGCGGCAGGACGGGCTGCTTTGGTACAAGGACTCGGGACAGCACTTGAATGGTGAGTTCTCCATGGCTGTAGTTCAGGCAAACAACTTGCTTGAGGACCAGAGCCAGATCGAATCCGGCCCATTGAGTACCCTTGAGTCTGGACCTTATGGAACTTTTGTTGGGGTCTATGACGGGCATGGTGGACCGGAGACGTCCAGATACATTAATGATCATCTCTTCTATCACCTTAAAAGTAAGTTTGCAATGATTGTTCCTGGTTAGAATTGATGTATCTTTTCATTAGTTTGGCTGTGTTCATTGAATTGTGAACATGCATGAGACATTGGATAGTACACTGCAACTTTTCTGGTGGAGCAATCATTAATCTTTTCCAGCTGTTAGTTCATGGAACTTATACAAGGCTTATGTGGTTCTTTTTCTTATGTTGTTTGGTGCTGTTGAGATTTTAGTTATGATGTTGTGATTTATGGTTGCCAGTGTCTCTTTGTACTGAAGTTTGTTTTCCTTCTTGCATTTGGTTATGGCTTCATATATCACTAACTCGTGAGGTAGTAACCTATTTTAAGTATCCTCCTTTGTGTTTAAACAAGAGGGCCTGTGCTTGGCAGGGTTTGCAGCTGAGAACCAGTCGATGTCAGCTGATGTGATACGAAAAGCATATCAAGCAACTGAAGAGGGTTTCCACACACTGGTTACCAAACAATGGCCCATGAAACCACAGATTGCAGCTGTGGGTTCTTGCTGTCTAGTTGGGGTAATTAGTGGTGGAACACTGTATGTTGCTAACCTTGGAGATTCCCGTGTTGTTCTGGGAAGGCTTGTCAAGGCAACTGGGGAGGTTCTGGCTGTCCAGTTGTCAGCAGAACATAATGCAAGTATTGAGTCTGTCAGACAGGAATTACAATCATTGCATCCAGATGATTCACACATTGTTGTCTTGAAGCATAATGTTTGGCGTGTAAAAGGACTCATTCAGGTACTAACTCTTCGTCTTTTGTTGCTATTTATGACTTCCCCATGCTTATACTTAGCTACTTATTTCTCTTGCAAGACCATTTCAGAGGCTAAATGCGCATTCACTACATTGCACTTTCAGTCTGGTTTGTTTGTCATTCTTCTTAAATGAGTTGCTGCATCTTGTTGGAAATACATTTTAAGCCAAAACAAGATAACTTGCTCATTGTTTACTTGGTTATTTGAAGCATTTTATTTATAGATGAAAAACTTTTTATGTAAGGAAATATCATTATTTGCGGATCTACATTATCACTTATGAATTTCATGCTCACTTCTGATATACTGCTATTACCTTTACCTGTCTCACTTGTTTATTGTTTAGTTCATTCAACTTGTAAATCCTTTACTGGAATATGGGCTTTATAGCTATGATACTTGCTCTATTCCTTTTCACATTGACATTTATTTTAAGATTACCTTTAATTGTTTAGTACAAATGTCTGTTGTTTTCATCTTGCCCTGTGGCAAGGTTTTATTCAATGTTGGAAAGTGGAACCGGATCTGATCGTTCATGCTCTTTTAATGCTTTGTTTTCTTTTTATATTTAGTTATTTGTCCACTATTGAGGGAATTGTTAAGCCTTATGGGGAAGTAGGCTAGCTGACTACAGCATTCAATGTCATAACCTATTTTTTTGTGATGATTTTATGGGATGCGATGAATTATGAGTGTTAAGGTGATAATGTAATTGTCGAACCATTTCTGGCCAAGCTTAGTGTTGCAAACCTTAATGGAATCACTTTTATACCTTGTAACTCGTCATTTATGAGCTGGATTGCCCGAGTTTTTTGGTGGCTGGAAGTGATGTCATCCAATTCATATGATACATTTATAGACTCTAAGACTTTCGCCTGTATAGATTATATTGCATATATTATTGCTTCTAATTGTTTTCTGAGGTTTGTTGTCCAACGGTGGCATTCAGTTGAAACACATTTTCTCTAGTTCATGGTTACCATTGGGCTGCTCTTATCCCTGTCAGGGACAAGGTGAAGCAAACTTTGTTTCATCCAACTGCAGCAGCACATTGGAGCTGTTGCTAGTCATGCTCTCAGATATACTTGTGACCTCCATTTTCATGCAAGCCTACTAGATACATTTGTGAGTTCCAAGCTTAATGAACTGATTGTATGTTGTGTTTAGCCAGATTTTGACCCTGTCATCAGGTTGTCATGGATGAACTTCTTCTCTTGGTGCTAGAAAGTGAAAATATTGTGTGATAATGTCCAAGCACTAAAGCTGCTAGAATATTTTTTGAAAGGTAAAAATAGTTTGAGAAGTTTGGAATTGTTGATACTAGATCATAGAAACAAGGGTCTCTTCTTTTTTTACCTTCTATGGGAACAACTACATTTTTGAATGGTATACTATCCACCCTCTCCTTGTTTTCATGGAACTGTAAAAACCATAATTGCCATTCCTATCATCAATTCTCTTTCCTCTTTCTACTTTGCTTCTCTGTTGGCTTTAGAATCTTTTGCCACCATTCCTCCTATTGCATCCATTTAGGACTGGGCGTTTTTGGGGTATAAATGGTCAATTATCTTGTGTCTTCTCAACTTCTAGTTCACCTTTTATTGAGAAGAATGCCTACAAATGGCTATGTGAAGTGCCAGCATCTGTTTTGTACACCTTCTGATTATTATTTTCCACAGGTTGCTGTTATTATCAGCCAACATCTGCTGCTTATTTGCAAAAATAGCAAGATCCAGAGCTCAATTTGGCCAAGTTTCATATGGTTCTTTCTTCTGCATTTATGTTCTTCATTTCTTGATTATGTTCACCCCTTTTTTCCTTTTGTTATTCATATTATATGGTAATCTTTGAAGTGGACATTGTCTTAGAAATGATAATGGCAGTATTGAAAATGGTAAAGAAAATTTGATGGCTGGTTCAATAAATTGTATGGATTATTCTTGAGAAAGTTGGCCTTTTAATTTGTATCTTCTTTGTGAAGCAGTGAAGCCTTTCATTAAAGGGAATTCCATAAGTGGATAGCATTTGTAATGTGAAATCTCTCACAAAATACATTATGAGCTCTTTTTGTTAGAATTGTGTACCTATGGTTCAGACCTACAACAAAATAATCTAAAATTTAATAATGTATTAAAATATTTCAAATTGACTAATTGGAAGAAATTAGTTCTTAGAATCAGCATGACAAACCATTAGACGATGCCCTCTTGGAGATATTAATTGTTTCTGCCTTTGTCAATCATAAATTGCTGATGTAAATTGTCTATTAACATTCACGACTGGCTTTTCTGTGATTGTACTTGTGTTGTTAGTGGTTTTAGGTGTTTCCGCTATGATTATTGGATAATCATGTGCCCTGTTATAGGCCAGGGATATATTTTGGAAATTTATGGGCTCTGCTTTTGTAAAAAGCCATTTTTTTTGGTCCGAAACTAGAAACGAGATTAAGGAGGCACATATTTTAAAGCTTGACAAATTTGGCAGTTGAGAGAAAAGGTGGAAAGAGAAGTTTCTTTAAAATTGCCAAATCAACTTATTCGCAGTTTTGGCAAATGAATGACTAAAATGCGTGAGTTGTTTTCCGCTGCCCTGATATTTCTTGGAATATGCACTGCTTCCAAACTTTTAAGGTGATATTTGTAGGTTGCCACACTACAAGGGGGTGATCTTCCTTATAATTCTGTTTTTGCTCTTTGTTACTCAGGCAGTCCATCTTGATCAGTCAGATATTTGGAATAGCCTTTTATGCTGATAGTGGACTCCATTGCTGAGAACATCCAAGCTTCAGAACTTTGTTGACCGTCAAAGTCAAAAGTTAATGTCTGCTGTAATTTGTTGCTAAATGGTTGCCAAACTAGAAGCATTAAAAATATTTATTTTGTTTTTCAATTGATAGTTATTCTTCTTGCATATCAAATTTGCTTGAACAAAATACTCATTCATGATATGACTTTATTTTTAGGCTATACTCTTGAACAAATGTTATGCCATTCAGGTTACAAGATCAATTGGTGATGTATACCTAAAGAAGACTGAATTTAATCGGGAACCGTTGTTCGCAAAATTTCGTCTACGTGAGCCTTTTAAAAGGCCAATACTTAGTGCTGAACCATCAATTTCTGTGCAAGCACTACAACCTCATGATCAATTTCTTATATTTGCATCTGATGGGCTTTGGGAACACCTGAGTAACCAGGAAGCTGTTGACATTGTTCAAAACAATCCCCGCAATGTAAGTTCCTCATCTTTATTATGTTGGTTACACCACTGGTAGCATGAAATTTTTAATTTTTGCAGGTTGATTGGCTCTCATATATACCATCTCTTTTCTGTTTTTATATATGTTAAACCTTGAAAATTAATTAGTGGTCCATGAAACAGCCAACTTACTGTTATCTTAACTTCTTTAATAGTGATTACTGAATGATCTGGTTTATATATGTGTGTGTGTGTGTGTGTGTGATATTGGTGGCCATGATTTTGGGAGGAAGAGCATTGTAGTAAAACATCTTGTTTCTAAAGTATTTAAATTATATTAAAATTTTAAATTAAAGCAAAATGAGATTTGTAGAATTATGAAAATTAAAACATCTTTAAAAAAAAAAAAAGAAGTAGAAAGATATGGAAGAATCAAGATTATGGAGTCTAAAAACATAAGGTGGATTCTAAAAGTAGAAGATTAGGATTGAAATAAAAGAAAAACTAGAATCGAAAGGAGATAAAGTACCACATAGAGGGATTAGATAAATACAATATCTTCATAACGTATCTAGTGCATCTGCGCTCTAGGATATACATCTGAGTATGGGCAAGGATCTATGCACTTATTTCGTTGAAATAGTGATTTATCTTTGCAATTAAACTGAATGTTGCGCAACGTTCGACCCAAACCTTTTCCTTTTAAGTTGAATACAACATTTTTTTTGTGCTCAAAACCATTGATTACCAGTTCATATGCTGGGAATATCTAAGGTATATATTGTGCTTTGTTGTAACTTGTTACATTTGCGATACTATGAACTACTGACACACTGAAAATAGCCATGGGCAAGTGCCACAAATATTAAACCATTTTTATTGGTTGCTATCGCTCTTCCCGTTTATGAATCAAATCACAAAAATTCATGGCTCATGATGATCAATTCGGTGAAGCATGGTTATACATAAAATTGCTATGATTCTTGGTTGTTTTATAGTCCAATGATAAAACTCATTGCCTCCCTTTCCTGTATGCATTTGAATAGTTAGAAGTCACTTATAAATATGCCAAGAAATCCTGCAGGGAAGTGCTCGGAGGCTTGTGAAAGCAGCTCTGCAAGAAGCAGCAAAAAAGCGTGAGATGAGATACTCTGATCTCAAGAAGATTGATCGTGGTGTCCGTCGGCATTTCCATGATGACATCACAGTCGTAGTCGTCTTCCTTGATTCAAATCTTATAAGCAAGGCCGGTTCATCCAAGGGCCCGCCCCTCTCACTGAGGGGTGGTGGGATCACTCTGCCTGCAAACTCTCTTGCACCATGCACTCCACCCGCAGAACTCTGAACATGAAGCTAGCTCATCTCGGCTCGGCTCCTCTTTTCGCTCTGTTGTACTAAATTAAGTAGTTCGTCAGACAGACTTCCATGACTGTGCTCTCGTCGATGTTTTCAGGGAGCAGCTTTGTATTTGCTTCAATCTACCAAAAGTGTAACATTGGTATGCCGAAAATTATTAGCTTTCTTCGTGTTTATGCTGCTTGTGGAAATACTAGACTGGTGTTTTTAACCCTCTTCTGTTTGTCTTAAGTAGCATGCAGCGAAGAAAAGCTTCATTCAAAAGATAATTCCAGTTTTTATTTCTTCTACTGAGCATTGACTCCATTCACTCTGTAAATTCACTTGAACGCTGAACTTTGGCATGAATGTAATTGTTCTTGTGTTTGGTTTCATTTTGATTTGATTTAATTTGTGTTAATCTTGTGTTTTGGTGAGCTGGTTTGGTCTGATCAAATCAAACTAGTTAAAGAAGAGCCTGCTGGAGGTTTATAAAATATTTTTCAGTGGATGGAAAGCGCAACCCACAAACACACCTGCCCATAATAATAGTTTAATTTTTCAGTTTAAATATCAAAATGATCTTCTATTTTGTGTGTTTTTTTTTTATCTTTTTAGTTCCTCTAATATAAAATCTGTCTTTTTAATTTTCATATTTATATATTTTTATCTTTTTATGATAAAATTTATTTTTTTAATTTTCGTATTTGCACATTTCATCAATTAGAAAGATCAAAAAGATAGAAATGTACAAATATGAGGACAAAAAAATAAATTTTATATTAAGACTAAAAAAATAGAAAACACAAAATAAAGTAGACCTGTCCAAGGGCCGGGCTACCCGCCCAAGCCCGAAGGCCTGCCCGAAAAATGGGAGGGTTTGGACAAGTATATAAGGCCCGATGATCGGGCTTTGGACAAAAAAAGAAGTCCATTTTAAAAATGGGCCGGGTTTGGTTTTCAATGTTAAAAGCCCGGCCCGGCCCGGCCCGGCCCGAATTATAAAATATATTTATTAATTAGTTTTGTTTATACTTTTATATATATAATGGTGAATTTCCATTGATTATTTATTAATTAGTTTTATATATACTTATATAATATATATTTATTGTTGATTACCATTGATTATAATGGTTTGAATTTTAGTTGTTGTAATTGTATAAATATTTGTATTTTGGTATTTTAATTTTTAAGTGTTTTGTAAAATAATATTTTGTCATATTCGCATATTAATATTATTGTTAATTTTTTTATAACTTATATATTATTTGATGAAAAATCTATTTGGGCGGGCTTGGGCGGACCTTGGGTAGAGGTTATTAAATTTGGGCGGGCTTTGGCAAAAGTTAAGGCCCGAATTTTCGGGCCGGACTGGGCTTGACAAGGTTGAATTTTAGTAATTATATATAAAAACCCGGCCCGAACCCGAACCCGGCCCATGGACAGGTCTAAAATAAAGAGACTACTTTAATATTGTGACCAATTTTTTTTTTCAACATCTTGGTAAGTCAACAGAAACAATTTGCAATAACTTTCCTCATCTGATACTTTGATTGAAAACTGTTTACCCATTTCTGTGAGTTCAGTGTGCCACAATCAAAAAAATATGAGAATGATGACAATAAAAAAAGGTCATCTCAAAAATGAGCAAAAACTAAACTAAGGATTCACCTTCAACAGATGATATTCAACATCCTAACTTATTCTTTGCTAGATAATACAATTACCTTTTTTTAACCAAAAAAAAAAAAGGGAGTGATACCACCGAATGATCGAGCCTAAAGTACAATATATATATATAGGAACTCCGACTTTCCATTCTTCCAAAAATGAGGTAGACAAGAAAAAAAAAATCAGATGATGAATGTATACAACAGTCAGCCTGCCGGGGATGTTCGCGCAACAGGAGGGAGCTGAACAGTGTCCAGATCTCCGGGATAGGGCGACCAAAGACCTAACCCTCCCCGACTCTCCTTTAAACCAGTACTATTCTTTTTGAACTCATCAAGGGATTTAACCCACTCGACGACAGAAGAATGCTCTCTTGTGTGCGCATATAGCATGAATAGCGAGTTATATTCACAGTTGGGGAACATGAAGAATTTGAATGCGTCTCCTAACCTATACACAACGTAGCCGAAACTGAGCTGGTCCCTCGGTGTGAAGAGGTTGACCTCGTTAAACCAGAGACAACTGAATAGATTGGTCATTGTCGTGTGCTCCCGTATCAGGACAGCTCCCTCTGGCACATCTGTGTTTTATTTATGCATGTGTAGTTAGAATCATTGATCATGAAGAATTTGGAAGCTATTTGCGTGTATATAAGGTATATGTTTTTCTTACCACTGATTGTTCCTTTTTTTGGACTCCAAGGCTCCATCCCCTCGTAGCGGTAAATTTTCATGTGCAAGTCAATTAAAGGTCGTGCGTATCGCTTCCTTCGTTTGATTGCATCGGCCTCCTCATATATACTTCGGTGATGTTTATGACATGCTACTGCAAATGTGTGTTTCCCTCGCCAAAGATATCTATGAAAATTCAGGCAGGTTAGAAAGTTGTGGTATAACTAAATTAACTCAACATAGTAGACAAAAGAGAAGTCACCTTTCAAGAATAAGCAATGGATCAACGATCAGCTCCATTTTGCCATCGATCCAAATGCTATACCAAGCTTGAGGAAATAATCTATGGGTCAATATCTTAGGAACCTTCCCGTTCCTTCTAGGCTCGTCATATGGAGGGTTATGCAGTGCCACAAGGCGCCAGATGCCAACCCATTTGCCCCCATCTGAATCCTGATGAACAGTGACATTTTGTTTGATGAAATCAAGGGATACTTCATCCACCACCATTAGAAAGCAAAATAGCTTCTGGGAACGGTCACTAATGTTTGATGGTTGATGTGGAACATCATATCCATCAAAAATACCGGACGCAACTACAAACCTGCATTTTTTAACATATTTTACATCTATGGGATCCATATCTGCACCTCCATTTTGCATAAACCCACAATGCACCTGGTAGCAGACCAAGAGAGAAGCCAAGGAGAAATTTATCAATTCTAATTGACAAAAGAAAGGAATATAATACCAGAAAGATAAAAAAAGTCTATAAATTTTGAACTAGAGACAGAAATGGAAGGTTTAACATAAAAAACTTCCTACAGGATTTTTGTTTTCCCAAATCCTATGCATGGCCATACAAGTGAAGAAACCTGGTTAAACATCCTTCTTTTACAAGCCCCAGCCACCAACATACATGCAAAAGTACTATAATTCAAAACTAAATAAATAAATAAAAATTGCAACTCACCTTCATTGTTGTGTTAAGTTTAAAGCTATTCTCCCTCTCTGTCCAACTTTGATGTCCGCCAAATAGTGGAGGATTAGCTTTCTTGTCCACTGTGATATATGATAACCTTTTAGGAATGGCATTAGGAGTTCTCCTTGGGATTACTATGGCCTCAGGATCATCAGCGAGAGGAATTGAGCAACCTACATAAAACAAAAAATGTGAGACCTTTGAGAAAGCTGGTAGTTGGAAAGAAAGAAGCTGTCCAATAATAAACTCACGATGTTGTGGTTTTGGTGACAGCCCGATGCTGTCTAACATATTGAGCACCTTGCTATCTTTTTTACACAAAGCTGCAGATAACACAACTCGTTACAAACCATTTGAGATTAGAACAAATTATAAAGCAAATCCAATCTTCAAGTAAAGTGTTTCAACTTATTTAAGAGGGGGCTGCTGTAATCATTAGCAAAGTTTCAAATTCATAAAAAGAGGAGTACGCACCGGAAATGAAATATGGAAAGGCCAACATTTTTATAAGCACAAAACAACCCCAGAAATGCATTCATCACTACTGCTATCTACTTTATACCTCCATCATGAATAACAACAAAACTCGATTTACTTGGTGCAAGTGGTTACCATTCAAAAAAGCCAAGCATAATTGATTCTGTTCATCTTCTTGTTAGACTAAATACAATGTAACACTCATACAAAGATCATTAACATCTGAAACAGTTATTAAATCCAAATATCAGTTTATGCACCAACACTCTACAACACAAGTGATTTAATGTTCTTTGATAATAAATAAATTAGTGATTTGGATTGAGGAAATGACAAGAAGGAAACTAGTTCCCAAAATGTTCATTTCTTTTCATTTCCCTCAGTCCAAACACATGCTAAATAGGCCAAAATTTGAAGAAAAATAAAAATGAGATTTTTACGAATGGAAATGAACGCACACCTGATAAGAATCTGATATTGGAACTACACGACCAAACATGAAATAACAGCGCGATAAGAATGAGCATCATCCAAACAATGGCCGACACAAAGACAAGCCGGACAAAGCCTCTCCTCCAGATCATCTTGATAGGGTCCTGTGCCGCCCTCCCCGGAGAAAAATCACCATCCTCCTCCTCTTCCTCTGCATTCAAAGAACACACAAACAAACCAAATCACACAATCTCCACCACCAAATCTAGAAATCCAACCAAAAAGAAGCAATCTTTCATTGTTCTCTAACCTTTATACCGCGATGTCTGGCTACTCCGATCCGTCCTGCGTGCCGCTCGCATAGACAGCGAGCGCTGTGTGTCCGCCTCCATTGATACCCCTCGAGCTCAATTGGAAATGGATCTTGGAGATCAAGAACACATCTTTGGATCAAAAATCGAGAAAATTTCCAGAATGGAAGGGATTTGGGGTTTAGGGATTGACGTTTTGGGGGAGATTGGGAAGAATGAAGGGAGGGAAAGGGTTGCAGATCTGGGACAGTGATGAAGCGAAGCTGGAGCGAAGAGATGTGAACCCCGGATTGGGTTCAATCGTTCTTATTAATTGGTTGGGTTCAACCAGCTAAGGTTTGTTTTTTCATTTTTGAGTATTATTTATTTTTAAAAAGATTAATAAAGCAATTAATTGTCTGTTTTGGACCTTTGATATGATGGATATTATTTATTTTTGAACTTTTTGGGCTTTTGTGTGAAAGATTTTTTTTTTTTTTTTTTTTTTTTTTTTTTGACAATCACCGTACAGGACAGGCAAGCACAGAGATGCACCTAGAGATAAATCTTCCCTGCTAGGTAACTCTGGGAAAAATAAATATTATTTTTACTATAGAAAATGAACAATATTGCAGGAGTACGTTTTTAAACCTTTGCTATTTTAAGTATTTTTTATTGTCTTTTTAAGAGCTTTGTGGTGAGTTATTATTGGACTACAAGTTGTTTCTTAGAGGTTGTATGCATTTTATCAATTTAATTATACATCATGAATTATTTATTTATTTTTGAGAGCTTATGTTAAATCTGATAAAGAGAAAAATTATAACAAATGTAAATCTAGATTATGTATTTTATTATTTTAAAATTATATTTTAAAACTGACTAGTGACAATTGGAAGAAAGGATCTTGTATATTTTATAAAAATAATATTTGCATATGCACAACTCATAGCACCAATATTTGTGTAGGTATATGTTCTATGATAAAGAAGATAAAAATCAAATTAATGTTTAAAATATTATTTTACCATGGATTTCTTTTTATTATGGTACATTAAGACATATTAGAACAATATGGTAACAGTGATCACATTTTTTTTATAAATTAAAAAAAAAAAATCAGCTCACTTCAAAGCTTATGGGTTTACACAAACATGAGGGGGGTGTATATATATATATGCCAATTTCCCTTATAAAATCAAACACAGTTACCAACAATGCTCAAATTAAGCAAGAGTTAATCATGATTAAAAGGCAATAAATAACGAAACCTAAAAGAAAATCCAAACAAATATACATTTACAGGTTAAGAGATCAAGCTTTCTCATCACCAGTTTCTTAACACTAGACTTGTCTCAAGCTGAGAGCATTCAGCAACATGAAATTTTAAGCTAAAAAGCCACAATTTAAAGCCTGCAAAAACTCAGCATTCATGATATTAAGAAATCTTCGGAAGCATGAAGAAGAACCAAGGGCAGCATGATCCACATCAAAGCTACCATAATTCTATCATTTCTCATCGGTTAGAAATGTTTATTGTCATGTATTCCATCTGCATGTAATTAAGTCAAAATTGTTCAAAAATGTGCCGCCATTTTCGCAATGGAGCCTTCTCCGTTTAATTGAGTTCTTCCTCTGTTAATGCTACACTTTGCAAGCTTGACTTTCTTGCACAAAATCTGAGAGTATCACAAGAAGTTTGCACTAATCATGTATGGGATTACATCATATAAGAAAAGAATTATCAAAAAGGCATTTGTGTTAAAGGACTTGAGTAATGTAAAAATAAATAAATCTACTGTAACTCTGATAATTTGCATAAGATGATGGAATGACACCTAAATAGAATTTTGCATAAGATCTGAAAGTATCACAAGACCATAAAAAAAAGTACTGAATTATAATACAACAAGAGTTTGTGGAAGAAGATGTGTTTGTTATGAACATAAGATGTCATGCCAATGGACCTGGATAATAACATGATTTCATACATCACTTGTATCTAAGCATGAAATTATGAACTTCATTCCTTAGATTGCTGTCTCAAAATACATACACAGCAAACTTTCAGATTAAATTTGAATACACAAGGAGAAAGTATGTTAAGTATGTTGTTAATAAAATAACTTTGTTCATAACTATATAGGATTTCTAAGGTAAACATCATTATTTGTGCATCTATGATATCAATTTCTCCATGAAACAACATTAGATAAATCAAGTTGAAAAAGAAAAAACAATGCAACAATGCAGAGTGAACATTGGTAACATCTAGAGTCATACACTGTAACATGACCATCCCTCAAGTTGCCACTGATCTTGCACATAATTGTTCTTTACTATTCTACATTTTGAATTGTGTTCAAAGACACCAAAAACCAAACCGAAACCTATCTTAGTCCTTTGTTTGACTGAAACCGTAAAGCATTCAAGGCATACAATTCGGATCTTAGAAAAGAAAAACTAGTATTTAGAAATCAAACCCAACGAAACAGAGATGCTTCAAGAAGAGGGATCAACAAAAGAAACCTCCATTCATCACAGAATAGTTCAACTATGCAGCTTCATCTAGGTTAATTATTTAAGTATTTCTGCAACCAGTATTCAAAAGATAAAAAAAAAAAAAAAGACTACTTTCCATAAAACACAGTTATGAGCAAATCTCTTTGGTAGAAAACAAACTAAGTGAGATTGTTTAACTTCGGCAATGAAATGCATTTAGGGTATAAAGACTTCATGAACCAATTTAGAAATCTGTCAATTTCTATCATGCCAATCAATCTTTCAGGCAAATTCATTCAGAGGGATAATTATCTCGGCAAGAAAAATGACAATGACTACATACTATTTGTTATCCATCACTAATTCTAACTAGAAAGATTTCTACACAATATCCTTAACTAGTAAAGCTAATCATTAAGCTCATAAGGAATAGTAAATACCAAAATTGTTCCTATAAATGGCGGGAGATGAACCCTCGCTCCACCATCTTATCCACAAGCTCCTCACGCTTAGTCAGCTGCCCTGCATTCCTCAATAACCCGAACACCATCTCACGCGTTGGCCCGGATGGTTTCAAGCACTTCTGCTCCACCATCTCCTTCATCAAAGCATAAGCCCTTTTCCAATGCCCTCTCTCGCAGAAAGCCGAGATCAACACTCCATAAGTATTCACATTCGCCTCCACCCCTTCTTCCTCCATCTCTTTCTTCATCCTCAACACCATATCCATAGATTTCGCCTTACTGAACAACCCCATGAGCAAATTATACGTCACCGTATTCGGCTCACACTTGACCTCCCTCATCTTGGTATACAACTTATGTGCCGCATTCACATCACCGAGCTCCAAAACACACTTGAAGACATGGTTGAAGGTATGTGCATCTGGAGCACAGCCCTTGGCAATCATCTGGTTCAAAACCTTAATAGCAGCATCGAGATTCCTCTGCCTTTTCCGGCAATGAGTTTCAATGAGGAAATTGTAAGTAATGACATCAGGCTCACAGCCAAGCTGCTTCATTTGGTTATGCACCTGCAAGACCTGCTCCGTCCGGCCAGCCTTGACATGAGCACGCATGAAACTATTGAAAGTTGCGGTATTAGGGCTACAACCATCATCAATCATCTGGCAAAGAAGCTCCTGAGCACGAGGGATCTGGCCGGCACGGCACATAGCATCGATAATTGAAGTGAAAGTATAAACATTGGGATTGATACCATTGTCTTTCATCTCACGGAAGACGCGTTCAGCTTCATCGATGCGGCCGGCGCGGCACCAGGCGTGGACGAGATTGGAGTAGAGGACGACGTCGGGAGGGAACTTGTGCTTGAGAGAGTCGAAAAGGGATTGAGCGTGGGAGGCGAAGCGCCCCTTGGAGAGGAAGGAGATGAGGAGGGAGAAGGTGGAAGGGGTGGGCTGGAGGTTGTAGCTGGGGATGCGGAGGAAGGCGGAGATGGCGGCGTCGGGGAGGGAGGCGCGGATGTAGCGGCGGATAAGGGAGGAGAAGGCGGAGAGGGGGAATGGGGATGGAGTGGGAGTGGAGGAGGTCGAGGAAGTGCCAGGAGATGTGGAAATGGCGGAGCTTGGCGGCGAAATCGAGCATAGGGAGGAAGGGGAGAGGGGAAGGAGGGGAAGAAGAGGGGTGGATGGAAAGGTACCAGTTGAAGAAGGAGAGAGTGGGGAGGAAGGGAGGGGAGTGGTTGGGGAGGGAGAGGAGGTGGATGAGGGAGTGGACGAGAGAAGGGGAAGGAGGGGAAGGGAGGAGGGCGGAGAAGGAGGAGGAGAGGGAAGGGGAGAGGAAGGAAGGGGATGGAGGGAGGGAGGAAGGAGATGGTGGGTTGGATTGGTGGTAGGTGGTGATGAGGGAGTGGAGATGGGAGAGGAGCTGGGTATCGGATGGAGAGAGGGGTTTGGAGAGAAGGAGCTTGGTGGTGAGAGCGGCCATGGATGCGAAGGTGAAGGTGAAGGTGAAGGTGAAGGTGAAGGTGGAGGTGGAGGTGGAGATGGAGGGGTTGGAGAATGGAGAAGGGTTTAGAGAGGGAGAGGGTTTGTTTTGGGCTTGGGCTTGGGCTTGTTGGGTTTGTTTATGTGGGCCGGATTTTTGTTTGAGAGTGGGCTTTTTGGATGATTTGGGGGTTTTTTTTGGGGGAAAAAAATAATTAATTTTATGAATGGATTTTGGAATTAGAGAGAAAAGGATGAAGGAGTTTGTATTTTATTTTTGAACTGATTTAAATAATTACGATTTTAATTGTGGTAAACCATTGGATAGTTCGATTGTATGACACAAGAGTGTAAAGAGGAGGGTAAATTTTCTAATCCTTCCACCGGTAATATTTTTTCATGTATTGTACTTGGGGATACAATATTGTTCATCAGTATTATTTACAAACCTAGGTGTAGGTCCATGTGGAAAAAACAGTGGTTTCACCTTTCCATGATTAACAATCTTTTAAAAGAAAGGAGGTGTTGGTCGCCTATTAATAAAAAAAAATAATTATGTTACTTTGTCTTTGTTTATTAGAGAAATGTTTATTTTTATAAGTATTTTTATAATGAAAATTTAATATGATAAAATTATTAAAAAAAAAAATTTGATTTTAGCTGAAATTAAATTTTGTTTTCTCCAGTATCATTTTTATGTACGTATTTTTGTTATATATATTTGCCCTTAACATTTGGTTATTATTTATTTGATAAAATAAAAGATTTCTATTTTTATAAAATCATATATATATATATACACACACACACACACATATGATACGTTTATGTAGATGTTTAATGGCGATCATGATCGAGTTGCTATATGTAAAATGATGTATTGTTGCCGAACATTAGTATTGTTAGCTACGGGGTGTTAGGTATACTATTTGATGCTATGCACAAATGGACATTAATGGTTACATGCAAATTTGGGTACGTCCCTTGATGAAGCCGCCATCTATATATATATATATATATATATATATATATATATAAACAAACTCATTGTCAACTTGAAATTTCAGAAATGAGTAGGAATAGTACTAAACTTAGTTGGCTTTGGTCAGTATTTTTATTGGTTGCCTTTGGCCAATCAAATGATTCACCTACCTCTGAAAATTCATTAACTAAAACCTCCACCTTCTTCCTCCCATCTGAAATAGATCTAATAAAACTTGCAAAAAAAGAAAATAAATAATGAATCAATAAGAAACACAACAATAACCCCAAATTATTAATAAACACAAACATTACAATCCTCTCCTCTTCTAAAGAAATAACAAAGAGGAAGAGAAGCAAAAAAAAAAGTACTAATAAATAAATAAAAACTTAAAACTCTTCTCATATTTCCTCAGGAATACTTTGAAGCTGAGGTTTCCACTTCCTCTTATCAACCACATTCTCACTTTCAACCTTGAATTTAACATGCTTTTTTCTTGAAACCACATGCTGTATTTTCTCTACCAACTCCGGAGTTATCTTTGCACCATTGCTCCGGCCACCTCGTCCTAACACCGAAACAAGTTGCCTTACTTGTCTTCTGCTAAGAACTAGCTTCACTTTAAGCACCATACTTTCATCATCACCATTCTCATTATCTTGACATGAAGTACTCTTTATGTCTTCTTTGTCTTCATCAGCCTGTGAACTTATGATCCTTGGACATCTTGTGAGCTTTCTGCATTTCCTTGTGCTTGAGTTGAAGATCTCCATCTTGATCATGTGCTCTTTGTTTTTCTTTTTCATGCATGAAATGGAGGTTGTATAGATCTGTTGAATATATAAGGATGGAGGAAGCAGCTGGTTGGTGCATCTTAGATGGGGAAATGAATTATTTATGTATATTAATCATATGTATGAAGAATTAATGCATTGTTAGTTAAACAAATGGAAGCTTAAATCAAGGAAGAGCTGGCACTACTCAATGACAAGACCTATATATATATATATATGAGCGCACATTATCTAAAGATGCTAAAGTAACCATTGGATCTGCATCTAACGGTTATGATAATTCATGTACAGTAGCAAATAATGTATAACAGTTCGGAATTATAAAACAATAAAAAGAAAATAACACTGAAAGCTTTGGAAACATACTTAAAAAACACATCATGTTCAAGTACTTATTTAGATGATGTTCAATTTGCATCCAATCGCTCTCAGTCGAACATACTTAAAAAACATCGTTTAAGTATTTATTTAGATGATGTTCTCTCTATCTATATATATTATTATTATTATTGTTGTTGTTGTTATATATCTAAGTTATGCGTTGTAACATGCATAACTTGATTAACGATAAGATGCATATGGAGTTCATAATAATTAATGTTATAAAATATATACCTTGATTAACGGTATTGTTAGTCAAATTAGAAAGATAATCCAGCCATTAATCATCTCATGTAGTCACATGGGATAAGTGTTAATTTCAAGCAAAGAAGCGCGTTGCGTGTTTGATCAATTCATTATTTGGATGTATATATATAATATTAATGAATGAATGGATGGATGGTGCCATTTGTTAAATAAATTTGTTAACCTAATATTTACTTAAACTTTATTATTTT
The DNA here is from genome assembly GCA_020875875.1 of Dioscorea alata. NCBI lineage: Eukaryota > Viridiplantae > Streptophyta > Magnoliopsida > Dioscoreales > Dioscoreaceae > Dioscorea > Dioscorea alata. The sequence continues at coordinate 24,364,554 of CM037011.1, forward strand.
ATGTCCACGTATATGCATATATGAGAATGCTAGTTGGCTTATAATGGAGGTTGTTGAGATGCATGTTCAAGTGTTCAGAGGCTTTTCTTTGGGTTCAAACTAAAGTAAAACACCGACATTTGATGGGAATTAATTTTTTATATTATGAAGAAGAGAAGAGAAGAGAAAAGAGGATTTTTATCTTGTGATTATTTGTTTTTAAGAAATTATTATTTTGACTGATTATGAATGCATGCATGCATGCATGTGTTGGGAGGTGGTCAGATGTACAGATAAATGTCAATATGTGTGTATGGACTTTGTTCACCAAGTTTTCAGTAAATTGATTGTTTGTTTGTACTTATGTTTACACCATGCAAGAACTTTAATTTACACTGATTAAATTGTCGGTAAAATGATTCTCTGCTCTTCATTTTGTATGTTAAGATTGTTTATTTTATTTTCATATTATCATTTAAAAATATATATATATATCATAATTTATTAGCAAAAAAAAAAAATAGATGCAAAATAGAAGAAAGAAAAAATAGATTAGAAACCCACAGGTAGTAGGTTGAAAAATAATCTAGTTGATTTGGTTTCATGGTAACTATCACGGAATCAAGACGTATCTCATATTTAGCCATGGGTTTATAATTTATTTATTTATTATATAATATAGGAATAAATTAATAATTATATCAAAAAATTGTTATCGTTTGTTTTAAGAGTTTTTAAATTAAAATAATCCAACTGGTGAGGATGAGCCACATGTCTGTTTTATCGTAACTACTATATAACCGTGTCCATGTATCATTTTTCAATAATAAATATAAAACAAAAATAATAAAGTTACATGGATTACGGGATGTATTAGAGCAGTTTTCAAATCATCAAAAAAAAAAATGTGTTAATTCTAAAACCAGGTATTCTCTAATTTCAGCTTATTAACATGTGTTCCCAAATCATAATAGAAAAAAAAATAATATTATATATGACACATGTCAGAATATAATAAGCTAGAACAAGGGAATATCCTGGTTTTAGAACCAGTCTAGATGACTTTTATCTGAGCACTTAAAATAAGATTTTGTAATGATTTAAATTTTTATTTTATTTAGTATAATTTTAAATATGTTTTTAACTTCTTTTCATTGTTTGATTTGACGTAAATTATAAAATAACAAGGCTTGAAACGCAGAATTTGTTCTTTTATGGGCTTTGTTTAGTAGTTTTGGGGCCGGGCTATAGTTTTGGACTGGATCAATTCAATGTAATTTGTGCTTAATAATTATTACTTGCATTATTTTTATTGTATTTAAATTTAAAGAAAATGAACTTTGGTTATAGTCTTAAGAAAAGTACATATAAATATAAGAAAAATTTTAATCATAAATAGGAAAAAAAATATTGTTTATTGTTTTGCCTCTTAACCAACTAATGAGGTTTTTTTAGATTGCTTCATGATTTATCAATTTTATTTTAATAAATATTATCGTATAATTATATAAAATAGATATAAATTAATAAACAATAATATAATATATTAAAAACGTAAATTATTATGAAAGTTTTTTCCCAATTACAAAAATATTTGGAAAACAAATTATAAAAATATTTTCTTAAAAATTAAAGTATTAGCCAGCAATTTTTTTTTATATATGAACCTTAATATCATGTGAAAAATAATAGAATTGCAAAACTACATTGTTTTCTTGGAAATTTTATTATCAGTTTTAATATAAATAAATAAGATGTACTTTTTAATATTTTTTAAATTCATAATTTTCATCTACAGTAGTTTAGTGACAGTACCCCCACAAAATTAACCCACATATTATATCTCATAATTTTGGACATGAAAGTACAAATTTACAATCATTTTAAAATATGTAGGTTAGGTGAACATAAAAACTTGTAATTTCAAGTGGCCGACATTGTTTTTTATATTAATAATGTGAATTATTTGGAGAAATTTTTTAAACTATATATATAAATAAATAATTTATATCTTTCTCTATGTATTTGTTTATTGTTATTTTAAACAAATTAACAACTTATCATTCTTATCAATCCTTTTGTAATAGCTGTTATTATTATTATTATTAAAAATTTTGAATTGCTTTAACATCGGAACCAGAGCATAGTTTTATGTTCAAAATCTCTCGAGCACAATATTAAAATAAAAATAAAATAAAAAATACTTATCATCAATTTATAAAAAAAATTATATTAACATGATATTAGACCTCGATTTACTTAGTTTGTTAATTATAATATATAAAACATATTTGAGAATAATTCTCAATTACTCTCTTTAAAATAACCTTCTCCAATGATATCAATTATATATTTTTGTAATACATCAAATATTTAAAATCTCTCTAAATTATGATTTTTTTATAATTTTAAACCATTCTGCCACTATATAAAATAGAACTTCCATATATACTTTATTTAATCAATGAAAGCACAACTAGTTTACATACACGGATACACCTCTATTAACTTTTTATCAGTTTACAATATTGCTAACTAAAATAAGCCGGTACACATATAACATATATGATATATGTTAGAGTAACAAATAATTTCATCAGTTAAATTAGAAAAAAAATCAAAGCATATAAGTTTGATTTTTTTTATTTTATTTTATCATCGGAAGGTTTTGTGTTAAATTCTGTCCAAATTTATTTGTTTGTTTATTTTTTTTATCAAATGAGCGGGCGGACATTAGCCTCAATAGAGTAACTGAGAGTAGTGTCTGCACACACATGAGCGTTAGGATCACCAGTACATAATCACTACTCGCACTTTTAAAAATATATTTTCACTCATAATTTAAACACTCGTCACTTATAAAATATGATAATAGAGATCCTGTTACTACTAGATCAATTGGTTGTTGGTGGAGGAGAAGTAGCAAGTTGAAGAGGAGAGAAAAATAACAAGGTGGGGATTGAGAGAGAGGGAGAGAAAGAAAAGGAGTAAACGTGAAGATGGGCGGGCTTTACGGAGACCATGGCCTTTTCTTTATGTCTGTATTGCACGGCAAAAGCAATCACATTCTTACTCAAACACACACACACACACTTGATAACTTTTATTTTATCTTCACACAGAATCCCACAGATACAAAAGTTGCCCAGACTAAAAAGCCTGCTCTCTCTTTTGTCTTTGTCTCTGTAGTGTCTTACATTTTCTTTTCCATTTTCTTTTCCACTGCATTAATTAAAATTTGGAAGTAATTAATAGGTCTAAAGGCATTCTAATTTTTATAAAAATTTGAGCAAATAATTTACCTCTTAACTATTATGGAGTTACTTGGACTTTTGGGCTTTTTCAAATGTGGTAGTTTTACCACCAAGGGTCAATCCAAATAATAAAAAGATTGGGTGGTTTACCAATACTTTTAATTGGGTTTGCAGTACTTTGCCCTATTGCCATGGATCATTGTTGTGATAGACCAGTAGTAAGGTATTTGAGTCTCTTACAATATGTTGGGGGTTTAATTCTCTTTTAATATATAATTGAAGCATAGTAAAAATATGGGGTCACTTATTTGCATTATAAAATAATAATTATTATTATTATAATATTATTAAAAATATTAAAAATATTAATATTATTTTTTTTATGAAAAAAATTTAAAGCCATCAATCCATCATATAGTTTTTATTATCACTTATATATATATAATTAACTTTTTATGAAAAAAATGTGATAAGGACCACTATATAAGGGGTTGTTAAACAGACATATAAATGCAGTGGTATAGTAGTTACAGTCATTTATAAATTTATTATGTGGGACATCAACCTAACACTCAGGATAGTGAAAGTCTATTATATACACTTTAGATGATATATCATGAATCATAATTTTACAATGAAAAAATCCACTCATTTTGTAATCTTAGAGAGATGAAAAATATGGCTATTCTAAAAGAGAATGAACACTTTTGCTACATAAATTCTACATATTAATTATTATTTTTTGAAAAAAAAGATAAGCGATAAAGTAAAGGACAAACCGGTATGAAAACGCACCAGTTACAATGGCTTGACTGACCTCTTAAGTATAGCCCTCACTATACAACCTTCAAGGGGAGAACAAGAGGCAATTTTCACACAAAACTCCCACAAAGAACTTTGAACATGAATTATAATTTGAGAGGTTCAAACTCGAGTCTCTCGATCACAACCACATATAGTTACCGTTGGACTAATCCACAGTAACATAAAATTAATTAATTCACCTGAATTTAAATTAATATAAAAATTTAACCATTAAAAATGATAGAGAACTTATCAAGGTTACAAAATGAGGTTCATATCATTCCCGCAACAAACTCTAAAACCTACCTACTTAAAGAATTCATTGTTGTCCCCTCATTAATTTCAAACTAATCATGGCATTTAACTTCACTAAAAGCGCTTTTTCTTTTTTTAAATTTTATTTGCATCTCTCCCGTTAAGATCTAATAAAATCCACTGACGAGTAGATAATTAGAAAATTTAAAATGACAAAACTAATTTTAATTAAAATTATTTAAATTAATATTTTATAAATAGAATGTATAAATTTTATAGTAAAACTAAAGATTATTTTATAATATTAAAAAAAACTTGTTACACAAAACCCAAAAGCTTCAAAAGATTATTTTTTTTAATAAATATTTGATAAGATGGCAGCATCACCATCATAGTAAATGAGTGAAAAAAAAATCCATGAATTTCACATCATAAAACTCATCTGTCTCTAGCTAACACGTTCTTAATTAATTATTTATTTTATAAAAAATTAAAAATCAAAATCAAAGATATATATATATATATATATATATATATATAAACAAAAACAAGGGACAAGAAGGATGGTGGTTTTGGAGACAATATTGTGGGCAAAACCACTGGTTTGAGACAGCCTCAGGTTTTGTCCAACTTTGTTTGTTTCTTTAATTCTTTATTTATTTCTTTATTTTCCATTTTCCCATTTCATATATAAATATATAAAAATACAAAAAATGATTGATTAGATTGGTATGTATGTATGTTAGTCTCGTGGTCGTGTCTCAATTGTGATCATGCACCCATTCCAAGATGGGACGTCACACATGTTTCAGTATCCATTGCTACTATTCCTAAAGATTTTTACTTAAACAACTGGTGCTGAACTGGACTAACGTGATCATCAAAACAAAAACAAAGCTCACGAGATGTTGAAATCAACCCACTTTTGCTTTCTCTTTCTTTTTACTACTACTTATATTTCTTGTTGTTGTGAATAGTAGTAATAGACGTGTACGTGCACATGCATGTGCATGCAGAGTTGGTGTTTGTTATCATATCTTTTTACGTATCTTCTTTTGGCTTCTTGTTTTCATTGCTACGTAGACTTCTATCCATCTACTTTTTCTTGATGTAATGTAATATAGAGCTAAATAAAAAATGTTTTTTTTTTATATATTGACAAAGGCTAACAACAAAATGGTTATTAAGTCACTTTATTAGGGTTATTGTTTTAAGTTTTCTTGGAAGTTTATTATTAGAAATGATTGTTTTTGTTTAAGATATTGAATAAGATATATATATACCATAACATGGAATGATGATATATTGAATGATTTTCATGAGGAGTATAGGTTTTGGTGATCTTTTGGGTTTTTGTAAATGAAGTTTAGCCATTTGTTCAAACTCTAACTTTTAGATGATCTATTAGATTGTTGGAGATATGGTTCACTAAGTTAATGTATTTTATGAGTTTTCAAACCCTAAACATACATTGTGTTCCTCTCTTGTCTTCTTCTTATTGGACTCTTGCTTCTCTAGGGTATCATATAGAGATATATAATATATATATAGATATAGATATATATCAATCAAAGAGGCACATAATGAAGGGCCCAAACTCCATAGTTTTATCATTCCATGTTTCCCAAAACCAATGTGCTTTTTATTTATAAAGAATGGAACCTAGCATTTGAACATGGATTAAATAGAATCAGGGTTATTGCACCTCTCATTTCTAATTACTGTTCTTCACAATCAGAATATTCTCAATATTTTCTTATAAATATATATATTTGTGTATGTGTGTACATGCACATTTATATAATGCATGCATGAACTGTCTGGTTTTAAACAGTGAAGAAGTCAAATCATGTCTCTATGTGTTTGATTTCTCACGCTGATTACCCCCTTCAATGTTTTAAACAAATTAATGTGATCTCTTGCTCACAATTCCTTAATAATAAAAATACTAAAAAATGATTTATTTTATAACTTTTAAAATTTTTTATGGCATTCAATCAATATATGTGTGAAATGCTACAGAATCAAGTATCGAGAACATCATCAAAGAATAGACTCTCGAACGTCTTTTTTTTATACATATAAAAATTTAAATTATCTAAAATTTTAAATATTTTATAAAATAAACAAGCCATATTTTTTAAATTATTATATATATATTTAAATATTTAACATGTTCTCACTGTAAAAAAACAAAAACAAAACAACACTGGTTTTTTTTTTCCAAGACACCAAACTCTAGAAATAATTACTCTTATTCAATAAATTGAAAAAAAGAAAAACAAATTAAGAACGCAAGAAGAAACCAAGACAAACTAAATTGATTGAAAGTGATAAGTGATACCATGCATAGGAAAAAGAGCTTAATCAGCTTGAAAAGTTTCCTCAATTCCTTTTCCATATTTTTTTTAATAATAACATTATTATTATTATTTAATAATAATAATAATTAATTAATAATAAACATATGGGACAGGCAAAGGACATCCCCATCATTCCCAAACATGATCGTATGAAAAAAGTTAACCAAAGTGTGGTCCCAAACCACCATAGAAAATCAAATAAATGGATTGATGATGAGACCCCCAAGACTCGTAGGGCACCGTGACAAAGCCCCGTCCCTTTCACCCCCGCCTCTTCTGACACTCTTTTGTAGGGTACCCTACACTCCCATTAATACCCTCCCCTTCTCTTCCTTTCACCACTCACCCAAACCCTCACCTCTCCCCCTCCACCATCTCCAAAGGAATATTTGTCCTCCCACATCCCAATCTCAAATCTCAATGGATCTTGATGATCATCCATTCATGGATTCATCTTGGGTTGATGCCTTCCCGTTCTTCTCCGGTGAAGTGGCGTGCTTGGATTGCTTCCATGAAACCACTACTGTTCCTGCTACCACTTCAACCTCTACCTCTTTTAACCCTACCTTTTTCGCCGCTGATCATCTTGACAGCGTTGTCAATGTTGGTGTAGCAGGTGATAATCAGATGAGTACCGGATTCGATTGCTGTTTCGGTGAAGTTTACGGTCAGATCTCACCATCGTTGCCGGAGTTTCATCATCAGGTCGGTGGGTTTCTAGATCGAAGTGTGGTAGAGCGAAGTGAGACCGCCGCCGCCGCCGCTGCTGCGGCGGCGGCGGCGCCGGTGCGCGTGGAGAGGAAGAAGAGGAAAGTTGAAGGTATGCCTTCTAAGAATCTCATGGCTGAACGTCGCCGGCGAAAGAGGCTCAATGATCGCCTCTCTATGCTTCGCTCTGTTGTTCCTAAGATTAGTAAGGTCATCTAGTTATTTCTTATTTGTTTATTTATTTATTTATTTTGAATTATTTATTTATTTATTAAATTTGTTTTTTATAAAAAAATTAATGTAGATGGATAGAACATCAATATTGGGAGATACTATTGATTATATGAAGGATTTGTTGGAGAGGATAAAGATGTTGAGGGAAGAGATTGAAGGAGGTGCAGGATTGCAGTCTGAAAATTTGCTTAACATCTTTAAAGAGTTGGACACTAATGAGGTGTTGGTCAGGAACTCTCCAAAGGTATGGGATGGGTGGCATGTTTTATGTCACTACTTTTTATTGTTAAAAAGGGATTTTTTTTAATTAAATGAAGGTGGAAAAGTTGAAAATATGATGCATTTTGTTTTTTGGTATTGGATTTTAAAATAAAGTAAATTATAAGTAACAATGACATTTTTGAAGGTGTTAGGGGAAAAACTCATAAAACTACAAACTATTTTTGTTCTTTTTTTTTAGTTTTAGAAAATCTATTTATATGTTTTCTATTTATTTAAAAAAATTATAGTTATTTTTTGTTAAGTAAAAATAAAAAGTTTTGGTTGCCTCCTTTTCACTTGGTAACTTTTTAATTTTAGTTGTTTAATAAAAAAGTGGTAAAAAAAGTTTATAATAGACATCATAAGCTAATATTTTGATTTCAGACTGAATGTAAATTTTTAATTATTATTATTATTATTGTTATTATTATTATTATGAAAATGATGATTTTGTATGTAGTTTGATGTGGAGAGGAGGGAGAGAGATACAAGGATTGAGATTTGTTGTGCTGCAAAGTCTGGTTTGTTGCTTTCAACAGTGAGCACTTTGGAATCTCTGGGCCTGGAAATTCAGCAGTGTGTTGTGAGCTGCTTCAATGATTTTGGCATGCAAGCTTCTTGTTCTGAGGTTTCACCTTATTATTATTTACTTTTCTTCCTTTTTTTCCTTTTTTTAATAAAATATTATAGTAATATAAATATATATATATATATAAGCTTAATTTTTTTTCTTTGCATGTAATAGAAAAATAAGTTTGTGTATTTTTTTTTAGGAGGTGGAGAGAAGGAAGGTGATGAGCAGTGAGGAAATTAAGCAAGCATTGTTTAGGAATGCAGGATATGGTGGCAGATGTGTTTAAAGAGAATAATAAAACTCTTTTTGAAGGGGTTTTTTTGTTTTTATTTTTATTTTTATTTTTGGGCAAAGCTGGAGGGAGAGATTTGTGGGGGGATGTCAGATGTGCTTCAATAATTGCTCTTTCTTTGATCATTAATGTTATATTTTGCATGTTTTCTTAAGTCTTGTTCTTTTTTTTTTGTTGTATTAATAATATAGCCGATTTTACAAGTGGTGTTGCTTGAATAATTTTTAGGTGTGCCTACCCAAAAAAAAAAAAATCTTATATGGAGTTTGGTAAAAAATAATAATAATAATAGAATATGACAGAATACTTTGCATAATTTTTTGTGACATTTTCAACATTTTTAAAAGAATATTTAGGCATTATTCATATTTATCGTACTAGAAGACTCGTATATTAAAAAACAGTATATAAAATAAAAATTAAAAAATAATAATATTTACTGTTTTTTGAATATTGTTAACATTATCTTTCCTGTGGTTGACCTGCAGATGTGGTACGGAAATTTTTACTAAAAAATGATACTTTTTTAGTTTTTTTCTATAAGTGGTTTTTGTAAGTAAAAAGTTTTATTGGCGCTTGGTCAATTGGTATTGGTTCTTTGCATAAGGTTTTCGTCTCGGAAGTCGTATGTGTCTTTTCGTTTCGAATCCCGCCTCATACAAACGGTCTTTGGGTCCATTACATAGGGTCTTTGTTTTGAAAGTCGTGCGTGGCTCTCCACGGCTCTCCTGTACACCACTGATTAAATTGCTGTTTTTAAAAAAAAAAATAAAAGTTTTATCTGTTATTGGCCAAGTGGTCAAGGTATTTTTTAACTCTGGAATATTTTCATTTGTTAATTTCCATTCGTGGGATCGAGGTTTGATTCAATCTTTACTCATAATATTAAGATATAATAATAAAAAAATATGTTTATTAAATGGTTCATAACTTGGTAGTGTTATCACTATAGCGAAAAAAAATAATTATTGGAGAAGTTCAAATTTCAATTGATATGGTGATAGTAATGTTCTCTTGTTACTGTGTAAGTTTGTAACTCAAATTCAGAATTACCAAAACGAGTTTGATTATGAAATTATTACTCATGGACATGTTCATAAATATGATAAATTAAAATAAATATTTAAATAATTGATCTAATTTACAAAAAATAGAAATATTTTATTTAATAAAATTTATTAAAATATTATTATGTTAATAATTTTTTGCCTATTGAAAATTAAATCAACTTGCACAGTATGAAAGCATACAATGCCTTAAAAAAAATCCGTCCGAATGCACATCTATGATGTTATTTAAAAATAAATTTTTTTAATAATTATTTATTTTTTGTATTTTAAAAAAATAATAAAATTAAAAATAAAAAGAGTGATCTACATCTCAATATGAAATATATTAATAAAATACTAATTAAAAAATACATATTTATTTAATTAAAATAAAGAATTATAATATATTCAAAACAAATTGTACATTTTATATTTGGTGGATGCATGACAAAGGACATCACAAGTTGCACATAGTCCAAGACAAGAACATGAATTTAGGGAAGAGCTCGTGAGGCTTCTCTCAAAACCAGTAGTAAAGTACATCAAAACACAATCAAATTGTTTACAAGAGAGAATCAAAGTGTTGCTTCTTTTATTTTTATAATAATTTTAATAATATTAATTATTATTATTTTAATTAATGATTAGTACAAAATTAATTAAATTTATGCCTGACATAGAGTTGGAGTACTCTGGCATGTCATGACAAGTGTATTAATTAATTTGTACATGGAAAACAGAATGATGGAGTGTGTCAAAGAATTAGCTACATATTATTGTTTAAATTAATGGAATAAATTAAACAATAATAGTCATATGTTGATTGTATATTCCCATTTTACCCTTGATTGCTTTTAAAAAAAACAAAATCACCTTAATATCCCTTCATGTGGTCGTGTATTTGTAAACCTTTTTTTTTAAAGATTTTTATATTTTTTAAATTTAGTGATTTACTACTAAAACTTGAAATTCATTTTTGTGTGGATTATGAATGAGCTTTTAATTTTCTTTAACTAAAATAAAAATTAAACTTTCCGTATTAGTTTGGAGTTTAATTAAACCGGGCCAAACACAAATAATTTTTTTTAACTAATTTTCAACTCGAACTATTCAATTTCCTAGTTAACTTGAGTTCATGGTGCACATAATGCAATGGATTCTTTCTCATTTGGTAGACAAGCGTTATAAATACAATTCTATACAAATGAAGAAAATGCCAATATATTAGTACTATTTCATGTTTTCTTCCCTTCATTTCAATTCTAGACAAATCAAGAAAATGCCAATATCTTAGTACTATTTCTTGTTTCTTTTCTTCATTTCATTTATTATCGTCTATGTTACATTCCTTTCACTAATATTTTTTTGAAATTATTTATTTATTTTTAATTTTAGTTTTATATCTAGTTATTCACAAATAAAACTTGAAATTCATTTTTTTTTTCTGGGATTAGAAACGAGCTTTTAATTTTGATTAAATAAAACGGGGTTCAAATTTTCCATGTTACTTTTGAGTTGATTTAAATCAAGCAAAAGTAAAATAAAAAAAGGGCTAATTTTCAAATTTAGCTATTCAATTTATAAGTTAACTCGAGTTCACAGTGTACATAATCCAATGAATTCTCTCATTTGGTAGACAAGAATCGTAAATGCAATTTTTTTTATTAATAGGTAACAATCGCCCCGATTTAAAAATAGTATTAGATTTGGATATATATTATAATAATAATATATAAACAATAGTGGAGCCCGCGATGAGCAGTATATGAATAGTATATGGATAGTTCATAAACAGTATGGAAATAGTACTGCGGGAGAAAAGATTTGAACTCGTGACCTCCTATTTTTACACTTTGGTGTCATATCATTTGGCTATCGAAAGAAAAAAAAAATCAATATTTTAATATTATTTCATATTTTCTTTTCATCATTTCATTTATTACTGTCTATGTTCCATTGCTTGCATTACATTTTTGTTATATATATCTTATATTTTTTACTCATTATTATTGATAATGGACTATGTGATTTTTTTTAATATATATATATATATATATATATATTGCTTGGTAGGATTCTCTCATTGATTTCATTTATTTGAATTGGTTTTACATAAAATGGTAATTCTTTTGTTGTCAGTGAGAGGTTTATTTACATATTGATTTTTTATAACAATATTGGTTGAGATGATTAATTTGTCCAATTTATCAAAAATAAAAATATAAAAAAATTTAGATTTTGTTTGTTTCTTTTATTCATATTATATTATATTAACTATAATATTAAATTATTTGGCACTTATCTTTTTTACCTTTATTTTATTTAGCATGTTCTAAGTATTATTTACTTATTTTGTTTCTTTAAGATCTCTTGTAAATATAAAAAATTTGAATGAAATAATTGTTTTTTATTCCAATTATTTTATCTTATAAAATTTAAAAAAATCAAACATATATAATTTTTTTAAACATATTATTTTATATAATAAACAACTATAAACACTTCTTCTTAAGACTAAAAATTTGACATTTATTTTATATACAATAAAGTTAACATTCATATTTCAACACTTATGTCCAAAATCTTATTAAAACTTTCCAAAATTTGGTCATTAATTAACTATTTATTAAAAACCAGTCTTATCTTGAAGATCACATTCTAAAACATTGTAATTAATCAGCATTGACTTTTTAGTAAGTCAACGAAGGCCAAGTTCTTCGGATTCGGATAACCTTTAATTATCAAGTAAAGATTAAGCTTAATCTTTCTTTAATGATAATTAGATGTTTATTTGCTTAAGATATTCTCACCCCTGATTTTTCGGGTCATATCCTACCGAATCTACCTCGCCGCTGCGACTCTACAGCGTCTCTCACTGGTCCATTAAGAACGGGTGTGAATTTCACGTGTGATTTTATCAAAGTGTTTTTTTCGCATTTATACCCCTAAAAAATTTTATTTGTGTTTATCCATTTTAAAAGAAAAAAAACTTGTGATAAGGTTCATTAGTGCGTAGGTGCATGAATCTTGATTTAAAAATGTTATTTTCCTAAAACCCCTTTACTTTTCCCAAATTATTACCACCAAACATTTTGAACCAAATCTAAACTTATAATTAAATTTAAATAATTTAAAAGGGTGCAAAAGTAAAAAAAAAAATCAAAAACTGTGGATTACCATGAAAAGAATACGTGCAATCCTGATTTTTCATAAAACCACCCCTTTTTTTTTTCTTCTAATTATAATCACCCAAATAACCAAACTCCAAGTGAATATCTACGTTTATAATTAAATTAACATAATGTAAAGGATGTAAGCGCAAAAAAGTCATCTTCAACACTTATCTTTAACCATATCTTCTCTTATAATTTAATTTATATAATATAAGGGATGCAAACGAAGGAAAAGGTTATTTTAAACAGTTCATTTTGCAAAAAACCCCCTTATAGTTTCCCAAATTATAATCATGTAATCTTTCAAAACAAAAGTCATATAGAGGATAAATCATGGACGTCCATAGATAAAAAATTTATGGATGCCTATTATCAACCGTTAGATCGAGATCCAACGGCTAACAATGATGAACTGTAACTACTATGGATCATGATCAACTATTCATCAATGTCAGCCGTCGTGATTCAATAATTAGACATCCATAGATTTCTTACTATGGACGTCCATGATTTATCCTCTCTATATATATAGATATAGGTAGAATACCTTATTCATATTGTCAATTTGTCCATTTGGTCACTCTAATATAATTTATCTCGGGAGGTCCATATATTTTAATTTTCGAGAAAATGAAAGATGACTTATATTTCTCAAAAATTAAAATACAGGACCTCCTAGGGACAGATCATATTAAAGAGAAGACTTATATTTGTCAAAAATTAAAATACAGTGACCTCGTAGGGACACATCATATTAGAGGGACCAAAAGGCCAAACTTCGTTCTCGAATGGCGGTGGAGGAGATGGATTGCAGCGTGAGTCGGCCGGAAGGGTCACCGCCGACGAACCCTCGGCAGCAGTCGCACAAGCTGGACGTGTACAACGAAGTGTCTCATATATTTTAATTTTCGAGAGTAAGTGTTGGGATTATGCCCTTGCATGCCAACGAGGATAATTGTATTGGGGCATTTCATTTATATTATACATTATTATTATTATAGGCATTTATTTTGATGATCATATAAATATTGTAATGGCATTATAATTAGTTTTGAATATCATAGTCCATGTCTATTAAGTTAAACCTTCTACTTTTTGTGGAATAAAGAGGAGAGCATTAGAAGGGTTTGGTACTAATACACTTAAATAGTTTGCAGTGGGAGCATATGTCATAAATACATCATTAGGATTGGTGTATTTGAACATGATTCGTAACAATCCAATCACATTTTACTCTTTCATAGTCAAAGATTGGGATTGTTGGTTATGATCATATGAGTGGACCTTAGACCTGAGTTGTCATGATCACAATGTACTTGTGACGTCTAGTCTGTTACTAGAGTCGTTAGGCTCAGTTTACCTTTTGGTAGGGCCGACGTCGATGTGCGACTATGTCTGGCAAGTAGCAGTTGTGAGAGATCACCAAGAAGGAATTCATTTTCTCGGAAGTAAACGAGTTAGTATCCTATGCAATTATAAGTATATGAGATTAGAAGATCTTTGCCAAGGCAGTCAAACCAATCGTGTGAGACATGAAGGGTAGTTTGGTAATCTTACTCTACTATAGTTATTTGCATACGATCGAGTTCAGTGAGTTTGACAATTACTATGGCTCTCACTCGGTTAGGATACAAAAACAAAGGGTTTATACATATATGGTAATCATAATCGGAAAGGTTTGTAATGATCTACTCATTCGTGTTCGATTGAGGTTACGACGTGGGGCCACGGGGGTGGCTAGGTGTCACCCACGTTCTTTGGTATCCTTCCATTGCCAATCGGAACGAACCTAGTCATGCTTAAAGGATAAAGATTCAATCTCGTTTTTGAGTACAAGGGTAAATTTGTCAATTTACAATTTTAAATTGTAAATTGGTTTAGGATTTTTGTCTTGAGTTTAAATTTTGATTTAAATTTGATGGAGTTGAATAGATAATCAAAATTATAAAGACCCAAAGATAAAAGGACTCATATTTTTAATAGAACTTCTATGATAATTTTTATCATATTATAAATATTCATATGTTAAATAGGACTTCATAATTGAATAATGTTTATCATGTTTTATGAAGTGTATATAAATATGAGTCCTCTTTAACTCTAGAATCAATCAATTAATTCTCTAGTGAGAAAATCGCCAAGCTTCCTCTTTTTCTCTAACTGTAAATCCGAAAGGGCTTTCAAATATTTAGAGGTAATTTTTTAGACCTTTTAATTAGATTACGGTGCTCATTAAAATAATTAGACAATATCACGAATTTATTATTGCTTCTGCATGCCTTTGATGATGTTATATTATTTTTGCTATATTACCTAATAGTAAGTTCTCATAAGGATCTCCTAAAGACAAATTATATTAGAAAGGGGATTTATATTTTTCAAAAATTAAAAAACAGGCACATATCATATTGGAGGGACCAAAAGGGCAGACTGAGTCAATAGCGTATTCTGCTATATATATATATAAACTGTTAATTTAATATAAATAATATAATGGGTGTAAACGAAAAAAAGTCTCATACAATGGCTCACAAAACCACGACGCGGCGCAGACGAAATGGCACTTCGTTCTCGAATGGCGGTGGAGGAGATGAATTGCGGCGTGAGTCGGCCGGAAGGGTCGCCGCCGAAGAACCCTCGGCAGCAGTCGCACAAGCTGGACGTGTACAACGAGGTGCTCCGTCGCCTCAAGGACTCTGATTGCCCTGAGGCTCGCCCTGTTTCTTTCGATGATGAGCTCTGGGCTCATTTCAATCGCCTCCCAGCCAGGTACAATCTTGTGTCTTGATCTTTTCGCTAAATTTTCTCATCTTTCACGCTTTCGTATTGAGTTTTGCTGCAATCTCTTGATCTTTGACGGTGTGTTGTTCCTTTTATTGTTTTCTCGGAATCAGTATCATCTTTTGTAGGATTCATCACATTCTCTTCGGTTGATTATTGGTTTTTTCTTGAGTCTAGGTATGCGATGGATGTGAATGTTGAGAGAGCTGAGGACGTTCTGACCCACAAGAGATTGCTGCAATTGGCGCGTGATCCTGTCAACAGGCTTGCATTTGATGTTCGGATTGTTCAGGTAAAGAGAAGCAGTGATTGATCTGGGATCATTTTTATTTTGCAGGGTAAAAGTTTTGTTTTAAAATTTATTTTTAATACTTTTTTATGTTTTATTATCAAAGTTTGATTTTTTATTTTACTCCAAGCCTTGATGGGTAGTTGTTCTGATGCCATTGCCTGCAATAGATTAATACTTGAATCTAGTTTTCTTTTGTACAGGTCCCTGTTAATCTTGAGTCAAATAGAGGTGATTCTTCTGATTCCAATGCGCAAGGGAAAGAAGATGCACAATGCTCTTCAAGGTAGTGAGTGGGCAGAGGTTTTGTTCTCTGTATTATAGATTCTTTTGCTTAGAGTATTTCTTTCATTCGATCTTTTGTTTTTATAGTTTTATATCAATATAATTCATTTATTCATATTTTCAGTTTGCACCCTCCTCTTGCCTTTGGTTCATCTGCAAACATTGAGGCTCTTGTCCTTGAATCCAGCAACCCTCAATCTCAGGATGAAAATAAGGATGTCTCATACTTTCCCAGGTAATTTTTTCCAATATAAACCGCCAATTCATAATTTTTTTTTTTACATTGTCCTTCATCTCCTTTCTAATATTCATGAAATTTATACTCAAAAGTGATCTATATCGTCTCGGAACAAATGTTTGATGACATTTAGATTTCTCTGCAAAAAGCTGTACTTTTTCACGTATTATGTGGTTTCCAAGATCATTCCACTGCCTGAAAAATTGCTTTCTTCTTGAAAGGTTTATGCAAATTTCTTTCATTAGATGGACTTTAACTCGTTTTCATTGTTACTCTGATCTCAAATGCTCACAGAATTTCAGCAAATAAGCTTTAATGTGTAATTTGACAATAAAGTGGATGATGCTCTAATATTCTTTTTGTGATATTATGCTCTATTGTACTGCAAAATACTGAATTTTCTTTACTTGTTATGACATTGCAGTCCCATTCATGAAATAACCTTTTCAACAGGCGACAGGCCCAAGATTCTAAGCCAGGTGGTGCTATAAATCCCTTTTGGATGGACACTTTTTCTGCTTTTTGTTGCTAATTTACTTAGTGTTAAGTGTTAGATGCTAACCGAACACATACTATTTGGACTGGATTCGACCTATCTTTTGGTTGAATGGGGTTTAGATGATATGTTTACCTTGCAACTAATTTGGTTTCAGATTTTGGTCACTTGGATTGTTCATTTTGTTTGCAATATGGATAACTAAAATTGACTAACAAGTATCAAAAGGTGTATTATAGGAACTAATAGTTCCATATTGATTAATGTGGTAAAACATGGATATGAATATATAAGTCTGGGTTGCTCATAATTCTAGCTTAAGCTATTGGTTTGAATCGGGCCTGGTAATATATATGATTTATATCTAACCTTTGTATGCATGTCTTGCATGGTAATTCTATTGCAGGACATCATTTTTTTTTTTTTTTTTGCTGTTGGTGCCTTCAACTCGCTGATTCTTTTTTATCAAAAAAAGTGCTATCTGCCCTTTGAGAAGATTACTTAACTTTCTAGATTAATTTCGACTAGATGATGATTGTTGGAAATTATGCAAATCTGAGCGTTGTGAATAGACACGTACAAGGTTTTATTTGTGGATGAGAGCTTACAGGAACCTCGTAGCTTTCACCAATGTCGTATATTTAGCATCTATAGGTGATGTCAATGTTGAGTAGCTCCATTTTCGGAATTACAATATTTTGTCAAATCAATTAAAAGGCATGATATAATGGCCATATGTTGCTTACATTCTTGTTTCCTTTCTGTGAAATATGTCTTCAAGGTTATAAATAATCCTTCTGTTCTGTACGCCTTTGTTGATTGTTTTGTGGCTTATTATTTCAAGCTTCTCGTTACAAAGTTGACATGTGACTATCATGTGTGCTTTTGGTGGTTGCAGTTAACATCTTTGCTTTCTGACGTTGGCCTTAACATTGAAGAGGCGCATGCATTTTCCACTAATGATGGTTACTCATTAGATGTTTTTGTTGTTACTGGTTGGCCTTATGAGGTATATTCACATATTCTATCTTGTGACAAACTAATAGTATGTTGCCACCAATATCAGCTATTCATACCTTTGAGTTGCACTAGTAAAAGTAATAAAAAAGATGCGATATACCAATACAGTAATACATAATCATAATTGGAAGACAATACTTTAAAGAGCATAGGTAATGAAAATCCTTAGGTATCATTTCTTACCTTTTCCTTAAGCCAAATATCCTTGGGTATTAACAATATACAGTTATGCTATGCATATATGACCAAGTGGGTAAGTTACCGGATCATATTGAATATTTGATCTGGTGATAATTATTTTAATATTATGTATTCCATGACAATATATGCTTCATTTTCCCGCATCTGAACTTCATATTTTCTCATGCTATGGATGGTTCTTCTCTTATTTTTGTTCAGCAGGATATTTTTTCTTTTTCAAAGACCTTTGTGAAGCTGTATGAATTTTGCTTCCATTTTAACATCCTTACATATCTTTGAAGTTTGCTCATGTTCAACACAGCTGTTCTCACAACTGTAACCTTTAATTCTTTTCCTCAACTAAAATTTTCTTTTATTCTTACTTGTCCCCTATGGATATTTACTAGGAACTGTTTTTGTGAAGTTTGTGCCTATGTCTCCTTACATTCCTATATGATCAATAAGTTCTCATTGTTTTTGTATTATTTCATGGACATCTACTTTTGGAATAAATTTTTTTATTGTTAATTTATAGGAGATCGATCAACTTAGGAATGCATTGGAGAAGGAACTCCGCAAAATCGAGGTACTTTTATTTTATGACATGTCATTTATGTTCTGATCTGATCTTCTGATGAAAGCAATTAGGTAAAACAAGCAAGTAAACCATGAAGCTATTAGTTCTGTCCTCATTTTGAAAATATTGTATTATTCTTGAAAGATAAGAGAATTCAAATTGCGTTCCTTTTTAATTAATTGAAGTGGTTTTATGTTTATGCTTTTGGTTATACATATGATTATCAAGTCAATTTCAAATTATATTGGTTTTGTAGCTGTGATTTTGTTGCTCAAACTTGTGACCAGGAACAGTTATTTTTCCCATTTGTTTAATCTTTAAAATGATAAACAATCATCAGCAGTGAGGAACCACCAATTGTATTCTTGACCTAAAATGCCTACTTGTGAGAGTTAACACATTGTTATGCTTCTTAACCATTATTTCTGCCAATAGCTAGTATAATTTTATCTTGGTTTAAAGTAAGATAAGAGGTTAAGTGTCACCTTAACAGGGCCTCAACCATTCCATATAGTTCAAGTATTTTAATACTTACATCTTATTATTTATCTGATGTGAGTCTTAAATTCTATTTGAAAAGTTGATCTGAAAAGTTAAATACTGTCATCATGTATTTTTTCTTTTACAAATGTTGGAAATCTAAATCTTCTCATTGTCAGCGTTTGGTAATTTTAGCCTAACTTACTCTTGATACTTTACATGGATTTATTTGTTCCATGAAATTTTGATTTGTTTATTCTGAAACTCAGTTTTCCTGACTTATGTGTTCATTGCAGAAGCACTCGGGTAAAATTAATTCATTGTCTTCTGTGATTGATGATGGACAAGCTGGGGAGGAATCACTTTATGCCTACATCCAAATACCTACAGATGGCACTGATGTTTGGGAAATTGATTTCTCACTCCTGAAATTTGGGAAAAAGGTTGCATCTGGGTCGTATGGTGACCTGTACGTTCTCCTATGGATTGCTTTATATATTCCTCATAAAACTCAAATTGGTGTATTCTTCTTGTTTTTCTTTATTCTTTTCTGTGATCCTATGTGTTTTTTCTTTTTTAGTTACCGCGGCACTTACTATAGTCAAGATGTAGCTATTAAAGTACTCAAGCCTGAGCGCTTGAATGAGAATATGATGCATGAATTTGCACAAGAAGTGTATATCATGAGGTCAGTTCAAAAACATGCTCTGATTTCATATTAATAATCTCTCTATTTCTCTTATGTGTGCACTACAAATTGAAAGCAATTGCCAAAAATAGTCAAAGCAGGATATATGAGAAACATCCTGATGACTGATTGGCGACTAACCTGCCTACGATAATCAAATTTTTTATCCTGCTGTTAATGTTTATTGAACTGTTTGCATCATAAGATCATCAAGTGTAGGAAACTGACCCTTTGTCAATATTATCTAGCTATTTATTTCCTGCATCAAGTTTAAGAAACTTTGCCTTTGTCAATAGTATTTAGTTATTTATTTCCTACATCTTGGTCATTCTTGCAGGAAGGTTCGTCACAAAAATGTTGTGCAGTTTATAGGTGCATGTACAAGGTCATCAAGCTTGTGTATTGTCACAGGTATATGAGCAAAGCAATTGGTTAATTCTTATGTTAAATAATGATCTTGAATTTCTTTAAACCATCGGTCTTTTTATCATTCAAGAGTTTATGTCTGGGGGAAGCATATATGACTTCCTGCACAAACAAAAGGGTGTTTTCAAGCTCCCGGCTTTGCTCAAAGTGGCAGTTGATGTTTCTAAAGGAATGAATTACTTGCATCAGAACAATATTATCCACCGGGACCTGAAGGCGGCAAACCTACTGATGGATGAAAATGAGGCAAGTAATTTGAATGCATGTTTCTGTTGTGCAGTGCTTTTTCTTGCATATCCTTCACACTTTAAACCATGTTTTGTCCTTAATTTTAGTCCACTTCTAACTAGTTTTAATGTCAGTTTTTGTCTTAATTATGGACAACATTTTCTTAAGATTCATCTGGTAATAGTTTTGTGTTGGTTAATGCTCTAATACTTATATACAGAAATCAACATTTTTTCTCTAACATTATCTAAATGATGTTAATCATCTGCAAATAAATTTTCACAGGTTGTGAAGGTTGCTGATTTTGGGGTGGCTCGTGTTAAGGCTCAATCCGGAGTCATGACTGCAGAAACAGGCACATACCGTTGGATGGCTCCTGAGGTATTTCTTTGGATGTCTCTTCCTATTGATAAAACTTCTTAAATTTCTTTGCCTACTGAGATAACCTGAAATGGATAACTACAGAAATATTGAACTTCTCCATAGTGAAATTTCATGAGAGAAATCTATCCAGAGCGATTTGCAAGATGCAAATGCTCATCCTTTTCTTTAGACATTCGAGTTAAAAACTTTTTCAATTTTTTGCTTCATTAATTTTATTCAGCTTCAATTTTCTTATTTATAATTCTCCAAATACAAGGGTCTATTTCCCCCATCACTTTCTTATCAATGTAGTTCTACACTGAAGGTCATAGAACACAAGCCCTATGATCACAAGGCAGATGTATTCAGTTTTGCTATTGTGCTCTGGGAACTGTTGACCGGAAAGGTATTTCTCTGTTAATGACGTTCATAAACACTTCGATTTTTTAGTTTACAAGATATCAACCTTTCATTATCTCGTTTCAGATTCCGTATGAATACATGACCCCTCTTCAAGCAGCAGTTGGTGTGGTTCAAAAGGTATATTGATCACATTGAATTTATCAAGAACTTAGAATTAAGAATATCATTTGATGTGAATAAAACATTTGTTTCGGCCTCAATTCAACCCAACGTCGCTAGCCTTTTATTTTCATATCCGTATTTACTAATTTAATATATTTTTGTTAGCCATGTTTTCAATAAACCAACTTACTGACTTAGAACTACTAATTACTTTTCACAAATATGAGCTAGATTGATGCTACACAGAGGTGAGAAAGAATACTATACCAAACAAACTTATGTTTACAAAAGTCCCTGGCTGGTCCCTGAACTGTAATTAAATGTTAATTTGAGTCCTTAAACCCGAGAAAAGTGTCATTTATTACTGAAATGAATATTTTCATGTAGTTTAGGAACCATTTTTGGATTTTCATCTTGAAACTTTAAGTAGTAGATGGATTACTATTAGAAAAATAAAGGTTGAACTTTTTTTATTTTTTAAAGGGTTTGAGACCTACAATTCCTAAGAACACAAATCCAAAACTTGCTGAACTGCTCAAGAGATGCTGGCAACAGGACCCATCTCTCAGACCGGACTTCTCAGAAATTCTCGAGATACTTCGTACTATAACGAAAGAGGTATACTGCTTGTATTATAATTTATATTGAAATCTTGTATTGTATTTAGATCTTTCGCTTGTTTATGATGATTTCAATGTTGTACAGGTTGAAGATCAGCCGAAGGATAAGTCGAGTCGTTTTTTTTCGGTTATCAAGCGAAACCATTGAAGTAATCGTATTTATAGGGAATAAAACAACCGATTCGATGTGTTCTTATTATTTATATGAGAATTTTGATTCTTCTTGGTTTCATTGTGCATTGTTTTTGGATTCTTTACTGTAAGTTTTACAGTGATTTTGTTTTGAGTCAATGAATTTTAGTTTACTAACAATGTTTTTATTTTATTTTATTTGTATAATAAACTGTCCTTTTTAAACACTTAATTTAGAAAATAAAGAATTTGGATGTTTCTTATAAAAACACTTCTAAGAGTGCTTAATTAGTTGAAACATAAATGAAATAATTAAATTTAGTATTTATTTTGATGTTCTTATTACTTTTGAAAAATAAGTTAAGTACTAATTGTGCATGGATGAATGCGCATGGCATGTGAAAAATTAGAAAAAAATAATAAAAAAATGCTCTAAAAACCTCCAAATGACACCAGAAAAATAATAGTATGATTACTCTGAACCCTACCATGATTTCATTAATACAACCAGGCCCAAACTAAACTTTAATTTTTTTCTTTATCACTTATCTTTGTTTAAAGAATATCATCAATATCAACACTTCAAGATTTGTTCATTTATTTCTAATTATTATTATCAAGCAAGCAAACCTTTATCTTTTCCCTTTCACTTTTCCTTTGAATTTAATGATTTTATTCTCTCTAATGAATTAAGCCAATTTATTCTCTTCAACTCATATAAAACCAATCATCTCTCAACAAGCTTAATAGTGACAACCAAATCAATTAAGGTATCAATGGGCAGAGTGAAGGTATCTGGATCTCCAACTTCATCAGAAGTTGCAAGGGTGCTTGTCTGTCTCTTTGAGAAGAATGTTGAGTTCCAACTCACCAGGGTTGACATCTATAATGGTTTAGAAAAGAAACCAGAGTACTTAAAGCTACAGGTAATGACATATTAACAAGAACTGATTACTTACATTTTTGCTGCAATTAATCCTCTCATTGTGTTTATATGTCTACATTCATGAACAGCCCAATGAAAAACCTCTCACTTTTGAGGATGATGTCACAAACCTTGTTGGTATGTAATTTGTTTTATTTGTTTCAAATTTTTTAATGAAGGTCAAATTCACTGTTTGACATCCTCATGATGATCGCTACAAATTATTTATTTTTAATAACTTGTTGGTTGTCTTTTATCGTATTGTTTTTATCATTTATATTGTATTTCTTTAGTTCTTTGTGTGTTTTTTTTATTCATATATATATATAGATGATTTTTTCCAGTGTTATGAACGGCTAATGATGATGATTTTTTTCTTATGTTATGAACGGTTAATAATGTTTATTTTAGTTTATGAATTAATATTTAATATCATATCAGAGTCAAGAGCAATATGCCGCCATATATGCGAAAAATATAAAGATCAAGGGAACACGGATATTCTTGGTATAGGAGAGAGAGAGAGAAAATTGGTCGATCAATGGTTACTAATAGAAGCAGATAAGTTTGAGCCACTTAACTCAGATTTAGTATTTGATTTAATATTTTTGGAATTTGCAACAACAATTAGTTTGAGGGTACATTCAAACAAGGAGGCAATTGAGGAGTACAAGAAGAAATTGGGCAAGGTTTTAGATGTATATGAGCAAAGATTACAAGAGACTCGATTTTTAGCCGGAGATAAGTTCACTCTTGCCGATCTTTATCACCTTCCCGATGTGCATCGGCTTATTAAGTCGACATTGTGCGCCGATCTCTTTGCGTCGAGGAAGATGGTGACTAATTGGTGGAAGGAGATCTCTAGCCGGGCATCATGGAAGAAGGTGATGGAAATGCAAGTTGAATGAGGTCTAAATGCATGAAGATTGAACTTGAGAATAATGTACGTTGCTCATGCATGGAGGTTTGAAATCAGAGTGGTTGGAAATTGATTTATTGGCTTTGGTTTGGAACAATGAGTTGTGTGAGACTCAGAGTCTTGATGTCAATTTTTCATGTCATTTTGAGGCTTGTTGTTGTTGGATTGATTTTTTTTTTTTT
This sequence comes from Dioscorea alata, assembly GCA_020875875.1. Lineage (NCBI taxonomy): Eukaryota > Viridiplantae > Streptophyta > Magnoliopsida > Dioscoreales > Dioscoreaceae > Dioscorea > Dioscorea alata. The sequence continues at coordinate 24,388,854 of CM037011.1, forward strand.
AACATGTTTTTTAATTATCACCGCAATAGATGAGTGATGGTGTTTTTAATTTTTATATGAAAAGCTTAAAGCGTGGTTAAAAATTTAATGGGTATATAAAGTGATTTATCTGCATTATAAAAATGAAAGTTTTTAATAAATATACACTAAAATGGTTTGTTTATAATTAAAAAAATTATTATTCTTTAGTTATTCTCCCTTGTTAATTGGGAAGTGGGGGAAGTTAAGAGCTATATTAACGGGCATGACCTATATATATAGATTGGACCACATTGATTGAGCCGATGTAATTTTTTAAGATAAAATAATAAAAATAAAATATAACAAAACAAAATAAATAGAAATATATATATTTAAAAAAAAATTCAAGATCAATATTATTGTATATTAATTTAAACTCATGTTAAAAAGTTTAAAATGAAGATGTGATGTATCACAAAATTATAGAAAAACATTGTAGTACTCGAATTTTTTTTAACTCATGTAAACTTAAATTATGGCGATGTACTATGAAATCTTACAAAAAAAGAACCCCACTGATTCCAAATGAGAATTTGAGTACCAAATCGTAAAAAGAAAAATAGTTTGTTTTTTTTTTGGCATGCTCGTGTATACATAGGAAATTGCTTTTAGCCTAACAAATTATTCTTATTTGTTTGTATTTATTTTTACTAAACATCAATTAAAAATTTTTATTCAAAAATTAAATTATTAATTATTTACTTTTTTCTCTTCATTCACCTTGCTAAATAGAAAGAAAAAGAAACAAAGACCAATTTTTTTTTATATATATATTTCTATAAGATTCATAAGTTGATTTGTAATTATAAAAATACATAATAAAATAAAAGTGTTTTACAGAGGTGTGTAAGAAAATATGATTTTTTTTTTTTTTTGAGAGTTTGTAAACAATTATTCATTTTTATAAGTATCAAAACAATTTTTTCTAAAAAAAACTTTCATTTTAAAATGTAAAAAAAAAAAAACTAGCCCATGTGCCTGGTGGGCCGACAAGGGCCAAGCCATGGCATGGGCCATGTCATTTTGTGGGCTGTGCCAACATGGCCCGGTCATAGTAGCTACAGGTCATCCCTGACAAGGCTTGTTTGGTATTGGTCCCACAAACTACTATGGTGAAGTGGTGAGATCACACTTCTAAACAATGAAACTCTTATTTTTTTTACTTTAAATATGTGATTTTGATTGTCTGGTAAATCTAGAAGCACTGTAGTTGTAACAAATGAGTGATAATGTGATTAACTACAATAAAAATAATTAAAACTTCGAGTCCTTTTGGTTGAAAATTTGAAATGGGTATAAAATGATTTATCTACATTATCATTAAATAAATAAATCAATAAATCAAATGGGAAAATAGAAATTGCACCTCCATTAAAAATTTTTTCAATTATCATTTATCTATAATTACATTAAAAATCTATTTTTTATTTTTTATTTAATGAAGTATGGATAAGCCATGTGTCGGAATGTGAAATTACAACTTTAACATATCTATGATCTCATCATATATGAGCTGAATTTGAAATTACTATAATTTACTATAGTAGAACCAAATTTGAAATTTTAAGTAAAAATTTGGGTTTATAAGTTAGAGATGCCCTGAGAAAAATGTTGAGTTTCAATTCACCAGGCTAGCAATATATATATATATATATATATATATATATATATAATGGCCAGGAGAAGAGACTAGAGCACCTACAGCTACAGCTAATGACAAATTAACAAGACCTAAATGCCTACATTTTTATTGCAATTATTTCTCGCAGTGTGTATGTATATATTCATGAACAGTCCAAAGTAAGAGCTCCCACCATTGAAGATGGCATGACAAACCTTGTTGGTAAGTTGTTTTTATTTGTTTTGATTTTTTTTCTGAAGAATGGATAAACACATATTAATATAAAATGGAGATACAAGAATGACATACAATAAATATATACAGTATGAAGGTAGATGAAAGAGTGATCATCTCCTATGTTGATGCCAAACTGCACCACCAAAAAAGACTAGTCGGATTTCAAGTTTTTTTGCCAAGATGAGCGGCCTAACCGCTAAGACAGGGGCGTGCACAAGCCTCGACGGAGCAAGTGGGAGCGGGGCCCCCGCACACATGGGCGCAGGGACCACCCGCACACAACCACTACTCACACTCCCAGAAATATGCCCTCATCCAAGATTCGAACTCTCACCACTTGTAAATGGTTCTATTGGGGACCCAACTACCAATAGTTGGATTTCAAGTTGGTCATAGACTCTTCTAGATCATTCACATCACCCATCAAATTAGACTCCAGAAAGTCAAGCTTCTTTTTACGTGACCGATTGTATTCTTCAACTTGGATGACGGATTTGCATCGATCACTATTTATTTTTTTTTTTTTATAAAGTTGACAAACGTTAAAGTAAAAAACAAATGGGTACGAAAGTGCACCCCGTTACGGTAGCTTAATTAACCTCCTAGGGATAAATCCTCCGCCATGAAACCAATCACTACTTGAATGACTGATTTGAATATGGAAGCACTGGAAGAGTACAAGAAGGTAGGCAAGGTGTTAGGTGTATGTTAGTTCCGCCGGTTAGGGTTTGTGAACTTAGAGGAACACTCTCTCACTTAAGCACTTAAAAATAGCACACACAAACCACACAAGAGAAGACACAAGACATTGGTAACCCAGTTCGGCGTCCACTCGCCTACGTCTGGGGGGCCAAGCCCGGAAATCAACAATCCACTAAAAAGAGATAAAGATTGAAGAGTACAAACACACTTGTCACTCTCTCTCACATACAAAGAATACTACCCTCTCTAGATTGTCCTGTACCTCCCTACTTCCTCTTTCAAGAGTCGTACCCAATCCTAGACCAAGGTAGTATATATAGACGCCTCAACGTCCCAAATATAGCGCATACCCTTTTTAGAATCTCCGCGGCTTCTAACTTTAGAACCTTCCGAAATTAGATGTCGCAACTTATGTTATAACATATGTTGCAGCATGACCCTGACTGTTGGCTTGGCTGAATTCTGGCTCCATTGCTAAGCGACCTCAAGACACCCCATCTGAGTCGATGTAGCTCGATCACCTGATCCGACCTACCAACAACTAACCTACCTCTTCAGCTCCTCACCACACAGCCCCCTCGCAAGGGGCGCACGTCCTATGTGCGTCTTCATGAAACTTGCCAAACTTAGTCTTCACTTCACCCAAGTTAATTTGGTCTTCAAATCTTCAACAAAGATCTTCATTCAATCAGCTGAATCTTGCCAACAATAGGCGCATCTTCAAACATACCCTTAATAGACTTCATATCATCTCTATTAGGGTTCTTCAAATCTTGCCTTCAATAGTCTTCAAAATCATACCATTGATAGGTTGTTTCTTCATTTAAGCTTCTCCCATATTTAGTCTTCAATCACATCTTCTAACTATGGTCTTGATGAGATCTTGATATCATCTTGTTGCTTGCTTGTTCTTCTTGCCTAAAATAACTTCAACAAGATCTTCATTTAATCTTCATGAGAGTTGCAATTTTTTGCCAAAAATAACTTCTCCAAGATCTCTCATGAATATTTTCCACCTACTACCTAGCCAAGTTTGTTTGCCATGTCATCCTTCATTCCACATCATTCTCCATGCCATGTCATCATGTTTGCCACGTCACCTTGACTAGGTGTCAAATTATGCCAATCATTAAAGTGCATTTGCACTAACAACGTATATTAGCAAAGATCATAGGAGACTCGATTTCTCCCAGGATATAAGGTCACCATTGCTGATCTTATTCACCTTCCCAATGTGCATTAGCCTGTTAAATCGACTTGGTGCTTTGATCTCTTCACATTGTGAAAGATGGTGAAAAAATGGCAAGGAAGAGATTTCCAACCGACTAAGAAGTATGGACACAGACATGGTGACACAATACAGCATGACATGAACACAGCGACACGGTAATTTTTAAAAATTAAGTACACGGGTACAGCAGGACACAGCTATAAAAAAATATTATATATTTATATAAAATATTTATTATAAATATAAAATTATATAGTTTTCATGTAATATATGCCATATATTTATTTATAGATTAATTTGGTGATGTTGTATATTGGAAAGTAATTAGAAAATATGCACGAGTAATTTAAAAAAAAAATCATTTACAAAGCATATTAGTATCTGGAGGTGTTCACGGTGTGTTCAGATATCCGTGTGTCCGACACGGGTAAGCTTCCCGGAGCGTCCGTGCTTCATAGCCAACAGACCGTCATATATGGATGAAGGTGGTGGAGATGCAAAGGGAATGAGATCTAGCTGCATGAAGATATATTGGACGTAAGAATGCATGCACGTAGCTCATGCATTGTTGTTTGAAATATGAGAGAGGTTCATTAGGAAATGCTTGATTGACTTCTGGTACAACTATATAATAAGATGTTGTTTTATCTTAATTTTGGGTATCTATTGTTTGCATTAATATGAAGCCACTAAGATTATAATTTTGGGGTTTTCTTGCTATTGTTCTTCTTCCTTATAACACAATCAATTCAGCACACTATATATGGCAATATCACTTTCTAAATGAAGAGCCCTCAGTTTTTATTTTAAAATTAAAAATGTTAATTTTAAAGGGGTTTATATTTGTTTTTATTCCATTCATATGACACCATACATGGACATATAAGTTACCTAGTAAAGGCTTTTCTCCCGTTAAATAGATCTATCTCATCAATATCTTTTAAAGGGAAAAAAAGAAGTTAAAGGAAAGTCATTTGTGACATTTGATTACAATTTTATTAACATGAAGATGAAGAGCTTAATTATATCATAAGGATAAAACAGTGGGAAATGACCTAAATTGGAAGATGACTCAAAAGAGTAAGAAAATGGTAAAAAAAATTTCAGAAAGTTCAATTCCTTAACATAATAATTTATTTGGACATTCTTTATTGACGTCTGAATTCAAACCCATCCTGTTCTCTTTCTAGAAGAGTTTAGATTCACTAAATATTAAACTCTTCAATTAGCTTCCTTTTAAATTGCTACATGCTATAGTCCATGATTTCTTCTACTACGCAATAGATTTATAATATTATTTATTTTTTTATTTTACAAAAAATGGATACATCATTGAAATATATTAAAAGAAACCAGTGTATATATAACCAGACAAAGTCTAGAGATCACAATAGTGAGCTTAATCAACTGTTCATGGTGGCTCTATCGATGTAAGGAATATTAGAAGTCTTTAACGAGGCTCATGGTTGGAAAGCGGTTAGCACCAGTCTTGAAGGCGCACCACCACATAAAGTCTAGGCTCCTTTTGATCATTGACGCTAGTGTTTTTTTTATTAAGGGCAATAGATGACCACGAGAAATATTTAATTAATTTTACTTAGAATTGTACTAGGAGGTGGCATAGCCGGGTGCTCAAATATTCAATTATTTTTCTCTAACTAATAATGTATATAATTAAGGGAAATTTAATTACGCGACATTTGGCCAAATTAATAAATTTTTAAGAAGTCATTAAACTATAGTAACTGGTGTACTTCCATACTTGTCCGCCTTTTAACACCCTATTATGAGATGACGTTTGTTGCTTTTGTCAACAAAATATAATAATAATAAATAAATAAAGGGAAAAGAGAGCAAAATTCCGTTGTCTTAAGCATGCACAATAGCAAGATGATAGATGTGAGAGACCGGCCCACCTCAGTGAGACCCAGAACAGAACTCATCACAAACTAGGTATTGTTTTGCTTAGTCGCACAATAATTCGCACTCCCCCGGAGTCGAACCCGCGACCTAAGCCTTTTGTCTCACTTAAAGTGAGCGCCTTTCATCAATTGATTGGCCGGGTGATGAGTTTTGTTCCGAGTCTCACTGAGGTGGGCCAGTCTCTCACAATGAGAGACCGGCCCACCTCAATTTTTCGTGGGAATAGGAAGTTCTAGCTTCCTCCCTGGGCGGGAGTGAGAAAGATGCTACTTGCTATCGTGGATCAATTGGTGAGAGGCGCTCACTTTAAATGAGACAAAAGGCTTAGGTTCGCGGGTTCGACTCCGGGGGAGTGCGAATTATTGTGCGACTAAGCAAAACAATACCTGACTTGTGATGAGTTCTATTCCGGGTCTCACTGAGATGGGTCGGTCTTTCATAATAGACCCACAAATACCTACACTAGGAAGTTTGAAACCTTCCCTACCTTTACTGAAGGCCAAATCCAAACTAAGCTTTTGCACTCTCACTTCTTTATATTGTGACAAAGCATATGTATAACATCACTCGGACACTACCTAAGCTTCGAATGCCGTATAGAGTCCTATAAATCTCAATTATTAAACTCACACATAGCCTTCTCTTTTCCTTTTCCCTTTTCCTTTTTCTTTTCCTGTTCATTTTATTATTTTCTCCTTGCTAGTATAAGGTCAGTTTATATATTCTCCCCCACGTAGTTAATTAAGATATACAAGGACCAAATCAAGCTTTGAATGGGTAGTGTCAAGGTAATATATATGGACCTCGCTCCAACTTTAAGAGAGATTGCAAGGGTGCTTGCATGCCTTTTTGAGAAGGAATTAACTTGAGTTCCAACTTATCAGGGTTGACGAATAAATTTTTATTACATTAATTAATCAATCCTCACGCCTAGTATGCATATATATATATATATATATATATATATATATATATGTGTGTGAGCAGTACGATTGAGAAGAACAAGAAGAAGCTGGCTAATGTGCTCGACATATATGCGTAGAGATTGCATGAGACTTGAATTTTTGTTTTTGATAAATGTAGATAAGCCACAATCCTCAATTATTATTATCGTGAAGAACATCATTCACTTATTTGGGAATGAAATGAGACTTGATTTCTCACTGAATATAAGTTCATAGTTACTGATTTTTCTCCTATTATGTTTGCTTCATGCTATCTTACAGTATATTAATTTAAGTTTATTATTAGTTGTAATACTGATAAACAGTACTATATGAGTAATGTTTCAAATCCCCACCCCCTTTTCATATTTTGTGGTGAATTATCATTAAATTAGTAGTAGTTGTTTTTATTCTACTTTGTTCCTCCAAAGAAATTTTTTTTTTAATATATATATATATATATATATATATATAATATATATATATATATATATATATATTTGAAAACTTATAAATATACCAAAAAAACTCTATTATTTATGTTTATAGTAGTAAAAACCAAATTTGCATCATGAGACAAAGAAAAACTTCAATAGTGTTAGATATACCAATGGAAAAAAAAAAAAAAAAACAGACATTTGTGAGTTTTCATATATATTGTTAAAATTGATTCATTAACTTTGCAGAGTATATTTTGAATTTTTTTTATGTAGTAATGTCTGGCAAAATACATGTGTACGTATTTATGTTTTGCAGAAACATAAAGGTAACTATAATTTTTACTGATATGCACACAATTATGTCATTTTTGAAGGGTACGTGTGTGTATTATATATACATGTGCAAAAATTCCCTTCTTTTTTACACACCATGCGGTCCAGAGTAAAACAAGCACCCTTGTGTTTTTTTTTTCTTTGGGACAGTAGCATCAACTGTCTTCATTTAAAGGTTTGTTAAGAGATAACAAAAGTGCACCAACTATTGTAATTTATTAATTTTTTAAAAATTTATTAACTTAGTCAGGTATCATATTGGCTAATGAAAATTCATTGTGTGTACGCCAAAAAATTTATAAAAACTATATCAAAGTAATAGAATTTTCCCTATCGTGAAACTTTGCAGTGAAAGGATACAATAATTCTTAGGATATTTATTGGACTCATTTGAATAGAATGGTACCTGTGGTTGAGAACATTGCATGAACAGTACTGTAAATAATATTATAGGGTTTTGAACCTACACTTGCCTATGTACTGCCAAATTCTTTTACCATCAGTCTAAACAAGTGTTGGTAATCAAATTTTTATCAGTAATGTTAAAAATTATTTATTTTTTTGTTCATTTTTTATACTTCCTTATTGCATATGGACAAATTTTTTTTCAAGAGATAAAGATGAAGCAACTCATCAATGTTCTCTATTTTTTAATTAATCTTTTAATTATTCTAAATTTATGCTTACTTTGATTGATAAATCAGTTGGGCTTAAACGAATCTATCATTTGTGCTAATCCATTTAGGTCCCAAAATTATTAAATGACAAGCTAATACAAGTTTTATAACAACATTATTGATCACAATTAAAATTTATAGCTAAGTCATATGCCTAACCTTCCAGACTTCTGCATCATTATCCATTGCTTCTCCTTTTTATTTTTGTTTGATGTGCTTGGTTTATAACTTTAATCCCAATTGTAATTGAATATTTTATTTATTTATTTTTCAATTTAGATAAAATTAATTATGAACTACTTTTAAAGAATAAAATGTTACGAAAAATAAAAATAAAAAATAATCATTTTGTAACAGAGGAGTTGGTATTACATTTTTCTATTGCAGTACATAAAAAATTAAACTGTTATTTTTATAGAAAAATTAAATAGTAACAACAATATAAATATTAAAAAATAAAATTACATCTAAACTATCATCTATTATTAATCATTCAAAATAAAACTTTATATTTTTAATTTAAAAATATAAATAATCAAAATAAGCAAAGTATTTTTTTTTTACTTTACATATATATGAGAATGAATTATGTTTTAATAAAAATAGATAAACTATTGCTTTATTAAAAATAAAAATAATTTTAGAAAAAGAAACTAAAACATTGAAGATTTATTGTCGTTACTCTCTTCTACAAGTGACTGTTCATAGGAATCACAACAGAGAAAATGTAAGAAATATACCACATGATCTAATAGCGATGGAGATGGACAATCCTAAAAATACATTATAATCCTTGTGAGAGATGATGGCACTCAAGAGAGGACATCATCATCCTGAAGCAGCCACCTGCAACCACCTGAAGAATTAGTTGTTTTGACTAGATGTCAACTTGCTAGGATCAACAGCAAGCGAGCTTATGAAGTTGAGACTACATTGAATGTTAGTGCAAAGTCTTTCAATTAGGCATTTTCACTTGTAGGGCTGTAGAAATTCAATGAATAAACATATGATTGATTTTTATTATACTCCTCTCGTTTCCTTTTTATCTGTCATGGTTAATTGAATTTCACATACCTAGAAACTTAGTTATTTTATAAAACTTTATAAAGAAATTAGTTATTTTTTTAAAATTATTACTAATTTATATCTTCACATTTCTCTCTCATATTTAATTCCAAGAAAAGAATTGAATAGAGTATTACGGGTAATTTTAGAAAAAAATAATAAATATTTCTTGATTTTAGAAAATGACTGATAAAAAAGAACGGAGGAAGTAATTAATAAATCGAAAGAGTGTTGTGTAATTAAATATTTGATTGTTCCGTCCCAACTATATGTTTCAAAAAATGGCCTGAATCAAAACTTTCAAAATTCCCCAAAAAGATCAAGGTTAATACTCCATGATGACCATACCTCACTAGAGGTGCTAGGGTAATAAGATATATTGAATATTTGCCCAAAATGGTTCACACTTTTGAGTGAGATATTCTAGAAAGAGATGGTTAATAGTTTTCTCCATAACATGGTATAACAAGCATGCTGTTTTTGGTAGCTTGTTGTAGGCATGCTTTGATAGGTTGTTTTAGATTGGAATTTTATTGTCCCAAACTAGTTAGTAAAAAATGTTAATCGGACAAATCCCTTAATATATGATCTTGCTCAATGAACACGTTAGTTGGCCTTTATTAAGAAACGGGTAAAATGATCTCATAGAAAGTCATGTTGGATGATGGTGAAATTGAAGAAATTATTTACAATACAAATGCATAATATGGATTGTATATATTTATGAAATGCTGACAAAATATTAAATTACGATAAAATTAAAATAATACCACCATATACTAAAATAAACACCCAATTTAATTTCTTCAAAATAAATCAAAGCAACATCTTAAACAGCTTTTCCATACTCTCACTTCACCCAGACTTTTCTTTTCCAAAAATGAAAAAGTAAAAACCAAAGAAATTGTCCTTAAGAAATTCCAAAGCTTTTTCACCAAAAAAAAAAAAAAAAGCCCAAAGCTTAAGATAAAATAATCTTCACTCAAAGCATATATTCTAGCAAACAACACTCTCTTTGCCTTTCAACAAATGCAATGTTTGTCCCTCAAACACAACAAATCCAAGGACCAAAATTGCACAAACCCAAATCTTTCCAGCTAAACTTGTTCATCAAGGACACAAGAAAGAATGCATTAATTTTTCTTTAATCAATTTCTTCTCTTTCACCTTTTACTTTACTTCCTTTTACTTTTTCTCTTTTTCCTTTTCCATTTATTTATATCTTCTTATCCTCACCTTCAGCTTGTAATTACTGAATCTCTACAACAACAATGGAAGGACAAGTGAAGGTCTATTATGGCAAGCCAATGTTACCAGATGTGTCCAGAGTGCTTGCATGTTTGCATGAGAAGGATATCCAATTCAAGCTTGTTGACATTCATGAAGGTCATCAAATGTCCCCAGGCTTCCTAAACCTCCAAGTAAGTATTATATGTGCATACATATGATTCAATCTTCATATTAATCTATTAATCTTTTTCTCATTTGTATCAACTCTTCTCTTCATTTTTTCTATGAAATTAAGGTTTCTGCAAGAGCTCCAGTTCCTGGTTTTGAAGATGGAGACACCATTCTTTTCGGTAATCTACCCATACATACATACATACATACATATATATATATAAGCACTGGTATGATGACTCCTTTACAATCATAGGAACATCATACTAGTGCTTATATAGACTTTCATAATATACTAAAATACTAATTATTTCAATATTAATTGGTGTTGTTCTTGCTGTGATCACAGAATCGAGAGCGATATGTCGCTATGTTGCAGAAAAATATGCGAAACAAAAGAACCGTTACTTGTTGGGAAGGGATTTGCTCGAAAGAGCATCAATAGAACAGTGGTTGAAGTCGGAGGAGCTGAGCTTTGATCCGCCGAGTTGGACTCTTGTCTGCAATTTAGCTTTTGCACCATTCACTAACATCGGCGAGCAAGAAAAATCACTGCTGCTCGAACAAAATGAGAACAAGCTGGCCAAAGTCCTTGATGTATATGACCAAAGGCTCAGTGGTAGTAGGTTCTTGGCAGGCAATGAGTTTACATTGGCTGATCTTTTTCATCTCCCCAACTCACATTACCTTGCAAACTCTGAAGAATGGGGGCATCTTTTCAAGTCGAGGAAACATGTTCGGAGATGGTGGAAGAAAATATCCAATAGACCTTCGTGGCAAAAGGTCGTCGAGATACTGAAACAGGTCAATGATGCATCCAAGGAGAAACAGAAAGCTGTTGAGAAGTCAGAAATCCAAACGACGACACACAAAGTACCGATAATCAGGATCAATGATCTTTATCAAGTTTCGACAAATGATCAACAAGCTACAACTTTAACATTATTGAAGGCCGAAGCACCATCTACTCAATCGGAAACAATTGTTATTGATCAACCTGCAATGGCTCCAAGTCCACAAACACAAGAACTAGTTGAGAATCAGCAAGAAGCTCAATCAAATGCAAAGTCTCACCCTCAATCTGATCAAGGTGAAGTTCAGCAAACTCCTCAGCCAGTTCAAGCAATTACTTCCACTGAGTCACAAACGAGTAGCAAGGTCGATACTTTTAAGCCCGATCAAACACCGAAGTCCACTGAACCTGAATCAAAACCAGAACAGAAGGATGCAAAAGTAAGCACCGAACCTGCATCAAAACCAGAACAAAGGGATGCAAAAGTACAGCAAACTCCTCAAGCAGCTCAAGCAATTACTCCCACTAAATCACAAACGAGCAGCAAGGTTGATACTTTTAAGTCTGATCAAACACCGAAGTCCACCCAACCTGCATCAAGACCAGAACAAAAGGATGCAAAAGTAAGTGATGAACAGCCTAAAAAAGAATCAAATGCAAACGACAAAACTCAATCTGATCAAGTCAAAGTTCAGCAAACTACTCAACCAGCTCAATCAATTACTCGCAGTGAATCACAAACAAACAACAAACTTGCTGCTGCTAAGTCTGATCAAACACTGAAGTCCTTTGAACCTGCGTCAAAACCTGAACAGAAGGATGCAAAAGTAAGAGATGAACAATCTAACCAAGGATCACCTTCTACGGAAAAACCAGTTCCATGAATTACGCTTTTACAAACAATTTGGTCTGCTTACATGCTGTTTTGAAGTGATGTATGGCTCCACATACTCTGTATTTTCTCCTTCCATCAGAATGTTTGTTTTTCAGATGTTCATACTTATGTGTGTTTACTATTGATGCACTTTTCATACTATTAACTTACAATTTTCTCACACTTCCAGTGAATAAATAATCAGTGAAATACACAGGATCAATTCAAACAAACAGTATAACAGAATTTTATTTGTCAGCATCTTTACACTTATTACTCTCAACCAGAGTCATGTACAACCATGTTGTTTCTCTTGAAAGAGATTGATCATTCATATATACACATATACAGATTGTAATGTTGTTCGACACAAAAGCAAGCAATGCTATACAGCAGAGACAAACAAATTGCTACTGATCGATAGGAAGACGGGTCTGCACCCATGCCGAATAACCGCCAGCAATGTCAGTGATCCCCGTGAAACCCTGAAAACAACATTTTCAATGAGTTTCTGTCGCAACAAAGATTTAGTTCTAATACTAAACAACTTACGGCCGAACAAAGATCCGCTGCAGCCAGAAGTGACCTTTTACCGCTTTGGCAACCCTGAGAACAATACATCGATGAGAAAGAGAGAACTATATAGTATAAGCTAGTAACCGAAAATTCACAAGCAGAGCACACTCACAACTATTATCTCATCGTCCTTTCCGAAAACTGATAACACTTCTTCCACAAACTTAGGATTCCTTGCCATTCCTATGTTGTAAAAAGGCAAGAAAATGTATCAGAAAATGAAACATTGAGTGACAAATGAAACTAATACCAAATTCACAAACCAAACAGAGATAATAACTAGTGTCATTATAGATGATCAATTACTACTTAAAAAATAAAATCTTGCATATAAATCAGCAAAAGAATGTATCTGTAAAATTATGCACTTAATTGGTACTATGACTTCATAGTTCATACACAAACACTTGATTACCAACTTCAAGTTCATATTTTTCACAAGGTGATGAAAACAGAAGTTTGGCAAAACACAGAAAACAGAGATGAGTCATGCAATACCTGATCCAACCTTGAACATGTAAGGGATATTTACAGCTCCTACAGCATGTCCTGCAATGAATTCATCCACAGTCCTGCAAAAATATATATGGAAAACAAAAAGTGAAATTCAAGAACAAGATCAAACCATACTGTCCATAAATAACTCCCAAAATAACTGATAGAGAAACACATGCTTATATACATATTTAGATAAGCAGATATTTAATTAAGCAATGTAGGACTATCATACTTGTAAAGAATAAAAAGAGTTATTATAATAAAATAAGGTTAAAATCAGTCTTTAAAATACTGATCATTCTTTATTTTACTTATTAATGTATTTATTTATTTAAGCTCATTAACAACACAAATTTGTTCATTAGGATGACAACACCAAACTAAACAAATCTATAAGAGTCAAAATGAATATTAAATTTTTAAAGGAAAAAACAAGCAAAAATAAATAAATAAAATTAACACTTGCACTTTATGAACTTTTCTATCTCTAAACATATAATATTTCTTATTTAATAATATAATCTAAGGTATAAATTATACATAAATAACAACACCACAAAGCAAAGCATAGTATAAAATCCTAAACACACACACATATATAAATATATGTTGTAACAATACCTGACATCCAAGTAGCGGTGGCCTGCCTGAAGAAGCTCATGAGCCACCCTAACCGGCACTGAACTCGGAACGGCAACAGCTTGCCGGACTTCATCCTCCTCCCCAACCAACCTAACACTTAGAGAATCCAACAACACTTAATAAGAATCCATCAGCAAAAAACAAATAGAAAAGAAAACTCCATCACCACCTTGAGAAACTTCTACGGCCATTATTAGCAGCCCTGGGAACACCATAAGGTTGCCTCAACACAGCAAGCACCAACTTAGACTTTGTTGGTAAATCCCTGCAAGAATCAAGAAATTAAAATTTATTAAAAAAAAAAAGAAACAAGAAGATCAGGAAATGTTTAGATAGGAAACAGCAAACAGCAAACAGCAAACAGATAACCTCTTAAAGATGAATGGGTGTGGCAAAGCAGGAGGGAGAAGAAGAGGAGAGAAACGAGAAGCAAGCCAAGGAGTAGAAGGAGAGGAAGAAGTCATGGTTTGAGGATGAAGTGGGAACCTGAAAAAGGGAGTAAGAGTGAGAAGAGGAGAAGGATTGGTTGGTGTGCTTATATGGTTTTGGATAAAGCTTGTTTCTCCTTGTTTGGACCTGGACGGTTGCCAGGACTTCGGGTTGCCACGTAATCAAGTGGAAATGGATGTTTTTTTGGAACTTGGTCCATGAATTAAAGTTTTGGCACGAGGTTCTATCATCTATGAGATAGATGCTTATTCACCAATCCTATCCATTAGTTGGGTGGGTTGGGCTTTTGACGTGTCACAAACGCTGCGGTTGGAAAGAATTGGGCCAGATCCATTATTATATTAATATATATTTACAAACGGTGCATTTTCTTTCATTTATTTATTTATAATATATTTTAAAAATAGAATTAAAAATTAATTAAATGAAAATTAATAATTTATTTATAATATCTTTTCTATATGAGGCTCTCGTACGACTTGAAATTCAAAAACTCAATTCAAATTTTCACGTTTCGCAGCAGAGGGTTCCTCTTCGATTCTCTAATTCCTCACTTCTTTGATTGAGGAAGAGCTCCGGCGAGATGGATGTCACCGCGGCACGGATGGAGGCTTATATGTTCTTTTGGCTTGTTTTGGTGATTTTTTTTTTGTTGGTTTAGCTCATTTGTGGGCTAGAAGAATAAAATTGGGTTCAACCCAATACTTAATGAAAAAAAAAGCTACATCAACAGTAAAAATTGGGTTCTTACTTAGTATAGACATGCCGTAATTAAAGGGAATTATGAGTAAACATAAGATACTTTGGAGACCAATCTCCCTCAATTCTCCCGAGTGAGCTAATAAGTATCTTCATGATCTTTGCAATCATGTGGAATAGATTTTAGGATAAATCACATATCTAACATGTATTCGGATTAGGGGTAATCTCTCCTCATAAGAGAGATTGCCTATTTAAGATATTCTTATTAGCCTATAGTGAGGTTTCATAGAGTGTTAATGTGATTATCTGCACTGATTCAGTTACTCTTCATCTTCTACTGAGGGGTTTAGTATATTTCAGAAAACTTCTTTGTCCAAATAGGATTGCATACCTAGACAAACTTTGCACTTTATAAAACCCTGGAGGGATTGTATGCCTAGACATAGTTTCTTTCCTTGATTTCCCTCCTGCTTTATTTTGTATTTCTTGTTTTTACTTTCTTTTGTTCATAGACTGGCATACACATTACTCGATGATTAGGCTAATTTTCTACTAGTATTCTCATTCTTCCTTGTGGACCGACATTCCGCTTTTTAGCATTATATTACAAGATCGGCACATACACTTGCGTCCCTATTAATTGCTGTGGGTAAAATGAAATTTTCTTGTAGTGCTCGTTTTAGCTTTTGATTGCTTCATTTTGCTCTCTCTCTTCCTTTAGCACTACCCAGTACCAGAAAATACAATTTTCACCATATTTAGCACCATCTTTCATAAAAATATTCTAATACATGTCGAATAAGTGTACAAAATAATATTAAATAACGTATAAATGTACACTTATCACATCCACAATCTAGGGCATCATAGAAGCTATCAAGGCGAGTTCTTGATAATGTTTATGGAAGATTTATTAGCACTCCAAGGCGACTAAGCTTAGAGTGAGTTTAATGTTTTCATTTAATTTCTTCGTATTGATTGGATTATATGATTATATATCCTTCCCTAATGGAGAAATAAACTTCTTGGTGTTTGGGAATTAATAGAACCTAGGGTTTACTTTTGATGACAATGGTTGTAGATTTTGAAACATATCGATTGATCTATTGTAATTCTTTTTTGTAGAATTTAATTGTGCCTTATGTCTTGTCTTGAACTCAATCGTAGCGAAAGATGAGAGTATCATGATTGATGTACTTGCATAATGAATCGAGAGATCCACTTAATATAGACATACCACAATTGAAGGAAACCACGAGTCCGCTTAAAAACAAGGCATTTCAGGATTGAGATTTCTCTCCAAGTAGTTCTTCCGAGTGAGTTGACATTAGGATTCCGATCGTAATGCAATCGTAGAGAATGAGTATTAGGAAGACATTCTAATCTTGTTTTGTATAGGATTAGGGTCAATGGTCTC
Source organism: Dioscorea alata (assembly GCA_020875875.1). NCBI lineage: Eukaryota > Viridiplantae > Streptophyta > Magnoliopsida > Dioscoreales > Dioscoreaceae > Dioscorea > Dioscorea alata. Next base: position 24,405,401 of record CM037011.1, read on the forward strand.
GAGAGAGGGATTAGCTACTCACTAAATCCATGTTATCTTTAGATAGAGTTCACCAAGTGCAATGCAGTCATAAGGTACTCTGTATCAGCACTGTATAGGATTAGTTATTGTTCACTTTGAGAAAATGGACAATATTATTTAGGAACTCTTTTGATTTAACTATATTACAAAACCTAGTGCAACCTTGGCTGGAGCTTAATCAAACCCTATTGGAAATCTATGCGTGAACACTCTTTTTTTATACTTGACTTGCAGTGATTTTATTTTTATCTTTAGTTTTTAGCTTTTGTTCTAGATTTAACACCTATGACTAAGATTAGGCTAATTGATGAGCTATGAATTAGTACTACTCCCAAGTTCATTATGGATCGACAACTCTACTTTTAGCACATTATATTAATTGATCGGCACATGCACTTGTGTTTTATAGATAACATTAGTTTATATCAACTTACACTGCTCTAAAAAAGAGTTTTGATATGGTTTTCAAAGCCTATTGAGGCGGTTATAACCAACTCTATAGGTTTAAAAGTGGTTTTTTTTCACTGTCTCTAAACCTCCTCATATAAAGCCGGCTCTAGAGTTTAAAGCCGGTTTATAGCAACAGTTGGGGTAAGCTTTAACTACAAAAGCAGTTTTCTATTTATTAATTTAGAGGAGGTAATAACCGCCCCTATATTATTATTATTTAATAGCAATAGTCCCTTTAAAGACAGTTTTAACAGCCTCTACAATAGTAATGTTTAAATAACAATAATACTTTTGGAGGCGGTTATAACCGTCTCTAGAAGTGAGAATATGAAAATTTTAAAGGCTATTATATTCGCCTCAAAAACCTATAAATATACAATTATATTTTATTTTTGACAGGCAAATTTACAAGACAAATCTTACAAAATAATCTTAAGTATTCTTACTTCGCTTTCCAAGATTTTCATTGAGCATTAAAAAAAAAAAAAAAGCTTAACTTCAAATGCACAATTTTGTCATACAAGGTTTTCATTGAGCACGTGTAATATCTAGGTACATTCACCAAAAAAATATTCTCGGAGTAGTAGTTCTTGAGATTTTCTCCGGGAAAAGAAGCATTTGGTTTTATGCAAACAATAACCTTCTTGGGCCCTCGGCTATGTAAGTATTAAGACTAGAAAAAACAACAGCTCTAGTACATAATTATCTGGACCAGAGGAATACAACTATATATATATTCAAGTTGACAAATGTAATATCATTGCAGCCTTGGCAATTGTGGGAAGAAGACAAAGGTCTCCAGCTTCTCGACGACGAACTAGGAAGCTCACTGTGTGCTTCTGAAGTGATGAGATGCATTCATATTGGACTGTTGTGCATTCAGGAAAATTTTGCAGATAGGCCAGCAATGTCTGCAGTTATTTTAATGTTGACCAATGATGACATATTAATGTTGAATCAAACTCTCAAAAACCAAATGCTCACAAAAACGGAAGCACTCTCCAATGTAACAACAAAAAGGACATAAGATAGTAGTGAAGAAATGGCTACTAACTTATGCAGCCATCTTGTACATTCTTCCTATCATTTCCATAAATGATGATGCTTTTGGCTGGTTCTCAAGGATTTAAAACTCAATATACCCCAGTGAGCTACTCAAAGAACAAAAACAATTCTGAACAAGTCATGTCCATAAGATCGATGCATCAGCAGGTTGGATCCTCAAAAATTCCTTGAGCTTATTTGTAACCACCTAATACACTCATAATGACAGGGCCAACTAAAGTCATTGTAACAGTAGTAGCTGCAAAAATATAACGGAAGAAAATGCAACAGCACACACAAGTATAGAGATTGAAGGATGAAAACATCTCCACATCAATTCTATATCATGCAGCATAACAACAAACTTTAGAATGAAGAAACAGAGCAAACAATAAGGAAGAAACGCTTTGGATAACACAACATATATATCACAATGGACAATATATGAATAATTTAAAACATGGATCAAACCAAACGGAAAAAAACCAGAGCACCAATGAACAGAATCTGAACTTTCAAATTAGACATGTTTCTTGCTGTGTTCATCTTTGAAAAGAATCACTTTAAATGCTCTATCATAAAATACAAGCAAATCTTAAGTTAATTGCTATACCAAAAATCCTAAATGAATTCATTCATGTTTGTACTAACCTGGATGAATTCATTTATCTAGAAAGAAATGGCTACTAACCTCTGCAGTCTAGCATCTTTCAGATTATGGGGTTCATTGGTCGACTTTGATTTATCCAGGATCAACCACATAACATGAACATCCTCATAAGTGCACGCCCCTGATGATCATGCTCTGCTTCACATTAACATGCAGTTATATATATATTGCTGATACAATTTCAGTATATACAGCTAGCATGTATGAGTGCTATACCTATATGAGAATTCTCTCTTGGTGGGTTGAAGAGATTGCAAGCCTTTCTAAAAGGAGAGGTGATGGTCTTTAGCCAAGAACCCATGAACTTGATTAAACTCTTGAAAAGATTGATTTGTTGATGTAATGAGACTCGTCTTAAAGATCACTTAATTCATTGTGTGTGTGTATTTATATGTGCTACTTGTTAATTAATCTATGTTGAGTGAGGAGTTACTTTTTTAATCTTTACTATGATACCAAAGAATAAAATCATAATTCTAAACTCAATCTTAAATTCTAAATTACTTCACAAGCTTGGCAATGAAGACAACCAACAAAGCATTTGCTCTACCAAAATCATAAACTTTTGTTTTCACACAAAACTTTATTCAATGCAAAATAAACAACTTTTAGATTTTGAATTTCAATGTCTTTTATATATCATTTGACACCAACATAACAAGAAGATATATACAAACTATTGCAAGAAGTAATGCAAGTTGCTAATATATCACACAATGACCATGGCAATTATTTCCTAAACATGGTCCTCATGATCTCACATTTTAAAGCATGTAATGATAGAACAACCGTATCTCAATCTTTCTAATTAAATTAATTAAAATTCTAAATACATTGGTGAATTAAGTTTTAAGCCATACTCTTGGCAGCATCTAGAAACAGGTTGAACTCCATCAAGGGCTTGTAACTCTACCTGAGTATAACAAAAATGAACAACAAGTGTTCATCAATGGAAGACCTACCAACTTGATTATAATAATCAAACAAGTCAGATTATGATTCAAGGTTAAAAGATTTGCATGGTCAATGGTTTACAATGATCATAATGTTAATTGCATGTTCTAGTGACCAAATATGGAACAACACAGGTACTTTAAAATCAGATTAGCATTAAAACATCTGTGAGTATGATCATATTGTCAATGAATAAATAAACCACTACCTCAAGAAAATATCTATAAACCCCGCTAAAACACCAATATTAACACAAATATGCCTTTGTGCTGCAAGGAAAATGAAAGTTTTGTTTTGTTTTTGTTTTCTATTAATAATATTAATATCAGTGTTGTTGAAGGGTTAATGGCATAAATATAATTTTTTAGGATGATATATACAAATATTATTATTATTATTATTATTATTATTATTATTATTATTATTATTATTATTATTATTTTTATTTTTATTAAAACATAATATTTTTATAGAATTATGAGAGTATATGAGCAAAGATGAGGAGAAGAACAGAGAGCATCCCAAATCTCAGAGAAGGCAGAGATGATGGCACGGTGGTGATGGAGAGAGTTAAGAGAGAGAGAGAAGGCAATGCAAGAGCTCTTCCAGATCGCAGGGCTCGTACAACTCCTTCTCCACAATCATCTCTGTCACAGATTGCTGGAAATCGGAGCACTGGTCATCGGATCTCTTCACCATGACGAAGCTCTCCTTGACCGTCAATTTCTCCACCTCCTTCCTGAGATTAATGGCGTTGAGTGAGTCGGTGAATTGGAGGAGGAAATTAGGGTTTCGGTCTCATCATCATCGTCATCATCATTGTCTTCATCGTCACAATGGTTAAAAGGTGAGAAAAGAGGTTTGATTGAAGAGATCAGTGTAAATCTCATCATTGCTGGAGAACCAGCTACTATCGCCGGAGAAGGAGCTGGGTCAGGGATTAAGGTTAGGGTTTCTGCAAGAGTTGATCTTGCAGCGAGGAGAGGAAGGGGAGAGGGAGTCGTGGCGCTTAGGGTTCTGATATCTCCTGTCCTAGGGGTTTCCACTCAAGCAAATGAAGAATGGCTACAATTAGGGCAACGTCTCCTCAGGGTCGTTGCTTGAGCAAACGAGGAAGGCTAGAGAAGCATCTTGAATGAAATTTAACTTTTTTTTATGCGGTTGTTTTAAATCGGTTCTAAAACTGGGATAATTTTTTTAAAATTTCACTTATGGAGCCGGTTTTAAAAAATCACTTCGTTCTAGCTGCCTCTAAAAAACTAAATTGGTGTAGTGTTATCAATAGGGATGAACACCTGACAGAGGTCTCATTGCCGATAGACAAAGAAATCATTGGCCTATAATAATAATAATAATAATAATAATAATTAGTTATAGTATTAGTAGTAGTGAATGCATGCTGCTGCAGCACAATCTAGAAGTTTGGAAGGAGCAAGCGTTGAAGAAGAAGTTGGAAGGCATAGATAGGATGCAGCACAATATCACCACAAGATATTTGGCACAAGCTAGCTAAATATTTTTCATTACCAATAGCAACAGTAGAAACTAGCTAGCTAGACACGCCGGCTAGATAAGTAATACAAGGCGGGCCAACTTATTATAACTTCGCATGCATGAACCACGACAAAATGCGCTTATTTTACTACACAGCAGGCTTCAGCATCACTTGTTGACGACCATGGCAATGCGTGCAGCCTTAGCTCCTGCTGTAGTTTTGTTAGCAGGCAAAGCACCAAAGATGGTGGCCTTACTTTTAATAAACATATCACCAGAGACGCCAGTACTCGTGTACGTGTTGGTAGCCCACAGTGCACCGCCATAGATGACTACGTTGCGATCTTTCTGGAGGATTAGAACGTAGTTGCCTTGTCCCATGTTGGTGTTGCTTGCCCACACAGCATTGTTGTTTTTGTCATAAATGACCAGGTTACCATCACTCTGCATAATGACATGGCAGTGGGTGCCTCGGGCGTAAGTGCCGGAAGCCCATATTGGGTTGCCATTGTCATACAAGACCAGGTTGCAGTCGGACTGCATAATGTAAGTGTAGCTCGCATAGTGCATGGCTTCCCCGGACCTGAGGGATTCCCCAGAGTAAAGTATGAAGTTTGCCATGCAGCAAAGAGGAGAAGCAACAAGTAACAGGGCCAGAGAGAGGGAAGCAAATGCTCTTGGGCTAGCCATATATATTAGTGTAGTAAACTGAGGACACTCAACTACAACTGGAATGAATGGCTTGATCTTTCCTTTGGCCTCTATTTATAGATAGATGCCCACGTAGTTTTCACTGCCATTTCATTTACTGACCAATTTCTACCATGATTAACCTTATAGTTAAACCCATGTTTGATTTCAAACCCAGTTTAAATGCATGATTAACGATCGATTGATGCGGATGTATATAATTAATATATACATTGAATTGAATAAGAAGGGACCACTTACCACTTCATGTTCATTTTTGTGGATGAAAATAAATGACAAGAGGGATAGGCTTGTCCATTCTTTATCTCTAAATGGTAATATTTCACATTTGATCAACGGGATATATATGACAGTTGGTACTAGAACCTATAATTATTTTCGCCAACTTTCCCATTACGCCACATTCAAATCGGATCTAATGATTAATAGCATATTCCGGGAGATAGTGTAGTCAACTAATTTTTTATAAGATCTGTTTGTGGTTAATTAATTGCTAAAAATACTGTGAATCTATATCTATCGGTGCATTAAACAAGTCTGAATTTTGCTGGTATATATATTTCATGTTAGTTTAAACTTAATTTTCTTTTAAATTATCTTCATGATAAGATAAAATTATATATATAAGTATAGTGGTCCCAACATTATCATTTAAATCCATGTTAATTATAATCACATTTTGTCAATAATTTACTTTAAAATTTAAAATAAAGTTAATATTTTGAAAAAAAAATGTGTGTATATATATAAATCAACACCATGCATGTCCCTCTCCCTCTGATCTATTGTCAAGTATTGAAATTAGTCTATTTGGGTTATATATATATATTAAGAATTTATCTATGAAATAAAAATTATTATCTCCGTATATAGTATATTACATTAAATTTCCTAAAATCTCATAAAATAAACAAGTTGATATAAGCCAGTGATATAAACCTTGTAAATGGCTTATGAATATATATATAGTTTATTATGAGCTTGTGGAAATTTTTGTATATGTTAAGAACATAAGCTTGCCAAAAAATTTAGGGAACACCATAATATTTAAAAACAAAAAATACTTTTTATCATATTCAATCATTATATGAGGCCCCGTCATTTAGAGATGTTAGCAAATTTCCCCTACTCTCCTACTTCCCAATTCTATTTCTCTCTTACTTTTTTTATATCTGTAGCTTTAGATGTTTGTGTATATCAAATAAAGAGAATTATTCCTAATCTTATTGGTCATGAGCAAGTCGGGTTCGTCACTAGTAGGTGCTCCTTTGATAATATCATCACTGTTCAAGAAGTTGCTCATTCCATTGAAACTGATACTAGTAGCCCCCTAGGATGATGATAAAAGTCGACATTGAAAAGGCTTATGACACACTTAATTGGAGTGCAATTCTTGCCATCCTCTCTAAAATGAATTTTCATCCGACTTGGATTTCTTGGATTTCTTCCTGTCTTCATTCTAGTACTTTCTCTCTTCTGATTAACGGGGTCCCGACTCCTTGGTTTTCCTCTAACCGGGGCATTCGGCAAGGGGGATCCCATTTCTTCGTATCTGTTCATTATAGTGTCCCAAGTCCTAACCACTATGCTTAATTTCAATCTGCGATATAATTTTATCCCTGGGTTTAATCCTAGGTTAGCCAATAACTTCAACCACCTGATGTACGCAGATGATCTAATTTTAATCACCACTGCTTCTCATAAGTCAGCCAGGAATACTCACCTTTGTTTGTTGATTTATTCCAATTTGACAGGCCAATGTCCCAACTGTACTAAATCCGAAATATTTTTTCCCTCTTGGTTTAATAAACATGTCACAATGAGTATTTGCTCCATATTAAACCTCAAACATGCTTCTTTCCCTTTCAAATATCTTGGAGTTCTCATTTCTCCCAAGAAGCTCGCTGTTATTACATTCCAGTCAATGGTGGATAAAATTAGACGTATTTCTAACAGATGGTCCAATCTTCACCTATCTCCTGTTGCAAAAACGATTTTAATCAATTCTACCCTCCTTTCTATTCCTATCTATACCTTGTCGGTGTATCCTCTACGGGAGTCTATCCTTTCTGAGATCTCTAAAGTCATTCGAAAATTTTTTTGGAGTAGAGGTGGCAATGGAACGGGTATCCATAATGTGAATTGGAACACTTTATTGGCAGGTAAGTCTGAGGGGGGCTTAGGTATTAGAGATTTGTCACTTGTTAAACACTCTTTAATGGCAAAGCACATCTTTAAATATTTAAACAATGCTAAAGTCCCTTGGGTTGAAATTCTAATTGATAAATATGGGAAGCTCAACTTTTGGATTGATAAAATTCCAACTAATTGTTCCTGGTTCTTTCGAGGACTTTGTCATTCTGCTGTTTTTATCAAAAGTCATTGCAAAATGAATTCCTGTAATCCGGTTAATACATCTTTCCTCTGGGACCCTTGGCCTTTCGACGTTCCAATTGGTCTTAAGCTCACATATCTTAACATGAACAACGACTTTGAGCACATTAATCTGTCAGCTGTTGTTTTCGGTGACCAATGGGACCCTGATGGTTTGAACAACATTTTTGGGGATTTATCTGATACTACCAATGTCATCCTGACAGCAATCGATCCAGTGTCCGATAATCATTGGGTCTGGTCTCAGAAATCCCGTTTTAATAAAATTTCCCCCACTGTTTACCAGTATTTTAATAGCCTTTCTTCCTTTTCTGACAATTGGAACGGATGCGAACTCTTTGGCACATCCCAGTCGCTCCGCGAGTAAACCATTTTATTTGGATGTGTCTTAAAGGTCGTCTGTCCACATCAGCTTACCTTCACAGTTTAAATCTGGGTCCTGATAATATATGTATTCTATGTGGCCTTCAGAGAGAAACCATTGACCACCTATTTGGTAACTGTGCTTTTGCCATTGCTGTGTGGGATTTAATTAATTCTAGAGAAAACTCGTTCATCTCTCTTTGCAATGGATTCTCCTCTGGGGAATGGATTCTCTCGCAAAGGCATTCTAGATATACTCTAACGCTTATTGCTGCTGGCGCTTGGTTCATCTGGACCAATCGGTGTAACGCTATTTTCAGGGGTGATTGCTCCCGCCCCCTCGTTATCGCGAGCAGAGCCATCGCCCATGTCCGAGAGTATTATAACAGCAACACTAAACCAGTTGGCAAAATTCTCATTCTTAATAACTTTTCTGAGGCCGATGGACATTTTCTATTCACCCACCCTCTATCCGATCACGTCAACCAGGTACGCTCTATCGGCTTTTTTATTTCCACAGCTAACTACAAAATATTAATTGCAGGATGTTTTCCCAACACATGGATGAGTTCTCCTCTGATGGAATACAAGCCATTGCTGCTGCTCTTTAGACTGGAATTGATCACAACCTCACTATCGGGCATGTATTTAGTGCGGATCACAATGCTCTTAACAATCTCCGTGGCTCTGATCATGTCATCTCCTGGCGCTTTCATGCTCAAATTTCCAATTTGAGATTTCTACTGGACATGTGTTGCAACCCGAAAATTCACGAGATCCCCTTCACTTGGTTGGGGCCTACAGTCAGTTTATAGCTTCTCTGGGCTTTAAGCATAGATACCTAAATTTGTTCCTTTTTGGCAAAGACTTACCCCGGTGGATCATGCGTGTCTTTCATAATCATGGATTTGGCTTTTAATTTATGTCATCTTAGCTTTGTCTCCTTTTAGTTTTGTCTTGTAACTTTTAGTTTCTTCCATCTTGTTAGCTTTTAATAAAATTTAGCTTCTCTTTTTGAGAAGTTCTTTTCCAAAAAAAAAAAAAAAACTAATTCATCAAGTTCATAGAAATTAAAAACCCATTGTACATTAAAGTAGTAATTAAAAATATAATGCTGACAACATATACATAACCTTTTCTTCGCTTTATCTAATTAATTTATATTTTATAAAAATTAAAATAGTTTATTTCTTTAGAAGTTATAATTTTTAAATTAATATACTGTTAGTTCCGCCGGTTCGGGTTTGTGAATTAAGAGGAGCACTCACTCACTTAAGCACTCAAGAAAAGCAAACACAAACCACACAAGAGGAGACACAAGACGTTGGTAACCCAGTTCGGCGTCCACTCGCCTACGTCTGGGGGGCCAAGCCCTAAGATCAACAATCCACTAAAAAGTAGTAAAAATAGAAGAGTACAAACACACTTGTCACTCTTTCTCAAATACAAAGAATACTACCCTCTCTAGATTGTCCGGTACCTCTCTACTCCCTCTTTCAAGAGTCGTACTCAATCCTAGACCAAGGTCGTATATATAGACGCCTCAACGTCTCAAATATAGCACATACCTCTTTTAGAATCTCCGCGGCTTCTAACTTTAGAACCTTCCGAAATTAGATGTCACAACTTATGTTGTAAAATAAATTGCCACATGACCCTGACTGTTGGCTTGACTGATTTCTGGCTTAATTGCTAAGCGACCTCAAGACCTATGCTTAGTCTGAGTCGATGCAGTCCGATCACCTGATTCAAACCACCAGCAACTAACCTCCCTCCTCAGCTCCTCACCACACAGTCCCCTCGCAAGGGGCGCACGTCCTATGTGCGTCTTCATGAAACTTGCCAAACTTAGTCTTCACTTCACCCAAGTTTGGTCTTCAAATCTTCAATAAAGATCTTCAGTCAATCATCCATATCTTGCCAACAATAGGCGCATCTTCAAACATACTCTTAATAGACTTCATATCATCTCTATTAGGGTTCTTCAAATCTTGCTTTCAATAGTCTTCAAAATCATACCATTGATAGATATTTCTTCATTTAGCTCCACCCATATTTAGTTTTCAATTATATCTCCTAAATATGGTCTTGATGAGATCTTGTCTTCAACTTGTTCCTTGCTTGATCCTCTTGCCTAAAATAGTTTCAACAAGATCTTCATTTAATCTTCATGAGAGTTGCAACTTCTTGCCAAAAATAACTTCTCCAAGATCTCTCATGATATTTTCCTCCTAGCCAAGTCATCTTGCCATATCATCCTTCTTTCCACATCATTATCCATGCCACGTCATCAATGAACCAAGTGGAAAAAAAATCTATTAAAGCTATTTTTGATAAGAGCATCAATCTTGGAAAATCTCTCTTGTGCAGTAAGCAAAAGACATGTGGAGAATATGTACGCAACTATCTTTGGAAAGGAGGTCTATATGAAGATACAAGGATATCTATGGTTACAACTAAATGAGGAGACAAAGCTATGTATGATTATAGCTATTTGAAGACCAAGGACAAATTTATTTGAAGACATAAATATATTTGGAGATAATTGAAGCCCAAGCTTGGATGAATAAAGATTGTGCTTGGAAGATACTGAAGAAAAACTTGGATGAATGAAAATAAAGTTTGAAAATTGTGAAGACCAAACTTGGATGAAAGGAGATCAAGTTTGAAATGAAGATTTTGAAGATCTTTAAAAACCATATTTGGTGAGATGGAGACGCGCCTTAGTAGGTGCGACCCTCGGGAGAGAGAATTGTTGATATGATGTGAGGAGGCAAGCTAGCTAGTTGTTGGCTGAAAAAGCTCAGGAGGAGTTGTTTGCATCGACTTGGACTGGTACTACCGGGAGTGTTGGAGGCGTCGCAAGGACGCGTTGCAACGGAAGCTAGAATTCAATCAGGATCAATAGGTGGGCCGTGTTGCAAGCTCAATTACAACAACAGTTACAATTTCTAACTTTGGAAGGTGTCTAAGTTAAAAAGCCGTGAAGATTATAGAAGAGAGAGATGCTATTTTTTAGGCTTAGAGATGTCTATATAAGAAGGCATACTCTGAGAATTAGGATGTGCCACTCGAGAGAGACCCTTGGGTTAGAGTGAGTAAGAGTAGGCATTGGCCAATCTAGCAAGGAGTATTTTTTTTATCTTTGTGAGAAAGAGTGAATATTGTACTTTTTTTTTTTACTTCTATTAATGGATTGTTATCTCCAAACTGGGCCCCCAGACGTAGGCAAATTGCAGCCAAACTGGGTAACCAATTCGTGTGTCCCCTTTTTCATACTTGTTTGATTTTATATTGAGTGTGTGCGCTTATAATACACAAGGGATTGAGTGAAAATCATTAGACTATGTAGTACCCTTCTATAACTAACAATATATAATCGAATGCTAACCAATTTGGGTGTCAATATACTTGGGACAGTGAATAAACAAATATCACTAGCTAATCAAGTCTAAACATGAGTTACATTGGTCTTATGAACTAATTTCTAATTACTTTATAATCAACTAAAAAGTTACTTGAAAGTTGTAACGAGGCTCAGGTTTATTAATTTCTGAGTGACTTTAGTTTATGATTATAAAAAACTATAAGATCTTAAAAATATAAACAGCACAATAATATATAAATTAACAAATCTGATGAAACTAAATAAATAATCAACTACCAAAAGAACCATAACAATAATAACAAAAACTTCCTAAAATAAATTAGATTTAATTACTGAACTACAATATATATATATAAAATTATTTATGTGGTACTATATAATAATGAAATTCAAGAATAATAATTTACATGAATCCTGTTATTAAAATTTATTAATTATTTAGTGTTAAAATGAAGTTAAAAAACAGAATTTATTATTAATAATAATTACAACTTCAAAAGCTAATCAAATGAATCATCCCTCTCTTTTAACTCAATTATTTTAATTAGAATTTTATCTTGTCGCTGAGATTTATAATTATTATTTAAAGCAATCCATCAACCGGTGGAGATCAATAAAAAATGGATTTGTGCTTATAAAAAGTGATAATAATGATGCGTGAGCTGAAGATACCGTTTTTAATAAAAAAATTACCGTTGAGGTAAATATGATTTTTCACAGACTATATATTCTCATTGATTTACATTCGTTCACTTCCATCAGTAGATTGTTTAAATCTGAATAGGTTTATCTAATGTTTTGTGAAATGGTTTATTGTTGGTCTTGCTATTTTACTATGAAATTATTATTTATATATCTCTATTTCTTTTAATAAATATATATGGTTCTTCTATTGTTTTTAAAAAAATTGAAGTGTGTAGTGAGTAAGCTGTACTGTTGATCTCCGAAGTGGGTGGGTGCTGCTTAATTAATTGGTAGACTAGTCCAGTATTCATGGCTCTCCCATGTGATATACACACGTGATTAAATGAGAAATTTATCTTGTGGATAGCAAGTGAATTGAATGCGGTAGTAGTAGTACTACGTACTACTGGTCATTAATTGAATGTGGCCACCTTTGATTTGCCCTATCCGGCTATCCTAGTGTTTTTGTCCTTCATTATATGATATTTATACCAAATGTGGCCCTGTGGAAAAAACAGTTAATGACATAATAAAATATATATAAATACACAATGTCAGTCCACAGAAAAGAAAGTGAATATTATTAATAACTCTAAATCTTAAAAATAACTTAAATGATCGAATATTGTGTTTGTGAATAAAAGCGAGTAAATATAAGAAAGTACAATAAATAAAAGGAGAGAAGTCAAGAAAGCAATGTTCGGATATACTATCTCTCTAGAGTTAAGTATATGACAAAGGTTGTCTAAGCATTTAATCCTATTTGAACCAAAAAGTTTCCAAAATTATACTAAACCCCAATTTCTCAGGCGAAGAGTAATTGAATGGGTGCAGAGCTGATACAGACATCCACACAATCACATTAACACTTTATGAAACCTTATTGCAGGCTAATGACAATCTCTTAAATAGATAATCTCACCCAAAGAGGGAATTTCACCTAGCATAGATATGCCGCAATTAGAGGGAATTGTGAGTAAGCCTAGACATATGGTACTTTGAAAACCCCCCGTCTCCCTTAATTCTCCTGAGTGAGCTAATAATTATCTCCATGCTCTTTACAATCATGTGGATTAGATTTTAAGAGAAATTACATCTCTATTTTGTATTTGGATTAGGAGTAATCTCTCCTCATAAGAGAGATTACCTATTTAAGAGATTCTTATTAGCCCAGAGTGAGGTTGCATAGAGTGTTAATGCAACTGTGTGGTTAACTGTATCAGCTCTGCACTTATTCAGTTACTCTTCATCCTCTATCGAGGGGTTTAGTATAATTGAGAAAACTGCTCGTTTCAAATAGGATTCCATACCTAGACAACCTTTGTTCTGCACTTTATAAAACCCTAGAGGGATGTTATGCCCAGACATCGTTTCTTCCCCTGATTTTCCTCCAACTTTATTTCGTATTTCTTCTTATTATTTTTTTACTTTCTCTTGTTCACGCACATATCACTCGATCGATTAGGCTAACTTTTAGAACTAGGGTAACTATTAGTATTCTCATTCTTCCCTATAGACCAATATCCCGCTTTTTAGCATTGTATTACACGATCGGCACATACACTTGCGTCCCTATCAGGAACCTTACACCCTTAAGCCTTAATAAGAGAACCTTGCGAGGATGTTTATGCCCGTAAAGTAGACCATAAGGATCAATAGAGGGACTTACAAGCAGGACTTACGCCCGTAAGTCAAATTGTAAGGGCTACCCCTAGGAGCTTGCAGGGAACAACATACTCCCGTAATTATTGATAATTCATACAACCCATCATCTCTAGCTTCTTACGACCTCATTCTTACGCCAATAAGCAGCCCTTAAGTGGCTAGGTATAAAAGATTTTGATGAGGGTTTTAAATCAATCTTTTGATGGCCAAACTTTGGTAAAGACGTGAGAGTTTTCTGTATATCTTTGAGGGAGAATCATCAAGGAGAAGAGCCTTACCACCTTCAAGAAGGAGGATTGGAGCCGTTGAGGAGCACCTTGGCGGCGTTCGTGGAAGAAAAAGGGAAAGTTCTTCCGCAATCTCAAGAGGTGCAATAGAAAAGTGGTTTTAATCCTTCAATGATTCTTGTTGACCCTTATGAATTGTATGATTGTTCTTCTTTTGTGAAAAATTAATTTCGTAGGTGTTTGGCAATAGATGAATTCTACGCTTAGATTTACTTGACATCGGTTGCGGATCTTTCATGCTTTATAATGAGTGTACAATATTCATGTATTTAATATCATTTTGTGCACTATATTATGGAATATGATGTTAAATATGATGTGTTTTGTATTAATAGGCTTAGGGTAGCGTTTAAAGATGAGAGAGAACCAAAGGAAGTATTTCAAACAAACTGGGTGCCTTACGGGCAGCTTACGGCCGTATGTAAGATCTAGAAAAACTTGCAGGCATGCTTGTGCTCGTAAAGGGTGATTCAAAGTCAATTCAGAGGACCATCTAGAGCAATTTACGACCGTAGGATACGCCCGTAAAGGCGGTTACAAGAAGCAGAATAGTGAAGTTTACGGTCCAGCGCTTACGGCCGTAACCGCGACCGTAACACATACAGAAGACCTTACGGACATAGCATACGGCCTTAAGTGTTCTCGTAAGGTTCGCGACCATCTTCTCTAGCTCCCTTATTGCCTATCCCTTATTCGGCATAAGGTTCCCGTAAGCTCACCTTGTTGGCGTGCGTTGAAGCTTTTCAAGCAACTCCTCCGGCAATTCTTCATTCTAGGGATTAAAAAGGGGGCTTTCCATGATTATCATGTTTTCCTCCATTATTTGTATCTTAAATGCTTGCCTTTTATTAATGGAGGGCTAATTTGTAGATGTTTGGGCATAGTTGAATGCTAGGGTTTATATTTTGACATTGGTTGTTGCATCTTTGATGCTTTGAATGCTTTCTTATTTGCAATCTCATCTTTTTTAGTCTAATTGTGTGATTGAATGCTTGGTTGTTAATGAGATAAAAGCCCTAGCTATCATATTTGGTATTACTACATGACGAGAAGAAATTCTCATCTAGTATAAACTTGCCGCAATTCGAGAGAATAGGGGGTACACATCTGGTTAGGGTATCTAGAAGACTTTGTCTTCCACTATCTTTCAGAGTGGATTAGTGTTAATCTCTGTGTTCTTTACAATCATGTGAAGTGGATTTTAGGAGAAATCACATTTTTGCTCTTCATTCAGATTAGGGAGAATCTACTTAAGAGATTAACATTAGCCCACAATAAAGTTTGATAGAGTGTTAATGCGATTTTGTAGATGTCTATATCAGCTCTGCACCTATTCAGTTACACTTCACCTTAAAAATTGTGGTTTTGTATAATTCTGGAAATTTTTCGGTTCAAATAGGATTGCATGTTTAGACAATCATTGTCCTGTACCTCATACCTTAGAGGGATGCTATGCCTAGACATCACTTTCTTTCTTGACTTCTTCTATCATTTCTGTATTTTCTTATTTTCATTTGCTTTTGTTCACACACATCACTCGATCTTCAGGCTATTTTTCGGGTATAAAGTCAAAACTAGTATTCATTTTCTTACCTGTTGATCAAAACTCTTCACTTACACATACTTTATTACGCGATCGGCACGTACACCTGCGTCCATATCACTTTACATTGATTTTTAATTGCAATCATTTACTTTTTAATTCAATTACATGTTCTTATTGTTTTGAATGCTATTGAGGTGAAAGCCTTGGTTTCATGTTTGAAGTGCTTGTGTAATGAGTCGAGAGACCCACTTAGCATAGGCAATCCGGGATTGAAAGGGATTTGTGAGTAAGTCTAGAGATAATGTAGTTTGGAGTTGAGTTCTCCTCCCACATTCCTTCCAGTGAATTGGCAACAAATTCCGTACTCTTTGCAATAATTGTGAGTAGATCTAAAGGGAGATCTCATTTCTACTTTATATGGGATTAGGGGCGATCGCTGCGAGAGAAAGATTATCTACATTTTGAATTCTTGTTAAGATTTCACAGAGTGTATTGTGATCGTGGGATGTTTGTATCAGCACCGTACCGGATCAGTTACCATTTAACTTCATAAAGAAGATAATATATTTTAGGATTTCTCTCGATTCAATTAGAATTGTTAAACTTACAACCATTGTCCTAGATGTATAAAACCCTAGAGGGAGTCTATGCCCGAACACCCATTTTCCTTAGCTTGTTTACCCATATTTACTTCAGTGCATTTAATTTATGTTTTCTTTTTACTTTGTTTTCACAACACACAACTTTGAGTAGGCTAGTTTTTTATTAAGGACTAGTACTAGTGAACTCTATATTTTTCCCCGGGAATCGATATCTTGCTTTTTAGCACAATTTATTATAAGATCAGCATGTACACTTGTCTCCCTATCAATCGGATTTAGAGTTAGTACTAATGTTCTCTAGTTCTCTGTGGATCGATAACCTTGTTTTCCAGCACTTCATATTACTTCCCCTAGTATTCTCTATGGGAAGCCTATGCCCAAACAACCTTCCTTTATGTTTGTTTCACCTTATTTCTTACTTGAGTCCTTGATTTTCAGTTTTTACATACATTTACAGTACTCCACTATTCTGATTAGGTTAATTGTTTGATTTAGAGTTAGTATTTGTACTCTCTAGTTCCCTGTGGACTTATTGCCTTGCTTCTCAACACTCTATAATACTTGACTGACATGTACACTTGTGTAAAGTGGGGGTAACTAAGGTTACCTATCACCCAATTGGCGAATCTAAAGTTAGGATATCTAACTGAATTTTTTTTTTTTTTTTTTTTTTTATAATTAGGCGATTCAAATAGGAGTGACCGAATAGTTTGGTGACTATTTAGATAATTGAATTTTCTTTTGTATCTCTTATTTTTCATTACTTGTATTTATCTTTTATGGCAAGGGTTGGACCTGCCAGTTTTGTACTTATTTTTGGACATATTAGTGAATTTTTATCTAGTTTTTCTATTATTTTTATTTTATTGAGATTTAATGATTTCCCTTGACTTCGCAGTGCTAGTAATGCAACACTCAACACCATCAACTTAAATGGAATACTCACTTGGTCTCTCCTTGACCTTGAGTGAACCCCTACAACTTGGGCACAACAAGGAATATACCATGCCGGTTCAAGGAGAATTTTTCATTCGATTTTATACTGGGGAAGTAATCATTTTCCTTCAACCTCCCATATTTTTGTTGCATTGTTGTCCCATTTACACTTTTATACACACATTGAAAGCAATGCATAATTTTAAATGTGGGGGTAGGATTGTTTGAACTCTTTATATGCCAAGCTGTTGACTTATAAAGTTGCATTTGAACGATTAGTTGGACTTTCTTAGTATAAGGGTGGATACATGCTAGAATGTTTCTTTTGGAGTTCTATTTTTCTTAGTTTTGCCCTATTGTTGGTTATTTATTCCCATTAAATCACACAACTTCTCTATTGTAGCAACTTAGACCTTTGATGACTTTAATCATATATGAGCCTGCGTGAATGATCTTCTTAATGACTAATTAGAAATTTGTGAAATTTTTTATAACAATTATGAAAATACAAAGTTAGATAAGTGATAGGGACGTAAATGTACATGCTGATCGTATAATAAACATTGCATAAAGCAAGATGTCGGTCCACAGGGAAGAGTGATATTACTAGTACTAACCTTAGATCCAAAAGTTAGCCTAACCAAACAAGTGATGTGTGTGAGCAAAAGAGAGTAAAAACAAGAAATATAAAATAAAACAGAGGAAAATCAAGGGAAGAAATGATGTTTGGGCATAACATCCCTCTAGGATAAAGGTTGTCTAAGTATGCAATTCTATTTGAATCGAGAGGTGTCCTGAATTATACTAAACCTCTCGGTAGAGGATGAAGAATAACTTAATCAGTGTAGAGCTGATACAATCATCCACATAATCGCATTAACACTATATGAAATCTCACTATAAGCTAATGATAATCTCTTAAGTAGGTAATCTCTCTTATGAGGAAAGATTACTCCTAATCCAAATATAGAGTAAAGATCCAATTTCTCCTAAAATATACTCCACATGATTGGAAAGAGTAAGGAAATACTCATTAACCCACTCAGGAGAATTGAGGAAGACGGGGTCTCCAAAGTACCCTACGTTTAGGCTTACTCACAATTCTCTCTAATTGCGTTCTTCTAGTCACAAAACACATCAAGTATGATAACTAGAGCTTTTGCCACAATAGAGATCAAGCATTCAAACACGCAATTAAATTCAAATAGAATGGATTGCAATAAAGAAAACAAGTAAATCACATGAATCCAACAACTATTGTTAAAACATAAACCCTAGAGTTCGACTACGTCCAAACATCTAACAAATTAGCGCTCCATTAATGGATGAGAATCATCTATGATACAAGACACAATGAGAATGAATAAAATCATAGAAACCCCCCTTCTCAATCGCTTCGGAGATAGATTGCCAAAAAACTCTAAGGAACCTTCCGTGAACACTGCCAATGTAAGCTTGATGGCTACGATCTACTTCTCCTTGAATGTGGGTCCGGATCTCCTCCTCAAATTGCCTATAAAGCCTTGGAGATCCGTCTCCTTTCTTCCCTAACCTCGCCTCCATAAGAACCTTGAAGAAAAGATTAAATATGCCCTAAAAATCCTCATCAGATTTATTTATACTCGGTTTCTTACGGGATGGTTATGGGCATGAGGATGTGGACGTAAGGAGCTGAAGAAGATGGGGTCGTTAGCGTTACGGGAACACTTATGGCTGTAAGTCGTGTCTGTAAGATATTCTGTCTGTGTTACAATCCAGCTTAATAGCTTACGGCCGTAAGCATTGGATCATAAGCTTCACTTTGCTGCCCTTTGCTGCCCTTTGGGATTGCCCATACGGGCGTAAGTTCCGGTAGTAAGCTCCTCTAGATGGTTCTTAAGGGTATCCTTATGCAGGCGTAAGTCTTACCCGTAATTTCCTCCAATTTGGCTATAAACTCCCCCCTTACAAGCATAAGCATGCCGTAAGGTTCCATGGAAGTGTTTTACGGCCATAAGCTACACGTAAGTCATCCTATTTGAGTTATCATTAGTCGATTGATGCCGACAGAACTCTAACTTCTTCATTTTGGGTCTAGAGTGATTTATTTGGTTCTCTCTCGTCTTTAAATGATGCCCGAAACCAATAAATGCAAAACATACTAAGTTTAACACCGAATTTCATAATATAATCCTACTACAAAACAAATGAATATATAAAATAATATAAAATAATTAAGTATTGTACACTCATCAATAAGCATACAATCATCTTGCATGACTTCAATCATATTGTAAAAGCTGTACATAAATTTACTACGGAATTACAAAAACATGACACAGGCACAAAACGCATGAAAAATTATTGTTTGTGATTAAAAACCATTTTAATATAGAATAAATCCAATAAATCAAAGTCATAATATATATTTGGTAATATAAAAATGTAAGATCAATGATTTTAATTAAATATATTAATAACATCTCGATGTTGATATATAATTTATTTATTTATTTATTTATTTTTCGCTCTATCAACAAGCTAGCTTTGCTTAAAATAAACCAACATCAAATTAAAAATTAATACATGCAAATGTTTTAATTTTGAAATAAAATTTTTTGAATAACGGGTTTAATTTTTTTTCTAAGCCGAGAAAAAAAATCAAGACTTTAATCATCATCTCAAGTTAAATTTTTAAAAAATATATATATTATTATATTTACCGAGTATCCTTTCTGCACAAGTATACTCTTGCATACACATAGACCGAGTCTCCTCTCTGCACACGTATACTTTTGCATATCCTATGTGTATTAGTTTTGAACATGTCTTTTCAGAAAAATAGATACCTTACCCACAACACTTACACACTAGACTGATTAATTGTAAATGGACCAAGCGATTATTAATCTATTATTATTATTATTATTACTCTTGCATATCCTATCTGTATTAGTTTTGAACATGTCTCTTTAGCAAAAATAGATGCCTTACACACAGGACTTGCACACTAGACTGATTGTAAATGGGCCAAGAGATTTTTAATCTATTATTATTATTATTATTATTATTTATTTTTAGTGAATGCATGCTGCTGCAGCACAATCTCAAGTTTGGGAGGAGCAAGCATTTTCAAGAAGAAGCTGGGATGCATACATTATCACCACATGATCGATATTTGGCACAAGATAGGTATTTCTCGTTACCAACAGCAACAGTAGAAACTTAACACACAGGGCTACATATGCAATACAAGGCCGAAGCAACTTATTATAACTCGCGCATGCATGCATGAAAGATAGATATCACGATGAATGCATACGCTTATTATATTGTTCACTAAGCTTCAGCATCACTTGTTGACGACCATGGAAATGCGTGCAGTCTTGGCTTCAGCAGTAGTTTCGTTAGCAGGCAAAGAACCAAAGATGGTGGCCTTACTTTGGATGAACATACCATTAGAGACGCCGACAGTGTTGGTGTTGGTTGCCCATTGTGCACTGCCATAGATGACGACGTTGCGATCTCTCTGGAGGATGAGGACGTAGTTGCCTTGTCCCACGTTGGTGTTGCTTGCCCACACAGCATTGTTGTTTTGGTTATAAATGACCAGGTTACCATCACTCTGCATAGTGACATAGCAGTCCCTTGCCTCGGCCGTTAGTGCCGGAAGCCCATATTGCGTTGCCATTATCATACAAAACCAGGTTGCAGTCAGACTGCATAATGAAAGTGTAGCTCGCATAGTACAAGGCTTGGCCGGACCTGAGTGAGTCCCCAGAGTAAAGTATGAAATCGGCCATGCAGCAAAGAGGAGAAGCAACAAGTAGCAGGGCCAGAGAAAGGGAAACAAATGCTCTTGAGCTAGCCATATTTTAGTGTAGTAAACTGAGGACACTCAACTTATACAACTGGAATGAATGGCTTGCTCTTTCCTTTGGTCTCTATTTATAGATAGATGCGCACGTAGTTTTTACTTTCAACTGTTTCAATGCCATTTAAATCACTTATAATTTTTACCGTGATTCCAATAGCTAAGCGTGGTGGTAGGTAGACTAGCTTTAATTAGCCCAGCCATGGGTCCCTGTTTGATTTCAAGCCCACTTTAGAAAAGATTTTGATTGTTGAGAATATATATAAGATATAAGAAATGGACAACTTACTTAACAGTAGCATGGAATAAATTAATGACAATTTTGACAGGCTTTGTCCATCCCTATCTTTTAATGGTAGGCAGGTAATTATTTCATACTTGATGACAGGGTACAATAATTAGTATAATAAAATATAATTATATATATAGAGATTCTAGGCAACCCTTTCATCGCATCACATTCAAATTTGATCGAATACTATAGGAAGGATCGCCAACTGTACATCACTCATAAAACAAATGAAAATTTAATTTGATATAATTAAACAGGTGAATAATTATTTTAGATTATTTATGAATAGCTTAGATTTATTTTTAAGAAGGATTTTGCACAAGTAATTAAAGATTTTGAACAAATAATGTATACTTTTGATAGATTCATATGCAATATATATAATACAAACATCTACCAATCATATAGTTTAAAAAAAAACAGAAGTTTCTTGTGGAAAAACCAAGCACGTCAGTAACACTTGTTAGTATTAGATTTTATCTATGGGTGTTACTTTATTTGGCACACAATAAATGTAAACTACTTGCTAATACTAAGTTTAATCATGGTTTACATTGGTCTTGTGAATGAAGTAACTTGTAATATATCATATAAATAAATTCCCACTCTTTTTATACCAAAATAAAAAATAAAAAAAAAAAGCATATATCAACAAACATAATGGAATGATCAAAAAAGATTTTAACGCCATGCCTTACTGTTCACACTCTTGAGTCTCTCGTGCAACTATATAATGTCTAATAATATATTTACACAACCCTATTTAGTTGTTATTTTTTCTGAACCGGCTTGTTGGTCTTGCTATTCTCTTATAATATTATTTTTTATTATTTCTTTATTCTAATAAATAGGGGTTTTTTCATTAAAAAAAAAATTAAAAAGGGTTAGTTTGGTGAAATAAGTGGGTGGCTGGGTGGTTGCTTAACTAGTATATATCGTAGTGTCTCCCATGCGATGCATATTTATAATGTATGATGTTATTATATAATATGATATAGCAAATATTATATAATTTATTTTTAAAATAAAAATCAAGCTATAAATGAAGTTCTACTTTTAAACTAAATTTTAATCGGATTATTTTGAATTGGCTGTGTTTGATTGCCATATTTTCTATAAAAAAAATTTCTATTAAAGATTTTCCAATCAAATGAGTTGTTTGATTGCAAAATTTTTTAATAAAAAACATTTCCACAAAGCTGGTCACATAACCTCTTTTTCTTTAAATTTGTGAAAAAATTTTCCGTGGAAAACAAAGAAAGCTATTTGCAAAAATAAATTGAAGGGAAATTTGAAAATAACTATAAAAAATTCTTGATTTTATAGCTAGAAAATAATGTCAACCAAACAACCATTTGTTTTTTCATGAAAAAATTTTCTTTTCCACCCATTTTTTATGCTATAATCAAACTCAATTAGCAGAGTTTCAAAATTAAAATTGAGCCAGCTCAAACATAACTTGTTTGCTAATTCTTATTTTCAGCTATTTTATTTTGACCTAACTCAAATTGATCCTAAGCCAATCAAACTTGGTTGTAATTAATTTACAACCATATTTACGTATTATAAGGTATATTGCAAATTATTTCACAGGGCCAACACAAACTATATTAATTTAAACTTGATTAGTAACAATATAGTTTATGTTTATTCTGCATGCTAAATGAATTAACAACAATAGATGAATCATTTGATGCTCAAGCAATTAATTAATTACGAACCATATCCTTCTTTAAAAATAACCAAATAGAGGGACAAGGCCATCCACTTGTCAAATTAAGAATATTAAGAAATTAACGAAGGAGAAAGGTTGGGGACGTTCAGCAACGTTGTCCCATGCTCATGCAATATAATTTAACACAAATAATTAGTATTATCAAATTCTTATTTAATCACTATGTATCACATGCTGATTGCTGAGAGACTCATGGCTATAAATAAGACATATCTCACATACTCTACAGTAAAGGACTCATGAGTCATGATGGCTAGTCCTGTCAATGCTTTAAAATACAATAATGATGTTACTTGTGTAGTTGATCGACGTCCATATATATAATATTAGATATAAATCTGCCCGGAAGATGTATAGTTTAATTACTTATATATATATATATATCCAAAATCCTCCATGATTCCATCACATGTGAGAATTCCTCTATAATTAAAATTAACCAAATGGATGGACAAGGCCATCGCCACGACGCCATCGGCCACGACGCCATAAAATAAAGCAGAAGACAGAGAAGCGGTGGGTAACGCTGTCCCACGCTTGTGCAATATATTTAATACAAAATGCCAAGGTTTTTAAAATGGGATCGAATTAACCGGCCAAACCAGGTTCAACTAGAACGGGTCTGATTCACCTTAAAACCCCAGATTTTGAAAAAAAAAAAAGAAATTGAGCCTGTGACTCGGCCGATCGGACTGGTGAACCGACTAGGTTATCATCTCATGGTTGCAATTTTTTTTTTTTAAATATCTAACTTTATAATAATAGATTACTAGTAACAATAATATAAAAAATATAGAGGGCTAAAGTGTAAAATCAAAATTTATAAGCTCTAGGATAAATACACAATTGATTTCTGGTTTATTATGTTTTGATTTGTGGAGATTTGAACAAGTTCATATTTATGTTATTCAGTGTACTTGAATATCTAGCATAATTGCTTAAAGCTTTAAAAATCTTGTTAATATTTTTTTATTTAATATTTTAATTTTTTTAATCATCTATAATTAAAATATAATTTACTTTTTAATAAAATTATTGACCCGGTTTAATTCCAGTTGAAACCTTCGACCTCTAATCCTTGATTTTTTTCTGGTTCAAATCCCAGTCCGATTCTAAAAACCTTGCAAAATACTTGTGCTACCAAATTCATGATATTGCTTGGTATATATGGTTGTATTGGTTTCTCATCTAATCAATTTTATCTTGCATGGAAGACTTTAATTAAGGCCAGTCCTCCCATGTAGTCAATTAAGCTCATCATCACACCCGCAAAAGATTCGTGAGTAAAGGATTAATTTACTCTCTCTATATATCTCTCCCTTTCTCTCTCTAGGGTTAGTTTATTATTAAAATGAAAAATTAGTATAGACAGAACTAGTTGAAAACTCACAAGCGACAAAACAAAATCAACAAAGTACAAGAAAAAAACATCAAAGCTAAACAAAAATAATAAATCCATCACCAGAGGTAAGATCAAACACAAAAAATAATATGAGACGAACAATTAAATATTTAAATAAAAACACTTTAATTAATTAAATTATGTCAATATCTGGGAATACCTATCATGTATCTTTTATGTATGTGGAAACTCATTAGGATTTCATTGATTCTTACTGCCTTTCTCCTGCCACTTGTTAGTAGTTAAATTTAAAAGGGTTGATGATTTGCTAGCAATGCGATTAGAGCTATATGATAGATGATGACTTATTTGTGTTGTTTTTATCCGGTTCATACTGCATGCCACTGCTAGTTTTACTGTGGCCTTGTGATGTGATTTTCTCATAATATATTTATATGTATATATATACATATTCTTTAGATTGGTGCGTAGTCAACTAGCTAGTCATGAAGCTCCCATGTGATACAGAGTAATTAGATAAAACATAACCGATTTGATTTTGATGTCATATCACGTGAGCACTGGTGAGCATGGGACAACCTTCCAAAATTAGCTAACCACAACCGATTTGAATTTGGGAGTTGAGCCTTCTATATAAGCTACTTTGCTCCAAGCCTCTAAAATTATGTGTAACTCTTAAAAATAAGAGTGTATAGACACTAGACAATTTTAAAAAAAGTAGTGATCTTTATTTATGAGGTTGAGTGACAAAATATTTGTACTCATATATTTACACCTTTTTTAGTGGATTGTTCATCTCCGGGTTTGAACCCCAGACGTAGACAAGTTGACGCGGAATTGGATTATTAATTTCGTGTCTCTTTTTGTTTAGTTTTGTGTGAGTTTTCTATGAGTGTTTTAAGTGTTCTCAAAACACACAAATCATACCGGTGGAAATAGCAATCCCTATTTTTTCATAAGTCCTTATTTTGATCACCTAATTTTAAAAAGTTACAATTATGTCAGCTGTCTTTAGTTTTTATTATAATTTGATTACCAAAATATACACCATTAACAACAATCACATGTGATATACTACGTGACACATTTTTCCTCTATACTAGTATATGTCACGTGTGATTGTTATTAACGTCATATATTTCTGTGATCAAATTATAATAAAAATTAAAAATATGAGACCAATTAATAATTTTAAAAGTTGAATTACCGAAATAAAATATTCAAAAAAACAAAAGATCGTTTAAATTGTTTAGAAAAATTTGAAGTGTGTGGTGAGTAAGCTGTACCGTTGATCTCCGGAGTAAGTGGGTGGGTGTTACTTAATTGGCAGGGTAGTCCAGTAGTTATGGCTCTCCCATGTGATACACACGTGCTTAAATGAGAAATTATTGTGGCCAGCAAGTGAATTGAGTTCGATAGGAGTACCAGTCATTAATTTATAGAGAATTATTGCCAATTCTAGTTCTTTACATAAAAAAAATATTTTATACCAAATATGGCCACCTTTGATTGGGCCTATCCAACTACTTTTGTCCTGCACTATAAAATATTTTATACCAGATGAGGAAACTGTCGAATTGCCTTATCCATCCCTTGCCATTTTTAAATAGAACCATTAATTTTCGCATGTGATGAACAACGGACAAATAATGCACCCACTATCATGATAACATAAACATATACATATATATTCTACCAGGGGACCGTACTGACGTGAATTGACTCACTGCAGTTCAGCGGCAATTCCAAGGATTAGAAATTATTTATGTTTATTTGTCATGGTTATAAAGACGCAAACGTGCGTAGTTAAAATTGGCAAAAAAAAATAGAGTTTGTCAGTACTAGACCTGTTCATGGGCTGGGCCGGACCGGGTTCGGGCCGGATTTTATCTATAATTATTAAAATTCAACCTTGTCCAAGCCAGACCTGGCCCGAAAATTTGGGCTTTAACCTTTGCCCAAGCCCGTTCAAATTTAATAACATCTGCCCAAGCCTGCCCAAATAGATTTTTCAGCAAATAATATATAAGTTATAAAAAATTAACAATAATATTAATATGTGAATAAGACCAAATATTATTCTACAAAACACTTAAAAATTAAAATACCAAATGCAAATATTTATACAACTACAACAACTAAAATTCAAACCATTATAATCAATGACAATCAATAATAAATATATATTATATAAGCATATACAAAACTAATTAATAAATAATCAATGGAAATTTAATATTATATATATATATATATATATATATATATATATATAAGTATAAACAAAACTAATTAATAAGTATATTTTATAATTCGGGCCGGGCCGGGCTTTTAATAATAAAAACCAAACCTGGCCCATTTTTAAAATGAGCTTCTTTTTTTTGTCTAAGGCCCGGACATCGGGCCTTATATACTTGTCCAAACCCTCTCATTTTTCAGGCGGGCCTTCGGGTTTGGACGGGTACCCCGGCCCTTGGACAGGTCTAACCAGTACTAATCATTAATCTAAAAACTAACATATTTCAAATTATGTGCTGTGAAATCAAAATGAAAACAAAAAAAAACAGCAATCAAAATCACTAAAATGAATACAACTAAACAAGCAAGAGAAATTGGATGCTGGGGATAAACTCACTCTAGAGTTTTGCAAATCCAGAACAAAAGTTATAAATAAGCAATCATATTTAAACTGAGAAAAATTTTAAATTATATTATTCCCTCTATCAAATGAATAGTACTGATGAAAGCTTAACAATATAGGCAATTATTTAAAGAGTAAACTGTCCTTTATAATCTTATACGGAGTAAAAATAATCTCTCTCTAAATAAAATGAAATTATTTGTCAATTCACTCACTTGAGTGAATTGTGGATGGGGAAATCTCAATTACCCATACTAAGTGGGTCTCTTGACTCGCCACACAAACATTGCTTAATTAAGACAATATAATAATACGTGATTGAATTCAAAAATAAAAAGTTACAATTAACAATCACAGTAAAGCATGAAACATTAAACCAATATCAATCAAATCTAAACCTAGAATTCATCTATGTTTAAACAGCTACAAAATTAGTTCTTTATCAAAGGAGAACAATAATACAATTTAGAAAAGGTAATAACTAAAATTAAAAGCATTAAAACTCCATTTTCCAATTGCAATGATTCACCCAAAAAATCTGGAGAAAACTCCTCTTTTTCCAAAGCTTAGCGATCAAAAGGTACATTCAAAAACCTCATCAATCTTTTATAGCTACCTATAGAGGAGAGCACGGTGCAGGTAATCGGGTCGGCCTGGCCCAACCTAGAATTAGCCTGGTTCACAGTCCAAACCAGCAAGACGAGCCGAGACCTGTTGTTTTATTCTTTTTAAATAATACATTATAAATTTTTATTTTAAATTTAAAATGAAATCTTTAAAATTTTTTAAAAGAGAATGAGTTGCCTATGATTATTTTATATACGGTTAGCATGGCTTATTTATCATTTATATTATTTAGTAAACAATAAATATGTTTATGACCTTTATTGGGTTATTTATCATTTATATCATTTATACAATAACATTTGTTATTCAAAAAAAAAATTACAATAACATTTGCATTTGAAGTAGAATGAAAACAGCAGTTCAGTGCTGCATTTCCTTTTTTTTTTTTTTTTCTTCTGATCGCAGTCAAATTCAGGTGACAAGGGATTGATCTTCACATAACTTTGAAATGGATTGAGGGCAGAACATGATAAATGATATTATAAGCAATTGGGTGACGAAACAGCCTCTGTACCTTCAGCTCAAATGCTGCACAATTCCATTCTCAGCCAAGTACTCCACAAATTCATCCATCAGGTAGGAAGGATCAATCGTCTTTAAGATGGCAAAAACTGAACCAATCTATTATTTTCGACCCAATCCACCCTGAATGGGGCAGCTTTGGACAGGATAGGTCGGGTTTAGTTTTTCCATGCTTTGCTATTAATTTAACTTATTATAAATATTATACAGCGTAGGAGCAAATGATATATTTTTTTAAAATTTTAATAAATTTCTTATGAACTTGTCTTTATAAGTATATGTTTATAAAAAAAAATATATATTATATTTTAAATATATTTTTAGGAATTTTAGTTAATTATTTATAAGCAGGGTAGGAAAGGGTGGGGTGGACGGTTTATAAAAGAAAAAGGGAACTGGGTGGGGCGGGAATGATAGAGGTGTGCCCAACCCTATTGCCATCCCTAATCGTCTTGGCAAACTCCAGTAGCTGAGACCATGTGTCCTTTGAGATCACTTTGTTATGCTTTACCTGTAGGAACTAGCACCATTGTCAACAAAGGGCCAATTTTTTTTTTCAGCAAACAGTAATTGCCACATGCCAATGGCAGTATACTGTTTGAGCTATTAAATTTTTACTTGATCCCAAAATAAAATTTATGAACTACGTCTCTATAACCCATTCTATATACTTAATAATACAATAAAGTAAAGTAATATGAAAAATATATTTTTATTAAAAATATAAAAAATATATGAATTAAAAAAAATTTAAAAAATTATAATTGTTTTTGTTTTCAACCATTTTAAATACACAATAGTTACCATATCTAAACATATTTTGGTTTTTAAAAACTTGACAGCAAAATAAAAACAAAAATAAAAATATGGCAAACAACCCCTAAATGTTTCGGAAATATTTTTAAAAAAAAATTTGAAAACATAAAAAATGTGTTTCGACGTTTGTTTTTAATGTTATTTTCAAAAAACTAAAAATTAAAAATAGCTTGTTAAACATGATTTTTTTTATTTTGTTTAATAATAAAAACAAAGATTTGACAATAATTACGAGTGACACCTAAATAATAATAGCTAAACACAACTAGGAGTTCCACAGACAATGCATCAATGAATGCAATTATGACACAATGGATAGTTTATTGGTGTAACAGGGAGTATTTAGCTGTGCATGCTCTCAATGGTGTCTTCTATTCTTAATGTGTCTTGTGTACTTTTTTATTACATAATGTTTATTTTTACTCTGTCATATTTTGTTGTACGTTGCGATTATCTACTGTTGTACTTAATCTCCACTACTTAATCAAACCTTCTTGTACTTCCTTTTATAATTAAAATATAAGTGATTTTTACATATTTTTTTTTCAAACAAAAAAACTTCAACAACTATTTATCAGTTTTTCTCTAAAATAATAACCTTAGTAAATTCATCAATATTTGCCGAGGGTGATCATAACCTTTTTTAAAAGGAACATTTTAAAGACTAACTCTTCGAAATAAAAAACTAGTGCACCATCAAATGCTTACACCCAAGGTTGTTTAGTTGCAATTCAAAGTTATAACATCTTTTTCCTAAGCTTTAAACCAAATACATAAATATATGCATAACTATATATATATATATACTTATAGGAATTTAAGTAGTCAAAATCGGACCAAGTCATTAAACCGAGCAACACAACTTCTCTATCGTAGCAACTTAGACCTTTGATGACTTTAATTATATATGAGCTTGCGTGAATGATCTTCTCAATGGTTAATTAGAAATTTGTGAAAGTTTTATCACAATTATGAAAATACAAAATTAGAAAAGTAATAGGGACGCAAGTGTGCATACTGATTGTGTAATAAACATTACATAAAGCAATACGTCAGTCCACTGGAAAAAGTGAGATTACTAGTACTAGCCTTAGATATGAAAATTAGCCTAACCAAACAAGTGATGTGTGTGAGCAAAAGAGAGTAAAAGCAAGAAATATAAAATAAACCATGAGGGAAATCGGGGGAAGAAATGATTTTTGGGCATAACATCCCTCTAGGATAAAGGTTGTCTACGTATGCAATCCTATTTGAATCGAGAGGTTTCCTGAATTATATTAAACCCCCTCGATAAAGAGTGAAGAGTAACTGAATTAGTGTAGAGCTAATATAATCATCCACATAATCGCATTAACACTCTATTAATTAAACCTCACTGTAAGCTAATGAGAATCTTTTAAGTATGCAATCTCTCTTATGAGGAAAGATTACTCCTAATCCAAATATAGAGTAAAGATCCAATTTCTCCTAAAATCTACTCCGCATGATTGCAAAGAGTAAAGAGATATTCATTAACCCACTTGGGAGAATTAAGGAAGACGGAGTCTCCAAAGTACCCTACGTCTAGGCTTACTCACAATTCTCTCTAATTGCGACATGTCTATGCTAGGTGCGAATTTCTTCTGGTCACAAAACACATCAAGTATGATAATTAAGGCTTTCGCCACAATAGAGATCAAGCATTCAAACACGCAATTAAATTTAAATAGAATGGATTACAGTAAAGAAAACAAGTAAATCACATGAATACAACAACTAATGTTAAAACATAAACACTAGAGTTCAATTATGCCCAAACATCTAACAAATTAGTGCTCCATTAACGGATGGCAATTATCTATGATACAAGACAAGATGAGAATGAATAAAATCATAGAAACCCCTTCTTCTCAATCGCGTCGGAGATAGATTGTCGGAAAACTCCAAGGAACCTTCGGTGAACGCTACTAATGTAAGCTTGATGACTACGATTTACTTCCCATTGAATGCGGATCCGGGCCTCCTCCTCAAATCGCCTATAAAGCCTTGGAGATCCGCCTTCTTTCTTCCCTAACCTTGCCTCCACAAGAACCTTGAAGAAAAGATAAAAGATGCCCTAAAAATCCTCATCAGATTTATTTATACTCGGCTTCTTATGGGATGGTTACAGGCGTAAGGATGTGGACGTAAGGAGTTGGAGAAGATGTGTCATGAGCGTTACAGAAACACTTATAGTTGTAAGTCCCGTTAGTAAGATATTCTGTTTGTGTTATAGTCCAGCTTAACAGCTTACGGCCGTAAGCGCTACCGTAAGCTTCACTTTGTTGCCCATTGGGATTGCCCATACGGGCGTTAGTTCTAGTTGTAAGCTCCTCTAGATGGTTCTTACAGGTATCCTTATACGGGTGTAAGTCTTGCGCGTAATTTGGCTATAAACTCTCTCTTACGAGTATAAGCAAGCCCGTAAGGTTCTCTAAAAGTGTCTTACGGCTGTAAGTCAGGCCGTAAGCTACATGTAAGCCATCCTATTTGCCTTATCCTTAATCAATTGATGCCTAGAGAGCTCTAACTTCTTCATTTTTTTTTTTTTTTTTCTCTTGTCTTTAACTGATGCCCAAAGGCAATGAATACAAGACACACTAAATTTAGCACCAAATTCCATAATATAATCTTACTACAAAACAAATGAGTGTATAAAATAATTAAATATTATACACTCATCAATAAGCATACAATTGCAAAAAAAAAAAAACATGAAAAATTATTGTTTGTGATTAAAAAAACATTTTAATGTAGAATAAATCCAATAAATCAAAGTCATAATATATATTTGGTAATATAAAAAAATGTAAGATCCGGTATATAATTTATTATTATTATTATTTTATTTTTGGCTCTATCAACAAGCTAGCTTTGCTTAAAAGAAATCAACATCAATATAAAAATTGATACATACAAACCTTGTTTTAATTATGAGATGAAAATTTTTGAATAACCGGTTTAATTTTTTCTAAGCCAAGAAAAAAATAATCAAGACTTAAATCATCATCTGAAGTTAATTTAAAAAATATATATATTTTTTTGAAATCTAGTTGAGTTTTATATAATCACTATAAAAAATGGGAGAAGAGGAGAATTTCCACATAAATTTTGTTTTTATATTTTTACAAAATCCTACCACCACCACCACCACCACCATTATATATATAGTTATATATACCGAGTGTTCCCTCTGCACACATATGCCCTTGCATACCCTCAGCAAAAATAGATACCTTACCTACAGGACTTGCACACAGGACTGATTATGAATGGACCAAGAGATTATTAATCTATTATTATTATTATTATTATTTAGTGAATGCACGCTGCTGCAGCACAATCTCAAGTTTGGGAGGAGAAAGCATATTCAAGAAGAAGAAGCTGAAAGGCATAGGATGCATCACATTATCACCACATGATCGATGTTTGCATGGCACAAGCTAGATATTTCTCGTTACCAACAGCAACAGTACAAACTTGACATACACGGGCTACATATGTAATACAAAGGCCGAAGCAACTTATTATAACTCGCGCATGCATGCATGAACGATAGATATCACGATGGATGCATACGCTTATTATATTGTTCACTAAGCTTCAGCATCACTTGTTGACGACCATGGAAATGCGTGCAGCCTTGGCTTCTGCCGTAGTTTCGTTAGCAGGCAAAGAACCAAAGATGGTGGCCTTACTTGGGATGAACATACCATTAGAGACGCCGACAGTGTTGGTGTTGGTTGCCCATTGTGCACTGCCATAGATGACGACGTTGCGATCTCTCTGGAGGATGAGGACGTAGTTGCCTTGTCCCAAGTTGGTGTTGCTTGCCCACACAGCATTGTTATTGTTGTCATAAATGACCAGGTTACCATCACTCTGCATAGTGACATAGCAGCTTCTGCCTCGGCCGTTAGTGCCGGAAGCCCATATTGCGTTGCCATTATCATACAAAACCAGGTTGCAGTCAGACTGCATAATGAAACTGTAGCTCCCATAGTACATGCCTTGCCCGGACCTGAGGGATTCCCCAGAGTAAAGTATGAAATCGGCCATGCAGCAAAGAGGAGAAGCAACAAGTAGCAGGGCCAGAGAAAGGGAAACAAATGCTCTTGGGCTAGCCATATTTTAGTGTAGTAAACTGAGGACACTAGCTCAACTTAGGCAACTGGAATGAATGGCTTGCTCTTTCCTTTGGTCTCTATTTATAGATAGATGCGCACGTAGTTTTTACTTTCAACTGTTTCAATGCCATTTAAATCACTTACAATTTTTACCATGATTCCAATAGCTAAGAGTGGTGGTAGGTAGACTAGCTTTAATTAGCCCAGCCATGTGGGTCCCTGCTTGATTTAAAGCCCACTTTAGAAAAGATTTGATTGTTAAATATATATAAGATATAAGAAGTGGATAACTTAATTAACAATGGCATGGAATAAATTAATGACAATTTTGACAGGCTTTGTCCATCCCTATCTTTCAGTGGTTGGCATTAGGCAGGTAATATTTCATACTTAATTGGTACAATAATATATATATATATATAGGCAACCCTTTCATCGCATCACATTCAAATTTGATCGAATACTGTAGGGAAGGATCGCCAACTGGACATCACTCATAAAACAAATGAAAATTTAATTTGATATAAACAGGTGAGTAATAATTTTAAATTATTTATAAATAGCTTAGATTCATTTTTAAGAAGGATTTTGCACAAGTAATTAAAGATTTTGAACAAATAATGTATACTTTTGATAGATTCATATCCAATATATATATATATATATAATACAAACATCTACCAATCATAAGAAGCTCTTTGTGGAAAAACCAAGCACTTCAGTAACAGTTGTTAGTATTAGATTTTATCTATGGGTGTTACTTTATTTGGCACACAATAAATGTAAACTACTTGCTAATACTATGTTTAAACATGGTTTACATTGGTCTTGTGGATGAAGTAACATGTAATATATCTTATAAATAAATTCACATTTTTTTATTATATATATATATATATATATATATATATATATATATATATATATATATATATATATATATATATATATATATATATGAAGGGAATAAATTACCAATTTATTGAAAAAAAATTCAAAAAAAAAATATTAACAAACAAAACGGAATGATAAAAAAAAATTTTAACGCCATGCCTTTCGGTTCACACTCTTGAGTCACCTGTGAAACTATACAATGCATAATAATGTATTTGAACAGCCCCATTTAGTTATTTTTTCTGAACTGGCTTGTTGGTCTTGCCATTGTCTTATAATATTATTTTTTATTATTTCATTATTTTAATAAATAGGGATTTTTCATTAAAAAATTAGAAAGGGTTAGTTTGGTGAAATAAGTGGGTGGCTGGGTGGCTGCTTAACTGGTATATATTGTACGTAATGTCTCCGATGTGATGCATATTTATAATGTAAGATGTGATTATATAATATGATATATAGCAAATATTATATAATTTATATAATTTATTTTTAAAAATAAAAATCAAGCTGTAAATGAAGTTCTACTTATAAACTAATTTTAATTGGATTTTTTTTTTAATCGGTTGTGTTTGATTACCTACTTTTGTATGGAAATTTTTCTATCAAAGATTTTCTAATAAAATGTGTTATTTGATAACAAAAATTTTTAATATAAAATTTTTCTACAAAACTGGTCACAGAGTTTTTTTTCCTCGAATTTGTGAAAAAGTTTGCTCTTCCAACCCATGGAAAACTGATGAGACTATTTGAAAAAATAAATTGAGAGGCAATTTGAAAATAACCATAGAAAATTCTTGATTTTATAGCTAGAAAATAATGCCAATTAAACAACTATTTTTTTCCATTAAAAAATACTCCATGAAAATTTTTTTTCACCCATTTTTCTTGTTATAATCAAACACAGTCAGTAAAGTTTCACAATTAAAATTAAGCCTAGCTCAAACAAAACTTTTTTTGCTAATTCTTATTTTGCGCTATTTAATTTTGACCTAGCTCAAATCGATCCCAACCCAATCAAACTTGGTTGCAATTAATTTACAACCATATTTACGTATTATAAGGTACATTGCAAATTATTTCATAGGGTCAACACAACCTATATTAATTTAAACTTGATTAGTAACAATATAGTTTATGTTTATCTGCATGCTAAATGAATTAACAACAATAGATGAATCATGAGATGCTCAAGCAATTAATTAATTACGAATCATATCCTTCGTTAAAAATAAACAAATAGACGGACAAGGCCATCCACTTGTGAAAGAATATTAATAAATTTACGAAGGATAATGGTTGGGGTTGTTCAGCAACGTTGTCCCATGCTCATGCAATATAATTTAACACAAATAATTAGTAATATCAAATTCTTATTTAATTCATAGGGCCAACACAACCTATATTAATTTAAACTTGATTAGTAACAATATAGTTTATGTTTATTCTGCATGCTAAATGAATTAACAACAATAGATGAATCATGAGATGCTCAAGCAATTAATTAATTAAGAATCATATCCTTCTTTAAAAATAACCAAATAGACGGACAAGGCCATCAACTTGTCAAAGAATATTAAGAAATTAACGAAGGAGAAAGGTTTGGGACGTTCAGCAACGTTGTCCCACACTCATGCAATATAATTGTGAGAGACCGGCCCACCTCAATGAGACCCGGAACAAAACTCATCACAAAGTGACACAAAAGACTTAGGTCGCGGGTTCGACTCTGAAGGAGTGCGAATTATTGTGCGACTAAGCAAAACAATACCTGGCTTGTGATGAGTTCTATTCCGGATCTTACTGAGGTGGGCCGGTCTCTCACAATTATTTAACACAAATAATTAATTAGTAATATCAAATTTTTATTTAATCACTATGTATCACATGCTGAGAGAATCATGGCTATAATTAAATAAGCTAGCTCACATACTCTACAGTGAAGGACCCATGAGTCATGATGGCTAGTCCTTTCAATGCTTTAAAATACAATAATGATGTTACTTGTAGTTGATCGACGTCCATATATATAATATTAGATATAAATCTGCCTGGAAGATGTATAGTTTAATTACTTATATATATATATATATATATATACAAAATCCTTCATAATTCCATCACATGTAAGAATCCCTCTTTAATTAAAATTAACCAAATTGATGGACAAGGCCATCGCAACGACGCCATCGGCAACGACGCCATAAAAAATGAAGCAGAAGACAAAGAGAAGCGGTGGCCGGTGGGTAACGTGTCCCACGTCCCACGCTTGTGCAATATATTTAATACAAAATACCAAGGTTTTTAAAATGGGATATCAGAATTGGCCTGATTCACTCTAAAAACTCGGATTTTAAAAAAACCAGAATTGAACAGGTGACTTAGCAAGTTAGACTGGTGAACTGACTGGATCATCAACTTGGGATTGCAATTTTTTAAAAAAAAATCAAACTTTATAATAATAACTTAATAATAACAATAATATCAAAAACATATAGAACTAAAGTGTAAAGTCAAAATTTATAAGCTCAGAAGTGGGTACGCAGTGGATTTTAGATTTTTTATATTATGATTTGTGGAGATTTGAAGAAGTTTATATTTATATTATTCGGTGTACTTGAATATTGATATCTAGTATAATAACTAAAAGTTTTAAAAATCATGTTTTTAATTTTTTATTATTTTAATTTTTTTAATCATTTATATCAGAATATAATTTTTTTTTAATAAAATTATTGACTCTGGTTTAACAACAGTTAAACCCCTCCACCTCTGATCTTGATTTTTTCCAGTTCAAACCCCAGGCGTATTCCAAAAACTTGCAAAATACTTGTGCTATCAAATTCATGATATTGCTTTATATATATATATATATAGCCTGCATTGGTTCCTCATCTAATCAATTATTTTACATGGAAGACTTTAATTAAGGTCCGTCCTCCCATGTAAAAACTAGTATAATCAGAACTAGTTGAAAACTCACAAGCGATAAAAAATTCAACATAGTAAAAGAAAAAACATCAAAGCTAAATAAAATTTATAAATCCATCACCGGAGATAAGATCAAACACAAAAAATAATGTAAGATGAACAATTATATATATATATATATATATATATATATATATATATATATATTTGAAATAACAATTAAATATTTAAATAAAAACACTCTAATTAATTAAATTATGTCAATATCTGGGAATACCTATCATATTTCTTTTATGTATGTGGAAACTCATTAGGATTTCATTGATTCTTAGTGCCTCCCTCCTGCCTCTTGTTAGTAGTTAAATTTAGGTTTAATACCCTATTTAGTCCCTGTATTATGGTCAATCTGCCCGTTTAGTCCTTTTATTATAATTTATCCCATAGAAGTTCCTCTATTTTGACATTTGGGAAAACTTGATCCCTCCGTCAACCAGCCGTTTATTTGGCCGTTTGAGCTGCTAACGTGGCGACATTAAATTCTGGAAAAGTAATAAAAAAAATGCTTGTTGCTGATGTGGACACGGTTAGTGTGTGATTAACCCATAGCTAACGGGTCCGGATCCGATTTGAACCCGGACCCGATACCTAAAAGCCCTAGCTTTCTTCTTCTTTCTCCCTCGATGGCCCTTTCCTCCCCTACACCTTCGAACAACTTCAAGGATGCATAAGGTTCCTGGAGCTTGCCTAAGCATCATCATCCGATGGCAACCTCCCCACCATGAGATGCAAAGGGTCTGTTCTGCAGGATCCATGAAGGGTGGCGGGATCAGAGATGCGACAGAGTGCGCGCCAGCCTCAAGGCAAACACCTAAGTTAAAGATTACTTATTATAGTGAATATAGTGTAATGCTAGTTGTTTGAGGTGTCATGTTGGTTGTTTGAGGTGTCAAATGGATGTAATTAGGAGAATAGTATTTGAGAAGGTTGTGATTGCAATATTAGATGTCCTAGCACAACAGATATTTGTTGAAATGCCAAAGTGACAAGTTTGTTAGGATTTATATTGATTTCATATAAAGAGAGCAAATTATGAATGGAATGGCATCTTTTGGCCTGGAAAAATTCTCTCTTCTTTGTTGGACCTCTCTGCTCCTGCTTCTCAATCGTTCTCTAAGAACTCTCCCAGTATTTCAACTTCAGTGTTACACTGTATTTGTATTTCTAGAAAGAAAGTTTGCATTAATACAGTTGTTAATTTGATCATGTAATAAATCCCTGATGCTTTTATAACACAAAACATACAAAAGTTGTTGAATTTAATAAGGTTTAGTACATATAAGTTTATAACACAGAGCATACAAAACATGTTTGATGAGATGGAACTGGTCCACTGCAAGCATTGAAACACCTAATTGACGAGAAGGACCTGTCCAATGGGAGCACTGGAGCAATTGGAGAGCTTGGCTGGCAACTTTCGCTTGGAGAGCTTGGCTAGCAACTGGAGCAATTCGAGAGCTTGTTGGTAACTTTCCGGATGAGGCGGCGATCGGGGGAGAAAGAAGAAAAAAGCTAGGGCTTTTAGGTATCGGGTTCGGGTTCAAATCGGATCCGAACCCGTTAGCTATGGGTTAATCACACACTAACCATGTCCACGCCAGCAGCTCAAATGGTCAAATGAACGGCTGATTGACGGAGGGATCAAGATTTCCCAAATGTCAAAATAGAGGGACTTCTATGGGATAAATTATAAAGGGACTTGTTAGTTCCGCCGGTTAGGGTTTGTGAACTTAGAGGAACACTCACTCACTTAAGCACTCAAGAAAAAATAAACACAAACCACAAAGAGGAGACACAAGACGTTGGTAACCCAGTTCGGCATTCACTTGCCTACATCTGGGGGGCCATGCCCGGAGATCAACAATCCACTAAAAAGGGGTAAAAGATAGAAGAGTACAAAACACACTTGTCACTCTCTCACATACAAAGAATACTACCCTCTCTAGATTGTCCGGTACCTCCCTACTCCCTCTTTCAAGAGTCATACCCTATCCTAGACCAAGGTAGTATATATAGACGCCTCAACGTCCCAAATATAGCGCATACCCTTTTTAGAATCTCCGCGGCTTCTAACTTTGGAACCTTCCGAAATTAGATGTCGTAACTTATGTTGTAACATTTGTTGCGACATTGGCCCTGACTGTTGGCTTGGCTGAATTCTGGCTCCATTGCTAAGCGACCTCAAGACACCCCATCTGAGTCGATGTAGCCCGATCACCTGATCCGACCTACCAGCAACTAACCTCCCTCTTCAGCTCCTCACCACACAGCCCCCTCGCAAGGGGCGCACGTCCTATGTGCGTCTTCATGGAACTTGCCAAACTTAGTCTTCACTTCACCCAAGTTTGGTCTTCAAGGATCTTCAATCCATCATCCAAATCTTGCCATCAATAGGCGCATCTTCAAACATACCCTTAATAGACTTCATATCATTCTCTATTAGGGTTCTTCAAATCTTCCCTTCAATAGTCTTCAAAATCATACCATTGATAGTTTATGTCTTCATTTAGCTTCACCCATATTTAGTCTTCAATCAATCTTCTAAATATGGTCTTGATTGGGATCTTGTCTTTAACTTGATGCTTGCTTGATCTTCTTGCCTAAAATAACTTCAACAAGATCTTCATTCAATCTTCATGAGAGTTGCAACTTTTTGCCAAAAATAACTTCTCCAAGATCTCTTATGATATTTTCCACCTAGTCAAGTATATTTGCCATGTCATCCTTCATTCCATGTCATCATCCATGCCACGTCATCATGCTTGCCATGTCACCTTGACTAGGTGTCAAATTATGCCAATCATTAAAGTGCATTTGCACTAACAGGACTAAACTGAGAGATTGACCATAATACAGGGACTAAATAGGGTATTAAACCTTAAATTTAAAAGGGTTGATGATTTGCTAGCAATGAGATTAGAGCTGTATGTAGATGATGACTTATTTGTGTTGCTTTTATCTGATCTATACGGCATGCCACTGCTAGTCTTACTGTAGCCTTGTGATGTGATTTTTCTCATAATATATTTATATGTATATATATGCATATTCTTTAGGTTGATGCGTAGTCATATTACTTGAGCACGATTGAGCATGGGAACAACACTGACACATTGTAGTCTAAGACCTTCAATAGAAGAAAATCATAACAGATCGATTGAAATTAGAACCCTAAATCTAATTATCATAGAGTCGGTGATCTTAGGACAAACATTGACGTGCTTGGCAGAGACCTCAATGATCTCGAAGGGGAGATGAAGGTGGCGTCGACGGTGACGAGCTTGGCAGAGACCTTAATGATCCATTGATCCTCCAAGCGGACACTGAGATGAAGGTGGCATCGGCGGTGAAGCAGAGACCAGTAATGATTCTCGTTGGTGTCGGCGGTCGGCGGTGAACTCCTCGCTCTCTCTTGTTCAAATGATTCTCGTTTTTGTGAGTCATGAGAACCATTAATTGATTTTTTTTTTTTTTTTTTTTTTGTAGGTTTGTCTGAGTGTAGATGGACATTAATTAAATTAAAAATCTACTAATTATTATTAATAGTTATGTGAGAGTCTGTTTGTGAGTGTTTTTTTTTATTAATTAAAAATTAGAGGGGTTTTAGAAAACCCCCTCTACGAATTTATAAAAAAATTAAATGAATAGTTATCGATCCGTTTTTTTTTTAAAACCCCCCTCTATAAATATGCCTCTAAAAATAAAAATATATGTAGTGTGTGTATTAGTTTTGAACATGTCTCCTCAGGAAAAATAGATACCTTACCCACAGGACTGATTGTGAATGGACCAAGAGATTATTAATCTATTATTATTATTATTATTATTATTATTATTTAGTGAATGCACGCTGCTGCAGCACAATCTCAAGTTTGGGAGGAGCAAGCATATTCAAGAAGAAGAAGCTGAAAGGCATAGGATGCATCACATTATCACCACATGATCGATGTTTGCATGGCACAAGCTAGATATTTCTCGTTACCAACAGCAACAGTACAAACTTGACACACACGGGCTACATATGTAATACAAAGGCCGAAGCAACTTATTATAACTCGCGCATGCATGCATGAACGATAGATATCACGATGGATGCATACGCTTATTATATTGTTCACTAAGCTTCAGCATCACTTGTTGACGACCATGGAAACGCGTGCAACCTTGGCTTCTGCAGTAGTTTCGTTAGCAGGCAAAGAACCAAAGATGGTGGCCTTACTTTGGATGAACATACCATTAGAGACGCCGACAGTGTTGGTGTTGGTTGCCCATTGTGCACCGCCATAGATGACGACGTTGCGATCTCTCTGGAGGATGAGGACGTAGTTGCCTTGTCCCACGTTGGTGTTGTCTTGTCCCACGTTGGTGTTGCTTGCCCACACAGCATTGTCATTGTTGTCATAAATGACCAGGTTACCATCACTTTGCAAACTGACATAGCAGCTGCTGCCTTGGTCGTTAGTGCCAGAAGCCCATATTGCGTTGACATTATCATACAAAACCAGGTTGCAGTCAGACTGCATAATGAAAGTGTAGGACGCATAGCTCAAGGCTTGGCCGACCGTGAGTGAGTCCCCAGAGTAAAGCATGGAATCGGCCATGGAGCAAAGAGGAGAAGCAACAAGTAACAGGGCCAGAGAAAGGGAAACAAATGCTCTTGGGCTAGCCATATTTTAGTGTAGTAAACTGAGGACCACTCAACTTATACAACTGGAATGAATGGCTTGCTCTTTCCTTTGGTCTCTATTTATAGATAGATGCGCACGTAGTTTTTACTTTCAACTGTTTCAATGCCATTTAAATCACTTACAATTTTTACTATGATTTCAATAGCTAAGCGTGGTGGTAGCTGGTAGGTAGACTTTATTTAGCCCAGCAATGGATCCGTGTTTGATGTCAAGCCCACTTTACAAAAGATTTGATTGTTAAGAATATATATAAGATATAAGAAGTGGACAACTTACTTAACAATGGCATGAAATAAATTAATTACAATTTTAACAGGATTTGTCCATCCTTATCTTTCAATGGTTGGCACTAGGTAGGTAATATTTCATGGGAATAACTTAGATGAAATTAGATAGGTGTAGTTTATGTAGTTCACCATTAGATGTTTGACATGTGGCATGAGATGAGTAATTTTTAGAAAAAAGTAAGAGCATTATAGAAAAATTATTATATTTTTATATGCTTTTGGAACATGTGTCACAATGCCAATGATGAACTACACAAAATACACCTATCTAACCTCACTTAGGTTATTCCCATATTTCATACTTGATGACAATGTACAATAATTTTTTAATTGCATATTTTTTATAAGTATAAATAAGTGGGGCCCATACATTGTTACAAGAATTGGTACTATAATTGGTACAATAAAAATAGGATAATTGGTACAATAATTGGTACATTGTCCTTCCCTATACTTGATGACAGGATACAATAATTGGTACAATAAAAGTAGAAATAACATAGTAGAAGTAACAAAAAATAAATTATAAGAAAAATTAATGAAAGTTATAAGGGTTTATATGTAAAATTTTTTTAATTTAAAAAATTATCGGATCCGCAGTTTTTAAAAAAAATAAAAATTTAATATTAAAAACATAATGGACCCTTTTGATATTAAAAAAATAAAATTTAAATATTAAAAAAATAAGTGTGGCCATTAGTTAAAAAAATAATTAAATAAAATGAAATACGTATTTCCATAATTATTTATGAAAATACGCATTTCAGGATTTAATTATTCTAGGCAACCCTTTCATCGCATCACATTCAAGTTTGATCGAATACTATAGGGAAGGGTCGCCAACTGGACATCACTCATAAAACAAATAAAAAATTAATTTGATATAAACAGGTGAATAATTATTTTAAATTATTTATAAATAGCTTAGATTTATTTTTAAGAAGGATTTTGCACAAGTAATTAAAGATTTTGAACAAATAATGTATACTTTTGATAGATTCATATCCAATATATATAATACAAACATCTACCAATCATATAGTTTTTTTTTTAAAAAAAAAGAAGTTCCTTGTGGAAAAACCAAGCACTTTAGTAACAGTTGTTAGTATTAAATTTTATCTATGGGTGTTACTTTATTTGGCACACAATAAATGTAAACTACTTACTAATACTAAGTTTAAGCATGGTTTACATTGGTCTTGTTGATGAAGTAACATGTAATATATTTTATAAATAAATTCGTACTTTGTTTATAATATATATATATATATATATATATATATATATATATATATATATATATATATATATATATATATATATATATAAAAAGTAAATAAACCACATTTATTGAAAAAAAAAATTAAAACAAAAAAAAGCATATATCAACAAACAAAACGGAATGATCAAAAAAGATTTTAACGCCATGTCTTACTATTCACACTCTTGAGTCTCATGTGAAACTATACAATGCATAATAATGTATTTGAACAGCCCTATTTTGTTGTTATTTTTTTCTGAACTGGCTTGTTGTTCTTGCTATTGTCTTATAATATTATTTTTTTATTATTTCATTATTCTAATAAATAGGGATTTTTCATTAAAAAAATTAAAAACGGTTAATTCGGTGAAATAAGTGGGTGGCTAGGTGGTTGCTTAACTGGTATATATTGTAGTGTCTCCGAGGTGATACATATTTATAATGTATGATGTGATTATATAATATGATATATAGCAAATATTATATTATTTATTTTTAAAAATAAAAATCAAGCTGTAAATGAAGTTCTACTTTTAAATTAATTTATTATAATTGATTTGAGATGGGGATGAGAGGATTTGGTGAGATATATAAAAGCAAGTAATTATTATTTCTTAAGTAAGACATGTGAGAAATATGTAAATTATGAAGTTATTATCATAATTCAGTAAATGAGCATTTTAATAATTTCTCACTATAAAAGCACTTTCCAAATAAACATCCCAAACATTTTCACAATTACAAAAGTACTTCTGAATGTAATACACCCAAACAAAAAAATATGCATAAGCACTTAACTTACTCTAAGGCCTTATTTGGATTGGCTTCTGGTAGAAGTGCTTTTTTTAAGTTTTATGAAAGCACTTTTGAAAAAAGTGCTTTTCAGAGTA
This sequence comes from Dioscorea alata, assembly GCA_020875875.1. Lineage (NCBI taxonomy): Eukaryota > Viridiplantae > Streptophyta > Magnoliopsida > Dioscoreales > Dioscoreaceae > Dioscorea > Dioscorea alata. The sequence continues at coordinate 24,449,612 of CM037011.1, forward strand.
ATTAAGTTAAGTGCATTTCCGCTTGGAGCCATAATCCCATCTCCCTGGCTGGTAGAACTGTGTTGATCAATAGTGTCCTATTGCCCATTTCTACTTATCAACTGTCCTGTGTAGCTGTGCCGGACACCATTGTTGACCTTCTGTCCAAAATTGCTAGGAATTTCCTTTTGGGGGGGGGGGGGGGGGGGGGGGGGGGGGGGGGGGGGGGAGTTGCAATCGTAGCGGCTTCCACACTATGGGGTGGAGCACTACTACACTTGCAAAATCTGATGGGGGGCTTGGTGTCCGAAACTTAAGAAATGCTAAAACTACCTTGATGGCGAAAAATGTTTTCATGATTCTGAATTCCGAGGATAGACTCTGGATTCATATTTTCAATATGAAGTATGGGAACTTTAATTGTTGGACTAGCAGACCTACTAAGAATTGCTCTAGTTTCTCTAGAGCTTTATTCTCTGCTGCTGCCAAAATTAGGCCCAACTGCTGGATTAAACAGTGCAATCCCGATAAAACTGATTTTTTCAACGATCCCTGGTTTTTTGATATTCCGGTTGGTTTTAAACCTTCTTTCCTTAACATGAGTATTCATTTGGATGAATTTCTGTTGAAGATTGTGTGCTTTATGGGTCTTTTAATCATGACTTATGTAAGTTGATTTTTGGTGAGAATGTGGATTCTTCTCACATGTTTAATTGGAGCATAAATAGATAGGGCAATAATTATTGGGTGTGGAATCCAAAGTGTTCCAACTCCTCAATAGTTAGCTCTATATACAATTGGATTAACTGTGATCTTGATGGTAGGAATGGTAATTGGGAGGGTTGGAAATTTCTTTGGAGGCTTAACACTATCCCGAGGGTCAAGCATTTTATTTGGAGATTGTTTCATGGAAGAACACCCACATTCGCTTATCTCTACAATCTGAATATTGGTCCAGCTAGAGAGTGTTGTTTCTGTGGCCTCGAATTGGAATCGGATGATCATGTCCTTTGGAATTATCACAAAACCAAATTAATTTGGAACAATGTTGGGTCTCTTGTGGGTGTGGACCTTTCTCTAATCTCAAGCCTTAGGGATGGTGAGTGGATCACTAGGAAATGGAGTGCACACTGTGGAGACCAGAACCTCAAAGCAATTCTTGCTTCTTGTGCTTGGCTGGTGTGGAAAGCCAGGTGTGACAAAGTTTTCAATTGCAAAGATCCTAAGTGGCTTGATATTGGCAAGCATGCTGTTAACATGGTGATGGATATAGTCTGGGATCACAAGCACAATACAGGGAAGTTATCTTTTTTCCCTTTACAATCCTCTCTAAGTCTTTTTACTGATGTTGCCTGGACTGAACATGATGGGGTTTGTGGAAATGGATTCATTTTAGTGAATGGTAATCAAATGTTTTTATTTGCAGGTGCCAAACAAACCACGGCGGAGTCTAGTACCCAAGCTGAGTTTATTACTCTAGAGGAGGCCCTCAATAGGTGTATTGAAATAAGTTTGTACCCCAAGCATATCTATTCTGATTGTAAAAGCCTTGTTGAGTTGATCTACAAAGATGAACTGACTATCTCCTGGAGGTTCAGTGATCAGCTTAAGAGAGTGAGGAATCTTATTAGCTTTTGTGAGGGTGCTCATGTTGAGTTCATTCCTAGAAACCTCAACCAAGTGGCGGACAAAGTTGCCAAGTTTGCGCTGAAGAACCCGGCTGTTTCTCTATTTCATAGAGGCCTTGACATCCCCAACTGGCTGGTGGAGGCTGCAATCGCCAGCAACTTCAAGTTTTAAATTGTTTTGTTCACTGTTTTGTTGTGTTTGTTTATATGTTTTCCTGTTTCTTTAGCTTTGTAGCTCTGTTTTGCAAAAAAAAAAAAAAAAAAAGTACTTTTCCCAAAAGTGCTTCTACAAAAGCAAAAAAAAAACACTTATTTTATAAGCCGATCCAAATTAACAAGCCCAAAATAAAGCAGAAGACAAAGAGAAGCGGTGGGTAACGACGCAACGCTGTCCCACGCTTGTGCAATATATTTAATACAAAATACCAAGGTTTTTAAAATGGGATCAGATTAACCAGGTTCAACCAAAATTGGTTTTATTCACTCTAAAAACTCGGATTTAAAAAAAAAAAAAACCAGAATTGAACAGGTGACTTAGCAGGTTAGACTGGTTAACCGACTGGGTCATCAACCTGGGATTGCAATTTTTTTTAAAAAAAAATCAAACTTTATAATAATAGCTTAATAATAACAATAATATCAAAAACATAAAGAATTAAAGGGGCGTTTGGTTGGATGTAATTCTAAATACAGTGGATTTTCAATTACAATGTACCTGGAAATACTTGGTTTTCAAAATACAGTGCAGTCAAATCTTGTATTTGGTTGAATGTAACTAGAATTACTGTATTATAAGATTTTATGTTTGTTTGGAAAAATTTGAAAATCTGAAATTGAAAGACACGTGTATATATGCATACATGTATACTTTTATATATATATATATGTGTGTGTGTGTGTGTGTGTGTGTGCATATGTAAAAAATACCTATGTATGTTTATATAAATATATAAATGTATATGTATATATGTATATTAGTATATGTACGTGTGTATTATGTATATGTGTATGTGTATGTGTATGTATGTATATATGGGTGTGTATATGCATATATATACATAAATGTATATGAGTATATATATACTTGTGTATGTATGCATATATATACACATTTATGTGTATATATATGCATATATGCATAGGTATATGTATGTATACATATGTAAAAATACCTATGTATGTTTATATAAATATATAAACATATATGTATATATGTGTATAAGTATATGTATGTGTGTATTATGCATATGCATATGTGTATGCGTATATCTACATATTTCTGTATATGTATATATGTATGTGTATGTATATGTGTATGTGTATGTGTATGTGTATATGTATATATTTTTGTATATGTATGTATATATTATATATATATACATCACCTAAGGATTTTCAATTCCCAGGATTTTGAATTACGTCCAATTTGGACGAAAATCCAAATTCATCCGTTGGGGTAATTGGTTTTACATCAGGGTTTACAAATACACCCAAACAAACAAAGGATTTCTTAAAGTAAAGTATTTGGTTTTACATGTAAAAGCAAATACCTCCAAACAAACACTCTAAAAACTCGGATTTTAAAAAAACCATAATTGAACAGGTGACTTAGCAAGTTAGACTGATGAACCGACTGGGTCATCAACCTGGGATTGTAATTTTTTTTTAAAAAAAATCGAACTTTATAATAATAGCTTAATAATAACAATAATATCAAAAACATAAAGAACTAAAATGTAAAGTCAAAATTTATAAGCTCTAGAGTGGGTATGTAGTGGATTTTAGATTTTTTATGTTATGATTTGTGGAGATTTGAACAAGTTTATATTTATATTATTCGGTGTACTTGAATATTGATATCTAGTATAATAGCTAAAAGCTTTAAAAATCATGTTTTTTATTTTTTATTATTTATTATTTTAAATTTTTTAATCATTTATATTATAATATAATTTTTTTTAATAAAATTATTGACTCTAGTTTAACAACAGTTAAACCCCTCGACCTCTAATCTTGATTTTTTTTTTTTCCGGTTCAAACCCCAGGCGGATTCCAAACACCTTGCAAAATACTTGTGCTATCAAATTCATGATATATAATTCATGATATATATATATATATATATATATATATATATATATGGGCGAAACCAAGGGGGGCTAGGAGGGGCTGAAGCCCCCCCCCCCCCCTCAGCGCCGGAGAGAATATTTTTCAAGCAGTATAAGATTTGATGATTTTCGGTTTTCCTATGCTTAAATTAATGTAAAATACAATATTTGAACACATATAAGTGTGAAATGTAAGTGTGCTTGAGTGGCTAGTGAATTTACCCATGAAGTATATGATTTTTTTACTTTTATTTTTTAATTTAAAAATTACTATGATTTCAAAATTTTAATAAAAAAAATCTTATATACAAATTTTTGTAATTTAAAAAAGTTTAAATTGATCATGAGGCCTAACAAATATATTATAACATATATACACATATAAGAAATTAGAAAGCATATTATCCACCCCACTAGCCTGCCTGAGAAGGTTACTGAACAACTGGATGAAAATAATATATAGGATAGAAATTTCATTTAAACTATAAAGATCAAGATAATTAAAGCACACAGCAGAGATTGAATTACACATCCGGAGCAAATCATCTAATTTTCAGAATCCAACCCCGAATGTGACAAAAAATCAATAATGCAGAACAAAATCACACGAATTCCTGAAAAAAAACGCAAAGTAAAGATAAAATTAAAGCACCAAGCAATAGAATGCAGCTAAAACGAAGCACAAACCAATCTAGTATCAAACAAATGATGAATGGGATTGATCGAGAGGGAAAAATCTAGGGTTTTAGATGAAAATTGAACGATAATTGAAAGTAAAAGAGAACAGACCTCAAGACTCGAACGCTAACGAAACGCTGTTGCTTCGAAGGAACATAGATATATATTGTTCCTCGATCTAGCTTAAAAGGCCCATATGCTCATCGATGGGAGAGGCAAAGGAGATGAAGGAAGGGTTCTGATTTGGGGAAGTGAATGGATGGAGCTTATATTTTATATTTTTTATTATTTTTCTTTATTCTTTCGGTGAAAACTTAAACTGAAAATTAAATAGATAAATAATAAAATATATTTATTATTAAATTGGTAGTTACTTAATGATAAAGTTATGTTTATTTTATAACCATGATTTTATGTTTTTAATTCGAATACTTGTAATATTTAAAATAAACAAATAAGACGCTATATATATGCATAGATTTAAAAAAAAAAAATAATATATATTTACTAAAATAAAACTTATGATAATTACTATTTATATTACTAGAATAATAATTAGTGAAAACAAATTATTTGAGAAATTTAAAAATTTATCAATAATGTATATCTGAAAAGGATTTTATATAATATATAATAATATTTAAACAAAGTATGAATATTTGTTGTTGTCTTCATTTTTATCTATTTAATAACATTTTATATTAATTTGTATTATATATTAATTTTTTTATTATGTATATTTGTCATAAACAAAATATTATCATATTTTCTTATAATCTATATATATTCAGTGATATTTATTAATTAATTGAATGTTGATTAAAAAGAGATGTATGTTCTTTTTTTTTACTTATTAATTTTTTGATTTATATATATATATATATATATATATATATATATATATATATATATATATATATATATATATATATATATATATATATATAAAGTGTTTTTTAATATAAAAACTCATTAAAAAAATTGATCATGTAAAAATCTGTTATTAATAAAATTGTATAAATGATGATAATAATAATAATTATATAAATTACAATTATATATATTATGCATGTTTTCTATTAAATATAAAATTAATATATACATATCATGCCATACATATTTTTACACTATATTAATTATGTAAATTACATTATATATTTTTACATAATATATAATTATTTGCAATTATGAAACTTAAGCATTTTTGTCACATACACAGCGGTTTTAAAAAAACCGCTGCCTATTATAACACATACACAGCGGTTATAAAAAACCGTTGCCTATCATAACCTATACGCAGCGGTTATTACGAACCGCTGCAATGAAATACATATGCAGCGGTTTTGAACCGCTGCTTTTGTTAACATTTGCAGCGGTTGTATAACCGCTGCATATCTATTCTAATATGCAGCGGTTTTTGCAACGGTTTTAGTCAAATGTAACACTTAGTTGGAAAATTGTCTGTAACGATATAAAATCGCTACAAAACCGCTGCAATAGATAGTATATTGTAGCGGTTTTAGAACCGCTGCAAGGTAACCGCTGCATAAGCGCAGTTATGTAGTAGTGAATGTACCATATATGCTAGAGTGAGAGAACAAAAGTTTTGTATAAACAATAGTTTGGTTGTTTTGTAGTGAGAGAGATCAATTTTACCATATTTTAATAAAAAATACAAACTTGAAATGTATTCTTATTAGTTGAATTATTGAAAATCTTATATATTTTGTATAGGTAATAATAAAAATTTAAATTATACTCTATATATTTTTTAATATATATATTCAAATTTGTGTTAGCATTATTCTTCATTTAAAATAATTATTTTGTTGGATTATTTTTTATATTTTATATTTTTTTGTTTTATTTTTAGGCTTTAGCCCCTCCTACAATCGAGGTTCCACCCCTATATATATATATTGCTGTTTTTTTACAACATAATTGAAGTCGTATAGAGTTAGTTTAATATTTTACGAAGAATTTACTTGTGTCATGTTCACCAACGTAAGATATAAATTTATTACATAACTAAACAGATTTGAATAAAAAAAATATAATTAGGTATTTAATTTTTTTTTAATTTATTAAAATAAAAAACTAGTATAGATAGAACTAGTTGAAAACTCACAAGCGATAAAAAATTCAACAAAGTACAAAAAAAAACATCAAAGCTAAATAAAATTTATAAATCCATCACCAGAGATAAGATCAAACACAAAAAATAATATAAGATGAACAATTAAATATTTAAATAAAAACACTCTAATTAATTAAATTATGTCAATATCTGGGAATACCTATCATATTTCTTTTATGTATGTGGAAACTCATTAGGATTTCATTGATTCTTACTGCCTCCCTCCTGCCTCTTGTTAGTAGTTTAATTTAAAAGGGTTGATGATTTGCTAGCAATGAGATTAGAGCTATACGTAGATGATGACTTATTTGTGTTGTTTTTATCCAGTCTATACGGCATGCCACTGCTAGTCTTACTGTAGCATTGTGATGTGATTTTCTCATAATATATTTATATGTATATATATATATTCATATTCTTTAGGTTGATGCGTAGTAATATCACTTGAGCACTGCTGAGCATGGGACAACCTTGCCGGCTCCTCGCCCTTCTCTTTTATTTTTTATAAAAAATTTGGGATAAATAACTCAAAGATCCCTATTATATATATATATATATATATATATATATATATATATATATATATATATATATATATATTCTTATTTAGATTATTTAGTTTTAAAAAATTATAATTTTATCTTATGAATTTTAATTTCTATTATAATTTAGTCATCAAAATATACATAATTAATAACAATTACATGTGATATATTATATGACACATCTCTTCTCTGAATTGGTATATGTTACGTGTAATTATTGTTAATGTCATATATTTATGTAATTAAATTGTAATAAAAATTAAAATATGAAGTTAAATTATAATTTTTAAAAATTAAATGACCGAATAAAAATACATTAAAAAATAAAAAAAATATTTAAATTGTTTAGAAAATTTTGAAAGGTGTGGTGAGTAAACTGTACTGTTGATCTCAGGAGTAATTGGCACAGTAGTCCAGTAGTCATGGCTCTCCCATGTGTGACACACACGTGCTTAAATGAGAAGTTATTGTGGACAGCAAGTGAATTGAGTTTGTTAGTAGTACTAGTCATTAATTTATGGAGAATTATTGCCAATTCTAGTTCTTTACATAAAAAAATATTTTATGCCAAATGTGGCCACCTTTGATAGGGCCTAGCCAACTGCTTTTGCCCTGCTCTATAAAATATTTTATACCAGATGAGGAAACTATTGAATTGCCTTATCCATCCCTTGCCATTTTTAAATAGAACCATTAATTTTCGCATGTGATGAACAATGGACAAATAATGCACCCACTATCATGATAACATAAATATATATATATATATATATTCTACCAGAGGACCGTACTGACGTGAATTGACTCACTGCAATTCAGCGGCAATGCCAAGGATTAGAAATTATTTATGTTTTTTTGTCATGGTAATAAAGACGCAAATGTACGTAGTTAAAATTGACAAAAATAGAGTTTGTCAGTACTATTCATTAATCTAAAAACTAACCCACTTAAAATTATGTGCTGTGAAAAAAAACAAAAATCAAAATCAAAATCACTAAAATGAAAACAAGCAAGAGAAATTGGATGCTGTTGCGCAAGGGACAGCATCTGGCAGTGGAATCAATCACCTTAGGCGAAGTGCAAGGATTAATCGAGGGGGAAACGCCATAAAATTCGAAGATTATGTTGTGGGTTAATCTCAGTAATTAGTAGCTATTAGTCTCAGTAATCAATAGCTAGTGAAGAGTAATTAGTTACAATTGTATTCAAGGTGCAAGGTTGTTCAGATGGTTATGAGTAGTGGTACAAGTGTCCTGGCACATGACCTATTCGATAGAATGCCAGGCTGGGTAGGCAGTTGCAATTGTAATGATCCTCTCTATGATTTGCTATAAAAGGAGTACAACAACATGAATGATGACATCTTTGGCCATAATTCTCTTAATTCCTCTTTTCTTCTTCTCTATTCTCTCTTCTCTTCCATTTCTTCTGTAATTGAGCTGCAGGTCCTGAACCTGGGAGATACCTGCAACAGATGCAATAAAACAAGAAAAGAGAAAGAAAACTGGGTCGGCGAAAACAACCACTTGGAGTCACAGGCCGGACCAAGCTGCGAGGTGAAGATGACTACTCCCGATCTATATGGTTATGATTGACTTTTGATTCAAAGTGAAAGGAAGCCAATATATATAGTTTGCAGTTTGCCGTTTGCCATAAGGCTATATTAGATAATTTATATTTTAAGTTGGTAACATGAAAAGCATCAGTTTTATAATTCATTCAGCTATCAAATCAATTGAATTTTTAGTTATACCTTATCAATATCATCTTATTCATTTGGGTTAATCTCATACGAATTGTTATACTCACTTTCTGTTTTTAATAAATATAATTTATTCACTTAATTAAAAAAATAGAGTTATTTACTATGGGTGACCAAAATTCAATGGGCATGGATTTCACCAACAAACTAAGAGCTTGTTTGGATCGGCTTATAAAAAAAAGTGTGTTTTTTTTTTTTTTTTTGCTTTTGTAGAAGCACTTTTGGAAAAGTACTATTAAAATAAGTTAAGTGCTTATGCATATTTTTTTATTTAGATGTATTAGATTCAGAAGTACTTTTTCAGTTGTGAAAATGTTTTGGATGTTTATTTGAAAAGTGCTTTTATAGTGAAAAATTACTAAAATGCCCATTTACTGAATTATTATAATAACTTTATAATTTACATATTTCTCACATGTTTTACTTAAGAAATAAATAATATTTGTTACTATTTTTATTATTATAATAATAATAAATAATAATAATAATAAAATTATTATTATTATGATTTGAGATGGGGATGAGAGGATTTGGGGAGATATATAAAAGCAAGAAATTTTTTTGATCGAGTGAGGGTATTTTAGTAATTGTACTTAACCACTCACTTATTTTAGTAATTTTTTTGCAGCTTATTTTACAGCTTAAGCTTATTTGAATAAGCCCATCCAAACACTAACTTTAACATTATAAGTACTTAACTTATAAAATAAGTGCTTTTGGATCAGCTATAAGCTGATCCAAACAAGACCTAAAGCTCATAACCTTCAACATCATCATCCGCCTTTTATTACTACATTTCACCATGTTCTACTTCATCATGCAATGCAGCAAATGCTACTAAAAAATATCTTGTAAAACATCAGTTGATTCAATTCAATGCCTTTTTTCAGTCCATCAAACAAACAATTAATATTTTAATTAATTAACTAAAAAAAATGCGACATCAACAATTGACTGAGATTGTGGAATAATTAATAATTGAGGGACCTATGTAAATCATTTAGACTCCAGGGACTAAATGGCACTTTCATTCCAAAAAAAAATATAATAAATAATAAAAATAATTCAAACCTAGTTAACTTGTTAACAGAATTTCCCGCCATAAAGTATTCCACTCTCGGACTATAAAAGCTCTTCTTCATCATCACTCGCACCAAAACATCTCGCGATTTCGCTGTGCTTCTTCTCCTCCTCCTCCTGCTCATCTTGACCTCCCTCTCGATTGATCATGGCTTCCATGGATGTACCAGAGGAGGTGAAGAAGAAGAAGAAGGTGAACCTGATAAGCTATGACGGGAAGCTGTTCGAAGTCGGCTTGGATTTGGTGAAGCAGTCTGGGATCCTCGCAGAGTGTGTCAAGATCCACGAAGGAGACGATCCTCCCACCATCCCCGTCAATGTCCGCTCCGACATCCTCCGCAAGATCATCAATTACTGGGCGACACATGTTCAAGATGAACCCGAATCCGTAAGGAAGAAGAACGAACTTTGGGATGCGGAATTCGTGAAGATGGATGACTCTGTTCTCTTGGCTGTAATTCAGGTGATGATTCCTCCCCCCCTTGTTTTCCCATCTTGAGATGTTGTTCTTGAATTAGGTTTGATAATCTTGCTTGATTTGGGGGTGTTCTTGCGGATCGATTCTTCTGCTGGATCTTCGATTTCTCTTCTTGAATTAGGTTTGTTAATGTGGTTCTTGTTTGGCTTTAGTTTTCAGGTTTGCTTCCTGTTTTTATAAATGCTTTCTTGAGTACTTTCTTGAATTCTCATTGCTTTTAGGGTTGATTCTGAGGTTTCATTTGACTGCTAAGAATCATAGCATCTTGTGCTGAATCTTTTAGCTATTTTGGAATTTGGATGCTCTTTATTTTTTCATCTTTTATTTGGATATGGTCAAATTGTTGTATTGCTATTCTTTGGAATTTGTTGATTGTAACTACTGAATTTTGTGTTTAATTATTCTCAATTTCTTTTCTGATACATAAGTTTCTTTTGGTTTTATTGAATTTGATACTGTTCAATTTATTGCCATTTATTTGAGATTTCCTTTAGATGTCTGCAAAAGTCTTGGTGTCCTCCAATATAAAGCAAAATCTTTGTCCACCCTATAAAGATTTATAGGTTCTTCTTGGATAGATCTGTGTAAGTTTGTTTTGCAGAAGGAAATTGTGGTTTAGTATCATATGAAATTAACATGTTGAAATGTATTCCGATCTGATTGAATTAGTATTTTTACCATCTTTCTATCTTTTAGCTATTTTGTTTTTCTTTAGGGTGCCTGGAAACTAGTTTATCATGGTAGTTTATATGGTATAAAAACTTTATTAAAGAAGAGAATCAAAAGGAAAGATAATTTGAGATGGAAAAGGACATTCATTGTCTATCAGCATCAATCTATAAAGCAACTTACAAGGATTGCTGCAACTAGACTAAAATAATCAAAATGAGTCCATTGTAATATAAATAAAATAGAGGAAATTTTTGCCATTGCCTATTTCTCTGACAATGACTTATTGACAAAACATGAGTTCAAGGATATAGCATGTGTAATGATAGAGGTTTCTATCTTGGCTTGTTCAGTCTGAACCTCAGGGACTGAGTTACACCAACATGCCTGAATTAAACCGAGATGGCCCTTTTTTGTTTTAGGACTTGTGTTTTGGCAGTTCCTTGCAAACTTTTCATAATGAAGCATCATCAGTGGAGTTTCTGAATTTCGTTTCTCCTTCTGCTTTGATTGACTAAATACATCCTAGCTTGGGGCCTCCTCTGGATGACATGCTAATAATAATTCTTAATGTTTGATAGAAATCCTCAGAGGAGCTCCTCTTAGAATATATTGCAAGGTCATCATACCATAACCAAGTTGATAACCATCAAAAAGTTGCTTTGAGGATATTGGATTAAATGATGCACAAGATAAACATAAAAATTAAATAAAATTAATAACTCATAACTTATCATGCAGTTCACTAATCTCATAGTGATCAGTGCAATGTATGGTAGCACTCCTCATAATATATTCTAATAGACCTTCACGTGTTGCTGTTCTTTTTGTTAGATTCTTGGTTCCTCTTTGAATTATTAATTTCAATTAGCTGGTTAACACTAAATCAACTTTAATCGCATTAATTTTGACTCTACGGGGTGGGATCCACATACTGCACTCAGTAGTCTCAGTACAAGGCTAAGAAAATGGTTCAAAGTGAACCCTTAATTAAATTAACAATTCCAGTCAATGTCCTCAGCTTTTGAATTTGAAGCTTTAACTGACTTTATTAGTTCGTTGACAAGAGAATTACAACTTTTTTTTGACGATGCATTGGCAATTTAATTGCTGTTTGACTTTGTGCAATTTATCAGTTTTGAAAGTTATCTAGAGAACCTAATTCAATTGCCTTTATTCGCCATCTTCCCTGAGTTCTCCTTTGACTTGTTATGCAGGCAGCTCATTATCTGGAAATAACAAATTTGGAGGACCTTGCATGCCAGAGAGTTGCTGACATGATTAAGTGCAAACCTGAAGAAGAAATGGATGAGATTCTCGACAAAGAAAACGATCTTACCAAAGAGGAAGAGGATGCGCTCCGGCAGCAGAACGCCTAGGCCTTCCAGGATGACATCCCGAACGAGGAGCCAAATGCTTAACCATCCTGCTGCATTGCAACAAAACTATTCAATGCATGCAACCTCGATCGCAGTGTGCATTGAAATAATAGTATCAATGGTTTAGATTCACCTTTATCACCACGTTTCGTTTTTCTCCATTGATTTAAATCAATGCACATAATCCTGAGAAAAACTTTTGTCTCAAACAAGTGCTCTGAAATTGTAGATACAGAATTGGACTTTGTACAATTGATTCTTGGCTCTGTCTGACAAGGATTGCCTTTGTACTTGGCTATTTCTTCAGCAGGTTTGTTTTTCATGTTTGCTCGCTCTGTACAATGGCAAACGTATTGTTACTGGTACATACTGGTTGTGTTTGATAGATCATATAGATATGATATTTGTAGCACTATTTTGTTCAAGGTTGTTCAGGCACTTGAAATATATCCAGTGTTTCAATAGTAATTTGACTCAATTTACATGGAAATTTGTCAGTTTTGAGTTTTATTTTATTGTATATCATTCCTTTTTTTTTTTGTCATAATTTGGAGCAGCTCTGAAATCAGTGCTTTATAGTTTCATTTTTTATTTTTTTAGTTGTGTCTTAATGCCCTCATAAATGATTATGTCATGTCATTGTAGTAAATATCTTGTGTGAATATACATAAGTGAACAATTATATGTCTTGCTAATAGTTTGAATGCATCAATTTTAGAATCATTATTTTAAGCTACTTAACCTTCATACATATATATATAGCCTCAAATTAAAAAAAAAAAACAAATGAAATTAACCCATTGTTCGAGTGTAGGTGTTCATATGGTATTACACCAACACTACACTAAAACTATTCCGCAGCAAGTTTGTGATGCAGCAAGTACCGTATTAACAAATTAATAATGTGGATATCTTAATGTGCATTGGTAACATACTACAATTAGCATTACTATAAAGATGCAAAGTAAATTTAAAGGATGGTATCTTAATGTGCATTAACGAACATACTATATTAGCGCCCAATTAGCATTACTATGGATGGTCTCAAGATCTTCAAGAATGCACAATAAAACCAATTCAACAACATGAACACCATGTCAAAGTATGCTTCAACAATAGAAAATCATAGGTACAAAGAAATCACACCAACCCAGAATCGTAAATTTCCAAACAACAGTGAGTAATCATCACCAAACCCTGCCAAACCCCACATCATGGTATCTCCAAAGGGGCAGATGCAACACTGGAATTTCTCTCTTCTTTTAATTTTTTTCCTATTTACACTCTATCAACACAAACCATGCATACTACTTCAAGAAAGCACAAGAAAACCAATTCAAGAACATGAACACCATGTCACATTATGCTACAAAAATTGAAAATCATAGATACCAAGAAAACACAACAATCAATAATTACACATCAATGTACAACAGAGAACAATGACCAAACCCTTAAAAACCCTGCATCATGATACTTCCTTGAGTGAAAAAAAGGAACAAAATAGAACAAAGAATCAACCTGGAGAAACCATCCAGAGCCACTACCAATTGAAGGAATGAAGGATGACGTTTGATACAATTGAAAAGTGGGGATGGCTGAAGTACCCTAGTATGATGGTTGAAGGAGAAAAGGGAGGATGGGCACTTAATGTCCTTTGATGCAGTGACTTGGAAGGTCGTTTCGTCTGTGGGAATTGATATGGTGGTCAATGGGTGGGCAACAACGAAGAGAGCCACGTGGAGTCACCAGAATGATAGATCTGGCCTTTAAGAACAATCCTGTTTGGAGAAAGGGGCAATCTTTTTTAACTCTTATCTTATTAAGTTGTTGGGTAGTCCACCAGGATCTATATCCTCTGGCACCCGTTGTAATCTTTCGTAAGGATCTTATCTAAAGGTTCTATTGTCAGAGACATTGTTTTGTTCTGTAATCTTTGTGCAGGGTAGCAGGACAAGTGCAGGTTAGAGTCAAAGAGGTGCTAACTTGCAACAATGTTAGAGTCCTCCATGGCATTGGCGAGCAGATCCTTCTCCGAATTCCACATAGCCATGATGATCAACAAAAAGATCACCAAAGAAGCCGAAAAGAACGGATCAGAGGGCAGAAAGGGTATAGGGTTTCGGAGTCAAGAACCTGGAAAGGGATTAGTAACAAAACAAGTTCATTGCAAAATTACTGTTTCTAATTCAACATCTTCTTGTAGTGTCTCTAGGAGATCTTCTTCGAAGGATTAGTAACAAAACAAGTACATTGCAAAATTACTGTTTCTAATTCAACATCTTCTTGTAGTGTCCTTATCTTCCTCGAAGGATTAGTAACAAAATAAGTTCATTGCAAAATTACTGTTTCTAATTCAACATCTTGTAGTGTCCCTCGGAGATCTTCCTCGAAGGATGAATGGAAATGGGAACCAAAGAGAAACCCTCAGTTGCCGCTGAGAGCTGAAATTTTTTAAATCTATCGAGTCCTTCGAGGGCTTTATATACTCAAGGAGGAGAATTTCGGAAATAAATAAATAAATTATATTAAATATATTTTTCATATATTTTTATTTTATTTTATTTTTATTTTTATTTTTAAAATAATGTATTTCTGTTATTTTTTTAAAATATTGATTAGAGTTTAGAAATAATAAATTTACTCCCAAGACAGTGATGGGCTGGTGAAAATAAAAATAAAAATAAGGGTTGATCTGAAAGCTAATGTGAATGCAATGTATGGTTTAGACACAATTAAATTAGGTGATGATGCGGTGATTTTGGCTCACATTATATTCAGTTTGCCATGAGTTTATATTAGATAATTTATATTTTAAGATGGTAACATGAAAAACATGAGTTTATAATTCATTCGTCTAACAAATCAATGGAGGTTTTACTTATGCCTTTTCATTATCATCTTTATTTATTTGAGTATTTATTTATTTATTTTGAGTTTTAATATTTTCCTGAATTCTAATAAGATTTTTTGAAAATTTTATAGTTGTTTTACTCGCTTTCTATTTATTTTATTGTACTCGCTTTCTATTTTTAATGCATGTGATTTAATTATTTAATTAAAAAACAAACTTAGAGATGTTGAATAAGCATCTCTCCTGTAGCTCCGGTCAAAATTGGAGAAAATTTCTTTAGCCATCAGGCAATGCATTCAATTCTAAGGGACTTCTGCATGCATCAAGTGTATCCCTAATGACGGCCATAACACATCTTCTAGCTAGTCCATTTAGGGATGTAAGTGGGGAGAAAAATAGAATCCTCATCCGTGCTTCTTAAGGTGCGGGGATTCCCCACCTCAAAATTTACCACGGGGAGAAATTCCCCTCATTCACTCCCACACCTAAATCCCTGCGGGGAAAGAGATTACCAAATTTTTTCTATATAACACATCACATATGAAATTAAAAAAATAAACAAATATTCCCCAAAATAAATATATTACTTTATCTGATCTTAATTTTAATATAACATATTTATCAATAATAGGAATTAATAATAAAGTTTTGATTAAAATTTTTAAAACAATTTTTAATATAATTATCCCTTAACATTGCACGGGAGTAACACTAATTTTACTAAAAATCTAAAATATTATTAATAAATAACAATTTTTCATTGTAATTTTTTAAAACCCAAATTAATCATATGAGTTATTTTTTAATAAATTATATATATAATATTTAATTTAAAAAGTCATGAAATCCCTGTGGGGAACAAGGCGGGGAATACACTCCACGTCCCCGCTCCGCCCGAGTCGGGGAGGTGTTTCCCATGTTCCCCACTCCACTAGGGGAAGGGGGTTATTTCGAAGAATCCCTTCCCCATCGAGGAGAGTCCCTATAGGGAACGGGGATTCTTCGCCCCTCTTACATCACTAAGTACACCTGCATTCTCCTGCCGTGCTCATCAAGGGGTCTCCTACCCTTAGGGCCCGTTTGGTATGAGTGAAAGTAATAACTTTCCCTGCAAAGTAACGGGAGTGAATCATTTTCACTCGTTTGGTTTCTTAAAAATATTTGGTCTCCATGCAATCACTTTCCCTTTGACCATGGAAAGTGATTCACATGGGGGGTGGTGTGAAAGTGATTGCAACGTTAGGTGGGAAAGTTTTATAATTGTTAAATTACTATATTACCCTCTTATAAAATAAAAATTCTTCATTTTTTTTTCTTTTTTTCTTTAAATAAAATCCTAACGTATTGTTGGATAATATCAATCATAACAATATTAAAATAAACACAATTATATAATGTACAAAAGTTGACAAATGCATGGTGGTTTAAACCTATATATTTTTTTTAGTGTATTAAAAAAAATATAAAAACCATATTTACAAAAATTCTTAAAATACTTTATGAAGAAAAGGTTAATTATTATATGAATTAAGTTAGTATGTCATTAGAGTTTATTAAAAGTCCACTTTTTATAAATAAAATAACTAAGGGTAATATTGAGAATAAACATAACTTTACATAGCACATGCATTCATACCAAATGGGGGAATCAAGTTTGCATGCAATTAAATTACAATTTTCATTGCATACACCAAACATTGTAATGCTACTTTGCAGGGAAAGTAATTGCATGCAAAATCTTTCCCTGCAAAAGCTTTACATGTAATTACTTTCCCTGCAAACTACCAAACGGGCCCTTAGGGTGGTCATTGTTGTTGTTTAAGATTTTTTTTTTTTTTTTTTTTTTTTTTATAAAAAAGAGCTCAAAAGCTATTTATTAGAAGATAATCTAAAAGGCAAATCAACAACAAAGTAAAAACCAACTAAAAGCTAAAACCAAAAAGAAAAATAAGAAACTCTAAACAAACATAAGGTGACAAGAAGCAACTAGAAAGTCTAGTCCCATC
The DNA here is from genome assembly GCA_020875875.1 of Dioscorea alata. Lineage (NCBI taxonomy): Eukaryota > Viridiplantae > Streptophyta > Magnoliopsida > Dioscoreales > Dioscoreaceae > Dioscorea > Dioscorea alata. The sequence goes on from CM037011.1 coordinate 24,466,915, forward strand.
ATCAGAATCTGCCTCTCCATTTCATGTGGATGAGTTTCGAGTCTTTCATTTGGTTCATGTTTTGTATTTTTTTTTTGTTATCATTAGCTGTGTGAATCACTCCTTGTGGTTTTTCTGTACTTTTCTTTCTTTTTTTTTTTTAATAATAGGTGACAAATGCCCCGGTATATAAATAGTGTTAGAACCCGGTGTACATTATATGAACAGTATAGAATAGTACAAATATCTCGGGTGAACAGTACAGAAAACATACTGTCGGGAAGAGGACTTGAACTCATAACCTCCCTTTTAACACTTTTCTTTCTCTTTGCCTGTAGTTTTGTTGCGCTCCCTCTTCTTTAAAAAAAAAAAATCCACAAGCATTTTATAATGAATTTTACCAACAAACTAAAGCTCACTTTTTCAATTAATACACCAAATGCTATTAACAAAATATCTTGGCACATCAGTTGATTCAATGCCCTTTTTCAGTCCATCTAACAAACAATTAACATTTTAATAAACAAACTTAAAAAAAAAAATGCCACCACAACAACGGAGTCAGAAGGTGGAATTATCAATAATTGAGGGACCTATTTAATTCAGTTAAACTTCAGGGACTAAATGGCACTTTCATAAAATAAAAATAAAAATAATTCAACCCGAGAATTTCCCGCCATAAAGAATTCCACTCTCGGACTATAAAAGCTCTTCTTCATCATCACTGGCACCAAAACATCTCGCGATTTCGCTGTGCTTCTTCTCCTCCTCCTCCTGCTCATCTTGACCTCCCTCTCGATTGATCATGGCTTCCATGGATGTACCAGAGGAGGTGAAGAAGAAGAAGAAGGTGAACCTGATAAGCTCTGACGGGAAGCGGTTCGAAGTCGACGTGGATTTGGCGAAGCAGTCGCCGATCATCGCCCCGGCTGTCAAGCAACACGACGGAAACGATCCTCCCACCATCTCCATCAATGTCCCCTCCGAAATCCTCCCCAAGATCATCGATTACTGGGAGACGCACGCTCAAGAAGAACCCGAATCCGTAAGGAAGAAGAACGAACTCTGGGACGCGGAATTCGTGAAGATGGATACCCATCTTCTCGCGCCTGTAATTATGGTGATGATTCCTACCCCCCTTGTTTTCCCATCTTGAGATGTTGTTCTTGAATTAGGTTTGATAATCTTGCTTGATTTTGGGGTGTTCTTGCGGATCGATTCTTCTGTTGGATCTTCGATTTCTCTTCTTGAATTAGGTTTGTTAATGTGGTTCTTGTTTGGCTTTAGCTTTCAGGTTTGCTTCCTGTTTTTAGAAATGCTTTCTTGAGTACTTTCTTGAATTCTCATTGCTTTTAGGGTTGATTCTGAGGTTTCATTTGACTGCTAAGAATCAGAGCATCTTGTGCTGAATCTTTTAGCAAATTTGGAATTTGGATGCTCTTTATTTTTTCATCTTTTATTTGGATATGGTCAAATTGTTGTATTGCTATTCTTTGGAATTTGTTGATTGGAACCACTGAATTTTGTGTTTAATTCTCAATTTCTTTTCTGATACATAAGTTTCTTTTTTTTTTTTTTTATTGAATTTGATACTGTTCAATTTATTGCCATTTATTTAAGATTTCCTTTAGATGTCTGAAAAAGTCTTGGTGTCTTCCAACATAAAGCAACATCTTATCCACCCTATAAAGGCTTGTAGGTTCTTCTTGGATAGATCTGTGTAAGTTTGTTTTGCAGAAGGAAATTATGGTTTATTATCATATGAAATTAACATGTTGAATTTTCCGACCTGATTGAACTAGTACTTTTTCCATCTTTCTATCTTTTAGCTATTTTGTTTTCTTTAGGGAGCTTGGAAACTAGTTTATCATGGCAATTTATATGGTATAAAAACTTTCTTAGAGAAGAGAATCAAAGGAAAGATAATTTGAGATGGAAAAAGAGATTCATTGTCTATCAGCATCAATCTACAAAGCAACTTACAAGGATTGCTGCAGCTAAAGTAAAATAATCAAAATGAGTCCATTCTAATACAAATAGAATAGAGGAAATTTTTGCCATTGCCTATTTCTTTGACAATGACTTGTTGACAAAACATGAGTTCGAGGATATAGCATGCGTAACGATGTAGGAATTAATATCAGTTTACAGAGTCATTAGTTTGTAGCATGGTCTGATAGAGATTTCTATCTTGACTTGTTCAGTCTGAACCTCGGGAACTGAGTTACACCAAGATGCCTGAATCAAATGGAGATGGTCCTTTTTTGTTTTAGGACTTGTGTTTTGGCAGTTCCTTCAAACTTTTCATAATGAGGCATCATCAGTGGAGTTTCTGAATTTCGTTTCTCCTTCTGGCTTGATTGACTAAATACATCCTAGCTTGGGGCCTCCTCTGGATGACATGCTAAGAATAATTCTTAATGTTTGACAGAAATCCTCAGGTGAGCTCCTCATAGAATTTATTACAAGGCCATCATACCATAAGCAAGTTCTGAAATGTGCATACCATAAGCAAGTTCATAACCATAAAAAAGTTGCTTTGAGAATATTGGATTAAATATGAGCGCAAGATAAACATAATAATTAAATAAAATTAATAACTCATAACTTATCATGCAGTTCACTAACCTCACAGTGATCCGTGCAATGTATGGTAGCACTCATAATATATTCTAAGAGGAGCTCCTCTTAGCATTTTTGTCCATCAATTACTTCAATTTTCAGTTAATTGTTGTTGAGTGTTGACTATGTAGGGCCACGGTTAACTGTATAGACCTTCACGTGTTTGCTGTTTTTTTTGTTAGATTCTTGGTTTCTCTTTGAATTATTAATTTCAATTAGCTGGTTAACACTAAATCAACTTTAATCTCATTAATTTGACTCTACGGAGTGGAATCCACATACTGCACTCAGTAGCCTCAGTACAAGGCTAAGAAAATGGTTCAAAGTGGACCCTTAATTAAATTAACAATTCCAGTCAATGTCCATAGCTTTTGAATTTTGAGCTTTAACTGACTTTATTAGTTCGTTGACAAGAGAATTACAACTTTTTGTTGACGATGCATTGGCAATTTAATTTCTGTTTGACTTTGTGCAATTTTTCAGTTTTGAAGGATATCTAGAGAACCTAATTCAATTGCCTTTATTCACCATCTTCTCTGTGTTCTCCTTTGACTTGTTATGCAGGCAGCTCATTATCTGGAAATGACAGAGTTGGTGGAGCTTACATGCCAGAGAGTTGCTGACATGATTAAGGGCAAAACCATAGAAGAAATGCATGAGATTCTCGGCATAGAAAACAATCTCACTAAAGAGGAAGAGGATGAGCTCCGGCAGCAGATTCCCTGGGCCTTCCAGGATGACGTCCCGGACGAGGAGCCAAATGCTTAGCCATCCTGCTGCATTGCAACAAAACTATTCAATGCATGCAACCTCGATGGTAGTGTGCATTGAGATAATAGTATCAATGGTTTAGATTCACGTTTATTACGACGTTTCATTTTTCTCCATTGATTTAAAATCAATGCGCATGACCCTGAGCAAAACTTTTGTCTCAACAAAGCATTCTGGAATTGTAGATACAGAGTTGGACTTTGTACAATTGATGCTTGGCTCGGTCTGACTAGGATTGCCTTTGTATTTGGCTATTTTTCAGCAGGTTTGCATTTCATGTTTGCTCTGTACACTGGCAAACGTATTGTCACTGGTATATACTGGTTGTGTAATAAACCATATAGATATGATATGATATGATATGATATTTGTAGCGCTATTTTGTTCAAGGTTGTTCAGGCACTTCAAATACATCCAGTGTTTCAGAAGTAATTTGACTCAATTTATATAGAAATTTGTCAGTTTTAAGTTTTATTTTATTTCATTTTTTTTTTATAATGGTTGAGTTTATATTTTATTGTGATAATTTGGAGCAGCTCTGAAATCAGTTCTTAGAGTTTCATTTTTGACAATTTTTAGTTGGGTCTTAATGCCCTCTCATGAATGATTATGTCATGTCATAGTAGTAAATATCTTGTGAATATACATTAGTGAACAAATGTGTGCCTTTCCAATAGTTTGAAGGCATCAATTTTAGGATCATTATTTTACTCTACTTAAGCTCTATATGTATATATATTGTGTACTTTTAAGCCTCAAATTATATAAAAAAAAATTAATCCATTTGTTCGAGTGTATGTTCTCATATGGTATTACAAGAACGCAACACTTTTGTTCCTATCCTTCCCCTGGGGAGCTTGTTTTTTGTGGTTTTTGACTTATAACTCAATTCTCATGTCACCGGCGGGAGATGTATGGTCATATATTTAATTTTTAATTATATGCATGTTCTTAATTAGTGTATTTGTTATATTTATTAAAAAAATATCTAAGTTAACGGTTTATGACATTTCTTAAAAGACAAAAAGATAAACCAAGCAAGCAAAAAGTAAGGTTAATAAAAATTTGGGGCTTTTTCCAAAATTGGTTCCAACATTTTTTAATATTGTTAAAATGACCTTATGGTCATTTTATTTGTCAAAATAGCCCTAAAGCCATCACATCAATGCTCAGTCAGCACATATGCTGACTGGAATGCTAAAGGGGTATTTTTAAATTAAAAAAATCATATTTTTTTACATTTTAACCCCTCATTTATTTTATAATTATATAAATAACTTATTTATGTCATTTTTAACCTAATTTTAAAAAAAAATATTATTAAAATAGAAAATATTATTTGAAATTAGAATTATTGTTATTAATTATTAAAACAGTAATTATTTAAAATTATTTTAATAATATTTTCACACAAGAGTAGGCCCAAACAGTGCTCTGTCATCGGCAACAATGCAGCGGTGTTCCTTTGCTTAGGTGCGCTGAGAGTCGCACGCAAGACGCTCTCCATTGCTCGAGATATGGCGCGCACGGTAATGGAATGTCCAGATGGCTCCCAATGAGCCACCCGAACCTCGGTAGGCGATTGAGCGGTGCTTGTCTCTAGGACACCCAGTTTTCTCAGCTCGGCAAAACTTGACCCGAGGGGGTTTTATGTGATGCCAAGTGATGTTGTGGTGGTGTCGCGCCAAGATGCCAGTGTCGCCCGAACTACCATGCCAACGCCGCCGATCACTTGATCATCCGAGCCCGCTCAAATCAAATCAAAGTCATGACCTGACGTGATTTTATCACTAAAATAATTTAAAATAATTCCCATTATAATGATAATATTTTACTAATAATAATAAAAATAATTTTAAATAATTTCCACTTCAATAATTGCCACTTTAATAATAATTAAAAGATTATTAAAATAATTTAAAATAATTACTGTTTTAATAATTAATAATTATTATTAGTATAATTTCAAATAACGTTTTCTATTTTAATAACAATTTTTTAAAAAAATTGGGTTAAAAAACCACAAATAAGTTATTTAAATAATTATAAAAAAACTAAAGATTAAAAATGTAAAAATTAAATTTTAATTTAAAAATATCATATGATTGATGACTAAGTATTGAGGTGATGGTTTTAGAGTCATTTTGACAAATAAAATAATTCTATGATTATTTTTATAATATTAAAAAATTAGAGCTAATACGAGAAAAAAAAAAAAAATAAAAAAAAATAAAAAACCTAAAGATTGATACCATGTGGGTCTGCACCTACCTAGAGACAATCCCACCGCAAGGAGGTCTAAGTCAACATATGGAATGTCCTTTTTATTTGAAAAGAATTGGATGCCTTGCATGTGCACCACCACTACCAGTGATTATGTTCTTTCCGCTCATTCAATTTCTAGGTAATCATCCCTAAATTATTAACATTTTTAAGTAATAGTCTCTTCTTTCGGATTTTATTTTTAAATCAAAATATAAAATTATCGTTAGACTAGACATGATGCTAAATAGTAATGACTTTATTTCTCATGTAAAAAATTGATTGTATAACTCCCTCTTAAGATGTAATAGAATATTTAATGGGTATGTGAGTGATTGTTTAAAAATCAAGTCACATAGATTCTCAATCTCTAAAAATAAAATGAAATACTAATTATTCTATTATTGATGTGGTGAATGACAACAATAATATTAGAAAAGGGTTATTATTGGTCAAATAAAAATCTCACATTTTAATTAAACTTAATCAAACATACACTTTTGCATTACAAATGAGATTTCATACAAATAAAAACGCAAAAAACCCCCTTGCTTTCAAAAATTTAACTCAAATCAAATCCCATGTAACGGACCTGCCACCATGAGTTGGAAAAACATTTGTCACCCTCGTGACTAGGGGATGAATTATCCTTGAGCTATCCAACTTCAACCAGGCACTACTTGGTAAGTGGTGGTGGAAGTACATGACACACTCCCCGAGGGGCGCAAAGGTGATACAATTCAATTACGGTTGGCCTCGTTGGCAGCTGAGCCCTTCTACAAAGGGAAGGATCTCTTTCTTTCGTAAAGGAGTATTGAGTTGTTTGCCGCCACTTAGACATTGTGTCTCGGTTGAAATCAATACTGGCGCGAAAACTTCGTTCTGGAAAGATTGTTGGCTTAATAGAAGGGCACCGATGTACTTGTGGCCAATAGAATTCGCAATGTGTCAGCATCCCAATGGTACGGTTCAGGATCTTGCACATCTGTTGGATACGCATCCTTTCTTGGAGGTTGGTGAGATTTCGCATATTCGTGGGAAGCTGAGGACTTCGAAATGGTCAATGGGGGATAAGAAGAGATGGAGGCTAACCGGGAATGGAATTTTCTCGGTCAAATTGTTCTACAACTTTCTGACTAACAGCAACTTACGATGTCCGGTGGGAAAAATATTTTGCCGCAATTGCTGTCCGAAGAAAATCAACCTCTTTAACTGGCTTGCCTAGCAAAACAAGATTCTTACACTTGATAACCTGGCACGTAGGAAATATAATAGACTACCGACCAACACATGTGTATGGTGTCACGCGGGGATTAAATCTGTCGATCATCTCTTTTTGCAATGCCCATTTTCCATTCAAATTTGGGATTACTTTGCCAAACTGCTTGATTTACCATCTCCACCTACATCCTTGCACGGCCTTTGGGATCCGTGAAGGCTATGTGTGCTTCCTAATAAGTGGGATGTGGGGGTCCTTGTCACGAAAGCCATTGTCTGGAATATTTGGACTGCTAGGAATAATTGTATCTTCAATGCCAATTACTTGCATGTGCTATGTATTATTCTGAATGTTGATCGCATGCTCTTATCTTGGTTCTCTTCAGCAGCCGATGGTACTAGAGAGAAAATCGATGATGTGATCACTTTGGTCAGAAGAAGCCTGGAGTTCCTAGATCCGAGTGTTGGTGACATTCGTGATACTCCACATTCTGAGGCGTGCCCTAATGTTTCCTCGAGCCAGGCATCATTGTATCTTGTATTGGCCTTAAGGAGAGCTTGTTCCTTGTTTTTTGTGTTTTGTTATGTCGGTTGTACTCTTAATACATCTAGTGGTAACTGATCGTTATCTTTTTAATTGAAGTGGTTTATCCACCTTTTAAAAAAAATTGTTTGACCTCAAAAAAACTTAAGAATTTGATAAAAAATATTTTTGGAAAATAAAGCATGGCAACTAACTTTTTTCCCCGATATAACAAGTAAAAATCTACATAAAAAAGCTATGGGTGTGTTTGTCAAACGGATAAGCATTTATCAAATACTTTTTTATCTTTATTTATATTCAAAAATTAAGCATTTTCGTTAGAGTTCTTTATGCAAAAGGTATTTATCTGCAAATATTGTTTCAAAAGACATGAATAAAGGGATGGATAATTATTTTTATATCATACAAGAATTAATTATACCCGATTATCAGAAATATTTGGATTAACTTGTATAACTGTAACGATATGCAATTTAAAAAAAAATTAGATTAAAACATTCAATTAAAGAAAAGAAAAGTTAAAGAGATACAATAAGAGAGGTTACAAAAACACCCATGGTGTTAAATGTTACACTCATATACAATGGCCCGGTGTAACACAACATAAACTTTTATGCTTACAATAGTTAGGTTGTATTTAAATATGACAGTTTATTTGAACCTACCAAATTATATATATATTTGTACCCGTATCCTTAAAATTCAAGGAACCCAACTTTCAAAGCCGGCAATTGGACTGACCGGGTCCAGGGAATTAATGAAGATTTTTTTTAATACTTAATAAAAAATCAACACATGTTGATGTATGCTAAGATTGGTATCTATGGTTAATGGTTATTCAGGAAAGATGCTGACCATTATTTATTAATTTAATTTTATTTATTGTGGAGAAAGAGAGGCTTTGGCTAAAATTGAACATTGTCAACTTATCTTCTAAGTTTTAATGTGGCCTCCCTCTCATTGTCAGACCATTAATCTTGTTCTCCCATCCCACTCTCTGTGGTTTCTTGACTGAATTCAGTGCATGAATCTGTGCCAATTTGTTTACTTTGTATATATGTCATTAATTATATGTATTAGAGTAATAGTATATTTTCAAATAATTTTTTTTAAATGACGTGGATGCTCCATTAGCATTTATATCAGTAATCATATATATATAGGGTTTAGGGTTTTATAATGTTTTATAGTGTTTAAAATTTAAGATTTTCCCTGATTTAATATTTAGGTTATGAAATAAAATACTGATATAAATACTAACTTGGCTTCTATATTATTTGAAAAACACTATTTGGAAAACATATTATGTGATGTGGTATTACTCTATTATATTAATAATTAATTAATTAAACATAAATAATGAAAAAAAAACTCATTAAAAGTAAGGTTGAGTTCGTTGTATTTTTTTTTTTTTTTGGTTGAATTTATGATAACTGTCTGTGTCAGACAATATACCATTGACAGGATTAAGATAACTTAATTTGATATCTCAATGACTTCAATTACAAATAAAGAATTAGTGTGTTTTATAAATTATAATGCCGTGTCCGATAACAATGGAGAGTGAAAGATTCTAAAAAGTGTGATTTTGCTTGGAGTATTGAAGGAGAAACCTCTTGCTTGAGATCACCAATTCTTTATTCAAACAAACACTAACTAGATCAACAAGCACACAAAAGACTGTTAGGAAATCACACTGGAGAATATTTATCATTGACAAAATTATATAATTCTCCGTTTTTCTAATTTTGATAATTTGATTTGGTGAATCACAGATAGATTAGTAGTATCTCATTAAAATAATGAATTGGCAACTCAGATATCAAACCCTATAGTCTTGGTACTATACAGTAATATGTAAATACTTTATAATTCAATATAAATACTATATAGTACTATTTATTTATTGTGTAATGGATCTTTTTAAAATAAATCGTATTCTCCATTATTTCATAATTGCATAGTAAAAAAATTTATCATCATGAGATTATGATCAATGATATATTATGTTGGACGCATGTAACAGGCCGTCATTATCTTAATATGTTACCACCCTAATTTTTTTAAGAGTTATTAATATATTATAATTAGTACATTTTTTATATATTTATCTTTTTAATTAAGTTTGTAAGTTTTGTAAAGAAATAAATAAAATATAATAAAAATATAAGAATAATAATAATATATGCAAGGTTGTGTGAAGCCATTATCACATTCTCCAAACTAAAAAAATCATTAAAAAGCATGAAAGGGCCGTGAGATTCCTAATATTTCCACTTGACTAAAATGTCCTTTCAACTTTACACCTATCCAATCAATGGATTTCAAACTAAATATTTTTAAATTTTTAATTTAATTTTAAGTTTTGAAATTAATGTCTTGCCTTCACTTTCACCATGCTCGCCTTTTTTGGGCAAGAAAAGTGGCTTGCCGTGAGAGATTAATAAAAGAAAACCAAATGGAAAAAATAAGATGTGAAAAATTAATTTTGTAAACTTATGTATTTGAAAAAATATGAATTATTGAGCAGCCTCAAAGTTTTAAGGTCCTAGTGGTCTTTCAGGAAATTACCCAAAAATCTTCCGGTCATTGTGGCTTAAAAAATTAAATATATATAAATATTGATTTATAAATTAAAAATTACTATTGACTATTATATTTTAATTAAAACATATTTATCTTTGTCCTGTCCGTATTGACATTGCATTTGACATGTCACAAAAGACATCACTTAATATAAAAAAAAAACACCTCAATATTTTATAGACAACGCTCTAGATAAGCAAAACATTTAAAATAACCGAATTAAAAACCTAAAGATAATTATATTTGACCTCTACATCAAAGATTAATGATAGTTTTAAATAAAATACATAAATTAAAAGTCACTAGTTACTCAAATACTCTTCAGTCTTCACCCCAATAATCAATATGAACTTCTATTGAAACAAAATTTGAAAGTTTAAAACTTATAATAAAAAATAAAAACCAACATATTTTTTTATTTAAACAACCAAATCATAAATTAAAAAACACCCACCTCAAGACTCAAATCTCATAACTAGTTTTAAATATATATAAATATGAGAAAATATCAACAACGTACATTCCAACGAATGTAGTTGAGTACAATGCAAATTAGAATGTACTCACTTAATTAGGTTTTAGTTTGGGTTGATCAGTTGTTGTTTTAACAATTAAGATTTGTTAAAAGATATTATGCAAAAATTGATTGAATGATTTAGATCAAAATATTACGCATTCTATTTTTTACTTTATTACTATTCATAAGTACAGTAATACTATACAACTGAAGTGTATCAATCAATGGTTAAT